>CM060934.1:780427206-781693706 GCA_030765085.1 Allium cepa
GGTTAGTAATACTGAGGTTTCGATGAAGTAGCAGATCTAGACTACATAAAGGTCATGAGAGGATGTTTCGAAAGAATTTAAAAGGTATTGATGAGGTCGAAAGCACCAACCTCTTATACATTGCAAAGGATTTCGACTCAAATGGAAATAGATACACCCCTCCGCTTCTTTCGACCTTTCGACATAGATAAAAAAAGAAGGATAGATTCAGAACCTCTTTCGAAGGCAATAGATGATGTTCTCTCACTTACATGTCAAACCTTTCGAGGTCAAGGTTTTGCCCCTAACATAACCTTTTTGAAGGCATATACAAGCTTTTCGAACTGGTCGAGGAGGCCAATAATTTTAAGGGAAGATTCCTCCCCAGTCCTAAGGCATGCTATCAAAGACTACACAACCTTATCGAAACCATCCACTCTTGAATATCTTCGAAAACAATATAACTGACCTATCGACAGTGTCGAAAGCTTCAGACTAACTTTCAATAACAACAAAGAAGGTGGAGATGCATGCAAAATATCATTTGACAATGTCGAAAGGTACTGCGAAGAGAGTAGTGCTCAAAAGTCAACGAAGGAGAAAGGATGATAAAGGCCTCTTTCGACTCAATCGAAAGGTCCGGGAAAAGACAAAGGAGGTGGAAGAATAAACCAAGAACACAAAAGGACACAATCTGACTACATCGAAAGGGTTATGGCCTTACGACCAAGTCGAAAGGCTTGAAGCAGCATATAAAAAAGGGTTCTTCCGAACTAGTCGAAAGTAAGGGCATGGAAGGAAGCCGACCTACATCTATAAATAAGACCCAAGGGGTCCAGTTTGGGGGACCAAATTCTAGAATCCTGAATTCATTTTCTTCACTCGATTTTCTTAGCGACAATTGTATTCAGAAGAAACCCTAAATCAAATAAGGGAAAATGCTCAATATCTTGTAACTTATTTTGGATTATGAATAAAAATGGACAGTGGCCTGTTCATTAAGGATATTGGCGACAAGAAAGATCATTTAGATCATTAGCTAGACTAATGATCAATTGCACATGATTTTAACCTTTCTCATGATGTTTTTTGGTCTATGCTGTGTATAAGATCGATTTGGGAATTTCCAACCTATATTTAACACTGAAAACCGAAATGATGATGAAGTGTCGACCATGTCGAGTGCATGATTCTTGGGAATACCTTGATTGATCTTATATAAGGAAACGAAGTGAATTGTAGATAATAATGCTAGGATTGCTACGAAAGGAAAAAACCCTCTCGACCTGATCAAAAGGAGTATTTCCAAAAGGAATCTTAGTTTATATTTGCATAATAGTCATACATAGTGGAACTCATCAAAGGGGATCAACTATTTGAGACACTAGTAACCCTTTCGAAGGGGTTCCATAGTAATAATAATGAGACCATGGGGTCGAAAGCAATTGAGACATACAGGTGAAGTAAGCATCCCCTTTTTCGACATAATCGAAAGGTCCTAAATGTTACCTTTCGATATGATAGAAAGGGGTGGAGCATAAAGATGATAAGTTTTTTTCGACTCACTGGGAGGATAAGTCGCAATAAAAATGATGGTCTCATAAACTGTGCCCTAAATTTAACTCCTCAAGGCCTTTCGACTGTACCAACCTGGTCAAAGGGTTAGGATAGCCTCATTAACACATTCAACTAACCCAATTTGGTCGAAAGGTTAGGCAACCTTATTAATCCTTTCGATTAAGTTAATTTGGTCGAAAGATAAAGCTGATACCTCAAATCATTTTGACTATATCAACCTAGTCGAAAATGTTCATGATAGAGAGAATATTCCTAACAACTTTGTCTTATTCAAATTAAATTATATTATGAATAGCATTTAGGGTGTTGACAAGATTTTTTGTTCATATTTTTGGTGCTAGAAGGAGGGCTTGAACCTCCAACATTATCAATATATACAAACTAATTGTGGTTCATTTCTCTTGCATAGGTAAAATTAGGTCAAAGCATTTGAGTGGAATTGTGGAGGAAGCAATACACACTATCACCTTGAAAGAAAATATAGTTTCATCATTTAACCTGGATTGGTCATTCCAGGGTAGACTTCATCACCGGTATGACAAGATGAAAACATAGCAGAATACAACCGCTTGGAACAATAGTTATATGAAATGCAGGATTTGCTGAAGATGGCCTTATCTCAAAAGTCTTTAAAGACCGACAAATCAAGGAGAAGAAGTGGTCTCTGCTATGAGGAATCTAAAGACTAATTCCAAAGAATGCAAAGACAAAGTGGACTTGACCTCCTCGAAAAAGAGTGAACTTCCTCAAACAAGAGCCAATCATCAAGGAAGAGTTGTCGACGAATCATTAGAATAGTCTGGTAGTTCAACGTCTAAAGAGTACTACCAAAGTCAGAAGAATTACGGCAATGTCAAAGCTTTTCTAAAAGACGCTACTGAAAAGGCTATCAAAGATGCTATGAATTCCAAGGTATAAAGAGCTATAGATGAAAACGTCAACGACAATGAGAAGGTGCCTCCTTTTACCGAAGAGATCATGGCCACAATAATACCTCCATATGTCAAAATCTCGTCTATGAAATATCATAGAGTTATGGACCCCGATGATCATCTTATGGATTTTGACAACCAGATGGATTTTTATAATGCTTCTGGGGCAAGCAAATGCCAACTATTCCCCATTACTCTCTAGGGAGAGGCAGCCAAATGGTATAGGCAATACAGGGAAAAAACCATTAACTCCTGCAAATAATTTTCTTATGAGTTCTCAGCTCAATACTGCATCTGTATAGATCCTACTATTAATTATATAGTCATGGAAAATATAAAGCAAAGGTAGGGGAGTTTTTTTGGGTACTACTTGAGAAGGTTCAACACTGAAGCTTTGAAGGCCAAGGATATGAATGATCGGGATAAGCTCATAGCTGTCCATTCTGGCTTGATTGAGAATACCCCTTTCTAGAAGCAGCTCTTTGTTAACGGCTACAAAGATCTACAAGACTTCCCCTTTCAAGCCGACTAGTTCATCCAAATGGATGAGCTTTACTACACCAAGAAGAAAATAGTTCCAGGAAGGAAGTGGCAAGATTTGGCCTAGACCGTGGCCACAAAAGGACCAGATGGGAAGAGCCAGTTGCTAACCCAGTTGCTTTAAACAAGCCATTGACTTACATATATGTTATAGCTAAGGAAAGAGTCAACTTTTCAACCTCCTTCAAAGCTAAAAAAATCCATAGCAGAAAAAAGGATGGGATTACTGCGCTTATCACAAAGCTAATGGCTATAAAACTGATGAGTGCAGAGTTCTGGTCGGAATAATCCAACATGACTTCAATCAGATGAATATCCTAGAATACAAATTAGAGCCGAGCACAGAGCCGATATTTTTGTTTAATAATAAAGGGTCAACTCCAATGGGCAGATAAAGCTGCTTGTACAAATGGGAGCGCTGCCAACTTACCAAACACTTGAAACTATTTTTGTGATAATTGATCAACCTTCCTATTACAATGCCTTCTTTAGCATCCCTAGATGAGATCGATGCTTTTGTCTCCCCAAAGCACCTCAAGGTAAAAATTCCTAACAAAGCGTGGCTAGGAAATTGTGCGGGAGGATAATTTAGCTCTCAGGAAATGTACTTTTCTAATGACCAGCACAAAAGGGAGTATTCTGCTTACATTAATTCTTCTACTATTTTACAGCCTTCGAATGATGGATTTTCTCATCCAACATTTGAAGCAAAGATTAACATTAAAGTCTAACAAACATATGTATCAAAGGTACATCGCTGTAGGAAGCAAGAGAAAGAGAATTGACGTTAACTCAATAGAAGAGGGTCCTATAGTCACAGAGTTCGATTGCCGAGGCAAAACAAAGAGGATAAAACCCATAGAAGACCTTGAGGAAGCCTATATAGATTTAGAGGAGGCTTCTAAAATAGTTAAAGTGGGAAGAGATCTTGATAGTGAGTTGAAGAAAGGCTTGATATAGTTCCTCAGAGTTAACAAGGATGTGTTTGCTTAGTCGCATTCTGATATGGTGGGAATCGATCCGACCATCATGTGTCATGCTCTTAATATCAGTCTGGGAGCAACACCCATAAAGCAGATAAAGAGACAAAGAGACAACTGGAAAAAGTTCGATCAGATGCTCTAAAGGGGGAGGTTTACAGACTCCTTGAGAATGGATTAATCTGTGAGGTATATTATCCTAAATTGTTAGCCAACCCAGTTTTGGTAAAGAAGGAAAATGAAAAATGGAGAACATGCATTGATTACACGGACCTAAAAAAAGCATGCCCAAAGGATTGCTTCCCACTACAACGAATAGATCAGTTGGTAGATGTAACAAGCGGACAAAGATTGTTATCCCTCATGGATGCGTATTCAGGGTATAACCAAATACCAATGTTCAAGCCGAATGAGGATCATACTAGATTCATAACTAAATGGGGAATATATTACTATAGGGCAATGCCATTTTGACTAAAGAATGCAAGGGCCACTTATCAAAGATTGGTTAATCGAATGTTCAAGGAACAAATTGGCAGAAACAAGGAAGTTTATGTTGATGATATGCTGGTAAAGTCTAGCAAACCTTAAAACCATCTTAAGGATCTAGAGAAAATGTTTATAATATTGCGGAAGTACTAAATGAAGTTGAACCTGCAAAAGAGCTCTTTTGGAGTCAACTCTAGAAAGTTCTTAGGCTACCTATAATGCTCAAGGAAAGTTCTTAGGCTACCTAGTAATGCTCAAGGAATCGAAGTGAGTCCTGACCAAATTCAAGCCATAAAGGACATAGCCAAACCTAAAAAAAGTAAGGAAGTAATGATCTTAAACGGAAAGGTAGCTTCCCTGGGAAGGTTTATCTCAAAATCAACTAAAATGTGTATACCATTCTTTGATGTGATTAAGAAAAAGAAGAACTTCGAATAGGGAGAGGATTGCAGGAAAGCTTTCTTGGAATTAAAAAAACCATTTAGAAAAACCATCGATACTCTCAAGTCCAGAGAGCAGGGAAATATTGTACCTATACATGGCAGTATCAGAACATGCAGTCAGCTCGGTACTCATTAGGAAAGAAAGTGGAGCACAGCTTTCAGTTTGCTACGTAAGCAGGCGATTAAAAGGATGCAAAGGTACTATACCCAGTTATAGAATAATTAGCATATTGCTTGATTCTCACAGCTCGAAAGCTCAAAGCATACTTTCAAGCACATTCGATCAAGGTATTAACCAAGTTTCCTCTTAAGCAAGTTTTTAGTAAGCTTGAAACTTCTGGAAGATTGGTGAAATGGGGAATTGAGCTTAGTCAATACGATATAGACTTTCAACCACGGGATGCAATCAAAGGGCATGCATTGACAGACTTTGATAATGAGTGTATAAGTTTTATAAAGGAACAATTAGAAAAATAGAAAGGTCAAAAGCCCATAGGCAATTATTCGTGGATGGAGCGTCAAATGAACAAAGGGCCGGAGCAGGGTATATAATCAGAACCCCTGATGGACATCGACTGCTTATGCCATGAAACTAGGATTTCCTACAACCAATAATGTGGCGGAGCATGAATAAATGGTAGCAGGATTAACCTTGGCACTGAACTGAAAATCCCATGAATATGGATTTTTAGCGGCTCTCAACTGATGGTAAATTAAGTAAAGTAGATATACCAAACAAATGACCCCAAGCTATCATTTTATGTGATGGAGATATTATGAATGTTTGCTTCGTTTGAGGATTTTTCGATAAATCAAGTTCTAAGAGTAGAAAATGCGCAGGCAGACTCTTTAGCAAAGTTAACCAGTTCATAGGGAGCTCTAGAGACATGAATTGCCTCCGTTAGATATCAGGAAAAGCCAAGTATCGAAAAGGGAACATCCAAGCAAGGGAAAGAATTGCTAGCTATAATGAGAACTCATGCCAAGTCTTAAGGGGGAAGGAAATACAAAGTGATAAAGAATTAATAGATGAAAGGATGAATCAACCGAGGCCAAATAGCATATATAGTGATACATGGATGTCACCTCTAATGGAATACCTTGTTAAAGGAATACTCCCCTCTAGCAAAGGAGAAGCAAGGAAAATCAAGAGACAACTCCTACCTTCATAATAATAAACGGAAAAAAGGAATATGTTCTTCCCTATTTGAGATGTGTGAGCACGAATGATGAGTAAAAATTAATGATGGAAGCTTATGAAGGATTTTGTGGAGACAATTCAAATAGGACAAAGCTGGCAAAAAAAATTAATGGGGTAAGGGTTTTATTAGCCTCATATGGTAAGCCAAGCGATAGATTATGTGAAAAGATGTAAAAAAATGTCAAAAATGGGTTTAATTGGTCCCAGATTGCCCCCAAGTCAATTAACTCTAATTACAAGTCCATGGCCCATTGATGTACAGAGAATGGATTTAATTGGTCCATTGCTAATTTCAAAGGGAGGGGCGAAGTATGCCGTAACGGCCATTGATTATTTCACTAAATGGGTTGAAGCGGAACCACTTTTGGGAAAGTACTGAGATTTGTTGTCAAGAACACCATAAACAGGTTCGAAATTCCCTAGAAAATTTTTTTTGACAATGGAATCCAATTTGAGAGTAAAGAATTCTCCCGCTTCTACCATAAGTACGGGATTATTAAAAAAAATTCATCTATCGCACATCCTAAAGCCAACGGAGCAGTTGGGCTGCAAATAAAACCATAAAAATAATTCTAAAAAATCATCTAAACAAGGTGAAAGGAAATAGGGTAGAAGAGCTACCACTTGTGTTATGGGCATACTGAACGTGTACTAAGACAGCAACAGGACATACCCTTTATTCTTTAAAATACGGATGTGAGGCGATGCTACCGATCGAGGTTGAGAGTCCCTCACACTGAAGAATTGCCTACGTATAAGAATCAAGATTAAAAAGCGAATCATTGGATTTGATACATGAACTAAGAGACGAAGTAGTAGTAAGAACCATCGAATATTTGAGAAGAATCTCGAAGTATTACAATTAAAGAGTAAAAGCTCGATCATTTCATAAGGGAGACTTGGTACTCCGTAGAGTAAGGGCCAACATAAAGAATCCTACCGATGGACCCCTGTGACTAAATTGGGAGATACCATTAGTCGTTTGTAAAGTAATCCCTTCCAGAGCCTACAAGTTATGTTGCCCAAACGACACTATGGTGCCTAGAACACATTTAAGGTCGTATTTTCAAAAATGAACAAATAAAAACTACATTTTGAAAAGAGAAAATCTACATGTTTGGGAGTGAAATGCTCCTTATATGTGGACACTACCTAATATGGTAGCATACGTAAGATGATAGAAAAGCCTCAGTCCATGTCGAGATGGCTAGGGAAGAGCACCTCCTAGAGGAAGGGCAGGTAAACCTTTAGCTGTGCCATGAGATGGCCAGGTTAAAGCACCAGACAAGCCCTTGGGTGCGCCTCTAGTCAAGTCAAGGCATCTCCTGAAGGGAGGACGGAGTAAGCCTTTATCCATGCCATAAGATGCCCAGGGTACAGCACCAACCGAACCCTTATCCGCACCGCAAAAGGGCCAAGGTAAGGTACCTCCTGGAGGGAGGACGAAGTAAGCCTTTAACGGCACCATAAGATGGCCAGGGTAAAGCACCGAACAAGACCATGTCCATGCCGCAAATGGGCCAGGGCAGGGTGCCTCCTAAAGGGAGGTCGGGTAAGTCCTTTGTTCCAATCTCTAAGATGAGCTAACCAAGAGCATCGGACAATAATGGACTAAGACATCCAAGCCAAAGAAGAGGCTCAATCACAATGGAATAAGATGTCCAACCCGAAGAGAGGCTCAATTAGCACCGGACAATAATGGACTAATACATCCAAGCCAAAGAAGAAGCTCAATCACAATGGAATAAGATGTCCAGCCCGAAGAGAGGCTCAATCAAAATGGACTAAGATGTCCAAAATAATATGTCCAAGCCCGAAGAGGCTCAATCACAATGGAATAAGATGTCCAAGCACGAATAGGTGCTCATTCAAAAATGGACTAAGATTTCCAATCATGAAGAGAGGCATATTCAACAATAGACTAAGATGTCTAAGCTAGAGAAGAGGCTCATCAGACCATGAACTTACATGTTCAAGCTTGAGAAGGAGGCATTTCAAATTACAAACTAAGGCGTCCAAGCTCAAGAGGCAATTATAAAAATTACTTCTATACAAGACCTAAAAGGTTCACACATCAAAGCAGTAGCATGGAGCTCTGAGTATAAATACCCGAATCTGGGTTTCGGGACTTTCATTTCTAAACATCATCAATTAAATACCCGAACTTGGGTTTCGAGATACTCATTTTAGAACTTCATTATTTTATACTTGAATCTGGGAATCGAAACAATTACTCGTTCAAACCCTAATCTGGATGTGGGATTTTAATAATGGAATTCTATTTATCTATCATAAATACTTGAATTTTGGTTTCAGGACTTTATTCATCACTATTACTATTATGCTCGAATCTAGGTATAAGGACGTTAGTGATCATTACGATTCTTTATACTCAAACTTGGGTTTCGAGATTATTATCTGATTTTTCCTTAAAGTCCTAATCTGGATTTGTGGCTTTTATTGAAAAAGATAATTTCAATGGACCTCTGGTTGTCCAACACATGCCCCAATCTTGACAAAGAATTTCTATTTTAGCAACTACTGCTATGAAAGTCTGCTTATACAATAAGTGCCCTAACCTGGGTTAGAGATTCTTTTACAATAATAATTATCTAACATATGCGCTCATTTAGGCTAGGGACTTGATATAAAGATAATGCCTACTAATACTCGTTTAATTCATCATGAAAACCCGAGTCTAGTTTTAGAGATGCCCCATGAAGGTTTATTTTTGGATTTTGTTATCTGGATTCTGGGTATTATATTTTCAACTCCCAAACTCCATATGCAACCGAAAGTTATGAGTTCGTCTTCGTAATGCCAAAGTTATAGTTGACATTTGTTGACTCTAAATGATGCCCACCAACAAACAAATGAAGGATTTAGAATTATTTAAAGTTTCTTAATAAAAACTCATATTCCCTGTTTGTCGCTATTGGCTATTTCCCACAAGAAGCAGGTAAACCATATTTGTTATGTGCATTAGTATTCATTAATTACACATCACATATTTGATAAGTTAGAATTATAATCGATTAACTTCCCAAATATAAAGGCATAAACTTGCCGACCTATCACTGAACATGTATGTAAGTATGATAATGGACTAACATCAGCAAATGCCATTAACTTTGAATTTTACGGGAAAAATTAAGTAATGGAAAGGTAGAAAGGTGGGAAATTTTTGTCCTGAAGAACAAAAGCTTCTTTCATATAGGGGGCAAAATGCTAGCCATGAAATCTACTTAAGACCGGAAGTATGAAAGAAGGTTAGCAAGATTGAGGTTTCGATGAAGAAGCAGATTTAGACATCCTAAAGTTCATGAGAGGATGTTTCAAAAGAATTAAACAGGTATCGAAGAGGTCGAAAGCACTAACCGCTCATACAGTGCAAAGGCTTTCGACCCAGATGAAAACAAATATACCCCTCCGCTTCGTTCGACCTTTAGACACAGATAAATAAGTAAGGACAGCTTTGGAACCCTTTTGGAAGGCAATAGATGATGTTCTCTAACTTACATGTCAAACCTTTCAAAGTCAAAGGTTTCGCCCCTAACATAACCTTTTCGAAAACATATACAAGCCTTTCAAACAGATCGAGGCCTATAATTTGAAAGGAAGGTTCTGCCTCAGTCCTAAGGCACGGCTTCGAAGGCTACACAACCTCATCAAATCCATTCACTCTTGAATATCTTCGAAACCAATATAATCAACCTATCAACAATGTCGAAAGCTTTAGATTAACTTTCAATAACAATCAAGAAGGAGGAGATGCATTAAAAAGACCTTTCGACAATGTTGAAAGGTACTTTGAAGAGAGCAGTGCTCAGAAGTCAACGAATGTGAAAGGATGATAAAGACCTCTTTCGACTCAGTTAAAGTTCTGGGAAAAACAAAGGAGGAAGAAGAGTAAACCAAGAACACAAAATAACACCTTCCGACAACATCGAAAGTGTCATGGCCTTACCACAAAGTCGAAAGGCTTGAAGCAGCAAATAAAAAAGGGTCCTTCCGACCCAGTCGAAAGTAAAGGCGTGGAAGGGAGCCGACCTGCATCTATAAACAAGACCCAAGGGATCTAGTTTGGGGCACTGAAGTCTGGAATCCTGAATTCATTTTCTTTACTCTACTTTCTTTGTGACAATTGTTTTTGAAAGAAACCCTAAATCAAATTAGGGAAAAGCTTAATATCTTGCAACTCATTTAGGATTATGAACAAATATAGGAGATGGTTTGTTCATTAAGGATATTGGCGACGAGGAAGATCATTTAGACCGTTAGCAAGACTTATGATCAATTGCATATGAATCTAACCTTTTCTCAAGTTATCCTTTTGTCTATGCTGTGTATAAGATCGACTTGGGCATTTCCAGTCAAAACACATCATCATCAAAACCTACATTTAACACTGAAAACCGAAATGATGATAAGGTGTCGACCATGTTGAGTGCATGAGTCTTGGGAATATTTGGCTTGATCTTATACAAGGTAACAAAGTGAATTGCAGACAATAATAAGCTAGGACTACTTCAAAAGGAAAAAACCCATCTTTGGACCTGATCAAAAGGAGTTTTTACGAAAGGAATCTTAGTTTATATTTGCCTAATAGTCAAACATAGTGGAACTCATTCGAAGGGGATTAACCCTTTGAGACACCAGTAACCCTTTCGAAGGGGTTCCATAGTAAGAATAACGAGACCATCGGTTCGGAAGCAACTGAGACATATTGGTGAAGTAAGCATCCCCTTTCGACATAATTGAAAGGTCTTGAATGTTACCTTTCAACATGATCGAAAGGGGTGGAACACAAAGACGATAAGTTTCTTTCGACTCATTGGGAGGATGAGACTCAATAAATTAATGATCTCAAAAACTATGCCCATAAAGTTAACTCCTTGAGGCCATTCTACTATATCAACCTGGTTGAAGGGTTAGGATAGCCTCATTAACTCATTCGACTTAGCCAATCTGGTCGAAAGATTGGGCAACCTTATTAATCATTTCGATTAAGCCAATCTGGTCCAAAGATGGAGCTATCACCTTAAATCATTTTGATCGTATCACCTAGTCGAAAGGCATGTTTGCGAAGGAGAGAATCCTCTCAATAACTTGGTCTTGTTCAAATTAAATTATCTTATGAATAGCATTGAGGGTTTTGACAAGATTTCTTGTTAGCACATTCGAAATACAGAGTCTTCCTTTCTGCATAAGCCATCCTTTTGAGTATATCTATAATCCATTTAGATCCTCTACTTCTTCACCTATCTCTAGTTACATGATTCTTTTCACTAATAATGGATCCTCACTCTACCTTATGGCTCGGTAAGTGCTAGATGTACTTCCAAGCTTGCCAGAATCTTGAAATCTCGACTTGATCTTACATTCATCCTATAATGCACCTCATAAGATGCTAAAGTCTACAATGTCTTTCATTCCTCGATCATGGCTAACACTCCATTCTAATGCTTTCTTCTTAAAGCATCAATAACCTTGTTCCCCTTTCCCGACGTATACTCGATATCAAAGTAAGATAACTCCAAGAAAATTCACCACCTATGTTGCCTTATATTCATTTCCTTTTAAGAAATAAAGTAATTAGGATACTGAATTTCATATAAAACTTAAACCATTCTCCTAGGAGCTACTACTTCCATATCTTTAATTAGAAGACCATTGCTGCCAACTCTAAGTAATGGGTTAGATAATGCACCTCATTTGGCCTCAATTGCGTAGATGCATAATCTATCACCCTTCCTTTCCGCACTAAAATCTCTCCTAACCCGCTTTCACAAGTGTCAGTTCATAAGATCTACCAAAAATGCAATAGCATTGGTCAGTCCAAATGGCATAACTAACCATTCGTATGAACCAGGCTTATTCAAAACATGGTCAATGGAACACTTTCTTTGCCTACCATCAGTTAAAGGAATCCTATTGCCAAATCTGGATGCGAGAATTCTCTTTCTCCACATAACTAGTCAAACAAGTCATTTGCCATATTAAATGGATAATGATTCCTCATAGTTAACTCATTCAACTACGTATATTTGATACACATTTAAAGTGATCCATCATTTCTTTACAACAACGGTGGATGCTCCTCATGGTAAGCTACTTGGTCTAGTGAAATTTTTATGCTCAAATTCCCCCAAATTCTTCTTCAATTCCCCTATTTCCTTATGAGGCAATCTGTTAGGTGGTGTGTCAACAGGTTGTGGTCCCAACATCAATTTTGTATGAAATTCTATTGCTCTTCACAAAGGTAATCCAGCTAACGATTCGAAAATCTTTGCAAATTACCAAACTTCTAATACTTTATTAACCTTGTGTTCCTAAGTCGCTATTACATACAATGTTACTTCATACTTCTTCTTCTATATATGTAATGCTACAATAATCCTTTCCCCACTTCTAGGACTTCTTAAAGAAATAATTATATCGACTCAATAAATTCTAGTGTCATAACATAATAGCCAGTCCATGCGCAAAACTACCGTATAACCTACGAAGTCAAACACCATAAGCAAATAAATGTTTACATAGAACAAATGCTAAATTAGTTCACCGAAATCCAAGGTTGGCCTAAAGACCGATCAGATTATCTATATGCAAAGATGTAACTAGATAGGTGACATCTAGGTCCAACCTATTAACTAAAAATTTCAAAATAAATGAGTGTGTAGCACTAGTATCAAAAAGAATTCCAGTTGAAATACTGAAAATTAAAATCATACCTCTATGCAATATATCCTTTCCCTTTTCCTTAACAGATGGTCCAGCTGCTGGTGGTTCCTCCAAATTACATACCTTTATCGGTTTTCTTAATTCAGGATAAAAGTTCTTCTCATGGTCAGATCTATCATGGTTGAAGCGCTTGACCTTTACTACTCCTTCTAATTTCAGCCATTTTGATTCATAGTGACGCCTCTGATCATAATTATAGGAAGTAAATTCGGAGACATCTATCCACACTCTCCCTCCTTGAGTCTTTCATTTTTGTTGCTGGCCTTCTTTACCCTTCTAATATGTGGTGAACTTCTTTTACTTATCAGTCTGATATTTCTGCCTTATGCTTCTCATTTCTATGTAAATGAGCTAATCATACCGTCTTTCCATATTTACCACAATATTAATGGGAGTGCTAGATGGGCTAGTGTATTATCACTCAACCCTAGCCTTAATGCTAAAATGAACTTCTCCATCTTCTTCCATTATGTCCAACCAAATCACTTCTATACTAAGATAAATTATTAAGCTTCTGCATATATTTCGACAAGTCGTGCTCCTTCGTCCAAACTCAATAAATGCTCAAAACATTTTTTTGAAACCTCTAATCCTCAGGTAAACTATTCCTTAAATATATCTTCGAGCCTTTATCAAGATATTTCTTCTTTCGAAACTTCAACTTTCACCATCCTCAACCAGATACTAGCCAAAACTTTAAGTTGTCCGGTTACAAACTTCATTCTTTGAAGATCGAAAAGTTCCAAGTCTCGACAAGTACGATCACATAAACTCAAACAATCGTTTTCTTTCCAATCCAACTTTGTCTCATCAAACACCACTCCTCCCAAACTCCAAAAATCCCGATTCATCTTGGGAAAATTCTCCCTAGCAACTTGGATCAGCCCTAATGGCACATTTGGAGCTTGTAGTAGCACTTGCTACTGATCCTGTTGCTTTACTAGGTTCGCTACAAATCTAACTGAGCAAATGGTAGTACCTACCACAGTTGGACGACGTTGTGGATGATTCCTTCCTTATCCATTGGTCTTCTTACTTGTAGTTCCTTTGCTAGTGTTTGTCCCACCTTCTCCAAATGATTTTCATCTGCTCCTTGTCTCCATTTCTTGCTCTCTGCATAACAAAGTTCTAATAAGAAGCAGAAGTAATGAGAGTGATAAAAATGTTAGAGGGATAGCTATATCCACTTACATATTTGTATCAAAATATAAGTACTTTACATATATAGTGTATACCCTTCCCCTAAGGCATTCGGTTTCTTCTGTCTAGTTTTTACCTAGACTTGTATTTAGCTCTATTTTGATTAAGTATTCCCAACCTAAGTTTTGATACCAAGTTGTAACATCCCCTAATTCAAGGCTTAAAAATGAATGTTGATGATGCTACGATGATCACTAGAATTATTTTCAAGCAAAGAAACGAGATCGGGGATTTTCAACAACATTAAGTAAATAGTGTAGCAAAGTAGCTTTCATTACAAAAATTGTTTTTACATTTGCATTTCCCAAAATGCACCTCATTGGGTTAAATATAATAAAATAGAAATAATAATGTCGTGACTGACATATAATAATGCCGACACATACAATTAATCAGTAGGAAAGCTTAATTTTACAACAACTAAATTATAAAAGCAACTTTTATTATCTACTAGGTGTCCTATTTCATCTTTGGAGTCATTATTCATCTTCTAGCAAACCTACATAAACCATAAACTCAACTGCTCGATAGAGCACCTATGAGTTTATGGAAAATAATAAAAACATTGAAACACCCCATACCCTTTAATATAGTAAAAATGACACATTAAAAGGCATGGTGAGTTGTAGATATAACTGAAACTAACAGAGACAAAGATTCACAAGACAAAAATAAGTAAAAACAGTGGAAAATAAATTAGTAACTTAATAAAAACAAAGCTTCATAAATAAGTCGAATACCAAAAAGAACTTCCATAACTCAAAACCCATCATGTCTTATAAAATAAAAATTCATAGTCTCAAAATCAGAGTACTTCAAATTCCATAAAATAAGCCAGTACGTAGAAAGAACAAAAGATGAAATAAAAGAAATACATAGAAGAAATCTCCTCCAAGAGAACTCCACGCTGCAGCACTCTACTAACTTCTCCCTTGATTGCCTAAACGTGGAAAGGGAAAAATAGAGGAGTGGGTCAGACTAAAAGTCTAGTGAATGATAGTAATTACTAGAGTCTTTAAGCAAGATAAAG
Source organism: Allium cepa (assembly GCA_030765085.1). Taxonomy (NCBI): domain Eukaryota; kingdom Viridiplantae; phylum Streptophyta; class Magnoliopsida; order Asparagales; family Amaryllidaceae; genus Allium; species Allium cepa. Next base: position 780,442,323 of record CM060934.1, read on the forward strand.
TAATAGATTCTACAATAGTTCTAGCATAAACAAGGGTAATAAAGAAAATAGGATAGAGATAAATTAGAAGTAAGTACGATTAAATGTTGCTCAATTTATAAGATAGGTTAACTTTTGATTGCTTGCGCTTGTCTTAGATTTCTACTTTGATTAGACTGAATTCCTAATCCTGTTATTAGGATGTGGCCTTAATTCTACCCTTTTTGATCAGTCTGCTACTGCATAGACCTTACTATGTACCAGTTTCTATATAACTCTCTACACAACATGTTATTGTGGCCCAGACGACGTATATATCCCTCTACACAGAAGGTAAGGTTGTCTATGGTAGACACCTGCATTAAGTGCTTGGAACTCATAGCTATTACTGAGCACCCGAATGGAAGTCGCAAGCATAATTGGCACCATGCCCATGCTGACTTTTGCTCCACCTATTGGATCTTCTTATTATTTCAACTTCCTGCATAAGCGTGCCCCTTATCCCACTTCAAGCTAATGTGAGATCATCGTGTGTCCATAGAATCGATAGGGGAAATGTTGTACGTACTGGCCCTTCATCCAAACAATATCTAGTTGCGCCTCTTATCCAAATCCCCCATGATTTGGACTTCTATTTGACCAATTACTACTATTCTTAGGATAAGCGTGCCCTAGGAAATGTTATTTGGTACAGGTCCTACTTTCATCTTTGCTTATTAACTTAGACAAATCATTTTAAATAAGCATTTACAATTTATTCCTACTATTTTTGCTTATTAATTTATCCTATGTCTTAAAATAAGCCTCATTTTGTTCCATTTCTTATTATAACCTACATTATAACCATGCTTATTACTTAACCGAAGGTCTAATTGTGAAAATAAGCTTCTTTAATCTTTTACTCTAATTAGTTATAATTCTAAGTTATAACTATGCCAATTATCCTTAATTAGTCTAATTCTAATTATGCGTAATTTCAGTTCAATTCCATTATTTATTACAGTCCTATTATATTATTTATTGCAGTCTTTATAGTTTACATCTTATTTTCTTAGTTCAATATTTTTACTTATATAATCCATATTCACATTTTAATTTATTCTAATCCATACGCGAAGAAAAAGGGGGATGAAGAGAATAGACGCTTGCATAAAATCCAAAACGTCGAAGAAGATGTAAATAACAGTAAATAAACTTAAATATGGTAAATAAACTGTAAATCAACAAAAAGCTATGCTTAATAGAAATAAAACAAAATTACTAAAAAGAATAGCTGAAATGATATAGACTAAAAATTATTCTACAAAATGTAAATAAATTACTAAAAGGGCCATTCTAAAAATCGTTGTAAAACTACAACTATTGGAAACTTCATTATTTCAAATTGCTTAAATAAATCTTAAAATAATTACAATCACTCACCTCCGATCCTAAGCTTTTTCTTTGATCTTCCCAGATCCACTTGAAGTTATAAAATAATTTAATTTGTAACAATTTTCTCCTTTGAAAAAATTATTCCGTTTAGGGTCCTTCCTAGAAAGGTGAACCCAATTAGAGAAAACCTAGAATGAGAAAAAGTGTTAGGTCTAGGGGTCTATTTATAGATGTAGCAGTGGATCTCAGACCATTGGATTTGGAGATTGAATAGGATGCAACCGCGCCATAGGTTGAATGGGAGCCATCAGATGCTAAACTATAAGGACCGGATTGAAATAAAGGATTTAAATGACGTGTAAAAGGTACGTTGGAACATACTGGAATGAAGGAACGATTCGTCGTTCCTTTACCTGAGGCGGGTTGACCGGACGGCCGACCGGTCGGTCAACCTAGCCATATATTTTTTCTTTCTTTTTTTTCTTTTACTTATTTGACTCGTATCTTGCTCATATTAGCTCGATTTCTGACGTTCTATATATGGAAATTGACCAGAAAATTATCATGGACACAATGGTGCAACTTCCGTGGCTTGATTATGATACTTTCACAAAGTTATTTTATTATTTAATTAATTATCAAATTAATTATTACGGGTTAAATATCGGGTTGTTACATTCTCCCCTCCTTAAGGGATTTCATCCCTATAATCAAAATGTACTAAATGTTTTCATCCAATTCTACAACCAACTACTCAATCATCAACCATTCATCCATTGTCCTGAAGATTTTCTAATACAATTTATGATACTTATGCAATTAGGGTAGTGTAAATTTTTCTAACTAATGCAAAAAAATTGGCGGTCTATTGATTTAGTCGACCTCCTTTTATGCAATCATGTTCGTGCCATGTATCCAGATGACTGCAAAAAATTCTTAATTATAACTATTAGTTCTATATATGTGCTGCAAACGTCACCCAAATGCAACAATCTAGTGATAAACATCCATTTATAGCAACCTTGGAAATAAAATAAAAATGTGCACACATCCATATGCATATGCTTTTAGTGTCCTAGTTACGCCGATACCTAAGGAATAATAGTGCCTAGTGTACCTATATGCGTCCATAGCATCCACTAGCAACCACTTTCAACCACTAGCATATATCATTCATAACATGTTCTATTAACACGTTTACGTCAAATCCTACCATTCATAGGTTAAATCCTAAGTCATACCTCCCCCCCCCCCCAAAGCATAAAAAGAAAAGAAACTATTAAAATCTTAAGATGGAAAAAATGAATTCCAAAACTTACCATCAAAAAGATGAGGATAGGAAGTACGAATCTTCTCTTCTGCTTCCCAAGTGGCGTCTGCAACATCATCTCCCCATTACACCTTCACCAGTGGAACCTCCTTATTCCTTAGTCGTTTGATGTCTCTTCCAACAATCTTCTTAGGTATATGCCGAACAGAAGCTTCGCTTTCTACCTCCACCTCCTCCAACTGACTAGGCTCCATAACCTCCGTCGAGCCATGTAAGCACTTTCGTAGGTGCGAAACGTGGAAAACGTCATGCATTTCTACGAGCCTCTTTGGTAGCTTCACTCGATAAGCCATCTGCCCAACTCTCTTTGTGATAGGAAATGCTCCAACAAATCTCGGGGCTAACTTTCCATTAGATCTGAATATTTCCACCTTCCTAAGTAGGGATACTTTGACAAAAACTAAGTCTCCAACCTCAAACTCTAAGTCTCTGCTCCTCTTATCCGCATACGATTTCTGTCAGTCTTGAGTCGTTTTCGTCCTTCGTCGAATCATATCCACCCTCTCAGAGGTCACCCTAACAATATTGGGTCCAAGTAATAACTTCTCCGTAGACACTACCCAACATGACGGGGACTTGCAAGGTCTTTCATATAAAGCCTCAACTGGTGTCATTCCTATAATTGTTTGGTAACTATTATTGTATGCAAATTCAAACAACGGAAGATGCTCCTCCCAAATACGTCCAAAGTCCAAAATGCATATCCACAGCAAATCCTCAAGCACCCTATTTACCCTCTCCTTTTGACCATCAGTCTAGGGGTGATAAGTCATACTCAACCTAAGTAGTGTCCCTAGCGCCTCCTGCAAGCTACTCCATAACTCAATAGTAAAAAGGGGTCCTCTATCACTAACAATGCTAGAAGGAACTCTAAGTAGACGGACTATCTCCCGAATATACAAGAATGCCAAATATGAAGTCGTATGCTTACTCTTAATTAGGATAAAGTGAGCACTCTTGGTCAATCTATCAACAATCACCCAAATGCTAGTGTTCCCCATCCTAGAACGGGGTAAACCATCACTAAAATCCATAGAAATACTGTCCCACTTCCTCTCCAGCACATCAAAGGGCTGAAGTAATCCACTAGGCTTCTGCTGCTCGGGTTTTACCCTTTTGCATATGAGACACTTAGCTATGAATTTCGCCATGTCCTTCTTCATACCACCGCAATAGAACATCCTTTTCATATCATGATACATTTTTTCACCACCCAAATGAATAGTCATACGAGAATGGTGTGCTTCCTCCAAAACTGCTCTCAACAAGTCGTTGCCGCATGGAACACAAAGCTCCCATCTCTCCTAAGCCATCCTCTACTATCTATGGAATAGCGTTGGAGATGTCTCAAGACCTCTCCTTGGCTAATCCTATCCATAATGTCCTTGAGCTCCAGATCCTTTTATTGCCTCGAGCCAGTCTGATCCATAAGGTAGGCGTCACCTCTAACGTTGCCAACAATCCAGGAGTAATATCTATAGAAGGCTTAAAATCAAAAGTAGAAATAAACTCCAAGCTCCAACACTCTACGAACAAAGGGCTAAGGGTTGCTTTCTTTCTGCTCAATGCATCTACAACCAGATTACCCTTGTCGCGATTATAGGCTATCCGAAAATCATACGAGGCTAAAAAACCCATCCACCTCTATTGCCTCAAGTTCAAATCCTTTTACGAGAATAGATACTTCAAAGACTTATGGTTGATAAAAAGCTCAAACCTCTCTCTAAGAAAATAGTGACTTTAAGCCTTAAGTACAAAAACTGTGGCAGCCAACTCCAAATCGTGGGTAGGGTAGTTCTTCTCATGCGTCCTTAACCACCTACTACCATAACACACTATCCTCCCTTCTTACATTAACATCACTCCTAGACCCGATCCGCCTCCACCAGGGTATACTGTGAAAGGCTTAGCTCCGTCGGGTAAAACTAACACTGGTGCACTATTAAGGGCTCTCTTAAGCTTCGTGAAGGAATCCTCACAATCCACGTCCTACACAAAAGCTTTATTCTTCTTAGTAAGGCACGTGAGTGGTGCCGAAATCTTGGCAAAGTCTCTAATGAATTTCCCATAGTAGCCAGCTAATCCCAGGAAGCTCTTAACCTCGGTAACGTTCTTGGGGGCCTTCCAATCTTGCACTGCAATAAACTTGCCGGGATCAACAACCAAACCTTCCTTCATGATTACGTGCTTCAAGAAACGAACTTCCACTCTCCAAAAATGACACTTTGAAAACTTTTCTCTTAAATGATGACTACGAAGTGTGCGAAGCTCCTAAATGAACAGCATGCTCCCCCATATTCTTAGAAAATACCAAGATATCATCCGTAAGTACCACCACAAACTTATTTAGGACATCCCTAAAGACGTGGCTCATCAAATCAACAAAATAGGCTAGAGCATTGGTTAGCCCAAAAGGCATAACCAGCCACTCAAAAAATCCATCCGTTGTCTTAAAGGCAGTCCTATCTATAATGTCATCAACGACTCTATGGAATCCCGTGGCTAAATCAAGCTAAGAGAAAATCGAAGAACCTACCAACTAGTCGAAAAGAGCATAAATTCTTAGGAGTGGATATCGATTCTTCTTTGTGAGCTTATTTTATTCCTTATAGTCCACGCAAAGTCGGAGAGAACCATATGCTTTAGTGGCGAAGATGACTGGCGCTCCCCACTCCGATGTGCTCCTTCTTATGAATCCCTTCTCTAAAAGATCATGAATCTGCTTGCTCAATTCTTTCCTCTCCCTAGGTGCCATATGCCTTATAGGTAATGCTACTGGCTTAGCATTCTCGATCAAATAAATTCTAAAGTTAATCTCTCTCTTAGGATTAGTACCCTAACCTCCTCAAAGACGTCTGCAAAATCTCTGACGTTAGGAACCGAATGTAACATTGATAATGATGAATCGAGGGAGTAGAGAAAAATCAACGTGGCTGACCCTTGTAGGATGCTAGATACCTCTACAGTCCTACCATGGCAATTTTTAAGTCTAATGACTCTCCTCCCGCAGTCTAAGATAGCTCTGTATGTGGATAACCAATCCATTCCTAAGATCATCCCATACCCCGATAATACCAAAACATACGCGTCGCTGTCAAACTCTACGCCTAGGAAAAGATTTTAAAACCCCTACAAATCATAAATAAATGTACCGATCCTCCTATGGGGTTTGAAACAATAATGGGGTTTACTACTAATGAAATGTCCAAGTGTAAAAAATTTACTAGAGAACTAGAGATGAAAGAGTGTTATGCTCTAGAAACAAATAAAGTGCGAATGGGAATGTAATGACCTAGAATTTTCGATCCCGAAAATTCTAGATAGTTAGGGTAAAGAAGAAAGAGATAGAAGAAGAAGAAGAAACAGAAAACACCAACATCTCACATTCGCAGTGGATCAAAATATAATATCAAATAATAACAGTTTGCAAAAGAATACTATATCTGTCGACTACATCTTTAATACATTCACAATCATCATGTCTCAGATATACAATAATATAATACAGCGGAAACACTCCATACGTTCTTGCCATCCAGCTCGCCTTCTGAGCTCCAGAACGTCCTTACCTGAAAATCTGTAATATTCGGTCTGACCCGAGCATTACATCAAAGTAACACCCGGGTCAGGCTGGAAACCAACATGAGTAAACTCATCTAACATGAAATTCCAATGCAAAGAACTTATTTAAAGCCCGGGGGAACTCGTATCAATTTACAAATTCATAATTTGTTATAGACATCACCTATTTCACGGATCAATTTTCTATGTACCAAAACTTAGATTAAATAGTCCAATTCACTTAAATTATTCAGCCTATAGATTTCACATATCAATCTATAAAAATTCAAAGTGATTTTGGGTATTTCCTAATACCAGACCCTGGTCTCTTCGAATCTCATTCAAGGCGTCCAATACCATTCAATCATCCATAACCAAACTTGATCAACTCTAAGTTAATTTAGTTAATTCTAATTGAATTACTAACCTCAATCACTTAGATTCCTTCCTTTAACATTAATTAATTTCAAATCAATTAATCAATTATCCCTTAATTATCCATCTTAATTAATCACCCTGGATTAATTATCCTTCAATTACATTCAAGTAATTATCTTTAATTAATCATACAAATTAATTATTATTAACCAAAATCAATAATTAATCTTTAATTACTTCACAAATTAATTAATTACATTAATCCTTAATTATTTATTAATTAATTTCTCACAAATCACTTGTTATTGGTTAATTAATCTTAATTAATCAATCTTATATTACATCATTGATTATATAAATTAATGATTTCTAAGTACATTTCAACTTATACCAATCTAATTTAATTACATTAAATAATTAAATCATTAATTAAACCATAAATATTAATGACTCTTGATTTATCTCAACCTATAATTATCTACCTTTTTATTTACTTCATTAAATAAATTAATTACTCCTTAATTAATTATCTTAATTAATCTCTTGATTAATTACACAAAGTAATTATACCCAATTTACTTCTATTAACAAATCATCATTCACTAATTACATCCAGTAGTTATTTATTAATTACTTCACTACGTAATTATATTTTATTAATTACATTAAGTAATTACCTATCAAACCACCCAATTTATTTTATGTATATTTTAGAATCCCAAATTATACTCATCCAATCATACACAACACAATTTAATTCCCAAATTAATCTTTCACAGTGTATAAAAGTAAAATGCATCATCAATTATGAAAATAATTTCTATATTGTGAGGAATCCAGTTGGATTCCTCCAACCTGTTTCCCTACATCCACAGATGTTAGCACCATACCGATTCCACTTCGAGGTGGAATATCGCGGTATATGGGATTTATATAATATCATCCGCTATTATGCGGCGCATAGGGTCTCATCCGCTAAATATTGCGAGAAATCAATCACCCAATATATACTATATACTACTATATATAATATAGCACATCAAATCAATTAAATCAATCAACCAATTATTTACATTTAACAATTTAAATTTAAATTAAACCCAAATGAATGAGATTAACTCACCTTTAATTTGTCAACGACCCATTTCCATTTCGCATTGTTTTCTTCCCATATTTGACCTTGTATAAGAATTCACGATTCATTAACATTCGAACTCATCGAAAATAAATTTCCATTTATTAATTTGATTTAAATTATAATTTTAATCTTAACAAATTTCCTTTTGCATAAATAAACTATATACATTCTGAAAATCTAATCCTTAAAACCACTCCAAGATTTTAAAATCTTATATTTCCCAAAATCATTTATATATACATATTTACTGTTTATCTATGTAGATCTATATTTTAAATAGATAAAAATAATTTCCAATTAAGAAGAACATTATATACTAAAACAAAAATCTATATGGATTTTGAAAACTTTTCAATATTAAAAATTCCTAGTATATAATTTCCTGTCATACCAAAATTAAATTTTTTCTTTTCAAATCTAATCTACAAAAATAATTCCCCTATTTCCTGTTTTAAATAAAAATATGTATGTGAGTTAAAACATGCATATATTTACTAAATTACAAACATAATTACTTTTATATCTTACTGTATTTATATCCTCTTATCTGTGTTCAAATATCTCCCTGAAAAATCAAGCTAAATCGAAAGGAGAAAGAATGAATACCTAGTTGGAAAAAAAACTCAGGCAACTGCACCTCGGCAGGCCCTGACACACGCGACCAACTTGATCTGCTCGCGACCCATCCACGAACCTAAAACATCGTGCCTTCCACAACTCCACCGCACTGTGCCACACTTGATCCACTGAGGCGCCTCGATGCCCCGAACCCGACTCCATCGTCCCTTGTTCGAAACGAAGGCCATACTTCCCTAAGTCGAATCCCAAGCAAACATCAGATCGACGAAACTGTCGAGTTCCTCAAGCCGCGCTCGCCCGAATCGCGATGACATCACGTTGATTCTTCAATCTTGACAAATTTGAGAAGCTCTCCCCCCTTTGAATAAGTTTCAAACGAACGTTGATTTGGGTTTGAACAGATACGAGACAATCATGTTCGAACAAAACAAAATTTGATTTCGATTTAAAGAAAGTGGGACTTCGGCTTGTATATTTCTTTTTTTTATTATTGAAATCGAACAGAAGGGAAAGGAGATGAAGAGCGAGGAAATTTCTGCCATTGATTTTTTTCTGTTTGCAAATGATTTCGAATTGAGGAAAGGAAAAGAGAGTACCACATGATTTAACAAAGTGAAAGGGGAAACATCGGACTGAAAGAAAAGAAAGGAAGCAAGCATCTCAAGCACGTTTCCTAGGTCGGCTAGGTTGCCTGATGGGATGTAATAGGGTTTGACTTAGGAATTTTATAATATTATTTAACTCTAAAATATCTCGTTTAACATATCTCAAAATTCCGAACCCCTATTGAGGTATGCTGCCCGATGTTTATAAGGTTTTATTCGCATTCCGAACACAATGGAATGTGTTTCGGAGGCAAATTCGATCATATGCGCAAGTTACGGAAGTAAACAATCAATTTTAAATTAAATCGATTAAAATAGTTTCTATGCGTTTTGAGCTTCCTGGGTCAAACGACAACTCGATTTCTACGAAAATTGAAATCTGATAATAACAAACTATTACGGATCCAATCGAACTGGTTTCGTCGAATTCCTAGACTGTGCCTCGGAAGGCTATTTTTAAATATCAATTTAAACGGTATATTTTTAAAACTGAACAAATCACCTTCAAATTAATTTTAACCATTCTATTATCTTCAGTATCATCAGTACAAATTTTATAAGCCTTCAAATTAGTTTTAACAGGCTTAAAACTCCATATTCAACATTTTACCCAATTTCAAATTATCTAATTCAAAATCTTAATATCAAGTAAATAGTGATATTTGGAATTCAAGTTAAAATTAACCTTTCAAATATTTAAAATAAATTAAATATTCCAATCTAAATTGTCTAAAATTCTGGGTCGTCACATTCCTCTCTCCTTAAAAGAATTTCGTCACCGAAATTACTAGTTAGGAAGAATGGTCCAATACCCGTTTACTTTTCCTCTTAAACCAACAGTTCAACATCCTACCTGCTATCTTTTTATAAAAGACCCATTATCATTCTTACTAACTTACCAAACTCTCCTACAGTTTTCAAACAATACCTTTTGCTCAATCATTCAAATTTCAATTTAAAACCAAATTTTAAATTATCAAAATTTTCTCAAAAAAATTTAACGCTCTAAATTTTCGATAAATTTCGCCACCGTCTCCTTTGCACGGCTAGCTTGGTATAACTACAAAATGCCTCTACGGGCTCCCAAATTCCAGAAGAAAACAAAACGCCAAGTGGCTAGATCAAAAACCCAATCAATTTCATCTAGAAATTTAAACACATACCTTTTTGTCGAGCAATTCAAATTTATCTTCTAAAATCAAAACCAATTTTCCTTCCCTTTATAGTACCTGCATATCCTACTTATCAATAATATCCAATCATAGCTTTTAAAATCATTTTATACATTTCCTTACAAAAGTTTTTATATCTACTTCTATTCAAATTAGTTTTTCCATTTCCATATGAATTCAATTTATCATCAACTCAGAATATTGAATTTTATCTTCCATTTATAATTGATTCATATCATTATTTTAAATTAGTTTCATCTACTAATTTATTTCAATTTCCAATTTGAAATCGTTTTGTCGCAAACAAAATTTTTCCCAAAAATTTTCTAACTCCCAAAATTTTCGAATTTTTTTGGCAGAGTCTCCTTTATACGGAGGAGCTTTTGCAATTTGACAAGAGATATAAATATATATATACATCGACCCACACGGTCGAAAAAACAAAAACAGTTCATATTTCCTACTTTTATTGCGTGGGCGTACCTTTATTTAGCATTTTAAGCAAGCGGCTTATTATTTTAGCAATTAGAGCAACCCAATCCAGCCAAACGGCTTCCCGGTACCTGTACTTACTCAATTTAAACATGTAAGCACTATATATATGAAGTTTATAACATTTCTCTTACTTAAACAACTACAACACATCAACTCTAAAAGAAATGCATTCTAAATAACTTCCATGAGCAATTTATATGATTTCAAAACTAATTCAATTGCTTTCAACCAATTCATATACCATTTCGTTCAATTTTATTGGTTTACAACTTAATTGCTTACATTCAATTTATTTTAACCCAACTTTTATTTAATGGTCTTCCATTCTTACTCGAAACCAAGCTTTTATTGACTTAAGTAATTTACTTCAAATTAATACGCCTCATAACTTAAGTTCATTCTGATAACCCAATTTCAATTAAAACTTTGATTTAATTTTTTATTCAATCAGACTATATTCATTTATTATTTAGTTCAATCAACCTATTTATTCATCCCATTTTAAATTTTTAATTCACCTACTTAATTCATTATCGAATTTATTTTATTAATACAAAGCCATTCTCAATTTATTTCTACTCACCTGGGTTTGATTTGCAACTCAAACCATTTCTATTATAATTCAATTCTATTTTATTTTTACAACATCTCCACTTATTTTAATTCACTATCAATCCAAAACAAATTCTATTTATAATTCGAATTTATTTCCAAACTTTATTATTAGCTTACAATCCATTTTATTTAACCGAGTTAAATTTTATTAACATACTCTATGAAATAATTATTTAGCTAATTAGCTTACTTCCAACTTTTAAATCAATATTCGATTTTATTACAAAAATCACTTCATTAAATTTTCCTGAGTTCAAATTTTGTTTTTCATAATTCCAGTTTAGATTTTCTTTCATTTATAAAAATTCCAACATTTTTTTTTTAAATTTTAGAAATATTTTTAAACTCACATAATTTTATTAATTAGCTCTTTTATAAAAATACTTCTTATAACTCGATGTCTCAACCAGTCCATCCTTGCTCTCATAGAAATTCGGTCATACGTTGATCAGGCATAGGACTGAAAGTCTATAAGTACTTGGTAAACCCATTTCAACACCCAGTGAAAATACTTGGGAAAATAATTTTATTGAAAATATAGAAAACGGTTTTTGAAAATAAAGGAAATACCTTTGGTGAGAATGCTTAGGAAATCATCATCCCCATCCATGGTCACAATTACATCCTGGGTTACGTTGCCGTCGCAGCAAAAGTCCATGTAACTGTAGGCACTCCGCGCCCCTAGATACGCCATAGAACCCACAACGGATCGCAGTTACATTCCAGGGTTACGTTACCATCGCAGAAAAAATCATGTAACCGTAGGCATCAGCGCCCTCGATTTTCGCTGTCAAAATGAAACTTCTCCACTCCTACATAGGTCGCAGTCTACCGATGTAAAATCAAATGCAGACTGTTGGCTCTCAGTAGCACACACGACTTTCGCTATGTTACCAAGATCGCAGTCTACCGATATAAAATCAAACATAGATTGTTGGATCCCAGCGGCACACACGACTTTCGCTATGGTCTGTAGTAAATCGCAGTGACATCGAGTTACACTGTCGTCACAGCATAACCCAAATACCTCTGTAGGCATCAGCGCCCCTCGACTTTCGCTGCACACTACTCATAATCCTCAGGAACTAGTTTTGTCCGGACTCCTCACAGGATCAACTTTAGAACCCCCCTTAGCGTTCAAGGTAGCACCACCCGGTGGCACTTCTGAGAAGTTTATTTCAAAGGAGTGCCTTTTTCCCCAGAGCCATTATCAAAACACTTTATGCTATACACATATAATATCTTTCAAATCATACACCTAGTATGAATCTCATATAAATCTCCTTTTCCACAAAATCGATTATCCCAAAATCGATAATTCTCAAACTAGGCTTTCCAAATTCCAATATTGATTTTACCCAAAAATCAAAAGCCTTTCCAAATCCAAAGGTTCCCAAAACCTTTTTCCAAAATCCTCAAAAGATCCTTTATATATATATATATATATGTATGTATGTATGTATAATTTTTTAAAAATCTTTGGATCATTTCAAACTTGTATAAAATTACTTTTATACTTCAAGCACTTTCAAAATCCTTTTCTTTCGGCAATAGATCAACAAGGGGAGATTTATCTTATATAACAAAGATATATAACTTTCTTTATTCAAAATCAAATATTCAAATTTGATTACTCTTTTTTTATAAAGTTGTTTCCATCTTACTTATCATCATAAAAATATCCAACTTTCACTTTTATCTATTGCATATTTCACACAATATATTTTCATTTCAAAAGAAATCATTTCAAATTTCTTATTCACAAATTTTCAATATCAATTTCATTTAAATCCGTATGATGTACACATATCATCCGTACGCTATACCAATCTGATCGCTCACTCGATCACACAATTTCGCTTCCGAACTAGTATCGTCCACCCGACTTCCTAATGCGAACACAGATCTGGTTTCTTGATCAGAAACCGTCATTCTCCTTGCATAGCTATAACTATGATAGAGAACATCCAGAACCAATCAACAATCCATATCCAGGTTCGCCATCGAAAATCGAGTGAAAAATCCCAAGTCGGATCGATATAACTATCTCGAAATTCTGTGCTCGAATCTAGATCAAATCACCATGCGAATAGAATAATATATGTACCTCCTACGTATTTATCTTCATTGATTATCAACTATATCAATTTCTCTTTCTATTCACATTTCCTTTAATTTCTATCCACATAGTCATATTTGTTTCAATTCCATTGTATTATCACTTTAATCCTTATCCCAAATGGATATTCAATCATAAACAGTTTAAACTCTGTCCAGCTTAAATTCAGAAAACAACTTGAAAAGTTTAAAATAGATAAGTGTTGAAAAATAATTATTAGTTGGTAACATAGCTATAAAATAGTTAAGTAATTGTAAAATAGTTGGAAAATAGTCAAATAGTTATAGAAATTCTAGATAATTGCAAAATAGTTGTAAAATAGTAATTAATTTGTAATAGTTAAGAAATAGTGATTAGTTTATAAAATAGTTGAAAATTTGTTAAATAGCTCCAAAAATAATTGTAAAATAAATATAAAATAATTTGGCTTTAAAAAGAAAGGTTGTATATATTGAATAGCTTGGAAAAATTTGTTTATGTTAAAACAATTTATATTGAAAATAGTCCAGAGTCAAAACTATTCGCTTCCCCATCAATTCAACTTAAATTTCAACTTCCATTCAAATTGACTCAATTCCGATTTGAATACTTCAATTTCCATTGAAATTGATTTAACCCCAATTCAAGTTGAATCAATCTTGATTTCTTTCCAAATTCAAATCAAACTCTTTCACGGTCCAAATTCCAACGTTCAAAAATCGACATCCGTACTCCACTTGTACTTATATGTCGTAGATTCAAACGTTGGAATTCGAGTCGTGTTGGAGCTTATAACACATTAAGTACAACACAATGGAAGAAAAGAATATACATTTGATATACAACATTGATACAATATGATACAGCATGATGGTACAATGAATATCAATATACATCAGAGATATGATACAAGACAATAGCAGCGAAAAGAAAAGATTACACCAGTAGCGGAACAATATCTCCAATATGGAAAGTAGTCTTCAAGAAAGAACTCCAGCATCGGTAATTTCCATCTCCAAGGCACCAATCCAGAAATAGCTCGAACTTCCAATAACGATGCACAAAGATAAGCAAGTGTAGTCCTGATCCAAAGACTGAACTAGCTCCAGATAATCTACTAAACCCGACTATCTGAAAACCCCAACTCTAGACTGCCCGTGTGGGAAAATAGTAGGCACCCCGAGTTTAGGAAAGGAACAATAAACTCCAGGTCAGTCATGGGACTGGTGTGAGCAAACAAAAAAAGTTGGTCTTTAAAACAAACAACAAGAGATTTAAATAAATCCGCAATGCTTTTTGAAAAATGAAACTACCATAAGGCCTCCCGCCACACACACAATGCAAACGCATAATTGGAGGAGATTTCTCCTTGTGATAGTCAAATATGCTTAATACGAGAAAAATTTCTTTGATATTATTATTTTAAGTGCACAGTGTAGAAAAACAATTTCGAAAGTATAATATAACTCCTAGCCAACATACGACCAGTATCGTATGCCTACTATTGCTACCATCTAAACAGTGGGGCACCACCATAAGTAAATGGCAGGTTCTACAACTAAAACCGTACAAGGCGCGTATTGAAGAATGGATTTCCAACAAATGGTCAGGCTAAGGAACTTCCTACTACCACATGGGATCGCCTCTGGCGGGACGTCTCGAGAGCTTAACCAGCTCTCTGCCAATACAAGGCTGGGTTACCTCTGTAACTAGGTAACTTGTAACGACCCGATTTTTCGACTTCCGAAAGACGACATTAATACGCCCACTGTATCAGCTGCCGAACCATCGAACGCCAGAAAATCGAACCATTAGGGTTTAAGAAGAAGAAGGTAGAAGAAGAAAACAGAAACAATAACAGAATCTCACATTTCGCAATGGAACAACATATAATATATTAATGAATAATCTTTAAATCAAAGAATCATGTCTTTTATTACATTACATTATCAGAGTGTTACAACAACAAACAGCGGAAGAAAATATAACATATACTAGTGATACGCTTCGCCATCCAGCTTGCTCCTGATCTCCCCAGCAAATACTGAATTCCAGAATGACCTGATAACCTGACTCTAGACTGGCCGTATGGAAATTGGTGGACACCCAGAGTTTAGAAAGAGAACAATAAACTCCAGGTCACTCATGGGACTGGTGTGAGATCTTAAAATCAGTTATTTTCACAAAGAAAATAAAAAGAAATCTGCTATGCCTTTGGGAATATGGAACTGCCATAAGGCCTCCCGCCACACACACAATGCAAACACACACTTGGGGAAGATTTTTCCTTATGATAGTCAAAAGTACTTGATACAAAAAATTCTTTCGATATTATTATTAGTACATAGTGCAGAAAACATTTCGAAAGTATAATATTAATCTTAGCCAGCATACAACTTTTCGTCGTATGCCTACTATAGCTACCATGTTCAAAAGCAGGTTACCGCCACATTCCATGGCAGGTTATACAACTAAAACCGTACAGGGCGTGTATCATTTCTTTGGATTTTCAACAAATGGTCAGGCTAAGGAACTTCCTATTGCCACATAGGTATGCCTCTGGAGGGACGCCCTAAGAACTTAACCAGCTCTCTGCCAACACAAGGCCGAGTTACCTCACGCTTCAGGTGCAATGAAGTTGTAATATAGATAACTCCACACATGAGTATGCCATCCCCGATCGTTACCGACCTTTATCCGAGGATCCTCAACCATAAAGCAACATCACACAGTAATAAATTTACAGTGTCCACATGAGTTAATTATCTGGGCTTCATACCATGATACCACCCTTTATCTAGAAGAAAATGGACATACCCTTGGGGCGCGACCCCTAAAAACCTTGCTGCAACTTTCCTGTTTCGACCATTTCCGGGTTGTGAGGCTCGACGAAGTCTCGTCCACAAAGCTACGCTTTTTTACAAAGCCACACATCGATCAACAAATGATCAGTAGCACTTCGTATGCCGCATTACCAAATTGGGAATGTATCAGTAGTAACCATCAACTACATAACCTCTAAACTCGTACGTCTGAGAAAAGGGTGTTAAGCTAAGAGAATAAATTCTCCGCCACCAACAGAAATGTATTTGATAGAAACCAGCTTTACATCTCAATTTGTAACGTCAGACACACATCCATACAAGTCTGTTCCGGGTTCGAACAGAACCAAAGGCATTTCCGAAGAAGCCCTTGCAATCTGGGTATTCACAATCCCGATCGGACTTCCCATCACTTAGGGAATCTCTATACCGTAGCTACTCAGTGCAGAGACAATCGATTGGCCATCCTATCATTCTTGCAAATACCCAGTCTTCACCACCAATCTTCAAATGCAGTCCCATTTCGTCGTATCATTATTCGGAATGGGTTATATGACACAAAGGTCCTCTCCCGGCTAATCCGAATAACGAGCGCTTACTTTTAAAAATAAGTGTTCATTCGTATTTCAAACAAATCACAACAATTTCCACTTCGATCTTTTAGATAAAAGATCTATCACAAATCACAAAGGTTGGATGTGTTTTTCGGATATCCACTTGGAATCCAACCCCGGTCGCATCGAAATTCAAACGCCATTTAAAGGCAAATATTGATAGTCGGTTATTTAGCTATCAATCAACGTTCACAACAATTACTAGATTTCAAATAATTTTTCCCCCAGTTATTTATTTTCAAAATATCTTTGCAAGATATATTTTCACACTTCAACCATTTGAAAGCAAATTTCAAATCACTTTTCACTCGCGGAATAAAATTCCCGATATTATTTACTTCCACTGAAAGTCTACCGAGTTCAAGTACTTTAAATAATTCAAATCACTTATCCAAAATATATACTTGGAAACATTTAGATAAAACTATTTTAAAAAATTTGTTTAAATATTTGTTAAGAAACTATTATACTAATATCTTATATAAAACTTCAAATTCAAATTAACTTTAAAATAAAGGTAGTAGATCGGGTATACCTATTTAAATAACCACTTTCTAAAACAAATATCAACTAAATCTTTGAATAATCACTTCTATAATTAATTAATTAAATATTTACTTTAAATGTTTTCAAATAACTCAATAAATAAATTTTTTTCCCAACATTCTTTTAAAACTAACTTTGGACTTTTAGTTTATAATTTAAAAGCTACTTTCAAAACATACTCGGCTTTCCAGGGAAAATAGACTTTCATTTCAAAATGGTTCACTTAGACCAATTTAATAAACCCTTCTTGATTTATTTTAGATTTACATTCCAAATCCGTAAATCCCTTTTCACACTTTAAAAATAAACCAATATTTATTTTTAAAACAATTTCCCTTTCCTTTATAAATTCCATTGTGAATTCAAAATTCCAAATATCCATTGATATACGATTTTCAAATCGTTTCCCAAATATTCACTTTCAACACCAAATCAATTTTCAAATTGATTTCCAAATTTATTTCAAACACCCAAATCAATCTCCATATGGGTTTCCCAAAGTTTATTTTCGATCACAAAAATCAATTTCCAAATTGATTTCTAAATTTTTGTTTCAAACATCGAATCAAATTTCAATTTGATTTCCAAAATTTTATTTTCAGGTATCAAATCATATTTCAAATGGATTTCCAAATTTATTACCTTTTAAAATAAATCCCTTTATTTTTTTCCCAAACTATTTAAAATCCATATTTTTAAATTAATCCTTCAACTTCTCAACAACATTTCTCAAAATCCATTTATTAAAATCTTTTCCCATATTTTGGAATTAATTCGATCAGATTATAAAAATAATCAACTTTAATACTTTAATTGTAATGGTCTAGACTTTTCTACTTTAATTTCCAAAAATCCAATTTCATATTTCTTGTATCCTACGATACCAAAAATATATTCGGCTAAATTTTAGCCTACAATTATTCCAATTACAATATAATCACACAGAGATTATAAATAATTTAACACACAACAAATGAAACAAATTCAAATTTTTGAGAAATCCATTTGGATCCCTCCAACCTGTTCCCTGCATCCACAGATGTTAGCACGATAATTAAATACCAACTCCACTTCGATGTGGAATATCACGTTATATGGAATTTATAAAATATCATCCGCTATTATGCGGCCTATAGGGTCTATTCCAAAACAAATAATAGCAACCATCATCCAAGCACACGATCAACAATTTTTAAATTTAACTATTTAGAATCAAACTAGAAATTCCAATTTAAACTTGAGTGAGAAGATCTCACCTTTGCTTTTATTTTGTAGTCCATTTCCATTTTCGCCTTGTTTCCTTCATAATTTTGACCTTGAATAACATTATATAAATTTATTAATATTCAAACCAATCGAATAGTTAAATTTCTATTTGATAATTTAAATTAACCACTGATTTTGTTTTCAAAATTAAAAATTTGTTCATTATTTGTTTTTATTAAAAACTAATTTCTCTTTAACAAAACATTTTCTTTCCTTTGTCCTTAACCTACAAAAAAAAACATTCTGGATAACATTATTTATCTATCTCCTTTAACACTTAGTTGATTACAGGAACTAACCTTACTGTAAGATTTTAACAGTATGCCAAAATATATAATTTTTTTCCCTCTAAGTTTGTATATACATATATTTATAAAATTCAATAAAAACAAAAATAAAAAACTGTATAACTTACTGCCCCAAACGAACATTAGCCACCAACAACACGACCGCAAGATCGCCACTGCTCGACGAACACGCCGTTGCACCCCACCACTAAGCTCGAATTCCCAACCTCGATGCAGTACGATTTCCCATTGTCAAACCCTAGGATGCCTTCATTCGAACGCGAACCTCCAAATACTAAAAATCGATTAAATATTCCATTTCAAATGTTAAAAATTTCCAAGTCGTCGCATCCTTTCCCCCATAAAAGAATTTCGTCCCGAAATTACTAGTTAAGAAGAATGGACCCTAACCCATTTACCATTTATCCAAAACCAAACAGTTTTATCAACTCACCCAACAAATCCTTTTTATAAGAGACCCATTATTAATTCAACTAACTTTCCAACTTCAATTATGAGTTCCAAACAACATTGTTTTCTTAACAATTCAAATTTAAAATTAAATTCAAATTCCAAATTTCTAAAATTTTGTCAAAAATTTTCTAACACCCTAAATTTTCGAAAAATTTCGCCAGCGTCTCCTTTGCGCGGCTAGCTCGGTACAACTACAAAATAGCACCACAGGCCCTCAAATTCCAAAAGAAAACAAAAGGCCAAGTGGCTAGATAAGAAAATCACCTAATTTCATATTGAAATTCAAATACATACCTTCTTGTCGAGCAATTCAATTTTATCTTTGAAACAAAAATCCCAGTTCCAATTCCTTTAATATACATGTATATCCTGCTAACCATAATACCCAATCACAACATTCAAATATCATTTTGCACATTCCTTTACAGAAGTTTCATATCTATTTCTATTCAAATTAGTTTTCCCATTACCATATGAATTCATTTTATCTTCAACTCTGAATATTGAATTTTTTTTATCTTTCAATTATAACCGATTCATTTCATTATTTTAATTTAGTGTCATTCACTAATTTACTTTAATTTCCAATTTGAATCGCTTGTCGCTAACAATTTTTTTTTTCAAAAATTTTCTAACTCCCAAAATTTTCAAATTTTTTTGGCAGAGTCTCCTTTGTACGGAGGAGCTTTTGCAATTTGACAAAAGATATAAATATATATACATCGACCCACCCGGTCGAAAAAACAAAAGCACTTCGTATTTCCTATTTTTATTGTGTAGGCGTACCTTTATTAGCATTTTTAAGCAAAGCGGTTTATTATTAGCATTTTAGCGCGACTAAATCCAGCCAAACGACCCTCATGTACCTGTATTTATTCAATTTAAACACGTAAGTGCCATATATAGGAAATCTATTTACATTTCACTTATTTTCAATAATGAATACATAGTTTTCATAAGTAATGCACTCAAAATAATTCCCATAAGCAATTTATAAGGTTTCAATACAAATTTAATTGCTTACAACTACATTCCATATCATTTGTATTCAATTCAAGCAATTTACAACACAAATTTTTCCATTCAATTCATTTTTTAGACGAAACGAACTCATATGCATTTCAATTGATTCAAAAATCAATTTTATTGGCTTTCATTAACTCATAGAATTTTATACCATCTCGTTTGCATCAAATGACAACCATTTCTATGCAAATTCGACGATAATCACTAAATAGAATATCCAATCTAGTTTATAACTAATTTAAATTAATATCAACTCAATTTACTTGACAACAACCATTTCACAATTTTACTTTAGTCGAGCTTTTATCCAATATTTACTTAAGTTATTTGTTTTCTTCAAGTTATTTTAATTCAAAACTCAAATTTATTTTCTTTGTAACGCTTCCAAACTCAAGTCCTTGATTTGATTTTTATTTGTCGAATCCATTCCATCGACTAATTTAATTAAATTAAATTTACTCACTTATCCATTTTAAATTTCAAATTTCCATTCTGAATTTATCTTGAATTCATTTTATCGATAACAAGGGAATTTTCAATTTATTTCTACTTACTTGAATTTATCTGCAAATTTAACTCACATTTGAATTTTAATTTAACAAATTCCACTTTCCTATTTCATGAATTAATTTGTTATCATATTAGTTCACTTGAATTCAATCCATTTTATCTTTTTCCCAAGTTGGGATTTTCATTCAACCTGATCCAAGTCAAATCTCATTCCATTTTTTTCAGTTCCAATCCACTTACTTACAAATGTTAACTCATTTGTTCATTCACAAATTTATTCCACGCTTACTTTTATTTATCCCTTTTCAATTTGAGTCTTATTCCAATCAAATTTCAAATATTTTAATGAGTTATCAAACTTATTTATATCCCGTAAAATTTTAAATAAATTTAATCTTTTGAAATTTCAATCCAAATCCTTTAATCTGTATTTCAAAGATTACTCTGGCATCTCATTTCAATTTTATAAACTCATTTATAAATTCACATTACAAATTTCATTCCATTAATGAATTTTATTCCAAATTATAAATCACATTTACAATCTACATTTACAATTCTCATTTGTATATGAATTCATTCCCTTATCCTTTCAACTCATATTTATAAATTTCATTTGTCTAATGAGTTTATCTCCAAATCTTTGGTTATACCATTATTTTTTGTTAAATTTCCAGACAATAATGATGATAATTCAATATCATCACTTCCTAACAACCAAGCAACCATATACCATAAAAATTTACAGAAAATCATTTCTTTTATATACAAAAATAGTTTTGGGTAAAATTATTTCATTTACCCTATTTTAAAACAATATTGTGTGGTTTATCTTGTTTAAGATTTTAGAAACCTCTATCGATACAGTTAGCCAAACTGCACCGACCAGAATCTATAAACAATCAACCGATAAGTTAATACAATGTAAAATAATTTTATATTCACTAACAAATACGCGCTAATATCTATTATTACACTCAAACTCATTCTAGAGTACTACCGACTCTATCTCTAATGAGTAATACCCAACAGAGCCACGGTTGTCGCTTAACCAAATGCTTTGATACCACATTGTAACGGCCTAGACTTTTCAACCATCGATAGCGGCCAATTTCGACTGGTAGGCTTTTCAACCATCCTAGCCCCGCATGGCATACAATGGAACCCCAAACTTGCTTTTACGGCCAGCCTTTCGACTGTCACAGCTTACGCCTAACCTACCCCTTAAAGAGGACGTGTAGGGGTAAGAGTCTCCTGCTCGCCACCAAACAAAAAGTGAGAACCCCCATCACATTTCACCTAGGTAAGCAAGACAGGTGTGAGATCTTAAAGATAGTTATTTTCACAAAGAAAATAAAAAGAATCCGCTATGCCTTTGGAAAATGGAACTGCCATAAGGCCTCCAGCCACACACACAATGCAAACGCACACTTGGGGAAGATTTCTCCTTATGATAGTCAAAAATGCTTGATATGCAAAATTCTTTCGATATTATTATTAGTGCATAGTGCAGAAAACATTTCGAAAGTATAATATTAATCTTAGCCGCATACAACATTTCATCGTATGCCTACTATAGCTACCATGTTCAATAGCAGGTTACCGCCACATTCCATGGCAGGTTATACAACTAAAACCATACAGGGCGTTTCTTTGGATTCCCAACAAATGGTCGGGCTAAGGATCTTCCTATTGCCACATGGGTACACCTCTGGAGGGATGCCCCGAGAACTTAACCAGCTCTCTGCCAACACAAGGCCGAGTTACCTAACGCTTCCGGTGCAATGAAGCTGTAACATGGATAACTCCACACATGAGTATGCCATCTCCTGTCGTTACCGACCTTGATCCGAGGATTCTCAACCACAAAGCAACATCACACGGTAATAAATTTACAGTGTCCACATGATTTAAGTATCTGGGCTCCATACCATGATACCACCCTTTATCCAGAAGAAAATGGACATACCCTAGGGGCGCGACCCCTAAAAACCTTGCCGCAACATTCCTATTTCGACCATTTCCGGGTTGTGAGACTCGACGAAGTCTCGTCCACAAAGCTACGCTTTTTCACAAAGCCATGCTTCGATCAACAAATGATCAGCAGCACTTCGTATGCCACATTACCAAATTGGGAATGTATCACTAGTAACCATCAACTACATAACCTCTGAGCTCGTACGTCTCAGAGAAGGGTGTTAAGCTAAGAGCATAAATTCTCCGCCACCAACACAAATGTATTTGATAGAAACCAGCTTTACATCTCAATTTGTAACGTTAGACACACATCCATACAAGTCTGTTCTTGGTTCGAACAGAACCGAAGGCACTTCCGAAGAAGCCCTTGCAATCTGGGTATTCACAATCCCGATCGGACTTCCCATCACTTAGGGAATCTCTATACCGTGGCTACTCAGTGCGGAGACAATTGATAGGTCATCCGATCATTCTCGCAAATACCCGGTCTTCACCACCGGTCTTCAAATGCAATCTCATTTCGTCGTATCGTTATTCGGAATGGGTTATATGACACACAAAGGTCCTCTCCCGGCTAATCTGAATGACGAGCGCTTATTTTTAAAAATAAGTGTTCATTCAGATTTTAAACAAATCACAGCAATATCTGCTTCAATCTTTTAGATAAAAGATCTATCACAAATCACGAAGGTTCGATGTGTTTTTCGGATATCCACTTGGAATCCGACCCCCGGTCGCATCGAAATTCAATCGCCATTTAAAGGCAAATATTGATAGTCGGTTATTTAACTATCAATCAACATTCACAACAATTACTGGATTTCAAACAATTTTCCCTAGTTATTTATTTCCAAAATATCTTTGCAAGATATATTTTCACACTTCAACCAATTGAAAACAAATTTCAAATCACTTTTCACTCGCGGAATAAAATTCCCGATATTATTTATTTCCACTGAAAGTCTGCCGAGTTCAAGTACTTTAAATAATTTAAATCACTTGTCCAAGATATATACTTGGAAACATTGAGATAAAACTATTTTAGAACATTTGTTTAAATATTTGTTAAGAAACTATTATACTAATATCTTATATAAAACTTCAAATCCAAATTAACTTTAAAATAAAGGTAGTAGATCGGGTATACCTATTTAAATAACCACTTTCTAAACCAAATATCAACTAAATCTTTAAATAATCACTTTTATAATTAATTAATTAGATCTTTACTTTGAAGGTTTTCAAATGACCCAAGTAAATAAATTTTTTTCCAAACATTCTTTTAAAACCAACTTTGGACTTTTAATTTATATTTTAAAAGCTACTTTCAAAACATACTCGGCTTTCCAGGGAAAATACACTTTCATTTCAAAATGGTTCACTTAGACCAATTTAATAAACCCTTCTTGATTTCTTTTAGATTTACATTCCAAACCCGTAAATCCCTTTTCACACTTTAAAAATAAATCAATATTTGTTTTTAAAACAATTTCCCTTTCCTTAATAAATTCCATTGTGAATTCAAATTTTCAAATATCCATTGATATACGATTTTCAAATCGTTTTCCAAATATTCACTTTCAACACCAACTCAATTTTCAAATTGATTTCCCAATTTATTTCAAGCATCCCAATCAATCTCCAAATGGATTTCTCAAAGGTTTATTTTCGATCACAAAAATCAATTTCCAAATTGATTTCTAAATTTTTGTTTCAAACATCGAATCAGATTTCAATTTGATTTCCAAAAATTTATTTTCAGGTACCAAATCAAATTTCAAATGGATTTCCAAATTTATTACCTTTTAAAATAAATCCCTTTATTTTTTTTCCCAAACTATTTAAAATCCATATTTTTAAATAAATCCTTCAACTTCTCAACAGCCTTTCTCAAAATCCATTTATTAAAATCTTTTCCCATATTTTGGAATTAACTCGATCGGATTATAAAAAATCGACTTTAATACTTTAATTGTAACGGTCTAGGCTTTTCTACTTTAATTTCCAAAAATACAATTTCATATTTCTGGTATCCTACGATACCAAAAATATATTCGGCTAAATTTTAGCCTAAAATGATTCCAATTACAATATAATCACATAGAGATTATTAGTAATCAAACACACAACAAATGAAACAAATTCAAATGTTTGAGGAATTCAGTTGGATCCCTCCAACCTGTTTCCCTGCATCCACAGACGTTAGCACCATACTTAAATACTAATTCCACTTCGAGGTGGAATATCGCGGTATATGGGATTTATAAAAATATCATCCACTATTATGTGGCATACAGGGTCTATTTCAAAACAAATATAGCAACCAGCATCCAAGCACACGATCAACAATTTTTAAATTTAACTATTTAGAATCAAACTAGAAATTCCAATTTAAACTTGAGTGAGAAGATCTCACCTTTGCTTTTATTTTGTAGTCCATTTCCATTTTCGGCTTGTTTCCTTCATAATTTTGACCTTGAAAAACATTAAAAAAAATTATTAATATTCGAACCAATCGAATAATTAGATTTCTATTTGATAATTTAAATTAACCACTGATTTTATTTTCAAAATTAGAAATTTGTTCGTTGTTTGTTTTTATTAAAAACTAATTTCTTTTTAACAAAATATTTTCTTTCCTTTATCCTTAACCTAGAAAAAAAAACATTATGGATAACATTATTTATCTATCTCCTTTAACACTTAGTTGATTACAGGAATTAACCTTACAGTAAGATTTTGACAGTATGCCAAAATATATAAAACAAATTCCTCTAAGTTTGTACATATATATTTATAAAATTCAATAAAAAAACTGTATACCTTACAGCCCCAAACGAACATCAGCCACCAACAACACGACCGTAAGATCGCCACTGCTCGATGAACACGCCGCCGCACCCCACCACTAAGCTCGAATTCGCGGCCTCGATATAGTTTGATTTCCTATTGTCGAACCCTAGGATGCTTCGTTCGAACGCGAACCTACCCAGTGACTCGCGACCCTTCGTGATACCTCACACGAGCCGCCGCCTGGAAACAACCATCGTGATAAGGTCGCGAACTATGCCTCACCATCGCGGCCTCAATTTCCTTTCCAGTTGCTTCCCCAATCGCGAAGTCTTGAATTCAATCGAACGAATTGTGTTCGATACCTTCCTAGAATCGAGCCGATTTCAATTCGATTTTGCTTTCAATATTTTTTTATCTTTTAAATCGAATCGATTTCGATTCTTATTGTGAATTTTTTTTCTTTTGAACGAGGCCGGCTCGAATCCTATTTATTTTGGAAAGGGGGAACGAGATGTTTTCTTTTTTGAAGGTGCGGCCATTAAAGTTTATTTCTTTGTTTCTGCTTTTGAAAGAATTCGCGTGGGATTTGTAAAGAAATGGGGAGATAAGGATGAGACGTTGGCGTATGGAGGTAGGCTGCAGTGCTTCAGAGAAAAGTTTTGATACTGAAAGAAAATAGGCTGCTGTGTTGACTTAGGGTATAATACATTTTAATTTAAATTCAAATTCAAATTATCTCGACAAACACAACATGAAATTTTTGACTTCCTATCGAGGCGTGCCGCCAGGCGTTTATAGTGTTACACCACCATTTCGAACGCAATGGAAAAGGTTCCGAGTCCTAATTCGATCGTATGGAGAAGATAGCTTTTTGAACCAGTTACTAAATTAAATTTCGATTTAATTTTCATTGCGTTTGCTTATCGTACGGCCAAACGACAATTCCAAACATTACGAAAATTGAAATCCGTTAATAACTAACTATTACGGATCCAATGGAATTGGTTTCGTTGAATTCCAAGACTGTGCCTTGGAAGGCTATTTTTAAATATCGATTAAAACAATAAAATTTCAAAACTGAACAAAGTAGTCCCAATTTCAATCTTGAAGCTTCCATTATCTTCAGTATTATCAATATGAATTTTACAAGCCTTTGAAATATTTTTAATCAACGTGAAACTGAAAAATTCAAATTTTTATCCAACTTCAATAAATTAATTTAATTTAATAATTTAATTTCCAAATTCTTATTTATATTCGAAATTCAAATTGCACTAACCTCCAAATATTTAAAATCGATTAAATATTCCATTTCAAATGTTAAAAATTTCCGGGTCGTCACATAACTACTACAAGAGCGTGCCATCCCTGGGTCCTATGGGACCTTTCTCCAAGGTACCTCTAATCCAACAACCACAAAGCAATCACAAAGTAATAGATCTGCAGTATCTACATGAGTGAAATATCTATGCTCCATACCATGATACCACCTTTTTCCAGAAGGGAATGAAAAACCCTAAAGGGGGCGACCCTCATAACCTTGCACCATGTTTCCTGTTTCGACCATTTCCGGGGTGTGAGGTCCTGATGCAGTCTCGTCCACAAAGCTACGCTTTGTACAAAGCCATGCTTTGATCACAAATGATCAACAAATGATCATCAACACACATCAGCACTTAGCATGCCACACTACCAAATTTGGGAGTATATCACTAATAAATATCAACTACATAACCTATGAGCTCGTACGTCTCAGAGAAGGGTGTTAAGCTAAGAGAATAAATTCTCCGCCACTAAGCAGAAATGTATTTGATAGAGACCAGTTTAATATCTCAAAGTGTAGTGTCGGACATACAACCATACAAGTCTGTCCCGGGTTCGAACAGAACCAAAGGCACTTCCGGAGAAGCCCTTGCAAATTTGGGTATCCACAATCCCGATCGGACTTCCCATCACTTAGGGAATCTCTATACCGTAGCTACTCGGTGCAAAGATAATCGATAGGTTATCCTGACGTTCTCAAAGACACTCGGTTTTCAACACCGGTCTACAAATGCAATCCATAACGTCGTACCACTATTCGGAATGGGTTATATGACACAAGGTCCTCTCCCGGCTAAACCGAATAATGAGCGCAATATTTAAAAATATAAGGATATGGAATTTCAGTTAAGTCACAACTTTAAACCCAAAACTATTCTTTTAAATGGTTCAACAAATTGCCATTTAAATCTTTTAATAAAAAGATTTATTTCACAAAGTTCACCCAGTTTCACAAAGATCCATTCATAATTTTCCAAAAATAATTTCCATTTCAATTGGATTAACTCATTAATTCTTTAGGTTAAAGATTTAACTTATAGCTTTCAAACCCGTTTCCAAAGATTGATTCATAACTTGGAAGACCGTTTCATTTTAGACTTGAAATCCTTTTTAAGACGAATTGGAAGTTCATTTCTAATGTGAAAGCTTTTGTTATTTGAAAACAAATAGTTTTCGTTTTAGAAAAATCCAATTATATTTATACACGCTAAAATATTTGGGTTAATTTCAAATTCCCAAAACAACACCTTTAAAATGGTTTAAAAAATCCATATAAACACATTTATAAGTTGAATACCCCTTTAAACCATAGTTTCCAAATCATAGAATCCAATTCCAAATATTGAATTCAAATTTAAATCAAATTATTTAAATTTCAAACTCAATCAAGTTATTCAAAATAAGCTTTATTTTTGAAAATTCATTTTCACAAGCTTTCAGTTCCAAAACTATTTTGGATTCAAGAATTATTTAAAACTATTTCAAAATCTGTGACTTAACCCATTTCCACGTGCAATTCATAGTGTGTGTGTAAGAGTGGTCCAAGGGGTTTTACACAATAAAAGTGTCACATTATCAATCAGAACAGATCCAAATATAGCAATATATGAAATAAGCGGTATAAACTATAACGCTTATCTTTGATAAGCGATACAAACTGTAACGCTTATCTTTTATTCACAGATCACAGATATATATCACACATATTAGATAACATCACACACAACTCAAATCAAAACAGGGCATCTCAATCATGAATATCAAACAGTTCAATCATCCAATAGAATCCAAACATCCATAAGTAAGATGAGTATTTGTCTGATTAATTCAAATCAGATTATCTACTTATGACTTACTAATCCTGGTTAATTAATGTTAATAAATTACAAAATCATTTTGATGAATTATTCTTTATTCGTTTATTAATTAACTATTAATAATTAACTAACCCTTAATTATAATTCACCCCCGTTAATTATCAAATAATTAACCTTATTTAATTTACCATTTAATTATTTAATTCATCATTTAATTAATTATCCTTAACTAATTGATTCTCAATTTAATAATTACCATTAAATTAATTATCCTTAAATATTAATTAACTCTTAGTCACCTATATTAATAAATCATTAATTAATCCTTAATTATTAATTATTCCTTAATCACTTTCATTAATTAATTAATCTTTAATTAATTAATTATTCTTAAATTAATTACCTTAATTAATTAATCACAATAATTGCCTAATTATCATTTTCCATTTATTAATTTAAACTTTAAGTAATTAATTATCCTTGAATAAATTACCTTAATTAATCTCTTGATAAATCATTAATACTTTTAACTAGGTAATTGCCTTGCAGTACTTAATCGCCTTAATTAACTTCCCTTGAATTAGTTAACTTAAATCAATTCATTTTCCTTAAATTAATCTTATTGAGTAATTACCCTTTTATTACTTTCATTAAAGATTCACCACATTCTTAAATTATTTATTAAGTAATGAACTATCCTTAAATTACCTATATTAATTTATCAACCTTTAAAATAAATTACATTTTACAATTTATCTCTAAATAAATACACGATTCTTAAATTTGCCAAAGCCCCATTTAATTAAAGATCGCCTTTTATCTAGATTAATTAGTTAATCCCATTATTAATTAAGTTTAAATAAATTTAAGAATTGCCATTATAAGCCACTAATTATCTTTGAAACACTTTAAAACAAACATGGCTTTAAAACACTTGAAAACTGGTGTTAAACCATTAAGACCCGAGCCCAAAAATCAAAACCCCCGAGCTAACATCAACCTTCTTCCAGTTTTCCCCGAGCTCTTCCTTTCTCTCCCTTTTTTTGTTTCTTTTGTTTTTAAAAGAGATCCTGTTACATAGTTAAAAATATGAACAACGCGATAAAACTCGAGTTAATGCCTAAATTCCTCGTACTTGAACCCAAGTTCCATCGTCTTCCACAACCCAAAACCACCCAGATAAATGAAGATACTCGTGCGCGTGCACGATCGTCAGAAATCTCTCCAATCGTTGCCATAGCCACCAACGTGTCGGCGATGACCTCGTCACCCAAATTGACAACCCAGAATTTTGAAACAACATCGAACCCGAAATCTCGCTATTCAACTCAACTAGAAACATTCGACCATCAGAAAAATCGTCATGTTTGATCATCTCGAGCCACCATAAACGTCGCAACCTTGGTCGAAGCTCCGCGTACCTCTCACTATCCCATCGCCACCGGTGCGATCAACCCAATATCCTCAATGACGCTGCACGAACTAAAATTATGACGTCGTTTTCGAACTAGGCTAAAACCCTAGTTTGCCGTGGACCGATCACCACAGTCCATTATAAAATTAACTATTATTTTTCCCACGATCTACCTCCTTCCAGCTACCTTCGACCCCAACCATAACCCACCGTTCGACGTCAATTGCCAGAGTTTGGCAAAAACGTAGATTCCGTTCAACCTTCAATTTCCCCCAAATTACCAAATGAAAAATTATGAAATGATTTCCTAAATTCATCGTTTGCCCAAATGAATTTCATTATGAAATCAAATCATGAATTTAAAATCATTGACTTTCGGCCTAAATTTGTTTATCAATGTAATTTTCAAAACGTCGAGATGGTTACTTCATATAAATTTTTTGAAATAAAATTAAAAATTGATGATACATTCCTAGAGTCATTTTTCTTTACAACTTAGTCTAAAATCAATGTGTGTGGAGATAGGAATTTTTTTCTTCCAATAAATCTGAAGCATGAATTTAAAACAGATACAGGTAGTTCTTGGAATTTTTTTTCTAGCCTGTTGTTAACATGGATGAGTTTGTGTATACAGACAATCATTCAACAACAATATATAAATATGTATCCATACAGACATACAAACATTCATACTAACAACTTTGAGTGTGTAATCCAAAATCACAACAGATTCAAGTAAAATTTTGGTAGTTTGCTCACCTGGAAGTACAAAGGCAGAGAAGAACAAAAGCATCTTATTTTTATGAGAGAACTTGAAACTGTTTTCTTTTCTTTTTCTTTAAACCTTGATTTTGTTTGGTCTTGCCTGCGGCTTTGAATCTGGAACTCATAAACCAAATCTTTTCTTATTCACTATTTATTTGTTTATTCATTACATCTGTAAAAAAACTTCAATTTACTTACCTACAGTTTGAATCCTTTTATATATAACAGAGACCCCTCTTTTTCGTTGCAACTGTTAAAAAGGATTGTTTAAATTCCTTTGCTTCATTACTGATTAACTACTTCAATCCAAATCTTTTAAGAGAATTTTTTTTACTTGCCTTAATTCCTTTTTTTAGAGAATCTGCGCTATCTGGCCAAAAAACTGCAGCTTTATTCCCCTTTTTTTGCAATTCTTAAATTTGTTTTTATATTAAAAACCTGATTTTGAAACCAAAAATTTATTATACTATGAAGTTAAAAGCTTGCCTGAGAAATGGAAACAGACGCTTGAAGTTTTCAGAAGATTCCATGAGAAACTGTTTTCTTCCATGTTCCCAGATTTGAAATTTTCTCTTTGTTCTCGAAATACTGTTTTCAGGTTGCTTTGAATTTGTTTTGCTGATTGATCTCACTTTTGATTTTCTTCCTCAGATTATTGTTGTTGAAGAAGATTTTTCAGGTTTTTACTTTACTTTGAATTGAAGATGATGATCAGCCTTCTTTTGATTTTTTTTCTGTTTATTTTTTTCTTTGGGGTTTGAGATTTGAGATACCCAAATCTTTGTATACTGTATATCAGATTTTGCTGAGACACTTAATGATTTCATATGGGAAACTGAAAAAAATTTATAATTTTTAAATTTCATTTTTTTATTCAATTTAAATAAGATGAATGCCATTTGTAAAAACAAATGATTTTGAGATCTAATGCATGTTTACTTGTTTATCATTTGAAACTTTAAAAGACAAAGGATTATTTTATAAATTCTTATATCATATTTATTTTAGAAATAAACATAACTTTTATTCATTGGTATATACATGTATACAATGTTGAAAGAAGAATTGTTTTTAACCAATCTT
Organism: Allium cepa; assembly: GCA_030765085.1. Classification (NCBI taxonomy): domain Eukaryota; kingdom Viridiplantae; phylum Streptophyta; class Magnoliopsida; order Asparagales; family Amaryllidaceae; genus Allium; species Allium cepa. The sequence goes on from CM060934.1 coordinate 780,474,364, forward strand.
TATATTATATAGATTTCACCTCAAAGATTTTAAAAGCCAAATGTTCATTTAAAGAAAAATATTTATTTCTAATGTAGATTCAAAATCCCAATTCACTTGAATTAATTAATTTTTTGTACAACTTTTAGAAAGAAAAGCCGGATTTAAATATTTTGAACGAATAGTCACTTTTTTTTATATGAAGAAAATTTATCTTAAAAATAACATTTCGAAAATTAGTACATTAAATTTTACCCTTTCTATTACAACTTCCAAATATTGATATAATTAAAAATTTAGGAAACAATTATCATTAACTTTTAAATTGTACTTTATTTTTATTGCATTTTATTTTGAAATCTTATTAATCTCACATTTCTATTTATAATTCATCTATATTAATATATATCTTATTTTCCCTAAAACCAATATTTGTTTATAAATCACTTATTCTTAAATTTCTAATCAAATTTCTATTTATAATCAAAAATTATTTATTTATACTAGAAATTTTCTACCTAATACACAATTTATTTTCAAAAATAAATTTAATTGCCAAATTAAACTTGATAAATTTCAGAAATGTTACAAATTCCATTTTATTTTAAACTTACTCAACTTTAATTACAATTCCAAATTATTCAAACCAATGTGGACTGGTATCAATTGAACCCACTTCAATTTCAATCATTTCAATTCAATCCAATTCAAATTTTCCATTTAAAATTTTAAACTTAAACTTCTTCAATCACAAATCCAATTAATTCAAATCAGATTCAATTTGAACGAATTCAATTCAAATTTCAAATTTGAACCATCCCGAATTATATAAATTCGAGTTAAATTTTAAATGTTGATTTAATCTTTTAAATCAAATCAACTTATCTCTTTAAACCATTTAATTCTGAATCCATTCCAAACTTATCTTCATTTAATTTTAATTTGGTTGTATTTCTATTACCACTTAATTCTCATTATTAAATTTTCAAATAATATAACAACCAATTGCCTTAATATTTATTAGAAAGAGATATTGCTTTATATATCAAAATATATTCTTATATAAAATCATTTAAAACCCTTATATAAGAAAATAACAAGTATGCGCTCGTATATATATACACTCAACTCATTCTAGGGTACCATTGACCTTATCCCTAATGAGTAATCCCAATAGAGCCAAGGTTCTCGCCAAACCTTTCAGCTCTGATACCAACTGTAACGACCCGGAATTTTCCCGGAATTTTCGATCCCAAAAATTCCAGATAGTTAGGAAAAAGAAGAAAGAGATAGAAGAAGAAGAAGAAACAAAAAACACCAACATCTCACATTCGCAGCAGATCAAAATATAATATCAAATAATAACAGTTTACAAAAGAATACGATATCTGTCGACTACATCTTTAATACATCAGAGTTACACATATATAAAGACACTGGATATACATAATCATCATGTCTCAGATATACAACAATATAATACAGCGGAAACACAACATTAAAAATTCCTACTATATAATTTCCTGTCATACCAAAATTATAAAATATCTTTTCAAATCTAATCTACAAAAATAATTTTCCTATTTCTTGTTTTAAATAAAAAAAATGTATGTGAGTTAATACATACATATATTTACTAAATTAAAAACATAATTACTTTTATATCTTACTGCATTTATATCCTCTTATCTGTATTCAAATATCTCCCTGGAAAATCAAGCTAAATCGAAAGGAGAAAGAATGAATACCTAGCTTAAACAAACAACTCAGGCAACTGCACCTCGACAAGCCTAGACACACAGGACCAACTTTATCTGCTCGCGACCCATCCACGAACCTAAAACGTCGCGCCTTCCACAACTCCACCGCATTGTGCCACACTTGATCCACTGAGGCGCCTCGATGCCCCGAACCCGACTCCATCGTCCTTTATTCAAAACGAAGGCCATACTTCCTTAAGTCGAATCCCAAGCAAATATCAGATCGAAGAAACTGTCGAGTTCCTCAAGCCGCGCTCGCCCAAATCGCGACGACGTCGCGTTGATTCTTCGATCTCGACAAATTAGAGAAGCTCGCCCCCCCTTTGAATAAGTTTCAAACGAACGATGATTTGGGTTTGAACAGATAAGAGACAATCATGTTCGAATGAAACGAAATTTGATTTCAATTTAAAGAAAGTGGGACTTCGGCTTGTATATTTTTTTATTGAAATCGAACAGAAGGGAAAGGAGATGAAGATCGAGGAAATTTCGGCCATTGATTCTTTTTTCTGTTTGCAAATGATTTCGAATTGAGGAAAGGAAAAGAGAGTACTACGTGATTTAACAAAGTGAAAGGGGAAATGTTGGACTGAAAGAAAAGAAAGGAAGCAAGCATCTTGATCACGTTTCCTAGGTCAGCTAGGTTGGTTGATGGGATGTAATAGGGTTTGACTTAGGAATTTTGTAATATTATTTAATTCCAAAATGTCTCGTTTAACATATCTCATAATTCCGAACCCCTATTGAGGTATGCTGTCCGGCATTTATAAGGTTTTATCCACGTTCCGAACACAATGGAACGTGTTTCGGAGGTTAATTCAATCATATGTGCAAGTTACGAAAGTAAACGATCAATTTTAAATTAAATCGATTAAAATACTTTCTATGCGTTTTGAGCTGCCAGGGTCAAACGACAACTCCGATTGCTACGAAAATTAAAATATGATAATAACTAACTATTACGGATCCAATGGAACTGGTTTCATCAAATTCCAAGACTGTGCCTCGGAAGGCTATTTTTAAATATCAATTTTAAACGATATATTTTTAAAACTGAACAAATCACCTGAAAATTAAATTTTAACCATTCTATTATCTTCAGTATCATCAGTATAAATTTTATAAGCCTTCAAATTATTTTTAACAGGCTTAAAACTCCATATTCAACATTTTACCCAATTTGAAATTATATAATTCAAAAATTTAATTATCAAGTAAATAGTGATATTTGGAATTCATGTTAAAATTAACCTTTCAAATATTTAAAATCAATTAAATATTCCAATCTAAATTGTCCAAAATTCTGGGTCGTCACAAGGAAAATATTAAACCTTCAATTGTGACTTTCCTACCTCTATATGGAATGCTACCGAAAGGTGTCGTGTCTAATGCCTGAATCTACGCAACTGATGCACTCGCTTCCTGTGGACAACTCCTACCCATATGACCGGGCTACCCGCATGTATAGCACTTACCCTTCATTTTCTCCTTCAAACAATCCTTGACCATATGTCCAAACGTCCCACAACCATGTACTTTATTCCCTTCTTAATCTTCTTCTGAGGACCATCACCTTTCTTCTTCTTGTTCTTTTCCCACCACTTCTTCTTTGGACCTTCTGACTTAACCTCCTCTTTAGACTCTCCCTACTTGACCATATCCGAAATAAGCACTATCTCGACCAAAGACTCATAAGTAGCTCCCATTGGTACATGAATCGGCAATAATCCCTGAAGAAGTTGATTCAATCCCTTCATAAATTTCATAGCTTTCTTATGCTGTGTGTTCACAAAATCCATACCAAACCGCGACGGCTCATTGAATTGATTGATGTATCCTTAACAGATAAAATACCTTGCTTCAAATTGATAAACCTATTAAACTAAACACTCTCTTCTTCTTCAGATAGAAACTTCCTTTTGAATCGCTCCTAAAATCCAACACAAGTAATATTCCTTCCCTCCAACTCGATCACCTCCCACAAATAAGATGCCTCCTCCTTCAGCTCTCAAGTGGCCAACTGAACTCGTTGATGTCCATCCAATCCCAAAAGACTGAAAATCCTCTTCGTGTCCCTAAGCCATGCTCCCGCCTCTACAAAAATCTACTTGCTGGAAAAGGTCTTCCCACCCAAACTTGCAATATCTTTACAAAGCATAGATAAATTTATGGAAGCAGGTAGGTTGATGGGATTCCCACCCATTGGTGCAGGATTGGGTGTAGAACCATGCACCTCTGGAGTCGTGGCTTGTAAGTACCTACAAAACCAGGCTAGTACTTTAATGCCCTTGGGACGGTTCGAGACATCGACCATTCTACGAAAAGAAAAAGGTATTTAGGAAAGAGTCAAAGGGAAATTAAACTGGACTTATGAGGGGATTTTTATAAAAATTCTTTTGTACTTAAAAATTATTCCTAAATGTTCTTTTCTGAAAAATACATTTAAAACAAGTTATTTTGGAAAGATGTACTTTACTATTTTTTAAAATAAAGTTTTGGAATCCTATAGCCTTAGGCTCTAATACTAAGTGAAACACCCCCACGCCCCTTAATATACCCAAAAGGACACGTTGAAAGGCATGATGCATTGTAGGTATAACTGAAACTAATAGAGACTAAGATTCACATAACAAAAATATGTAAAAACAGCGGAAACTAAATTAACAACTTAATTAAAACAAAGCTTCATTATTACTTTATAATTACGTCACATACCAAATACAACTTCCATATCTCAAAACCCATCACGTCATATGAAATAAAAATTCATAGTCTCAAAATCAGAGTAGATAATATCCCACAAAATAAGCGAGTACGTAGAAAGAACAAAAGCTAAAATAAAAGAAATACATAGAAGAAATCTCCTCCAAGAGAACTCCAAGCTGCAGCAATCTACTGACTTCTCCCTTGATTGCCCAAGGGGGAAAGGGGAAATTAGGGGAGTAGGTCAGACAAAAAGTCCGGTGAATGATAGTTATTACTAGAGACTTTAAGCAAATTAAAGTAATAGACTCTACAATAGTTCTAGCATAAACAAGGGTAATAAAAGAAAAAGGAAAGAGATAAATCGAAAATAAGTAGGATTAAATGTTGTTCAATTTATAAGATAGGTTAACTTTTGATTACTTGCACTTTTCTTAGATTTCTGCTTTGATTAGATAAAGTTCCTAATCCTGTAATTAGAATGTGACCATAATTCTATCCTTTTTGATCGGCCTACAACTCCATAGGCCTTACTGTGGACCAGCTGTTATATAACACACTACACAAACTGTTATTGTGGCCCGGACGACATATATAGCCCCCTACATAGAAGGTAATGGTGTCTATGGAAGACATCTACGCTGAGCACTTGGAACTCATAGCAATTACTGAGCACCCAATTGGAAGTCGCATGCGTAACTGCCACCATGCCCATGCTACCTTTTGCACCACCTATTAGGTCTTCTTATTACCTCAACATCTAGCACAAGCGTTGTAAAGGCCTGCAAACCCGTACCCCTTTGAACTAACAAAATTCCACAACAGTTCTGTCTAAAGTGGCAAAAAAGTACGAGTCTTCGGGTAAAAGAAGAAAGAGGTAGAAGAAGAAGAAAAAAAACAACATCAAAGTCTCACAATCGCAGCGGAACAAAATATAATATATATAATAACATCTTTTAAATACAAAGAAATCTGTACTGTATACATATATACATACATACCATCATCAGAGTACATCAAACATCCATACAGAGACAACTAATAATTGTCCATACACAGCGGAAATAATAGTCAAATACGGAAGTACGCTCTGTCATCAGCTTGTCTCCTGAACTCCTTAGCTTTTAACCTGATCCTGTTTAAATCGGTCTGACCCGAGCATCATATAAAACAACACCCGAGTCAGTCTGGAAAACCAGCGTGAGAAAACACACTCAATTGGATTATTATATTTTCAAAAATCCATTGAAAAATAAAAGCATCTCGTAAGACCACGCCACAAATAAACATGTCGAGTTTTTACCTTACGATAGCCAAAACATTTTTTTATCAAATTTGTCTGATATTATAATAGTGTCTATAGAAAGTAAAATAGAATCTAGCTGAAATGCTTGTATCTCACGTTTCAGCAATAGTTGGGCACAATCAAAACCTTACAGGTGCTTATTGGAGATTGGATTCCATACAATGGCAGGGCTACCGAGGTACCACCCGTCACAGTACCTGGTCTAGATCAGAGTATCGAGGAGCCACCCTAACTCCCTTGCAACACAAGACCGGAACCATCCCTTACTGGACAGTCCCAAGTAAGATCACCCCGTGGTTGGCGCGACCAACCACCCACTAAGCCTAAATAAAAGGGACATCTAGACAGGGGAAACCTTACTCTCAAGTGGGGGCTAACCACGAAGCATTGCTGCACCTCCCCTGTTTTAGCCATTCCCGGTTGATGAGGCTTGAGGTTAAGCGTTACCTTTCAAGAACGAGTCCCACTTAGAATGCTCATCGTCCCCCTGATGATGTTCTGAAAGCATTCGTCCATACAAGTTGGCCTGGGTCTGGACAAACCGAATCACCGTCTTCAACTCTTCACGGTCTTCGTTCATAATCGTTCAAACCGGATCGAAGTGGTTTTCGGATAATTAAATCTGATCCCGGACTCTTCGAAATGATCAACGCATTGTCCAATATTGATAGTCGGTGATTTAACTATCAATTAATCATTCACAAGCAACCATCAAATAATTTCCTCAAATATCATTCAGATATTATTTCCATTTTAACCCATTTGAGACAATTTTCAAAGCCCTTTTATTTCCATGAAATCATTTAAATGATTTCCTATACTCACTCACATTTTGATTTACCCTTTGAAAATATTCTTTATTTTTCCATTCCTTTCGTAAAAATCAACTTCACTCTTCTTATAAATTCTCAAACTCAATTTCTCCATTTTATAAGATTTCTCCTAAATCTTATCTCATTTAAATAAACCTGCTTACCATCACAAGAGGATTTTAATTGGGTTTTAAAAACAATTTGAAAACATCTATATTTATAAAATAAGAAGTATGGTTTTATACAAATTATGGTTCGAAAGTAATATTAAAGTTCATATAAAATTCAAAACTGGTTTTAGAAAATTAGAGTTTATTAATAAATATTTGCCAAGCCTTCAAAGTAACTAATTCGAAAATATTTTAGATTCAAATAATAGTTTATCAAAATTTATATAGTATAGTAATTTTAAAAAAAAAATCCCCTTTTAAAAATAAATTTATAATTTTGGAAAACCCAATATCCATCTATAAGTGCCTCTTGTCCAAATTCACACTTCTTACTTTCAGAAATATTCTACTATTTCCGTTTCAAACAAATTTATAACTCAATATAAGATTTCTCCTTGACTTATCTTTTCCCATATTTACTGGTTTTTTTCCTTTCCATTTATAAACCCCGTTTATAAATTTGATAAACTCCCCTTAGTTTTCCATTTATTTATAAAATAATTTTATTCAAAAATTTCATCTTTGATAATTTTATTTCTCAATCAAATTTCATATCATTCCTTAATAATTCATTCCTTAATAAAATTCCTTTTTATTCCAAAATAGAATTCCCTTTTTATCTCTTAATAAATCTTCATTTTATTCCCTTAATTAGAATTTCACTTTTGTACCTTAGTTATTAATATATAAGTTAAATTATCCAATACGTAACTTTGACCAATTAAGTATCAATAAACTTTTATCTTCCCTATTTTTTTTCCAAATAGAAGTAAATCCAAATCCTTAATAATTATTTCTATTCAAGTTCCATTTCACTTTCTTTAATAAAATTATTGATAGAATTTAAGAACTCCTAATTTCGCTTACATGTTATTAAAAGGTTAATAATTCAATTTATATAAGCCCATGTCAATTCATCACCCTGTCACATATCAGCATATATATATATATATATATATATATATATATATATGATAAGTAAATATTTGAGGAATCCTGTTGGATCCCTCCAACCTATTTTCCCTGCATCTACAGATGTTAGCACAAAATAAAATATCAATTCCACTTTCGGTGGATATTACAGTATATGGGTTATGTATTATCCAATGAATAAATTATTATAAATCAACCAAACACATCCAATGATTTAAATTTAACTTTTAAATTTATATCTATGGCATCCAAATGAGTGAGAAAGTCTCACCTTTGCTTTTAAGTTGCAATCCTTTCCAACCTTGACCCGATTTCTTGACTTTTAACCTTATATAACAATTATATGATTTTTATCAATATTTTGAAGAAATCGACCAAATAATTATCGTTTAATAAACTTAGTTTTTAATCTAATAATTTAATTTTAAATAATACTAATTCTTCTTTTTTTTAAACAACTTTTAGAGATTAGAATAATTTAAATTGATTAATCGAATAGATAAATCATTAACCCATTATTTAAAATAACTGGTAATTAAATAAAGTATATCTATATTTTTATTATTTCCCTTTTGGAATTATATATATATATATATATATATATATATATATGTATGTATGTATGTATATGTATGTATTTACTTATAAAATTATCCATATGGATTTAACAATCTTTCTTTATAGAAATTACCAACATTTTGGAAATTTTCCCTTTTTTTTCAACTCGTATCCATATAAATAATCTATATCGGTTTTGTTTAAAATCTAATTTTTGTATATACTTTTATATCCCAAATTATATATAAATATATATATTCTACTACTTACTGTTTATCTATATATGTTTTAGAGTAAATTAAGATTAGCTTAAACATTTTAAACTGTTCAACAGAAATTTTCCTTTTTACTGCAAATTTATTCCCATATACATATAAATTTAATCAAAGAAAATACCTTACTAAACGACGCACTCGAATCCAGAGCAGCTCTGACCAAAGCGAGACGCAACCCAGACTTCACGCCGAACCATCCCCTTTGTCGAGCCCTAGTCGCGAGCTCGCGACCCTCACCAGAACGCCATCGCGATGCAGCTCTCCTCCCCACAAGTGAGCGCCTTCTCCTCCTACCGGTGCTCGAGTTCGACCACCCACGATCGCCACTCCAAACAACCCAGTCGTGAATCACATCCCCTCGACCTTAATCGCGACTGGATCGCGAGTCAACCCTTCAGGCCGTGAACATACGACGCGAGCTTGGACTCGATTTAGGGTTTCAATCATTTTTTTAATAAACCGTTGAATTCGGCTAAAGGAAGAAAAGGGGAAAACGAAGAGGGCTGATCGAATAAAATAGGATAAGGGTATCGCGATTATAAAGAAGGGAAGGCAGCCGTTAATTATCGTCTCAACTGATTGAAAAAAAGAAGCGAGAAACATCGCGTTATTAAATAAAAAAGAAAGCGTATGGGAGAAGATGAACAACAGTGTTCTGATGGGACGAAAGTGTGTTGAGGAAGATTGATTAATTTACTTTAAATTTAAAATCTTCTCGAATTACGCAATTCAAAATCCTGACCTCCTATCGATACGTGCCGCTCGGCGTCTATAATGTTATACACCTATTCTGAATGCGATGGAAAAGGGTTTGAGTCCTAATTCGATCGTATGGAGAAGATAGCTTTTAGATTGACTATTAAAATTAATTCAATTAATTATTTCTAGGCGTTTACATTTCGTACGATTGCACGATAGCTCCGAAAACTACAAAATTTGAAATTCGATATAATTCAATATTAGGGATCCAACGGAACTGGTTTCGTCGAATTCCGAGACTGTGCCTCGGATGGCTATTTTTAAATATTAATTTAAACGATATATTTTAAAATCGAACAAACCATTGCTAAATTCAAATTTTAACTCATCTATTATTTTTAGTATTATCAATATAAATTCTATAAGCGTTTAAAATATTTAAAACAAGCTTACTACCCCGATTTAATATTTTACCCGATATTCAATTACTATTTTAATAATTAATTAATTCAACGGGTCGTTATACTTAAATTCTGAATCCTTTCTATCATATAAAACCAAACTGTTCATATTATAATCAAATTAAAGTTCAAATCCAATTTAAATATTGCAAATTAATCGTTCAAATATATCCGGGTCATTACAAGCGTGGCCCTCATCCCACTTCAGGCTAAAGTGAGATCACCGTGTGTCCACAGAATGAATAAGGAAAATGCTGTTGGTACTGGCCCTTTATCCAAACAATATCTAGTTGGGCCCCTTATCCAAATCCCCCGTGATTTATACTTCTATTTGACCAATTACTACTATTCTTAGCATAAGCATGCCCTACGGAATGCTACTTGGTACAGGTTCTACTTTCATCTTTGCTTATTAACTTCGATAAATTATTTTAAATAAGCCTTTATAATTTAATCTTACTATTTTTGCTTATTAATTTATCCTTAGTCTTAAAAAAAGCCTCATTTTGTTCTGTTTCTTATTATAACCTACGTTTATAATTATGCTTATTACATAACCCAAGGTCTAAGTGTGAAAAGAAGCTTCTTTAATCTTTTACTCTGTTTAATTATAATTCTAAGTTATAATTATGCCAATTATCTTTAATTAGTCCAATTCTAGTTACGTGCAATTTCAGTTCAATTCCATTATTTATTACAGTCCAATTCCATTATTTATTGCAGTCTTTATAGTTTACATCTTATTTTCTTTATTTAATATTCTTACATATATAATCCATATCTGCGTTTTAATTTATTCTAATCCATACGCGAAGAAAATGGGGGATGAAGAAAATAGACGATTGCATAAAATCCAAAACATCGAAGAAGATGTAAATAATAGCAAATTAACTTAAATACTGTAAATAAACTGTAAATCAACAAAAATCTATGCTTAACAGAAATAAACCAAAATTACTGAAAAGAATACCTGAAAGGAAATGGACTGAAAATAATTCTAAAAGCCGTAAATAAATTACTAGAAGGGCCATTCCAAAAATCATAGTAAAACTACAACTATTGGAACCCTATTGTTTTAAATTACTTAAAGAAATTTAAAATAATTACAATCACTCAACTCTGGTCCTAAGCTTTTCCTTTGGTCTTTCCTTTGGTCGTTCTTTTACCTGAGGGGGGTCGATCGGGCAGTCGACCGCCACTTTGCCCAGGTCGATATATATATATATATATATATATATATATATATATATATATATATATATCGTTTCTTGTTTGACTCGTATCTTGCTCATATTAGCTCGGTTTCTGACGCTCTATATATGGAAATTGACTAGAAATTTAACACGGACACAATGGCGCAATTTTCGTGGCTTGATTCCGATAATTTCACAAAGTTATTTTATTATTTAATTAATTATCAAATTAATTATTATGGGTTAAATTTTGGGTTGTTACAAACACGGGTCTTACAAAAAGCCCGGTATAAGTAATACACTATCTGATACAAAAAAAAAGTCAGACCATACCTCCTAGCTGAATAGGTTTTCGCCTCACTATTCTTGCAATATCAAAGACATCAAATTAAACAAATTAGCTATCAAACATCGTTCATATATAAGTGTTCCTTAAACATACTAATTCATTATGGCTTAGTTTTACAATCATTTTCATAGTACTACTTGTGCATTACCTTGTCACATCAACTTAATGAAAAGTTTGACGCTTTATGTTGTCGTTCAAGCCTTATACCATCACTTTCGTATTATGCAATGTCGAATTTAGACATTCGGTTGCCATATAGGCCTTGTACTCCGTTTGTGAATAAAATATCATGTTTAGACGTTAGCTTACAACTCGGGCCTTACACAACGTTTTTGAATACAATGTTAAATTTAGACATTGGGTTGCTACTTTGGCCTTACATCACATTCCTTGTTACAATATCCTATTTAGACATTGAGTCGCCACTTAGGCGTTACATTCCAAATTACTATACCGTATTCAAACATTCAGTTGCCACTTATGCCTTACACCTTATTTCATGCTGAACTCAAGCCAAGATCGTTTAGTTATTTGGAGAACATTTTTATTGTCTTCTCTTCCTCTTAAAATGATATAACTTAACATTTCTTATTTTCCTTAAGCATGATTCCCCTTTTTTCATTCTTTAATAAGTTATTATAGTTAACTTATTATTTCCTTTAAAAAACTTATCTCTGTGAAATTCAGATCGATATCTTGAATATTATTTTCCACGATGTTATTTCAAATTTACTTATTTAACCTTGCCATTTTATCATATTTAGCTATTGTATTTCTATCTCAATATCCATCACGCATCTATCTATTTTAGCTATTGCACCCCTTTTCCAATAGCTTGGCCTACATGTCTATCATGCCTTTAAGGCAATCATGTCCTTAGAGTTATCGTTCCTCCAAAGCCATCAAGCATCAAAAGCTATAATTCGACCAAAGTTATCACACCTCCAAGTCTACTATATCCAAGTGTAGTTATCATAAGTCTCATCATAAGGTCATCTAGGCCAAAAATATAAGCTATTGTAAACCTTGCTCTGTGGCTATCATAAATAATAAGTAAATTCTATCGTAAGTCCGATTTTGAGCTATCATATGCCTCAACTTAAAGTTCGCATGATTTACCTTATGTGTTGATTAAAAATTTAGCCAACCTTGGCATTATGTTAATGTGTTTATATTAACAAAATTACCTACTAATGCCAGGCTTACAAAAAGAAAATATGGATTAGATGTGGAATTAAAGTAAAAAGACATAAGATAACTTGCCTACATTCACTATAAATATTTCTTATTATGTTGATCTCGTACAGTTACATGGAATTACAAGAGGATAATAAGAAATAATGAGCACTTAATATTATAATGTTGCAAGCGTAGAAGCTCCAGTGTTTTTTATGATAAAAACATAAACACAACTCTTATGAAGTTGCATGGTAAGTGGTTTTCACAACGGTTGAAGTTGGCCGTTGAATAGTTGAGATGGAGCAGTTTAAAGGTGTAACAACTTGAAATTTAAGCTAAAATAATTAATTAACAAATTAATTATATAATAAAATAACTTTGTGAAATTATCATAATTAAGCTATAGGAGTTTCACCATTGTGTCTGTGGTAATTTTCTAGTCAATTTCCATATATAGATTGTTAAAATTGGAGCTAAAACGAAGAAGTTATGGAAGAAAGAAGAATTTAGAAAATAAGAGAAAACAAAGAGAGAAGAATAATAATAAAGGTGCTAGGTTTACCATAGGGTCAACCCTCCCATCAGCATCTAACTCAAATGGCTGTCAATACCCAGGTCATCCTGCATGCATTCTTGGACAAAGTTTCATCCAGGTGAACGAATGACGTGTTTTTCGATTTTTACTCCATTTCGTGCGTCCGTGCTTTCATCCGACAATTCCCATAGAGCCTATGATGTGGTTGCACCAAATTTAATCATAAAATCTAACGGATTGAGATCCATAAGTGACACTATAAATAAGACCCTAGACCTAGCTATTTTTCTCATTCAGATTTTCTCCATCTGGGTTCATTGCCTGAGGTTAGGCCCTAAAAGGAATATTTTTCCAAGGGGAAGATCTTTTTAATTAAAATATTTTATACCCCTCAAGTAGATCTGGGAAGGCTAAGAAAAAGAGCTAAGGACCACAGGTGAGTATTTAAGTAATTACTTTAGATTTTTAAGTAATTTAAAATAATAGGGTTTCCAATAATTGTAGTTTTTCTACAATTTTGGGATAACCTTTACGCAAGTTTATTTACAGTTTATTTTTACGTAAATTTTGGACTTGTTTTTCAGTCTGTTTTCTTTTAGCTATTCTATTTCAGTTAATTGCAATTATTTTTTGCTATTAATTACAGTTTTTCCAATTATTTACAGTTATTTAAGGTTATTTACATCTATTCTACATTGGGATTTATTTTGTAAATGTAGTTCTTTTTAATTCCCTTTTTATGTGAATAGAATAAATAAAAGAGAATAATTCACTAATATGGACAAAATTATAAGAACACTGAAATTACAGAAAATCGGATGTAAATAAGTAGAACTGTAAAAAAAGAATATAGACTAAAATTGGCAAATTTGAGATTTGCAAGCAAGTTTATAACTAGAAATTATAACTAAAAAGGTAAGTTAAAGTAAAAATTATGACGTAGGTTATAATTAGGTATAAAGAACAGAAAGGGGCTTATTTTAAAAACTTAGGGTTGTTAATAAGTAAATAGAGCATGATTAACAGAAGAGGCTTATTTTAAAGACATACACTAAGTTAATAAGTAAATATAGCAGAGATAATAGCAGATGCTTATTTTAAAGACTTACAATAAGTTAATAAGCAAGTAGAGCAGGACTAATAGAAGAGGCTTATTTAAAAGACTTTTACTATGTTAATAAGCAAAAATAGAAGTAAGGCCCATAACCAATGGCATTCTCTTTCAGTCAAGAACTGATGGTCTCACAATAGAATAGGTGAGGGTGGGACATGCTTATGCTAACTAGGGTAACCAAGGGTCTAATAGATAGAAGCTCAAATCAGGGGATTTGGACAAGGGACGCAACTAGATTTTGTTTGTTAGGACCCGTATCGGCAGCATTCCCCTTTTAGACTAGGACTGATGGTCTCACAACACACTTAGGTGAGGCTGGGTAGGACCCTTTCAAACTAGGACTGATTGTCTCACAATAGATCATGTGAGGCTAGGAACACTTATGCTGTTTAAGATAGGTAAGAGGTCAAACGAGGGAGCAACAGATAGTGCGAGCCTAATGGTGGCTGAGCGTGGGGCCTCGGTGTAGGGAGATAAGTCCCTTTTAAGTTCCAAAGCGCTAAACAGGTGTCTTTTGCGATGGGACCCACATGATGTGATTGGCTCATAGTGGCCCAATAGAGATAGAGGGCCGATCAAAGGGTAGAATTAGGACTTCAGCCTAATTAAGTTAGGATTAGGAATTCTGCCTAATCAAAGCAGTTATCAAAGACAAGTGCAAATAATCAAAATAATCAAAGCAAGCATTCCAACTTTATCTTTTCCTTCATTTTCTTTTATATTAGAACTATTGATAAGTCTATTATCGTTACCTTGCTTAAAAATACTAGTAGTTATTTCCACTCGCCAGACTTTTAGCCTGACCCACTCCTCTATTTTCTTCTTTTCCCCCATAGGCCAGCAGAGGCAGGGATAGTAGATTTCGGGTTTTCCTAAAGATACAGCTGTGGAGTTTTTCTTCATGTATTCTTCTTCTTCTTTTCAGTTTTATTTTCATGTACTGGTACTTGTTGAGAAAAATGATTTGATGTACTCGATATTATGACTGAGATGATGTTTTTCATATGACATATGTATTAGGTATTTGGAGACTTATTTTGGTTATGACTTATTTTATGATGTTCGATTTACGAATAAGTTATTGTTTTAAATGTTTCCGCTATTTTATTATTTTGTCTTATGAATCTTAGTCTCTGTAAAGTTTTAGCTATACCTACAATGTGCCACATCTTTTAGTGTGCCTTTTTGGGTATACTAAGGGGTGTGGGTGTTTCAAAAGGCGGGAATCATTGTTAGCTATTAACCTTATCACTATGGTTGATAGGAGATAACTGGAAAGGCGATGTGATTATGTGACTAAGATGTGTGCTAGGTGTCATTCTGTACTAGAAGCATGCTTTCCATAGAGCAAGGTAGCGTGACACAGAATTGGTGCACTTTTTTCAGATGTGCCACTATAGATAGGTAGTTGGTATGAACGGTTTTCTTTTGTCATATAAATAATTTCATATAGTATACTTTATTAGAAAATTAGGTTGATGAGAAGCTTTTCGCAAAGTAATGGTTGTTGTTTATAGATAAAGCATGTTGCATAAAGACAAGGCTGAATAGGATGAGCTAAGCCATGCATGTTGTGTAAAGATGGTTGCGTGGGACCGGCCGTAGTGGGCAGAGAAGAAGTCAAGCTAAGGTCTGGTCACTTTTGAGCCGCGTCTAGTCGAATGAGTTGGTTATTATTGTTGTGTTATGCTACCCGACATAGAAGAGCATTGTTGAGCTGTGTCGACGGGCTTACAAGAGTGGGTAGTGTTATCTGAGTTGTTTTTTTACCGTTTATCAGGCAAACTGGCTTGAACCTTGCCGTCCTTAGGTGTGCTACCCGACAAAGCTTTAACTTGCAAGAAATTGAGCAACATTTTATCCCCCAAGCATGTACCAATATGCAAGGACAAGCTTGTCAAGTTATGAAAATCCTATCACTTCGGATGTTAGTTTTGCATTTAATAAGCATGCCATATGTTAACACATGATTAGTCTAGATGATTCTTTTTCAACGTGGAATTTTTTCAGAGTATGTGGACCATTGATGTGACAATAATATATTGAACCTAGGTGGTTGGGATTACCTTATTTTTGTAATTGGAAGGTTACGATCAAGGGGAGGAAATTATAAATGCCCTTCTTCTTCTCTATTCTTTACCGAAATTGCAAAAACTTCCATTAAAGCTCTATCAAGTTCTCAACTTTCCAACACTTCTCTCTTTATAAAAACTCCAAGACTTCTCTTTCCTTTACTACCCCTCCATCCTCGTTTATTTTCATGATCAAAAATGAGTTTTTAAGATATTTATTTTCATATTTTATAGGTTTCGGTACTTTGAAATGCCCTGAATGCTTTGGCTTTTGTGTTGTTTCCATGTCATTGCAAGGTGAAAATCTTTATTTCCTGATCTTATTTTCAACATCAATCAACTATTGTCAATATGTCAGTTTCGATCGATCGACAATAGTTATCTTTCTAATGACTTATAAGTTTAATAAACACATTAATTCCTTGGGCCACGGCTTTAGCCCAAATTGGTTATCTTTGACGCTTAAGCCTAAACCAAGTATAGTGGATATGGGCCATACAGCCATAACCTAACTTAAGAGAGTAATTTGAGTCACGTGCTGGCCTTTAAGGGGTTCCTGTCTTGATAAGCGATGAAGGCTTCTATCTAATTTGTCCTTGGGATATTGCCTCCCGGTTTAGCTTGGCTTAATAGTGGTGCCACTGTAGGTTAACAATGTCGCTTATATTCAAATGGCTACTTCAAGATCAACTTCTACCGACAACTCTGGCATAAATGCTTTATAGATAATCAATGGGGTAAGAACCCAGCAGAGGGCCTGGCCAGACATGGGTGCAACATAGGGATGGTAAGATATCCTACTTTACTTGGTCCATGGGCAATTTCAAGGTCATTGCCACTTTTCCTCTTCATCCCTTTCTTATCTTCTTTCTAAATGCTTTCAAACTTGTTTCCTATCAGCATACTCCAACAGCCAGTGGCCTTATGTAGGTTTATTTCACCTACATAGACCTCTATCTTTTTTAAGCCTACTTCTCGTATGATTAGCATCCTCTTCCATTTATCTAAGGAAACTAGTTACCCAATCATTACTACTATCATTTATAGGCAAACACCAAACCCTCTCCATTCATTGGGATTCTTGGTAGAACTTTTCTCAATTGGATGGGGAAGTACTTCTTTATCCCTTATGGGATCAATCCCAACCTAAGGAACACTGAATTTTGGGTCTCGAGTAATTCTAGCCACATCCATCTTTCTTTTTTTCCTTTTCTTATTCTTCCATGATAATAACTACTTTAGATTCCACCAATGTTAATCTTGGAATACTTGGTGAATACTTAGATCAAATAATATCAGCCCTCGACCCCATCAAGTACTTAAACCATGGCGTCCAATGCTAATCTCATTGTGTTGGGCATTTGAGGGGACCAAACTGTAAAGCCCCAAGGAGGCCAACAAAAAATCCAGCCAAGAATAAGCATGACTATTTTAAGACCAAGTTCTTCGATTTTGAGGCCGAGCCGGTTACCATCAAGAACTACAGTTATGATAACATAAGTAACAATGAAAGGTTAGGAGAGTGGCAACAATTTCATGATGACAAGATGAGTAATGTTGTATCGAAGTCTCAGTGGGAACCCTTTGATCCATAATAGCTTGTTGACTTCCATGTCCAACGACATGGAATGTCGGTTGTTTCATAGGATGCTAAGGAGAGTTCTAAAGAAGGTAATGTAGGGGGAGGGCAACAGGAAACATTTATTGGTAGAAATGTTATTCCTTCTTTGTGCCTCGTCCCGCTTATGATTCTTTTAATCCGGTTACGATGCTATGCCAACGGGCATGGGCCATTCTGAGATTGATCAACCTAGCATAGGTAGTTCGGTCTCAACATTCCTACCCCTTGTTAGAAGACAAGGCCAAGGTTTTCAAATGGTTATTAATTTACTTGTCATTTTCTTTCTTTTTCTTACATTTGAATTAATAAATGGGTATCTTCTTGTTTAATTATCTAACGAGCTCGACTTTGGTGCTTTCGACTCTGCAACTCAAAATCTTCCAGCTTCCAACCAACCTAAGCCGGGAAATTATTGTGCTGTGCTCAGCCCTAGGAGATGCTGATCCCCACCATCGATAGCAGTTAAAGGAGATGCCTATAAGGCAACTTTGGGTCCATGAGGTGTTTAGCCCCTATGCCAATAAATTGGACATTTATGATGTTGAAGGGCTAATTAACATAGTCGAGCATGTGCCATTAGGGCAAGTTTCCCTAGAGCACACTTGTGGATAGGATGACGAAGGACTAAACCATATCCTGAAGACCTTCTAGCTCATGGCCATCAAGATTTTATCGTAAACCAACCCACCAAGGTCTAGCTGGGTTCAGCATTCTATAGAGAACATATTGAATGTCCATAACTAGGACTTTCCAGTGGTAAGCTTCTAACCCTAGTAGTTCCCTTATTGAATAATTAAATTCTCTAACTGTGGCTGTGTTTTAGGCTACACACCTCCCCATCCACATCCAGGATGAAATGATCAAATTCCAAGAGAGGTGGTATGGCCTCAAGGTTTGAGCTTTGGCAGCCGAGGATGCTTTAGTGACGATCAAGGTTGAGTTAGGCAAGGCTAAGAAGGTAGCAGAGGTGGTCAAATAGAAGTTGGAGGCTAAGGCCGAGGCTAGGGAGAACGTGAAGAAGGAGGTTGAGGACCTCAAGGATAGGCTAGTGATGGTAGAGAAAGAGGCCAAAACCCTAAGGGGCGAACTGAGCATGCATCAAATTGGATGTCGTTCGTTTGTAGGGGTGGAGGATGCCAGGGCGAAGAAGGAAGGCATGTAGGCTAAAGAATATGGTAAAGTCTTTGTTTAAGGAGAACTGTTTACTACCTTCCATTTATTCTTAGCGGCTTCAAAGCTATGGCCCTCACCAAGATCATGGCTAAGGTAGCCATTGAGATTGAGACAGAAGAACTTTTTATGCCGGCCATTTTGACGAAGGATTAGATAGACTCTCTACTTGATCAATTGGCGGACTAGCTTTATAGTTATCTTTTTTTATCTTTGTATGCTAAGTGAGGTGGACTTTGTGCCCCGCATTTTTGATGTGATTAATAGAACAATTTTTTGTATGTGAAATTTGTTCATGGTAATTTTATACTACCACCTCTTGTTGTTTATCATGATTAGTAGGGTTGTATACTTCGGCTAGCATAACTCACCTATATTATATGTAATGTAACAAGGGAGAGTATATTCATGAGCCATGCGATTAGCAAAGCCTGTATGTGTGAATCGTGTAAAATGAACTACAAGATAGATGAGCCTATCTTGATGATGGGCCGGGTAGCAGTTAGACACGATGGTGGACACATCGTTACCAAGCCTAGTGGTGCAGTTATAATGTGGGTTAGTACCGACTCAAACCGAAGCACTAAGTATCTTGAGGATTCTCTTTAGTTACACTTGGCATGATTAAATAGTGGGAGGTCCTAGCATGAATCAGAGCATTGACTGGCTTGAGATTACTCCTAGGGGACACATGGCCAGTTATTATAGTGCATGACTTATTCATAAGCAGGAGCATTTTCGAATGCCGAATTTGGCATCACTCGAGGCAACTACACTAGTTTCGACAAAAGTGCCCCATCCCGTAAGAGGGATGTGTTGTATCATAGGCAAGAGGTTTGGGGCCATCATGATTGTGTATCCAGTCATCGATGCACCCGGGCATGAAAGGGGGAGACATCTTATCCAAACTCAACAGGGTAGGTCGATAGTCCCCAAACAAGGAGACTAATGCATGGTAAATTAGCCTATTTGGATAGCCTTTCAACAAGAAGGAGAGTGTTGAATGGCTCATATGGTCCTCGATGTAGTAGGTCTGCAGTTCCTAAATAAGGAAGTGACACATAATAAATCCTCATTGGATAGCCTAATGGTAGTCCCTAGCATGGAAAAGAGCACTGAGATGCTCATCCAATAAGGATATCCTTCCAGCAAGGTAGGAGGAGTTGAGTGGCTAGTGCAGTCCTCAATTGAGTAAGTCGATAGTCCTTGAAGGGAAGGAGTGTTGTAGCACATCCCCACTAGATAGACATTGTGATTTTTTTAGATAGAATTGGTTTCGAAGTCTTAATTATATTCTTCACAATAGGTTTATTACAATTTCTTAACCTTATGGTTATCGCTTACATTCTTATGCGATGGACTTAGAGATGCTTTCAAATCGAAATTCAAGGTATATGTGTTCGACCCGAGTGAGGTATGTGGTAAGTACCATCTGTAAAGATGGTGTCGATGACATACAACCCTTACTAATTTGGGTCGAGCAACCCTCCAGTCGAGTTCATTGTGTTTGCAAATATCCAACACGGAATTTGATTGTTGAAAGTGAATTGTCCGAGCATCACCCAAGAGTTGTAGTTCTTGGCTATCTTCCTCTTATAAGTTTTAGTGCGGAGTTTAGCTTCAGCTTTTCTTTCTTCTACCGACTCAAGCCTGAGCTTGAGTAGTTCATCGTTTTTTGGGATTCAATATAAGGTGCTAGGGTAAAGGGATGTCTACTTTGATGGGTAGCAAGGCTTCATACCCATATAACAGCAAGAAGGGAGTATGCCAGGTTGACATGCAGTTGGAAGTGCTATAGGACCAGAGGACGAGCGGTAGTTCCTCAGCTCAGTTTCCCTCGGCTTTCATGATTCGCTTCTTGAGTGTTGACTTGATAGATTTTTATTATGGCCTCTACTTGCCTATTTCCTTAGGGATGGGCTAAGGAAAAGAAACACTTCTCTATTCTATTTCTTTCAGAGATGTCTTAGAAGAGGCTATTCTAAAATTGAGTACCAATGTCAGTGATGATTTTTTTAGTAAGCCGAATCGACAGACCTGTTTTTAATAACAAAGTTACAATTTTGGGGGATGCAACTCTGGTAAAAGGCACGAGCTTGACCCATTTTGTGAAATAGTTGGTGAAGACTATAGCATAGCGTACTTCTATGGCATTTGGAAGCTTTCCTATCATACTAATTCCATGTATCAAATAATCAGGAGGAAGTCATTAGGGTAAGAAGTGAAGGAGAGGCTCTAAGGATCTTTGTGAAAAACTGGCACATGTCATGCCTCTTAGCATGGTCCATTGATTCTTCGATCTTAGTTTTTTGTAATAGCCTTGCCGGACGGCTTTCTTTGTTAAGCATTGCCCTTGGCATGATCTCCATAAAATCCTTTATGCAGCTCTTCTAAAATCTGAGTAGCTTCATCTTTAGACGCATAACGTTGGAGCAGCATTGAGTACCTCTGTCTATAGAGCTTCTCATACATGAACGTGTAATAAGGAGCACGATAAAGAACTTTCTATGCTTCTTTATGGTTAGTCAGAAGCTCTTCAATAACCTAATACTTGACCAGGGGAGCCATCTAGTTGGTTGTAAAAGGAATGTCAATTTCCATAGCTGTTGTAGTTGGAAAGCAGCCTGGGGCGCATTGAATTTCTAATAGAACTAAAGGAGTGGCTACTTCTGGGTTGCTTGCCATTTTAGTCAACTAGCCACCCTAGGCACTTTTCTCCTTGGTTATTTTCTCAAGCTTAAGCTCCGAGAAAGCACTGATTATTTTCTTGGCTTCTCAATATATAAGGCCAATGGTTTTCCTTTGAATTGGAAGCTCTCTCCAATTTGGTTGAATACTAAGGAAAAGTCATTGAACACATGGATGGAGCATAACTCCTTTTCCATCATGAGACCGGCCAGGGCAACCTCAAATTTAGCTTCATTGTTGGTTACCTTGAAAGTGAGGTAAGCTACAAAATAATGATCTCACTTCTCAATAATGACTAGGACCATACTGACTCCTATCCCTTCATCGTCAGATGCCTCATCCACTACAGGTCCCTAGTTTGTTGATCGGTGATGATCTTAATCCATGTTCGGGCTTGAGCCCTTGGTAATGATATTTGCCATGGCTTGGTCCTTGATAGAAGCGCGAGGATGGAAAGAGAAGTGATGCTATCCAAGTTTGATGGACTACTTCAAGAGCCGACCCATTGTGTCTGGTCTGTTGTGAATTTACTTTAATGGCTATTTGGTTAGGACTTAAATAGGATTAGCTTGGAAATATAGCCATTTTTTATGGGCCGCCATAAGTAGATAAAAAGCCAGCTTTTCCAACCTTGCATATTTCATTTCTGGGCCTAATAACTTTTTGCCGATGTACTAGACTTTCCATCGAACTTTCTTGCCCTCTTTGATAAATAATCCTGATCGCGTGGTCAATCAATGCAAGGTATAACTACAAGACCTCCCCATCGTCGGGCTTGGACAGTATCGAAGGAGTAGCCAAGTTCTTCTTCAATTCTTCAAATGCCTTTGTGCACTCATTGTCCCAAGCAAAGGACTTTCCTTTTTGTTGAAGTCAAAGAAGGGGAGACACAGATCAATAGCCTTGGACACAAACCAATTTAATGCAACTACCATCTTGTTCAAGCTTTGTACTTACGTTATAGTTCTAAAGACTTGCATGTCTTGGATGGCCTGAATTTTATCAAGGCTGGCTTCAAACCCCTTGGTGCTCACTACCTAGCCAAGGAATTTCTAGACCTTACGACGAATGAGCACTTCTTCGGATTAGCTTCATGAAATACTAGTGTAGTACGTTGAAAGTCTCGGTCTGGTTCTACATATGCTCATAGGGGTTATCATACTCCACCAGCATGTCATCTATGTACATTTCCATCTACCGTCGATCTATTATGTAAAACATGCAATTAACAAGCCATTGGTAGGTGCACATTCATTTCAAAGCCCAAATAGCATAGCACTATAGAAATATAGGCCAACATTGGTGTGAAGGAAGTATGCTCTTGGTCCGTGCCATGCATGGCAATCTGATTATACTCGAAATAAGTGTCGATGAAAGTGAGAAGCTAAAGTCCACTAGATGCATCAATTAGCTGATTGATTTGACGGAATGGAAATTTATCTTTATGGCAGGCATTGTTGAGGTCCGAGCAGTCGATGAAAGTTCTCCAAGGCCTGTTTGGCTTTCTGAAAAGTACCGGATTGACTATTCGGACTGTGTATTCTTCCGCCTAGATGAAGTCATTGGCTGATAGCTTCTCCTTCTCTTCCTTGAGAGATTTACACCTTTCTAAGTTGAGGGTCTATGCTTTTAAAGGATGGGGGTTGCCTTCAGGTTGTTGTTTAATGCCTGGAAAATGATTCTTGGATCAATGTCAATCATATCGGTGTGCCCCCATGCGAAGATGTATTTGCTTTGTTTTAAGAATTTGACTAGCTCATCCCAAACCTCTAGACCAAGCATAGTTCTAATCTGAATGACCTTGCTTGGGTGGGCATCATCTATATAAATTATCTCAAGGGGGCAATTGTCCCACCGTTGGTGGTTAATTCTCCCATGCAGAGGGTCAAGGCGATCGTCATCGAGTTATAGTTTGTTTCCTAGTTGCATTGGTCTGGCCTATAAATCAGGCACTCTATGACATTCTTTGTTGGGATATACATTCGAATCAAGAGACTTAGGTTTCCCTCTACTCTTATAGATGAGTCTGCCAACACTGAGAGGGTAGGATTTTTCATGTTGGATGTCTCCTTTTAGCAACAGGGTGCTACTCGATCATCCCATGCTGCAATGAGCTTTTTAGATTTATGGAGTAGCCAAGGAGATAGAATCCATGCCATTTTCCGTTCTTCATAGTATCAGGTTGCTCTAGCACGAACCTGAGTGCTAAGTGGCTCGGGTGTTCTCTTTGGTGGCATGCGACCAGTTGATGTAGCATCATTGCTTTCGGTGGTCTTGGCATGAATTGAAGAACTTATGGGCTCAGGGTTACACTAGGAATACACACCATCGACAACATTTTCTTTAAAGCTAGGGACGATCCTGACATGAGTGAGAGAATTAACTGGCTTGAGCAATCTCTTGTGTGAATTGTTGCTAATAGTTATGACTTCAACAGATAGGTTATCATGGCACCTAACGCGAATAAGAGGATTGCGGAGCTCGTGTGTGTTTAGGGTGAGCTGTTGATGTTGATTCCTCTACTTTGGATATGGGGACGGTCATGGCATGAACAAGAGCACTGATCGGCTCGAAGGTTCTCTTGGGTGACTCACATGGAGCACTTGACATAGCATTAGGACCTCATTTTTTTTCTTGTTTAAGGGAAGTCCCTAACACTCCATAGTTTTTTTTTCGTCACTTGGAGTTCACCGACCTTATTTCTAATAGGGAGTGTCATGAAAAGTTAGTTGTATTAGACGATTGCATCTAGTTCCAATAAAGCCGTTCGACCTATCAAAAGGTTATAAGTAAATGGGAAATCAACTACTATAAGATTTGCCTGTATCTTCACAGTGAAGGGTTCTTTAACAAAGGTGGTCATAAGGAAAGTTTTTCCCTTTGGTATAATATAAACGCCCCCAAAGCGGTAAATGACCAAGAAGCAGGAGCTAGGCTGGAGGTAGGATGTAACAATCCGTCTTTCTTACTTCTAAAGATGACACTTAATACATCCTCGGTATTCGTATGTCGATCATCTAATTGTCCGAAAGACCGGTCATTAGGGGTTGAAGAAAGAACAAAAAAGATACAGATCGGAATAGAATTTCACAATGAAACGAGAAAAATATAATATACACAATCTCTTTACAAAAAACATTTTATTTACATAACCTTAGAGTACCCTAACCTATTTCAGCTTGGACAGTTATAACAACCTATCCTCACAAGTGCTTATTTACGTAACTCTAAATACATGACAACTAAACAAAATAGAAAAGCAAAAGATTTGAAAGATACCTGAATATGTCTCAAAGGCTTCAGCTCGACTATCGAAGGCTCTAAAGCGTCCACCTAAATCTATAAAATATGATCGATCCGTCCCGAGCATTATAAGAAAATAATGTCCAGATCAGTTGGTAAAACCAGCATGAGAAAAACTCTTAACAAGTTATATTTATTTCTATATTTGAAACCTTTCAAACAAAAGAGTATCTTGTAAGACTAAGTCGCACAGAAACATGGACAGGTTTTTACCTTACGATAACCAAATCATTTTTACGTAAATCTAGTGATATTATAATGGTTTCTAGGTTTAAAGTAAATAGATAAAATAACTGAAATGGTTGCATCTCATATTCCAGTAGTTGGGCACAACTAAGTCCATAAGGTTCGTATTGGATAATAGGTTCAAACAACGGTGAGGTAAGGGACTACCTCCCTCCAATGAATACCCCTCTAGAAAATGTACCCCAGGCTACAACTCGCTGCAATTCTGCCACAAAGAGCCAGCTGCATCTCTAACATGACTAGCCGTATTACATCACGCCATGACATCAAGGCGGCAAACCCCTGGTGCCTGCGTGCATACAACAACGCAGAAGGGACAATCTAGAATGGGGTGTATGCTCCTAATGGTAACTAACCACGTAGCTTTACCGCATTACTCTGTTTTATTGCCCTTTTTCCACACTTATGAGGCTTGAGGCTACGCATCAACCTTTATTCCAAGCAGACCATCTTGGAATGCTAACACAGCCCTCCAAGCAGAGATGCAACGCCAGCATTCATCCATACATGTTGTTCTAGGATCTAAAAACATAAAAACTTACTATCTTCCACTTTGGAATCACCCCCAGGAATAATAGTATAAATCCATAGCATAATATAATACGATATAATAAGAAATTTATTAGTTTGGTGTGGTTCGAAAATCATTGTCTCCAAAACTAAGCGATAATTTCCGGCTAACTCAATTTTGGTTCTCGTTAAAGTATACACTAGGTAATCGAATCCTCAAGGGGGAACTTGAATATACAACATATACTACCTGAGTCAAAACAGGTTTGGTTGGACAGTCGGTACTTTAACTATGAAATAACAAACAGCATGTATTCAATTAGAGATTTATTTATCCACAACAACCAGTAAACCTCAAAGCAAATCTTTACTTAATAAATATCTTT
Organism: Allium cepa; assembly: GCA_030765085.1. Classification (NCBI taxonomy): domain Eukaryota; kingdom Viridiplantae; phylum Streptophyta; class Magnoliopsida; order Asparagales; family Amaryllidaceae; genus Allium; species Allium cepa. Next base: position 780,500,386 of record CM060934.1, read on the forward strand.
TGAAACATTTATCAAAAACATTCATATACTTATCATTCCAGCATAAGTATATTCATGAAACATTTGCGAAAGATTTCTTACTCCAAATCATGTTAAAAGGATTGAACAAAAGTTGTCTAAATTGGAGATAAGGACAATCCTAAACACTAGTCCTTCAATGTTAAGTGTGGAACGGATGTTCCATACCATCATTTTTTAAAGGTCAGCTTAGGGGAACCCAAACCACAAATTCATTCATTTTATAATTTCCTTTTGATAAATCCCTTTTAAAACAAATCTATTTCATTCATGAAATCTTCTTTACTTAAAACCCAAATCCACTTTCAAAAACACTTTATAAACTTCTAAATTCATTTGTAAAATTCATTTATAAATATCCAAACCTTTTATAAAACTTCTTATGTAAATATTCAATTAATTTTCTAAACTTCTTTACGAAAAACCCAAACCATTCATAAAATCCCTTTATAAACCTTTCTTATTAAAATAACTTCTTTAATAAAAACTTAATCAAATAAATTTCCTTGATAAACCAAACCATTTGTTAAATTATCTTTAATAAAACCATTTCCAAATCATCCTATAAATATCTTGCTCAAAATGGAATAGCTTTGAAACTTTTATCGAAAAATAAAATTAAAATGTTAACTTTGCAAATTTAGATGGAGGCTAAATGACAACAATTGTTCTTTAGTTTGGTTCTACTTAACATGTTAACATGGGTGTTTGCATGAGCAAGCAATAAGTAAAAGGGATCATTCAACAATAATCAATTAGTTGTATGGGTAAATGTCCAGGTGTTTATAATAGCAGAATGGTGTTTTGTTCAACTAATAGATGTCGTTTAGTTTTCTAGTCATAAGAGGTTATTGAAGGGTCAGCGACAATGAAATTCTTTAATTTAAAACAATTTGAGAAAGAAAACTATTTAAAAAAATCTGATTACTTGAAACTCAAGCGATTTTAAAACAATTAAAAGATTATTAATTAGAATCAAACCCTTGTTAAATGGTAATTAAACTCTTATAGAAAGTAACTAAACCTTATTAAAAAATAAGCTTTAATTAGTAATTAATTAATTTAAACCCTTTTTAAAATAATAACTAAATCTTAATTAAGTTCTAATTATATCTTAATTAAACATTAACTTAATTTGTAATTAGTTAATAATAAAACCCATTTAATTAATAAATATTTATCTTAAATAAATAATTAAATAGTAATTAATTAATCCTTAATTACTAATTAAATAATAATTTAGTTTAATTAAGTTACAAATCATGATTAACTTAATTGATTAACACTTAAGTATAAACAACCTTACTCAACTAATGATTAAGTACTAACTACCTTGATCAATTAATTAATTAAAAATCATTAAATAAATAATTGATTAAATACTTAAATAATCACATCCTAATTACTTACTTAAAGTTAGAAACCATTTTCTAGAAGATCATAAGCGTAAAAAAAGTTTGGATTATGAAAATACTTTGTTTTTCTGAACCTTGAGTACAACGACTATCGCTACACGACCCGAAATTTGAAAACTTGTTTTTTAAACAAATCAACTCTAAAATTAACCTTTATACTTTAAAACCTATACTAAAGTTAGAAAAAACTTTTCCAATGATTTTTAATGAAATCAAATCTTAGATTTGAAAATAGTTTGGTTTTTACGAACTACGTGTATAGCAACTATCGCTATATGGTCCGTAATTTCTAACTTTTGAAATTTTCTTTTTATAACTTTTAAAGCTTCAAATTTTTGGACTCTTATAACTTTGAAACCTTAAAAGAAATTTTTTGAAATCCCAAACAAAGTTTTAGACTTCAAAATATTTGGAATTTAAAATCAAATTTCAAACCATTATTAAAAAGGATTTTCATGTCGCTTTTAAAGTTTGAAATGCTAACTTTTCTTACATGAACTAACTTACTCTAAATATGTATCCATCATCACATTCATCTCATATAACATAACCACAATGTAACCAAACATTACTTACAATATTACTAACTATCCCAAACTTACTAACTTTTGAAGTTTTAACTATTATTTTAAGTCACCCTATATCCAACCATAAGCATGCAAACCAAACAACAATCCTTTTTAACCAAACCAAGCTATGATTTTTATCAGCTAACAAGCAACATTTATAAGCTACCAAGCAACAAAAATTATTTAAATATTAAAGTTCAAAACTTTAAGTAAGAAAACTAATCTTTTATCCTTTAGCCATCCAAACTTCACTAACACTAGAAATGGCCCAGATTCTTAGTTCTTCTTTGCAAAACTTGACTTTGGACCTTTGATAGTGGTTAGTTGCTCGGCCTAGGGGATCTAAGGCTGGACCATAAGGGTCGATGGGTATGTATGGGTTGTTTTGTGAAGGTGGAGGAACTTTGAATTATCATCGAACTCACAAAAATCTACCCGAAAATAGGTCAACTTCCAAATAATTTTTGGACAAGTTGCTCATGCAGTTTTAAAAAATTGTCAAAAGGAAAGTTATGGGAAATTCTCTTCTCTACGATTTCAAAAATGAATCACTGAATTTAGATTTATTTTGAGGTAGATATGGTCAAAATAAAATGAACCTTTTCCGGACATGAAAATCTGAGTCCGAAAACCCTTTGCAAAGAAATGAGATTTTGCTATAGCTAAACTCAAATGATAAAGAAGTGGTACACATGAAAGTTGTAGCCATTGGAATTATCTTTTGTTTGAGAAGGAAATTATCCATTTGGTCAGATATGAGGAAGATATGGCTGAAGGAAGAGGAGAAAAATTGAAGAAGATAGATTATAGTAAGGAAGGGTTTAAATAAGAATTTATAAGTTTTATAGTGAATTTAAATTTGATTTTCACTTGAGACAAGAGAGTGGAAGCCATGGAAAACGAACATGAATACATGAAGAAGATTTCACAAAGTAGGAAATAAGAAAGAAAAGTTAAGAAAATGTTAGGAATTTTTTTTATATAAAATAAACCTAGAAAATTACAAAAATAACCTGGGTACTTTACCCTCCACCTTTGAATGCCACCTCACCAAAGCCTCCTCCCTTCTTAATTTCGATTAAAGTTTGCCCCCCTCCATTTTGGTTTGAGCTAACTTGATTGACTACATTTGTCCTAAATGTTTCGTCATGTTGCACTTTACTTTTCTTGCTTCTTTTTTTCATTTTCATTTTTACCAAATACATAATTATACATATATGCATACTTACTAATGCATGCATGAATACACAGCTATTATAACTTTATTTTCTAAATGAATGTGTGTACTTTTATGCCATTTTGATTACAACATTTCTGATAACTTTTATCCCTTAAAAAATCGATAACTTGAAAACGAATTCCTGTCACATTTTCGATTTTTCATCAAACTAAATATTTTTGGACATAAGTCTTGAAAAATATTTTCCCACCATTATTTATTGTTTAAAATAATTTTATTTTGATAATAAAATCTATTATTCGAATATTTAAATTTAACTAAATGTTCACAAAATGAGGCAGAAAAATTACGGGTCATTATACAGGAAGTTTGACTACTTCAAAGACATGTCTAAACATGACGTTGACCGAGTTATCCCCATCCACGAAAGCCAAATTCATATTTGAGCTTGCCATTGCAATGAAGACAACAATGGGGTCATAATAGGGCAAGAAATAACTCTTTTATCCTCAATGGTGAATGTGATAAGCTGACCAGCCTCTAACAAGGGTGCTTAGGTCACTCGATGTTCAAGCGAATAAACTTTGTCGACCGACCCTGCTTCTTTTTATACTGGGATTATGCTCCTAGCTACTTCCAACTACATATGTGCCTTTGTAGATTGACTGAATATTAATTATAGCTACAACATTATTATTGGGTTGATGGGGTTGAGCCAACTAGTTGTTATGATCCATTCTTTGATCGAGCTAGTCCCAAACATACTCTGCTAGATCTCCTTCCTGGATCAGCCTTTTTATCTCATCCTTCAGCACACAACACTTATTATTGGAATAACCATTGATATGATGGAACTCGTGGTACTTTCCATTGTCATATGCCTCCTCCCTTCTATTGCTTCTTTTAAAGGTTGATCTTTGGAATAGTATCTGATCCTTATTTATAAGATATATTAATTCCATATCCTAATTTAAAGAGGCATTGCTTGTGTACCTTTGACTTATATCAAGTGCCATCATCTGCATGTCTTTTAGTTTAATTATGTTAGTCATTGTTCCATACCAATGGCATGAGCATCACCACTAAGGTGATCGAATGTCAAGTCATGAGCTCCATCTGTCACCCGTAAGCATTTAAAAACAAATGGTCTTTCCACTATATAGGAATGAAGATCCATTCTTTCTCCATGTCCAACCAAGTCTCTATCCATAACATCGATAGCATGGCTTGGCTTATATTTAAAATGCATTCCCCTATTATGACCAGGAACTATCCTATTTAGGGTTTTGCGCATCACACTCTAGGTGGTTTTAACAAGATTATATGTGTTAGGGACTGTAGGATGGGCATGAGTTAAATCATTTCCTGAAGGGGGTAGTGGACCGAAGTTTATAGTCGTCCGTGCATCCAGCCTTGTCCTCAACTCATTCATTTTGCAGGCTAGATTTCCCATAATTATTAAGCCTTGAAGCATGTAACATCCTCTATCTAGAGGCCCAAAGCAAAGTGCTACAGAAGCTACAGTTATCCATGGTATTTACTTCAGACGCCTAGAGAGGGATATGTTAATGGTATTCATAAAACTAGAAGCGCATGAATATGAAACAAAATCATAGATTTCAAAAAAAAAATAGATTACATTTCCAAAACATGTTCAATATCAAAATTACATAGTTCCATCACTTTCCTAAGTTCTTATAAAATATATTTATTACAATATTACGCAAGAGCGACATATGATGATACCCCCATGGTTGACCAGAGTACTATATATTCAATACAACAAAATCAATCCAAAATATAACAACAACTCCAAATTAGGTATCCGTCAGCCACCTACTTGTTAGTGGAAGCTGTATTCGCCAACCTACTAAAACCTGTAAAACTCAGCCCTTAGCCTACTGAAATCAATTTTGAGCACTCGAGAGTTGAAGGAAAATAACTTCAAGTCAAACATAAAGCCTGGTGTGAATAATACTATACATCTCGGTTATCCGACATTTAGTGAGACCATGATGCTTAGCGGTATAGGTTTCCCCTCATTTATATCCTTTATAAAACATAGTTTTTTGCAAATTATAATCCTACAACCAAAACTGGTTAAGTCTGTAAAGAAATATCATGTATATGCACAAATCAGTTATCATATCGACTATCTATCCATACACTGTAGTTTTGTCTAGCTAGCTATTAACTTTGGCTGACTCAGGCCTGCCATAAAACAAAAAAAAAATTAACATTTGTTAGGTACACCTCTTTTGGATGGTCTGTCCTTACCAATTTCTCCAGGTCTAATTGATCGTAATGGTTTTGTGGGCGTACCAACAACCTATCTTTCCTTTTTAGATTCCTTTCTATGTGTAACATAATTTTAATCTTACTTGTGACAAAGTCCTACACACTGAAATTTTGGACTAAATTAGCTAAGGGCTAATAGTTAATGAGTACATGGCACGACCCTACACATGTCCCGTTAGGTATTCTAATCTGAGTCATTTTCTCAGGGTTAACTACCCTTTAATTTTTTTTCCCTTGAAAACCTTTTCGGAATGATTCAAACCTTTAAATTATACATATACAAGGAAAATATACTCTTTGCTTTACTCTAGGATATTTTCCATGTTATATATAATTTACCTAAAATAATGTTGATGAAATCATTAAGGGTTTCCTATCCTTCAAAAATAAGTTGAAACCCTTTTTAACTTAAAAACACTTAGGCTATATCGCTGAGAACAACTGATTCGAAACCTTTGTTTAAAACCTTTAAACAACCCTTTCAAAATCATCGAAAGTACCCCCTTCGAAACCTTTGAAAGTATCCCTTTCAATAAAAGTAAAACCTTAGGCCGAAGGCCAAAACATACCTTTCGCAATCATACCTTTCGAAACCATTCATCTTTATCCTTTCGAAAGCATTGATAAACTTCTCCTATGAAAGCTTTAAAACCATAGACATCCTCTTTAAAACACTTAAGCATTGCCTTTCGAAACCATTTGGAAACCTTTCCTTTTAGACCTTTCGATACCACTGGGGAACTACCCCTTAGAATCCCTTCTTTAAAACCTTCCGAACGCCTTAAAACATCAAGCCTTTTAAAAGCAGTTGGGTTCAATTTTTATGACATATGGAAAAAACTTTCGAAACCATTAAAACCATCTCTTTCGAAACCATTTGGTTTCTACCTTTTATAGAGGAAAAGGGTCATTAAAACATTTAAGTTGAAAGCATCTCTGTCAAAAGCATTCCTAAGTAAAGAAGTGATGGTGTTGAAACCATCCCTTCGAAAGCATTGGAGAAGCGACTTGATTTTTAAAAACAAGGTAACCCTTTCGAAACCTATTTGGGTCGAACGGTAAAAAGCGACAGTTAGGGGTTTTGACCTAGTCAAAAGCAGTTACTTAAAACCAAAGGCACAATCTCTTAAAACATTCTTTTTAAGGTCATTGATCCAGTCAAAAGCATACCAAGTCGAAAGCTATTTTATCGAAAGCAAAGCAAGCCCATTTTCATTTAAAAGCAAAGTAGCGCTTCAACCCCTTCGGAAGCCCTAGTTTCGACCTAATGCCTTCCGCCTTTGTCCAATTCACTACACACCAGGTATCTGCTATGATGTGCATTGTTTTGATGGACTTGGAGTCGGAGACGGAGACAGAGGTAAGGAGTCGGAACCATGGTGCTGAAAGTATTGAAACGGGAAAAAACATGTAGATTTGACTTTTTAAACAATTTCTTTGTATCAAACCAACCTTGTTTGTCAAATTATGATTGGTTGCAAAAAAAAATTCTAAAAGTACTATCGATTTTCAAAAATAAGAATTTGGATTGTTTACAAAATTCCCATTGTCCTTTTTATAAATATATAAAACATTTAAGTCTCATACATTAAGTAATTTTATATACCAACTAAAACACTTAGGAAAATTCTACAAAAATTCCAGAAAATCATTTTCAATATGTTTTCTAACATATATAAATTTCAGACCCTAATCCAATTTAATTTGGCTGTTTTTTAATCCAAAATAACATTTTCTTCACTAGAAAATTAATATAAAATCGATATTAATTCAGAAAATTATGAAAATTGAAACTATTTCTAAAATATCATTTCTGATCTAAATATAAATTCGAAAGGCAATTGGATTTCATATAATAGAATTTCATATCAAAAAAATCAAAAAATCTTTGTGAATTCACATAAATCATCAACAATATATAGATATTGTGACGACCCGAACTCAATGCCCGACAAACAACATCGAATACGTATCGTCGAAGCTTGCAACAACATTAGATGATAAACAACACAACGGAAACAAAAGATGATAACATTGATATACAATATTGGTACAATGTGATATACATCATGATACAACAACCCAACACCATCAGAGGATGATACAACACAAAACCACAGTAGAAAAACATCTCAACATTGAACAAAGTCTTCGAGAAAATACAATACTTCAAGTCCAAAGCTTTAAACTTCAAGTTCGGTCCATCATGTGATGATCCAGAATTTTTGGATGTTTTAAATTGAAATATTTAATTGATTTTAAATATTTAAAAGTTAATTTTTGACTTGAATTCAAATATTGTAATTATATAGCAATTAAATTATTGGATTTAATAAACTGAAATTGGATAAATTATTGAATCTTCAGTTTTGAGCCTGTTAAAAATAATTTGAAGGCTTGTAAAATTTATATTGATAATACTGAATATAGTAAAAGTGTTAAAATTGAACTTAACAGTGATTTGTTAAGTTTTGAAAATATATTGTTTAAATCGACGTTTAAAAATAGCCTTCCGAGGCACAGTCTCGGAATTCAATGAAACAAGTTCCATTGGATCCGTAATAATGAATTATTATTGGATTTCAATTTTCGTAGTGTTTGGAGTTGTTGTGTGAGCGTATGACATATAAACGTGCTTAAATCCATATCGAAAATTCAATACAATAATTGGGTTCAAAAAGCTATCTTCCCCATACGATCGAATTAGGACTCGAAACCTTTTCCATTGCGTTCGAAATAGGGGTATAACATTATAAACGCCTAGCGACACTCCTTAAGAGGAGTTCAAAATTTTAAGTAGCAATTAACGAGACATTTTGGAAGTTTTATAATATAATAAGATTGGAAGTCAATGAGTCAAAGATATTTTTTTAAATAAACACTCGTACTCAAGAAGCCATCCCTAATTTAAAACTACATCTTCATCTCCCTCTCTAGCCTTCATACCAAATCTCGTTTCCCCATTCTCTCTTCAATTCGTTTCACAAATTAAGAGGGGAGGAGGGTTCAAAATCATAAATCAATGTTGGCAAAAAAAAGGGGCTCCCGAAATCAAAAATCAAATCGCGTGTAAACTTCTTTTTAATTTTGCAGCGGCCTCCCCCAAAATCTTTCACAGCAAATCGAATTTCATTCGATTAAAATACAAGGTGGTCGATGATTCAAAGCTCGTTCTTGGGTCGAATGAAATCTCTGATCAAATTAAAGCTCACAAGGGCTAGGGGTGGAGGCCGAAGCTTAGGCATAGCGGCGACGATGTGAATTGAGTCGCGAGCGTGAGGGAGGCGAGGCGGCCAGGCAACGCGCGACAGCGGCTAGGGTTTGGTCGATTAGGGTTGGGGTGAGCTCTCGTTCGCATGCGATAGTTTGACATGGCGAGTTCGTTCGCGAGTTCGAAGGAGGAGTTCGATGACTTTAGAACTGCTCAATAGCAGTAAGGCAGCGATTCTTCTTTTTTATAATTTTAAATCGAATATATGTTTACAAATATATAGAGGAAGGAATTACCGACTTGTATACGTAGAGAGAATATGAATTGAAAATATAACTATATACAGATTTTAATATGTAAACAGAAATTATATATATATATAGAGGACTTTGAAAAAAAAATGATATATAAGGGTTTATATAGAAAATTAGATTTTTAGACTTATGTAGATTATTTTTATATATAGCTCGAAAATGGAAATAAAATATACATGTACATATTTTAAATCTTCTAGCCTATTTTGAAACAAAGTATTTGGTGATTAACTTGTTTAATTTAATTTATTTAATTACTTTGTTACTAAAAGATTTAAAGGAAAATTAGTTTAAGTTAGATAAATAAATAGTAATTTATTGTCTGATTTATTTAGAATATTAATAACCCGTAAATGGTTATACAAGGTTGAGATAAATCGTGGAATCAAATTTAAAATGAAGTGGATTGCAAATTTAAGGGGCAAAGGTGAGTTAATCTCACTCAACTGGGTTTTTATTTAAATTTAAATAGTTGAATTTAAATGATTGGTTGAATGGTTGAATTGAATTGATGTGCTATATTATATATAGATATATTAGAGTGATTGATTTCCTGCATTATGTAGCGGATGAGACCCTATGCGCCGCATAATAGCGGATGATATTATATAAATCCCATATACCGCGATATTCCCCCTCGAAGTGGAATTTGTATTGTGCTAACGTCTATGGATGTAGGAAAACAGGTTGGAGGGATCCAATTGGATTCCTCAAAATTATTTAGATTGTTTAATATTCTGTGTTATGAATGTTTGATATGTTGTGATGAATTATATTGATAATTGGAATATTGGTTGCTATGGTTTAATTGGATATTTCGATACACTGGGTTATCAAAATATATAGAATTGGATTTTTGAAAAGAAATACAAGGGGGAATTTTGGAAGTGAAATAATTGTAGAATAAAAATAAGAATGAATTGGAAAGAAATGAAAATGATTTTTTAAAAACTGAAGTTAAATCGTAAAGTAGAGATTTAAAACAAGTTTTAAATCAAAAATTAAATCTAGGATTCAAGTTAGTGAATTTCAGTTTTTAAACAAATAAAGTTTTTAAATTTAAATTGTTTTAACAACTTGAATGTTAAAGTTCATTTTTAAATTGATTTGAATTAAAAATGAATTTGGTTCTAAATTCCTTTAAACTTCCTTATAAAATGAGTAATTAATTTATGTAATGAAGTAAATAAAAAGATAGTTAATTACAAGTTAAGATTAATCAAGAGTGATTAATATTGTGGTTTAATTAATTAATTTAGATTAGTATAAATTAAAATGATAAGTGATTTATGAGAAATTAATTAATATAAGTAATTAAGGATTAATGTAATTAATTATAGTTAATTAATTTATGAAGTAATTAAAGATTAATTATTGTTTTGGTTAAGAATAATTAATTTGTGTAATTAATTAAAGACAATCACTTGAATGTAATTGAAGGATAATTAATACAGGGTGATTCATTAAGATGGATAATTAAGGGATGATTAATTAATTGATTTGAAATTAATTAATGTTAAGTGAAGGAATCTAAGTGATTGAGGTTAGAAATTCAATTAGAATTAAATTAATTAACTTTGGAAGTGATCAAGCTTTGCTTATGGATGATTGAATGGTGTTGGATGCTTTAAATAAGTTGATACCTCTGATATGAAATGTTGTGTATATCATTTGGATAACTTGAGTTAGGATGACATGAGACTCGAAGATACCAGCGTCGGGTATTAGAAAATACCCGAAACCACTTCGAATTTTTATAGATTGATATGTGATATCAATAGGCTGGAATGAAATGATTTAAGTGAATTGGACTATTTACACTAAATTTTGGGTACTTTGAAAATTGATGTGTGAAATAAGTGATGTCTATAACAAATTGTGAATCTGTAGATTGATACGAGTTACCAGGGTTTTATATAAGGTGTATGCTTTGAATTCTATGTTAGATGGGTTACTCACGCTGGTTTCCAGCCTGACCCGAGTGTTACTTTGATGTAATGCTCGGCTCAGACCGAGTATTACAGATTTTCAGGTAAGGGCGTTCTGAAGCTCAGGAGGCGAGCTGGATGGCAAGAACGTATGGAGGGTTCCCGCTGTATTTTATTGTTGTATATCTGAGACATGATGATTGTGTATATCCAGTGTCTGCATATATGTGTAACTCTGATGTATTATAAAGGTATTTTGACAGATACAGAATTCTTTTGTAAACTGTTATTATTTGTTATTATATTTTATCCGCTGCGAATGTTAGATGTTGGTGTTTCTGTTCTTCCTATTCTTCTATCTCTTTCTTCTTTTTCCTAACTATCTGGAATTTTCGGGATCGAAAATTTCAGGTCGTTACACATCATTATCAAGTTGAAGTTGTAGCAAATGCGATCCCGAATGTGATTGCTAAACCAAAACTTCAAAGATGCATAAACTGAAGAAGATCTCCAAATGCTACCAAAACCGAAGACTTCAAAAGCTATCGAATCTATACCTATTATTGGATTATCTGAAAAACCCTACTCTAGACTGCCCATGTGGAAAATTGTGGGCAACCAGAGTTTAGGAAGGGAACAATAAACACCGGGTCAGTCATGGGACTGGTATGAGCAAACAAAAAAAACATTTTTATCTTTAAAACAAACAATAAAATATTTTAAAGAAATCCGCAATGCTTTTTGTAAAATGAAACTGCCATAAGGCCTCCCGCCACACACACAATGCAAGCGCACACTTGGAGGAGATTTCTCCTTATGACAGTCAAAAATGCTTACTACACAAAATCCTTTTTGATATTATTATTAGTGCATAGTGGAGAACCTTTTGAAAGTATAATATTAATCCTAGCCAGCATAGGTACCATTATACTATGCCTACTATAGCTCCCACCTGAGGTGGCAGGTTATACAACTGCAATCGTAAAGGACGCGTATTGGACGATTGGATTTCCAACAAATGGTCAGGCAAAGGAACTTCCCACAAAAAATGGAACGACTCTGCAGGGACGTCCTCGAGAACCTAACCGGATCTCTACTACAAAAGGCTGGGATATTCCTGCCCAGAAGTAGCTACTGATACGAGTAGCCTAGTAGCAGGTCTTCCGTGTTTTTGGTGCTAGCTGGATTTTGAAGTCTTATGGTTTGGAGGCTACCGGTTTTTAAAGGCTTTTGACTTGGAGATATTTTGAAAACTTTTGGATCTCAAAGGTTCTTATTTTGGATGTTCGCAATCATTTCATTTCTTGGAAGACTTTATTGGAATACAATCACTTGTTCTGTCGTGATGGTCTATTTTGTAGTAGTGTTGTATATGTATAAAAATACTCTGATGTTGGTGATGATGTTGTAATGAATATTGTGATGATGTTGTATCTGGGATATTGATGTATGGCAGTTTATTTTGTTTCCGCTGTTTATATTCATCTAATGTTGTTATAAGCTCCATCCGAACTGGAATTCGACGTTCGAATCTCCGGCAGTTGAATACAAGTGAGGTATTTGATGTCGATTTTTGAACACTGAACTTCGGGTCGTGACATATATGACACAAAGGTCCTTTCCCGGCTAAACCGAATAGTGATCACAATATTTAAAAACATATGGATATTCGGGTTTCAGTTAAGTCACAACTTTAAAACCCAAAACTTTCTTTTCAAATGGTTTAAACAAATTACCATTTCCAAATCTTTAAACAAAAAGATTCATTTCATAAAGTTCACCCAGTTTCACAAAGATCAATTCACGGATTTCAAAATAATTTCTATTTCAATTTGATTAACTCATTCAATCTTTAAATCAAAGATTTAATTCATAGCTTTCAAAACCGTTCCCAAAGATTCATTCACAACTTGGAAAACCATTTTCATTTCAAATTTGAAATCCCTTTAACACAAATTGGAAATTCTTTCCTTATATAGGAGCTTTTATTATTTGAAAACAAATAGTTTTCGTTTCGAAAAAATCTGATTACATTTATACAAGATAAAGCCCTTGGGTTAAATTCAAATTCCCAAAACAATACTTTTTAAAATGGTCTAAATCCATATAAACACATTTGTAATTTGTATAACATTTTTAAACCATAATTATCAACATAGAATTCAATCAAATCTTGAATTTAAAATTCAAATCAAACTATTTAATCTTCAAAACTTTATCAAGTTATTCAAAATAACTTTTATCTTTGAAAACACCTTTTCTAAAACTCTTTTTACATTTAACCCAAATCCATTTCCAAAATCTTTTGGATTCAAAACAATTCAACTTTTTAAAACCATTTCAAAATTTTGTGACTTAACCAATTTCCTCGTGCAATCCAAATTTGTGTGTGTATGGTGTAGTCCAGGGGTTTTACACAATAATAGTGCAACATCATCAATCATCACAAATACAATCACAACAATATCGATAAGTGGTATAATCCTATAACGCTTTTCTATATACACAAAATCACAGATAGATAACATTAATGCATTACAAATAAATAAATTACATTCCACAGCTCAAACATATCACAGAACATTACACATAAGTGATATCACATAATTCAAAGCATTTCATACCATCCATACATTCATAAGTATAATCATCAAGTCATCTGATTCATTTTAAACCATATCCTTACCTGTGAATAAATTTCTAGTCGTGGTTAATTAATAATTAATTAATTACAAACCATTATTATTAATTATCCTTTAATTAATAATTAATTAAGCTTTAATTAAAAATTAATCCTTTGATTAATTATCCTTAATTAATTACAAAAATTTAATTAATTAATCATTAATTAATAATCATCCCTTAATTACTTTCATTAACTAATTAACCTTGAATTAATTAATTATTCTCAAATTAATTACCTTAATTAATTAACCTCATTAATTAATTATTCTTTAAATTAATTAACCTTTAAACATTTGATTAATCAATTTTTTTAATCATTAATTATCCATTCGTAATTACTTTTAATTAAGTAATTATTTTTGATTAATTATTCATTAATTACTTGATTAATTAAACTTAAATTATTAATTTATTTATCTTAATTACTTTTATTAAGTAATTAACGACAAGTAAATAATTTTGTTTAATAAATAAATTTAACTTAAACTTTTAAAAGTTAATTAACATTAAAACATTCTTTAACTAATCCTTAATATTATTAAGTTAAACTTTCAAAATAAAAGTTTATGTATATCTTTAAACCATTTTAAAAATTAGTTAATTAAACAATTTAATTTTAAAACCTTCTTAACAATTTTTAAAACTTAGATAACATTTAATCTAAAAGGAAATTGATTTAAACAAAAAAATTTATTTTTTTAAAAAAACTTGATTCTTCTTTAAAGTTAAAACTGTTTAGTATTACAACAGATAACCTGAGAAAAATCCCATTCTACCCAGTAATTCCTTGTTCTACTCGAGCAATTCCTTGTTCTACTCGAGCTATTCTTCAAGCCCCCGCTTCACTTCCCATTGCTTCGAGTTTTACGCGATATTTTTCGAGACGAACCCGAGCCAACTGTACCTTCTTTCCAAAGTTTCGACATTACCAGATATTGAGGATATCGCTTGCACATGCACGGCCATCAACGTCACTCTGACCATCCCTCTGAACGTTGACCAGTCACCCATAGCTTCGACAACCCATACACCAACCCAGAATCATCGAATTCGACTCAGACCAAAATCGAGCAAAATTTCGAAACCAATATTACTTCCCGTAACCCACACGATCATCTTAATCCACTTCGCTCTGCCGCGACAAGCCATCAGAAGCTACACCGCCGTGTCCAAAGCCTCGCCAGAGTTTCCTCTTCTGTTTCCCCCACCTACGATCCATACCATTTCACCATCGCTACTGTACGAACCCTGGTAACATCAACGACCAAAACTGCACCCAAAGCCCTAGTTTGACTTTGCACCACCTCCCTGATGATCAGAAATTCCATCGGCCATTCTTCTCAAACTCTCTGACCTCCAACCTACCTTCACCGTTAATCATGATCCACAATTCATTGTTGATCATCAGAATTTAATGAAATTGATAATTTTGTTCAATTATATATTTCACAACCAATACTAATCTAAAAAAATTTATTTCATTATCAAAATTCAGCATTTTCGAATACGATTCAATTTATATAATCAAATCTAAGAAATATGATAATCAAATTTTTGGGATGTTCTGAGTTTGTACTGTATTTCCAAATTTCCAGATGAATTACTCAATATTTCTACTTGTTTTTATTTCTAAAAATAACATTACACAATTACAATCCTTTTTCATTCAAGAATCATAATCTAATAATGTTTATTTAGGGAGATATAGATTTTTTTATGTTGTTCTTTAACCTATGAATGTTTAGCTGAGATATAGATGCCTATAAACAAATTTGTATACAATATATATATATATATATATATATATATATATATATATATATATATATATATATTCATACACACAAACATGCAAGCATCTTAACATTCATACAAACAATAGCACCAAGACATTATAGCAAGTTCAAGGTTAGTTAGCTCACCTGAATGAAGCTCTGAACAGAGAAGCTTTAAATTTTATTTTTTCCTAAGTATTTTGAAAATCCTGCTTTTGTTTTATGATCTGAATCCTTGCTTGATTTTGAGTTTCCTGATTGAGATGCACTTACATCTTTCTGATCTGATCTTGCTCATCCTTATTTTGATTGCTGTTTGAATTTTTTTGAGAGGATTTTGCTTTTTGCTTCAGAATTTGTTTTCCAGTTTTTTTTGATTTGGTTCTAGATTTTCCAGGCTGTGATCTGAGCTTTTAGAATTTGTTTTTGATGTTTGATCTTTGATTCAGTTTTTAGATTTGAAAAGAATTTCGAATCCTTTTTTTTCTTTTTCTTTTTCCTTTTCAGTTTTGAGAAGAAAAAAATAGCCGGATCTCAAATTTTCTTCTTATGCATGTTTTCAAAGACTTAATTCAAAAGAAAATACTTCCAATGCCACTTGTCTTATTTTATTACACTTTTCTTTACATATATTAATCTCTTTACAAATGTCTCAAAAATCATTTTTATGTTTATATCCTTGTTTCAAATATTTTTGTAAATTTATTTTTAACCCTTATTGCAAATAAAATTTCATATCTTAACATATGCTTTTTAATTTAAATTGTTTATGTTTTTAATATTTTTACATTTGCACAAATAAATTTTATTTCAATCACTTTTCACATTCAAACTTAATTTAGTTCAATATATTTACATATATACATTTATATATTTTACATTCATACATTTCTTATTACTTATATTTGCACAACTTTTAAAAGAAAAGAATGATTTAGAAATCTTGATTAAATATTAACAAATAATCACATTTATTTACGTATGTATATATATATAAGAGAATTCGAACTTAAAAGTAAATCTTTTTGAAAATATTACCTAAATTCTTAAATTAAATCTTCCAAACATAAATATATTTAAAAATTCAGAAAACAAACCATCATTAACTTTTAAAGCTTTTAAATCCTATTTATCTTTAAATCCAATATTTATTCTTTTTAAATCCAATTTTATTTATAAAATACTTATCCTTAAATTTCAAACCAAAATTAGATTTATTCTGGACATTTTCTAATTAATTCACAAATGAATTCACAATTTAATTTCAAAAATTAATTTAATTATCAAATATCTTAGCTAAAATTCAGGGATGTTACAGATATACATTTTATCATCCAAAACATGGCAAAACAATTGTAAAAAAATTCAAATTTCATACTAAAACCGAAAACCATTAAAACTTGAGATGTATTCGTTATTCACCTTAGCTTTTTGGTTAAGGATGCGATATTTATTCTTGATTTAGTGATTTGATTCTTCCTTTTGAATTCTTCTTCTTCCTCCTAATGGTGGCTGGCCTTAGCCCTATTTTTGTTCGTACAAATAGAATGAACGTGTAGAATGAATTCCTAAGGGATTTGTTGTATAAGGATATGTCTTGTTCCTATTTTGCCCTTGCATATTTCCGAACCTCTTATTCTTTTTTTATTCTTTAGTTCATGATTTACATGGCACGGTTACCTCTTATTTAATCACAAATCTCAATCAACTAACCAGCTTACATTATTTAATTTTATTTAACTAATTAAATATATTGAATAATGTTACTAAAAATATGGAGTGTTACAGACTCCACTCCTTGAAGAATTTTATCCTCGAAATTACGATAAGGTACACAACAAAACAATCAAGGTAAAACATACCATGAAATAAATGAGGATAAGTATCTCTCATTCTGTTCTCAGTTCCCTAAGTACAGTCTCTATCATCATCGCTCCACTGGACTTTAACTAATCCGGTTGCATTGTTTCTAGGCCTCTTCTCACCCCTTGTGACTATGCGACCCGGCTTTCTAACTATAGTCAACTTTGACTCTACGACTAAGTCATCTAAAACAGTCGGTGATATAGTAGTATCTGAATCTCGAATACACTTCCTTAGATGAGAAACATGGAAAACATCGTGGACTCCTGCCAAACTGCTCGATAACTCTACTCTATATGCGAGTTTCTCGATCCTCTCAATAATTGGAAACGGTCCAACGAACCTCGGTGCGAACTTCCCTAATTTTCCAAACCGAATCACACCCTCCAACGATGACACCTTACTGAATACATGCTCTCCAATAGAAAACTCTAAGTCTTTCTGTCTTTTGTCCGCAAAACTCTTTTGCCAAGATTGAGCTTCCTTCATTCTAGCTCGAATTTACTCAATCTTTTCTGCAACTTCTCTAACCAAATCCGGACCAAGAACCAACCTATCCCCGATCTCTAACCAATAAAAAGGAGATTTGCATGGCCTTCCATACAAAGTTTCAAATGGTGCCATCTCTAAACTAGTCCGATAACTTCTAATATACGAAAAATCGACTAGGTGTAGATGGTCTTCCCATGATCCCCCAAAATCTAGCAGACAAGCTCGTAATAAATCCTCTAAGATTTTGTTAACTCTCTCCATTTGCCCATCGGACTATGGATGGTAAGCAGTACTCATCTTAAGCATCGTGCCGAAGGTATCCTGTAGACTTATCCAGAACTCCTCGCTAGTGAATAAAGAATCTCTATCACTGACTATACTACTATGAATTTCATGCAGTCTGACTACATTCTTCATAAACAACTTCTCTAACACTAGTGTCATTCTGGTTAACTTAACTGGAATGAAATGGGCACTCTTGGTTAACCTGTCCACAATGACCCGTATGTTATAATTTCCTCTATTAAACGTTGGCAACCTATTAATGAAACCCAAAGAAATAGAATCCCACTTCCACACTGGAATGTCCAAAGGCTGAAGCAACCCACTTGGTTTCTGATGTTCGGCTTTTACCCATTGGTAGTTTAGACACTCCGTCCCCCATAAGCCTACATCCATTTTCATACCTTCCTCGAAGAAACTTCTCTTCATGTCCTGATATACCTTAGTTTCTCTTGGATGAATAGTGAACTTCGAACGACGGCATTCCTTCAAAACTTCCTTCCAAATGTCTACCATATTCGAAACACACAGTCTTCTTTTCTTTCTCAACCACCCATTCTGGTCAAGACTAAAATCCTTCAAATCATCGCTCCTCGTTCCATCTTTCAGCTTTCTAATCCATTCAGCCAACACTGGATCCTCTAGTTGTTTAGAAGCAACCTTTTCGATCAAAATTGGTCGAACTTCCAAACAAAACAGTTTATGTGCTTGAACTACTCTTAGTTCTCCATTATACGCTGCATGTCGCTAATGCTTCCAAACCTTTCCACTAAGCTATCATCGCTAACACCATATTTTGATGTTTTCTACTAAGTACATCTACAACCTTGTTTCCTTTCCCAGTGTGCACTCAATACCAAAATTATAAGCAGCTAAGAACTCTAACCACCTCTGTTGTCTCATGTTCATCTCCTTCTAAGAGAACGGATACTTCAATGAGATCCGTATATAATTCAAATATTTCTCCCAAAAGATAATGTCTCCACACCTTTAGCACAAAAATCACCGTAGCTAACTCCAAATTATGGGATGGGTATCTGAATTTGTGCGGTCTAAGCTATCAAGGAGCATAGGCAATTACCCTACCCCTCTGCATTAACACAGCTCTTAACCCAGTTCTACATGCATCTGTGTACACCACTAAATCCTGATCGCCCTTTGGAACAACTAACACAAGTGCATTAGTCAACAAGTGTTTTGGCTTCTAAATGCCTCCTCACACTTATCAGTCCAAATGAACTTCACATCCTTTCATGTTAGCTTGGTCATTGGTTCTGCTATCCGTGAAAAATCCTTAATAAACCTCCGATAGTAACAAGCCAATCCCAGAAAACTTCTTATCTTAGTCACCATTTCTGGTCACTTCCAACTATGCTGGATCTACTAATAACCCATTCTTTGAAACTACATGGCCAAGAAACTTCACTTTCATTTTCCATAAATAAAATTTCGAGAACTTCGCCTTTAGTTGATGCTGCCTCGGCGTTCAAGCATTATTCTAAGATAAACTTCATGCTTTCTTTCAACCTTAGAGTAAACCAAAATATCATCTATGACAAATAATACAAACCTATCTAGATGCTCTCGAAAAATCCGGCTCATCAAATCTACAAAGAAAGTTGGTACATTAGTCAGTCCTAACGGCATCACTGACCATTCGTACGATCCATAGCTGGTTCTAAACTCCATTAAAGGAATATTATCTTCAGTTACTCTAAGCTCATGGAAACCTGTCACTAAATATAACTGCGAAAATATCTTGGCTGCACTTAACTAATTGAAAAAATTGTCAATCCTAGGCAATGGATATTGATTCTTTATCATTTTCTCATTCAACTTACGATAATCGATACATAACCTTAGTGATCCATATGGCTTCTTAGCAAATAATGTGGCAGCTCCCTAGGGTGAACTACTAGGTCAGATAAAATTCTTGCCTTCCAAATTCACCAACTGCACCTTAAGCTCCCTCATTTTGGTAGGTATCATTCTGCTTGGTGATCTACTTATTGTTCATCTCTATGCATAAAATCTATCCAAAACTCAATGTCCTCTTTCGTTGGGAATCCTGCTGTGAGTTCAAAAATATCCGTGATTTCTCTAACCACAAAAACTCGATTCAACTAGTCTTCTATCTCCACGACACTGAACAAAGTATTCATCTCACAGCTAGGGTTTTCTACGGTATATAAATTCGCTCCCTAAAGTCTGGGTGTCTAAGCGATATCTTCCCATCATGGAAAAATATCCAAGCATCGTACTTACTTAACCAATCCATTACCAAAATAATTTCAAACCTTACGAAATCAAACACATGCAAATTGCAAACAAAAGTATGACCTAACAAGTCAAACTTTAGGATGTCACATCTCACCCAACTGTTGCATACCCTCCTATCAGATTTGCAACCCTTAAAGAAGTAACTAGGTATGAGGGTACTAGGTTAAGCTTATCTACCAAACAACGAGATATAAAAGAAGGCGATGCACCAGTATCATACATAACACTAACTGCGTACCAAGAATCATTAGCACACCTCCCAACACTGCTTTCCCCCTTTTCCCCTACCGCGGGTCTCGAGGTAGCTGGCTCCAATGCATATACTTTTCCCTTTCCATCCTTAGCAGGCTCCTTGCATTGGTTCTTGTAATGACCCATCTGACCTCAGTTGAAGAATTTGACATTCTTCTTCCCAGTCACTTACTTTGCCTCTTCAGAATGACATTCATTCGCAAAATGCCCTTTGTTGTCGCACTTAAAAAGGACAACTTCTTACTTTCCTGTCTTCATGGCTCTACCCTTTTGGGTTCCCTTCTTAGGAAAGAACTTCCTTTGCTGACTCTGCAACACCTGGACCTCCTTTGCCTTATTCTTCTCTACAGAAGTAATTATTTCCTCGTGTCTAGAGCTATCTCTACTACAACATCCCAAGGGTCCCTGATATGAGATAATATAGCCTGGGCCAATTTAGGTTTCAACTCCATAATGAACTTCTCGTTTCTCTTAATCATGGTATCCACAGTGGCATGACCATATCTTGCAAACTCCTCAAACATTATAGCATACTCTAACACAGTTGTCTCTCCCTACTCTAACTTGGCAAACTTTTTGAGCAAGGCAAACTTTGCCACCGCAGACATGAATCTCTCCTCGAACCTCCTCTTAAACTCAGACCATGTCATTATTTCTTCATCCACTCCAATTGTCTCACTATTCCACCGCTATAAAGAAGCTCCTTGAAGCAGCCTCGAAGCGAGCCTTCTTTTTTGCTCATTATTGAGTCCTAGGTCTGCGAAAAATCCTCTCACAATGCAACAACCAGCGCCCCAATTCTATGGCGTCTTTAGTCCCAACAAATGGTTTTCCATCCAACCTAGCAAAGTCCCTACTCAAAATAGCATAATTTTTGACTACTGGAGCTTCCTGGGCTCCTTCCCCAACTACTTCGGCAACAACCCCTACTTGCATCATATTCACGAAAAACTGATACATGGCTCCCATGTCAAATTGTGGGGCTTCAACACCAATATTTCCAGCTCGTGCCAGACCTGGGTTCCTTATAGTATTAGGTCTGGCATTTCCATTTGCAGTGGTGCCTCCTCCTCCAACATTATCTCTTCGAGAATCCATATCTGTATTCGAAACTTCATGAGGTACTAAAAAATAACCTAATAGAGACAGACTAGAGGTAAAACACATACCTGTATATGGCATATACAAGTACGTTACTATTGCGCTATCTCATATCCCGATCTTATCTCTAATTCCTTTAGATTATGTTTTCAAAAATCATCCTTTTAATGGATGTTTTTCATAAACCTATTCTTAGATACCAAGTTGTAACATCCCTTATCCAGAGGCCTAAAGATAAGAGCTAAAGATGTTGCAGTCATCCATGGTATTACTTTTCGGCGACTAAATATGGCTATGTTAATGGTATTCATAATATCAAAAGCGCATGAATATGAAATAAAATCACATATTTCAAAAAAAAAATTATTACATTTCAAAAACATGTACCATATTCAAAGTACATTATCCCATCGCTTTCCTAGGTTTAGATAAAATATAGTTATTACAATATTTCGCCAAGAGCGACATATGATGATGCCCTCTGGATGACCAGATTACTATATATACAATACAGCGGAGTCAATCCAAAATATAACAGCAACTCCTAATTTGCTGTCGTCAACCACCTGCTCATCACTGGAAGCTTTATTCTCAAACCTACTAAACCTTATAAACCTCAACCCTCAACCTACTCAAATCAAATTTGAGCAGCTTAGAGTTTAAGGAAAAATATACTTCGAGTCGAATATAAAGCGTTGGTGTGAATAATACTATACATCTCGGTTATCTGATATTAAGTGAGACCAGGCCGCTTACCGCAATGGGTTTTGCCTCATTAATATCCTTTTTAAAACATATTTTTTTGCAAATTATAATCCTGCAACCAAAATTAGTTAAATCTGTAAAGCAATATCATGTATATGCACAAATTAGTTATTACATGGACTATCTGTCAATACATTGTGATTTTGTTAAGCTAACTACTAACCCATGGCTGACTCAGGCCTACCAAAAAAAATAAAAATTTAGCATCTGTTAGATACACCTCTTCTAGACGGTCTGTCCTTACTTATTTCTCCAGGACTAATTGATCCTAATAGTGTTGTAGGCTTACAATAACCTGTCTTTCCTTTTTAGATTCCTTTCTATGTGTAACATAATTTTAGTTTTACATATGACAAATCTCTACATATTGGAATTTTGAACCAAATTAGCTAGGGGCTAATAGCTAATGCTTATAGGGTGCGACACTATACATGTCCCCTCTGGTATTCTAATCCGAGTCATTTTCTCAAGGTTAACTACCATTTAATTTTTTTTCCTCGAAAACCTTTTCAAAATGATTTAAACCTTTAAATCATACATATAGAAGGAAAATATACTCCTTTCTTTACTCTAAGCTATTTACCATGTTGTGTATGCTTTACCCAAAATAGTGTTGATAAAATCATTAAGGATTTCCCATCCTTCCAAAATAAGTTCAAACTCTTTTTAACTTAAACCACTTAGGATATATTGCCAATTACAACTCATTCAAAACCTTTGTTTAAAACCTTCAAACAACCCTTTTGAGATCATCGAAAGTGCCCTATTTTGAAACCTTTGAAAGTATCCCTTTCAATACAAGTAAAACCTTAGGCAAAGGCCAAAATATACCTTTCAAAATCATACCTTTCAAAAAAATTCATCTTTATCCTTTTGATAGCACTGAAAAAAATCTCCTTCGAAAGCTTTGAAACCTTAGGAATCCTCTTTAAAACACTTAAGCATTACCATTCAAAACCATTGGAAAACCTTTCCTTTAAGACCTATCAAAACCATTGGAGAACCACCCCCTAGAAACCTTTCATTAAAATCTTTCGAATGCCTTAAAACATCAATCCTTTCGAAAGCGGTTGGGTTCAACTTTTATAACATGTGGAAATACCTTTTAAAACCTGTAAACCATCTCTTTCGAAACCATTTGGGTTCTACCATTTACAGGGAAAAAAGATCATTAAAACATTTAAGTTGAAAGCATCTCTTTCAAAAGCATTCCTATGTAAAGAAGTGTAGGTGTCGAAACCATCCCGTCGAAACCATCGGAGAAGCAACTTGATTTTTAAAAACAAGGTAACCTTTTCGAAACAAATCTGGGTCGAAAGGTAAAAAAAGCGATAGTCAGGGGTTTCGACCTAGTCCAAAGCATTTACTTAAAAACTAAGTTTCAACCTCTTAAAACCATTCATTTAAAGTCATTGACCCAGTCCAAAGCAAACCACGTCGAAAGATATTCAGTCGAAAGCAAAGCAGGCGCATTTTCATTTAAAAGCAAATTAGCACTTCAACCCCTTCGAAACCCCTAGTTTTGACGCAATGCCTTTAGCCTTTGTCTAATTCACTATGTACCAGGCATCTGATAACATGTGCATTGGTTTTGATTGAGTTGGAGGCGGAGGTAAGGAGTCGGATGCCTGGTGACGAAAGTATTAAAATAGGAAAAAGTATGTAGATTTGACTTTTTAAACTATTTCTTTTTACATAACCTGCCTTGTTTTTCAAATTATAATTGGTTGCAAAAATTTCTTTTCTAAATGTACTGTCGATTTTCAGAAATAAGAATTTAGATTATTTACAAAATACCCATTCTCCTTTTTTTAAATATATAAAACATTTAAGTCTCATACTTTAAATAAATTTATATATCCATTAAAACACTTAGAAAAATTCTACAAAAATTCCAAAAAATAATTTTTAATATATTTTCTAACATATATAAATTTCAGATTGTGGCCAATTTAATTTGGCCATAATTAATTTTTGGCCCAAAATAACATTTTTCTTTACTACAAAATTCATATAAAATCCACATTAATTCAAAAAATTATGAAAATTGAAACACATTTCTTAAATATCATTTCTGATCTAAATTCACGATGCAATTGGAAGTCGTATTATAGGGTTTTCATATCAAAACATACAACAAAATCTATATGAATTAGCATAAATCATCAACGATGTATAAATATACATTCTAACATCACATGGCAAAACATTTGCAAATAAATTTGGATTTCATACTAAAACCGAAAAAAATTAAAATATGACATATAGTCATTATTCACCATAGCTTTTTGACTAAGAATGTGAGATTTGTTCTTGATTTAGTGATTTGGTTCTTCCTCTTGAATTCTTCTTCGTCCTCCTCCTAATGGTGGTCATCATTAGCTCTATTTTTAGTTGTGAAAATAGAATGAATGTGTAGAATTAATTCCTAAGGGGTTTAGGGTATAAGGATATGCCTTGTTCCTATTTTGCCCTTGTATATTTTCTAACCTTTTATTCTCATTTTTATCCTTTAGGTCATTGTTTACATGGCACGGCTACCTCTTATTTTATCACAAATTTTAATCCACTAATCAACTTACATTGTTTTATTTTATTTAACTAATTAAATATCCTAAATAATGTTACTAAAAATATGGGGTGTTACAAAGCACACTTCAACGCATGCTGTTACTCAACCCATGAATGGGACAAACAATGATGGCGACGGTGTAACCATTAGTGCCATAATTATTTGAGTTAATACCTTCATTTGCACCATTAAAATTCATGGTGATAACCAGAGAAAGTTTTTAATAGTAAAGAAAAGTGAAGAGACTTAATGAGCTTTTAGGAAAGGCCCTCCTTCGAGTGCCAAAATGTTGACTAAAAATTTAATGAGCCTCGGAATTTTGTTTACTCATTTGTATTAACAAAAAGCACTTGATAATACTAGGCTTAAAATTAAAAATAAAGGGTAAATGAGAAATTAAAGTAAAGAGCCATAGGATATATAGTCGTTCACTAAAATTGTCTACATCTATTATGAAGATTTCTTACTATATTGATCTCGCACAATTAGAAGGAATTACAAGAGATTAACAAGAAATAAAGAGTGCTAAAGATTACATTGCGACTAGCTTAAAAACTATTGTATTTTTCTATTCTGAAAATATATTACTGAACCAAAGCTCAATCCTTATGGAGTTGCATGCCAATTTGGCCTTTGAATGACTAAGATTGTATAACTAAAAGGAAAAAATCACCGTTGGCTAATGATTTGGTCACTTTGGCTTATAAGGGACAGTTGGAAAGGCGATCTGATTATGTGGCTAGGATGCATGACATCTGTCGTTCCATACCAGAAGCATGCTTTCACAGAGCAGGTGGCATGGCATAAGAGTGGATGTGCTTCTGTTGGACATGCCATTTTGCATTGCTAGTTAGTATATATAATTGCACTTTTGTTAGATATGAACATTGTCGTGTAGTGCAATTATCCAAAAAATAATGCTAGAGAAGCTTCTTTCACATAGTAACTGTGACAACCCGCACCTACTGACAAACCGATCCAAAGCGTAAGGTAACTTTTAGAATAGTGTCAGTGCCAAGAAATATGAGCTATCGGGTTATTATTAAACATTTCAGAGATCAAAGATATAAGGATAAAATATAAGGCAAACAACACTTTCAGATCTTACAACGGAAGGAAGAAAAAAATATAAGTACAGGAAATAGTTATGTCAGAATATATCCTGAAAAATACCAAAGTCTCAACATTGTGCGTAGTTAAATCATCATTATACAGAAACGCATTAAGTAGTCTGATAAAATACTAAATACAATAAATAGCACATGGGGAGTAATAGGTAAAAAAGAATAACTCGAGTACCAAGCTCATCCCTACACACGCAATCTCCAGGCCTATTACTTACTGTCCTGTATTCCTATGGTGGGAAAAATAGAGGAAGGGGTGGGTCAGACATAAGTCTTATGAATGGGTTACACCATTAATACATGTTGAGCACATGCAATTGACTTTAGTAATACTCTATGTGACCTAGAATGTCCTACAAGTGTCGATGAATTACTTGTTTTCTCTACTTAAGCGGTATAGCTAAAAACACACTTACACCAACGACTTGTGCAGGATTATACTTAAGGTCGAGCAACTAATCAAATCTTAAGATAACTGATGATCAACCAATAGCTATTATAACTATTTCTCATAGGTTTCCCTATAATTTTCAACCATGGGACTACATCCCTACAACTAGGACTATATGTGACTATTACAACATGGGTTTCCCTAAAATTTCCACTATGGGACAACATTTCCCACATTACGACTACATGTATCCTAATTATGCACTAAAGGGGAACCTACAATGCCGACTTGCCAAAGTGCCTCATTGTTGTTGCATCTGTGTCCACCTCTCAATGGTAGCGTACACCTCTTATAACACTATGCTAAGATCCATTAACGACACGGTACCACGTCGCCCTTATGAATACTAAGGAACTAAAATAGTGCAGGGTTGCACACTCTATTAGGCATCTTCATTAGTGTTGCACATCCACCATAGATCTTCCTATGAGTGCAATTTGTGATAAAATCGCCATAATCAAATATTAACTCTATTGGATAATAACATTTATCCAGTCTTGTAACATCCTAGTGTCGCCAACATAAGGAACTGGCTTCTCTACAATTGCGAACATCCATGTTATCTAATATATATACTATAATTTAATTTATATTTGGGCCTTAGGTCGAGGTTCAGGCCTCGCCCAACAATGCTAACCGGTCAACCGCTGCTCATTGGAGCAATCGACCGCAAACGCTCCAATGAAACTGTTGACCAGTCATGGCGTTATATATATTTTTCTATTGTCATCATTGATTATTAATTCGATTATAGTAACCTTGATAATAATTTGGCACATGAAAACCCTAATTACGATGATCCAAACTTGTGAATTTGTAATTCATAATTTTTCAAAAGTTCATATTTGATTTAGGTTATCATCTAAAGGGTCATATCAATCAATATTAAAGTTGACAAAAATGGTGTATTAACTTGAATCAATTCTTACTTACTTAACATAAATCGCGTATAAACAACCTAAATCAATTTTATTCAAAGATCTAACTTCACCCAATTTGATTTAAAAGAAAGGGATTAGACTTGTAAATTAATTTATTAACAATTTCCCGATTTATCATTTTCAACAACTCCAAGTCAATTAAGGTTTCACAAAATCAATTATATGTAAATCCCAAATTAATTATGAACCCACTCATGTCGCAAAAGTTATCCTTTTTCCTAACATGCTTGGAGTTGCTTTCGCTTAGTGTAGATTTCTTCTTGATTTGATCAAATCTCTAATTTGATTTTTATTTTTATTTTGAAGAAATTTTGTTTTGAGGAGAAAAGGGATTTCTAATTTCGAAGAGATATAGTTTGGACGTATTGTTTACTAATTATGAATCAGGTTTAGGTTTACTATCTTGTTTGTAGGCACAAAATAAAAATAGAACCATTTGATCAAACCCTATAAAATCTACGATGTTCGGCCAGGACAAACCCTAAATGATTACACAAGACTGATCGGCCTCTATAAATGGGTGTGGTCGACTACTTAAGGTCGACTGGTCCAAATCTATCTATCAACAGGTGGTTTTCCTTATTTTATAATATTTATTTCCAAATTTGTTTAATTATTTTTGACTGTGAATTTTCAATTGTTTATAACTTTCTCATACTAGCTTTGATTTCAAAACATTATATATAATAGTTGCCTAGAAAATTGCTATGAACGCAATGATGTAAGTTTCGCAACCAAATTTGGATATTTATGAAAATACCATTTTCCCCTTATTATATTTAAATTTGATTCTTATATTAAATTTTTGGTTAAATTTTTAGGGTATTACAGTTATGATCGGCTGTTTGAAGCTAAAGCCTGTTGCCTAAAGACAAGACTAAATAATATGTGGTAAGTTGTATTGGCTATGATGAGACAGGCTAAGTGAGGCTGGTCGTAGGCATGTTAAGAAGAAGCCATGCTAAGGATTGGTTGCTATTTGGCCTAGTCAAGTCGAATGAGTTGGTTATTATTGTTTAGTCATGCCGACTGGCTTAGGAGAGCATTTTTGAGTTGTGCCGGTCAGCTTAGTAGACGTGCAGCTATAACACCACATGAATTTAACATAAATTAAAACGAAAATTAGAGATATGGGAGAATCACCATGAACGATCGCATCATCATATGGGTTAAACTGAGCGATCGACGCCGATTATTCCAAATTGAGAGTTAGAACTTGCGATGGTTCTGGTGGGACCCTATAGATTTGGAGAGTCTTCTGCCAAATTTCTAGCAAGATATTTTGAAGTCTTCACCGATAAATACAGACTATTTTCTTCAATTAGAGGACCTTTTTAACACTGCTTGTTGTTGGGGACTCCATTGTAATCAATTGATATTATCCATACTTCATTGTAATCAAATTTACAAGTGATGAATAAAGAAAATTCTTCAAAGTGGACGTAAGCACACAACGATGAACCACTATAAATTCTTGTAACTTTGTAACTGCTTAATTCTGATTGCTTATTCACTTATCCTCTATATTTTTATTATTCTTTATTTATTTCTCTATTATTCTGTTCTTGAGTGTTTGTGCTAACTTTTGATGCAAATATTTTTTTACTTTCATTGAGAACGCTTAGTTCTCAGCTTATTTAGATCTTTTTGCTACTGGATTGCATAAATCCCCCAAAGGAGATCCATAATTATCTTCAAGAAGCTTGCTTGTTCTATCCAGATTTGCAAAGTCTAAGTCAAGCTATCAGCAATGGTTAGAAACACCAGATCTACTTCTCAAAATGTGGAAAGAAACGAGAAAGCTAGCATCCAGTTGGGAGGCCTGAGCAATCAACCAATGGATATGAATGCTACCAATCCAGTTGATTCCCGTATCCAGCCAGTGCCATTATAGGAGTTGAATCCCAAAAGATGAGAGAGCTAGTGAATAACCATCAACAATTGAATAAGTAGTTTCAAGCTAATATTGATCCAATGAACCAACTCAGTCAGCAATAGCATGGAAAGCTGAGTGGGACCCTACCCCATACTCTACACGTAGAGTTCTAGTTAATCAGATGAGTATCATAGACGCAAGTGTCGCAGAATTGACAGATACCATGATGAAGCATCATCCCACCTTCCATCGATCTTTCCAGATAGAGCGACAATAATCAGTGCTGATCCTTCTGGAACGATCGGTGCCGATCGTTTTTTTGATGGACGATACCAACTAGTGGCAGTAGGGTTACATACTGGCAATGCTGCGATCAATCTAGATGCCGAATTTCAAGCAAATGCTGACCAGATACCTCATTAAAACGATAAGGAAGTAAAAACACGTGATGTATATCGAGAGGATGTTGAGCCAAGAAGGCGTGAAATGGCCTGTAGACATCGACTAGACTATTCTCATGAGGTGGAGCATGACTACCGCTTGGCTCCGACTATCCAAACGCCGTACTTGTCAGCTATGGTTAGATAGATAGTAAGGGAAAGCCAAAACTTAACTAATGATGATTAGGGGATTTTGAGAGGCCATACCCCATTCACTAATAATATCTTACATGCTGAGTATCCAAGGAGGTTCAAAGTGCAGTCAATGCTTGCCTATGAGGTAAAGCCCGACCTCGGCCAACCTATCATGAGATATGAAAGGATAATGGATTCCGCATGAGCATATTATGCAACCAAGTGTAGATGTTTTCCTATTACTCTCTATTTGGGATAGCAAAGATGTGGTTTACGAGATTACCCCCACGGTCGATCTCTAGATTTGATGATTTAGCAACAAAGTTGGTAGAGCAATTCTGCATGCATGAAACTCGCCCAAAAGATGTAATTTCCCTATCCAGCATGATCTAGGCTCTGAGAGAATCACCAAAAGATTATTTGAAGAGACTCCATATAGCTGCCATGGAAACTAGTAATCCAAAGGACTATGCAATATTGATGGCGATAATAAGAGAGATTGATCTAGAATCTGATTCTGGCGGTTGGTTGGTTTGCAAGCCACCCGCAACATTGGAACGCTTCTATGCAATTGTGGCTAGGTATTTAAGGAAAGAGGAAGAAAGATACTCTAGGAAGAAAAATGTTACGGAACCTTATGGAGATGGAGTATCGAGTAACATTGCAGTGAAGCAATCTAGCAGTAGTTCTAGAAAAGTTCAAGTGATTATCCAAAATAAACCGAATCAGCACCAAAAAGGCGGAGATAGCAGCCGAGAAAGAAAGAGGGAATCTGGAAGAGG
Organism: Allium cepa; assembly: GCA_030765085.1. Taxonomy (NCBI): domain Eukaryota; kingdom Viridiplantae; phylum Streptophyta; class Magnoliopsida; order Asparagales; family Amaryllidaceae; genus Allium; species Allium cepa. Next base: position 780,531,135 of record CM060934.1, read on the forward strand.
GAAGCCTAGGATTTTGATGCATGATACATACATGCACTGAATACATCTCTAGAGAATTTCAATTTATCTACGTGCAATACCATGTAATATTGGAAGCTGCCTCCGAATGAAACAATGGAGAAGCAGAAACAAATCGAAAAAAATATTAGTTTCATGAATGTTATAGACATAACACTAATGACTGTAAGCATCTCTAGATATTATCTAAAAACTGATTCGAGAAAAAAAGTTACAACGGTTTGTAAACGCCCCGTGGGATAGCGTACATGGGACGTCCAAGAGGACAAGCACCACAAAGGGTTGAGGAGCCTACACGGACTGGTAAAAGTCTTGTAATCAATGCATTAGTTGGAGGACCATAACCATCTGATAAGAGTTGGCACGAGATGGAGCACTACGCTAGTGCGATCAAGCATGTGAATTTTGAATGTTGTTCAAGTACAGAAGATGGAGCTCCGGAAAAATAACAACGTATATTGACATATCATATTTTGTTCAGAAATAGAGATGCAGACAAGGTGGAGGCACCGACGATTGACCCAATGGTGATTTTGGCCGTGGTCGGCCCTGCCTTAATAAGGAGGATTTTGGTTGATTATGGAAATTCCATAAATATAATTTTTTTAAAAGGTTATGATCAGATAAGGATGGAAGTCGAGGACTTGAAACCATCTAAAGCTCGTATTCATGGCTTTAACGGTGCTACGATCGAAGATGTCAGTAATGGTTAATTACCCGTTGAGTTGGGAGATGGTGGCCGCAGGAGAGTGCAGATTTTTCCATTTTTCGTTTTGAATGTTGACTCTCCATACAATTCTTTTCTGGGCCGACCAACCCTATTTGAGTTCTGGGCAGCTCTTGCCATATAGTATTTGACTTTGAAGTTCCCGACAGATAATGGTGTTGGAGTTGTTCATGGTGATTAGGCGATCAGACATGCCTGCTATGTAGCTAAGTAGAGGGATGCTCAATGGAAGGAGAAAGGTAAGGTTATGGACAAGTCTCCCTACATCCAAGCCACTGGAGATTGACAACCAGCATCTGGACCTTGGCTTTGGCACCATAGTCTACTCTATAGAGACATAGATCCAATGGATGATGAAGAGATGCCCGAGAGACTAAGGCTGCACCGGTTTGAGCTGATGATTGACATCATGGTCAGCCATGATGACCATCATGGGTCGTAAAGATCGGGTCGTAGCTCAACCCACCGTTGATGAAACAACTTGCTAGTTTTCCTTAAGAGAATCTAGACGTATTCGCTTGGACTCACTCTGACATGTGTGGGATCTCCTCTGCCATTGCTAGCCATGCATTGAATATAGATCCGAGGCACGTTAGGGTGAAACAAAAAAGGCATGGCATGGATCTGGAGAGATCTGCCACTCTTAAAAAGGAGGTGGATAGGCTCAAAGTAATGGGTTTATTCATGACGCCCTCGACCCTAAGTGGGTATCTAAATCTATGCTTGTGAGAAAGGCAAATGGGAAATGGCAGACATGCGTTGATTACTCGAACTTAAACAAAGCATGACCAAAAGATAGTTTTCCCCTTTCAAGGATCGACCAATTGGTAGACTCAGCCATAAGGCGTTAATTATTATCTTTCATGGATGCATACTCTGGATATAACCAAATCCCGACGCATATTCCTGATTAAGAGCACACCAGTTTCATTGCCAGCATTAGATTATGTTGCATTATGATAATGCCGTTTGGACTAAGGAATGATGGAGCGATCTACTAACGCCTAGTCAATAGAATGTTTAAAGATCGGAGTGGAAATACGATTATGGTATATGTGGATAATATGCTCATGAAGTCACGATGATCTAGAGACCATATGAAAGACTTGGAAGAAATGTTCGATATCCTTCAATATTAGAAAATGAAGATCGATCCTCTGAAATGTTCTTTTCCCATTGCATCAGGCAAGTTCTTGGGTTCATCGTTAATTCCCACAAAATCGAAGCTAATCCCAAGAAGATCCAAGCTATTTGCAACATCCAAGCGCCAAAGACCATCAAAAAAGTATAGAGCCTGAGTGGGAAGGTTGCTACCCTGAGTAGATTTATTTCTTGAGCTATTGATAAAAGCATACCTTTCTTTGACTTGATTAGAAGAGGGAAAATGAATTTTGAATGGACACAGGATTGTAAAGATGCATTTCAAGCTTTAGTGAACCACTTAGAGAGACCTTTGCTCTTGTCAAAGTCGGTCGATCATAAAGACTTGTATATCTATTAGGCTGTGTCTGTACATGCTATAAGTGTCACACTGCTTCGTGAAGAAAATCGAATCCAAAGAGAGTTTGTTATGTTGGGAAGCAACTAACCATAGCTGAAAGGAACTATCCAAAGATAGAGAAATTGGCATACTACTTGTTGATTGCTTCACGAAAGCTCCGACCCTAATTTCAGGCTCATCCTATCAATGTTTACACCGGCCAGCCATTACAACAGGTCCTACAGAAACCTAAGACGTTTGGAAGGTTGCTCAAGTGGAATATCGAGCTAAGCCAATTCAACATCACTTATCTTCTCTAGAGAGCTATCTAGGGACTGTTACTGGCAGACTTTATAGCAGAATTCACTACACAGGACGATTTCCCAAAGAGCGGTGAAACCCCTACCATATGGTGGAAGTTGTATACGAATGGAGCATCAAATGATCCTTGTTTTGGAGCTGGAATTGTGCTAGTAACTCAAGAAGATCGATTAATTTTCTATGCTTTAAAGCTTGATTTCTAGCGACAAACAATGAAGCTGATTATGAAGCTCTGATTGCTAGACTTAAATTTTCCAAAGAACCGCGGATAAAATCTATTGAAATCTTTTACGACTCAACATTGGTAATACAACAAGTCAAGGGAGATTACTAGGCCAAAGAACAACGACTCGCTCTATACCTCATGAAAGTCCAAGACCTATTGACTGATTTTGCATACTACGATATTATGCACATACTTGAGATCAAAACAAAGAGGCCGACTCATTGGCAAAGTTTTCTAGCATCGAGGAAGCACCAAAAACGGGCTTCGTCCCAGTCGAAGTACTAACTGCACCAAGCATAAAACTGATGGAAATCGACCGGCCACTAGAGATGTAGCCTAATAAAAGAAGTGGATGATGCCGATTAAAGACTATTTGCTACATGGAGTCCTTTCTGAATGAAGGAATGAAAAATGATATGTCCTTCGCAAAGCTTCATGGTATGTCACTCAAGAAGAAGTTATGTATAGAAACAATTTTCCGTACCCTTGCTCCAGTGTATCGCTCATGATGAAATAAGGCGAGTCCTAACGGAAGTTTATGAAGGGGAATGTGGAGATCGCAATGGGGTGCAAACCCTAGCAAAGAAAATACTCCGAGTATTATTGGCCGGCCATCAATCGAGATGTCGCTAATTATGCAAGGCGATGCGACAAGTGCCAGATATATGAAAAAGTTCCAAGATCCCCACCGATGGAAATCACACAAATGGTCAGCCCAAAGCCATTTGTCATATGGGGCATAGACATTATCGGTTCCTTATAGATCTTTAAAGGTGGTGCGAAGTACGCTATTGTCACACTTGATTACTTCACCAAATGGGCCGAAGCAAAACCTTTAGCCACAATCACGACAAAGAAAGTAATTAACCTAATTATCCAGAACATCATCTGTCTTTTTGGCCTTTCATGAACCATTGTGACTGATAATGGAATCCAATTTGACAGCGTTGAATTTAAAGACTTCTACCATCGGCATCATATTGAAAAGAGATTTACGGCAATTGCTCACTCTCAAGCGAATGGACAAGTTGAAGCTGTGAACAAAATCAAAAAGTTCATTCTTAAGAAGCATTAGGAAAAGGCTAGAGGCAAGTGGGTGGATGAAATCCAAACAGTACCATGGGCTTATAGGACCACCCATAGGACCCTGACTGGCTATACTCCATTTGCCCTTACTTACGGCTCCGAAGCCATTATTCCTGCTGAACTTAAAGTTCCTTCTCATCAAGTGAGCTACTACGATCCCAGAATGAATAGAGATCTCCTCTTCGAATCTCTAGACTTTGTAGATGAGAAGGACGAAGAAGCTAATTTGAGGGCAGCCGTGCACCGACATCAAGTCGCTCGATGCTATAACACTAAAGTCCAACCTAGAACAGTTGAAATTGGCGATTTTGTCTTGAAATGGGTTTTTCCTACCCATCACATATGAATCCAACTTGGAAAGGACCACATGTCATTGAACTGAGCTTGGAGAGGGAACTTTCAAGCTAGCGACTGTTGATGGTGTCATATTCCCAAGGGTGAGGAATAACGAGCATTTACAATGCTATTTCACTTAGTTTATTCTTTTTAATTCAGTTCCACTTAGTATCAGGGTATGCTTTCGCATTTTAGTTTATAGATATGTAATAAGAAAGCAGACGCTGTCATTTCTTTCTTCATTCAATAATAAAGCTTTGAATTTTTCTTCATATCTGTGATCTGCCATTGCATTGCATATTATTTGTGACACATGACCAACTAAATACCAACACATAATGAAGTCAACGTGACTTGATAGCGATCGTGGTTCCACCGCTCACCTGTTGAATAGAACTCCATACTTTGGGGCAAGAAAAATGACTAGGGAAATTGAATAAGACAGTTTCCCAAACAACTCCAAACTCCTAGAGTGTGACTTGGAGTACAAATATTAACGAGTGTGAATGACCACCTATGGAATAACTCTTGTCCACGGAGCATGGATATGAGTATGAGTGAATAAGTGTGATTCGACCACTTACAACTTAGCCAGCTCAGACCTGAATTCGACAGGATGAGAATAAAGTTAGTGGAGATAGAATTCGACCGTTCACTAATTAATTTTGCCAACCCAAGATGGAGGAAGAAACAAAATTGCTTAACCATTAAGTTCGACAGCAAAACATTAAGGCCCAAGCCTAACATTTGAATATGACTTGAGGCCACGACCTCAAGGAGGCAATGAGAATGATGAATCGAATAATTATCCGAACTAACAAGCAATGAACAACAAGTACATTAAATGTAAAATGTGATTGCTCGTTCACTTAAGAAAATACACATAAGAGTTCTACGAAAGCAAGAGAACTTTAATTCAAATTAAACTTGTAAGTTGTAATACAAGTTTATCCAAAAAATGAAAATTATAAGTAGAGGCCATACCCGCACAAACAAGGCCAACAAAAGAGAAAGAGTAACAATATAAGCTATCTATACATCAAGCCGAGTAGAAGGCAACTTCTTGGATTTCTTGTCCTTTCTCATTTTCCTAGGGGTGGATCCACTCGAACTATCACCCGACTCTCTCTTCGGTCCCTAACCACTACTACCTCTTTTCGAAGAGGCAATGTTAGATATGAGGATCGAGGTAGTGTCCTCCTTAGAAGTGATTTCACCGCCGGAATCAACCTGCCTGGAGGAAAGACAAGAAGTAGGATAGGATCTGATTGGGGTCAATGTCAACTAGCTCAGCCTTAGCCTTTTTCTTGAACAACCCTTCCTTATTAATGCACTCCTTTAGACTGAGCTCGTCAATGGAATCAAAGGTGGCCAAAATCATGATGTCATCATTAATCAGGATTTCATGGCATAAATCACTACCTACCCTCAACAATGCATCCACCATACGCTCATCCAATATGAAAGCCTCCTCTTCTGGAATGTCTTGAGTCGTAGCCAAGGTTATAACTATAACAAACTCCATTGCGAGCACTTGAGGCCTCAATTAGGAATCTTGTGAAAGTGGAACTGCCGCTAGAGGAGCTAAAGCGGAGGAAACTTAGCTAAAAATAATAGAAATATCAACCAGTGACAACCCAACTTTCTAGAAGATAGGAGATGTCAACAAGATACCTTCTTTGGTCTGGCCCCTGAGATAAGTTGGAATACCTTTAGAACTTCGTTTTGGAATTGGAAAATGCTCACCATGAATTTCATATTGAGACTTGTTCGGATTTTATCCTCGAACAATGGAAGAATCCATGAAAGTGCTAAGAATATCCTAAGGCACTAAGGCGGATTAGTTAAGCACCGTGTGCCGCAAACCTGGATCCTTCACCCACTTCATATTGAGAGGCCTTAGCTGGCTCTTGGTGAAATAAAAGTTAGGTATCACGTAAAATTTTGGGTTCATCACCTAGTAAGAACTCACCTTCAAACCTCATCAGATCAGTCTCCACTACATTGAGCGACCTCTTCTCTTCAGCAACAAGAAACTCCCAGGACACAAAAGATGATAGTGATATTCATCTCGAAGCTATTCCTAGTTTTTATGCCTAAGAACATGGGCGTTGTATGGAATAAGTCGTGGGTCAAGCTCATTCACCACTTCCTCTTTAGTTTTCTCCTTAGCGTCATCCACTTCAAGCAGAACGAGGGCATCAACATCTTTAGATTTCTCAATAGCCGTAGCCCTTTCGAGCCGGACTTTCTCTAACTCCTCACAGGCACCCTAACCAATCTTTTGTGCCTTGTCTTTCTCCTTGGTTTCACGTTCAAGTTTAGCTTCAAGTTCAGCTATCCTCTTTAGGGATATTTCTCTTTCAAGAGGGAGTTGATGGTCTCGATGTAAACCTCATCCACATGTCTGGTCTTCCCATCCTCCAAAGACTTGATGGTGGTCTCGGTTTTTCTATCGGCCTCTACCTGAGAGTTCCTTGAAGCTTTCACATCGTTTGTTGAAGTTTCGATTATCCATTTATCTTGGGGCTCTTGGCACTTTAGTTTTTCAATCTCTAGTAGTCGTTCAAAGGATACTTTGGACATTTTCTCTATAGCTTTCATCCACTCATAATACTCCTGTGAATATCAATAACACAATCCATAGTCATTTTTTAAACTTTTTGGGGGACCATTTTTTGATTAGGAGGGCATAAAATCCCATCAAAGCACAAGTTCGGAAACTCTTTCCTAAGTCGGGCCATGGGAGTGGCTGGATAGATTTCAAGCTCCTCGGTAGTTGTTGTAATGTCAGCACCTTCCTTGCCCAACTTGTGGAGAACAACAAGCTCTCTATGACGACGACGATCACTAAGTCACTAAGAATGAGAAAGAACTAAAGGCTGTGGAGGAACTGGAATAGAAGAAGGACCACAGAAGAATCAATAATGGGTCCCAACGATAAGTTTTCTTTTCAATACCCTTTGGTGGAGAGGATCTAGATTTTGATCAATGCTTGTCATAGGCAGACCTATCTCTGTCACCTCTATCCTGACAATTTAGGTCTCGGTTGTAGCGGTAAATTGGATCATATTCATGACCACACCTTGAAGAAACAGGCCTTAACGTGAGCCCGAAGTTTGGCGGGATAAGTCCTAGAGAGATTGGAACATATTCCTCTTCTTCACATAGTTACTACAAATGAAAATAAGGAGTGAATCAACTTTAAATATTAAAGGGAACAAGATCAACGCAATGTCATGAAGTTCAAGTGTGTGCAACTATACATGTGTTCCCCTGATGGACCAGATATTGGAGCTTTGCTTGCATGAGTAACCTTTCATTCAGTAGTAGATGGGATTTATGTACCGATTCTGGTAGGAGGGTCTAACCCATCAACACTCATATCAGTAAAGTGAAAACTTTCAACGTCGTGTGGAATCAATAAGTTAGATAATGAGTTAACCAGATCACTTAAATGCTCAGGTGGTTGAAAAGCAGACTCGTCCTGAATAACTTGAGGAGGAGTAGACGACTTGGGCTGATTGGAGAGATGACTCTTAGGAAATCAATAAACAAGTTTCTTTCCCTTTCTTTTTGAGAGCAGACGGCTATAGGGTCTACGAGGATCTGATTGCAAACCCAGAACTAGACCCTTCAGTATCATGACCGAGCTCACCACCTTCATCTTTTTCAACGTCTATATCGGTGTCCTCCTAGGCTCCTACGACTGGGGGCATGATAGGATTGATCCAGTTGCCCCTTCAACCAACTATGACCGATATCTTGCCGCTGCAGCTCGAGTAGTATTTACCAGCCCTATGCTCTGGCCTTCTTCCATCAACAAAAGTTGATGAGACATTCATCAGTAAGGAGGCATGTCTATTTCTTCAAGTGGCACATCCTTAAGAGTAGAGACTGCCTCCTTAAGATGTTTACCATAGGGTTGTAGCATAGTGCATGTAAAAAATAAGAATAACTGCTTAGTCTAGGATATTACCTAGATATAAGCATACAATTAATGTTCAAAGTGATATTTATGTCTTTCCAACCACCATCGATTGAAGCCAAGTGGAATCACACAAAGACCATTCACTTTTGAAAGCTCTTAACTTATTCTAGTACCAGCTAAGATTTGGCACTTCTTAATTGACTCCAGAAATGTAAACGAGAGACTCCATGTTCGTTGTTTGAAGGTGAATATTAATCCAATGTCCTTGGAAGTTGGAGGGAAATACAAGAACTCCATAAACACTAGGAAAATACAGCTGAGCAGGGCTTAGCCATTCAGATGCAGTTGCTAAAGGGTTATCCTCAAGTAATGTAGAACTTCGTGGATATATGAGTTAAATGGCAGAATGTATCCAGCCTAGCTTATAATTTTGTTTCATGCTGTATACTCCTTCGAAGGCATGTGAGCTCTATCGTCCCGTGATGGGACCAGTATATCATTAAATGAAATCCTATGTCTCTTATAGATTCGGCTAAGAGCGGCTTCACTAATCTTCGAGGCCACAGAATCTAAGGAATCTTCCAAGAAGACTACATCCTTTAAAGTGTCAAGGGAAGGATCGATAATTTCTATTGGAGCAGTAAGAACAATGGAGGATAAGTCAAATAGTGGACTAGAGCTTTTCGATTGCATGGATTGATAACTAGAGGAAAGACAGTCTAATTCAGTGGTAGAAATCGACTCAGTACATGGGTTGTTGTGCTGAGAAGATGGTCCAACGGACATGGCTGAAAGATGTTCCGAACTTCTGGAATCCATCGTTATTGAACTTAGAAAAAAATGATTATTACGTAATCTATCCTGTGCCCCAAGTGCAGATTAAGTGCTGAAGTTGTGTGCTGAAGTGTCATTCAATACAGTGACAAGTTACACCGAATCAAAGACGAAAAAGATAACGGGACTTTGGGATTTGGCCTAAGTGACCATCGTTTCTGACCGTCTCAACCGGTTCTTTATATCGTTAGGGAATGGTTCGACCTAAACCTTAAGATCGATTATCAATAGGTCAAAGATTGATCTTTATGTTCATGGGTAGATAAGCATCAAAAGAATTTTCCAAGGCATTTGTCCATGTCATGGTTCAAAGTGTATTCCAAGTATGCAATTTAAGTCATATGCAAGCCATATAACTTCACTCAAGTGTTCAAGGCAGAAGCTAATCATTAAGTTCAAGTTTATCTGGTTAATTTTCATTTTTTGAAGTTCGTTTGCTGAAAAATTCTCATTCCTATAAAGTACGTCTGATCGTTCGCGTATGATCGATCACATGTCGCATCATCCATAATCGATCGCTCGTATACCAATCGTTTTATACCAAGTCCATACCCAACATTGATGTTATACGATTGTTCCATATGATCATTTCAAAAGTCGATCCATCTGCTTCAAAGATTCACCAAGTCTATAACTACAACTGATCATTCATGAATTATCGTTTTCAAACCCCAAATCTTTCTTCCCAATAACTCAACCACTTCACCATCACCAAAATAATTGGCTAAAGCCTCTCTTCCTCTAATATGCTTCGAATCAATCAGCCTCATCATCCTAATTGAACATCACGAGGTTGACAGACCCGAAATCTTGCAATCGAATCCGCGTATAAACCAAAAATCAACCTACTTAAATTATAATTCGAAGAGTAGAAACAGATCGAGTTTGATTCTTCGTAAGATCTGGAGAGTTGAATATAATGATGATTGGTATAGAGAGATGGATGCTTGATTAGAAATTAAGTGGTGGAGGAATGATCTTTGATTTGGAGGTTTGGATCATGATTTGGAATGATGAAGATGAGGGAAGAGATATTTTTATTTTTTGATTCGAGCTGAAATGATGCAATGTTGAGTAGAGAGGATGGATGCGGCTAAGTAATAGTATTTATATATGGTGCAAGCCAGTCCTTTGAACCACATGAATTCGATTTATAACCGATCATTCCAATCGGTTATTACTTGATTCATTATCGATCGTTATCGAAGTGTGAAATTGGGATTCGGTAAATCAACAATTAATGATCGTTCCATGTTAAAATTATATCGACCCTTTAAAACCCAGAAACAAAGGTCGGACGTTTATATCTATGGCATATGATCCGTATATGATGGATCTGGAGCAACCCCTCAATATATTCTACAACAAACGATCGAGTATGATTGTTCGTAAAAAAAGAGAAAAGAAAATGGACTTAACAATTTGACCTATGAAAGTGTAATCATGATTGGGGATCAGGGATGAATACGAATACGTACTGAAAATTTTAATTTTTGAAATTGATAGAAATTGAATTCTCACCTAAAATCAATTGGAGAAGAGTTTAATCCAAATTGCTAGAGCCTAATAATCACTAGAAACAAAACAGGATAATCATCAACAAGCCATAATCTAGTATTTGTACCATTGGAAGTCGACCAGTAGTCATGACGAACAACAGGAGACGCGACTCTCATTTAAAATGTGACTCAACAGAAGGATGATGACTATTCAGTAAATTGGATGGAATCCTTTTTGGCGATTAAAATTTATAACAACTCAAGGCACGTCATGTTTAAACATGATGTACTTTGGGAGTTAAATGTTATCTGACCTTTTGGTTGCCTATATCTGGACCAATCAGATAAGACAGTGGAACAACCCGCATATTTGGACCATTTAAATTAACAATAATCCACACATGTCAACTTAAATAATACAAAACATGAATTATTATGGGATTACAAATACATAAATGTAAATGAGAATCAATACAACATCACAGTCACAGAACATTCACAGAATAATGCAGCGGAAAATACATCGTCATAATAGCAGTTCATGAAGCTACTACATAAAGTACAACAATGTCTAAACAAAAGGTGACTGAAAGGAAATACATAAATGTCCAACAGACAAGGACATCAATACTGGAATAGAAATAGACTGATAAAGATAAATGCTAAGGCTTCAGCATCTTCAACCAACCTTGATCAACAAACTGGATAGCTTCAGACTGACCCGAGCATATACAAAAAGAAACACTCAAGTCAGGACTCAAAATCTTATACAGGATAATCAAGTACAGGGAATAAAATCCATAACTCAAAGATGAATAAAACACCTCTAAGGATCCGATAAACTATCTATATATACAATAGAATACGATATGTAGATAATGTCTAATCAGTAAAGTACGATATTAAAATAGGCTTAAGGCGTTACCATAATTCCCCTTAACACATTTTATAATGCCATAGTCTATACAGCACCGTAAACCCCACCGTAAACTAGTGCTTATCATAGGGTACCCCATAGGTATAACACAAAACAAAACGTAGTGGTCGCGAATAGGATAATCAGTATGACAAGGTACATAAGGCGATACCAACTAGGATACTAGTAGTTGCGTGATCCGGACTGATGTTGAGCATAGTAGCTACTATCTCAACACCGCGAAACAACACTCCCAAATCAAGGGGTGCACCCAAATCGAATCACAAAAGCAATAGATATGTTATCGAAGAAGCGTGCCCTCTAGAGGTGGCGATCCTCAATGGCCCGACGCGGCTCCTGTTTTAGTCATGTCAGGGGTCATCCAATATCGTTCTCTTTCTTCAGTCAACACGTTCACCAAAGCATCCACTTCATTCTTGATCAACACTTCGCGTATAATAGTTATTAAAGTGGTTTCGGTATCGACAGAGAGTATGTCCATTCCCGATCCCGGTCTCTTTAATAACTACGCATTTATTACCCGATGGTCGGTTAAATTAACGTTTAACAAATCAAAGTCCAAAAGTCAAGGTGCAAAGTTGACTTTCGAAATTTGATATTTTACAATTCAATTTATTTTATCTATTTTGAAACATATTTCCAAATGCAATTTTCGTTCAAACATTTGAGTTGACAATTCAAAATTAAGTATTCAAGTTCAATTTAATAAGGTCTAAATGTCGCTTCTTAAATTTAGTTCAAAATCAATGAATTCAATTTAATGGTAAACTTAATTTAAATCATTAAATCAAGTTCAATTCATGTCACTTTATGTTTACATCCACTGTTATCATAAATTCGATTAAATCAACTTTATTAACTAAATTCCCCTTTTCAAAACATCATTTGATTTATTTACCGGTTCAATTAAATTTCTAATCAAAGAAGTCCATTTCCAATTACAATGTCTTGATTTGATTAATTCGTTAAATTTAAAATCATTTTAAATTTAAATACCACTAAGTTATATCCATAAAACTTTGGTTAGTTTTTTTGTATTCCTCTTAAGTCAAACTTTCTAAATTTCAAATTAAATTTATAACATGTGCCAAATCTATTTAATTAAAACCGAGTTTTAATCTAAACCTAACAAAATAAATTTTTAAATTATCAAATTCTAAAACTTGCTTGTTTCTAAATCTCATTTCAATTCATTTTATTCCATTGAGTAAGTTCATTAACCTGTTTCAATTTAAATTCATTAATTTATTTCAACTTAAATCCCTTAAGTTCGTTATTAAATTTCCAAACAAATTGTTGAGTTCATTCCTTAATTTAAAATATTATTCAATTTCAAAATGATTTTTGTTGACCAATCGGGTTTCTTATTTCTAATTTTCTATCCTAGGCCAAGTTGTTTAGTTCGGTATTTATCATTTCAACCCAATATCATTCAATATAAAACAAAGCATAGCAAAGGGAACTTGCAGTGTGATAACTGGGATGGTGTCAAAGTAAATAAACAAGCAATAGTAACCATACATAACAATTTAACAATTTATTAAATAATCCTGAAATAATCGTATTAACTTACATTTGTTATTTATGCAAACTAATATAATTATTCCTAGAATCCACACTATCGTTTTATGCAGATTAAAGATTATTACATTATGGTTTCCACTTGGTGTTTATTATCAAATTTCTACATCAATCATACATTCACTGGTTCAAAGTGTAGTTAACGGTAGTTCTACGCGACGATTTATTTAACATTTAAAGGGGTCAAGTTCAACATATATAATCCATTTTAAATTGTTGACTATCCTATATCAATTTAAATTTCATATTAAATTTCACTTATATTAACAACCAAATTCAACTTCACATAACAATTTAGTGTCACGACTATTTGTCGTAAACTAACAATATTCAAATTTAACTTGCATAACGATTTACAATTCTTATTTCAGCAATTTTTAACAATCAACAATTTAATATCCAAACTAATATTAACAACAATTTATCATTTGATTATCATAGCATAATAGATTGAGTCGTGAATGAAATATTCACCTTGCGTGGTTGAAGAAGATGAAGGCGAAGCACGAAGACGAATAGATAAAATAGACCCTAACAAGCACGACGCAAAATGAACACAACTGCAATCAACAAATAATTAATCAATAATTTGTTTATTGCAATGTATATCGATTGAATATATATATATATATATATATAACCATACCAATCAACGAAGCAAGATAGATTCGACAAGTGGGGTGGAAATAGCTTATGTTTCCGGATCAATAGCGGGAGTTGGAATAAAACATAGCAAAACGTTGATTGTGAGCATATATACTGATTATATGTATGAACCTATAAAAATATAACTATATATAAAATCTTTACATAAACTTTATACTGTATATAACAAAATAAAACAAACCAGAGATATAAATTTTATGTTTAACTTTATATGCAACCTGGAAAACTAAACTAATCAACAGCCGAAGCTTGTATATACCAAAACTAAAACATGTACACTTATATTTTTTTCAACAGAATTCTTGTATATATCTTAATATAACTATATAACATGTTTATACTTCTTATTCTTGCATGGTCTGGGCCGGGCGTGGAGGGGTTTGAGGCCGCATGGGGTGGCCGGGCAGGTCGTGGCTGCATGGGGGGCTGATGGGGTCGGTGTGTGTGGGTGGTGGAAGTGGCGGGGGAGGTTGGTGGAGGCGGTGTAAGGGGCAAGGACGTGCACGTGGAGGTGGCTGCAGGGGGGGTTTGCAGTGGAGGGGAGGCGGGCTGTGGTCATGGCGTGGGTGGGCAGTAAGACTCGAGTGCAGCAGGGTAGTGGGGAGACGAGCGGGCCGTGTGGACTGGGGGCTGGTAGTTGGTTTTCTGATGTGGGACGGCAGTGGTAGGGCGGAGCTGGTAGGGGCGTGCGAACTGTGGGACGCGGGCTGTGGGTTTTTTAGTGGGGGAGGTGGCCGAGTGGGCCTTGTGGTGGCTGATGGTAGTGGGGGGTGGCCGAGTGGGCAGTGTGGGCGGTTGATGGGAAAGTGGGCATGGAGGCCGGGTGAGGACGCATGGAGCGGGGCCGTGTGGTGTGGGCGGAGCTGCAGGAGGCAGGGCCGTGTGGTGTGGGCGGAGCTGCAGGGGGCAGGGCCGTGTGGTGTAGGCGGAGCTGCAGGGGGAGCCGTTAATGGGGAGGCCGTGTGGGGGGTTTGAAGTTTTTAAAAAAGAAAATAAAGTAGGGAAGAAGAATGGGGAGAGGTTGGTTTCATATTCTTTGGAAGCAAATAAACAATTATGAAGAGGGAGAAGAGAGAGCACGTACAAGAGAGAAAAGTGAGCAACTGATGGTGCAGAGCAATTAATGAAGCTGAGGCATTAATGAAGGCACATATATAGAGAGGGATTCTGAGTGCATAGTTAGATGAAATGACGATTTTGCAAAGTGGATTGCTATTTGGGTTCCCAAGACATCTGCATAGACTCTTAAAAATTTGAACGTTGGAAAGTTGGGTACCGGTTTGTGCTGCGTAACGGACCAGTTTGTACTCCGTTAATAATTATAATTTGCAACCCCAAACTCCGATTGACACAAACAAATACACCATTTTGATCAGTGCAACGAGACGAACACAACGGTATAAAGATATTGATGGTTCGACACCGTTTTCGAAGTGGTAAATCTTATTAAACCATTTGCACAAGCGAACATTTTAACTAGCAATTAAAAGCGAAATTTGACGAAACGAAATGCGCCGCCATGTTCAGAATATTTTTCTTATGCAACTTTGTGAAAAATATTTGAGTTCGGACGCTAGGAAGTTTACACATAAGATTTGAACTAAAATGTAAATGCGATGAGCGTAATTTACTTCAATATTTTTCAACGAAATTTGGCGCACGCCTATGTCTATCTAGACACATTCCAAATGTGAAGTTTGGATAACAACGGAAGTTGTTTGTGAAAATTCGAATTTCTACATAAAATAAGCGATTTTAAAATTTTAAACTGGGTCTAAATTTCAGGGTCGTTACATTCTCCCCCACTCAAAACTTTTCGTCCTCGAAAAGGAAAGAAGTAAAGAGTGGAAGAACAAATAAAAGAGATATGATGGATATAGCATAGATTATCGAATAAAGTATAGTTTACCTTCGACAAACAATTCTGGATTACAATCTCGGATATTCTCCTCGGTTTCCCAAGTACAATCACGATCATCAGGACTCTATTGGACTTTGACTAGGCTAACAGATTTCCTTCTAAGCTGCTTCGTATCCCTATCAATAATACGAAGTGGACTCTCTCTATAGTCAAATCCGGCTCAATATCAACCTCATCTAACTGAGCAATAGGAATGGTCGTGGATGGATCATGTACAACCTTCTAGAGATGTGAAACATGAAATACGTTGTGCACGCCCTCAAATTTCTCCGGTAGTGCAACTCTATAGGCTAATGTACCAATCCTCGCAGTGATAGTGAATGGTCCAACAAATCTAGGAGCGAGCTTCCCTCTACGACCAAATCGAATAACATTCTTCAAAGGTGATACTTTAAGAAATACCTCATCCCCAACCTGGAATTTTAACTCTCTTCTACGCCTATCTGCATAGCTCTTCTGCCTAACCTGTGCGGTTTTCATCTTCCTTCTGATCTCATTAACCTTCTCGGATGCTTCCATAATCATATCCGGGCCAAGAACTAATCGGTCACCAGGCTCAATCCAACAAGATGGTGATTTGCATGGCCGTCCATATAAAGCTTCGAACGGTGCCATATCGATACTCGCCTGATTATAAAGATAGTTAAATTTCAATTCAATTTTACTTATTCAAATTGAAAATTTCTGATTACCTGATAACTGTTGTTATAAGTGAATTCGACCAAATGGAGATGGTCTTCCCAAGATCCACCGAAATCAATAATGCAAGTTCGGAGCATATCTTCCAAAATCTGGTTTACCCTCTCAGTTTGACCATCTGTTTGAGGATGATAAGCCGTGCTCAGATTCAGTTTAGTGCCCAAGACGTCTTGAAATGCCTTCCAAAATTTACTAGCGAACAAGGGATCTCTATCGCATACAATACTAGATGGAACTCCATGAAGTCTAACAATCTCTCTCATATAAATCTCGGCCAAACTCGAAGCAGTACGAGTGGTCTTAACAGGAATAAAGTGAGAAGATTTTGTCAACCTATCAACAATCACCCATATACTCTGTTACCATTTCTGGTCCTCGGTAATCCGTCGACGAAGTCCATAGAAATCTGATCCCATTTCCAACACAGAATCTCTAGGGGTTGAAGTAATCCTGCCGTCTTCCGGTGATCGGCCTTGACTTGCTGACAAGTGGTGCATCTACTGACATATATGGAAATATCTCTCTTCATCCCACTCCACCAATATAAACGCTTCATATTTCGATACATCTTGGTTACACCATGATGAAATGAAAGTGATGACTGATGGTTCTCTTTAAGTACTTCTTGTCTCAATCCATCGACATTAGGAACACAAATACGGTTGTCAATCTTCAGAACTCCATTACTATCTATCTGTGCTCCCACTTTACTGTCAGCATTTCCCACTCTACCAAGAACTAACTCCTTCATGCGATAGAGCAAGGTGTCCTCATATTGCTTAGCTTTAATGCGATCCAAAAGAGATGGGGAGATCACCAGCTGAAATAGCATGCCTTCTACAAGATTACAACATGACAAAGCTTTGCTACGGCTCAAAGCATCCGCTACAACATTTGCTTTTCCAGGAGTATAATTGATGTCGAGATCATATGCAGCTAAGAATTCGAGCCATCGGACTTGTCTCTGGTTCAAATCCTTCTGAGAGAAAATATACCGCAAGGACTTATGATCTGTGAATAATTCAAATTTTGTCCCCAAAAGATGGTGCCTCCATAGTTTCAAAGAAAATACAACTGCAAGAAGCTCTAAATCATGTGTTGCATAGTTTACTTCATGGATCTTCAACTGACGACCAGCATAAGCAACAACCTTACCATTTTGCATCAAGACAGCGCCTAAACCTTCTCGACAAGCATCGGTATAGACAGTTAATCCTTCACTCCCGTCAATTACCGCAAGAACTGGGGCTGAAGTTAACTTACGTTTCAGCTCATTAAAAGCTGATTCGCACTTCTCACTCCAAATAAACTTGACATCCGTCCGAGTTAAAATAGTAAGTGGGGCAGAAATTCGGGCAAAGCGCTCAATAAATCTGCGATAATAACCGGCTAGGCCCAAGAAACTACGGATATCAGTAGGATTTTTGGGAGTCTCCCAATCCTATAGATAAATTTTCAAATTAGAAAGGAATAAGATGGATCGAATAGAAATAACGAACAGGATAGAACTTACATTGATTACGGCGATCTTAGCTGGATCGACCGAAATCCCGTTTTCAGAAACAATATGGCCAAGGAATCGTACTTCGTCTCGCCAGAAGTGGAATTTCGAGAACTTGGCTTTAAGTTGATGATTTCGGAGAGTTTCCAGAACATAAGCAAGATGTGTCTCATGCTCTTTCTCATCTTTGGAGAAGACGAGAATATCATCAATGAAGACAAGAACAAACTTGTTAAGGACATCACGGAAGACTCGATTCGTTAATTCAACAAAATAAGTAGGTGCGTTGGACAAACCGGATGGCATAACCAACCATTCATAGAATCCATTCTCGGTACGGAAAGCTGTCTTATGAATACTATCTTCTGCTACTCTGAGTTGGTGGAACCCAGTGGCTAGATCAAGTTGTGAGAAAACTTTAGCTCCATGGAGCTGATCGAATAAATCATTGATGCGAGGCATCGGATAGCGGTTCTTGAGAGTGCGTTTATTTAATTCCCTGTAATCAACACACATGCGAAGAGATCCATCTGATTTGGTGACAAATACGACTGCGGCGCCCCATTCAGAACAACTTCTCCTGATCAAACCCCAAGCAAATAGATCATCAATTTGAGTTTTAAGTTCAGCTTTTTCCTTAGGAGCCATCCTTCTATGAGGGAGAACTACGGGAGTAGCTCCAGGAATATGGTCACTGCGGAAATCGATCTCTCGCTTTGGCGGTAGAGAGTCGACCTCTCCAAATACATCAGGAAACTTTTGAACAATAGGAGTGGTACTAAGGTCATCCGGGTGAGCATCAAGAGAGAATATGAAGCTTCCGGCATATTTCTGAGGTGATTTGCATTCGATGACAAGCGGTAGACCCTTGTCATTGACTAGAGAAACAGATCGAGCTTTGCAAGAAATAACAGCATCGAATTTTCTTAACCAATCAGCACCCAACAAAATGTCAAATGCTACGAAGCCAAGCACATAAAAATCCCAAGTGAATCGATATCTTCCATACAAAAGCACAACCTCTTTACAAATTCGACTAAGGTTGGAGAGTCCTCCAATAGGGTTGGAGACACATAAGGAAGTAGTAGCAAGAGTAGGTTCTAATTTGAGCTTATTACAAAGATCAATAGATATGAAGCTATGAGATGCACCAGTATCGAATAATACCCTAATAGGTAAATCATGAAATGAAAATGTACTTCGTAAGGTACCTCGGTCATCCTGAGCAGGTGGTGGAAGTGGTGCAGGAGTGGTGATAGCATATACTCCAGATGGTGTGCCTTTCTTCCGCAATGGGCAGTTTCTCTTGAAGTGACCTGGCTGGAGGCAGACATGTCATAAATCATTCCTTATCTGAGAAGGTGGTGGAATAGCAGCTCCGGTGGATGGACAACTATTAGCATAATGGCCTTTCTTATCGCATTTGAAGTAGGTGATATTATCAAGGTCGATTGGGTTTTTCTGGGCATATCCCAATCCTGTAGTCTTTTGCCAAGCTTTCTTTTGTTGATCAAAGTTCATCTTCCTCTTTCCGAGCTGGCTAGCAGAGGGCTGGGTAGGAGTGGCCTTAGCAGTGGGTCCCCTAGGCTTTGCCTCATATCTAAGAGCATAATCAACAAGCTCTGTGAAGGTGCAGTGAGTGTGGCCAGTAAGCAAGTCATAATACTCTGGTCTAGCTCCCAAAATGAACTTCTCGTTCTTTAGAAGTGGTGTGTCGATCAATCCCGGCCAAACTTGGACAGTTCGTTGAATTTCCTCTCGTACTCAGAAAAAGTCATACTGCCTTGCTTAAGATCCATAAAAGCTCTATAAAGTTGGGTTTTCCCAGCAGCCAGCATCCATTGTGTCGTGAAAGTATCCCTATCAAAAGATAGGCTAGATGAAAAATATTTCAAAATTTGAAGGAAGAATTTAGACTACGAAATCCGAACAAATTTATACCTAAACAGGGCCCAAGAAATGGTGTTCTCCTCGATACGAGAAGTAACAAATTCCCACCAATCTTGTGCGGCATCCTTAAGTTGCCAAGCAGCAAGCTGACGCTTCTGAGCATCAGTGATCTCAAATCCAGAAAATATCTTCTCTAAGCCTTTGAGCCATTGCTGAGCTCCGATAATGCCCTCGGATCCGGAAAACTTAATACCCCCTAGCTGGATATACTCTTTACTAAGAGTGGTGAATTTGACTGGAGCTGGGGCGGCAGGTGCAGCCTAGGCAGGACCATGGCCTCTTCCTCCCCTATTGCTTCTTCCGGTGATCATCCTGAAATATCGAAAGAGATTTAGAACCAAGGATAGAAAATCATGAAGATTAAAGAAACTCTAATTAACGAATCAAAAGAATTTTGAATTTAAGGATCTGGATTTCTCCTCATTCTAGGGTATTGCTACCCATCTCTAATGAGTTTATATAACCCCAAACTAAGGTTTTTAGGGAAACCAAAGCCCTGATACCAACTGGAACAACCCGCATATTTGGACCATTTAAATTGACAATAATCCACACATGTCAACTTAAATAATACAAAACATGAATCATTATGGGATTATAAATACATAAATGTAAATGAGAATCAATACAACATCACAGTCACAGAACTGTCACAGAATAATGCAGCGGAAAATACATCGTCATAATAGCAGTTCATGAAGCTACTACATAAAGTACAACAATGTCTAAACAAAAGGTGACTGAACGGAAATACATAAATGTCAAACAGACAAGGACATCAATACTGGAATAGAAATAGACTGATAAAGATAAATGCTAAGTCTTCAGCATCCTCAACCAACCTTGATCAGCAAAGTGGATAGCTTCAAACTAACCCGAGCATATACAAAAAGAAACACTCGAGTCAGGACTCAAAATCTTATACAAGATAATCAAGTACAGGGAATAAAATCCACAACTCAAAGATGAATGAAACACCTCTAAGGATCCGATAAACTATCTATATATACAATAGAATACGATATGTAGATAATGTCTAATCAGTAAAGTACGATATTAAAATAGCGTTAAGGCATTACCATAATTCCCCTTAACACATTTTATAATGTCATAGTCTATACAGCACCGTAAACCCCACCATAAACTAGTGGTTATCAGAGGGTATCCCATAGGTATAACACAAAACAAAACATAGTGGTCGCGAATAGGATAATCAGTATGACAAGGTACATGAGGCGATACCAACTAGGATACTAGTAGTTGCGTGATCCGGAGTGACGTTGAGCATAGTAGCTACTATCTCAACACCGCGAAACAACACTCCCAAATCAAGGGGTGCACCCAAATCGAATCACAAAAGCAATAGATATGGTATCGAAGAAGCGTGTCCGCTAGAGGTGGCGATCCTCAATGGCCCGACGCGACTCCTGTTTTAGTCATGTCAGGGGTCATCCAATATCGTTCTCCTTCTTCAGTCAACGCGTTCACCAAACCATCCACTTCATTCTGGATCAACACTTCGCGTATAATAGTTATTAAAGTGGTTTCGGTATCGACAGAGAGTATGTCCATTCCCGATCCCGGTCTCTTTAATAACTATGTATTTATTACCCGATGGTCGGTTAAATTAACGTTTAACAAATCAAAGTCCAAAAGTCAAGGTGCAAATTTGACTTCCAAAATTTGACATTTTACGATTCAATTTATTTTAGCTATTTTGAAACATATTTCCAAATGCAATTTTCGTTCAAACATTTGAGTTGACAATTCAAAATTAAGTATTCAAGTTCAATTTAATAAGGTCTAAATGTCGCTTGTTAAATTTAGTTCAAAATCAATGAATTCAATTTAATGTTAAGCTTAATTTAAATCATTAAATCAAGTTCAATTCATGTCACTTTATGTTTACATCCACTGTTATCATAAATTCGATTAAATCAACTTTATTAACTAAATTCCCCTTTTCAAAACTTCATTTGATTTATTTACCGATTCAATTAAATTTCTAATCAAAGAAGTCCATTTCCATTTACAATGTCCTGATTTGATTAATTCTTAAATTTAAAATTATTTTAAATTTAAATATCACTAAGTTATATCCATAAAACTTTGGTTAGTTTTTTTGTATTCCTCTTAAGTCAAACTTTCTAAATTTCAAATTAAATTTATAACATGTTCCAAATATATTAAATTAAAACCGAGTTTTAATCTAAACCTAACAAAATAAATTTTTAAATTATCAAATTCTAAAACTTACTTGTTTCTAAATATCATTTCAATTAATTTTCAATTCATTTTATTCCATTGGGTAAGTTCATTAACCCGTTTCAATTTAAATCCATTAATTTATTTCAACTTAAATCCCTTAAGTTCGTTATTAAATTTCGAAACAAATTGTTAAGTTCATTCCTTAATTTAAAATATTATTCAGTTTCAAAATGATTTTTGTTGACCAATCGGGTTTCTTATTTCTAATTTTCTATCCTAGGCCAAGTTGTTTAGTTGGGTATTTATCATTTCAACCCAATATCATTCAATATAAAACAAAGCATAGCAAAGGGAACTTGCATTGTGATAACTGGGATGGTGTCAAAGTAAATAAACAAGCAATAGCAACCATACATAACAATTTAACAATTTATTAAATAATCCCGAAATAATCGTATTAACTTACATTTGTTATTTATGCAAACTAATATAATTATTCCTAGAATCCACACTATCGTTTTATGTAGATTAAAGATTATTACATTATGGTTTCCACTTGGTGTCTATTATCAAATTTCTACATCAATCATACATTCACTGGTTCAAAGTGTAGTTAACGCTATTTCTACGCGACGATTTATTTAACATTTAAAGGGGTCAAGTTCAACATATATAATCCATTTTAAGTTGTTGACTATCCTATATCAATTTCAATTTCATATTAAATTTCACTTATATTAACAACCAAATTCAACTTCACATAACAATTTAGTGTCACAACTATTTGTCGTAAACTAACAATATTCAAATTTAACTTGCATAACGATTTACAATTCTTATTTCAGCAATTTTTAACGATCAACAATTTAATATCCAAATTAATATTAACAACAATTTATCATTTGATTATCATAGCATAATAGATTGAGTCATGAATGAAATATTCACCTTGCGTGGTTGAAGAAGATGATGGCGAAGCACGAAGACGAATAGATAAAATAGACCCTAACAAGCACGACGCAAAATGAACACAACTGCAATCAACAAATAGTTAATCAATAATTTGTTTATTGCAATGTATATCAATTTAATATATATATATATATAACCATACCGATCAATGAAGCAAGATAGATGCGATAAGCGGGGTGGAAACAGCTTATGTTTCCGGATCAATAGCGGGAGCTGGAATAAAACACAGCAAAACGTTGTTTGTGAGCATATACACTGATTATATGTATGAACCTATAAAACTATAACTATATATAAAATCTTTATATAAACTTTATACTGTATATAACAAAATAAAACAAACCGGAGATATAAATTTTATGTTTAACTTTATATGCAACCTGGAAAACTAAACTAATCAACAACCGAAGCTTGTATATACCAAAACTAAAACATGTACACTTATATTTTTTTCAACAGAACTCTTGTATATATCTTAATATAACTATATAACATGTTTATACTTATTATTCTTGCATGGTCTGGGCTGGGCGTGGAGGGGTTTGAGGCCGCATGGGGTGGCCGAGCAGGTCGTGGCTGCATGGGGGGCTGATGGGGTCGGTGTGCGTGGGTAGTGGCAGTGGAGGGGGAGGCTAGTGGAGGCGGTGCAGGGGGGAAGGATGTGCACGTGGAGGTGGCTGTAGGGTGGGTTTGCAGTGGAGGGGAGGCGGGCTGTGGTCATGGCGTGGGTGGGCAGTGGGACTCGGGTGCAGCAGTGTAGTGGGGAGACGAGCGGGCCGTGTGGACTGGGGGCCGGTAGTGGGTTTTTTGGTGTGGGGCGGCAGTGGTAGGGCGGAGCTGGTAGGGGCGTGCGAACTGTGGGACGCGGGCTGTGGGTTTTTTGGTGGAGGAGGTGGCCGAGTGGGCCGTGTGATGGATGATGGTAGTGGGGGGGGTGGCCTAGTGGGCTGTATGGGCGGTTGATGGGAAAGTGGGCACGGAGGCCGGGTGGGGACGCATGGAGCGGGGTCGTTTCGTGTGGGCGGAGCTGCAGGGGGCGGGGCCGTGTGGTGTGGGCGGAGCTGCAGGGGGAGCCGTTAGTGGGGAGGCGGTGCAGGTGGTTTGAAGTTTTTGAAAAAGAAAATAAAGTAGGGAAGAAGAATGGGGAGAGGTTGGTTTCATATTCTCTGGAAGCAAATAAACAATTATGAAGAGGGAGAAGAGAGAGCACGTACCAGAGAGAAAAGTGAGCAACTGATGATGCAGAGCAATTAATGAAGCTGAGTCATTAATGAAGGCACATATATAGAGAGGGGTTCTGAGTGCACAGTTAGATGAAATGATGATTTTGCAAAGTGGAGGCTATTTGGGTTCCCAAGACAGCTGCATAGACTCTTAAAAATTTGAACGTTGGAAAGTTGGGTACCGGTTTGTGCTGTGTAACGGACCAGTTTGTACTCCGTTAATAATTATAATTTGCAACCCTGAACTCTGATTGACACAAACAAATATACCGTTTTGATCAGTGCGACGAGACGAACACAACGGTATAAAGATATTGATGGTTCGACACCGTTTTCGAAGTGGTAAATCTTATTAAACCATTTGCACAAGCGAACATTTTAACTAGCAATTAAAAGCGAAATTTGACAAAACGAAATGCGCCGCCATGTTAAGAATATTTTTCTTATGCAACTTTGTGAAAAATATTTGAGTTTAGACGCTAGGAAATTTACACATAAGATTTGAACTAAAATGTAAATGCGACGAGCGTAATTTACTTTAATATTTTTCAACGAAATTTGGCGCACGCCTATGTCTATCTAGACGCATTCTAAATGTGAAGTGTGGATAGCAACGGAAGTTGTTTGTGAAAATTCGAATTTCTACATAAAATAAGCGATTTTAAAATTTTAAACTGGGTCTAAATTTCAGGGTCGTTACAAACAGACTCAATTATCACTAGGATTGATGTATCAGACTAACGATCGCGCAGCCTAGATAACAGACCTAAATGGTAATTTGAAGCAGTAGCAAAGAAAAAGATGGAGGTGGACTCAATCAAACACCTGAGGCATGGAAGTTCACTACTCCCCGAAGATAGCTTATGTATGAACCATATTCAATAATATGGATCATATCACATCGATTCCATAGCTCAATTCAATGATGATCGATCGGTATCTCAAAATTTGCAATTATAACACACTTGAAACTTTTAGAGCATCAGTATACTAGAAAGAAGTGTCCCCAGGAACGATCGTATTTCAAGATGAACAAATTCGAACGATCGGCACTAATCGTTCATGAACGATCGTACAAATTCCGCCAAACACACAAACTTGTTGAAGATTAGTTAATATCTCACAAAGTACAACTCAGAATGACACCAAACTTTGTGAACATACATTTGAGATATGGAAGAGCCACCATGAACAATCGCATCACCATCATGGTAAAAAAAAGAATGGTCGGCGCCGATCATTCCAAATTGAGATTTAGAACTTGCGATTGTTCTGGTAGGGCCCTATGGATCTGGAGTGTCTTCTACCGAATTTCCAGCGAGGTATTAGACCATCTTTACCTATAAATATAGACTTCTTTCTTCATTTAAAGGATCTTTTTAATGTTACTTGCTGCTAGGGACTCCATTGTAATCAAGTGCTATTATCATTACTTCAATGTAATCAAATTTGCAAGTGATCAATAAAGCAAATTCTTCAATGTGGATGTAGGCACACAACGTCGAACTACCATAAATCCTTGTATCTTTATTATTGCTTAATTCTGATTGCTTTTTCACTTATCCTCTCTATTTAATTTTGATTATTCTTTAGTTATTTCTCTATTATTTTGTTCTTGAGTGTTTGTGCAAACTTTTGGTGCAAACAGTTAGTATGAGGGAGTTAAGGACGAGAAACTAAAAATATATACTAAAAATAAAAAGGGTAAGGTTGACCAATGCCTTGGCTAGGTCGACCGATGATGGTCGACCATGACCTAGGGGCGGTCCACCCAAACATTGTGTTATCGGTTGAATAATCAACCTCGATCATGATGAACCAACGGTCGCGATGGTTGCTTGTGTACAAAGTGAAGGATGAGAGGTTTAAATGTACTGTTGAATTGATCTAATGGTCCTACCTAGACTAACTCTATAAATTAACTAATAAACCTAAAACCTAGCTTCTGTTTAGATGCACAGTAAGTAGATGCTACCAAAAATTTTCCTATAAACCTAATCTCTCAAACCCTAAAACCCAAATCAAATATTAAATTAAGGAGCAAGCCAAGTAATCAATGAGGAGACTAAGGAAATCTTGAGGAGATCTACAAATTGGAGGCTAGTTTTCTCGGATCTAGAGCTTAGGCTAAAAGGTGAGTGAGCTCAGATTTAATAATTTGCTAATACAAATGATTTTAAACTGTTTTAAGTGGTTAGAATTAGTTGTACTCCTAGTTAACTTGTTAATTTGAAATTGAATTGGCCGAACCCTATAATTTAAATTGGAATTAGGCTATGAAATTGGGTAAATTGAACACTTGTTAAGGTCAATTGGTAACCCTAACTCACAAACCATAGAATTGTTTGAAATTGGAAACTAACTAAACCAAAAATTAAGGTTAATAGTAGTTATTGATCGACCTGAGTTAACGAAGTTAATTAAAAATTTATCGATAATAAGAATTGAATAAACCCTAGCAAATTTAATGTGAACGGTCGAACTGGAAATTCCTAGGTCGGGCGATAGTAGTCAACCTAATGATGTCTTAGGTCGATTGTCTAAGTTAAAAATGAAAATTTTAATTTTTGGCCTAAGGCCCAAATTAAGAAAATAAAAATTATGTAATCAAGTATTGAATTATGTAATCAGTGAACTGGTTATTAAGCTAACGTTGGACAAGTATTTTGCGATGTTTGATATTATTATGGGCGATGTATATTGCATAAACGTAATTGATTATGGTAATTCAATTTGTAATTAGCTCAGGGGCATTACGTACAAGTGAGCGTGGCACTATCGTGGATACTTTTTAAGAGAGCCCAAATTAGCGAGATATATAGGTATGCACATTTCTGGTGCAGTACGGGTGGACATCGATGCAGTACAATACGTGGCTAGAGATATCGATTACATTAGAGCCCGATACTAATGGCAGTTCTTATGGAGCCCTAGTGTAATACAACAAGTGGCATATTGGTATGGTTATTCATTTTTTGGCCTATTATTAGTCCGAGGTTCGATCAGTAGGGTCGACCCATTGTGGTAGATAAGAATCCATAGGTGTTTGACCTTAGGAGTTAACAAACACTTGCTACACATCCTATATCTCATATAGTAGTTATAAAGTTAACTGTACTTGATCATCTTATTAAACTCGTTCTCATTAACCAGACCATTTTCTGACCAATTCCTCTTCCATCTTTCTCCCATAACAAGTGGACATGACAATTGGTGATTTGCCCATTTCGGATACTTGGAGAGAATCGTGGTTCACTTAGAGTCTGCTTTTATCATATCGTCTCTTCATGTATCATTTAACCATATCACTACCATTATTTTCTTATATCAGACCATAAGGGATATATTTTGGTATGTACTCTGATTTATATTTCGTACCGATATTTTTTTAAGAATATGATTTGATATTTTTTGGATTGGTATTTTTTTGATTTTTTTATCTCTTATTTCTTCTATTATGATACGCTTGGATAGTTAGTTTTATCTTTTTGATATAACACATTCTGAGATTATATCGATTTATCATAGACACTAATATGTTAAAGTTTTAAAAACCCCAACGATCCGCACTTCTCAACACGATAGCTTTTAGAGTGTTTTAGAAGGTGTGGGTTATCATAGTTGCTATCAGAGCATAGGTTCAATGTTCTTAAGAATATAATCATATCGAGAGACGTATTTTGAAATTTTTTGGAAAATAAAATGGTTTCCAAAGTGGTTTGCAAAAATGGAATTTTTAAAAGTGTGTATATATATAGTATTTCAAAAACTATCTTCATTTTTCATATCTCAAAATCCTTTATTTTCATGCCTATGCTATCTTTGAATCATGTCTAAGTTATCTTACTTATTTGTGCCTATAACATCTATGAAAGTTGCTAATGGAATTCTTAAATTCACAAATAGGAGATGATCGATCCTGTAGGTTCTGGCTTTGACGATCTAGTAAAGATCCTATGTGCGAACATTCTAGCATGGTTCCATCGATATCTTCAAGTTAGGGGACATGCCAAGATTATTACCATTGGAGAGCCTGCGGAGAGTGTAATGGGATGAGGTTCCTATCCGTTGACTTACTACTCCATATTTTGCTAAGCTATGTAAAGATTATTCTAGTCTTAGAGGCAAGCCGTATATGAGGTCAGAGTCTTATATGGATTCTACAGCATGGATCTGTGCTTGTGAGAGGAAATTTGGTCTGATGGGTTTGATTGATGTTATGAGGGGATTGCCAGCTACCTGACCGCTGCAATGTGAGGCACTGAGCTAATGGGAGGTTATTGAGGCATGGCTAATAGGGATGATATATCTTGGGATGAGTTTCGTAGGAGGTTTGAGATAAAGTTCCTTTTTAGAGTAGAGGAATGTAAGTAACTAGATAAGTTTATCCATCGCAGGAATGGAGATATGACGGTCAAGGAGTATGTGACCCAATT
Organism: Allium cepa; assembly: GCA_030765085.1. Classification (NCBI taxonomy): domain Eukaryota; kingdom Viridiplantae; phylum Streptophyta; class Magnoliopsida; order Asparagales; family Amaryllidaceae; genus Allium; species Allium cepa. The sequence goes on from CM060934.1 coordinate 780,559,687, forward strand.
TAATGAGTTTGCTAGGTTTGATATGGACTTGATTTGCACACCACATATGAAAGCTCTTATATTTGCTAAAGGATTGAAATAGCCACTTTAGGATATAGCTTTGAGTCATATTCTGATGGGTGCTACCTATTTGAGAGGCTAGTGGAGATGGTCTTGCTAAATGCCATCTCCAAGAAAGAAATGAAGGAAGAGGCTCTAAGGTTATGGAGAAAGGGTAACAAAAGAGGAAGAAGAAGTGAGGATTTGGACCAAAGGGGAAGATTCAAAAGAAGGACTTGAGATGCAACAAGTATGGACATTTTGCTTAGGAATTTGGGGGTGGATGTCTCAAAGATAAAGTGTTATAACCGTGGTCGGTATGGGCATGTGAAGCGCTCTTGTAAAAATCCTTCTAGGCCTCCACCTTGGCATCTTCTAGGCGCTAGGCTAGGCTTACCGCGTACGATTTTCTAAGCCCGCCAAGACAAGGTTCATTGCCTCATGGAAGAATGAAAACATATATTACTAGTTTGACATTACTTAAGGTTTAATGCCACATATAAGCATCTATGTGCTGGTTTTCAGCCATGTTGCCTCTTTTCCTATTCATAAGCACATTCAAAATACCAAAATTCTAATTTATATCAATCGCCACTAAATAAAACACTAAAACTTTATCAAAAATACATGAGTTATCCAAAATTCCAAGCTTTGATTAATCCTCGATTAGTCCCCGCCTAGACGATTAATCCCTAGTTCGTATTAATCGCATAGCCATTTTTAAAACCTTGTTGTGAAGCGAACTTGCAAAGCACCACCCAAGGCTCCTACTAATACTTCTGCATAGGTAGTTGCAGCTTATGCACTAGAGATGGTCTCTAGCTCAAGTGCATAGCCAGTGGTAGAAAAGAGTAAAATGGCAGTGATCGAAGGTGTGTTAATTCTCTCTAGTATATCTATTCATGCATTATTTGACATAGGAGCTTCACATTCTTTTATATCTAGCAGACTTGTTGATTACCTACACTTAGACACTAGTATTGATACAGAGCCTATAGTTGTGTCAAACCCCATAGGAGGACCACCAATTTATTTATTTTGTGTAGTGGTTTGAAGTTGTTTAACTTAGGAGTCAAGTTTGAGTGTGATGCCTTCGTATTTAGATTCTTTAGGTTCAGGTTGGTATTAGGCATGGACTAGTTGACTATGTATGGAGTTACTTTAGACTATGATAGAATGATTGTTAGGTTAAGCATATGTACTGGACGTAGCTTAGAGGTTTATTGTGACCCTCAAGGATCTGCTATATTGAGCGACTTATACTCATTAGGCTTATCTTATGGCGAGATTAGTATAATGCCTGTAATTAGAGACTTTCCTAATATTTTTCTGAGGTTACCAGTTTTTCACCCCATGGAGAAATTGAGTTTAGGGTTTTTCTAGTTTAGAGTGATAAACCTGGTGCCTTACCATTAAGGCATATGGCTTCGAATGAGAGGCATGAGTTGAATAAGCAGGTTAATGAGCGGTGGGAAATGGGCTTAATTAAAGTAGAATTTCAACATGGGGAGCACCAATCGTCTTTGCCAGCAAGGCGGATGGTTCTCTTTGTCTCTGTATTAGTTATAGGGAGCTTAATAAAATGATGAAGAAGAATAGTTATCCTTCGCCCCATATAGGTGTTCTCTTTGATCGGTTAGTTATAGCTAGATTATTTTCATAGTTGAATTTAGCTATCGGATTCCATCAGTTGCGTGTAATTGAGGATAGTATTCAGAAGACAATATTCTATACACCCGACGGATTGTATGAGTGGTTAGTTATGCCCTTTGGACTAATAAATGCACCTACCTATTTTGTGGATTTGATGAGCCATGTGTTTAAGGGGTTGCTGAATAAGTTTATAGCGGTGTTTGTGAATGATATTCTAATTTACTCAAGGAGTAAAGAGGAGCATGCACTTGCATTAAGGAGAAGTGCTTAGTACACTCTATGCACATAAGATAAAGGTGAATTTTCTAAATGCCACTTTTGAAAAGAGGAGGTATGTTTTTTGAGACACATCGCCTCATAAAGTGGTTTAGCAATTGACCATGGTAAAATGGCAGCAGTTCGAGATTGGCATGTTCCAATGCCATAGAGGTGGGAAGTTTTCTTGGTTTGGCGGGCTACTATTACAAGTTCATTAAGGACGTCATGAAGATTTCTCCTCCATTAACCCGTCTTACCATGAAGAATCTAGTTTTTTCATGGGATGCAAAGTGTGAGGATGCTTTCATCAGATTTAAGGAGGTATTGACAAGTGCAACCCTGTTGGTATTGCCAGAAAGGCCAAAACCATTTATAGTTTATACAAATGCCTGCGGAATGGGGTTAGGTGCGGTATAGATGCAAGAAGGGAGGGTGTGAGCTATGCGAGTCAGCAGTTGATGACCCAAGAGAGGAATTGTAATAACCCACTTCGGAGTAGGCCTAAATTTTGATCTAGAAAAGGCCCATCAAAACTTAGACCCATTCTAGAACTGGCTGTTCGTAGGTAAAAATAACAAAACAAAGCTATATATCTATTCTTTCAGAACTCACGGCGAGAGGAATAAAATATAATAACAAACTATACCCATTTATTTCAAAACCATTTGAAATGTCATAATACAAAACATCATAAAAATTTCATATAAGATATGTTACATCATTTGTCCAAATACATATGTACAACATAAAAATATCATAAAAGATAATAATAATTACCACAGGCTTAAGCCACTCCACCATCGAACATTGTCACCATCATTAATCCATCATTAAATTGTGTTGTAATGTGGAGGAAGTCGGAATAACAAATGTTTAGTGAATAAAAACATCGAGTCTCAAGAGAAAATAAGGATGCTCCCGAATCAAAATCAACATCATGAATAACGATAGATATTCGCTTAACGGATTTCGAATGCCTAAGATAAATAGTTCTTTCGAGACAAACGATATGGGCTTCATAACGATTATGCAATCCATTCCCAAAATCATCCCAAACCCAAGATAATGTATAACAAGAAGATTGACACGAAATGAATGACCGCACCGCACAAGGTAATCTTGACATCTCAACAAAGCATACTGAGGGTTGCGAACCCGTCGACCGGGTTCACAATTCTCAGCAAAGTCACTAAGCATAGAACATCCAAAGATAAAGCATCAATAAGTTCCTTCGATACTACTGAGTGAGATGCACCAGTATTAAAGAGAACCCGAATAGAAAGGTTTCGAAAAACAATCACCCCTTCAAGAACGGAAGAAAATATACTTCAATAATGAGAAGGTCCACCAAAAGCCTACACAACATTAAGCTTCCTAGAAATGAGGCATTTAGCTACTTAAAGACGGGATGCTACAAGATGACCTTCCTTCTTGAAATAATGACAAATAAGTGCTTTAGGACAATCCTTAATGAAATGCTCCTTGGAACCACAATTGAAGCATTCTCTTTAATTGTCTGCGATGGAGTGGAACTAGAACCTTACTTCTTGATCTTCTTATTAGGATAAAAGGTATTTGACTTGTTGAATGGCTGCTTCTTCTTCGGATGAAAGCTCTTCTTCTCCGATGTGTCTTCTTCACTACTATCATTTTCAATCGCTTCAAGCTTAGCTGAAACAACTGACTCCTCAAATTAAACCTTTAATTGCAACATCAATGCCTTCTTAAGATGCTTCTTTAGACCATCCATAAATCTTTGATTCTTATTTAGTGGAGTACTTATGTGCTCTACCCCATATTTGGAAAAAGCTTCGAAGGTCGACACATATTCAGCGATAGAAGACTTCCCTTGCATCAACTCAATAAACCCCTTAGCTAACAAGGCCTTTTCTGATTGGAGAATGGATTTCAACTCAAATCGTCCCTTAACAGCTTCCAAGAAAGAGTAGACTCATCTACCTCTGCTACAGAAAGCTCATACAAAACAAGAGCTCGCTCTTTGAGCTGACTGGATGCTACCAGAACCCTCTACTGATCGTCAAGATCCATGCGAGAAAAAATCTGCTCACATGTCCAAAGCTATGCCTGCACCTCAGTCACACTCTTGTATCCTTTAAAGGGCTTTCCACTAAGATGTGCAATGCCGCTACACATACATGCAAAACTCGACTTGCGAGAAGAAGAATCTGGAATAGGTCTGGTAGGCTTAGTATTCCTAATGATCATTGGACATGAACACTCTGTTCGGAGGAGGGCCACTAGACAGTCCACCTACAAAATGAGCAGGTAGTCTACCGCCAGACATCTAAGATTTTGAAAGGAATAAAATAAAATAAAAGATTATTCAAGAGTCGTACGATTTGGTATTAGGAATTTCAAAGATAGACACTAGGGAATATACTATTAAAACTTAAGGGATGTTTCATAAGACTCGCCTAACCCATGATTCGTATCTTAATAGCATACGTTGTTCTGAACTCGGTTCTGATACCAAGCTGTGATGCACCACCCTGGGACCCACACTAACAAAAGAATTATTCCAAAGTAATATTTTCAGCTAGTGCAAAGAATAAGGCTGGTTAGGAGTGATCATCCAGTCGATTAATATGCTATTCTTTTCTTTTTCAAGTGGAATCGACGTATACAATTCAGGCTTAAAGCAAAACTATGGTGGCTACAATAAAAATTCAAAAAATAATAATATATAGATCATTGAATATAAGATCAGTCATAGTGGAAAATAATAGATACAAGTCTGAATTGACACATAATAGATACATGATGTAGAATATACATATACAAAGTGCAACATCTCAAAATGAATATACACACAAAAAGAATCTAATATCAACACAAGATACTACATAATGTCAAATATAAAATAGGATGACAAAAGAGAACTACTAGCTATCAGGTAAGATATCCACTCTAAAGCCTCAAGCTGAAGGACCTGAAACATCTTGGTCTGACCTAAATGTTATTAAAATAATTAACGAGCCAGTCTAGACTAAGATAAATGTGTGAGAAAACATAATGATAGATAAAGTAATCTAGATTTCAATTATAAGCATATATTGACAAATTTCAAACATACATCAATAACTCTAAATCGCCAAATACAAAATCTTATAATAGCTTATTAATAGATAGAACCTTTGCATATGAGAATAGATAGTGTATATATATATTATCAAAATCCTTTATATGAATATATATGTTAGATTTGTACGTAAATAGTCTTGTATAAAAAGATTGGACTTAGAAAACAATCATTTGTAAATACAGGTTGAAAACTTGCATCAAAAGTGTGTAATTCTCTCAAGATCCATAGAAAAATCTCCATGGTATAAAAATATCGGAACGAATTCAACAATTCATAAATCATGAAATTCGAAAAATATCAATAAAATTAACATGAAATGTAGCATTAAAATTTAGCAATCAACTTTTTGAATTTAACAGGCAAACAAGTGACAAAAGGTTTGATCAGGAGATATCAGAATGTAGCCTAAATATCAGGTTCAGGTTATAACTGAAGCAACGGTTCGACCAACCAGTGCAACTGTTCGACCAACCAGTGCAACGGTTCGACCAACCGGTGCAATGGTTGGTCCCCTTGGGCTGACGTCCAGGTCACTTTGGTGACCTTTCGTCATTCTGTTATTGTTCCTTCTTCCTATCATGCTTCTCTAACGATCTAAGGTATTGAGTAGGTAGTCATGCATGCATATAAACATGTATAACTTGATGAAATTCATGATTTTATATGGTGGGTTTCAGTAAACAGCAAATACAATTCAATTAGACAATTAATCGATCAACATTTTGAGATTATATACACTTTGGATTTAGCCATAATCATCTAACAGCAGCAACCATTTATCTAAGGCTAGAATTAGTAAGATAAACTCACCTAAATAAACCCATGATGGAAGATTAGAGCTTAGAATCTACTATGCCTTTCTAATTCAATCTCAACCTAGGCTATGAATAAATATTGGATAGGAATTGATCAAAATCAGAAATAAAAACTGAATTAAATCATAAAATTGATGCATAGATAGATGAGGAGATTATCTTCTATCAAATACACTAAAATAGATTGAAAGCCCTTTGATTCCACTCTTTAATTTGCAAATTTGGGGATTTATGATTTTTGTACATAGGAAATTTTTATTTCTGGTTTTGAGATGAAAATGAGAAGTGAAACGTTGTACATATGTTTTTCTCATTTCTATCTCCTTTGGTTTTGGTCTAAGTGGATAAAGAATGTGGATCCATTAGCCAGCTGTTACTAATTTTTTTCGAAAACCAAAGTGTTATTATTTGTTGCATTTCATTTTAACATTTTATAAATACTAATTTAATTAAAAAAATATTCTAATTTACCTAACATTTATTTCTAAAATTTCCACGATATAAATAACATGTCCAAATCTCACTTTTATCAATATTGAAATATTTTATCAAAACTATTTACAACTTTTAAAATAAAAAATTATTCCTTATATTTTTTAGAAAAATGCACCATTAATTTAGAAATCATTCAAACAATGAAATTATTTTCATACAATTTATTTATTCATTTTCTTCAAAATTATTCTTATACAATTAAATATAAGAAGTAAATAGCAAAAAAAGAAAATTCATTAAATCCCATTTTATTAAACTCCAAATCCATTTTTAATTTGAAAATACAATAATTTACAAATTCCCTATATTCATTTAATTAATTAATTAAAATTAATTAAATCATATTATAAATTTTAGATTCTAGGTAATCCGACTAGGGTTGTTGCACACTTAATACCTTCCATTCCCGAAGCAGGTTTCGAAATCCAATAACCCAAATCAATAAAAAATAAAAAATATTAATGCGAGAGATAGCACCCAAGCCACTTAACACCTTTTTTCAAAAATGGAAGACTTTGGCCATTTTAGACCTTAATTGAGGTAGAACCCATCATTTAATACCTATTCCCAAGGCACACTCCTCAATGGTAACTATCTAGCTGACACTATATGGAATCTCTCGAGCCACTTAACAGTAATGGAAGGCGGACCCTCAATCAGTCACTTAATACCTTATCCCTAAGAAGACTTCTGCCGAGATACCACCTAACGTGCCTGATAACTAGCCCCTTGGCCATTTAATACTTCATTTATTGAAAAGAGGCGGACCTTTATACAACCAGTTATACCTCATGACCATGAAGTAGGCCCTTCGTATTATGACCCATACTCATAACGACATCTCATAATAGTCCGACTATTCGTATGAATAGGTAGCCAGATTAACTATGCAGGTTTACCTTATAGAATTTAGGACTAACCTCGCGTCACCACAAATGTTTATCATATGAGATGTCTCATATCAATAGAAAGTGTACATGACCGCTAGTAGCCTTAATGTGAAAGGCAGACTTTTGTCGTGCAACTTACTAATGTCGCATCCCTATGACTAAGCTATAATTTAAATATTCTCCATATATATACTACTCATCTCGTCATTTCATAAATAAGGCCTTATAAGGAATCTTCCTTATTACGCCTTAAAATATTAGTTACATTCCTAAGGAAAAAATTAATAACAATTACTACCTAATTAGTTACCCAAGTATACGCCATAATTGTACGTTTATTACGCTAATAGAAATAAATAAATATTTATGCCTAATCAATTCTAGGGTGCGGTTTATATGCCCTAAATTAGCGTTAAATGTCAATTATGTTAACCACAATAACAATACCAGTCCTTTTCCTTCGAACTTCCAAGATTTTAGTATACATAATAATTGATTCTAATATTCATAACAAGGATGAAATGTCCATAACCAAAACTGCAATAAATAGACCATATATAGAAATATAATCCCAATTTATTACTATAATTAAATGAAATATCCTAAAAAATAAGAATTGCAATTCTAACTTCGTATTTTATTCACTCTTATTTTACAAAGAAATAAACGAAGGAATTCTTTACGGAATAAGTGGTGTAAACTACAAATAGAATTTATAATCTAAACCCTTATTTTATTACTAAAAACTCACAATTTGAATTGAAGAAGGAGAAGAAGTAGAATAGACTATGAAATCGTCAAAAATTACATAAACAGTTTAAATTCCATCGAATTAACACAAATAATTGAGAATCTCCTTCTAGAATTGACATTCAAAATATAAAGGAATTTTAGAGGATTTTATCTATTTTTTCGCAACCATAAAATCCACAAGATATATTCAAATCCATAGATATATACTAATCAATTACTGAAATAAAAACATTAAGGTTTCTACTCACATTTTGTCCTTAGCTTTTCTTCTCTTTGGATTTGCAATGACAATTATAATCTCCATCGAATCTCTTCTTTCTAGTATATACAACAAGGGATTTGTGTGTATATGTGTATGAAATTCAAAAAGGTTGGAGGAGATGAAGTTAAATTAACTAATAAACAAAGATAGATTAGGATTTCTCGCCAGAAACCCTAATTGAATTTTCTAAATCTAAGAAGAGATAAATTGACAGAGCTTCGCTGATGTTTCCAAAATATTTGTGAATAAAAGTAAGGGGTCTAGGGTCTTATTTATAGAGGTGAAAAACACCAGAAGCGTAGGATGAAATTAGTTTGAAAAAGGATAAATCTGGAGCATATAAAGCAATTAAACCCTTGCTCCTACATAGGAAGTGATCGACATCTTCCTTCCAAGCGATCGACCTCTTAGGGTCAACCTCTTGAGGTCACCGGATTGACCACTTCTCCCTATTTTGGGAAGAATATTTAATTTTTAAGCCGTTGTTTATTTAATTCCCTAATTATTCTTTGCGTTAATTGTCAACTTTAACGTTCAATCAACCCCCATGTCTAACCACAATTAATTTCAAATTTTCAAATCAGGAAATTGGTTATTTTATTGTATTTGACTTTGAACTAAATTAATTTAAATATGAAAACTTCAAATGCCCACAACTTTTTCTTTTGTGCTCTGTTTTCAGCGTATTATATATGGTAATATATTAGAATTTCTCCATGATCGGCGTAACTTTCACAGTCAAATTCCAACTTCTATAAGAGTTCCATTTTCATCTCTACCCTAATTAATTGAATTTCTCTTAAATTAATTATCTAATTAGGGTTGATTTTACGGGATGTTGCATTCTCCCCCCTAATAAAGATTCCATCCCGTCTTTCATGGGGCGAACATGGTAATGTGCAATAACATCCATGTTACACAACCAAGTTATCTACACAACTATCCACTTAGCTAAAGTGTAATATGATTATGCACTACAGACATACTAAATTAAGCTCAATCCAGGCATGAGTGTATGATCATGCTATGAAAATATGTATGAAAATACCCTAAACAGGCATAAAATAGCTATTTGATTGTAAAGTGATGACGAAGAAGTGTAGCAACCACCTCCTGCCATCCAATCAAGCAACCACGACGCAACCAAAATCCTAGTTTTGGAGAGAAAATTTACCAGAGAAAGACTTAGGACGAGAAGTCCTCATGTCTTCCACGGGGTTTTCTCCCATTATAAACTGATCAATCTAATTCTTTATTGTGAAGCTTCCTAGTTTGTGATCCACAATGCATGTAGTTGTATGGGATGCTATTGGATCCATCTGAAAATGCCCCAACTGGTTATGCTCTATAATAATTACAATGCCATAAAGGTATTTCCCTAAATATAAAATGTGAAAAACGTCATGGACTTCGCCAACTTATAAGTTTTCTTATTTTTTCCTCATATTGGAAAGGCCCGATAAATATGGTGCCAACTTTTCCAACTATCCAAATCTTACAACAACCACATCATGCCTAATCAACTCTGACTTTCTAAAATCTCGCAATTCAAATCTGGTCCAAGTAGAGTATGTCGGCGGTTTCTTACCGATAATTTCACGATTTGTACAGCCCCTCAAAAATTGCTTCAAGGGTGTCATACCAATTGCGTATGGGTGACTACTACTAAAGGTAAGTGCTGCTCCTAAGGTCCACTAAAGTCCAAAATGCAAGCTCTTAACAAATCCTCCAAGTTCTCGTCCATTCCTTCAGTTTGACCGTCGGTCTTTGATCGGTAAGCGATGCTTAGATTTAAAGAAGTCATAAAACTAGTTCTGTACGCTACCTGCAAACTCCTCGAAAATTTGCTAGTAAATTAACGGTCCCTATCACTAACGATGCAAACTGCAACTCTATGAGACTGTGTTGGAGATGCTACGGTTCCATTGCTTCTAACAAAAAATTATAACACCCTCTTCTTTATCCTTGATTAGTAGGATTTTCTCTCCACATCCATATATCTCGCATTTTTTTCTCGAATGGTCACGGACTGTAAGATAAATATTATTTCTCCTAAAATTTTGAAGTTTTGAAATTGAAATATTTATTCACTCTAGGTAGCTAACCTAATTTTCATTAATTTCTAGTCCTACTTATAGTTTATCACTTGTTAAGTGTCCCTATAAAATTTCCCTGTTTACTTTGCTTTCGAAAATATATATTTGTCAAATGGTTTAAGTTACATTCATAAAGTCAATATAGGGATAAAATAGAGATATACCTCATGCTACATCATACACTTTTCCAATAGCTAAGGGATACGACTAGCGACTACAACCTAGAAACTTTATAAAAAATTGCCAGAAGCTACCATTTATTATCAAGTGGTATAAATGGTGTTGTGATCCTAATATTCCCTACTAAATTAGGATGGGTATTTCCAAATATGTCATATCATTGGTACCCATTTTCCTTAATCTTCCTTTTCAGTTTTTACTAAATGTGTTCCATCCATTTTCTCAACATATATCTATAGCAGTTGATTAGTACAATCAAAATTGGACCATTCCTACTTAATCCTTCTTTAATCTCTTTAACCTTCTTCAGGTTTTTGAAATCCATTCATTACTCGGATTTATTCCGTAAATGACATATCAAGCTTCCTTAATCAGCCATATTTTAATCCTTTTCCTCTCATTAATTAAAAATTTCTTACCCATTAAATTTGTAATCAATGTCCATATATCCTAATCCAAAATTACAAACTAATATGCATATAGTGCTAATTAATGCTATCTATATATGTTCTAGTCCTTAAGTGTGGCTATACGTGTACATATTTCTAACTACTAATTTCTACAACTGGAATACTCATTTCCATAGTTTAATTTATCGAAGCTATTTTTCTAAAAAGATTGCCATCATAATTTCTAATAAATTAACCACAAGTAAGATTTTTGTTTTGGTTGAAATTAGAAGGAATTATTTCTTTTGTTTTATTGAAATAGATAGTGTAAACTACTGAAAAGGATATCCATCACTTACACACCTCTTTTCTTTTTGATTTATTCCATGTTACTTCAAACAACGCTTTTACACATACTTCAGAATTAGATAATTTAAGGAAATTATATGGAAACTGCTCCAAAATTAAAATATAGAAATTCATATTCTATAGGCAACCTAATTTACAACCCAACTATAGATCCGGAGTATCTTTACACTCCACCAACTTCTTCAAATAAAGGTTTGGGGCTGATTTTAAATTTCCAGATTGGGTTGTACTTTCTATTCCTATTTTATTCATACCCTAAAAACCTTAGTCTGTCCTACCTAGGTTGTGATCCCTATCTACTACGTAAAAACCATTCTTTCTAAAACCAGAATTTGAGTAATCATATAAAATAGTGTTCAATAAACTACTTTCATCAAATTCAAAATCATCATTAATTACCTCAATTCTTGTAAAACTTAAAATTTCACAAACTTGAAGTACCAACTCAAAATCTCCATCTTTGAAAATACGAATTTAGAAAGCTTTAACTAGAATTCAAAATTTCGTAGTTCCTAATAGGAACAAAATAATTTTTCTTTTTAAAACTTTCTTCATCAAAGGTTTATCTCTATACTTTCAAACCCATAGAATTCAAAGGTAGCTTGGTTTTCAAAAAGGAACTATGGAAAACTTCCTACGTTAATGTATTACTATAATAACGACTTACTCAATCTAAAAATAGAATTTTTAATCCAAAACATTCAAAACTCATTTATCATTCTAAAATAATAAATTAGACCTTTATTATTCTATAGAGTTTTTTAGTTACACAAATTATCATTCTCAAAATAACAGCTATATCTAAAATGTAGATAAATATATGTTGCCTTATTTCTCCAAATATACTTTATTTGACAAAATACTTTTTGTATCTTTGCTCAAAAATCTTAAAATCCCTTGCAATCCTTTTCTTATCAATTACAAAAATATTCTTATTCAAACAAGTTTTGAATTTGAATTAGGGAAAAAAGGCAAATATAAAACTCTCATCTTTACACAACCGCCTTTCCGAAAATAGCCACATTTATTAACCATCATTCAAATCCTTTATTGTCAAAGATACCTTTTATAACTTTAAACAATGGAAAATTGGAGTACACAAAGATAACTCCTATCTTATTCCTATTACTTCTCCTCTAATCCATTTATTTAAAATTTTCAATTCTATCAGTACCTAAATTCAGCTATCATTCTCTGTATATCCTTGTTCCTTCTTTCTACCTTGTTGGATATTCTCATCCTTCTATTCTTTTTATCCTAAGTTGATCAATACACCTTCTCAAAAGAAATTTAAGGAAAAGAACCTCTAATTTTATAAGGTAGAAAAATCATGATTTCTTGAAAGAAAAATCCCTGCTAAAAATCTTTGGACAAATATTTTGGCTCGATAAATTTACACAAAGATGTTTAAGAATACAAAATCCCTTTAAGTTATAACTTTATAAGTTTGCTATTTATAAATTATAAATATCAAAATTTCCTTTCTCTTTTCAAAATAATAGCTTCTAAACTTACAAAGTAGAATAAATAAAAAAAAGTAGAGGAATCCAAAAATAGCGAATGCAAAAGTTGAAAACTTTTAATCCAATAAATTTTAAATAAAAAAGTTAACAAACGAGAACTTCTTTTTTTCAACTTTTCGAGTAATTAAAAATCATCCACCTTTTATTTTTTTAAATGTTTCACCACTTCTTTCTAAACATTTTTGAAATGATAGTATATTTCTAAAGCTGTCAAAAATCACTTTCTAAAGAGTCGTATCTCTCTCTGTTTGTTGTGGTGCTTGGTCGATATTTATTAGTATAAAACTGGAGCATAATATCTTAGTTATTATCTATGCCTGGGTCAACTGAGCTATTAGGCCTTGGTTATCTAATCAAGTTTCCCCTTTAATAACTCCAGGCGAGAATTCAATTTTTGTCAGTTTCGAAAAATTGAATTTTTGGGATGCACGTTCATGTAGACTTTCATGTCATTGGCTCCCGGGCGTGATCATATGCTCATGGGTCGTCGCCAATTCCATGTAGTTTAATTGCATTTTGATTGCTTCCTTGTTTATAGTTTTTATAATGAAATAGGGGTCGTAATAAGTCACTGGATGAGAAGGGACTTCAAGTTCTATAGGGATGATGACCTTGGAGCCGTAAGCTAGGGCGAATGCAGCGTGGATAATCATGGACTTGTGGTTGGTTTTATATGCCCATAATGATGATGGGAGTTTATCGACCCACTCACCTCTAGCCTTTTCCAAACATTTATTTAGAATGGACTTTATGATTTTGTTAACAGCTTTGACTTGTCCATTAGTTTACGGGTGAGAAAATGCCACGAATCTTTTCAATACGATGTTGGGGGCAAAAGTCTTTGAATTCAGCACTATCAAATTAGGTCCCATTGTAAGTTATGATTGTTCGTGGAAGAACAAAACGACAGATGATTTTTCAAACAACAAAGTTTATTACCTTTTTCACTATGCTCGTGGTTAAAGGTTCAGCTTCAGCCCACTTGTTGAAGTAATCAACTACTACGATGACGTATTTTGCACCATTTTTAGAAATCGGCAAGGAGCCAATGATGTCAATATCCTCAATGGTAAACAACCATGGACTGAGCATTGAGTAATTTCCTTCGATGGGGCTCTCGAAATTTTTACAAACAACTAACACTTGGCGCATCGTTTAACATAATTAGTAGCATCTCGATTGATAGCCAATAATAGCTATAGCGGAGTATTTTCTTTTCCAAGGTTTTCTCCTTGTGTGGTTGTTGCATTCTCCTTCATGGACTTCTCTCAAGGCTCGTTTGATTTCATCATGGGCACTGGAGCAGAGGAATAGAGATACCCTTTCTATACATGACTCCTTCTTGGATGATGTAGCATGAAGCTTTGCAGAGGATCTGTCTTTTTCCATTCCTTCACCCATAAAGGATCCTTCGTTGCAGATAACCTTTGACAGGATTCATCCATGACTTCCTTTCAGACTCCGTCTCTAGAATCCAATCAATTTCAATCTGATCGATGCTCAAAGCATTCAATACTTCAACCGAGACCAAGCCCATTTGCCGCACATCCTCGGAACTAGCCAACTTGGCCAGTGAGTCGGCTTTCTCATTTTGTTCTCTAGGGGTGTGTGTAATGGTGTAATACTCAAACTGTACCAGTAGCTCTTGGACCCAACCGAGATAAGGAGTATGTTGTTGTCCCTATCCTGATAATCTCCCCTGACTTGGCATACTACTAACCGGGAATCACAAAATATTTGTAAAGTTTTCACTCCCAATTCTCTAGCAAGTTTGAGCCCGATGGTCAAGGCTTCATACTCAACTTCATTATTTGTTGTAGGGAAGTCGAGTTTCAAGGCATAACAGATCGATTGTTCTTTAGTAGTCACTAACATAACTCTGGTGCCAGAACATCGATCATTGGATGCTTCATCCGTGTATATTTTCGATCAGTTGATCGGTTCTCCACTGCTCTTTGAAGAGTTGTCTATTGTAGTGAATTCGGGTATGAAGTCCGCCAATACCTGTTCTGGATAGCTCTTCGAGGGAGATAAGCAATATCGAATTGGCATAGCTCAATATTCCTTGAGCAACCTTCCAAACATCTCAGGTCGCTATAGGGCCCGTCATAATGGCTGGTCGATGTAAATGTTGATGGGGTGAGCCAGATGTAGGAGCGAAGCTTTCGTTATGCAATCAATAGGCGGTACGCAAACTTCTCCAACTTCAAGTAGTTTCTCTCAGCACTTGTCAATCATTGGCTAACATAATATTCCTCTTAACGTAATAGTGCAGCACTTATGGCATGTACCGACACTGCTAAATAGATGTAAAAATCTTCATGACCTAGGCTTGAATAGGATGGGAGGTCTCTTTAAGTATCTACAAAAGTTTGAAATGCATATATGTGATCCTACATCTAATTAAAGTTCCTCTTCCCTCTCCTAATCAAATCAAAGAAGGGAATACACTTATTGGTGGTACTGGAGATGAATCTGCTTATGGTTGCCATCATCCCATTAAGACTCTATGCATGCTTAATTATCTTGGGCACTAGATGTTTCGAATTTGCTTGAATCTTCTCAAGATTTGCCTCGATTCCACGATAGTTAACAATGATACCCTAGAATTTCCCTAACGTAACCCCGAAAGGTCATTTCAAAGGCTTAAGTTTCATTCTTTATTTCTAGAGAACATTGAACATCTCCACTAAGTTATCGATCTGGTCATTTGATCGTCATGACTTCACGAGCATATCATCAATATATACTTCCATCAATCGCCCAATTTGGTCTTTGAACACCCAGTTAACCAGTTTCTGCTAAGAAGCTCCAGAATTCATTAGTCCAAATGGTATCATAACATAACAATATAGCCCTAGATCAGTAATTAAGCTATTGTACTCCTGGAAAGGGACGTGCATTTGGATCCGGTTGTATTCGGAGTATGTATCCATAAACGGAAGCAGTTAATATCCAATGGTTGAGTCCACCAGCTAGTCGAGCATCCAAAGTGGAAAGCTGTCTTTCGGTTGTGCCTTGTTCAGATCTATGTAATCGATGCATGTTTGCCACTTTCCATTAGCTTTTCTCATAAGAACTGGAATGGATACATATTTTGGGTTGAAAGCTTCGGGGATAAACCCATTTTTTTTAGTTTATCCACCTCGTCTTTAAGTGTAGCGGATCCCTTCAGATCGATGCACATCACTTTTGTTTCACAGAGACATGCCTGGGTCATTATTCAACGCATAGCTCATGATAGTTAGCAAGACCCATACATGTCATAATGGGCCAAAGCAAACAAGTCAAGGTTCTCTCGGAGAAAGCCGCCAAATTCATTCTTCATCGTTTCACTGAGTTGTGATCCGATCTTCTAGGCCTATTATGGGTCGTCATGGTTGACCGTAATGTCGATCATTGGCTCAACGAGTGCAGCGGTGGATTCTTTGGGCTCCTCTTCTGTATCTTTGTGGTCTATATCTTTATCGAACCGACTATGCTACTGTTGCTTGAAATTGGCCTTATGTTGTGAGCTGAAAAATGCTTAAGTGGATTTTTCCTAAGTAATAGGATCGTTTTCGATCCCTTATATTAGTGGGACATAAGTAGTTTTAAGTTTTACATGAACATATTAGACCATATGAACTCGAAATCGAAGAATTGGACATGCAATATATGACTTTCATACTTGAACTAGCATATGGCCTTGAATCAGATGTTTACCACTACATACTCGAATAGATTAGCATATTTGTACTTGTATGGAACTGCATGACACCTGCAATGGCCCCACCTCTATACCCAATTTAGCAAAGAACATTGCAAGTAATGTTGTTTGCTAATTCGAAAAATATGACTTGTTAAGGGTGATTGAATGTCAATATATCTTTATACTAAAATAGACACGTCATTTATAGCTTTTTACTTAATATCCGGACTGAAATTTAAGGTGTATAGTATTAATACAAAGTAATAGACACATCGATTTTTTGGAATCAGAATAATATATCATATAAACATCAGTCATAGATTACGGCGGAATAATAAACATTTATACTTATAAAAATTGTGAGTCTACAAAATGAAATACTAGACTCAATAATATACAAGTTTACAATTCTATAATATTACTTATACATTTAATACAAAATTTCCTAAATGGGATAAACTAAAATTCCAGATGTTTATCTCCTTGCTAGCCCAATCATCCAAAGGCCAACCTATCATGGAATCTTAAAAGTCTCGGTCTAACCCAAGCAAAAAAACACTCGGGTCAAACTATCTCTACATATCCAATAGGGTGAGAACAAGATATAACACAAGAAAAAATAATAAATAGGTAATACAAATGTCCAAGAAATAACAAGTCACGGGATTAACATAACGTAGAATCCATCACAAGATACACATTTATACATTTAGGTCACGCACACAAATTAAGCACTAAATACTGAATTCTCATAATAAAGCACAGCATATCTAAGCACAAAAATATCAGTAATTTAATTTAGAATCCATCACAAGACACAAGAATATATATATATATATATATATGTATGTATATGTATGTATATATGTATATGTATATATATATGTATATATGTATATATGTATGTATGTATGTATTTCACTCACACATAATAGTTATAGAATTCTAATTTCCAGAATCCAAGAGATCTTAATCCAAAACAATTGTAATGATCGTCCCAAACAAACTTAATGATTTTACTCAAGAACCATGGAAAACAAACAAATAAATTGGTATCACTCGAACCGATCTGATACCAAGGATCATACTTATCCTGGGAATACAGAATCAGAGAATGATCCTATGGATAGTCCATATCGATCAAGGTGATCGTAGAAACCATGACTCGATAAATCTACATTTATTTAATATTATTATATTATTATGTTCGAAAAGAAATCCGAGAATAAACTTCTTATGGATCTAGCAGCCACTTGCCGCACAACAAAAGAGAGTAAACTCCAAAGTGCGAAATACTAGCACCTTCAATAACCACTAGAACTTAACCAGTACGTCCCATACTGTATGGTGAAATCCAAGTATTTACTAAAAGCTAGTAAATAACCTTAAGGATACCACTAGAAAACCTAAACTACATTCTCTTAAGGATCCAACAGCCATTTGTCGCACACCATAAGAGAATACAACTCTAAAGTGTAAAATACTTCCTAATAGCAATCACACGAATTTAACCAAGGCAACCCATACTACCCGGTGAAATTCGAGTATTCGCTAATGCTCTAGTAAGTTCAACTCAAAATATTTTATTCGATGAGTTATACCATATTCAACGAAGTGTTATTGGAAAGCATTTAAACTAATTGATGACACTAAGTCGATTATCAGTGCACCTAAAATCATAGAATTAAGTTTCTCAAAACATTTTTCTCCTTTGAGTCTATTCCTTGAAACGTATATAATAATTTTCCATAAATCCGTTCATTATTTAGCTTAATAAAAATATTCACGGATTTACTAAAATATTCCGTAACTCTGAATTGTTCCAAGATTTTACTAATTTACTCAAAGTTGTCTCAAATTTCCAAATGTTATATTATTCACAAGACCATATTTTAAAACCGTAATTAGTTATTCTTCGAAATCCATTTTAAAATATAACAACTTTATTTGGAAATAAACTAAGTCTATACTTTTCAAAATTTCATTTCCCAATTCCGTAAACCCTAAATCATTTATTTAATAAAATTGAATGCTTATATTCCAATCCCATAATCATTATTTTATGTAAAAATAGATTAGGTTTGGATGTCAAAAGTCATATTTCAAATCCATAAATATTTTACTAACCATGCTTAATATATAAAATAACTTGCTAAAAATCATTTATAGTATCTATTAACTTAAGTTAGAAACAATTCTAAGATTTATAAATATAAAGAATTCTCTTTCGTAAATTACTTGTATACGGATCTTATCAACTTATTTCATTTAAATCAAATTTAGGGTCTAAATATATGTAGTTACGACCACATAAATCTCATAATTTTAAAAAACTCAAAACATGAAATTTGTATATAAAAGTCCAAGCATTCAAGCAAGATAATGATCATCAAATTTGGTTTTACGGTTCAAAAGTTATGGCGAAAATAATTCTCAGATTTTAAATTAAATGTCGTTGTTGTTTATTCTCTAGGTAGCGACAAAGAAATATGATTTCGACTATTTAAACCTTAAAATTTTATAAAACCCAAAACATGAAAGTTGTAAAACATAGTCTAAGTATTCCAGAACATTAAGAAATATCAAATTTTGATAGGTAATGGAAAATTTATGACCAATTTAATTTCAAGTTTTGACACAGCCAATTAAACATGACAGAGTGACACCATAGGTTTCTAACTCAATCTACACCGTATAAACAGCATAATTTTGACAACTGACTAACAAAGAAGTTGTACCTAATTGGAAGAACTTTCTACAATAAAATGATTGAGCCGTTTTGGATTATTCTGCACCATAAAATCATTGTTTTACTATAACAAATTTCACACTAAATTTTCAGCAAACAACAGTTACCGAAGTTTACAACCAAATTTGCGAATAATTCAATCAACAAATCAATCAAACAATTAAGTACAACAACAAAATTTAGGCATAGATATGTGAGTAATTAACTCACCGTTTTAAACTCCTATGATTTGCTAGATCTTCACCTAAGGCTTACTAGACTATGCAATTTCTTTGCTAACCCCAATTACGCCTAAAAGCTCAAAATCAAAAATCCAACCAGCGGCATACATATCAAAAACCAGACCAAAATCACACTTTTATGGTTCTAAAAGAAAAGGATGGAGTTTATAATACTTACCCTATCATTATTGAACAAAACCCCTTTGATTTGATATGGATTTGACGATGATTATAAGCTAGGATTTTTTTTGAGAATTTGGTTTTCTGGTTTCTGATGGAAGAAGAATTAGCAAAGGAGATATACATATGCTTTATTCTCCATTTATAGTAGTTCTACTTGGGTCAGATTAGGTATTGTAAGAATCCAATAAGAAGTGTTGCAAATTAAATTCCTAAATGTATGTGTTACTAATCTTATTATATTTTATTACTTCTTTTAACACTATATTATACTAAACCAAAATAAAAATTGATTTCTCAATTTTATTTAAACCAGATCTCAAATTAAAAATCCACATTTTAACAGTGAATCACAATATCGACATTTTCCTGTAACTACCAAAATTAAATAATTCATTTAATAATATTTCAAAATTTCAAATTTAAAACCTAATTAAGAAATGAAACTCATTTCTTAATTAAACCTAATTAATTATTCTTAACACTAAATTTAATTTTTACTATTAAATTTCACACATCGCAATTAAAAATTAAATATTCATAATCAAATTTAATTAATCAGATAATTAAAAAAAGGTTGTTACAGACTTCCCCTCTCAAACAAATCACGTCTCGGAAATTTTTTTAATAAAAGAAATCAATAATACAAATTTTCTCTTGAAATAACTATTTTGTCAACTAGTTTCTAATTTCATTTCCAAACATTCAACTTACACCACTTCAAATTATAATGTTGAAAAAAATCAAATCTTTAGTTAACAAAACTTTTAAAAAAAATCTTAAATTTTTTTTAACACCTTAAATTTACGGAAAATTTCGTCAACGTCTCCTTTCCGCGGCTAGCATTTCAAAAATTTACAATATGAATATAATTACATAATATACATCCTATCTCAAGGAAGGGGCATCCCGTAGGAGAAACACAAAAATGCGATATTTAATCTGAGATGCGCACCTTATATTCGAAATATTAGCGAGCCCGCTAATATTCCTTAAGCAAAAAATTTATAATCTTTTAAACGATATCTATTTAACTTCAGATACCTGTACCTATCTAAAAAATTCATATTAGTATTTAATATCAAATTCATATCATATAGGAGATATTAACAATTCATGATTACATTTTAATTAGATTGACATCGTAATATTTCATAATGAAAGAAATTCTTACTTAAATTTCCAAGTTTTAATTATTAGTTATGTCAAAATGTCACGTTCAATTTTTAGGAACCCCTATCGATAACATGGCGTCCCACATATCGATCAGAATCCTTTAACAACATCCAGATAAGTTAACACAATAGATAATCACAAGTTTAGATGCATTCATTTTATTACATCCATGCAACCAATTATAAATAAATGCAACCAATCAATCAAAACATACATGATCAATTATAGCAAAACAATTCAATGTCGGAAATTCCACTGTGCAACTCTGATTATTCCTAGATCGTTTAAATATTACACATATACACTCAAATTACTCAAATTTTCAATTAAAAGAAAATAGTTCGCTTTAGTTTAATTCATTCCAATTTAATTCCAAAATTTTCTCAACTCTAAAAGATATTACTCATTATTCCCTAAAAGTTTTAATGTCACAAATCCAATTTATCAATTTAAAATTTTTAAATCAAATTGTGCCCAAGTGATTATCCAGATGATCATTTTATATTCCTATCCATAATTAGATAATTAATATAATTATCTACAGCACACCCTAGGGATAGGACTCTAAGTCATCTAGGTCTCGGATCTGTAATATTATATTCTATAATGTTTTGACATAGCTTTGATACCAAACTGTAATGACCCCACCGCTATACCCAATTTTGCAAAGAACATTACAAGAAATGTTGTCAGCTAACACCGAGATTACGGCTTGTTAAGGGCGATCGAATGTGAATATACCTTTATACTAACACTGACACTTCATTTATACCTTTTTACTTAATATCTGAACTGAAATTTGACGTGTATAATATTAATGCAAAGTAATAGACACATTGATTTCTTAGAATCAGAATAACATATCATATAAACATCAGTCACGGATCACAAAGGGATAATAAACATTTATACTTATAAAACTATGATTCTACAAAATGAAATACAAGACTCAATAATATACTAGTTTATAATTCTCTAATCGTAGTTACACATTCAATATATAAATTCCAAATTTCCTAAATGGAATAAACTAAAACTCCAAATGTTTATCTCCTTACTAGCCCATCCATCCATCCAAAGGTCAACTTGTCCTGTAACCTGAAAACTCTTGGTCCGACTCAAGCAAAATAACACTTGTGTTAGACTATTTGTAAATATCCAATAGGGTGAGAAAAAGATATAACACATGAACAAATAATATATAGGTAATACAAATGTCCGAGAAATAACAAGTCACGGGATTAACTTAACTTAGAATTCATCACAAGACACATGTTTATACATTTAGGATTTGAACACAAATTAAGCACTAAACACCAAATTATTAGAACAAAGCACAACATCTCTAAGCACGCAAATATCAATAATTTAATTTATAATCCATCACAAGACACAAGAATACATACATATATATATATATATATATATATATATATATATATATATATATTCTTCACTAACACATAATAGTTACAGAATCCTAATTTCTAGAATCCAAGAGATCTTAATCAAAACTGATCGTAATGATCGTCCAAAACAATCGCAATGATTGAACTCAAAAGCCGTGGCAAACAAATAAACAAATTGGTTTCACTCGAACCGATTCGATACCAAGGATTGTTTTCAAACTAGGGACAAAAAATCACAGAATGATCCTAAGGATAGTCTATACCGATCAAGGTGATCATAGAAACCATGACTCGATTAATCTACATTTATTTAATATTATTATATTATTATGTTCAAAAAGAAATCCAGAAATAAACTTTTTAAGGATCTAATAGCCACTTGCCACACACCAAATGAGAGTAAACTCCAAAGTGCCAAATACTACCACCTTCAGTAATCACTGGAACTTAACCAATACGTCACATACCGTATGGTGAAATCCAAGTATTTACTAAAAGCTAGTAAATATCACATATTACGGATACCACCAGAAAACCTGAACTACATTCTCTTAAGGATCTAGCAGCCACTTATCACACATCAAAAGAGAATACAACTCTAAAGTGTAAAATACATCCTAATAGCAATTACACAAATTTAACCAAGGAATCCCATACTACCCGGTGAAATTCGAGCATCCGCTAATAGGCCAGCAAGTTTGTCTCAAACATTCTATTCGGTGAGTTATACCATATTCGACGAAGCAATATTCGAATGCATTTAAACCAATCGATGATATAAGTCGATTATTAGTACTTACCAAATTATTGCATTAAGGTTCCCAAAACATTTTCCTCTTTTGAGTTAATTATTTGAAACGGTTACTATAATTTTCTATAAATCCATTCATTATTTAGCTTTATAAAAATATTCACTGATTTGTTAAAATATTCCATAACTCTGAATTGATCCAAGATTTTGCTTATTTACACAAAGTTGTCTCAGATTTCCATATGTTATATTATTCATAAAACCATATTTTAAAACCATATTCAATTACCCATCTAAATCCATATTAAAATATAACCATTATATTTAGAAATAATCTAAGTTTATAATTTTCAAAATTTCATTTCCCACTTCCGTGAATCCTAAATCATTTATTTAATAAAATTCTAATACTTTATTCCACTTCCATAATCATTTTTTTATGTAAAAATAGATTAGGTTTGTATGTCCAAAGTCAAATTTCAAATCCATAAATATTTTACTAACCATGCTTAATATAGAAAATAACTTGCTAAACATCATTCATAGTTTCTATTAACTTAATTAGAAACAATTCTAAGATTTATAAATATAAAGGACTCTCTTTCGTAAAATTACCTGTATACAAATCTTATCAACTTATTTCATTTAACTCAAATTTAGGGTCAAAATATCTAAAGTTACGACCACGGTCTCATAATTTTACAAAACTCAAAATATGAAAGTTGTAGATAAAAGTCTTGCTTTTCGAACAAGAAAAAGACCATCAATTTCAAACTTGCGGTTCAAAATTATGGCTAAAATAATTCTTAAAATTTAAATTCAATGTCGTTGTTGTTTATTCTTAGGACATCGACAAAGAATTGTAAAACTCAAAACACGAAAGTTGTAGAACGTAGTCTACGCTTTCTAGAACAACAAGAATTCTCAAATTTTGATAAGAAACAAAAAAGTCATGACCAGTTTAATTTCAAGTTTTAACACAAACAATTAAATATGACAGCGTGGCTCTATCGGTTTCTAACTCAATTTAGAGCATTTAAACAGAAGAATTTAGACAAGTGATTAAAAGAAAAGTTGTACCTAATTGAAAGAACTTTCTACGGTAAAATGATTGAGCCATTTTAGATTATTGTACACCATAATATCACTGTTTTACTGTAGCAAATTTCATACCAAATTTCCCCCAAACAACAATCAAACAATCACCCAAGTTTACCACCAAATTTGCAAACAATTCGATCAACAAATCATTCAAACAAATAAGTACAGCAAAAAAAATTCAAAAATATATACGAGTAATTTACTCACCTTTTTAACCTCCTTGATTTGCTAGATCTTCACCTAAGCCTTTCTAGGCCATGCAATTTCTTTGCTAACCCAAATTACACCTAAAAGCTCAAAACCAAAAATCCAACCGGCGGCATACATATAAAAAAACGAGGTCAAAATCATACTTTTATGATTCTAAAAGATAGAGATAGAGTTTATAATACTTACCCTATCATCATTGAACAAAACCCCTTCGATTTGATATGGATTTGAGAATGGTTATCCGCTAGAGTTTTTTTTGAGAATTTGGTTTTTTGGTTTCTGATAGAAGAAGAATTAGTAAAGCAGATATACGTATGTTTTATTCTCTACTTACACTCGTTCTACTTTAGCCAAATAGGGTGTGGTAAGAATCCAATAAGAAGTGTTGCAAATCAAATTCCTAAATGAAAGTGTTAATAATCCTATTATATTTTATTACTTCTTTTAACACTATTTACACCAAACCAAAATAAAAATTGGTTTCTCAATTTTATTTAAACCAAATCTCAAATTAAAAATCCACATTTTAACAATGAATCACAATATCGACATTTTACTCCCTACTAAAATTAAATAATTTATTTAGTAATATTTCAAAATTTTAAATTTAAATCCTAATTAAGAAATGAAACTCATTTCTTAATTAAACCTAATCAATTATTCATAACACCAAATTTCATTTTACAATTATATTTCACAAATCACAACTAAAAATTAATTATTCATAATTAAATTTAATTAATCAAATAAACTAAAACAAGGTTGTTACAACACGGCACTAAACTGTACATAGCATGAGGACATCTGAATTGGTTTTGCGAAGTCGCATAGGCGATGGGATCAGTGCCGACCCCTTTCCTAGTCAATTCTTATAACTTCAACACTTTGGCGGAGTATGTAGGCATGGAGAAAGGCAATTGGATTTGAAGTCGATCCCCATGTTCGAGCATTTCTCTAGTGCATGGTCAATGGCATGAAAGCCGGTCAAGACGGCATGCCATGACGATCGCTCCGGATGAACTTTTGAATCTTGTCATGAGCTGATGAGCCTAATAGTGATGGGTTCTAGATGCTTTTAATGATTATCTACAATGGCTAAAGATCAGGCCTAGAAGCACATCAAATCAAATGTCGAGTAGAGTTTAATCTCGTATTGCACGCAGCTGTATAGCTGGCTCTTGCTTTGAGTTTGAATCTTCTTGCATATTCAAGTAACGTCCTTTCCATTCAATGTACTCGTGATCTATTGCTTTTTGTTTAGGTTGGAATAATAGTTAGTTGCCTATGAATCTAGACATCGGTCCGATGACTCTAACTCTAAGCATCCATTTGGTTATAGCCTCAGATCATTTTAAACTCTAGGTATGAGTCATAGTATTGAGCTATAACAGTCATTTTTTTGGATGATCACACTTCTACCCCTGTCATGGGTTGATAATTGTATTACATGGATGGTCGAATCTCATCCTAGTCGTGTTTATACTCCAACATAAGCTCTAAATACTTAGACTTGATCGATTAATAGCTGGCTCACATTTATCTTGATTCTCGCTCATGCCCCGTGGATGGGCATGTCACGTTTGTTTGGCTTTAAAGTCTATCCCATCGATTCATGGAATCGAGTTAGTTGATGGAAGGATGAGTTGCGCCTATTCTGGATTGTATTCTGGCTTTTCCTTCCTGAGGGTAGACTTTAATGCTCCATCAGATTTTGGGCATAAGCTGAGTACTAGACGGTCAATCACGTCCACTTTTGATGTAGATGTCACCATACTCTAGGAAAGGACCAAAGAATGGATGGTTAAGTCATATCCAATATGCGATTGCTCCTCTTGCCGAACAAGTGGCAAGGACCAGTCTGTGTGTAGTCAAGCTACTTCCATTTCGAATTGCTCTTCTAGTCGAATCACGGTCAGAGCTAGCGAATGAGTGGTTATGTCGCATTCATTTGGAGCTGGATGGTCTGTTATGTCTACTTTGATCTACATTTTCCTATCGGACCAAGGGATAGAATTAGTTCAGGAGTGGTCGAGTCGTGCTCATCCAGTTTCATACTCCTCATAATGGATCAAAGGAAGGTGATGGAGAATGAATGGTCAAGTCACATTCATTCATGGTTTATTATCCTATCCATGCTCTGGCAACTGGAGCTATTCGATGGACGTTCGGGTCACATCCATTTGTGGTTAGTATGGATTGATGTTAACCTTCGATCCATCAGCATGATGTAGAAAGTTTGGATCGATATTGCCTACTGATCTGATCACATAATAAAGTCTGTCACTCGTAACTTTAGATGTCATTTCGATTGGTTTATTTAAGGCCTCCTTGTAGTCGTTTCTTTAAGTTGTAAAAATACCAAGTCGGAGCTATAGTGAGCTGTCGTATTCAGCTTTTAGTAATTTGTACTCCTGCCTTAGTCTTGGATTAGCAGAATTAGTTCGTGGATAGTCGAATTTCATCCATATTCAGTTTATACTCCTCCTGTCGAGTTCAGGTCGGAGTTTATGGAATAATGATGGTCGAACCGCACTCATCTATTTGTTTATACTCATATCTGCACTCTAGGTATAAGAGTTTATTGGCGGGTGGTTGAATCGCATCCAATTTATGTTTATACTCCAGCCATAATTTGAGGACTTGGAGTTATTCGAGAAAATGGTTGAACCACATTTTCGTTAGTCGTTTCTTCTAACCCCAAGTCAGGGGCGAAAGTCGAAGAGTGGCCGAACGTATCGCGTTAACTCTTACTTGGAGTTCTTCACTTCGAATCTAGGGAAGGAGCTGATTATCGGATGGTCAAGTCATATTAGTTCTATGTTCTACTTAGCCTATTGGTTTATAGAGGATAGTTAATGGACGAATGGTTGAACCATGTCCATTTTCTACTTATATCCTTATCCGCGCTCTAGGGATCAGAGTTTGTTGATGGGTGGTATGTCGCACCCATTTGGTGTTTATACTCTAATCTACACCGGGAGATGAGAGTTATTTGTTGGGTGGTCAGTCACACCCGTTTGATGTTTATGCTCCAGTTCGCACTCTAGGGACCTAGATTTGGTCGATGGACGGTCGAATCAAGTCCATCTTTTTCTGTTTATACTTTGGTCCGTGCTTCAGGGACCAGATTTTTATGATGGGTGGTCAGTCAGACCTGTTTTTGATTTATACTCCACCTATTAGGTCAAGGTAAGAGTTGTCAAATGTACAGTTGAGTCATGTTCATTTGTAGAAGGAATTTTGCATCCAATGTCGAGCACAAAAGTTGGCTAGTGGATAGTTAATTCATGTCCACTTGGTGATTAAGCAATGATGGTCGAATCACATCCATGCTTGGGTTGGACGGTTAGGTCTCGTCCTATTTGCTTCGTACTCTTCCTAGCTATTCGAGGTGGAGAGTTATTAGGTGGACAGTCAAGTCACATCCACCTCACATTGCACTAGTGTCGAGGGTGGCACCTGATAATGACGGTCAATCATGCCTACTTTATGTCGAGCTCGCAATCTGCCTCCTGTGTCTAGAGCATGAGTTAATGTGTGGACGATCAAATCTCATCCACTTTAGTTGAACCTCGGTTTTGCTGAGCTTCAAGAGAGGCATAAGTATTTCGGCGAACTTCAAGTATGAGTTGGGGAGTTGATAGTCAGGTTTCATCCACTCCAAGTGTTTCTTTGGACTACAAGTCAAGAGTGGAGGTTGATGAATGGACGATCAGTCGTGTCCACTTTACATTGGATTCTGACCTTGTCGGACTTTGAGTAATGCATAAATGTTTTGTCATACTTGAAGCACAGAGTTGGAAGTTGATGATCGAGTCACACCCACTTTCCATTCCAATACCTTGCCCCCAATTAAGGGGCATATGGTAGATGACGAGATGTTGAATCACGCTCATCTTAATGATCCTCTAAAGGCCTGATCACAGTCTGTGGAAGTTGGTTGGCGCCCAACTCTAAGGAATTGGTCAACTGCATCATTTGAAAGTAGATTAGTTCAAGCTGGTCGCGGTTCACAACATAATTAAAATTGAAATAAATCTTATTGATAAGTGAAGTAGCATCGTATGCTCGCTATTCCAATTTGCCGCAGCGCTTCTCAGTTAGAAGTTGATCATAGGTGGTCCAATTAATAATCAACTTTCTTTATTGATATGGGTCGGATGTTCCCTACCCCCCATTTTGCGGGGCTTGCACTTATGATTGAAGCTTTTCTTTCTGAATCGGCTTTCCAATCATATTTAGGAGGTGTCTACAATTGCCAGTGTTATGGCCGTGTGTATCTTAAAGTATACAACATTTCTCGGATTTTTTCTAGGTTTTGGTGGACTCTCTAGAGGCTAATTTCCAGTACTGCTTCAAGTCATGAGTCTCCAAGCAGATGTTTTTGATTGAATCTTTCAAAGGAGTATTTGAGTCAAATTTTGGGATTCTGGGTCATCTCCTAGAATTTGAGTCCTCATCTAAGGCCTCAATGCTGCCCTCGCTTTGAATTCATTTAGCCAGTAAGCCTGCATCATTCTTTCTCTTAGTCTGCTCTACCTCCTCCTTGCTTATGTTTTGTTCACTTTGTAACAAAAATGATCCAAGGTCGTAGGAGGCACTCCATCTTACTAGTCACCAAAGTCTGTCTTGGGGTCGATTCCCCTTATCAATGCCATCAGTATAGTATTCGCGCTAGGGTTTCTCACTTTACTTATAATGACGTTAAGGGGCTTGCTTGGGGCTTGGAATAAATTAGATAATGACATCATGTACTTGGTGTAAGTCGCATGCATCTTGAATTGCTCGACAAACTTTTGATCCATTTGACCGGATGAGAGGAAAGACTTGGGTGGTAACTACGTAAACCGCATGATCGTTATTCCTTCGAGGAATATGGAAAAAAAATCTACATTCAATGGCATCCGTCGCTTTAGAGGGATCTATGTTCCACTTGTACTTCACAATATGTTGTTAGGGTCTATATTCGTAGAATATGCTGGCATGGTTGACAACATTGAATCTCCTCGGATATTGTACATGCTGATCGGCTTTGATGAATAGGTTTCGACTAGAAGAGATGCTACGGTCATCATCAATCTGGTCCGTTTTAAAGTTATGGCTGCTTGTAATGCTTGTGAATGTTGTATATACGATTGTCCAACAATTGAATTGTTGAGAATGCTGATTGAATAGTGAATCGGTTAGGATGTGGTCGCTGATCGGTGATGATCCTCAATACGTTCACCCAAATTGGGTGCGATCAATATAAGGCAATAAGGAAGGCCTCTAGAGGTAGCACACTAAGATTCAAGTCATTTGGAGTTCATATGCCAGAGTTACGACCAAAAAAAGACTGATCGGTATCGACATATTATTTATAATTTACTTGGACTTCGATCCGAGAAAATGTGCTATTTTCTAGGAGTGAGACCCTATTTTGCTCGGAGTCGCTGAATTTGAAGTGCTGGGTTGGAGGCAAATGGTGCTTTGAGTCATATTGGTGTTTGCTTGGAGGAAATCTTGGTTTTACTTGAGTTTGACCTTGGGCCAAATTTCGTAAATTTGCTTCGGGTCGAATAGGTGATCACTCGAGTTCGACTTTGGGTCGGATCATATAGAGTCTTCTTTGAGTCATATAAGTGATTACTTCGGGTCCGACTTTGGGTCAGCCTTGGAGGGAGTTTTTTGACAAAGTTTTCGACGATTTTTGATGGTTTTTAACAACTACCACTCATGACTTGATGTTGGAGGTTCCATAATGGTAAATGATAACTTGGATGAAGGATATTATACTTCGAGATGGAATAATAAGCAGCGTAGGGTGGATGTCACACAAGCCATCATACCATAGCTGCCAAATCAGGCATTTGGAAGTTGATCAGTTGAAAGCAATCGTAATCTACCCTGGAAGCCTGATTCGGTAACTGATCTCAGTTTGCATCATATCACCTTGGCTCTTCAGCCTTTAGGAGTACCGTTTGAGTAGCAGTTCCTTACCATTCCTTGGATGTAAATCAGCAGCTACCGCTTGATCTCCTATGACCCAATCGGTCATAACACGTAAGGAAATTGGATAAAATGCACCATCTTTAAGTTGAATTTCAAATCAAGAGCAGCGCTCCACTGTGTTTTTTTTTTCTAAATAAATCGATCCCTTCCTTCTTCACATTTTATTTAGTCGTCGATCCCCTACTTCATGTTCAGCCATAAAATTTCACTGATCGCTTCCTTCTCATTCATTCACTGATCTCTTCTATTTGCACTTGTTTATCATCAATCCCCTCTTACTATCATTTTCCTGAACATATGATTTGTTGTGTAGGCATGGAGGGATCGGCAGTGGAATGGGCATAGGGATCGGTTGCGTAGGCATGGAGGGATCAGTTGTTGAATGAGTGTAGTGATCAGAGAAAACGTTAGAGTTGAAGCGCAGAGGGATCGGTCGTTTGTGGAACATGGAGGGATCAGTCATGATAGAGTATGGAGGGATCGGTCATTTTTCATTCATGACATAGGGATCGGTCAATTTTCATTCATGACATGGGGATCGGTGGTGGTATGTTTTTGAGGGATCGGCCAAGTTGGCTTTTAGAGAAGGATTGGCTATTTTGAGATATATGGATCGGCTATGGAGACTTAGCCGATTTTAGGCCTTTGAATTGAGCTGGAACACTTGAGCAAACTAATCCATATAAACTTGTACGAACAATCAAAACCAATCCCGTCTTAATGAACTTGAACATGTGACTGTAACAGAAAATAAGAGACTTGCATATCCAACTTTGAATTTGAAATTAAATTGCTTAGAATTTGAAATTAAACGGTTGAATTTATGGGACTTGGATATGGACTTGAATTTGTTTCTACAGTTCTGCATAGGTCTCTTGGAGCGCTTTCCGCGGTCTCTCTATATCAAAGTTAGTGATTATTCCAGAGGAAGCTTTTACGTCTGTGGCTCCCTGCTATGCTCCACCTTCCAGAAGAGCGATCTTCGTGTTCTCTACAACTTCATTAGCAAAATGTGAGGGGGTAGTAATGGCCTTTTCCTTCCTTGGAGGCATTGTAGGTAGTTTCCTTAATGTTCTCTTTCAAACCTGAGTAGAATAGTAAACTTACTGGTATAAAGCATGATTAACGCGCAAATATAAGAATTCATAATTAGATGATGAGATCCAATCAAGTTGAGAATTCAATTCCCAATGGAAACACCAAAATGTTTGCATCAAATTTGCACAAACACCCAATATTGATTTGTAGAGGAATAATAAATGTGAATAGAGAGAATATAGCAGTAAAGTAATAAGAAACAAGTTAATAACAGAGACATAACAATTTATAGTGGTTGGCATCATTTTCCTATGTCCATTTTGAAGAGGTAGCGTTACTAATCACTAATTAAACTGAGGACAACAGGGTTCGGATCAGAATCGTAAGTTAAAAAAGAGTATAAAGCAACAAGCAGCGTAAAAGATCAAAAAAATGTATAATCAAGTCTGTATTTATAGGGGAAGATGGTGAAATATCTCCCCGAAAATTCGGCAGAAGGCTCTCCAGATCCATAGGGGCCTACAGGAGGGATCGCATGGCCCAAGAAATTGGGATTGGGTCTGATCCCTATGATTGATGATTTTGGGGGTGCGATCCCTATGGAAGCTTCTCCACTTTATATTATGCCTAGCCTCTAAGTTTCATGCCAATTGGATTAGTATAACTTGAATTATTGATCAATCTTTATTGTAACATAATATGTTGTCTGATTAAGGCCAACCCCTCGTACTTATTAATCTTGGGGTGCGATCCCTAGGGTGGACTTCCTGGGATCTCCTCTTCTTGTTTCCAAAACGTTAAATGTATTGGACTTCTGGATTTTGAGATATCGATCGTTTTCCATTGAGAAGGCTAGATAAGATCAGATCCCTTTGATATGATCCCTTTTATACGATCCCTTTCTTAGGTGAAATAATTTGCCCATAACTTGAGAAAACAAACTCCAAACAACTTGAGATTGGAAATGTAGCCTCTTGGCACCTTCCTTATCACTCTATATCGATATCACCAAGTTCAGGACAAAAATTGAGGATATGTACCGATCCCATAGAGGAAGGGATAGGCACCGACTCCTTGCCTAGAGGAGGTACTAATCCGTATTTTTGGAGAGTCCATCTCTTGATCTCGGTTGATAGTCGCTTCATATCACTGTTTGAGCTTGATCTTGGAGTCTAATAATCATCTCTCTTGGACGCTTTCCTCGATGATCATCCAGTCTAACTTGTCCAGTCCGTCTGAATATAACTAGACCAAAAGGCTAGATAACAGTGGAAGTGGGTGAGTATTTCCATGGATTTTATAAATGGTATACCTAGGAATAGAAGAGGAAATGAGATCATTTGGGTAATAATAGATTGGTTAATCAAGTGCGCTCTTTTCATACCAGTAAGGAGTAATAAGTGGTAGCTTCATTGGGGGCTATTTATGCGAGAGAGCTAATTGGGCTACATGGAGTTCCTACTAGTATAGTTAGCGACCGAGACCAACTTTTAACTAGTGAGTTCTTGAGGAGTCTAAACGACGTTTTGGGAATGAGTTGAGCCTAGGTACTACTTATCATCTGTAGACTGAAAGATAAATAGAGAGAGTAAATCGGGTTTTGAAGGATTTGCTACGGATGCGCATCATTGATTTTAGAGGAATATGGGAGAATCACTTACTGTTGGTGGAGTTCACCTACGACAATAGTTATCAGGCTAGTATTAAGATGGCACCTTTTGAGGCATTGTATGGAAAACTATGTAGATCACCGTCGTGTTAGTGGAATACAATGGATGTGATTATTCTTGGGCCGTAGATAGTTAGAGAGATATTAGAGAAGGTGGATCTGGTCCTTAGGAGGATGAATACTGCTCAGAATAAGTAGAAGACATATGCTGATAGGAGGTGTATGGAGACAGAGTTCATAGTTGAAGACATGGTATTCGTGAAAGTTTCATTCCTTAGGCATGTGATTAGATTCGGTACATTGGGGAAGCTAGCAACGAGATTCGTAGGGACTTTCCCGATAGTAGCTAGAATATAGAAGGTGGCATATAGAGTAAAGCTTTCAGAGAAGCCGATGGAGGTACATGATATTTTCCATATGTCGCACTTGCGGAAGTGATTACACGATACGACTACTATAGTCGAGCCGAGTGAATTATAGGAAGTGGAGGTTGAGTGTGAGTCATTTTTTCATCTTGCACTCACTTGTATTTTAAAGCATCTTACAAAGCTCCGCAATAAGTATATTTGACTTGTCAATGTTCAATGGGGAGACGGTCGAGCGGAGAGTACATGGGAACCCAAGAAGAAGATTTGAGCTTCCCATCCACAACTCTTTTCTGTTACATCTTTAATTTGAATCTTTTAATAGTTTAGAGCTTTTATGATATGACTTTAGTGGTATACCCTTTAGGCACAGACCTTTGGATGATAGGAATGATTGTAAATGCGTCGATAGGAAATATTGTGGGTGGTGGATCCTAATGGATGAATATGGATGCTTATGGATATATTATTCACGTCTATATACCTCTACCCTTAGGATAGTATGTCCTTTAGGTACACACACTTATACACACACACACACACACACACACACACACACACATATATATATATATATATATATACACAATTGCATGATATTTCTTGTTATGAAAAACTAATGGTCGTTATGCATATGGACGTTGTATATGTTTGGATGGTTGAGCATTCATATAGAATTATCAATATATCATTTAGGATGTTGCACGCATTTGGATGCATAGCATGAGCATTTTGCATAAACAAAAGGTCGACTGGATTAATAGAACAAATATTTTTGCGTTAGCAGAAATTCACATGCATCTCATATTGCATATACATGTACATGTTGCATTAGAAAATTTTTAAGGACTATGGTTGCACATGGATGATGGTTGAGCAGATGAATGATAGTATTGGTTGTTGTTTGTGAGTTTCTGTCCTTGGAGATTTCGAGGATGAAATCCTTTTAAAGGGGGAAAATATAACACCCCGGGAATTTAACAAAAATTTAAAATGGAAATTCTAATACGAAAATTAAAGTAAACGATAATGACTTAAAAGTAACCTTTCATAGGCATGTGAATCAGACGACAAAACTTGTTCTATTATACCCATAGTGATTTTTCGAACGATTTTCATACATAACTTAGCGTAATCTGATTTACTATGAGAGAGTTATGAGTGACAAAATGACAAATGAGAAATTAAAAATATACACTAAAAATAAAAAGGGTCAAGTCGACCAACGCCCTGGCTAACTATATCGCTGACGGTTGACCATAACCCAGAGGTGGTTTACCCGAACCTTGTGTCATTGGATGACTAATCAACCTGCAGCATGATGAATCAATGGTTATGATGGTTGCTTGCATATGAAGAAAAGGATGAGTGTTTTAGATGTACTTCTGAATTGATTTAATGGTCCTAAATCCTAGACTAACTACATAAATTAACTAGTAAACCAAAACCCTAACTTCTTTTTAGACTCTTAGTAGGTAGATGTTGCAAATAAATTTCCTAAACCCTAATCTCTCAAACCTGAAACCCAAATCAAAAATTAAATTAAGGAGCAAGCCATGAAATCAAGGAGGAGGCTAAGAAAATCTAGAGGAGAGTTATAGATTTGCGGCCAAATTTCTTGGATATAGAGCTTAGGCTAAATGGTGAGTGGACATGGATTTAATAAGTTGGTTAATACAGTTGATTTTAAACTATTTTAATTGGTTAGAATTGTTGATACTCGTAACTAAATTGTTTATTTGAAATTGAATTGTCAAAACCCTAAACCCTATAATTTTCCATGAGATTAGACTATGAAGTTGGGTAAATTAGACACTTATTAATGTTAATTGGTAACCCTAATTCATAAATTCTAGAATTGATTGAAATTGGAAACTAATTAAACTAGAAATTAGGGTTAACAGTAATTATTAATCGACCCGAGTTAACGACGTCAATTAAAAGTTTATCGACGATAAGAATCAAACAAATCCTAGCAAAGTTAACGTGAATGGTCGACCTGGAATTTCCTAGATCGATCGGTAGCGGTCGATCTGGGGATGTCTTAGGTCGACCTTCCAAGTTAAAATGCATAATTTTTTTTTGGCCTAAGGCCCAAATTAAACGGATAAAAATTATGTAATCAAGTATGCAATTATGTAATTAGTAAACTAGTTGTTTTGCTAATTTGAGCTAAGTATTTCACGATGTTTGATATTGGTATGGGCGATGTACATTGCTTAAATGGAGTTGATTAGCGTGATTCATTTTGTAATAGGCTTAAGGGTGTTCCGTACGGGTGAGTGCGGCAATTCAGAGACACTTTTTGAGAGAGTTCGGTACTTATGAGAGATCAGATGTGCACATTTCTGGCACTACGTGGCATGGGTGGACATAGATGCAGTAAAATAAGTGGCTGTAGATATCGATTAAATTGGAAACCGGTATTAACGGGAGTTCTTATGGATCCCCCGTGTAGCACAATAAGTGGCATATTGGTATAGTTGGTCTCATTTTGGTCGATAACTAGTTTGAGGTTCGATCAGTAGGTTTTACCCATTATGTTAGATAAGAATCCCTAGGTGTCGACCTTAGGAGTTCACGTCATCCTATATCATTAAGAGTAGGCTTGATCATCTATTAAACTTGTTCTAATTCACTAGGATTTTTTCTAACATGTTCCTCTTCCATCATTTTCAAACAAGTGGACAAGGCAACAGGTGATTTGCCTGTCTCGGATACTTAGAGAGATTCATGCTTAGAGTCTGCTTTTATCACATCTTTGTGAGAAATACGGATTACGGATCTTAAGGCTAAGATTAACACTAGAGGGGGGTGAATAGTGTTAATAAAGAATCACTAAATCTTTTTAATTTATGTTAATTTAGACACAAAAGTTTGCAATATACAGACACAAATAAGATCACAGAAACAATCACAGACGCAGAAATAAAATAAAAGCAGTAAAGGAAAGAACACACCGGATTTTATACTAGTTCGAAGTTACCCTACATCCAGTCCCGCAACACAAGTACGGATTTCCTTTCAAAAGCAATTGTACAATTACACCCTCGGTTTCAAGGCTACGAGGTACACCCTCCAGAATTTCAATCCTCTGGGTAGAGATACTTGATTTTCGGGCCACAAGTTTACCCAATTGATTTACCAAGGCTACAATCACACCTTTTCCCTTTTGATTGATCTCCAAGGCTACAATCACACCTTTTCTCACTTAATAGATTACAAAGAAGTCTATAACTCTGAATAGCACTGAGAATCTTGTAGAGATAGTGATAGAGAATCAAACTTGAAGTAATCGAGTATGATTGAATTTTGATTTCGGAAGAGTAATGATAAGAATATGTATTAATAAATGAGGAAGAAGAAGAGGAGTGAAAACCAAAAAATTATGATTCAAAATGCGTTGAAACTGACCCCTATTTATAGAAGAACAACATCCATGACCATTCATGAAGAGTTATGGCGAATAGACACTTCTTTTGAAATTTGAAATTTTGAATCAAACTGTCACCATGTCGACATGGTCATGCTAGGCATGTCGACATCCCAAAGGATTTATTGGTGTTTTTGATTTTCTTTGAAAATGACCTTTATCTTATATAAAAACTATTTTAAACTTTATAAATATACTTGACTATAGTTAAAATTCATAAGTAAATATAAAGAATAATATATATAGATTTTAACTATAATTTTATATTTAAATCTAAGTATAAATATTTTAAAGTTAAATATATTATTTAAAAAGGTAGTTTAAAATTAAGAGTAATTTGACTTTGAAAATAAAGATGTTTTTGAGGCTAAAATTTTAAAATCAAGATCGAGGGTTTTGAATCTTTTCAAAGGAAAGTTTTGAAAACATTTTGAAAACATGATATAATTTTGAAAAATCATTTTGAATAAAAATAGCGGATTATACAAAACAATGTTCCACAAGATTTTTCGTAGGTTCCATCCTACTTAGGGTTCCATCCCTTTAATGGACTCGAAGTGAATTCCATTCCACGAATAAATTGGATTTTAAGATGCCAGTGCTTTTCTACGAGTTTTAACAAAAATTCCTAATAATAAAAAATATTTATCCTTGAAATCTTGAACTCTTGATAGTCTTGATACTCATGAGTCTTCTATCTTGATATCTTGAATCTCTATACTGTACAGTCTTCATTCTTAGTACCTACACGGTTAAATCCTGCATATACATATATATCTAAACTTATAATGTTAGTATTTTTATTTTATAATCTATTCTACGATTGTTGTCATCAAAACCATCATCTCACGGACTAACAATCTCCCCCAT
This sequence comes from Allium cepa, assembly GCA_030765085.1. Taxonomy (NCBI): domain Eukaryota; kingdom Viridiplantae; phylum Streptophyta; class Magnoliopsida; order Asparagales; family Amaryllidaceae; genus Allium; species Allium cepa. Next base: position 780,597,366 of record CM060934.1, read on the forward strand.
TTTGATGATGACAACCTTTGTTTATAAAACATTATTTCTATTCTAAAAACTCCCCCTAAAACTAACAACTCCCCCTTAATCTATACCTAACTACCCTATTTTATATTTCTCCCCCTTTGTCATCGACAAAAACTTAATCCCGCTCATTCTTGGACTTCAGTACCTGCATTGATAAACTATACAACAGAATATATAGAGTAGGAAATAATTATACTTCTAAGCATGATAACTAATTTAAAGATTATATACATTTCAATGTATATATATATATATATATATGTTTTACACACCAATTTTCAAATCAATAAGAAATCAATCCACACAAAGTATCAATTCAAACCAAATAATTTCAAACAAATCAAACAAAGTAAATAAAAAATCACACGTTACGTGGAACTTCCACCCATCCTTCTTCTCCAAAGATTGGGTCTGCCTTAATGGCATCCCAATTATCATTGTCATTGGTGAGAGAGACAGGAGGATTTGCTTCGTTATCATCCTTGTGCAGAGAGGAGATCATCCATCGTATCGCATCGAAGTGCCTTTCTTGTTCCTTTATCATCTGCATTTGATTTATTCTAAATGACGCTGGTTTCGTAGAATAAATGAGAGAATATTCTTGAACGAATTAAGAGTTTCTTCAAGATTTTCGGATAAATTGTGAATAGGATTAGCCATAGTTTAATTTGTGAAAGAAATGGAGGATATAGATGATAAGAAATAAATTTCAGTGAAGAATTCTGGAAGAAACAGGTATATATAGGTGTAGAAATTCGTTTGAATTGAATAGACATGTGGTAGTTATTCAAATTTCAAATTCAAAATCAATTGCCATTTCTGACTAGTACATGTCGACATGGTCACATAGGGGATGTCGACATGGGTTAGTGAAATGTTATGACTAATTTGATTTTGTGAATAATTGTGTGTGTGTGTGTGTGTGTGTGTGTGTGTGTATATATAATATACTAACATTTATTCTAGAGATAAGATAAGGTAGATAAAAGAAAGGAAATTTCATTTCATTGCATACTACGATAATACAATGATTAAGCACACAACAAACTACATGAATCATTCGAAATAAAGCAAACTAAAAAAATACAACAATATACGAAAAGATAAAACTAGTTAGAGGATGAAGATGATGAAGATAGTCCAAGTTTCTTGCTGACTTTTGAAAAGAACTTGTTCATCTTCGAAGAAATGTTATCCAACTTTTTACTAACGGATCGTTTTAGAATCCGTTGATTCTCCATAATTATCTTTTGCTTTTTGAGAAGGGTTTTGTTGGATGGATTGGAAGGATATTCAATGCTTTCCAAAGATGTTTCACCTTCTTCTTCTTCAATTTCCATTTCATCCCCTTCTTCTTCTTCTTCAACTTCCTCTTCTTCCATTTCCTCATGAGCCAAATGCTCTTCCTTTTCGGTAAGTGTCTCATAGGGTTGAAAAACAAATGGAATTTTCATAAGCGAAATGTTGGAATGACTGAAAACTTTTCTAGAAACAAATTCTTCGCCTTTGAAATCCACTCCAAAATAGTTAAAAATCCAAGTGAGATAAATTCCATGGTATAAAGTATTCTCACCCATTTCAAGATTTTTAGGACGAAGTTCATCCAAAATAACTTGCGCCCAATTTATGTCATAGTTTCTAGTAGCAAAAAGAGCATTGTAAACTTTTGAATTAGGATTGTTAAAATTTCCCGGTCTTGGGGTCAAAGTATGTTGCAAAAGAAGATTAACAGTTCTTGCTTTTGGTCGAAAATTTCTATTTTTAAAATCAAAGTCATCATCTCTTTCGAAAATGTGATGAAATGTCTCACGATCATGTTCATCGATTTTAAAGCTAGAAAGATCCATTCTCGAACTCTTGCAATTGAGAATGGTACCCAAAAGATCACAATTCAAAACAATTTGAGCGCCTTTGACACTACTCCAAATTTCATCTTCGTTTCCAACATAAAATCCACAATTTAAATTTGCATAGAAAATTTTGACAAGATTAGGATAGCAAACAAAATCATTTAGAGAAGCATCAATAGAACTAAGAACACCATTGTTTGCAAAAAGAGAATCAATTTCATAAGAAGAAAAATCTTGAAAAATAGCAAATTTTCCAGGATGGACTTTGGCATAGTTAGCATAATTGATGTATGATTTAATTGCCTTCGGATCATTGAATAATTGCTCTTTGATTTTTCTGAAAATTCTCATGGTTGAGGGGTTGCTTGAAGAAGCTATTAGAGTAGAGAGTACAGAGCTTGAAGTTATAAAGAGAGAGTTGGAATTTGAAAATGAAAGTGAAAAGATATGATAAAAGATAGTGAATAAATAGATTCTTAAAGGACATATTCTCTGGTCAAAAGGTATCTTTTTAGAGAATTGAATGAAGTGAAAAGGTGGAGGGAAATTCAAACATTTGAATTCAAATTTTGAAATTCAAATTCAGGTAGCCATGTCGACGTCATGGTAGGGACCATGTCGACATGTGCTTTTGAAATTTCATGAATTGATTTTTCCTAAGATCTTCTAATATATATATATTGCTATTATTAATGTCTATTATATATTTCCGAAATATTATGATACTTATAATATATTTCAGAAAGTATTAAAAATAATAAAAATAATAATAAAAACAATAGAAAATAGAAAATAAATTTTAAAATTCAAACAACACACCAATTCAAAATCAATCAATCAAACAATCAAGTAACTAATCTTAAGCAAACAATTTCAACCAATTGTATTGTAAACGTGTACCTTTTTCTGAGTCCGTTTCTCTGAATTCGTCGGAGTCGTGAACAGCTGTGTAACACAAATTCGAATTATCCATCTTCTTATCATCATCACTTGAGGACGAGTCTGAGTCATCTAGAGTAGCAGTAAATGCACACTTCCGTTTCTTTCTTGGTTCATTGTTCATAGGAGGATTCTGTCTTTCTGGATACGGACAGTCTCTTTTGAAGTGGCCTTGTTTATCACAGTTGTAACACTTGTCATTATTTGGCACTATATTCTTATTTTTAGAATTCTTATAGTTGTTTCTCTTGAGATTATTCATCTTTCTGTATTTCAGGAATCTCCTAAAATTTCTGGTCATAAAAGCTATCTCTTCATCATTATCGCTGTTTGAGCTTGATCCGTCGGTCAATGCATTGAATGCCATTGATTTCTTTTCAGATGCTTTGCTATCTCTTCTCCTGATCATTTGAACTTCATACGACATTAGATTTCCAATTAATTCTTCTATCTTCAAAATACTGATGTCGTTTGCCTCTTCGATCGCAAGTGTCTTTTGATCCCATTCTGGAGTTAGAGAATTTAAAAAATTTCTGACTTGATCTTCTTTAGAAAATTCCTTCCCAAAGATATTAGAGAATGCACAATATCCTGAAATCTACTATACATATCTAAAATAGACTCATTAGAATTCATTTTAAATAACTGAAACTGATTTTTGAGCATGGAAATTTTGGTATGCTTAACTTTGCTTGTTCCTTTATGAGTAACTTGCAAAGTTTTTCAGATTTCATATGCAGACTTACAAACTAACACTCTATTGAATTCATTTCTATCTAGTGAACAAAACAGAATATTCATTGCCTTAGAATTATTTTGTGCAACAGTCTTTTGCTCAGCAGTTAACTGTGCAAAATCAATTGTGGGTTCATAATATTTAGTTTGTGTGATATTCCAAGTGTCTAATCCTATAGATTGTAAATATATTTTCATCCTACATGCCCAATATGCATAGTTACTGCCATTAAAAAGTGGTGGTCTGACAGTAGACTTACCCTCTACAAATGAACTAGTGACAGGGATACTAGTGTTAATAACAGTACCAGTGTTGGTAGCCATTCTGAAAACTTTTCAAAAATCAGATTATGAAACTTCGAAAACCTTGCTCTGATACCAATTGTGAGAAATGCGAATTTCGGATCTTAAGGCTAAGATTAACACTAGAGGGGGGTGAATAGTGTTAATAAAGAATTACTAAATCTTTTTAATTTATGTTAATTTAGACACAAAAGTATGCAATTTACATACAAAGATATGATCACAGAAACAATCATAGATGCAGAAATAAAATAAAAGCAGTAAAGGAAAGAACACACAGGATTTTATACTGGCTCGGAGTTACCCTACATCCAGTCCCGCAACACAAGTATGAATTTCCTTTCAAAAGCAATTGTACAACTACACCCTTGGTTTCAAGGCTACGAGGTACACCCTCCAGAATTTCGATCCTTTGGGTACAGATGCTTGATTTCCGGGCCATAAGTTTACCCAATTGATTTACCAAGGCTACAATCACACTTTTTCCCTTTTGATTGATTTCCAAGGCTACAATCACACCTTTTCTCGCTTAATAGATTACAAAGAAGTCTATAACTATGAATAGCACTGAGAATCTTTGAGAGATAGTGATAGAGGATCAAACTAGAAGTAATCGAGTATGATTCAATGTTGATTTCGACAGAGTAATGATAAGAATATGTATTAAGAAATGAGGAAGAAGAAGAGGAGTGAAAACCAAAAAATTATGATTCAAACTTCGTTGAAACTGACCCCTATTTATAGAAGAACAACAGTCATGACCATTCATGGAGAGTTATGGCGAATAGACACTTATTTTGAAATTTGAATTTTTGAATCAAACTGTCACCATGTCGACATGGTCATGCTAGGCATGTCGACATCCCAAAGGATTTTTTGGTGTTTTTGATTTTCTTTGAAAATAACCTTTATCTTATATAAAAACTATTTTAAACTTTATAAATATACTTGACTATGATTAAAATTCATAAGTAAATATAAAAAATAATATGTATAGATTTTAACTATAATTTTATATTTAAATCTGAGTATAAATATTTAAAAGGGGAATTTAGGCTCATGGAAAAAGTTGTAGATAAATTTAGTTTTGGGGACAAGAAGTTTGTTTTTTTGGCTGAAGGACACTTTTTAGTGTAAATCACAGAATGATAGTTGTAACTATCATTTTCTGTTTACACTAACAAATGTCCTTCAGACTAAAATACAAACTTGCTGTCCTTGAGACTAAATTTTGTCGCAACTTTTTCCCTGCGTCTATTTTCCTGTATTTAAAAGTTAAATATATTATTTAAAAAGAAAGTTTAAAATTAGGAGTAATTTGACTTTGAAAATAAAGATGTTTTTTAGGCTAAAATTTTAAAATCAGGATCGAGGGTTTTGAATCTTTTAAAAGAAAGTTTTGAAAACATTTTGAAAACATGATATAATTTTGAAAAATCATTTTGAATAAAAGTTAACGGATACAAAACCATGTTCCACTAGATTTTTCGTAGGTTCCATCCTACTTAGGGTTTCATCCCTTTAACGGGCTAGAAGTGGATTCCATTCCACGAATAAATTGGATTTTAAGATGCCAGTGCTTTTCTACGAGTTTTAACAAAAATTCCTAATAATAAAAAATACTTATCCTTGAAATCTTGAACTCTTGATAGTCTTGATACTCATGAGTCTTCTATCTTGATATTTTATCTTGATGTCTTGAATCTCTATATTGTACAGTCTTCATTCTTAGTACCTGCATGGTTAAATCCTTCATATACATATATATCTAAACTTATAATGTTAGTATTTTTATTTTATAATCTATTCTAAGATTGTTGTCATCAAAACCATCATCTCACGGACTAACAATCTCCCCCTTTTTGATGATGACAACCTTCGTTTATAAAATATTATTTCTATTCTAATAACTCCCCTTAAAAATAACAACTCCCCCTTAATCTATACCTAACTACCCTTTTTTATATTTCTCCCCCTTTGTCATCAACAAAAACTTACTCCCGCTCATTCTTGGACTTCGGTACCTGCATTGATAAACTATACAACGGAATATATAGAGTAGGAAATAATTATACTTCTAAGCATGATAACTAATTTAAAGATTATATACATTTCAATGTATATATATATATATATATATGTGTTTTACACACCAATCTTCAAATCAATAAGAAATCAATCCACACAAAGTATCAATTCAAACCAAATAATTTCAAAAAAATCAAACAAAGTAAATAAAAAATCACACGTTACATGGAACTTCCACCCATCCTTCTTCTCCAAAGATTGGGTCTGCCTTAATAACATCCCAATTATCATTGTCATTGGTGAGAGAGATAGGAGGATGTGCTTCGTTATCATCCTTGTGCAGAGAGGAGATCATCCATCGTATCGCATCGAAGTGCCTTTCTTGTTCCTTTATCATCTGCATTTGACTTATTCTAAATGACGCTGATTTGTAGAATAAATAAGAGAATATTCTTGAACGAATTAAGAGTTTCTTCCAGATTTTCGGATAAATTGTGAATAGGATTAGCCATAGTTTAATTTGTGAAAGAAATGGAGGATATAGATGATAAGATATAAATTTCAGTGAAGAATTCTGGAAGAAACAGGTATATATAGGTGTAGAAATTCGTTTGAATTGAATAGACATATGGTAGTTATTCAAATTTCAAATTCAAAATCAATTGCCATTTCTGACTAATACATGTCGACATGGTCACATAGGGGATGTCGACATGGGTTAGTGAAATGTTATGACTAATTTGATTTTGTGAATAAGTGTGTGTGTGTACATATATAATATACTAACATTTATTCTAGAGATAAGATAAGATAGATAACAGAAAGGAAATTTCATTTCATTGCATACTACGATAATACAATGATTAAGCATATAACAAACTACATGAATCATTCGAAATAAAGCAAACTAAAACAAATACAACAATATACGAAAAGATAAAACTAGTTAGAGGATGAAGATGATGAAGATAGTCCAAGTTTCTTGATGTCTTTTGAAAAGAACTTGTTCATCTTCGAAGAAATGTTATCCAACTTTTTACTAACGGATCGTTTTAGAATCTGTTGATTCTCCACAATTATCTTTTGGTTTTTGAGAAGGTTTTTGTTGGATGGATTGGAAGGATATTCAATGCTTTCCAAAGACGTTTCACCCTCTTCTTCTTCAATTTCCATTTCATCCCCTTCTTCTTCTTCTTCAACTTCCTCTTCTTTCATTTCCTCATAAGCCAAACGCTCTTCCTTTTCGGTAAGTGTCTCGTAAGGTTGAAAAACAAATGGAATATTAATAAGCGAAATGTTGGAATGACTGAAAAATTTTCTAGAAACAAATTCTTCGTCTTTGAAATCCATTCCAAAATAGTTAAAAATCCGAGTGAGATAAATTCCGTAGTATAAAGTATTCTCACCCATTTCAAGATTTTTAGGACGAAGTTCATCCAAAATAACTTGTGCCCAATTTATGTCATAGTTTCTAATGGCAAAAAGAGCTTTGCAAACTTTTGAAGTAGGATTGTTAAAATTTCTCGATATTGGGGTCAAAGTATGTTGCAAAAGAAGATTAACAATTCTTTCTTTTGGTCGAAAATTTCTATTTTTAAAATCAAAATCATCATCTCTTTTGAAAATGTGATGAAATGTCTCACGATCATGTTCATCGATTTTAAAGTTAGAAAGATCCATTCTCGAACTCTTGCAATTGAGAATGGTACCCAAAAGATCACAATTCAAAACAATTTGAATGCCTTTGACACTACTCCTAATTTCATCGTCGTTTCCAACATAAAATCAGTGATTTGCATAGAAATTTTGACAAGATTAGGATAGCAAACAAAATCATTTTGAGAAGCATCAATAAGACTAAGAACACCACTGTTCGCAAAAAGAGAATCAATTTCATAAGAAGAAAAATCTTGAAAAATAGCAAATTTTCCGGGATGGACTTTGGCATAGTTAGCATAATTGATGTATACCTTAATTGCCTACGGATCATTGAATATTTTCTCTTTGATTTTTCTGGAAATTCTCATGGTTAAGGGGTTGCTTGAAGAAGCTATTAGAGTAGAGAGTAGAGAGCTTGAAGTTATAAAGAAAGAGTTGGAATTTGAAAATGAAAGTGAAAAGATATGATAAAAGATAGTGAATAAATTCCAAACTGACATTCTATTGAATTCTATTGAAAGTGAAGAGAGAGTTTTCCAGATTTCATATGCAGACTTACAAACTGACATTCTATTGAATTCATTTCTATCTAGTGAACAAAACAGAATATTCATTGCCTTAGAATTATTTTGTGCAACAGTCTTTTGCTCAGCAGTTAACTGTGCAAAATCAATTGTGGATTCAGAATATTCAGTTTGTGTGATATTCCAAGTGTCTAATCCTATAGATTGTAAATATATTTTCATCCTACATGCCCAATATGCATAGTTACTGCCATTAAAAAGTGGTGGTCTGACAGTAGACTTACCCTCAACAAATGAACTAGTGACAGGGATACTAGCGTTAATAACAGTACCAGTGTTGGTAGCCATTCTGAAAACTTTTCAAAAATCAGATTATGAAACTTTGAAAATCTTGCTCTGATACCAATTGTGAGAAATGCGGATTACGGATCTTAAGGCTAAGATTAACACTAGAGGGGGGGTGAATAGTGTTAATAAAGAATTACTAAATCTTTTTAATTTATGTTAATTTAGACACAAAAGTATGCAATTTACATACACAGATATGATCATAGAAATAATCATTGATGCAGAAATAAAATAAAAGCAGTAAAGGAAAGAACACACCGGATTTTATACTGGTTCGGAGTTGCCCTACATCCAGTCCCGCAACACAAGTACGAATTTCCTTTCGAAAGAAATTGTACAATTACACCCTTGGTTTCAAGGCTGTAGGATCGATTTCACCCTAGAGGGGGGGTGAATAGGGTGATAGTGTTAATTGTAAAAATTAATCGCAGAAGCTTATAAACTAATATTAACACAGATCACAGAATATTACCAGCACAGAGATAAATAGCAGAATAATAAAATGCAGAACGGAACAACACAGAATTTATCCAGCTTCGGCAAAACCCTGCCTACGTGCTGCCCCAAGGTTTCTACTAGAAATTAGATAGTCCCTCGCTTACACACGTAAACTCGCTATACCCGCTATTGACTAACCTAACTCTACGCTCAAAACCTTGACCACAACTCAACTACCGAGTTGCAAATTCCCAAACTACACACCGTAGTTTGCACCCTAGTCACACGACTAGAAAAATTAAAACGGTTTAAAAAAGGAAAATTACAAATTAAAAAGCAAATTAAAATTAAAACCTAATTAAAAAACCCCTATATAAAAAAAAAATTCTCCCTTTTAAAACAATAGGCCGGCCCTTTCTTCAATTCGACCCGTCTCTTTATTTTCTTTGCTTTGTTTGGTTGCGTATACAATGGTGGCCGTTCCTCTTTCAATTTTAGGGCTTTCGTTCGTGATTCAAATTAGGGCTTTGATGAACCGTTACTACTTCGATCGAATCTGTGATTGTTCAAGATTTGCCTTGCTCGATCGATTTCTGGTTGTTGCTCACTTCGGTTCTTTGATGATTGAGTTCGATTTCTCCGGTATGTAATTTGTGCCTTTTTCTTCTTTTGATTTTTCGTGCTTGAACTCAATGAATCATTGCCGATGATGATGTAGGGTTTTATATAGGAATCCAATTCCTATTTTTGCGTTCGTATAGATTGATTTGAATTTGTCAATTAATTTGTTCGGCGTTGATTTTAGCTTGGATGTTTGAGATGATTGCTGACTTCTTCAATTCACGTATATATTTTGGTTGCTTAACATTCACGGTATTGAATCATTACGTGATGACCACGGCTTGGAATTCTTGACTTGGTTTGAATTTTCTCGGCTTTGAATTTTAACTTGGTCAATGATTTTTGCGTTGCCTTTCTTGTTGACTATGGCATGACCATCTTCACTGTAAATTGATCAATTTGAAATTTTGTTCACGGCTTATACGAGTCCTTTCTTGCATTCCTGTACTGATGCATTCACTTCATGTTTTGAGCTTCAACTGTGCTCGAGCTCTGTCCATAGTTGTTCAGTTTACAAGATGCTCCACTTGATCATGTACTTTGTTCTTTGCTGCCTCTATTATGTATGCATTTGCATACTGCTGTTGTTTGAATATTGTTGGATGCCATCTTCATGTACTCGATATTGTGGCATGTGGTCTTTGTATTTGCTGGCTTGAATCTCTGCATCCATGTTCTTCACTGTTTACATCATTTGACTTGTCTGGTCTGGTCTTGAGTGTGCTATTGAGATACATGCATTGATGTAAACTTGTGTATCTTGTAGCTTTCATGTTTGCTGTATCACTTACAAATATTGATGCATTTGTTTGTTGCAATTGGGTTGGTCTGCACTGCTTGTTGTAATCATGTACGAACTGATGCTGCACTTGGTCTTTGTTGTAACTGGAACTGTTGAGTTTGTTTTGTTTGCCGAGATTCTTGCTTGTAGTTGATGGTTCATTTGACTTGGAATACTGGTGCATTTGCAGTTACTTGCATTGGTGCTGTTGCAATTTGTTACGGCCTATAGTGTTCATGTAATCTTGTGTTTATTGTTGCATCCATTGCAGTCCTATATGTGTATGCATCTTCTTGTCTCTGCTCCAATCTGGTTCACTTGTACCTGATGTACATGCAGCTGAAAGATGCGTAAAGTCTTTGCTTGGTTTCAGTCTTGTTTCATGTTTGTGGCTGTACTTGTATGCTTCATATATGTGAGTGTTTGAAGGTTGCTACTGACTTGATTTACTTCATGTTGCTTAGGGTTGTCTGCACCTCTGGTCAGCAGCTTGTCGAATTTACATTTACACTGTGCCATTTATCTTTGCACTTGCATACTTGGTTTCCACCTTGATGTTGTGTAGCCTGGTCTCTGTTGCATGTGTTGCCTCTGGTGTAGTCTTGTCTGGTGCATTGTCTTTTGTATCACTGAGTTGAGTAACAGCTGTGGTCCATGTTGCTGCTGGTCGATAAGTATACATGCATACTTTGATCATTGCATTCATGTGTGCATTTGCAGTTGCACCTGTGTTGAATCCAGTTTCAAACACTCGGGTTTGACCTTGTGCTGAGAATTGTGACATTTATATTATTGCACGTGAGTTGAACCCGACTTTTTATTTGGGTTTGACCTGTGCTCACCTGTCCCTGTAAATCAATCAAGTGTATATATCAGTGTGCACGGCCTTGTGGCATATACAGTAATATACTGTGTATGTCACAAGTTGTTCGTGTATGATGAATTCAAATTTAAATTATGAAGAACAACCCAAATAACTGAGGCAAACAATGTTTTCAAAATCATCTTTTATTTTGAATTGCAAAAATATTTTATTTTCAATTTTACTGCGTTAGTGAATATTTTTGCAGATTTCTCAGATGCTGGATTCAAATTGGAATGCAGTTGAAGATAAATACGAGTGTGAGTGATATGTAGTGAGGTGAATTGTAAATATGAAATGTGATGAAATTGTAATCAAAATTGTATATGTATAGTGAGAGCTTGAAATTGTACTATTCAAAATTGTAATAAATATTTGTTTGAATAAAATATTCGTTTGAATTCAAAAACTGTGTTATTTATTTTATTCAGCAAATATTTATTTAATCTGTGAAAATAAATAGTATATTAACAAATACATTTAAATGAATGTATATATGTTTATTATCATCAAACAAAAATCATATAGCGCAAAGCGCATATTTAACAATCTCCCCCTTTTGATGATAACAAACATATATTTAAGATTTTGAATATTTAAATGTATTTGATAATTTCAATTGCTCCCCGTATTTGAATGCTTCCTTTCTATATGATACTCCCCCTACATATATGACTCCCCCTACATATATGCATACAAATAAGAATGAGCCTAGATGCAAATGGAAAATTGTTTGACCTTTGATTGATTCTATTTGACAAAATCTTAACTTTTCTCTCCCCCTTTTGTTATCAGCAAAAGAATAATAGAAATAGAGAAAAATAGAGATAAAGTAATCGATATTAATCCAACATTAAAACCCAATTGAATATAAATATTAAATTTCAATAGAAAATCAAACAAAAATCATAAAAATATTGTTAGGCGCATATTCCACTTTTAGAATGATGGAGATGATGTCATCATATAAAACCATACAATTGTGTCTATTTGTGGTATTTTTATATCAGGAATTTGAATATCTACTAATCATGCATAACCGTTAGGACTTTTAAATGAGATTAGTAGTATTCCAATTTTATTTTTAAAAAAAAATGAATTCAAGTATCTTCTAACCACGCATAACCGTGAGGACTTTTAAATGGGATTAGAATCAACTTGTTTATTTTAAAAGAAAGAAAAAAAAATCAACTTTTGATATGCGTTCCATACATGCATAACCGTGAGGACTTTTAAATGAGCATGGAAGCACATAACAAATTCCAAGTAATTCACCCATGCATAACCGTGAGGACTTTTAAATGAGAGTGAATACTTTGGTATTTATTTATTTTTATTTTTATTTTATTTTTTTATTTTTTTTATTTTTTTTTTAAATGTGAAAATGAAAAACGAACGATTCCTGTTTAAAGTACCACATATCGACAAACTATATAGAATTTTGATGAATGATGGTTGATAGAAATATGATAGGTATAGAGATGGTCATGGAATTTTTACCAACAAAAAGTTTTATAACTCTTGTTTACATTTCTAAAGAAATTTTCTAATTATACTTTCTCGAGTTATAATATATAATCAATATCAACACTCATCACTTTTTTCAATCACTATTTTTCTTTTCGATAATTTGTAGGGAGAAAAAAAATGTTAAATATTCAGCAAATTTCTAAAACACCTAGACTGAGTCGTAGTTTACAAAAACTATTTTCTGGTAGGGGTTTTGTAAAGATGTCTGCCAATTGAGAATCAGTTGAAATAAAATTTATGCAGATATTTTCTTTGGAAATATGATCTCTAATAAAATGATGTCTTACATCTATATGTTTTGTTCGCGAATGATGTACAGGATTATTTGTGAGATCAATTGCGCTTTTGCTATCACACATTAGTGGTACACGTTTAAAATTTAGGCCATAGTCATGCAAAGTTTGTATCATCCATAAGATTTGAGCAGAGCAACCGCTCAAAGCAATATACTCTGCTTCTGTTGTGGATAATGCAATACAATTTTGTTTTCTACTCGACCATGCAACTAATGAATGTCCTAACATAAAACATGCTCCACTAGTACTTTTTCTATCAACCAAATTTCTAGCATAATCAGCATCTGAAAAACCTTTCAATTCAAAATTATCATTTGATGGATACCAAAGACCAAACCGTGGGGTGTGCAATAAATATCTTATAATTCTTTTAACAGCTTTTAAATGAGATTCTTTTGGGTTAGATTGAAAACGCGCACATAAGCAGACAGAAAACATGATGTCAGGTCTAGAGGCGGTAAGATAAAGGAGTGATCCAATCATACCTCTGTACAGCTTTTGATCAACTGTCTTACCCTTTTCATCTTTGTCAAGTTTAAGTGTTGTACTCATGGGAGTTCTTGCTGGTTTAGCATCTTTCAATCCAAATTTGTTGACAAGTTCCCTAATATATTTTGTTTGAGAAATGAATGTGCCTTTATTGCTTTGTTGGATTTGAAATCCTAAAAAGAATTTTAACTCTCCAACCAAGCTCATTTCAAACTTTTCCTGCATGACTTTTTCAAATTTCTCATACAATAACTTGTTAGTAGCACCATAAATGATGTCATCAACATATATTTGAACAATCAAAATATCATTGTTTTCATGCAACAGAAATAGTGTGGTATCTACACATCCCTTTTTGAACCCATTTTCAAGGAGATAAGAAGTAAGACATTCATACCAAGCTCTGGGAGCTTGTTTTAATCCATATAATGCCTTCTTTAGTTTGTATACATGGTTTGGATGTTCATGACTTTCAAAACCTTCTGGTTGTTCAACAAACACATCTTCTTTTAAAACTCCGTTAAGAAAAGCACTCTTAATATCCATTTGTCTTAGTTTAAATCCTTTGTAGCAAGCAAAAGCTAACAATATTCTAATTGATTCTAGTCTAGCTACAGGCGCAAAGGTTTCATCAAAGTCAACTCCTTCAATTTGATTGTATCCTTTAGCAACTAGTCTAGCTTTATTTCTAATTATATTTCTAGATTCATCATATTTATTTTTAAAAATCCATTTTGTTCCTATAACTGGATAATTCTTAGGTCTAGGTGCTAGACTCCAAACATTATTTCGTTCAAACTGATTTAGTTCTTCTTGCATGGCCATGAACCAGTTTTCATCATTAAGGGCTGAATCTATGCTATTTGGTTCTATTTCTGAAATAAATCCACTATACAAGCACAGATCGCATAGATTTTTAAAGGATGAACGAGTTTGTATACCTGCTATAGGGTTTCCAATTACCAATTCTGGTGGATGGTCTGTTTTGTATTTCAGCTTTTCTGGATCCAGATTTCTTCTGACTTCTTGAGTTGTGGTAGTTTCTCTAGCATTAGCAGTTTCTTTTGGTTTTTCAAATTCATCTTTTTCTTTCTCCTCTTCAACGTTACTTTTGGATGTATCCTGTTCGTCAATGCCTTCATCAAATTTCACATTGATTGACTCTACGATTGTTTTAGTCTTTTTGTTGTAGACTCTATAAGCTTTGCTTCTCGAAGAGTAACCCATGAAGATGCCATCATCAGCCTTTGCTTCAAATTTTCCTAACTGATCACCTGTATTAAGAATATAGCAAGGACATCCAAACACTTTGAAGTAAGCGATGTTTGGTTTTTTGTTGAACCATAACTCATAGGGGGTTTTGTTAAGAATCGGTCTGATGATAACTCTATTCATTACATAACATGCTGTATTTACAGCTTCTGCCCAGAGATGCAGAGGTAGTTCATATTCATTTAACATAGACCTAGCCAATTCTTGTAAAGTACGATTCTTTCTCTCAACTACCCCATTTTGTTGTGGGGTACGTGGTGCAGAGAACTCATGTTTGATTCCGTTTTCATCACAGAAAGTTTCAAATTCATAATTTTCAAATTCTCCACCATGATCACTTCTTAACGAAACAATAGAGACTTCTTTTTCATTTTGCACGAATTTTGCGAATCTTGTGAAGTATGAAAAAGTTTCTGATTTTTTAGCTAAGAAGTATACCCATGTATATCTTGAGTAATCATCAACTAACACAAAGCAATATTTCTTGCCTCCTAAGCTAGCAATGTCATTAGGTCCAAATAGATCCATATGAATTAGTTCAAGAACTCTAGAAGTGCTTACATTGTTTTTGGCATGAAACGATGATTTTCTAAGTTTTCCCAAAGTACATGCTTTACAGATGTTTTCAGTTTCAAACTCATGTGATGGCAACCCTCTTACCAAACTTTTCCTTTTTAATTTGTTTAATAAGTTCATACTAGCATGCCCTAAACGTCTATGCCATAAATTCACTTCTATATCCTTAGCTACCAAGCATTTAGAGAGGATGAGATCATCAAAAGATAGAGAATATATATTACCTTTCCTTTTTCCTAAAAATAAGATTTCTTTTGATGATTTGTCAACAATTTTGCACATGTCAGAATCAAAGATAACATTCATACCTTTATCACATAGCTGGCTGATTGATATCAAATTGTGGTGCAGATTTTCAACATATAAAACGTCATTTAAGGTAAATGTATTGTTACCTACTTTACCTTTACCGACAATTTTACATTTGTCATTGTTCCCCATTGTGACTCTGCCACCTTTGCACTTTTCTAGGCTAAGGAACTTCGATTTATCGCCTGTCATGTGCCTGGAACAGCCAGAATCCAAGTACCATTGCTGTTGTTCCTTAGCCTGCCAGCATACCTACACGAGAAGAGAGTTTAGTGACCTATTTGTTTTTATAGGTCCATGGTTGTTAGTGGCAGAAAATTTTGAAAAATGATTTTGTGTAGACCCAAAACTATTTATAATTGTTCCCTTTGGCACCCAAATTTGTTTAACTTTGAGAGATTTTATATTTGTGCCTTTTGAAATCCAAATCGGTATAGTTTTCACATGTTTGGGTCTATACCAACAATTATTGTGACCGTGTCCAAATTTTCTACAAATTGTGCACATAGAATTAACTTGATTAATCTTGTTTTCAACAATTTTCGATTTATTATATCCAAGTCCTTGTCTAACCGTATTAACAGTTTGCTTTCCTAATAGCATATTCAATGATTTTTCACTTTTTGAAAATTTATCTAAAGTTGTTGACAATTGTTGGACTTGTGATTTGAGAGATTCATTTTCGTTTAACAACTGTGTGCACTTTTTAATAGAATTCTCTCTCCTAGTATTTTCATTCTCTTTTAAAATCAGAATTTCATTTTCAAGTGATTTTATATTGATTTCCGATTTTTTAATTTCTTCTTCAAAAGTTGGACACTTATCACACTTAGGAATTCTACATTGATAGTTCTTAACTAATTGATCAAGTTGTTTATTGCATTCTATCAAAGTATCCTTTTGAGATTCAAGTTTAGCATATTTTTCCCTAAGTCGTTCATAACAGCCATTTACTTCATGGAAATAAATTAGTAATTCCGAATGAGTGAGTTTTGATACCTCGCTTGGCTCGTCGTCATCACTGTCTGTAACTTCACCATGAAGACACATATTTGCTTTTTCACTCTCACTCTCGGTGTTATCACTTTCATCTTCGTCAGTTTCATCCCAAGTAGCCGCAAAGCTTTTCTTCTTTAGTTTCTTTCCTTGATTTGATCGTTTTTGAGGACATTGTGGCTTGATATGGCCGGGTTTGTTGCATTTGTAACAAATGATTTTCTGATCTTCTGGGTTGTCTAGTGCTTTGCCTATTCTGTTTTTCAATTCATGATTTCGAGCTGGATTTCCGTATTTGCGATTCCATTTTTTGAATTTCTTTATTAGTAGCGCTAGCTCTGCTGCTCCATCATCATCGTCATCATTCTCATCATCACTTTCAGTTGTTCCTTTGAGAGCTATTGATTTCTTTCGAGTATCTCCACCTTCACGCTCTTCCTTGAATTTCATTTCTAGCTCATAAGTGGTGAGATTTCCAATGAGTTCTTCGACTTTGAGTTTTTTTAAATCTTTCGATTCTTGAATGGCAGTTACTTTTGCTTCAAAGCTTCGTGGAAGAACTCTGAGAATTTTCCGGACTATTTCCAATTCGGTGTATGCTTTTCCGAGCTTTTGATTTGTATACGATATTGGAAAGTCGACCGTACATCTCTTTGACATTTTCTTCCTTTGCCATTGTAAAGTTCTCGTATTCGCTGCTTAGCATGGCAAGGCGAGATTCTTTGACTTGAGATGTTCCTTCGTGAGTCACTTCTAGTATGTGCCATATTTCCTGCGCAGTTAGACAATGTGAGACACGATTAAATTCAAATTGATCTAATGAACAGATAATAGAATTCATAGCTTTAGCATTAGTATTCTGTAATTTATTTTCTAATTCTGTCCATTGTTCCTTTGGTTTCTCTATTTCCTGATTATCTACAGTTATAGTTGGTATCCTATAACCTGTTTCAACAATATCCCAAGCGTCAATGGTTTTCAAAAAAAAATTCATCCTATTTTTCCAAAAAGCATATTCACCATTGAACATTGGTGGTCTAACTATGGATTGACCTTCTGCAAAAGCATTATTAAAAGAAGCCATTTTTAAAAATTCGAATTTTTAAACAAAAACTGATTTTTTCAAAAAAATAGAATTTTTAAAACAAATGTTGACTTCTATTCCTAGCTCTGATACCACTTGTAGGATCGATTTCACCCTAGAGGGGGGGTGAATAGGGTGATAGTGTTAATTGTAAAAATTAATCGCAGAAGCTTATAAACTAATATTAACACAGATCACAGAATATTACCAGCACAGAGATAAATAGTAGAATAATAAAATGCAGAACGGAACAACACAGAATTTATCCAGCTTCGGCAAAACCCTGCCTACGTGCTGCCCCAAGGTTTCTACTAGAAATTAGATAGTCCCTCGCTTACACACGTAAACTCGCTATACCCGCTATTGACTAACCTAACTCTACGCTCAAAACCTTGACCACAACTCAACTACCGAGTTGCAAATTCCCAAACTACACACCGTAGTTTGCACCCTAGTCACACGACTAGAAAAATTAAAACGGTTTAAAAAAGGAAAATTACAAATTAAAAAGCAAATTAAAATTAAAACCTAATTAAAAATACCCTATATAAAAAAAATATTTCTCCCTTTTAAAACAATAGGCCGTCCCTTTCTTCAATTCGACCCGTCTCTTTATTTTCTTTGCTTTGTTTGGTTGCGCATACAATGGTGGCCGTTCCTCTTTCAATTTTAGGGCTTTCGTTCGTGATTCAAATTAGGGCTTTGATGAACCGTTACTACTTCGATCGAATCTGTGATTGTTCAAGATTTGCCTTGCTCGATCGATTTCTGGTTGTTGCTCACTTCGGTTCTTTGATGATTGAGTTCGATTTCTCCGGTATGTAATTTGTGCCTTTTTCTTCTTTTGATTTTTCGTGCTTGAACTCAATGAATCATTGCCGATGATGATGTAGGGTTTTATATAGGAATCCAATTCCTATTTTTGCGTTCGTATAGATTGATTTGAATTTGTCAATTAATTTGTTCGGCCGTTGATTTTAGCTTGGATGTTTGAGATGATTGCTGACTTCTTCAATTCACGTATATATTTTGGTTGCTTAACATTCACGGTATTGAATCATTACGTGATGACCACGGCTTGGAATTCTTGACTTGGTTTGAATTTTCTCGGCTTTGAATTTTAACTTGGTCAATGATTTTTGCGTTGCCTTCCTTGTTGACTATGGCATGACCATCTTCACTGTAAATTGATCAATTTGAAATTTTGTTCACGGCTTATACGAGTCCTTTCTTGCATTCCTGTACTGATGCATTCACTTCATGTTTTGAGCTTCAACTGTGCTCGAGCTCTGTCCATAGTTGTTCAGTTTACAAGATGCTCCACTTGATCATGTACTTTGTTCTTTGCTGCCTCTATTATGTATGCATTTGCGTACTGCTGTTGTTTGAATATTGTTGGATGCCATCTTCATGTACTCGATATTGTGGCATGTGGTCTTTGTATTTGCTGGCTTGAATCTCTGCATCCATGTTCTTCACTGTTTACATCATTTGACTTGTCTGGTCTGGTCTTGAGTGTGCTATTGAGATACATGCATTGATGTAAACTTGTGTATCTTGTAGCTTTCATGTTTGCTGTATCACTTACAAATATTGATGCATTTGTTTGTTGCAATTGGGTTGGTCTGCACTGCTTGTTGTAATCATGTACGAACTGATGCTGCGCTTGGTCTTTGTTGTAACTGGAACTGTTGAGTTTGTTTTGTTTGCCGAGATTCTTGCTTGTAGTTGATGGTTCATTTGACTTGGAATACTGGTGCATTTGCAGTTACTTGCATTGGTGCTGTTGCAATTTGTTACGGCCTATAGTGTTCATGTAATCTTGTGTTTATTGTTGCATCCATTGCAGTCCTATATGTGTATGCATCTTCTTGTCTCTGCTCCAATCTGGTTCACTTGTACCTGATGTACATGCAGCTGAAAGATGCGTAAAGTCTTTGCCTGGTTTCAGTCTTGTTTCATGTTTGTGGCTGTACTTGTATGCTTCATATATGTGAGTGTTTGAAGGTTGCTACTGACTTGATTTACTTCATGTTGCTTAGGGTTGTCTGCACCTCTGGTCAGCAGCTTGTCGAATTTACATTTACACTGTGCCATTTATCTTTGCACTTGCATACTTGGTTTCCACCTTGATGTTGTGTAGCCTGGTCTCTGTTGCATGTGTTGCCTCTGGTGTAGTCTTGTCTGGTGCATTGTCTTTTGTATCACTGAGTTGAGTAACAGCTGTGGTCCATGTTGCTGCTGGTCGATAAGTATACATGCATACTTTGATCATTGCATTCATGTGTGCATTTGCAGTTGCACCTGTGTTGAATCCAGTTTCAAACACTCGGGTTTGACCTTGTGCTGAGAATTGTGACATTTATATTATTGCACGTGAGTTGAACCCGACTTTTTATTTGGGTTTGACCTGTGCTCACCTGTCCCTGTAAATCAATCAAGTGTATATATCGGTGTGCACGGCCTTGTGGCATATACAGTAATATACTGTGTATGTCACAAGTTGTTCGTGTATGATGAATTCAAATTTAAATTATGAAGAACAACCCAAATAACTGAGGCAAACAATGTTTTCAAAATCATCTTTTATTTTGAATTGCAAAAATATTTTATTTTCAATTTTACTGCGTTAGTGAATATTTTTGCAGATTTCTCAGATGCTGGATTCAAATTGGAATGCAGTTGAAGATAAATACGAGTGTGAGTGATATGTAGTGAGGTGAATTGTAAATATGAAATGTGATGAAATTGTAATCAAAATTGTATATGTATAGTGAGAGCTTGAAATTGTACTATTCAAAATTGTAATAAATATTTGTTTGAATAAAATATTCGTTTGAATTCAAAAACTGTGTTATTTATTTTATTCAGCAAATATTTATTTAATCTGTGAAAATAAATAGTATATTAACAAATACATTTAAATGAATGTATATATGTTTATTATCATCCACGTACTGTGACGGGCGGTACCCCAGTAGCCCTGCCATTGATGGAAACCCATTTTCCCTACGAGACCCTACGGTTTTGTTTGTATTACCCACTTTTGTGGCTAGTAGCTGGAATTTAATAGATGTAACAATTTCAGCTATTTCTTATTTACTTGAAAACCCTAGACACTATTATAATATCACTGGATTTCCTATCACAAAAATCATATAGCGCAAAGCGCATATTTAACAAAGGCTACGAGGTACACCCTCCAGAATTTCGATCCTCTGGGTAGAGATACTTGATTTCCGTGCCATAAGTTTACCCAATTGATTTACCAAGGCTACAATCACACATTTTCCCTTTTGATTGATTTCCAAGGCTACAATCACACCTTTTCTCGCTTAATAGATTACAAAGAAGTCTATAACTCTAAATAGCACTGAGAATCTTGTAGAGATAGTGATAGAGAATCAAACTAGAAGTAATCGAGTATGATTCAATTTTGATTTCGACAGAGTAATGATAAGAATATGTATTAAGAAATGAGGAGGAAGAGGAGTAAAAACCAGAAAATTATGATTCAAACTTCGTTGAAACCGACCCTTATTTATAGAAGAACAACAGTCATGACCATTCATGAAGAGTTATGGTGAATAGACACTTCTTTTGAAATTTGAATTTTGGAACCAAACTGTCACCATGTCGACTTGGTCATGCTAGGCATGTCGACATCCCAAAGGATTTTTTGGTGTTTTTGATTTTCTTTGAAAATAACCTTTATCTTATATAAAAACTATTTAAAACTTTATAAATATACTTGACTATGGTTAAAATTCATAAGTAAATATAAAGAATAATATATATATATTTAACTATAATTTTATATTTAAATCTAAGTATGAATATTTAAAAGTTAAATATATTATTTAAAAAGAAAGTTTAAAATTAGGAGTAATTTGACTTTGAAAATAAAGATGTTTTTGAGGCTAAAATTTTAAAATCAGGATCGAGGGTTTTGAATCTTTTGAAAGGAAAGTTTTGAAAACATTTTGAAAACATGATATAATTTTGAAAAATCATTTTAAATAAAAGTTAGCGGATACAAAACCATGTTCCACTAGATTTTTTGTAGGTTCCATCCTACTTAGGGTTTCATCCCTTTAACGGGCTCGAAGTGGATTCCATTCCATGAATAAATTGGATTTTAAGATGCCAGTGCTTTTCTACGAGTTTTAACAAAAATTCCTAATAATAGAAAATACTTATCCTTGAAATCTTGAACTCTTGATAGTCTTGATACTCATGAGTCTTCTATATTGATATTTTATCTTGATATCTTGAATCTCTATACTGTACAGTCTTCATTCTTAGTACCTGCATGGTTAAATCATGCATATACATATATATCTAAACTTATAATGTTAGTATTTATATTTTATAATCTATTCTAAGGTTGTTGTCATCAAAACCATCATCTCACGGACTAACAATCTTCTCTTCATGTATCATTTTATCATATCAGTACAGTTATTATCATGTATCAGGTTAGGATGGATATATTTTGCTATGTACTTTGATTTGGATTTCATATTGATATTTTTCTAAGACTATAATTTGATATTTTCTTAGACTGGTATTTTTCTGTGATATCTATATGTCTTATTTCTTCCGATGTGATACATTTGGATAGTTAGTTTATCTTTTCGATGTGTTACATTCTGAGATTATATCCATTTATCTTATACTTTAAGATGTTAAAGTTTTAAAAACCCTGAATATCTGCACTTCTCGACGCGACAACTTTTGGAGCATGTCGGGAGGTGCGGGTTGCCATAGCAGCAATATCTAAGATGTTTGCTTGTTGTTTACCAAGTAGATTGGCTTGAGATGGGATGAATTTAGGTGTGCTAGTTGACAAATCTTTTACTTGAAAGAGAATTGAGCAACAATATTACTATTATAAAGCTACTATGAGTTAAATGGAAAATCTATAGTTAAGTGAAAACTGATATTTTCTGTATTATTTTTGTAATTTTTGACTAATTCTTTACATTTGTAAATTATTTATTCGTTGACCTTATTTTGCAACTGCACTTTGTGGCCGTAGCTAAAAGTTTTGCCCCACTTTATTATTCTTAATTAATTAATTAATTTCCTTAATTTCCGTTAATTAATGTACTTTCTTCCTTACAAATTAATTCATAATAATTCTAAAATTGATGGAAATATTCTCAAAAATTCACTAAAATTCGACTACATCATCATCTTCCTTTAGTAAAATTTCGGATAAAATTATTGAATTTTAATATTTTAAAATATTAGTTTATAGCCGTAATAACCTATTTTCCATATAGTAAATTCATAATAACCCATTTCTTCATCCAAAGATTACAAAAATTAAAACCCACCTCTTTTTTGATGTTAAAACCATCTTATTAAATTTTCAAAACATTTGGAATTTTTTAACTTATTTTTTACCCTAAAACATTTCAAAAACGATGTTAATTAATATCCAACATGATTAGAATCATTCTATTCTAATCAACACATATTTACATTCATTCAAACATCAAAACCATATTAAATATGAATCCAAACAAATTTATAGGTAATTAGAGTAAGTATTACCCACCTTAGCTTTGAAAACTTGATTAATTCTTCTTTTATCTTCTTAGAAACGAAATCTTTCCCCTTTGTATTTTGATTTGCTCTCCCTCTCCTTGAAAATGGTGGCTGGCCTTGGATTTTTAGTTCTCTTTTATGTAGATAGAATATAAATGAAGTATGTGGTATAGTTAGGGGTAAGGAATAATAATTTGTACTTGGGCTAAAGTCTATTTCTTGCTTTATCTTATTAATTCCTTAATCCCTTCCTCATAACATCCCTTCCCTATTCTTAACTAAATTTACTTAATTATTATTTAATTATTTATTTATTATATTAATTACCTATTTCATGACACTCCAAAATATATAGTGTTATAGTTCGCGACTGTAGAAGAAGAACTTGTCCATACATGAAAATAAAATTATGAGACTTGATCTCAAAAAGTACACAGGCATTCTTTCTCGACACAATAGTCACTGGATCCATTAGGTTTGTCCAAAGTACGTAGCGTTAGGTACATGCCAAATTAGTTGATCACCTTTTTCTTTTTACCTATTTTGTGTTATTGTACACGTTGTTATGTGTATGTGTATTTCACGGGTTTGCAAATATCGACAATGATAATGGAAGGGAGTGAGGTTGTTATCTACCTTTACATGTCGTATAAGTTTTATACATTTATCATGATTTATTCTAATCTACTCAATATATTGAATGAATTTTGATGTAATATGGATGTAGTTAAACATTGGATGAGTCATTTGTAATACTGATTATTGTATACAATGTATCCATCTAAATGTTTATTAATACTATCTCATTATGAGGTTTTGCCCCATGTTTATATCTTGAGTTTTATTAAATTACTCAACCAAACGATTAGCTGTTTTTAACATTTGAGATTAGGCATAAGCGTAGGTTGCATTTGGCTCTAATTTTAGGCGTTATGATTATAGGCCGTTAAACTTTCGAAGGAAGAGTGATTTCATTAAGATATATAATGGTAGACACGTTAATAAAAGAATTACCAAAAATTATGGTCCATGAATCATCATGAGGAATTGGTCTCAAGCCTAGAGTAGTGGAAAATGTGGTTGATACACAATAATGATCAAACAAAGGCACATAATTACTCTTTGCCTTCAAAATTTAGAGTTCATGAGTTGATTACTCTTATGAATCCAAATCTTGGTTTTGATGGTGCTTTTTTGATGCACTTGATGGGTTCATTTGTTATGTCTTGATTTTTGACGTTATGCTCATCTTTCAACAATAGTCAATCTTATTGGTTTTTATATGACAAACTTGATAAATTTTACTGATTTATTTATGGTTGAGTTTGTTACTCTTATTGAATCCACGATCAGTATTGATGGTGCTTTTAAGATGCATTTGATGGATTCTATTGATTTTTTTAATATTAATTCTTATTAGATCCATAATAGGTTTTGAAGATTCTAAAACACGCTTGACGAATTTAACTTATTTTTTAGAATAGACCTAACTACTCATCCACAACCTGATTAGTAGTGCTTTTGAAATGCACTAGATAAATTCTATTGTTTGACTCAAGGTTAAACTTCTTGTTTTTCATATGTCCACAACCATATGTGGTGGTGCTAGAGATATGCTTTTGATGTACTCACATACTTGAGTGTGAATGTCCATTTTCTTCTATGGTAGATTTTAGGTGATCTCTCTAGAACACTCATGTTCCCAAGGTGGGAAAACGACCATAAAATGTGCATATTTAGCATGGAATTTGTTGAAATCAAAGTGTAGTACGTGCTATAGGGTTTCAACTAAGTCTTGTAGTTCAAGAGAAATTCGCTACATAGCCTAAGTTGAAACATCGCTTCTTCATGTATAATTTCAACCAAACGATATTGGTACATACATATATATATACACATACACAAACAACACATATATAACCTTTTCTTTATTCAAGTTGTTATTCTTTTTTATATTTGAAGTTTTCTTACATATGATGAGGAGTTTTTAGACAATAACAATAAAACTCTTTTCCCCCACATTATCTATTATTTTGATATACTCCTCTTTGTATACAATAATTTTCACTAGTTTTTGATTAAGTGTACGTAGGTATGGATGGCTAGGTAAGATCATGCAAGAACGCATGCGACTTAGGCAAATGGGTGTGTGGGATGCTTTGATGACACGCTTGGCACTTTCCACATGTACATTGTGCACTGGTAAGGATGGGCTTTACTTAACTAACTGTTTTTGTCTCTCTTTTTATTTTGATCCAATCTAATTATACATAAATTGAAAAGACAAGTCTATTCATTTACTTGATTATCGTCGGTGTGATTAGCTTAATCCATATTTACATTAAAGCATTGTCTTCTTCAAAGCCTGCTTGTTTATATTTTATTATCTCTTTGAACTCTTGGCCACAGTATCCACTTATGCATATCTGGTTGGCATTCATTTGAAAGAAAATATAAAAACGTCATTTTCTAAGTTCCATAAACTCCTGCGAAAAAGCTTTTTGTTCATCTTTAATTCTTCAATCTTGAGTGTACAAGTTTGAAGATTATTGTGTTTTGAGGAGTGAATGTTAATCCACGGTTGCACCATAGTCCTGCTTAATTTCTCTTTCAAGGTAGTGGCCCATCCACGATACAACCTTTCTGTTCTAGCTCTTTGGTGTTTCTATTCCAATACTCAATTCATATAAATGTTAGAATCTCTAAGCATCGAATTGAAACAAAATTATCATTGGTATAAAAAATGATTTTTTTTTTTTTTGGATTTTACTCAAAAATTAGGCAAATAGCTCTTTAAGATTTTCAGGAGAACATGAGATATGGATTTAACCTTAAATTATATTTTTTTAAGGAATTTTAAATTTGTAAATTACCAAACGACGCAAACAAGTAACTACAAATGCTATCCTAAACACGGATGAAATAAAGATCAAATAAGACAAGAATATCCATATATTATAGTATTCCGATATCTAATGCTCTACGTCTGCGTTGCTGAATTTATTTATTAATTCTTAATATACAAAGAGATCACAATGGTAAAGAATTTGAAATTACCAAAAATGATATAATGTTGGATTTTTGTAGCAAGTAGTTCTCTAACATAACAACCAAAAGGGAATGATTTTCCTTTGAAGTATGTATAAGAGTGTTAGATCTGATGTTGCCCAAAATATCAGGGAGATATGTTCAGTTAAAACACTTCCAAATCATTTGAAACTATGCACATATAGATCCAAGAAATCAAAAGAAAGATGAGGTCAATATTAAGCAGTTCGTATGTTGTCGGAATATAGCTTCACATAATGGTTAGTATGGGAAATAACATTAGAGTGGCCCACTACTTAACAACTTAGCTTGGCTCAACCATGTTGTTGAGTGAAATATTAAGATGACCTAGTCTAGTGGGTTGGTCGTCAGCTAAGTGATCCTCAATACCCCATAAGGTGTCCCACTTTTATGGCTAAATAAGAATGCTCGGTTATAATATTGTTATACCAACCCATTTGTCTTTCTTTACATTTCTGTCTTTTTTAACTTTGTAATTAGATTTTATTTCTATAACTCTTCTAACTTGACTTTTGCAGGTTCTTGTCTAATGATTCCTTGAGTAATCTAACATTCTTTATATATAAATGCTCGAGTGAAAATTTAACCATAGTGACCCTATGGTATGAATAAAGTGTCGAGAATAGCCCGGTATTGGGTAGTTTATAAAATAGATTCTAAATAAATACTAAGTGAGCATCTTCCACATTGCTAATTAGTTTTGTGATAAAATATGATTCTTTAACACAGTATCAGAGCTAGACGCTTATCTCACATTACCCAATTGGTTTTGTGATTATACATGTTTTTCAAACATAAAGCATATTTATAAAGACTGCAAATTTACACTGCTGAGCAAGCCGACCCATAACTTTCGGTTGCCCTAGCCGAATCTCAATTAAATATTTATACACTAACTATATTATGCATGTTATATAAGAAACTATCGACAGAGCCTCTATTATAATAATATAATAACTATTTCATGGTTCTAAAATTAATTACACTATAGAGGTATAATTATTGAAGTATATTGCTATAGGTATATTCATAGCATATCAAACTAAAAATACTTTTAGAAAGACGTAATCAAAAAATAGATATTCACAATGGTTGCCCTTATTGAAATTGTTGCCCTAGTATTAGCACTTGGTAGACTTGCCTTGGGGCCAGCTTTGTTGATGAGGAAGATGGTAAAGTATTTCAAAATGGTTATTTTTGGATAATAATGGTGATAAATGATGATTCATGAGACAAATCGTTATCAAAACACTTTCTTTCTATTAAAAAAACTAGAGGCAAGTGAGAATGAAAAGAAGAGACGAAGTAATAACAATTATATAGGGTTGTTTGTGGTTCTCATTTATATTGATGACATTCTTCGCATTCATAATAATTTTCCAGAAATGGAAGCACTGAAATGTTTTCTAAGAAATAGAACCATTGAAATCTTAGTGATTTTAAGTGTTTTCTAAGCATTGAAATTTTTTTCTAAGAAATGGATTTTCATAACTAAAAGAAAATACACATTAGTTTTTAAAATATTAAGAACACTTTGGTTCATAGTCGGAAACTTTTTTCTAGCGAGGAATATCTAAAACTCCCACACACTAATGGCTTAACAATGAGTGAGCCAACCAAATATAGAAAGCTGGTGGGAAAACTAATTTATCTCAAGCCACAAGATTGTACATATTCTATGATGTTCATACATTAAGCCAATTCATGCATGAGCCTTGGAATCCAAATCAGGATGTCCCTCTATGGATACTTGGATATATTAGAGATACAATTAGGCAAGTGTGGTGAAATTTTTCGGCACCCCCTCGCATTTTCCACTATGCGCGCACTTCATTTAGTGTAGGAAAGGCAAGACCACTGAACGAAGCTCTTTTGATGTCAGCGTCATGATTGGATATCTCTACATCTGCTAGAGCACATATATTTTTATGGCAATATTTATTTGTAACAAAAGGAATCGCTTGTTTTAACATGCGATCATTCTCATATATATGCTAATCTCTTTTAGATATCTTGCGATGTGGGACTAATCATAATCCAATCTCCACCCACTCTAATACAATGCGAGCCATACCTAATAGATCTACACATTGGCGAGCATTTTCTCAATTCAACCTGAAGTTATACAGAGCCCTCAAACACTTGAATAAGGCGCTAACACCTCCAACAATTTAGATTAGGTCGCTAATACCTTTTAACAGTTGGGCCAAGCTGATTTTACAAAGAGTTCTCTTTTCCACGGTTGAAGTGAGCTGTGTTCTTACTTATAACTCCACCTTAATGAGAATTCTGAGCTCAAACCACATACTGGAGCATATTTACGTCAATGTTGCATCATATTGGTCCCCTCAAACCATCGGCTCTAATACCATGTTGTGTTTCGGCATTCCAATGTGTCCACATGAACGCGCGCTTCATTGATCCGTAACGGTGCCACCTTAATGAAGCTTCCAACGTGCCAACGTCTCGATTAAACATCCATCCATCGCCTTTCAGAACGGGTACATGTATGGTTTTAGCAACGCTTGCTTGTAACAAAAGAAATTCCAAATGTTACGTACCACCAATCCCATATATATACTACGTTATGCGCCATATTTCTTGCGATGTGGGACTTAACGTTCAACCCACGCACTCTCAAATGCGAGTTACACCTAACAAAGTGTCGTTCCCTTCTTTAAAAAAATAAAACTTTATTATGCTATGATTTTGATTAGGGTACGCAGTTGCAACCTCATAAGGTTAGTTATAGGATTTTGCGTTTCTTTTGGGATTCTCTAATTTCATGGAAATTTAACAAGCAAACAAATGTATCAAGATCATCCGTAGAAGATGAATATCAAGTTATAAAAAACAATTGTTTAGAGTTTATATGTTTTTCTTTATATTTAAAAGTCTTAAGAGTTTCGCCAACCTTTGATACACATTCGTATTGTGATAATCAACCGGCACAACGTATGCAGCTAACTCCTCGTATCAAGAACACACAAAACACATCGAGATAGATACCACATTGTGCAAGAAAAACCATAAGCATGATTGATTTTTTATTCGTATATATGTGCAAGATTAATAAAAATTTCAGATATGTTTACAAAAGTTCTATGAAATAACCAGTTTATCATGTTATATAACAAGTTGGAAGTTCACAATGTTTAATCTCCTACTTAGGGGGAGTACCATAGAAATTTTTTATTTAATCATTATATTTTTTTTTTTCATATTTTCGGTATATGGAAAATTAACAAATTGTTACTATTTGCTTCTTTTTAGTTTGCACTAATTAATGATAATAAACAAGGTCCATCTTCATTTGTTTTATATATGTCTAGGTTGGATGATGAATAAAAAAATGAAGAAAAATGTTTTCATTGCTATGTATTCTTCACTAGTTATTTAAACTCTTTGTTTTGACGTACTGAATATCTTAATTGGGCAAATCGGAATGATTTTCATTATTTCCATATGGTGAAAATTCAAAATACTTCAACTAACCCATCCAGTGAATAAGTCAATTGCGTGGTTTTGTGTTCAACATCTGCGGAGTCAAATTTTTATTAGTAGGAGTCAGCAGGATGGTTCATCATCCTTTGAATTCTATCATAATTATTTCAAAGGTCAACCATTATTGCAATACCACTAGTGCAACCGCATAACGTAGAAATCGACCGCTAGATTATATAATTTTAGAAATTATTTAGTCTGTTTTTTAATTAAATTTAGTTAAACATAAAATTATAATATGCTGGAAAAAAAATTAAAATTAAAGAGATTTAAGGAGACAGAGAATAAATTGAATAATCTTAGAAAGATTTAAGGAGACATGCTACAGACATGTTTTTTATTTTTTTGGTTTCACATGATTTAATTTAGCAAGTCTATAGTAGACAAACTATTCTAATAGTCGGTTTGATTACGGGAAAATGGATCCGAGAAAAGAGGAGAAGGTGAAAAAAAAAGGTTCAGTCATAACATAATCCCTTCATTGTGTCTACAAATGTACATAGGTTTAAATCATGTTAATAAAATTCAATAAAATATATCCTAAGTTAATTAAATTTGAATCCAAAATTCAAGTCTTAATATTGTCTTTGTTGCTCATCAACATTCTGGAGTCTGTGGATCTTATATTTGTAGCTTCGCTGTTAGAATCAACAACCACAACCACCGATTCTGAAATAGTGGACATATCTCCAACTTTCATATTTTGTACTTTAAGTTCTTTACCCTTACCCCACAGGAAGGCATATAGTCCTCCAATAATCATCAACATGCCTAATAAACTTCCAGTTGTGACATCTTGACCCATGAAAACAGATTCTAAAAAAGTAGTAAACACTACAGAAAGAGAGTTAAACATGGATGGGTAAGTTGGGCCTTTCTTTGAAACTGCCCAAGACACCAAACAAAATGTTGCACCAGTGTTGAGCACGCCCTGAAATTATACAGAAAAGCTGCGATAAGAGAAGCCGATAACAGTTTATATATCTTGTGTTATTTATAAAAGAATTGCTTGAAAAAAAAAGCAGAGATACATACAGTGTATACAATCGTCAGCAGTTGAAGATCCCAGTTCAATTTCCATACATCTTCATGGCGGCATAACATTATTCCAATTGCTAGCGTCTGGAAACAGCCAGCCAGGCATGTCAACATCGATGTCCAGTACTTTGAAGGAAATATTTCATACACCTTTACCTGGTATGTTTATAAACGATTAAAAATATATTATTCGTAAAACTTGTTATGTTAAAATAATTAATTATACATGCATACCTGAACTATGAACCAACACGCGTAACTGGTGGCACTGGTGAGCAGAAGCAAAGTTCCTCTTGACCAATAATGAGGTGAAGTGTTGGTTGTCGCGTTTGGTACAAAATGAGTAGGGAAAATGTGCCATGCCTGCCCTTTGTAGAGGCTGACTATCATTGCTCCTCCTACACATAATATTGTGCCTCCTACTTTTACTCTTCCTCTCTTGTTTCCTACTCCTAATTTTTCCATCCTGCGCATACCATGATTAATTAGTAATGTTAGCTGAAACATGGGCTCGGTTTTCAAAACACGTAGCACACTCATATTCAAAATGAAGTGTTGCGTGTACGTACCCAATGAGAACAGCAAGGAAGAAGGTGAAAATGGGAATGAGATTGAGAAAATTTGAGGAGAATGCAGCGGTGGTGTCTCGAAGTCCATAGAAATAAAGGGATGTTCCTGCGGTTATGCTGGAACAAATATACATGAATTAAGTTAAAATGTTAGATTTGTTAGTAGTTGATAAAGAACTGTGAGGAATAAGGAAATGATAAGGATGTTTAGTCAAGTATGTTTCTAAACTGTTTTTTATTAGTTAAGGCCACTGGATATGGATAGCTAGAGATCGTGTTCTATTTGCTTAAGTTGAGTATGTGATTATTATTGGAATATAAGACTTGCGTTTGTATTTTTGCAGCCTTAAACGTTCCTACATTATTAGGTCCATTGTTGCTGCATGTACAAGAAATCTCATTTGCAGTCGTACATATTCTGTCTGTTTTTTCAACTCAATGTTTTACAGAAAGAACGAAAAAGAAAACCCACTTTCTACATTTCTGCATAAAAATTAAGCCTATAGTTAAGCAAATATTTGTTGCACTCTACATGATGCCAAAAATTGTACTTAAATATGTTTTATGCAGCCTCCCTGATTTCCGCTCCCTGGTCCGCCTTTTGGCATCCTCTTATTCCGGATATTATAGCATTACTCGTTGAATATCAACCAGTCTAGTAAATCCTTTAACAGTATAATATAACTCATGAGCAAATTCACAATTCCAGATTAATTTTGATCATTTTAAACTCCATTTTTAATTGACATAAATTATAAATATGACATTTATAATAATAAGATATACGACATGTACCTAAACTTTACTCCATCCAATGTTCCCAACTTCCGAACAGATTGAAGCATTAGATTTCATAACGTATCCTATTTTATTTCCTTATAAATACCACAATGTTGTCTCTTTCTTATAATCATCTAAATTTCTAAACTTAATAGCTACAGATCTGTATATTAACTTGACTTATAAATTGAGAATAATCTCTCATCACATATAATGAAAATATTGAATTATACAGAACACGTTGGACTGTTAAAAAAAAAAAATTTAATTCTCTAAACACATCTTAAAATCACTTGTTACTTCCAGGCAAATTGTAACGCAAACGGTAGGTCCAGTTTGGCTATTTTTTTTAGAAACAATCAATTTGAATGACCCATTTGGAGGGTTTTTTTCCGGTTTAAATATAGTTCGACCATAGTTAACTTTCGACCTTGAAGCGTCAAAGTTTTAAAAATGAAATAATCTTGAACATGTATGAACCAACATCAAAGTTCGGGAAAAAATCACTAACCAACATATCTGAACCATTAAAAAACTATCACTTCACTTGATCTTTATAACTACGGTTATTTTTAACCCCATTGATCACTTAACTAAAATTACTCAGTAAGTGTAGCATTTTTGTATTAAACTGAAGTGAACAAGAAAACATGCTTTGACGTAGTTTCTTCTTGAATGTTAAATACATGAAATCCAATAACGAATAAAATATGCAACAATCAAATAAAAAAGTAAAAAAGATTTTCCACCTAGAAAGTAAGGTGTACATGAGTAAATGAAAACACACAAACATGTATACTCACCCAAACAAAGCATTGATAAAAATCAACATGATGGCCTTCCAACTTAGTTTCTTCAGCACATCCCTTCAAAAACATCCAATGTTCAACTAGCTACCAAATGTATGATTATAATATAAATAACAAGCATATTAGACTAATCAAACACAAATACCTCTCTAGGAAGAAGGCGAAAGGAGCGACAAAAATAGCTCCAATCACATTTCTATAAGCAAGAAGGGCAAATACAAAAATCCCCCTTGTTAGCACCACCTTCGATAGCAAAAGCATGACTGTCGTAAATATCTGTACAAGTATCATGCTCGTTGCAACTTTCATCCCCATTGAATAAAAGAAAGTTGCGCAGAGGTTAATATAAATTTTAAGTTGTTGGGTTTGAAGATGCGTTTATAAGGGATAATGAAGGCATTACTTGGAAGAAGAAGAAATAAAAGCAGTTTGTTAAAAAGAAGCAACAAACAATCTCTATGGATATGTGGATGTACAATTTAATTACGTGATACCCTTTGGTATGCATATGGCATGTATGTTTATTTGTACACTGGCCATCCATGTTGATTAGTTTAGGTCAAAACCTAGCTATACGTACAGGCCATAGCTAGATCCTAGCTTGTTTTGTATTTGTGAAATGGTACCTACACATGTAGAACCCGTGTTTTTTAGTTGAGTTTAGGACATATGCTTAAAGAATGCAGACCTCATAATTTTGTCAGTTGCTAAATGATGCTTGAGTTTTTTATTACAAAATCATTAAACTAGATAATTTATGGTCTCTAATTTGTTACCAGATTACATCAAATTGTTTAAATCTTTTTTTTTTTTAAACCATTTTACGTATTATTACATCTCGAATTTGAAATGAAATTTCAGCTTTAATTTATTTTAGAAACTAAATAAATAAATTTATTTACACCTTATGGTTATAACTGTCCATGGACAACGGTCAACGTTTGAAGGCCAATATTTTTGTCTTTCAACCAAAAAATCTTTGTCCGATAAAAGGTGTATATAGAGACGTATGGACTATCAAACCAACTGTGCAATTGCTTCAAAATCCTCAATTCCTTGAGATCCGGCTTTCAAACACTTATGTACTTTTAATCTTTTATATAATATTTTTGATGGTTTTATTTTTGAATTAGTTATAGTGAAGTGGCAAATATATCAAGTATAATCATAATCTTTATTACAATTGGACTGCACTTTCGGTATCCAATATACTTGTTTAGGATGCTGCAATGGCACCGGATGGATGTAGATCAATAGTTAATGGTAAAGTAGTAAACTATAAAGCAAAATCAGTCAACCGCCCATAGGGCAACATATAACAATCCCATAGATATAAAATATGAGAGGATAATATGACTAAAATATACCATAGAATAAAAGTATATCAAGTTCATCATAGTTATGCAAAACAAGAAATAGAGTTTTTACATTAAACAATAAACTCAAACGAAACTGTCGCTAAATAAGTAATAGTATAGCACTGATATAACTTCATAGTGCTACACATTGGAAATATAGTATATAAGCCCCAAAAGTGGATATATGAAATATGTAGACTCCCACTCAACCTCTAAACAGCCACATGCACTAATCTAAGGCTTGGTATCTACTCTGCTCATTTAGAAGCAACCTAGATAATAAGAAAGAAAACATGAAATCTCGAGTCAGACAACAGTCTAGTGTGAGCAATCAATAATCTCATAATACTATAAAAGCCGATATGGTAAAAAGAAACACAAGGTATGAAGAATCATATGTGGCATACCCTTGCATCTAATAAGTTAGCACATAACACAATATATATCATATATCATCATAAGTGACACTAAGTACAGGATAGTGTGCCATGGTACCTAATACGACAATATCTACATCATGTGACATCTATCCTGATCGTACAATAATTATAACACACGTAGTAATCAAAGAAATCACAACGACCATCACCAAAGTCTCACATCACCACCACGATACCTTCGGATATATGATAACTTGTACAACCATAATGAAAGTCGACGACACATTACGTCGTAATCGGGTTAAGTGTTCGATCACATACTATTACCGAGGTATTAACATTAAGGCAAACTGGACCATCACCAAGATCTAGAGTACACGGGTTCCATTACGCCACGAAACACACATCATATCAAGAGTTGTCAATGATCCATTTAGCACACAACTCGGTAGCAGAACACATTAAGTCATATTCCATCATTTTACTTCATCGAACAAGCCTCCTTGGACCATCACCAAGTCCTACGCATTCTTCTCACCTGAAGTGCTTAACCCAACCCGATTCAAACCATCGATACATCAAAGTTCAAAACGTCTCCGAACACACCTCAAAGTCACAAAATATCACCCCATCAATCTTGAAGTCGTCACTTTATTTTCCCAAGTCGATCCCAGAGTGGATCTCGAGTTCTATCACTTGAAACTCGCATCATTCTCTTCGTCATCTATAACAACACGACCTCCTATGCTTTTATAATAAATTATTTTTAATTAAAATAAAACATTCGTGGTCGATTTTTAGATAATTCTACTTATGAAAATATATTTTATTGGCTTAAAATTATTTCATAAAACAGTTTGTTTTAGTAAATTGAACTAGTGAACAAATTCATTTCAAAGTAATAACAATAATATAATAAATTTGAATAAATATTTTTATATTGAAAATAATTGTTATATAATTGAAATAGATGAAAAGAAATTTTATATGATATTAATAAAATGAAAAAATTAACAAAGACAGATAACAAGTGAATTTAAATATCCTGTGTAATCTATCGAAATATATCTTGTAAATGCTCGATTTAAATCGCAATGAAAATATATTTGCAAATATTTGTTAGAATTATATATAAGTGATAGGGGGAATTAATTTAAAGGACAAAAATTTCTATATTTTTTGCCTCAAGGACACGACCTCAATATTTTTGCCACAAGGACAAACATTCTTCTAAAATTTATTCACAAGGACAAACATTTTCCAAAATTATTCATAAGGACAACAAAACTGATACCGAGCTAAAAACTGATACCTAAAAACTGCTACCGATAACTACAAACTGATACCTAAAAACTGATACCGATAACTAAAAACTGATACCTACAGAAAGTTGTCCTTCAGGATAAAATATTGAAGGTCTGTCCTTGAGGCTAAAAAGCTGTGAAATTTTGTCCTTGACAATAATTTCCTGTAAGTGATAAAGAGATTTTAATTTGCAATTAAAAGAAAGTACAGCGTTTAAATTAAACAATGAGAGAGGCTTAAGTGTAAATAACAGTTGTTCTAAAGCATTCTCTAACCTCTCTTCTAGATCTTTCCTTCAGCCCACGACAAACCAAGATCGTTCCCCTCTATATTTTTTTTTGCTCATTTTTACGCGAAATTCCATTCCAAAAAAAAAGAAAAAAAATTGCAACCTAATCTAAAAAAAATAATATACGAACTCACAAGTTAAAGCATGATGGAAGGCGGAGACCTCGGTCGGCTCTAGGGAGGCACGATGGTAGGCTGTTGGGGTGATGGAGCGGAGGTTGTCTGCATGGTGGGGGACTGTGATGGGTGTTGTTTTGTGTGCGACCCGGGAGGAGTGATAGGAGCACGACGATTTGAAGTGTGCCGGACGTGTTTGTGATGTTGGCAGCAATGCTTGCTTAGGCATTAGAAGAAGAAGGAGCTACGTCTAATTTTGGGCAATGGAGAATTGAACTTCTCAATTTTGAACAACAAGAGGTAGTAGAGTTTAGGCTGCAATAATAATCGAAACCAAGGCGAGTTACTTTATTAACTCACAACTATTGGCTAAATGCTCGTTTTTATTATTTTTATTAATTGTTTGGCAATAAATTCTTGGTTGATTTGCTCTAAATTGGTTGAAATCATGTTACAATTTCTTAATTGATCATTGTTACGATGTAAAATTTGTCGAGTGTTGAGCAAACACATCTTATGTTCTTTTTATAATAAACGTGTGTTTATAGATAGTCGGAACAACACGTGAGATTGATCGAAGGGAATAAATAAATTGAAATATGAAGCTTTAAAAGAAATGAAATATTTTGGAAGTAAATGGTGAATTTTGAAATGATTTTTGTTTAATATATTGGAAAATAAATATTGTTAGTAGTAGGAAATATTTAAAAGTGGTGATTTTTGGTGGTATTTGAATAAGTGGACTTATATATATACATACATATATATTTGTGTGTGTGCTGGCACGGACATACTTTCATTTATCTACGGCTACTAGGGTATTTTAAAGATTTTATAAAAACGATTTACAATTTATATTCTAAAATGAAGAGTTTATTTTTATGTTAATAAAAAAAGGTGATGTTTTATAGAATGACTATAACAACCCGCATATTTAACGATAATATATTTAAATGGTTTATTTAAACGAGCGTAACGGCACGCGATTCACGCGTGATGAAGAAGACTGAATTGTTTTTCTACAAATTGTATTTATTTAATACGTTCAAAAAAATGATTTCCACATATATTTAGTCATATTTTTGTGTTGAATCATACGTAAATAATTTGAAATTTTATTTCTAAGTTGCAATATCTAATTCCTCGTAAGTTTAAATTTTTATTTATATTATTAATTAATATAATTTTTTTGTCAAGTAGTTTATTTGTTAGATCCTATTTTTAAGTGATATTAAGACTTAACAAATATTTGTAGATGAATTTTGAATTTGTAAAATAAGCTTAACTGTCAGATCCTAATTTTAAGTGATGTTAAATTTTTATAATATATGTAGAGAGGCATTTTTAATATTTGATGCTGATACCAAAAGAGTGCGACAACAAATATATTACAACTATTAATAAAAATTACATATAAAGGGCAATTTTGGAAATTCATGGTCAGACAAAAGTTTGCGCCTCCAAACCAACTATTAATTAAGATATGTTTAAATCGGTAAAAAAAATGATTTCTATTTTCAAGTGATATTAAGATTTGTGTATTTGTAAAGAAGTATTCTAAATTTATAAAGGAAGTTTAATTTTAGATCCTATTTTTAAAAGCATTTTGAATTCGTAAAGCATTTTTTATCGTTAGATCCTACTTTTAGGGGCGCTTGAGTTTGTAAAAGAAGTTTAATGTTAGATTCTATTTTTAAGTTATTAAGATTTGATAATATATATAAAGGGCATTTTTGGTAGTTCACGTTGATGCCAAAAAAGTGTGACACCAAAGCTATTACAACTATTATTAAAGATATGTTTAAATCGGTAAAAAAATGATTTTTTTTTCAAGTGATATTAAGGCTTGTGTATTTGTAAAGAAGTATTCTAAATTTATAAAGGAAGTTTAATTTTAGATCCTATTTTTAAAAGTGTTTTGAATTCGTAAAGCATTTTTTATCGTTAGATCCTACTTATAGGGGCGTTTCAATTTGTAAAAGAAGTTTAATGTTAGATCCTATTTCTAAGTTATTAAGATTTGATAATATATAAAGGGTATTTTTGGTAGTTCACGTTGATGCCAAAAAAGTGTGGCACCAAAACTATTGCAACTATTATTAAAGATATAGCGTCGTTAGTCGGATTTAGATTTGAAATGTTACTTTTTGCAAACTGTCGATTTGGAACTCGAAACCCCTTCCATTGAGTTCGAAATAGCATTTGCGATCTTTTCAAGTATATGCTTTGGTATGTTTGGAGTAAGTAGAATTTTGCTACTTTTTCTATTTGGGTTTTGGGTTTGGGTTCAGCCCATTAGCTTAACTTAATACCCAACTCAGTCTCCTCTCTTCTCCATTCACTCATTTTCATTTCTTAAGCTCTAGCTCAACTGAAAATGGGGGAAAGGAAGAAGAATTAGAAACTCCAAGCCCTAGTTTCTTCTTGCAAACTCAAATTCTTGCTCCATAATCCAAGAGAAGCTATTGGAAAGCCCTCTCTTCATCTTTTCCAACTCTTTCTTCCTTCAATTTCAGAGAGTTTCCTAAACCTAACTTAGGAAATACTTGTTTTGGTCTTAGATTGAAGCTTGTAGAGTTGAAGTGGAGATTGGTTGGTCTTTTCTTTGCATTTGAGCTTCTCATCCTTGTTTTGAGTTAAAAGGTGAGTGTGACGCCCCACCTCTATGCTGACAATAACAAAGAGTATTAAAGAAAATACTGTCTGTTATTACGAAGAATAAGGCTGGATAGGAGCGGCCATCCGTAGTTAGGCCTTACACTAGTATTAGTTATCTCGATAGGAGTGGTATATATTTTTATTTTTTATCTCTTATTTATTTACTCCCATCGACATACCCAATTCCAGTATAAAACGAACTACGATGGTTCATAATAGTTTAGGACAATATATATAATAATAACACAGATAAACTAATGCGGAACACGGATAACAAATATATATATATATATATATATATATATATATATAACTGATGTCAGTTACAATACAGGTGATAGAGTACATATGATACAACTACAACTATCGACTCTGAAAGTTACATATACAAGTACATTATCGTGAATAATATACATGAATATATATCATCCTATACAAATACACTTGCTACTATAAAATGACGACGACTACTCCAAAAGATATGAAAAGACTTCATAGCTCAAGCAGCAACCCAAAGCAAGATATCTACAACCCGTAATAACTCGGTCTGACCCGAGTATTAAATTCAAAAGAAAATAATACACAGGTCAGTCTAATTCAAACTCAGTTATTAATGCACGGAAGCAATAATAATCAAGTAACTATTAGACGACAGTCAAATAAATTCACCTATCCAGTCCTTAAATAAGGAAATCAGATAACGGTAAATATAACACGTAACAGTGTTAAACAACAAATCAACAAATTCAATTTTTCAACAAAGATAAATGAAAAGATTATCAATGAAGATAATTTAGAAAACATAAGAATTGCCTAAAAAGCAATAAACGGCTAAATCTAATTATTAATAGATAATTAGAAACTCATAATCTAATTATTAAAAAGATAACTAGATATCAACAAAAATCATCAAATTAAACCAAATCAAAATACGATTCAAAATATATTGAATTGGATATACGAAACAATTCAAACAATTGAAATATCAATTAAAATGTCAACTCGGGTAGGGCTGCAGTACACACACGCGTGTACTGCCTCGCCACTACAGCATCTGGAATACGCAAAAGATCAATAAATCCAAAGCAAATAGAATATCAATAAAAGCAATATCGTGTGGCTGCAGTACACGCTCGCGTGCACTGCCGCGCCACTACAATGATGATGAAAAGATAACACATGAATGAACCAGCTCACAAAGTCAAATACCGTTACAACAAAATATGGCAACACAGCACCAAATCACAAAGACTCGAATGCTACAGATATCAGTTCAAGACAATGACAATAGTGGTGCAACAAAACACTAGATCAGTGAACTACAATATGCAACAGCAATGCAACTTATATGTACACCATGACATCAAGGCCAGAAGCTCAAGTCAGTGCACAACAACCTCGACAAACAACAACGCAGTCTCGACTAAAAAGATTCAGTGCTATACACTTAAAGGCATGTATATCAGTGTACATATATAAGCATTGAACCAAATGAAGACCCAGACTATAATGAAAGCTCAACAACTACAAGCAGATGCAACTCGACTAACAGACTTAAGTAAACAGGACAAAGTGCAGACAATCAATACACTGTAAGTGCAACAGGTAAGGGATGCATAAATGACTACCAGAGCACAAATTCAGACTCGATGGAACCAGACTCAAATGTACAGGTAAATGAAGATGCAGTGAAGCAAAAATATGGCAACACATCAAATAACACTTGCAACAGTGGTGATGCAGTGCAACATGCTTATCAAGAGTATACATGAAGTATATAAATAAGCAAATTCAATGCAGGAACACCACACAGAAGCATGGCAGAACTTAGTATTCACTCGAGGCAACTAGAAACTACATGCAGCAAGTTCATATAACAAAAGTGCATAAGGGCAGTGTAATGATGACTGGATACTCAAAAATCAATACAACATGAACCAGACCGAACCAAGATTTCAGCAGCAACAACATGAAGGAAACAAACTACAAAGACATCAACATGTATGAGAGTAACATATGATCAGTGAGATGCATGCAAGTACACAGTAAATTGAAGTGGAAGGTTGCCTCAAGCAACAGCAAATAAACAGGTTCGAACAGAGCAAAGAAATGTCATAGTCGAACGAAGTCACTTCGTCAAAATCAAGTCAAAGCCGAAGTCGACCTGAACGAGAACGAACAAATCAAAGGGACCAAAAACAAAACATCAGAGAATTCAAAGCCGTGGTAAACACGAAACCACGAGTTCGAAATCAATGCCGTGCAAATTAAGTATCCTAAAATATACGCATATGAAAAGGTCAGGAATCAAAACTATGAAACTAGAGATCACCAAATATACGAATTCGAACCAATTGCAGAAACCATCTCAATGGACGAAGTCACAAAGACCCAAAAACAACAACATCAAAACACAATCGAATGGCCGAAGCACGGTTGAATTAGATGTGAGTGAAATAAAAACACTCACCTCGCTTAGACGAGCACGAAGCCAACGATCGACGCTCGAAATAGGTCGGCACCTTCAATTTTGCTCGAACCCTAGCTTTTGAACGAAGGGGAAGTGGCCGCCAATTTTTTTTTTTATGTTTCTGTTTTTAGGGTTTTAGAAAATCAAGGGGGATCGGTTACAAGCTTTGTTAAATAACACCGCACCAATTAAACATGGGCCCAAATTATTTTAAAGCCCTCTTAACCCATACAAATTTCAAAAGAATTTCAACCCCATGAAATCACCAAATATTAATTAACAAGTGATTTTAATCGTTTATTGACGATTATAAAATGGTGCAAAACCCCGGGTTGTTACAGACTCCCCTCCTTATAGAAATTGCGTCCCCGCAATTTTCATAATTAAAGTCGTCAATTATAATTATTTTTCTAACATAAGCTGGTTAAGCTAGAAAAATAAAGGTCAAGAACACAAACACCAAAGAAATCTTTTAATTTCATAAAAGAAATTCACAAATTCTCAACAAAATCTAATTATCAATAGATAATTCAGAAAACAGCAAAACTGAATAAATGCAATTATCGGCAATATTCAATTATCAATTAGATAATTATAATACAGAAATCCCAAAACAGCGATATCTAATTATCGATACGATAATTAGAAAACAACAAAACCTAATAATCAACAAAGATAATTAGAAAACACCAAATCGCAAATCGCAAAACCGCAAACATTTAGTTATTAACCAGATAATTTGAAAACAACAATTATCTAATCACCAAAAACGATAACCAGAAATCTCAAATCAACAAATATCCAATTATCAAAAATGATAACCAGAAATCTCAAATCAACAAATATCTAATTATCAAAAACAATAACCATAAATCTCAAATCAACAAATATCCAATTATCAAAAACGATAAGCAGAAATCTCAAATCAACAAATATCCAATTATCAAAAACGATAATAAAAAATATCAAATCAACAAATATCCGATTATCAAAAACGATAATCAGAAATCTCAAATCAACAAATATCTAATTATCAAAAACGATAACCAGAAATCTCAAACCAACAAATATCCAATTATCAAAAACGATAACCAGATATCTCAAATCAATAAATATCCAATTATCAAAAACGATAACCAGATATCTTAAATCAACAAATATCCAATTATCAAAAACGATAACCAGATATCTCAAATCAACAAATATCCAATTATCAAAAAAGATAATTAGAAATCTCAAACCAACAAATATCCGATTATCAAAAAACGATAATCAGAAATCTCAAATCAACAAATATCCGATTATCAAAAACGATAATCAGAAATCTCAAATCAACAAATATCTAATTATCAAAAACGATAATCAGAATCCACAAATATCTGATTATCAAAAACGATAATCACAAATCACAAATCAACAAATATCTAATTATCAAAAACGATAATCAGAATCAATAAATATCTAATTATCAAAAACGATAATCAGAAATCTCAAATCAACAAATATCTAATTATCAAAAACGATAATCAGAATCAAAAAATATCTAATTATCAAAAACGATAATCAGAAATATCAAATCAACAAATATCTAATTATCAAAAACGTTAATCAGAAATCTCAAATCAACAAATATCCGATTATCAAAAACGATAATCAGAAATCTCAAATCAACAAATATCCGATTATCAAAAACGATAATCAGAAATCTCAAATCAACAAATATCTAATTATCAAAAACGATAATCAGAATCAACAAATATCTAATTATCAAAAACGATAATCAGAAACCTCAAATCAACAAATATCTGATTATCAAAAACGATGATCATAATCAACAAGTATCTAATTATCAAAAACGATAATCAGAATCAACAAATATCCGATTATCGAAAACAATAATCAGAACTCATATCAACAAATATCCAATTATCACAAACGATAATCAGAATCAACAAATATCTAATTATCACAAACGATAATCAGAAACAACAAATATCCGATTATCAAGAATGATAATCAGAACTCATATCAACAAATATCCAATTACCTACAGATAATTGGAAACAACAAATATCTAGAAATCAATTAAGATAATCTAGACAATCAACATAAAAGGTTGGATCGATCCCATCAGATGGCCATTTTTTTTAGCTAAGCCGCACGTGCATCAACAAATGGCCGAAGCCTACCAAGTACTATAAATTTTGGCGCTCATCAGATGACCCGAAGGTCCGCAGAGTGGCCCGAAAGCCCAACAAATGACCCGAAGGTCCATCAGAGTGGCTCGAAAGCCAAATAAAATCATCAGAATCATCAAAACAGCAGATATTTCAATTAACGAGTCCGGAATTAACCAAAATAGCAAACACAC
Source organism: Allium cepa (assembly GCA_030765085.1). Classification (NCBI taxonomy): domain Eukaryota; kingdom Viridiplantae; phylum Streptophyta; class Magnoliopsida; order Asparagales; family Amaryllidaceae; genus Allium; species Allium cepa. Next base: position 780,641,296 of record CM060934.1, read on the forward strand.
ATGTCCCATACCACGAGTTTTACTAAATCATTTAATTCTCTTCATCGTTTCCTTGAAAGTGCAAAATTGTGTATTCCAAAAATAACATTTCACATTCTCAAACGGACAAGTCCGGAATTAAGCGAATCAGTAAAAGAAAGGGGTCATAGTCCTCAATTTTGCTGAAACGTTTAAATTGCTTTCTCATTCTTTTGAAAGCGCAAACTACAAAACTTCTGAAAACAATTTCATTTATTTTATAAAAGTAATTATTTACATTCTCAAACGGACAAGTCCGGAATTAAGCTAATCGGTAAAAGAAAGGGGTCATAGTCCTCGATTTTGCTGAAACGTTTAAATCGCTTCCTCATTCTTTTGAAAGCGCAAACTGCAAAACTTCTGAAAACAATTTCACTTATTTTTATAAAAGTAATAATTTACATTCTCAAACGGACAAGTCCGGAATTAAGCGAATCAGTAAAAGAAAGGGGTCATAGTCCTCGATTTTGCTGAAACATTTAAATCGCTTCCTCATTCTTTTGAAAGCGTAAACTATAAAAAATTTGAAAACAATTTTTTTTATGTTGAATTTTTTTTAAACACGTGATTAAAACAGCAACATCAGTAGCAACTTCGACAAGGAAATTGCACTTCTCAAAATACCGTAAAACAGACAACAAAATCAGCACCGCGGGATAACCGCTTGAAAATCCACTTTAAAATTTGACGGCTACTGAAGTCAAAGCGACAGTAATTTTAAACGTCAAAATCTCATCAAAATATAATACCTGTGAATTTTCATTCATTAAAAAGGTCAACAAAACACCGTGCTTCAAAAAGCTAACACTGGGGTAAAAAAATTCCGTTATAAAAATAACGGCAACAAAATACGTTTAAAACCAAACACCGGTTTAACGTAAAATTAATGCAGTAACATGCAGCATAAATTTGCACGTATACCACAAAATGAACAAAGAAATCATTCAAATATATCTTCAACGAAGATAATTCAAAACAGCAAAAATCTCAACAAATTCACATAATTGCAACCGCTTCGATTCCTCAAATCGGATTCGAAATTTTCAAAGAAAACAAAATAAACACAGCTATGAAAACAACAAATGAAATTTATTTCAATTTCATATTTTTGATTTTTAAATCCAAAAGAGTTATCAGCTGTTCTCAGCGAAGACAGTCTCACTGTTTCCGCTGCGCACTCTGATAAACAAAACACAAATTACTTAATCATCAAACACAATTTCACTTTTAATTTTAAATAAAGCTATTTAAAAATTTCATCATATTTTCAAAACTTTAGTTTTGACTCAAAACATAATAAAAACATCGACAAATAGTTGTAACACATGTTACATCTAAGTTATGTTTTATATTATGTCCATAAACCCCAAGCTTTGATACCAACTGTGACGCCCCACCTCTATGCTCACAGTAACAAAGAGTATTAAAGGAAATACTGTCTGTTATTACGAAGAATAAAGCTGGATAGGAGCGGCCATCCGTAGTTAGGCCTTACACTAGTATTAGTTATCTCGATAGGAGTGGTATATATTTTTATTTTTCATCTCTTATTTATTTACTCCCATCGACATACCCAATTCCAGTATAAAACGAACTACGATGATTCATAATAGTTTAGGACAATATATATAATAATAACACAGATAAACTAATGCGGAATACAGATAACAAAAGTCTCATATATATATATATATATATATATATATATATAACTGATTACAATACAGGTGATACAGTACATATGATACAACTACAACTGTCAACTCTGGAAGTTACATATACAAGTACATTATCATGAATAATATACATGAATATATATCATCCTATACAAATACACTGACTACTATAAAATGACGACGACTACTCCAAAAGATATGAAAAGACTTCATAGCTCAAGCAGCAACCCAAAGCAAGATATCTACAACCTGTAATAACTCGGTCTAACCCGAGTATTAAATTCAAAAGAAAATAATACACAGGTCAGTCTAATTCAAACTCAGTTATTGATGCACGAAAGCAATAATAATCAAATAACTATTAGACGACAGTCAAATAAATTCACCTATCCAATCCTTAAATAAGGAAATCGGATAACGGTAAATATAACACGTAACAGTGTTAAACAATAAATCAGCAAATTCAATTTTTCAACAAAGATAAATGAAAAGATTATCAATGAAGATAATTTAGAAAACATAAGAATTGCCTAAACAGCAATAAACGACAAAATCTAATTATCAATAGATAATTAGAAACTCATAATCTAATTATCAAAAATATAATTAGATATCAACAAAAATCATCAAATTAAACCAAATCAAAATACGATTCAAAATATATTGAATTGGACATACGAAACAATTCAAACAATTGAAATATCAATTAAAATGTCAACTCGGGTAGGGCTGCAGTACACGCACGCGTGTACTGCCTCGCCACTACAGCATCTGGAATACGCAAAAGATCAATAAATCCAAAGCAAATAGAATATCAATAAAAACAATACCGTGTGGCTGCAGTACACGCTCGCGTGCACTGCCTCGCCACTAGAGTGATGATGAAAAGATAACACATGAATGAACCAGCTCACAAAGTCAAATACCGTTACAACAAAATATGGCAACGCAACACCAAATCACAAAGACTCGAATGCTACAGATATCAGTTCAAGACAATGACAACAGTGGTGCAACAAAACACTAGATCAGTGAACTGCAATATGCAACAGCAATGCAACTTATATGTACACCATGACATCAAGGCCAAAAGCTCAAGTCAGTGCACAACAACCTCGACAAACAACAACGCAGTCTCGACTAAAAAGATTCAGTGCTATACACTTAAAGACATGTATATCAATGTACATATATAAGCATTGAACCAAATGAAGACCCAGACTATAATGAAAGCTCATCAACTACAAGCAGATGCAACTCGACTAACAGACTTGAGTAAACAGGACAAAGTGCAGACAATCAATACACTGTAAGTGCAACAGGTAAGGGATGCATAAATGACTACCAGAGCACAAATTCAGACTCGATGGAACCAGACTCAAATGTACAGGTGAATGAAGATGCAGTGAAGAAAAAATATGGCAACACATCAAAGAACACTTGCAACAGTGGTGATACAGTGCAACATGCTTATCAAGAGTATACATGAAGTATATAAATGAGCAAATTCAATGCAGGAACACCACACAGAAGCATGGCAGAACTTAGTATTCACTCGAGGCAACTAAAAACTACATGCAGCAAGTTCATATAACAAAAGTTCATAAGGGCAGTGTAATGATGACTGGATACTCAGAAATCAATACAACATGAACCAGACCGAACCAAGATTTCAGCAGCAACAACATGAAGGAAACAAACTACAAAGACATCAACATGTATGACAGTAACATAAGATCAGTGGGATGCATGCAAGTACACAGTAAATTGAAGTGGAAGGCTGCCTCAAGCAACAACAAATAAACAGGTTCTAACATAGAAAAGAAATGTCATAGTCGAACGAAGTCACTTCGTCAAAATCAAGTCAAAGCCGAAGTCGACCTGAACGAGAACGAACAAATCAAAGGGACCAAAGCCAAAACATCAGAGAATTCAAAGCCGTGGTAAACACGAAATCACGAGTTCGAAATCAATGCCGTGCAAATCAAGTATCCCAAAATATACGCATATGAAAAGGTCAGGAATCAAAACTATGAAACTAGAAATCACCAAATATACGAATTCGAACCAATTGCAGAAACCATCTCAATGGACGAAGTCACAAAGACCCAAAAACAACAACATCAAAACACAATCGAGTGGCCGAAGCATGGTTGAATTAGATGTGAGTGAAATAAAAACACTCACCTCGCTTAGACGAGCACGAAGCCAACGATCGACGCTCGAAATCGGTCGACACCTTCAATTTTGCTCGAACCCTAGCTTTTGAATGAAAGGGAAGTGGCCGCCATTTTTTTCCCGTATGTTTCTGTTTTAGGGTTTTCGAAAATAATCAAGGGGGATCGGTTACAAGCTTTGTTAAATAACACCGCACCAATTAAACATGGGCCCAAATTATTTTAAAGCCTGCTTAACCCATACAAATTTCAAAAGAATTTCAACCCAATGAAATCACCAAATATTAATTAACAAGTAATTTTAATCGTTTACCGACGATTATAAAATGGTGCAAAACCCTGGGTTGTTACAGTGGGATTTTAAAATCACGTTGTAACGACCGTGATTTTATTACCGTCGTAATAAATATTTTAAAAATCTGCAACGAACGTAATTTTTGAGTTACGGTCGGAGAAAATATTTTAAATAGAAATTTTAAAATTTTAAAATTTTAAAATTGAAAAAATAAATCTGTTGCCAAGTCAGTTGAATTGCGTTACACTTTTATTTACTTTCACGTACATAAGAAAGATTGGGTCAGTTAGAAAAACAATGGTTGAACATTCTTTCTTTGCTGCCACTACATTTTTTCTAAAAGCAAAGTGAACTGTCAGTTGGAAAAGAAAATGCAAAGTACAAAAAAATTTATACCCAAATTCTGTCACATTCTTTTCATAAAGCAAGTGTAAACACCTGCATTCTGGCATTCAAGTAGTAATGCAAAGGCATAACCAGAAGTAAAACAAAGTGTGAAAGCAAGTGTAATATACATCAGATATTATATTTTAGTTATCATCATTTTTCCTTAACTGCACTAGCCATGTGTAGCCGTGTACCATAATTGCAAATGCACGTTTGCATTTAATGAAATTGTACAAAACACTTTTTCCAGACCCCTCACCCTTGACTGTTCTCAGCATTGAAAAAAAATCTTTGCTACATTTTTTTTTTGCTCATTTTGTTCAGCTGCTCAAGGAGCTCATTAATGGAAGCTCACAGAATTATTCTCTTTTGGATTCCTTCTTGCCAGTGAGACAAACAAATGTGAGTGCAGATTACTCACATCACGGATCTATTTGTTACCACTTGATCTTTTGCTTTTCACTGAGCTATTTGTTACCACTTGAGTCTTGTTCATTCACATAGCTTTGTTGTATTTGAATCCATGTTTGGTTTTGACTGTGTGATCTGCGCTTTACTCCTGTTGGTTCCACTCCACTTAAATATTCACCCATGTATGTATATCCATCGAGTTGTTTCATGTGCACGCACTGTCCTCTACCGTGTTTTAGTTGGCATTGTCTTGGTTCTGATTTATGCATGACATGTATGTATCAATACATATGGGTTTGTGAGAAAGAAAATACTGTATCCAATTTACCGCACATATACATTAGGCTGTATCACCAAAGTTGAGTCACAGGTCACAAAATTTTAGTTTTTCCATTGGTTGCATGCATGCGTTATACTTGGGTTCAAGCATTGATTTTGGGTACAAAATTTTTGTTCCATACGTGTTGCATGCATTGTATTTGTGGTGTGAAAGAAAATTATAGTCCAGATTTTCTTTGTTGCGTGCGTGTTTTTTTTTCTCATCCCTGTACCTTGTCCCTGTTAATTGTTCATGTGTGTTTTGCCTATTTATCTAAGTGCGTGCATGCTATGTAGAAAACCCTGTTCCAAGTTTATATATTTTTTCTATTTTGTCACTTGCACTGGTAAACATTGAAGTATATTACTTCTTGCATGAGAATTGGGCTACTTGCATTGCTATCTTGCAATTGTATGTACCTGAGAACGTGTCAGGGTAGAAATACTTTTAGTCTGAGCAAATTGTTCAATTTCCTCTATGCAAATGCTTTGAAAAAAAATTGGGTTTGCAAGTTAGTGACTTTGAAAATTTTCACCTGCTTGCATAAGTGTAATTCATGTATAGGTTAAAAAAATAAGACCTGATGCTTTAATGTGTTACGTGTATAGGTTAAAACTTTTTGTACATCATTATTTTTAAGAGCATGTCAATACGTTACGTGCATTTTAATGTGCACGTGCATTTTAATGTGTACGTGCAATTTGATGTGTTACATGCATTTCTAGTTTAGCCGAGCATTTTAATGTGTTACGTGTAAATGTGGAGTATAATATTTCCCGACATCATATTTCATGTTTAAAATTTTTAATGCAGTCCGTTATTAAATTTGCTTTGAAACGGTGTTACGGTTTAAAACGTATTTTTGCGCCATTATTTTTATAACGGAATTTGTAAGCCGGTACTGTATTTTTGAAGAATGTCGTTTTGGTGAATAAAAATTACTGCTATTTTAACGTCAGCAACTGTTAATTTAAAGTGAACTTTGAAGCGGTTATCCCGCAACGCTGATTTGGTATCCGTTTTTACGGTGCTTTGTGAAGCGCAATTTCTTTGTCGAAATTGCTATAGTTGTTGCTGTTTTAATCACGTGTTTTAAAAATTGTTTTAAAATAAAATTGTTTTCAAAAAATTTACAGTTTGCGATTTCAAAAGAACGAGGAAGCGATTTAAACGCTTCGGCAAAATTGAGGACTATGAACCCTTACTTTTACTGATTCGCTTAATTCCGGACTTGTCTGTTTGAGAACGAAAAATGTTATTTATTTAAAATACACAATTTTGCACTTTCAAGGAAACGATGAAGGGATTTAAACGATTTAGCAAAAGTGCGGAGTATGGAACCATACTTTTACTATTTCAGTTAATTCCGGACTCGTTAATTGAAATATTTGTTGTTTGATGATTTTGTTGGGCTTTCGAGCCACTATGATGGACCTTCGGGTCAAATATCAGTACTAGACCTTTGGGTCATATGTTGGACCTTCGGGTATTTGTTGGACGCCAAAATTATGATGACAGTACTTGGTAGGCTTCGACCATATGTTGATGCAGGTGAGGCGTAGCTTAGACTCGCCATATGATAGGATCGATCCACTTTTATGTTGATTTTTCTAGTTATCTTTTTTTGATTTCTAGATTTTGTGAATTTTTGATTTGAATTCAATTATGAATTTGAAAGTTGATTTTGATGGAGTTTGATGTGATTTCTTCATTTAACTATGTTGATTTCTTATGTTGAATAGTCTCACTCGAGATTATTATTATTTTGATTGATGTTGTTTATGATGAATTCACTTCTAAGAATAAATTAGACTGATCCGTTTATTATTTTCTTTTAAATAATACTCGGGTCAGACCGAGTTATTTCAGGGTAATCTCTATCCCTGATTCAGTAGCAGCTTCATCTTTGGGATCTCACTTCATCTTTTGTCTAGCCTTCAAGGAGTTCTTTTGGTTATTTGACTCCCATCTCATGTATATTAATGTATATGCATATGTACATTTAGTTTACGTAAACTATCGATTGTTGTAGCATGTATTCTAGACTTGTCTTCCGCTATATATATCTGATATTTCTGTTCTGATGTGATTATACTATCAGTGTTGTTGTTATTATGAGTTGTTCTGAATTTTTCTTTAGCCACTGTAGTTTCGTTTTATATTTGGATTGAATTTATATCTTTGGGAGTAAATTTCACAACTCCTATCGATGTAATCAATACTCGTCTAAGGCATAACTTACGGATGGTCGCTTCTAACAAGCCTTATTCTTCGCAATAGCAAACGTTATTCCTTATAATAACCTTTGTTATTGTGAGCATAGAGGTGGGGCGTCACAGCTTGGTATCAGAGCTTGAGAACAAATTATAATATACACATAGCAGAAATAGAATGGAACATATGTTACAACTATTCGGGGGTTTTATTCGTGCCTTTTTAATCTATTTCTTCCACTTTAACATGTGGAGTACGTCTAGGAATAAAATTATATATTCCGTAGTATTCCATTTGTTCAACTTCTTATCAATTGTATATTGTTTTAACTGATCCTTACCTTCTCTTTTCTCTCAACCATGGCTGGACGAGGTAGAGGAAAGCGTTCTTCTGCAGGTCTGTCTAGTGGTTCTCATCCGAACGATGTCTATATGTCAGATGATCAGTTTATGGAGCTATTTCAAGGCACTCAGCCTCCTGTTGCTACTCCCGCAGCTCCTACTCAGAAGTCTTCCTTCGTCCGCATGTGTAGTGACTATTCCCACCTTGGAGGTCAGCCTTTCAAGGGATCAGAAAGTGTTATGGAGGTTCAGACTTGGTTGCGCACTTGTGAGCGCATATTTTCTCGGATGGATCTTTCTAATCATCATCGCGTTCTCGTGGCATCTAGTATGTTGCAAGAGCGTGCGCTTGATCGGTATTAGCTTTTTATTGCGGAAGTTGATGAGTCCTCTCTCTCTTGGGTTCGGTTTAAGGAACGATTCGAACTTAAGTTCATTCCTAAGTCAGAAAAGGCTAATCATGCTCGTAGTTTCCTTGAGTTGAAGCAAGGAAAGTCATCTGTTTCTGATTATGTTGCTTCTTTCGAGGCCTTATCCAAATACGGAGTTGAGTTCATTAACACTCCGCGTAAGAAGAATCTTCGTTTTGTGGATGGTTTGAAGAAAGTTCTTTTGCTTCAGCTTAATCTTTCTTTTGAGGAGCTTGTTGATTTGGCTCTTTGTCTTGAAGCTGTTGAAAAGGAGCGTGATAGTGGTGATGATGTTGAGGTTTCTAAGAACCCCAACAAGAAGAGGTTTCCATTTCGTAAGCCTAATTCTTCTAACCAGAAGAAGAAGCAAGCTGCCTCTAGTTCTCAGCCTAGTAGTGCACCTTCTGTTCAGAGGGCGTGCTATAATTGTGGTTCTTTAGATCATCTTCTTCATGGCTGTCCTAAGCCTCGCATTTGTCGTTATTGCAAGAAAGAAGGTCATTGGGTTTCTGATTGTCCTATTGCTCCTAAGGGTTTCAAATCTGGGAAGCTTAATGTTGCTAAAGCTTCTGGTGATTCTTCTAAGCCCAAAGGTATTATTCCTTCTGTTTTGGAAGGTCTCATTGTATTTCATGGCCGTTCTATTAGAGTTCTTTTCGATACAGGTACATCACATTCATTCGTGTCGAAGGAGCTTGTTGATATTATTCATTTGGATGTTGTTACTCTTTGCGACCCTTTGAGGATCGTAAATCCTATTGGTGGATCTGCTACTCTTGGTTTGTTATGTGTTGATGTTGTGCTTATTCTTTGTGGTTTCTCCTTTCATGCGAATCTGCATGTTATGTGTAACGACCCGGAAATTTCGAAACCGAAAATTTCCAGATAGGTAGAGAAAAGAAAACGAGATAGAAGAAGAACAGAAAAGAAACACGCAATCTCACATTCGCAGCGGTTAAAATATAATATCTCATAAATAATAGTTTTACAAGAAGAACTATATCATTACACTTATATTTTTATACATCAGAGTTACATTATGTACATAAACATTGGACAAACCATCACATACAGATACTACAATATCACATTGGATACTCTCTATACGTCCCTGCCATCAAGCTCGCCTCATGTGCTTCAGAACGTCCTTACCTGAAAATCTGTAATACTCGGTCTGACCCGAGCATTACATCAAAGTAACACCTGGGTCAGGCTGGAAACCAGCGTGAGTAAACCCATCTAATATGAAATACACCAAATAAATAACCAATTTTAAACCCGGGGTAACTCGTAACAATTTTACAAATTCTACAGGTTTGGTATAGACAACACTTATTATACTCATCTATTTCTAAGTGTCAGAACTCAGGTTTTATGGTCCAATTCGCTTAAATCATTCCATATCAGTTATTGATATCACAAATCAGTTTATGAGGAATCGAAGTGGGTTCGGGTATTTACTAATACCCGACTCCTGTCTCTTCGAACCCAATGTCATCTTAACTTAAGTTATTCAAGTGAAATACAATTCAACTTTAAATACAGGATGTCTCAGTAATTCATCATCAATAAATAGCTACATCATTACAGTTTAAATCAAACATATCTTATCATATTGCATCACGAACCACATATTAGGGATAATAATTAATCAAAGGCTCCCAATATCATTCTATAATTCCTTAATTAATTTCACAAATTAATTTATCCTTAACCAAATACAGTAATTAACCTTTAATTGCTTCATTAATTAATTATTAACCATAATTATTAATCACCCTTGATTAATAATAACCAGTAATTAACTATCCTCAATTACTTCATTAAATAAATTAATCCTTAATTCTCTAATTAATCCCTTGATTAATCCATTCAGTAACCAACTACCCTTAATTACTTTATTTCAAAAATTAATTACCCTTAATTAATTATCTCAATTAATCCCCTGTTTAATTACAAGGAATTTATTCCAAATTACTTCCATCGTCAACATCTTTAATTACATCCAGCAATTACCATTAATTACTTCCTTAAGTAATTACACTTCCATTAATTACATTAAGTAATTATTCATCAATCATCAAGTGTTTAAATTAATTAAACTTAATTAATTAATCTAAACTAATCACATTAAACCCAATTAATTACATTAAGTAATTAATTTCTTAATTACTTTTATTAAGTAATTAAACTTAAACAATTTCACATACGATTATTCTTAATTAATTAATTTAATTAATTATTATAATTTATTACATTAATTAATTATCAAATATTAATAACCTTCATTAACAATTATTAATTACTTCTCTAAGTAATTAAACTTAGTCAAACCTTATTAGTTTCAAATTAATTAATTCTCAATTTACAAATTAATTTATCCTAAATTTAATTAACTTAATCCTTAATTAACAAAATTTAAAACCCTTAATAACTTCATTAATTAAATTCTAAATTAATTGACCTATTAATTTAATGAAATCTGAAATCATTAAATCTAAATTAGCTTTAAGGAAAACATTTCTTTTACATCCTTTAAAAATTTTCAAGAAAAAAAACTTTATCTTTGAATTTACTTTAAAATTCCATTTCAAAATAAAGATTTGAAATAATTAACAATTTAACTTAACAAATTTAAATCAAGTTAAAACCTTTTTAAATCAAAGGTTAAAGAAACATTCATCATATAAAGAAGTTTATATAAGAGTTTTAAACCTAATCATTTAACTTCAAACTTATTTCAAAATCTTTCTTAACCCTTTAAAGTTTGGTAAAATATCTTAAATTTTATAAAACTTTATTTATTTTCAATCTAGGATTCATAAATAAATTTAAATCCCATCTTTAATCTCCTGAATTTCAACTTTCTTTAAAATCCTGTTCTCAAATTTACATATTTTTTTTAAATTTACAAAAAGCCAGGTTTTTTTCTAAGAAAACCTGTAACAACTAAAAAAATAATAATACCCGAGACTCTTCCAAAAATACTTCGAGTCACTAACCACAAATCTCGAGCCAAATGCATGAACTACCCGAGTAAAACTCGAGCAACCTTCTGCTCAAACCCAAACAACTGACCTCACCAGAAAATGGTGCACAGTGCACATGCACCGACCACCCACCCATCTCCGACCAACACTGATGACCTAAACAAGTCATCAATCCCCAGTGTACCCCATATCAATCACCGGAACCTTGATTCACCCTCGAAATCAAAATCCAGACTTCAAACCCAAAACTGCAACCTCCATCCCAAAACCTGGAACGATCCTCCTTCTCCTACTGCCGATCACCGGAACTCCATAGGCTTCGGCCTTAGCCTCGTCCATGTCCTAGCCACCATTACTCAAAACTTGGTAGCACTCTATCCCCCATAGGTTGATTTCTGAAGCAATTCCCAACTTTCACCAAAACTAGGTTTGGAAAATCTTCAGGCCAACCCCCATCGCCACAACCTTCTGATCATCATATAGATTATTTTCCTCCAATCTCCGGTCATACCTCTTCCTCCAGAAAGAAATCCGATCTCCCAATTTACTGAGATCGCTAGGGAATTCCCAATACTCCAAATCCGATCAAACCCAAACTTCTCTCCCAATCCATTACTAAAATTCATGATTTTAGGTTTAAAATTCATGATTTTAGATAAGAATTCAGGTTAAAATCTTGAATTGATGTTTTAAGAGGTTTGAGATTTTACTTATTTTAAACAATTACTGTTCTTAAAGGTTTACAGAGACAACCAGATTTTACTTTATCCTAATTGTAATTTATAAACATAAATCCACATTAAACAAACAACTTTTGTTTAAATCATAATTCCTAACTAAGATCAGATCAAGTGGTGAAGGATTTTTCTCTCTCTTAGTTTTTCTAAAAAATAAAAACAGAACAGATGAACAGGTACCTAGCAACACAAATGTATACACAGAAGATTTCATCAAAATATAAACATCAAAAGCATACTCATTTCTATTTAACCACATGCAAACAGATATTTCATACTTAAACCCCTTATATATATATATATATATATATATATATGAGGTTACTCACCTTAGATGCAATTGAATAAAGGAATCTTGAAAGTTTTTTCTTAAATCTGGAATTTGGCTGCCTGATCTGTTACAGGTCCTGAATTTTTGAAAATATTTTTGCTCTTCTTTATTTTCTTCTGGTTTGAAGTTGTTAGCAAGCAGACTTTGAAATAGTTACAGGGCTTTGTTTGATCTTGAGAGATGAATTACAGAGTTTAATCTACAGGTTGAATGGTGGTTACTGGTTTAGAAAATAGGTTTTGGTTTTTATTTAAAGATAGTTTACCGGTTAAGTTTCTTTGTTTAGCAAAAGAAATAGAAGAGATGGAGCTAAGGTTTATATGATGTTCATTACGATTTATTAGAATTAAAGAAAAAGAAAAGGACACTTGTATGCACTAACTTACACATGTCATTTTGTTTTAGATTGTTTACATTTGTTAAAATGTTTACATTTTTAATTAAAATGCTCCTAATATGTTTTTATGTATATTTTATATAATATTCTTTATTAAATCTTATGCATGATATATTTATTTAAGATATTTATAAAGCTTTTGTATTTATTTAAATCGATTAACAATCACTTTCTTAATTAATTTAAAGAGGGTTTCCTTTAGGGAAAATAATATATGACAAATCCTATTTGAATCCAAAATAATTTAAAGTATTTATCTTTAAATAAAAATTTAATTTAAAATCCAGAATTCCAATCTTAATTCAAAATAAAAAGAAAATCAACTCATAAATTTAAATATATACTTTTAAGCAAACACATCTTAAATTTGTTTTTTTTAAAGAAGAAAAATAAAAATTTCTCTACTTAAAATCTGCTTATCTATATATATTCACTCTTTATTATTTTCAAATATTTATTATTCAATTTTTGTTAAAATTTTAAATTCATTTATATATCCAGATATCTATATATATATATATATATCAGAATTTCATTTGTTCAATTAGTAAATAAGTATTTTATCAAATTTAATCCTGTTAATTTCCAATTAACAAATGCCCAGAAATTCGGGTTATCACATTCCTTCCCCCTTTGAATCTTTTCGTCCTCGAAAAGAAACGAAGCCAGAATTTATTAAAATGCTTAAAATCAGATAAATTTTTCTTTGACCATTTTTAAAACACTTTGGAAATCTATATGATATTATGAAATAGTTTTTATGATAATACTTTTTATAACTCGATGTTTTAACCAGTCTATCCTTGTTCTCACAAAAATTCGGTCATACGTTGATCAGGCGCATGACTGAAAATCTATAAGTACTTAGCAGACCCGTTTTCAACACCTAGTGAAAATACTTGAAAATAATTTTATTGAAAATTTAGAAAACAGTTTTTGAAAATAGAGGATATATCTTTGGTGAGAATGCTCTGGAAATCATCACCCCCATCCATGGCCACAGTGACATTCCAGGGTTATGTTGCCGTCGCAGCAAAAGTCCATGTAACTGCAGGCTCTCCGCGGCCTCTCGATTACGCCACGGAACCCACACAACAGATCACAGTTACATCCAGGGTTACGTTGCCGTCACAGCAAAAGTCCATGTAACTGCAGGCTCTCAGCGGCCTCTGATTTTCGCTGTCGAAATGAAACTTCTCCACTCCACTTGACCATAGATCGCAGTCTACCGATGTTGCGTTGCCTTCCTGGCAAAATCAAGTGTAGACCGTTGAAACTCATCCTCCACACGATTTTCGCTATGGTCCCCACAGTAGATCGCAGTGACATCGAGTTACAATGTCGTCACAGCATAACCCAAATGCCCCTGTAGGCATCAGCGCCATCGACTTTCGCTACCCAATAATCCTCAGGAACTAGTTTTGTCCGGACTCCTCATAGGATCAACTTTAGAACCCCCCTTGGGGCTCAAGGCAGCACCACTCGGTGGTACTCCTGAGAAGTCCATTCCAAGGGAGCGCCTCTTTCCCCAGAGCAATCATCAAAACATTTTATACTATACATATATAGTATCTTTAAATCATACACCTAGTATGATCTCATATAAAGCTCCTTTACACAAAATCAATTATTCCAAAATCGATAATTCTCAAACTAGGCTTTCCAAATTTCGATATTGATTTTACCCAAAAATCAAAAGCCCTTCCCAAATCCATAGGTTCCCAAAACCTTTTCCAAAATCCTCATAAGATCCTTTTTTTTATATATATACAGATATATAATCTTTAAAATCTTGGATTATTTCAAACTTGTATAAGACTTCTTTTATACTTCAAAACACCTTTAAAATCATTTACTTCTGGCAATAGATTCATCAAGGGGAGTTTTATCTTATAAAACAAAGATATTTAACTTTGTTTACTCAAAATAAGATATTCAAATTTGATTACTCTTTTCAATATCAATTTCATTCAAATCCGTATGATGTACACATACCATTCGTACGCCATACCAATCTGATCGCTCACTCGATCACACAATTTTACTTCCGAACTAGTAATCGTTCACCCGACTCCCTAGTGCGGACACAGATCTGGTTTCTTGATCAGAAACCGTCATTCTCCTTGCATAGTCATAACTATGATAGAGAACATTCAGAACCAATCAACAATCCATATCCAGGTTCGCCGTCGAAAATCGAGTGAAAAATCCCACTCGGATCGATATAACTATCTCGAAATTCTGAGCTCGAATCTGGATCAAATTACTATGCCAATAGAATAGCATACGTACCCCCTACGTATTTATCCTAATTGGTTAATAACCAAATCAATTCCATTTCCATTTACATCCACTTACTCCCAATTGCTTTAACCCATTTGGATTATCACCTCTATTTCTTATCTCGATTGGGTTTTAACCATTAACAGTTTGAACTTCGACCAGTTCATCTAGAAAATAACTTGAATTTTTTTAAAATAGATAAGTAGTTGGAAAATAATTACTAATTCGTAAAATAGGTGTAAAATAATTAGAAAATAGTTAAAATAATTATAGAAATTTAAATAATTGCAAAATAATAGTAAGATAGTAATTAGTTTTGTAAAATAGTTGAAATATAGTAATTAATTTTATAAAACAGTTGGAAAATTATTGAACAGTTTCAAAAATAATAATTGTAAAACAAGTGTAAGATAGTTTGGCTTTTAAAAGAAAGGTTGTATATATAATGAATAGCTTGGAAAAATAGGTTTATATTAAAACAACTTATATTAAAATAGTCTAGAGTCAAAACTGCTCACTTCCTCAATCTCCGTTCTTATCAATTCAATTTAAATTCCCTCTTCTATTTAAATTGACCCAATTCCAATTTAAATAACTTCAATTCCCATTGAAATTGATTCTATCCCAATTCAAGTTGAATTAACCTCAGCTTCTTTCCAAATTTAACTTTATTCAATCTTGATCTCAAATTCTACTAATTCAAATAAATTTCAATTGAACTAATTTCAAATTTCAATTTATTTCAACTCCAGTTTGAATTAATCCCAATCTCAAATTCCATTTGAATTTAAAACTATTCAAATTTAATTATAATTTCAAATTATTCAAATCAATTAGGACTAATTTCAAATTTTAAGTTCACATTCCAGAATTTCATTTTAAATCAATTTTTTTTTTCAAAAACCAATTTATTATCCAAATTCAACCTTAAAACCAATTTTCAACAATTCCTGTTGAAACTCTATTTTAAACACCCAAATCTCAAGTCCAAAAGTGATTCCATTTCTCTGTTTCCAAGTTAAATTTTCTTTTTATCTCAGTAATAGATATATTACTACAGTTCATCTCTTCATTTATCAACTCCAATTTTAGCTTAAAGATTATTAATATCAACGGAATGGTGTCATTCAAATTATTTTAAAACATCCTTTCATTACAATTTCTAGATCTCAAACCCATTTTTAGATCACACAAACTCTCAATTCTAATCAACCATTTAATTTCCCAAGTTAAATCTTAATTTCATTTTCAAATTTCCAAATCAGGTTGATCATTCCAACTTATTTAACTTTTTTTTTCTCAGTTAAACTCAATTCACTAAATCCAGTCAATCTTACCCAATTTCAAATTCCATTTCAAATTCTAAACTTCACATTAATAATCTTCCCATTTATAAGTTCAAAAACTTAGCACTTCAGGTATCACATCTTATTCCAAATTCAAAACTCACCATTTAGAGTTTATTTCAAACCACCTTTGATATTATGTATATCCACATATATACATATTAATTTCTTTTACATACCAAGTTATACTTTAAAATCTTAAACCATCTTTGGTTTTTAATTCAAAACAAATTTCTTTAAAATTTTCAAGCAACTCTTGTTTGAAATAGGACCATTTCATTCAAATGCTTAAAATAATATTATTTATTATTTCTTTAAATTAACTACATCATTAATTAATTCCAATTAATCACATTCGGTAATTAACTTATTTCTTAATTACCTTCATTAAGTAATTGTCCCTTAAATTACTTGACTCTAGTTACTTTATTAAGTTACTCCCTCTTTATTTATCATTTCCAATTATTATCCATTAATTAATCTCATTAAATAAAGTTTAATTAATTACATAAATTTATTGATTATCCTTATCATGAAACCTTTCCCAATTCAAGATTTAATTTCAGTTTGAATCCATTTCAAACTTGTCTTTAATTTAATTTCAATTTGGTTGTAATTCTATTACCACTTAATTCTTATTATTACTTTTAATTTAATTAATATTGCAACCAATTTCCTTAATATAATAGATAATCTATTTCTTATATAAGATTCATTTACTTTTGAAATCATTTAAAAACCTTTATATAAGAAAATAACAAGTACGCTCTCTCATATATATATATATATATATATATGTATATATATATAGACACACACACACACAACTCACCTAGGGTACCACTTACCCTATCCTTAATGAGTATACCCACCAGAGCCAAGGTTCTCGCTTAACCTTCTGCTTTGATACCAAATGTAACGACCCGGAAATTTCGAACCTGAAAATTTCCAGATAGTTAGAGAAAAGAAAACGAGATAGAAGAAGAAGAACAGAAAAGAAACACGTAATCTCACATTCACAGCGGTTAAAATATAATATCTCATAAATAATAGTTTTACAAGAAGAACTATATCATTACACTTATATTTTTATACATCAGAGTTACATTATGTACATAAAAATTGGACAAACCATCACGTACAGATACTACAATATCACATTGGATACTCTCTATACGTCCCTGCCATCAAGCTCGCCTCATGTGCTTCAGAACGTCCTTACCTGAAAACCTGTAATACTCGGTCTGACCCGAGCATTACATCAAAGTAACACCCGGGTCAGGCTGGAAACCAGCGTGAGTAAACACATCTAATATGAAATACACCAAATCAATAACCAATTTTAAACCCGGGGTAACTCGTAACAATTTTACAAATTCTACAGGTTTGGTATAGACAACACTTATTATACTTATCTATTTCTAAGTGTCAGAACTCAGGTTTTATGGTCCAATTCGCTTAAATCATTCCATATCAGTTATTGATATCACAAATCAGTTTATAAGGAATCGAAGTAGGTTCGGGTATTTACTAATACCCGACTCTGGTCTCTTCGAACCCAATGTCATCTTAACTTATGTTATTCAAGTGAAATACGATTCAACTTTAAATACAGGATGTCTCAGTAATTCATCATCAATAGATAGCCACATCATTACAGTTTAAATCAAACATATCTTATCATATTGCATCACGAACCACATATTAGGGATAATAATTAATCAAAGGCTCCCAATATCATTCTATAATTCCTTAATTAATTTCACAAATTAATTTATCCTTAACCAAATACAGTAATTAACCTTTAATTGCTTCATTAATTAATTATTAACCATAATTATTAATCACCCTTGATTAATAATAACCAGTAATTAACTATCCTCAATTACTTCATTAAATAAATTAATCCTTAATTCTCTAATTAATCCCTTGATTAATCCATTCAGTAACCAACTACCCTTAATTACTTTATTTCAAAAATTAATTACCCTTAATTAATTATCTCAATTAATCCCCTGTTTAATTACATAGGAATTTATTCCAAATTACTTCCGTCGTCAACATCTTTAATTACATCCAGCAATTACCGTTAATTACTTCCTTAAGTAATTACACTTCCATTAATTACATTAAGTAATTATTCATCAATCATCAAGTGTTTAAATTAATTAAACTTAATTAATTAATCTAAACTAATCACATTAAACCCAATTAATTACAGTAAGTAATTAATTTCTTAATTACTTTTATTAAGTAATTAAACTTAAACAATTTCACATATGATTATTCTTAATTAATTAATTTAATTAATTATTAAAATTTATTACATTAATTAATTATCAAATAATCTTAAGTTAATAACCTTCATTAACAATTATTAATTACTTCTTTAAGTAATTAAACTTAGTCAAACCTTATTAGTTTAAATTAATTAAGTCTCAATTTACAAATTAATTTATCCTAAATTTAATTAACTTAATCCTTAATTAACAAATTTTAAAACCCTTAATAACTTCATTAATTAAATTCTAAATTAATTAACCTATTAATTTAATGAAATCTCAAATCATTAAATCTAAATTAGCTTTAAGGAAAACATTTCTTTTACATCCTTTAAAAATTTTCAAGAAAAAAAAAACTTTATCTTTAAATTTACTTTAAAATTCCATTTCAAAATAAAGTTTTGAAATAATTAACAATTTAACTTAACAAATTTAAACCAAGTTAAAACCTTTTTAAATCAAAGGTTAAAGAAACATTCATCATATAAAGAAGTTTATATAAGAGTTTTAAACATAATCATTTAACTTCAAACTTATTTCAAAATCTTTCTTAACCCTTTAAAGTTTGGTAAAATATCTTAAATTTTATAAAACTTTATTTATTTTCAATCTAGGATTCATAAATAAATTTGAATCCCATCTTTAACCTCCTGAATTTCAACTTTGTTTAAAATCCTGTTCTCAAATTTACATATTTTTTAAAATTTACAAACAACCAGGTTTTTTTTAAGAAAACCTGTAACAACTAAAAAAAATAATAATACCCAAGACTCTTCCAAAAATACTTCGAGTCACTAACCACAAATCTCGAGCCAGATGCATGAACTACCCGAGTAAAACTCGAGCAACCCTCTGCTCAAACCCAAACAACTGACCTCACCAGAAAATGGTGCACAGTGCACATGCACCGACCACCCACCCATCTCCGACCAACACTGATGACCTAAACAAGTCATCAATCCCCAGTGTACCCCATATCAATCACCGGAACCTTGATTCAACCTTGAAATCAAAATCCAGACTTCAAACCCAAAACTGCAACCTCCATCCCAAAACCTGGAACGATCCTCCTTCTCCTACTGCCGATCACCAGAACTTCAGAGGCTCCGGCCTTAGCCTCGTCCATATCCTAGCCACCATTACTCAAAACTTGTTAGCACTCGATCCCCCATAGGATGATTTCTGAAGCAATTCCCAACTTTCACCAAAACTAGGTTTGGAAAATCTTTAGGCCAACCCCCATCGCCACAACCTTCTGATCATCATATAGATTATTTTCCTCCAATCTCCGGTCATACCACTTCCTCCAGAAAGAAATCCGATCTCCCAATTTACTCAGATCACCAGGGAATTCCCAATACTCCAAATCCGATCAAACCCAAACTTCTCTCCCAATCCATTAGTAAAATTCGTGATTTTAGGTTTAAAATTCATGATTTTAGATAAGAATTCAGGTTAAAATCTTGAATTGATGTTTTAAGAGGTTTGAGATTTTACTTATTTTAAACAATTACTGTTCTTAAAGGTTTACAGAGACAACTAGATTTTACTTTATCCTAATTGTAATTTATAAACATAAATCCACATTAAACAAACAACTTTTGTTTAAATCATAATTCCTAACTAAGATCAGATCAAGTGGTGAAGGATTTTTCTCCCTCTTTGTTTTTTTTAAAAATAAAAACAGAACAGATGAACAGGTACCTAGCAACACAAATGTATACACAGAAGATTTCATCACAATATAAACATCAAAAGCATACTCATTTCTATTTAACCACATGCAAACAGATATTTCATACTTAAACCCCTTATATATATGTATATATATATATATATATATATATGAGGTTACTCACCTTAGATGCAATTGAATAAAGGAGTCTTGAAAGTTTTTGCTTAAATCTGGAATTTGACTGCCTGATCTGTTACAGGTCCTGGATTTTTGAAAATATTTTTGCTCTTCTTTATTTTCTTCTGGTTTGAAGTTGTTAGCAAGCTGACTTTGAAATAGTTACAGGGCTTTGTTTGATCTTGAGAGATGAATTACAGAGTTTAATCTACAGGTTGAATGGTGGTTACTGGTTTAGAAAATAGGTTTTGATTTTTATTTAAAGATAGTTTACTGGTTAAGTTTCTTTGTTTAGCAAAAGAAATAGAAGAGACGAAATTAAGGTTTATATGATATTCATTATGATTTATTAGAATTAAAGAAAAAGAAATGGACACTTGTATGCACTAACTTACACATGTCATTTTGTTTTAGTTTGTTTACATTTGTTAAAATGTTTACATTTTTAATTAAAATGCTCCTAATATGTTTTTATGTATATTTTATATAATATTCTTTATTAAATCTTATGCATGATATATTTATTTAAGATATTATAAAGCTTTTGTATTTATTTAAATCAATTAACAATCACTTTCTTAATTAATTTAAAGAGGGTTTCCTTTAAGGAAAATAATATATGACAAATCCTATTTGAATCCAAAATAATTTAAAGTATTTATCTTTTAAAAAAAATTAATTTAAAATCCAGAATTCCAATCCTAATTCAAAATAAAAAGAAAATCAACTCATAAATATAAATATATACTTTTAAGCAAACACATCTTAAATTTGTTTTTTTTAAGAAAAAAAATAAAAATTTCTCTACTTAAAATCTGCTTATTTATATATATTCACTCTTTATTAATTCCAAATATTTATTATTCAATTTTTGTTAAAATTTTAAATTCATTTATATATCCAGATGTATATATATATATTAGAATTTCATTTGTTCAATTAATAAATAAGTATTTTATCAAATTTAATCCTGTTAATTTCCAATTAACAAATGCCCAGAAATTCGGGTTACCACATTATGGATCATCTTGGTTTTGATATGATATTGGGTATGGATTGGCTCGTTCGTCATGAAGTTCAAATTCTATGTCCCGAAAGAACTTTACATCTCAAGCATCCCGATGCTAGCGAGCAGTTATCTATTATATTTCGAAGCATGGATCATACTTGGAATACTCTTATCTCTTCCTTCCAATCGGAATATATCATAGGTAATATTCCAGTTGTTTGTGGTTTTTCTGATGTTTTTGAGCCTATTTCGAGATTGCCGTCGAAGAGGGCAATTGATTTCCGTATTGATCTTATCTCTGGTGCACATCCTGTCAGTCGTCCTCCCACGAGGATGTCTGCTAAGGAAAATGAGGAACTCAAGCAACAATTATCTGAGTTGGAAGCCAAGCATTTTATTCTTTCTAGCTCATCTCCTTGGGGCGCCGCCGTTGTCTTCGTTAAGAAGCCAGATGGTACTCTTAGGCTTTGCATTGATTATCGCAAGCTTAACGAGCTCACTATCAAAAATAGGTATCCATTACCTAGGATCGATGACATGTTCGATAAATTAAGTGGCGCTAAGCTGTTCTCCCAACTCGATCTTGCTATCGGTTTTCATCAGTTACGAGTGGCGAAAGATAGCATTCCTCTTACCGCATTCTGCACTCGTTATGGTTCTTACAAATGGCTTGTTATGCGTTCAGTTTGACGAACGCTCCGACGTATTTTGTAGATCTTTTGAATCGGATATTCCAGGAATATCTTAATAAGTTCGTCTTGGTTTTCATTGATGATATTCTTATTTATTCCAAATCTGAAGCCGATCATATTCAACATTTGGAGATTGTTTTGAGCACTTTTCGTCAGCATCAGCTTTATGCCAAATTCTCCAAGTGTCACTTCTGGGAGAATAGGGTGAAGTTTCTCGATCATATTGTTTCTTCCGATGGTATTTATGTCGATCCTTCCAAGATCGAATCTATTTAGAATTGGAAGAGGCCCGAGACCGTTACCGAGATCCGTAGCTTCCTTGGATTGGCGGGTTATTATCGTCGATTTATTAAGGACTTTTCTCGTATTTCTTTACCGCTTACCACTCTCACGAGAAAAGCCGTTCCTTTTTTTTGGTCGGATAAGTGTGAGACTTCTTTCTTGAAGTTAAAAGATCT
Source organism: Allium cepa (assembly GCA_030765085.1). Classification (NCBI taxonomy): domain Eukaryota; kingdom Viridiplantae; phylum Streptophyta; class Magnoliopsida; order Asparagales; family Amaryllidaceae; genus Allium; species Allium cepa. The sequence continues at coordinate 780,663,921 of CM060934.1, forward strand.
CCTTACTCATGCTCATATCCTAGTGGTTCCCAAGGGAATCATGATCTTGTTGTTTATACCGATGCCAGTGGTTTTGGGCTCGGTGTTGTTCTCATGAAAAAGGATAGAGTAGTTGCCTATGCTTCTAGACAACTAAAGCCTAACAAGATTCGTTATGCTACCCATGATTTGGAGTTGGCCGCCATAGTCTTTGCTCTAAAGATTTGGCGACATTATTTATTGGACGAGCGTTTTATTCTCTTCACTGAATCACAAATCTCTGAAGTATTTATTTACTCAAAAAAGCTTAATATGAGGCAACAGCGTTGGCTCGAATTTCTTGCTTCATATGATTTCGATATTCAGTATACCTGTGGTAAGGGTAATCGAGTTGCTGATGCGCTTAGTCACAAACAGCAGGTTGTTGTTTCCATGACGCTTGCAGAGTGAAATATATTGGAAGCTTTATCTCTTTGTGATATTAAAGACCGTCCTCCAGTTTCTGATTCTCCCGTGCTTTTATTTAGCATGGAAGCTCGTCCTAGTTTGTTGGATCGTGTTGCCGATGCCCAGAAACATGATCCACATATTGCTTATCTTATTCAGATTTGTGAAGCGGAATCCCGAAGTGATGATCAAAAGGATTTCGATATTGATGTTCATGGTTGTATTCAGAAGAAGGTAAGGTTGATGGTGCCTGATGTTTCTAATCTTAGAAACGACATTCTTGAGGAATGTCATCATTCTAAGTATACTATCCATCTGGGTAGTAGTAAGATGTAGGCTGATATGAAACGTTTATACTATTGGGAGGGTATGAAGCGTGATATTGCAAGTTATGTAAGTCGTTGTATGACTTGTCAACTTGTTAAAGCAGAACACCAGCGTCCCAGTGGTCTTTTGCAGCCTCTTGGGATTCCATTATGGAAATGGGATCAGATCTCCATGGACTTCATTGATGGCCTACCTCGTTCATGGTCGGGCCATACTAGTATTTGGGTGATTGTTGACAGATTGACTAAATCAGCCCACTTTATTCCTATCAAGTCCAATCGGACTACTCCTTTATTGGCTAAGCTGTTTATTAAAGAAGTCGTTCAACTTCATGGTGTGCCTAATTCTATTGTTAATGACAGAGATCCGCTTCTTACTAGTGGATTCTGGCGGAGCCTTCAGAAAGCTTTAGGCACTAAACTCAATCTCAGTACAGCTTATCATCCACAGTCTGATGGTCAGACTGAAAGGGTGAATCAGGTTCTAGGGGATCTCCATCGAGTTTGCATTCTTGATTTTGGTGGTAGTTGGGAAGACCACTTATCTCTTGTTGAATTCTCTTATAACAACAGCTTTCAATCCAGTATCGGTATGGCTCCTTTCGAAGCTCTTTATGGAAGGCCGTGTCGATCACCATCTTGTTGGTTGGAATCGGGGGAAAATTTAGTGCTCGGCCCCGATTATATTCGTGATTCTTCTGAGAGAATTGATATTATCAGACAGAGAATGAAGGAGGCTCAGAATAGGCAGAAATCTTACGCCGATCATCATAGGAAGCCTTTGAAATTTTCTGTTGGCGATCTGGTATTCATTCGTGATTCCCCGATGAAGGGTGCGGTGTGTTTTAGTAGCTTCGGAAAATTGGCTCCTCGTTATATTGGACCGTTTCCTATTACGGAACGCATTGGCCCTGTTGCCTATCGCGTATCATTACCTGCTAAGTTTTCGGGAATTCATGACGTATTTCATATATCACACACATCTATGTTTACAATTATGTTGGATTGTTAGGAATGAGTTCCTAATATATTTGCATGTTCGTTTGCTTTCGATTTGGATTGATTTGGTGAAATTGCCAATTTATGACTTTTGAAGCCAAATCTATGAAATCCTTATATGGTTGATGGTTATGTTGTTCGGAGTGTATCAGTGAGTAGTTAAGGTTGGGTAGTCGTTTGACATAAGCCCCCGTAATCATCGCTCATCCGATCGCTTTCGATTTGTTTTGGCCATCTATGGCCTAGGTTCAGGAAATGCCTAAACATCAGGTTTCAAACGTCTGAAATCTTATTTCCAGACGTCTGAATATTATACTGGAAATTTTCTTTCCCCAGTATTCAGACGTCTGAATTAAAGCCCCCAGACGTCTGAATTGGTTCGATTGCAGCCAGAAAGGAAATAGGCTTAAAATGCCAATTTCAGACGTCTGAATTATATGGGCCAGACGTCTGAATGGGATTCTGGAAAACTTTTAATATTCTAGATTCAGACGTCTGAACCATATATTTCAGACGTCTGAATATGTAATCTTTTGCCCAATTTGCTTTTGGGATTGAAATTCCAATTTTTATCGGCATTGGTTGTTCCGATTATTGTTATCATTCATTTTTGACATTGATGACTTCTTTTTAGATTTCGTGCACGGATTTTTATAAATCATTTAAAGTGATTTTTCATCAAATTAGCTTTTGCAACTATTATTTCGTATTAATTTAAATATTAAATTAATTACTCCATAATAGGAGAATTTCAAAGGCTATTTCTAAAGTGTTTTCAAACGATTAAAAATCCTCCTTCTCCAACTATTTTCTAAGTAAAATATACACCCTTCAGCACTTCGAGCGGAGTGGATAGGAGATTAAATGGTTAAGTAAAACACGGATCATGAATCCGTGCATTTATCTTTCCGATTAATCTCTGACCTATTCGATTGAACGTTTTGACCTTTGGTCTGGTTTACCGATGAGATGAGGTAAACTTTATACCGCTTTTAGTGTGAAATTAACTAACGGATAGTAAACTGTTTAGTTCGAACGGGTGGTTATGGGTCTCACGATAACACTTTTCGGATTCCTTTTCGAGAGTTGTGACACATTCTGCCAGTTAGTGGTGTCCAGTACTGGGCCTCCGGACCTTCACCACTACGGTTTGTTGCCTTTGGGATAGGGTCTTCGTACTGTCTCCTTCAGGTTTGTTGCCTTCGGGTATGTTGCCTTCGGGTATGTTGCCTTCGGGTTTGTACCTTCGGGTTTGTGCCTTCGGGTTTGTTGCCCTATTGTATCGCTTTTGGAGTTGGTCATTCGTCACCGCTCGAGTGATATTGGGTTTGGAGCCTTTGGGCTCATGGATCCTTGTTTATACAGTACTGAGCACGTGCAATTTTCTGTTGTTTCATCGATATGTATATTCCCTAGGTATCGCCCTTCGGTGTTGGTCTTTTTGAGCCACATGTTGTATAACTATTACCTTGTGGAACTTGTGTTCCCTTCATTGGTATTTGTTATTTGCCTTTTTGGCTTGTTTTAGGATATTCATATCCTTTGTTTATTATGTTGTCGATGATATGAGGCTTGTCTTGCTATGATTCATCTTTTGTTAGATGATTGTGTTATCTCTTTTAGAGATATTTGTTATACTTTATGACCTTGCAGGTTTATTGTTGTTCAGTTTATCTAACTGATTTGTTTAGCTAGACTGACCCGTGTATTCTATACTCGGGTCAGACCGAGATGTTTCAAGTTAGGTACTTTTGGACTTAGCCTCTTTTGCTTCCGCATGGACTATTCAGCTAGCTCCTTTTTGTTATAGCTTTTGTGTAGAACTTTTCAGTTGTAACTCTGATATGTACTCTTTTGGATTCGTCTGTATATTGTGGTTTGCTATACCACTTGACATGTATCAGTTTGTATACTCTGTTGTGTATCCGTATATGTGTATATGATGATCTACTGTTCTGTGGTGTATATTACATTTGAGTTGTTATATTCTATTTTGATAGATCCTCTAGCCACCTATGGTTTTGTTTTAAGTATTCATTGGATATGTCGATCTGCTTGGTATGACAATTGTCAATGTATTCAGTAGATAGTTAAAGCAAGGCTATAGATGGTCGCTCCTATCCAGCTCTATTCTCCGCATTAGCAGATGGTATTACCCAGTAATACTCTTTGTTAATGTGGGTCTCAAAGTGGGACGTCACAGCTTGGTATCAGAGCAAGGTTCAGAATAAAATATGATAAACACAGAATAGAAGCGCATATTACGGTACATCAAAGTGTATAAGTGTTACAAATCTTTTAATCATCTTGCCTCTATTCCTTCTGTGCCTTTGGTGGTAGATAGAATTTGGGAATACGTCTAGAAGTGCATTTAAATTCCGTAGTATCCCATATTGAATTATCTACCTTGTGAATAATATTGTTCTTATCTTAACTCTCAGCGTATGGCTGGAAGAGGCAGGGGACGATGTTCGGGTGCTGGGCAATCCAGTGGCTCACATTCGGATGGCGTTTATATGTCTGCCGATCAGTTTTTGGAGTTGTTTAGGAGCACTCAACCTCCGGCTCCTACTCGAGTATCTCCACCTCGCAAGTCTGCCTTTGCACGCCTGTGCGGTGATTTTTCTCATCTTAGAGGAAAGCCGTTTAAAGGCTCCGAGTCTGTTTTTGAAGTCTAAGCTTGGATTTGCACGTGCGAGCATATCTTCTCTCGCATGGATCTTTCTGATCATGATAGAGTTCTTGTAACTTCTAGCTTTTTGCAAGAGCGTGCCCTTGATTGGTACGAGCTTCTTATTGCCGAGATTAATGAGTCTACTCTTTCTTGGACTCGGTTTCGGGAGCGATTCGAACTCAAGTTCATTCCTGAATCTGAAAATTTTTATTGACCCATCGCTTCCTTGAGTTGAAGCAAGGGAAATCTTCTGTCTCTGAATATGTTGCATCATTCGAGGCTTTATCTAAGTATGGTCTTGAATTCATTAGCACCTCTTATAAGAAGAATCTAAAGTTTGTCTCTGGTTTTAAGAAATATCTTAAAAAGTCTTTATTGCTCCAGCTTAAGCTTTCTTTTGAGGAGTTGGTAGATTCTGCACTTCATCTCGAAGCTATCGAGAAAGAGTGTGATAGTGGTGATGGTGTTGAGGTTCCCAAGAGCCCCAACAAGAAGCAATTTCCATTTCAGAAGTCCAGGTCTTTTCCTCCCAAAAAGAAAAAGACTGGTGGTTCTAGCTCTCAGTCTCAGTCGGTTGGAACACCCTCCATTCGGAAGTGTTTCAACTGTGGTTCTCCTGATCATATGATTCGAGCTTGTCCTAAGCCTCTCTTCTACCGCTATTGCAAGAAGGAAGGTCATCATGTTTCCACCTGCTCTACTGTTCCTACTGGTGCCAAGTCTAGCAAGCTTTATGCTGCTAAGGCTTCTGAAGGTTCTTCTCAGCCCAAAGGTATATCCCCATCTATTTTGGAAGGTTCTATTTTATTTCATGACCATAGCATTTGAGTTCTTTTCGATACGGGAGCTTCACATTCTTTCATATCGAAGAAGCTCGTCGATGATTTATCTTTGGATGTTTCTTGTATGGTTACTTCATTAAGGATTGCGAATCCTATTGGAGGATCCGCGACCCTTAGCTTGTTTTGTGATGATGTTGAGATTATTTTATGTGGCTTTTCTTTTCGTGCGAATCTGCATGTTATTTCTTATCTGGGATTTGATATGATTTTGGGTATGGACTAGCTAGTGAGATACAATGCCACAATTATTTGTTCTGAGAGGATTATATATCTTCAACATCCAGATTTTTTTACTCAGCTATCACTTGTTCGTCGGAATGCGGATAATTCCGAAATGGCTTTATATTCTCTTGACTCACGAGATGATGATGATATATCTCGTATTCCTATTACTTGTGACTTTCCTGATGTTTTTGAGCCTGTTTCGGGTTTGCCACCCAAGCGGGCAATTGAGTTCCGCATTCTCATTGCAGGCGCGCAGCCAGTAAGTCGTCCTCCCACAAGGATGTCTACAAAGAAAAATGAGGAACTCAAGATGCAGCTTTTGGAGCTTGAGTCCAAATAGTTGATTCAGTCCAGTTTTTCTCCGTGGGGATCCACGGTCGTCTTCGTGAAGAAATCCGATGGAACTCTTAGGCTTTGCATTAACTATCACAAGCTTAATGAGTTAACCATCAGGAATAGGTATCCATTGCCTAGGATCGATGATATGTTCGATCTATTGTGTGGTGCTAAGGTCTTTTCTTAGCTCAACCTTGCCACAGGTTTTCATCAGTTACGAGTCGCGGAGGATAGCATACCTCTTACAGCTTTCCGCACTCGTTATGGTTCTTTTCAGTGGCTCGTTATGCCGTTCGGTTTGACGAACACTCTTGCTTTCTTTGTTGATCTAATGAATCAAGTATTCTGGGAATATCTCGATAAGTTCGTCCTTGTGTTCATCGACGACATCCTTGTTTATTCTAAATCCGGAGCCGAACATGCTAATCACTTGGGAATTGTCTTTAGTACTCTCCATCACCATCAGCTTTGAGCCAAATTCTCCAAGTGCTATTTTTGGGAGAATAAGGCTAAGTTCTTAGGCCATGTTGTATCTTCCGAGGGAATTTCAGTCGATCCCTCAAAGACCGAAGCCATCGAGAATTGGAAGAGGCTGAGCATGAGATTCGTAGTTTCCTTGGACTGGCGGGTTATTACCGTCGGTTCATTAAGGATTTTTCCCGTGTTGTGCTTCCTCTCACCAGTCTTACTCGGAAAGGCATTCGTTATATTTGGTCCGACAAGTGTGAAGCCTCCTTTCTGACATTAAAGGAACTTCTCACTAATGCTCTTATTCTTGTTGTTCCCGAGGGGAATCATGATCTTGTTGTCTACACCGATGCTTGTTGTAGTGGTCTCGGTGCTGTTCTTATGCAGAAGGATCGGGTAGTTGCTTATGCTTCTAGGAAATTGCGTCTGAACAAAGTTCGCTATGCCACTCATGATCTTGAGTTAGCCACCATTGTCTTCGCCTTGAAGATTTGGCGACACTATTTATTTGGCGAGCGCTTCGTTCTCTATACCGATCATAAATCCTTGAAGTATTTGTTCACTTAGAAGGAACTCAATATGAGACAACAGGTTGGCTTGAGTTTCTTGCTTCCTATGACTTTGATATTCTGTATACCCTTGGTAAGGGTAATCGTGTTGCTGATGCGCTTAGTCGCAAACATTCGGCTGTTGTTTCTATGGTTCTTGCCGAATAGAATATTCTTGAGACTCTATCTTTTTGTGAAATTCGTGATCGAGGTTCATCTTCTGATTCACTTATTCTACTATTTAGTTTGGGAGCTCGACCCATTTTACTGGATCGTATTGCCGATGCTCAGCAGCGTGATCCAGAGTTTTTGCATCTTATTCAGCTTTGTGAGTCTGGATCCTGTGATGAGGCATTGCGGGATTTCAGTATTGATTCTCATGGGTGTCTTCGCAAGAAGAACCGTCTTTTTGTGCCCTTTGATTTTGCACTTAGGCATGACATTCTTGATGACTGTCACCGATCTATGTATACTATTCATCCCGGTAGTAATAAGATGTATGCCGATATGCATCGCCTTTATTATTGGGAAGGCATGAAGCGCGATGTGGCGAGTTATGTGAGTAATTGCATAACTTGTCAACGTATTAAGGCCGAACATCAGTGCCCTTCGGGTCTTCTTCAACCTCTTGAGATTCCATTGCGGAAATGGGATCAAATTTCTATGGATTCCATTGACGGCCTACCTCGTTCGAGATCGGGCCATTCTAGCATCTGGGTTATTGTTGATCGCTTCACCAAGTCTGCTCATTTTATTCCTATTAATTCTAATCGGACCGCTTCGCATTTGATTAAGTTGTATGTCAAGGAAATCGTGAGACTTCACGGTGTTCCTAGTTCTATTGTGAGTGACCGTGATCCTTTATTCACGAGTCATTTTTGGCAGAGTCTTCAGCAAGCTTTGGGAACAAAGCTTAATTTTAGCATAGCTTATCATCCGCAGTCTGATGGACAAATTGAACGGGTGAATCGTATCTTGGAAGATCTCCTCTGTATTTGTATTCTTGATTTTGGTGGTAGTTGGGAGGATCACCTACCTCTTGTAGAGTTCTCCTACAATAATAGTTTTCAGTCTAGTATCGGTATGGCTCCTTTCGAAGCTTTATACTGAAGGCCATGTCGATCACCTTCTTGTTGGTTGGAATCTGGGGAGAAGCTTATTATTGGCCTAGATTTTATTCGTGATTCTTCTGAGAAGATTGATCTTATTCGTCAGAGAATGAAAGAGGCACAGAGCCGCCGGAAATCCTACGTGGACAACCGTAGGAAGCCTCTCGAATTCTCGATTGGTGATCTTGTTTTTGTTCGTGTTTCTCCTTTGAAAGGGGTGATGCGTTTCAGTACGACTGGGAAATTGGCTCCTCGCTTTATAGGACCATTTTCTATTACTGAACGTATTGGCCTGTGGCTTATAGAGTTTCACTTCCTGCTCATTTATCTGCCATTCACGACGTGTTTCACGTCTCTCAACTTCGAAAGTGTCTTCGAGAGTCGGATTCTGTTATCGATTCTCCTGATTTGCAAGAGCTTGAGATCTCACCGGACTTATCTATTGTACATCAACCTATTCGCGTGCTTGCCATGGAGGTGCGACAACTTTGAAACAAGGACGTGCTGCTCATTAATGTTCAATGGTCCGCTAATCCCAATGACTGTACTTGGGAGACCAGAGAGTTTATCGAGCGATCATATCCGGCTTTTCTATCTTTGTTAGGAAACGGTGAGAATATATGTTCATCTCAAGCTTATTTCCTTTTCTTTTGGTTGATGTATGTATGTAGTTGTTGCAAATATCGTCTCTAAGAATTGCGTTGATGCAATTTTGTTAGAAGGGGAGATCTATAACAACCCGCATACTTAACGATAATATATTTAAATGGTTTAGTTAAAATAGCGTCGTTAGTCGGATTTAGGTCCGAAATGTTACTTTTTGCAAACTGCCGATTTGGAACTAGAAACCCCTTCCATTGAGTTCGAAATAGCATTTGCGATCTTTTCGAGTATAAGCTTTGGTATGTTTAGAGTAAGTAGAATTTTTCTACGTTTTCTATTTGTGTTTTGGGTTTGGGTTCAGCCCATTAGCTTAACTTAATACCCAACTCAGTCCCCTCTCTTTTCCATTCACTCATTTTCATTTCTTAAGCTCTAGCTCAACTGAAAATGGGGGAAAGGAAGAAGAATTAGAAACTCCAAGCCCTAGTTTCTTCTTGCAAACTCAAATTCTTGCTCCATAATCCAAGAGAAGCTATTGGTAATCCCTCTCTTCATCTTTTCCAACTCTTTCTTCCTTCAATTTCATAGAGTTTCCTAAACCTAACTTAGGAAATACTTGTTTTGGTCTTAGATTGAAGCTTGTAGAGTTAAAGTGGAGAGTGGTTGGTCTTTTCTTTGCATTTGAGCTTCTCATCCTTGTTTTGAGTTAAAAGGTGGGATTTTTATCTCACATATATGTTTACAACTATGTTGATTTGTTAGGAATGAGTTCCTAATATATTTGCATGCTGTTTGCTTTCGATTTGGATTGATTTGGTGAAATTACGAACTAATGATTATGAAGCCAAATTTATGAAATCCTTATATAGTTGATGGTTATGTTGTTCGGAGCGTATCAGTGAGTCGTTAAGGTTGGGTAGTCGTTTGATGTAAGCGCCCGTAATCATCGCTCATCCGATCGCTTTCGATTTATTTTGGCCATCTATGGCCTAGGTTCAGGAAATGCCTGAACATCAGGTTTCAGACGTCTAAAATCTTATTTCCAGACGTCTGAATATTATACTGGGAATTTTCTTTCCCCAGTATTCAAACGTCTAAATTAAAGACCCCAGACGTCTGAATTGGCTCGATTGCAACTAGAAAGGAAATAGGCTTAAAATGCCAATTTCAGACGTCTGAATTATATGGCCAGACGTCTGAATGAGATTTTGGAAAACTTTTGATTTTCCAGATTCAGACGTCTGAATCATATACTTCAGACGTCTGAATCTGTAGTCTTTTGCCCAATTTTCTTTTGGGATTGAAATTCCAATTTTTATCGGCTTTGGTTGTTCTGATTGTTGTTATCATTCATTTTTGACATTGATGACTTCTTTTTAGATTTCTTGCATGGATTTTTATAAATCATTTAAAGTGATTTTTCATCAAATTAGCTTTTGCAACTGTTATTTAGTATTAATTTAAATATTAAATTAATTACTCCATAATAGGAGAATTTCAAAGGCTATTTCTAAAGGGTTTTCAACGATTAAAAATCCGTCTTCTCCAACTATTTTCTAAGTAAAATATACACCCTTCAGCACTTCTAGTGGAGTGGAAATGAGATTAAATGGTTAAGTAAAACACGGACCATGAATCCGTGCGTTTATCTTTTCGATTAATCCCTGACCTATTCAATTGAACGTTTTGACCTTTGGTCTGGCTTATCGATGAGATGAGGTAAACTTTATACTGCTTTGAGTGTGAAATTAACTAACGGATAGTAAACCGTTTAGTGCGAATGGGTGGTTATGGGACTCATGTTAACACTTTTCGGATTCATTTTCGAGATTTGTGACACATTCTGCCAGTTAGTGGTGTCTAGTACTGGGCCTCCGGACCTTCACCACTATGGTTTGTTGCCTTTGGGATAGTGTCTTCGGACTGTCTCCTTCAGGTTTGTTGCCTTCGGGTACGTTGCCTTCGGGTATGTTGCCTTCGGGTTTGTACCTTCGGGTATGTTGCCTTCGGGTTTGGAGCCTTCGGGCTCATGGATCGTTGTTTATACAGTACTGAGCACGTGCAATTTTTTATTGTTTCATCGATATGTATATTCCCTAGGTATCGCCCTTCGGTGTTGGTCTTTTTGAGCCACACGTTGTATAACTGTTACCTTGTGGAACTTGTGTTACCTTCATTGGTATTTGTTATTTGCCATTTTGGCTTGTTTTGGGATATTCATATCCTTTGTTTATTGTGTTGCCGATGATATGAGGCTTGTGTTGCTATAATTCATCTTTTGTTAGATGATTGTGTTATCTCTTTTAGAGATAATTGTTATACTTTATGACCTTGCATGTTTATTGTTGTTCAGTTTGTCTAACTGATTTGTTTAGCTAGACTGACCCGTGTATTCTATACTCGGGTCAGACCGAGATGTTTCAGGTTAGGTACTTTTGGACTTAGCCACTTTTGCTTCTGCATGGACTATTCAGCTAGCTCCTTTTTGTTATAGCTTTTGTGTAGTCCTTTTTAGTTGTAACTCTGATATGTACTCTTTTGGATTCGTCTGTATATTGTGGTTCGCTATACCACTTGACATGTATCAGTTTGTATACTATGTTGTGTATCAGTATATGTGTATATGATGATCTACTGTTCTGTGATGTATATTACATTTGAGTTCTTATATTCTGTTCTGATAAATCCTCTAGCCACCTATGGTTTTGTTTTAAGTATTCATTGGATATGTCGATCTGCTTGGTATGACAATTGTCGATGTATTTAATAGATAGTTTAAGCAAGGCTATAGATGGTCGCTCCTAACCAGCTCCATTCTCCACATTAGCAGACGGTATTACCTAGTAATACTCTTTGTTAATGTGGGTCTCGGAGTAGGGAGTCACAATAATCTTTTTGGAATAATAATAAATTTGAATGTAACTAATTATTGAATGGAAAATATTAGTATTGGAAATTTGTTGTTTGTTAAGTATAACTTTTGGAAGTAATTTATTCTACATTATTTTATTTCAAACAAAAGGAAAATAGATTAAATTCCTTTAGAAATGTTACAAAGTATTTGAACTAAATTATTTTGAAAAGCAAAATTTTGATATTTTGTTATGCGATAAAATTTATAAACCTATATTTTATATATATTTAGAAGTGTTGATATAAAAAAGAACCTTTGTTTGATAAATTATTTGTCTGTGATAATTTAAAAGGGTTTAGAATGGTAAATGTGGTTTTTAAACATCTTGGCTAAGGAATTTCATATTATAGCATTGGAAAATTATTTTGATTGAAATGTTCAATTATTCAAATTTTTTGTTTAACGGAAATTATAAAACTTCTTTGGTATTGTTATTTTAAACCGTTAAAGAAGAATTTTCAGGTTAAGAACTATTTTTAATATGAGATTAAGGGATTTGAATTGAATAAACGTTCAAAATATATATTTCCTTATAATTATATAAGAGTTTTTTAAATATATATTTTAGAAAAGAATAAGATTTTATTATTTAAATATTTTTGTAAACTAATATTGTTCTTTTTGAACTTAAATTGAAGAGTTTGAAACCAAAGATTTTATTATAAAATTTTGAATCGATTAATAATCGAAGTGTGTGATTTGTGTGGAATTCTATATCATGAGAATTTTGAATAAATGGATTAGCAATACCGAGAAATATGGGATGTTTGGTTATATTTTTCTAATTACTACTTTGACTCATTGTATGGAATATATGATTATATTGGATTTATTTATGTGTAATGAGGAATTTGAATAAATGGAGTTATAATACCGTCAAATATGGAACATTCGGTAATGTTTCTCTAGTTATTCTTTGGACTTATTATATAGAATATTATAGGTGGTTGAGTGGGACTCACTGACATTTGGTAAATGGGTGAATAGTATCGAGTGGTTTGGGACGCTTAAGCGACTATTTACTTGATTGCCTATTGAATGTTATTGATACTCGTATATGTGGTGTGGTAGCTATGTGTTACCATTGTTGTGTGCTAGATGGTTAAGTATGTCTATTGGATGCGTATCAATTTGTGTTGCGTGTTGTTTATCTAGAAACACTAGCGTCCATCCTAGTTGGTGATCATGGGGTCACATCCTGGATCCATGACATCGCTATTATACATGTTGTGTGCTGATATTTATATGGTGTGCTGATATACCCAAAAGCCATACTAGCAAAACAGTCGGTTACCATTAGGAAATAAACTCACAACCAAAGAACATAGATGGACATAGAGTTACGATGACCGGGATTAACTCAGCCTGTAGGGCGTGTTATATGCTGTCAATGCTATGTGATGTCTCGGAAGCATGCTGTGTGCTATGAGGCTTCTAACTGGTATGTGTAATTTGAGATATATAGACATACGATACCATATTTATAACACCTCACTTGATTGTGTGCTTGTTGATATTTGATTTCCTTTTGTGTTATGAGTATGTTAGAGAATGGTGAATGGATATTAAGTTTATTCACCTACTACGTCATGGTCCTATTGATGGATGTTACGATTGGACGTTTGGATGTGTGGATGTCTTATTTAACTTATGTGATGTGTTTATTTTGGAGATTAATATTTTGCATATGCATTGATATATGTGATATACTAGGGATATTCATACTTATTTATGAGATATATTTGTTGCACCATGCCATTTATTACTATAAATTGACATCTACATTCTAGACATAGTCTGACCCATGTGTTATTTATATAATACTCGGGTTAGTTCAAGACATTGTAGGTTAAGGGACAAAGTAATCAGCTTTTGATGTTCGCATAATGGAGGATAGTTAATATTTTATAGAGTTGAGTATCATTTTGTATATTTGTAGCTACATGTGTACACATGTTGTTGAGAGGTATATATATCGGACATGCTTTGTATATATTTTTAATGTGAGTGGGCATTTGACTATTTTTAAAGATCCGCTTGACTTGTTTATATTTTATATTATATGTTATCACTACGTAGATGACTCTATGATTTCTGTGATTTATTTTATATTGTACATTGTTCTATCTTGGAAACACACATGTTTATTGTTTTTTATCGATACTGAGTACGTATAAATGAGTAGTATATGATTTTGAAATACGTACCCATGTTAGCCTAAACGAATATTCATGTGTGATAGCCCGATGTCGCTTCATTCTCCGTATTATCAGACAGTATTACCTAGCAATAGTCGTTGTTGGTATGGGTTAGAGGTGGGGTGTTACATCATCGGTCAAATCTCTCAATTCAGGCATCAAATCACAATGCGATCAAATACACAATGTTCCTCAAAGAATTTGCTATCATTTCCATAAAATTCAAATGAGCGAACCATTTGGCTTGACACTCAGTTAAAAATTATCTAAGAGTTACCTCTTAAACTAAATCAACTTGTCCACACAATGGGCCGAAGTTCACCTCATGTTGAAGCTCCTCTAGCTCAAAGTCTTTGTCCTCTTGCCTTGAGTCAAACCACAAAACCATTCGGTGGTGCTCAACATCATTTGGCAGTGCTACCTCCCTTGCATTTTCCATGCTTTGACATAAAATTCACAATATCAAAGCCTAAATCTTTGCACTAAGTCCCCTACGTTCACACTTGTACATCCATGATTACCTATGGGTCTAAATGGTGCTAGACTGTTCAGCACCGAATGGTCATTTGGCAAAAAATTGATCAAGTTTTTTCTCCAAACTCCATCATTGATTATTTATCCTTCTTTTGTCCTCATTTTCATGTAAACATCTAATATAAAAATGTTTGTCGCTTAGCAATCTCGGAACAACTGTAACGTCCCGCCTTTTTGTACGCTTTAAATCGACGATAAACCACACACGTCAGACTTAAACCATACAGAAGGGCGGATTTGTTACGGGGTAAATAAAAAAAGAAGAGAATGAAAAAAACAAAATAGAATCTTGCAACGGAACGATAAAATATATTCACGAAGCTGTTTTACGAAATATTCGATTATACTTATATAATACATATCAGTTACACATACCAGAAAAAAAAAATCAATAACAATACAGTGGAACAGTGAGAATGTAGTGGAATACTATAATAACTAATAATAATAAATCTTCGTCTACGTCCTTTAGAATACGGTCTTCCAAATCTTGAAATCCTCAGGCTGACCTGAGCGAATTGAAAAGACAAAACACTAGAGTCAGAACTAAAAGATCTTATGTAAGTTAAATCAACAAAAAAATAATATGAATGAAACGGCATCAGAGATGTTTACAGGATTTGACATCTCCTATCCAGTGTCTAACGTGAGTGCAGTAACTTAAGAGATGCTCGAGATTCACATCTTCTAAGGATCCGTTAAACTATTTACTATGTAATAATATTTCTCTATTATAATAATGTCTATCAGTAAAATAAACCTACTTTTAAATAGCGTTAAGGCTTTACATTTTCCACCTTAACACGTAATAGTGCCAATAGTCTATACAGTACCGTAATACCTCCTGATCGGGAGGCTACCAGAGGATACTCCATAGGTACGACACAAATCAAACTCATTCAAGGCGCGCTAGGGTAGGTGACACGACACAACTAGGCAATGCTTGGGTAGATATACCAATTACGCTTCCGGGCCGGTCATAACGCGTAGCAGCTATTACCGCCCGCCTCGAGCCACACCCCCAAATCAAAAATCAAAAGTGGCCACCGAATCAATCCAAAAGTTAGAGTATAATATCGAAGAGATGTGTCCAATAAAAGGTGCTACCTTATTAGCCCGTCGATCGAGTTTTAGCCACCTTATGCCAACTTACGGGAGTCGGGTCCACGTATTTACCTCAAAGGAAACGCCGCCACCTTCCTACTTCGTTCTGGAATCTCCACCGCGTACACAGTTGTCAAAGTGGTTTTCGGTATCGACAAAGAGTATGCCTATATCCAATCCCGGTCTCTTCGCCAACCAATCGTTATTATAACACCGCGGCCAGTTCAAAATAATTATACTTCAAAACCAGGATATAAAGTCATTTCAAAACCTTATAAATATGATATCATTTTCGTTTAAAAACTAAATCAATATGATATCATTTATAAAACCCAAATCAGTGTAATATCATTTTATTTCAAATATATCCTTTTCCCAAAATCATAGCGTTTTCAAATCATAATACCTTGAAACCCATAACTTTGAAACATAACTTCCAATACTTAAATGGTTTAATATTAATTTACTTTATATAATTAACTAGCTTCTTTAATTTCACCAATCAATTCCAAATACAGATTTGAATCCTTAAATAAACCATTTCAGTTTCCATATATTTCAAAGCTTTGAATATTCCACCATTTCAAAACTAATTCTTTGGAAATCCCATATACATCAAATTCAATTATTATTATTTAGATTTAAAATGTTTGCGTAATAAATCCAATATCAATAAATCCAATATCATTTAAGAAAACTTTTAACTTCACATAACTGGATATTATTTCAATTTATTTAACTTGATATATTCATTTAAATCAACTTTATATTCATTTAAATCACTCTAAACCAAATCAAGTTATAAGAATCATACCCTTTAAAATCTCAATTTTATTTAAATTTCAAATCAAATTTATTCGAGTATAATTCTTAAATAGTTCAATTCAAACCAATTTCAAATTTATCTTCCAACTTAATTTTTATTTAAGTCATTAAAACTCTATATATACAATATCTTAAATAGGTACTTAACCATATAATATAAACCAATCAAACTCCATTATTAAGCTTATTTTTATTAAACAAATTTATACATAGCTTAAATTCAAGAATTTAACTATATCTATGTAAAATAATATTTATATAATATCAAAAATTACTATTTACTAAACCGTATATTTCTTTCAAAAGCATAGAAATCATTTCAAAATATTTCATATATAGACCAAGGTGTCTGTATATAATTTTCTTCTCTGGTCAAGTGATATGGATATTTATCATTTCAATCCGTAATTTAAAATAAAAATACGGTTATATATCATTTAAAACCGCAATCCCGAATCGATAATGACAAATCAATAAAGAACTTGCAGATTATGATGATATAAATAAAACATCCATTCTTCCATCATAAAATCATACATCCATTACAATCATCGTCCAAAACAATCAATCAATATCAATATATATATATGATAATATAAAACAGGTAATTAACTGGCAGTTATATTCAAAAATAAATTAAATAACGATTTAATTTAATAAATGCAACTAACTGAGATGATGATATAAAATATATGAAACAGTCATAAATAAATTCATAATCACAACATAAATTAAATTTAATGAACATAAATTTTTTTAGAAATTGTGAGTGGGTTAAAACACTCACCTTTTGAATTTAAATTGAATTCAAATCCAATTTAAACTCAAAATTTGAACAGTCTCAGAATCCGTCCAAACCAGCGTCAAAATGTCTGGAATTCCAATATGAACCTAGAGGAGAAAACCGCACGTGAAACGGACCTCGTATGCACAAGTTATACGAATTAGAAGATTTGAAAACAAAATTTAAATTAAACAAAATAAATAAATAAACCTACACCTCAACTATAGCCACGTCAGCTAGAACACCCACCTCCATCGTTCCAGAATTTCACACAGGAACCCTAACACGTAAACACAACTGGAGCCGCCACTAGAAAACCGAGTTTCGCCACCACCGCCGCGCCGACAGCCCCCATGCGCGCCATCACTCGCGATCCCAGCATCGTCATGCGACTGGGTCGCGTCACCAATTCTTGCCGCGAAAGTTTGCAGCCTCCGCCGGTGATTTCAAACCCTAAATGAATTTTTTCCGTCGATCAGACCGTTGAAACTTCGTGCGATGCGCCTAGATGAACTCCCCTGGGCCTCCTCTACACAACGGTGCCAACGAGTCAACGATCAGTCGATGTTGATCGACGACCAATGAACGACCGAGAATAAACCTTCAATTTCTGGGCAATCAGTGACTCCAATCGAAAAACGAACTGCATATCTAAGATGCGCTCGTCGAGAGCTTCAAATCCGTATAAAATTTGATATTGTTTGGATAGTTTGAATTTTTGGCTTTGGATTTGATTTGGCATTGTATTTGGGAATTAGGGTTTGCAGCCATTGGAAAGAGGAGCTAATAGAACGTACAGAAATGAATAGGGCTTATAACGGGCTATATATAGACAGAGTTGAAAAAGAATAGATGGACACGATTTGTTTGCACGTTGAACGATAAAATGGCCCGCAAAGCCCGTTGACTCCGAAACGAAATTGGGTCAACCCAAATATCAAAATAGATGTTTTAAAATATTTTAAACGCGATGGAACATGTTTCAAGTCCAAATTCCATCGTATGAAGAAATAATGCTAAAATCAATTTTTTTTCAAATTGATTTCAATTGATTTCAATTTTTTTAATTTCTAGGCGTTTCAGGTCCGTACGATCAAACGACAAGTCCGATCGCTACGAAACTTGAAACCCTACAATAATTCACCGTTACGGATCTGATGAAACGGGTTTATTTGAAATCCGAGTCCGTGGCCAAAATGGCTATTTTTACACTAATTAATTAAATAAATTAGCTAATTAAATCAAATTTCAAATTTTAATTCTTTAATCGACAAATTTCATCCTTTTTGATTTTTCAATTATTTATAATGATTTAAACAAATTTAAATGTCAATTTAGAGTTGATTAATTTATCAATTTCAGTATTAACCTCAATTTCATTAGATTCAAAAATTATAAATAAAATCCCCAATAATCCTATTTAATTAAATAAATTAATGATTATTCCATTCATTATTGTCAAACAGATGGATTTAACATTGGATTCAAAACTATTACACAAATTTTCTCATATTCCATCTTCATTTCCAATAATGCAATATTTAGATATTTTAATTTCATTTAATTGCAATTAATCCAATTATTGAATTTTACATTTCAACTAAATAAATAAAATATTGATTTCCATTCTTTAAATCAACCAATTGTCATATTATAAATAGAATTAACATTATTTCTAATTATTTCCTTAATTTATACTAATATAACATTGAATTGAGATTCATTGCAATTGATTACAAATTTTGATTAAATCGAATAAATAAATGATTACTTTATAATAATTGTTGCCACCAACTCTTAATCATTTTTATATAAGTTCTCATTTCCAAACAATTACATACAGAACGTTGATTTTATTCAGTTACTATTTGTTATTATTACGTCATTGATTAATTCAATATTTGCATTTGTTTTTCTTATATTAAATTTATTACCAAATATTCTTATTTACAATCAATTATATTATAACCCTGCAATTGTTTCAATCAATTGGGATTGCATTGAATTAATTATTTATTTATTAACTTGCATTATCATTCTTACATTTCATTCCTGTTATTAATCCATTATTACCAAATAGATAAAATTAACATTATTGCCTCAAATTGTAAATTTGATTACCAATTTCGTTTAACACACTAAATAAATAAATAACATATATTAGTTGTCACCTATTTACTTTTATTACATTTAAAAGTTTATTCCTTACCATTAACACTGTATTATTTCATTGATTCATTCAATACTTACTTGTATTTACCTATCTTCCATTTTATAACCAAATGTACAATTTCCACTCTTTCATTATTGGGATTTTACTCCAATTGTCTATAATTGGTTTTAATAACAATTTCTACACTTCATCTTAACATTTACTACAATATAAATTATAATTATTTTTATTTCTTTCTAAATTTAATTACAAAATTTTATTAAAATAACCGAATTTAATTATTGAAAATTTACGGGTCGTTGCACTCTCCCCCACTCAAAACTTTTCGTACCCGAAAAGGAAAAGAAAGGAAAAGAAGAATTAGGAAATCAATATATCTTACTTAAACATTAAATTTATAAACAAATAGCTTTGTAAAATTAATTAATTCAAATAAAATATATCAATTTATAACCATTAAATCTTTTATACTCAAGTTAATAAAGTTTGGAAAACATTTTTCCAAATATTTTCTAAGTCCAAAATTTACGGAAAATATCGACAGAGTCTCCTTTGTATGGGGAGGCTCGGGAGAAAATATAATATCAAATATACTAATATGTAACATATACTTTCCAAAATAATTAATATCCCAACACAGGAAAAACAATATAATAGCGCTATAAAACCGTAATCCGAAGACGTACCTATTTGTCGGGCAATTTACGCTTAATTATGAAACCAAAAGCAGTAGCAATTGCTTCCATAACCTGTATTCCACTTATATAATCCAGAAGATTTAATAATTATATAAAATGAAATATTTAAAGTTGTTTCAACCATAAACAAACAAATCAATACAACCAATAATCACTTGCAACAAGGCATACAACCATCACATAGAATCAATATAAATCAATCATTCATTCATATCAAACAAAACACATAGTTGTTCGGGTTTACAACTTCAAATTGTACAGAATGAAAAATAAACTACTAAGCGCACCATTTACTCAACAGTCTCTGATGAAGCTAAATAGATTATTCATACATCCAAACAATATTAAAGTATCCTCACCCAAACAACCATAAACCAAAACAAACAACAATTCCAAACTATAGATCAAGTTCGTTCCGAACAATTTCATCTCATAACATTTGTTTTTTTTATACAATGATTTATCTTTTTACTTTACATTTAACTTCTTACAATTTTTATTTATTTTCATTACTCATATCATGTAAATTTCTTTTTATTGTATTACCTTCATTTATTCACTACTTAATATACTTACCTTTCAATTATACTTAAGTTTATACCAACTACAACTTCCAATTCTCATTTATTAAAGAATTTCATTGAATACCTTCATAATTTCAAATTTTTACTTGTATAATATTCTATTACAATTTCTTATTAAACATTGTAACTTTTATTATTTGGTAAGTTATATCTATATGCTTTTAAGAATGCAATTGAAAGTTGCACAAGTTTATTTTATTTCTATTAATTAATTCATTGTTCAATAATTTTATCTTTCGTTCTATAGGTTACAATTTCAACTTCCTTGAAATTTCATTTATAACTTAACATTGAATCTATTATTTCATTTACTGGTTTCAATTATTAGTTAAATTCCATTTCTCTAAGGCAATTGAGACTATTAATTATCGAAAACTTAAGAATTAAATACCGGGTTTTATTAAAATCATTTTAAAATAATAGATAAATGTATATAATTGCAACATATGTATCTAATTATATTTAAAACAATTTAAAATTTATATTTGTTTATCAAAATAAATCTGCAGTAAAACTGCCACAGTGCCTTCCCACTTTGAAACTCGAAAATGAATGTCGATGATGCGTGCACTCATCACTGAAATCATTTTCAAGCGACCGAGAGGAGAGTACATAACTTATCACTTTCCAAAGTTTCTTCAAAACAATTTTTTTCAAATCATATTGAAATATTTATATCAAAAAATACTTCTAAATAATATTATTATATTCCAAAATCCTTTGAAAGAGATTTTCAAAAATCCCGGAACTTAGGTCCTAAATTCCCGATTTTCATTTATTTTATTTTCAAATCCTACTTTACTAATATTTATAGATTACACTACCTAACAACCGATATATTACAACCAAATATAACCTTTATAAAAAATTTATTTTATATATAGAAAATATAATGGGCAAAATTATTTCATTCGCCTATATTCAAAACAAATATTGTGTCGGTCTGTCCTATTAAGTGTTTAGAAATCCCTATTGATGTCATAGCGTCCTATGCATCAACCAGAATTTATAAATACAAAACGGAATAAATTAACACAATATTAAAACCTTTTTACAACACTAACAAATACGCTCTCTCATATATACGCTCAGCGACTGATCATAGGGTATTACTAACCTACTAAAAAAGAGTCAAACGCCACAAAGCTAAGGCTTATCGCTAAACCTCGCTCTGATAGCAGATGTAACGTCCCGCCTTTTTGTACGCTTGAAATTGACGATAAACTACACACGTCAGACTTAAACCATACAGAAGGGCGGATTTGATATGGGGTAAATAAGAAAAAGCAGAGAATGAAAAAAACAAAATAGAATCTTGTAGCGGAACGATAAAATATAATAATCAAATACATAGTTCATGAAGCTATTTTACAAAATATTCGATTATACTTATATAATACATATCAGAGTTACACATACTAGAAAAAAAACAATAACAATGCAGCGGAACAGTGAGAATGTAGTGGAATACTATAATAACTAATAATAATAAATCTTCGTCTTCGTCCTCTAGAATACGGTCTTCCAAATCCTGAAATGCTCGGGTTGACCCGAGCGAATTGAAAAGACAAAACACTCAAGTCAGAACTAAAAGATCTTATGTAAGTTAAATTGACAAATAAATAATATGAGTGAAACGGCGTCAGAGATGTTTACGGGATTTGACGTCTCCTATCCAGTTTCTAACGTGAGTGTAGTAACTTAAGAGATGCTCGAATTCACATCTCCTAAGGATCCGTTAAACTATTTACTATGTAGTAATATTTTGCTATTATAATATTGTCTATTAGTAAAATAAACTTACTTTTAAATAGCGTTAAGGCTTTATATTTTCCACCTTAACACGTAATAGTGCCAATAGTCTATACAGTATCGTAATACCTCATGATCGGGAGGCTACCAGATGATACTCCACAGGTACGACACAAGTCAAACTCGTACAAGGCGCGCTAGGGCAGGTGGCACGACACAACTAGGCAATGCCAGGGTAGATATACCAATTACGCTTCCGGGTCGGTGGTAACACATAGCAGCTACTACTGCCCACCTCGACCCACATCCCCAAATCAAAAATCAAAAGTGGCCAGCGAATCAATCCAAAAGTTAGAGTATAATATCAAAGGGATGTGTCCGATAAAAGGTGCTACCTTCTTACTCCGTCGATCGCTCCTGTTTTAGCCACCATATGCAAACTCACGGGAGTCGGGTCCACGTATTTACCTCAAAGGAATCACCGCCACCTTCCTACTTCATTCTGGAATCTCCACCGCGTGCACGGTTGTCGAAGTGGTTTTCGGTATCAACAGAGAGTATGCCCATATCCGATCCCAGTCTCTTTGCCAACCAATCGTTATTATAACTCCGCGGTCATTTCAAAATAATTATACTTCAAAACCAGGATATAATATTCATTTCAAAACCATATAAATATGATATCATTTTCATTTAAAAACCAAATCAATATGATATCATTTATAAAACCCAAATCAATGTAATATTATTTTATTTCAAATATATCCTTTTCCCAAAATCATAGCGTTTTCAAATCATAATACCTTGAAACCCATAACTTTGAAACATAACATCCAATACTTAAATGATTTAATATTAATTTACTTTATATAATAAATTAGCTTCTTAAATTTCACCAATCAATTCCAAAAATAGATTTGAATCCCCAAATAACCCATTTCAATTTCCATATATTTCAAAGCTTTAAATATTCCACCATTTAAAAACTAATTCTTTGACAATCCCATATACATCAAATTTAATTACTATTATTAGATTTGAAATGTATGCGTAATAAATCCAATATCATTTAAGAAGAATTTTAACTTCACATAACTGGATATTATTTTAGTTTATTTAACTTGATATATTCATTTAAATCAACTTTATATTCATTTAAATCACTCTAAAACAAATCAAGTTATAAGAATCATACCTTTTAAAATCTCAATTTTATTTAAATTTCAAATCAAATTTATTCGAGTATAATTCTTAAATAATTCAATTCAAACTAATTTCATATTTATCTTCCAACTTAATTTTTATTTAAGTCATTTAAACTATATATATACAATATCTTAAACAGGTACTTAACCATATAATATAAATCAATCAAACTCCATTGTTAAGCTTATTTTTATTAAAAAAAATTATATATAGCTTAAATTCAAGAATTTAACTATATGTATATAAAATAATATTTATATAATATCAAAAATTACTATTTATTAAACCGTATATTTCTTTCCAAAACCATAGAAATCATTTCCAAATATTTTTATATATAGACCACGGTATCTGTATATAATTTTCTACCCTATGGTCATGTGATACGGATATTTATCATTTCAATCCGTAATTTAAAATAGAAATATGGTTATATATCATTTCAAACCGCAATCCCGAATTAATAATGACAAATCAATAAAGAACTTGCAGATTATGATGATATAAATAAACATCCATTCATCCATCATAAAATCATACACCCATCACAATCATCATCCTAAACAATCAATCAATACCAATATATATATATATATATATATATATATGATAATATATAACAGGTAATTAACTGGCAGTTATATTCAAAAATAAATTAAATAAGGATTTAATTTAAATAAATGCAACTAACTGAGATGATGATTTAGAAATATACAAAACAGTCATAAATAAATTCATAATCACAACATAAATTAAATTTAACGAACATAAGAAATTTTAGAAGTTGTGAGTGGGTTAAAACACTCATCTTTTGAATTTAAATTGAATTCAAATCTAATTTAAACCCAAAATTTGAACAGTTCCAAAATTAGAAGATTTGAAAAAAAAAATTAAATTAAACAAAATAAATAAATAAACCTACACCTCAACTATAGCCACATCAGCTAGAACACCCACCTCCATCGTTCCAGAATTTCGCACAGGAACCCTAACACGCAAACGCAACCGGAGCCGCCACTAGCAAACCGAGTTTCGCCACCACCGCCACGTCGACAACCCCCATGCGCGCCTTCACTTGCGATCCCAGCATCGTCACGCGACTGGGTCGTGTCACCAATTCTGGCCGCGAATGTTTGCAGCCGCCGCTGGTGATTTCAAACCCTACATGAATTTTTGCCGTCGATCAGACCGTTGAAACTTCGTGCGACGTGCCTAGGTGAACTACCCTCGGCCTCCTCTACCCAATGGTACCAACGAATCAACGATCAGTCGATGTTGATCGACGACCAATGAACGGCCGAGAATAAACCTTCAATTTCTGCACAATTAGTGACTCCAATCGAAAAACGAACCACATATCTATGATGCGCTCATCGAGAGCTTCAAATCCATATAAAATTTGATATTATTTGGAGAGTTTGAATTTTTGGCTTTGGATTTGATTTGGAATTGTATTTAGGAATTAGGGATTGCAGCCATTGGAAAGAGGAGTTAATAGAACGTATAGAAATGAGGAATAAGAAATGAATTAGGGTTTATAATGGGCTATATATAGACAGAGTTGAAAAAGAATAGATGGACACGATTTGTTAACGCGTTGTACGATAAAATAGCCCGCAAAGCCCGTTCTGACTCCGGAACGAAATTAGGCCAACCCATATATCAAAATAGATGTTTTAAAATATTTTAAACGCAATGGAAAAGGTTTCAAGTCCAAATTCCATCGTATGAAGAACTTATGCTAAAATCATTTTTTTTTCAAATTGATTTCAACTGATTTCAATTTTATTGATTTAGGGCGTTTCAAGTCCGTACGATCAAACGACAAGTTCGATCGCTACGAAACTTGAAACCCTATAATAATTCACCGTTACAGATCCGATGAAACTGGTTTCGTCGAAATCCGAGTCAGTGGCCAAAATGGCTATTTTTACACTAATTAATTAAATTAATAAATTAGCTAATTAAATAAAATTTCAAATTTCTATTCTTTAATTGACAAATTTCATCCTTTTCGATTTCTCAATTATTTATAATGATTTAAACAAATTTAAATGTCAATTTAGAGTTGATTAATTTATCAATTTCAGTATTAACCTCAATTTCATTAAATTCAAAAATTATAAATAAAATTCCCAACAATCCCATTTAATTAAATAAATTAATGATTATTCCATTCATTATTGTCAAACAGATGGATTTAACATTGGATTCAAAACTATTACACAAATTTTCTCATATTCCATCTTTATTTCCAATAACGCAATATTTAGATATTTTAATTTCATTTAATTGCAATTAATACAATTATTGAATTTTACATTCAATTAAATAAATAAAATCTTGATTTCCATTCTTTAAATCAACCAATTGTCATATTATAAATAGAATTAACATTATTTCCAATTATTTCCTTAATTTATACTAATATAACATTGAATTGAGATTCATTGCAATTGATTACAAATTTTGATTAAATGAGCCAAATAAATGATTACTTTATAATAATTGTTGCTACCAACTCTTAATCATATTTATATAAGTTCTCATTTCCAAACAATTACAAACAGAACGTTGATTTTATTCAATTAGTAATTATTATTGTTACTTCATTGATTAATTTAATATTTGCATTTGTTTTTCTTGTATTAAATTTATTACCAAATATTCCTATTTACAATCAATTATAACCCTGCAATTGTTTCAATCAATTGGGATTGCATTGAATTAATTATTTATGTATTAACTCGCATTATCATTCTTACATTTCATTCCCGTTATTAATCCATTATTACCAAATAGATAAAATTAACATTATTGCCTTAAATTGTAAATTTGATTACCAATTTCATTTAACACACTAAATAAATAAATAACATATATTAGTTATCACCTATTTACTTTTCTTACATTTAAAAGTTTATTCCTTACCATTAACACTATATTATTTCATTAATTCATTCAATACTTACTTTTATTTACCTATCTTCCATTTTATAACCAAGTGTACAATTTCCACTCTTTCATTATTGGGATTTTACTCCAGACATCTATAATTGGTTTTAATAACAATTACTACACTTCATCTTAACATTTACTACAATATAATTATAATTTTATTTATTTCTTTCTAAATTTAATTACAAAATTTTATTAAAATAACCAAATTAATTATTGAAAATTTACGGGTCGTTACAACAACAGTCACTTAAAGCAATCAAGTGGACCATACACACTTCAGAACAACCATTTACAAACATAACACCACATACAAACATCGTATAATTGAATATAATCAAGAATAAACATTTATATTATCCAAAATTAAGCATATAGAAAACATTTTCATTTTCAAGGGATGTCACTCTTTTGATCATGTTCAAAAATTTCTTTGTGTGATATGCAGGGAGAGAAATAATAGAATATTCAAGAGTGAATATATAAGAGTGGAGCCTCTATTCAAGTTAATGCAAAATGAAATTAAATTAGGTCTTGACTACTATCCTTCTGAGATAAGGTTTTGAGACAAGGAAAAGTGGGTAAGCTGAAGCTTTCTTATTTTTAGTTCCTGTGTGTTTTGTTCTTGCTTTTGCTTTTGTTCTCTCTTTCTTCTTTGTTTTCCCTTGTCTTCTTTTGTACTTTTCTTGGTTAAGTATCAGTATGCTGATCTTAATCTTTTCTTATGTGTGTTATTACAATAACTGTTAAGGGCCTAGTCAATCCTGTTTGCTTGGTAGTAAAAATAACCATATGGAAAAAAAATGACCGGATCGGTCAAATAGCCAAAAACCAATTAAAATAGACATTAATCTTTTAACTTCATTTCAAAACTAGTGTTAGGTTCAGATCTATCATAAAACATGTTTAACATTCGAAATAGTTTTAAAAATGTTGTTTAATACTATATTAGCAATCATAGAAGAGTTAGAGACACAAATCACTCACCTAGATCACAAAATGTACAAAAATCATGGTAGATCCGAGATGAACAGTAAATGGCTTGAATTATAATGCAACCAAATAGTAATTAGTGAACCTCTTGCTAATCCCCTTTCTAAACTCTCTTAGTTGCTTGATTTGGCTAAATAAAGTAAGGAAATTAAGGTGCTTTTGGCTAAGGTGATGATCAGTGAATAGGTTTAGAATAGCCTTTTTGTAAATATGGAAATGATTTGGGGTTGTTCCATTAGGCTGATTAGGCACAACCCCAAAATGGGTTAATGGTCCTAATCTAGGCTTAAGTTAATTACCCGATAATCTGTCCAAAAACTGCCCACTTCAAATGGACATATTTTCTAAACGGCAACGCCAAAAATCTACCATGACCACTCTATCTTTTATTTGGAAGTTGTTTCAGACCATATTCTACTCCTATCAAAAGTTATTGGCTTTACAAGATTTCAGGGTCAAAACTGTCTAATAAAATTTCGAAGAAACAAAATGTTAATAATTAACATTCCCTAAAGTTGTAGCCTCATACGATCCAATTTAGATTTCAAAATAATATTTTATGATCCTTCGATGTGTACAATACTGTTGTTACACTCTTCCCCTCTTTAGGAATTCCACCATCGAAATCCCACCAAATAAGGTAAGGTGAAACAATATAGTTATCTTGCATGCCTAACAATCGTAAGCAAGCATAACATCAACCAGACATGCACAAACAAGTAAGTAAATACAACATATGCATATTTTAGGAAGTAAGGCACTAAACTACTCTACATGGTATCAAAAGTGAAAGTAAGTGCAATTCTTACTGTGTAAAAAGCTCTGGATAAGTAGTCCTTATGCTCTTCTCAGTTTCCTAACTACTATTGCCCTCTAATTCACCACAGTGACCTTTTACTAGCTTCATTGACTTAAGTTGCTTTGTATCATGTCCATCTATACAAATATGCATATAAGATCTTGAATTTTTGGTTTAATATCAATATTATCCAATTTCTCTGGTGACAATACTATTTTTGAGTCATGCGTAAAATTTCACAAATGAGAAACATGGAACACATTGTGCACACCTTCCTCCTCCCGAGGTATGTCAACTTTAAAAGCCAAGTTCCCTATCCTCTCGGATATTAGAAAAAGGCCTATATATCTCAACAAAAGGTTAGAATGTTCTTATGATTTCGTATTCAATGAAAATTTTAAATCTTTCAAAATCTAAAAGTCCATCTAAAATGCTTTTCAACTTTTCAAAATCTTTTGCTAAACTAACAATTGAGAACTGACATAAAGAGGGATATACTTGCAAGCTAGTTTTCATAAAAACCTTCCTCAGTATTCATTTGGGAGCTATAAAGGAAAATTTTCCTCAAAAAACCTATGTGTTCCTTCAATGAGTATAAATAACAAGGCGACCCTTAATTAGCGATGAATTATGCTTAATAAAGCTCTGGTTTTAATGAGATTGGTGAGATTCTTTAGGCATAGGTGAACCTTACATTAGGAAGTGTTAAAATTCTTGACTAAGTTCCAAAGCAACCAATAATGGAGTTGGATAGCCCTTAGCATCAGTTCTAAGGAAACCGTTCAAAACTCCATTAGAGGATTGTGAGAATGGTCCAAACAAGTCTCTGGTCCCGCCAATTGCGCTTGACCAAAGCTACAATTTGGACAAAAGTGTAAGGATGCAAATGAAGAGAAAAATATGAAGCCCATCAAATGGGACAATCAAAGGCAATCTTTGCAGCACAACCCATAATCGATCATCATATTTAGAAATAGTGTAGGGTTGGAGATATAACCACTTGTGCTTAAATAGAGTATAAATTTGTAGTTTTGCATGGCTCACAAGAGCATTCATATATATTAAGAAAAACCATCCATATTTTTTATTCATCTCATATTCATTACATTTTTCACAATTGGTTCTGTTAAGTTTTATCATGCATATCATATCTAAACTATAAAAAATCTAACTATTTCTTCAGGAAAAAACTTCAACAAGTTATAAAGCTAGAGGATATTGAGCCAAGGAATGCTGACATAGAAGGTCCTTTACCTTCCCGGGTAAATCCAGAGTGCACGACCGTGTCCCGCTTGAGGACGCAGCTTCTTTGTAAAAACAATAGGTGGACCACGTACGTCCTTATGCTCAATTGAACATCTGTTGAGGAAGAAATTTTGATATCGTTGGTAGCTCGAGATCACGGCCCTTCTTAAGTGGGAATTCTTCTCTAGACCTATGAATAAAAATTCAATCTTTAAATCAAAAGCAATACTAAATTTTACCTAATAATCTACCAAAGCATCGAGTTGAGAAGCCCTTGATATTTACCGACACATCAGTTTCAACTATTCTTCGAGCATTTTCACTTCTTTTTCCAATGATTTAGTAGCCTAGGATGGATGTGTAATATGCTCGATGGAGACTAGTAAACATCATTTCAATTCCTCTTTTTCTTGTGCAAAATATTCTGCAGGTCAACTAAACATATCTGTAGAGTCATTCCACGTTCAAGAGTCTTGTATACACCTCTCAATTGTAACATATCTCGATAAAGATTCTTCTTTTCATTTTCTAATTTCTTGAATTTAAGCATAACAGTGGTCTTTAAAAGTTCAAGTTTCTCAATTTCTAATCGAAGATTAGAAAGCTCATCCAAGAATTTCTTATTCTAATAGTTCTTTAGCTTCCAATTATAGTCAAAAACAAATGTTTTTCTTTATGTTGATAACTCCTTCATTTTATCTATTGTTAAAGGAGGATGGGGAAAAGTCGACGATGAAATAGAGCAACCAGTGCTATGCTTTTGATGACCATAAGTAGCAATCACTTCCATAGATGGAGATTTAAGGGTATAAATTGGGAGTCCGTTGTACCCCTAAGTTAGGATAAGTTCGTACAATTTACACCCATTTCATGTGCTTTGTAGATCAATGTCCAAATCAAAAATAAATTATCCAATTTAGTGATTTTGACATTAGAATTAGTGTGTTGAACCAATGACCATGACACATTAAGTTGAGTTCTAGAAAGAGACATTCTAGAGAGTTATGAGATCTCTTTGTCTTTAAGGATAAAAATATAAATCCAAGACCAATTCTTGAGAGGTTCTTGGATTGGATTCCATTTGAAGGTACTTATTGTGTCATTTGAATGCTTCAAAATTGATAGTCGACACTAAGCAGGAGAAGGATAATGAGGAGTGATTGTCGATATCATGTATATGTTTGGCTTGAATATAGAGAGGCAATGCAATAATTTGGGATTATTGAATGATAGATTATCATTTTTATCCTAAAAATTAAATCTTCAGGCATTAAAATAATAAGAAGATGATTAACAAAAGCTAGAAAGAAAAGGAAAATAGCCTAATTAATAACAAAAAAACAAGCAATCTCATATGAAATAATTATAATAAATATAAATACAAACTCAATCTAGGATAATCAAGTCTTCTTTCTTAGGATTAAGGTCTAAAAGGGTATTTTTAATCCTTTGGAAAAAATAGTCGAGAAATAGAAAAGTAGAAGTGAATGGGTCTCTACACCATGATAAGTATAATTGGAGGAAATTTCTGATATTTCCATTCCAAAGAGATGAATTGGTAGAAGAATTAGTAGGAGTATTAATTGGAGTTAAATTGAGTTTCTTGTAGGAAACTCTCATGTTTGTCTTCTAGAAAGTTAAATTCTAAATTAGAGAAATGGTTATGCACATGATGAAGGTCAAGGAGAAAGCAACACTTCGCTAAAGGGGAATTCTTAACTATAGAGGTAGTATCCCAAAAGGTTCTTTTTAATATAATATATACTTAGGAAGCTTTTGAAAATGAGAGATGAAACAATTTTAGAATTTTTTTTGAAAAGCTGCATGTGAATAATTAACAAGGCTTATACAAAATTAAAACCATCAAGAGTTTCTTTTGTCAAACAAGATGTATTATACGATTACAAAGTCATATTTACATTAGGAAATATAAATTACAGAGGCTCATGGAGATATCATCTCTTATTATACATAGCAATAAACTTATCATGGTTGAATTTTACTTTATTAAAGGGTGATGAATCATTACTAATTGGGTTGACGGTAGAATGAGGCAACTTCCAATACTCGTCGAGATGAGAGTCAAACCCAAATTGATCAAGATATTTCTTGTGGAGCCTCCTAATCTGACCCTAAAATTATCACCTAAGAAAGAGAAGTCAGTAGTAGGGAATCTATTATAAATTAAACATAGACAATAAAGGAATTTGTTGCGATCTTCTATGAGCATCTAGAATAGGATAGTAAGTTCCTCAATGTCTTTGTGATAAGTGGATTGGATCAAATGCGACTTGCGAATAATTAGACTAAATATTTTATTTAAAAACCTTCGAGGATGTTTATACATCTAAGAAGTTTCAGTCATTTTCCACTAGTAGAATTAAGATCTTCGCAAATAATATCTCCTTCCATATAAAGACATCGTCAACATTGAGTTTGGAGTTTGTGATTACGTTATATGAAACCTATATCGACTTCTACTAGAAAATTAGGATTCACAATATTAATTGAGGCCAATTTGGTTACAAATTTGTAGCCAAACCCTATGTGCCTGTTTAACAGGCACTCGACTTGTCGGGGTGTTAAACAGACGCATTTAACAGCTAGTTTCTGCTCCCTATATAAGCACACTCAATTTAGATTATTTCAACACAACAAAGTTGCTTGTTCTATCTGTATCATATTCTACCACACTCAAAAATGAATTTTGATTATGGTGATTTCAAGCTGCTAAAAGGAATTTTGATTATGGTGATTTCAAGCTGCTAACACAAATAGTGACATTTGATGATTTTAATTTCAATGAAGAAGTACTTAAAATCCAAAAGAAGAGTTTTGCTACATTTGGCTTCATTTCTTTGTCGATACAATATGTGAAAATGATCCATTAACTAAGATATTTTGGTAAAAGATCACATATAACTACAATGAAAAGCGACCATTAGAGCAAAATTAGTCATCTAACTCAAGTCTTCGAATCCCAAGTGCACAGGATTAATCAAGCAAACCCAAGTGGTATGGATGGTGATCATTTTAGGGTATGTATTTATCTATAAATTTATGTCATATTATAATATTTATAAAACTTATATCAAAAAATTATTTTAGAAAAAGATGCAGTAATATTATTATACAAGTTTTTTCTCTTGAAACCAACGCACAACCTCATTAATATCAATTCATGCATTGCTACAACTTATCCGTTAAACATTAAAAATGGAAATCATCAACTGTGAAGATTATGCAAGGGCTACAAAGCAACAAAGGAAAGAATAAAGAGAAAAAAATAGTTACGTTTCAAGTCCAGGCGAACCTTAATGAAGTCATGACTTGTCTATAGACGAATATAATCCTATGATAATGTTGATTTCACTAGACCTTATGGTGTGAAATCTGCTAAAAAGAAGCAGAGTCTGTTGTATATAATGGATTCATTAATTTTATAGTGGATTCATGAATTTTTGAGACTGAGAGAGACATTACCGCATTATAATAAAGACAGGCTGACATTGCTAAAGAGAAGATGATAATGAAGAAGTTGCTTGAGATCAAGGAATGAAGAGAGGAACAACAAATCGTACTTGTGGATAAAAAGGTATGGATGAAGAGCACATAAAACATTTAAGCACAAGGAAAAAACAAGTTTGGATAAATGTTCTTGCTAAGGAAAATAAGAATGAAGAGGAGTGGTGATTTATGTTTTGTGTTTTAATATAATTAGTATTTTGGTTAATTAGAGAATTTGTATTAAAGTATTTTTATTTGAAATCAAAGTATGCAAAGTAAGTATTTTTTTCCTTTTTTTTACTATTTTATATTATAGCACAAATTTTGTTAGCACAAAATAATGAAACTGAATCATATGCTATAATAAATAAGATATAAATAAAAACTAATAATATGCCATAAATTTTAAACAAATAAAATTATAATATGTTATGATTAAAAAATATATTAGCCGCCTATCTAACAAGCGCCTAGATGTCGGACATCTAGGCGTCTACTAAATAGGTGCATAAAACCTAAAACTGTTGGAGCTATAGTTTGTAATCGAGCTTGGAAACTATATAATTGTAATGTGTAATTCGTAAATCATTGGAGATAATCCAAATCTTAAAATTTCAATCTTACTTTAGTCTAGTAAAACCACAAAAGAGTATATGTTTTACTTCTTGTTATGGTAGTAAAAGTCAACATTTATTGGAACTACAATTATAGCACATAAACAAAAGGGATTATGAGAAATATTAAGTTACCTAAGAGGAATTTCCAAAAATAAGTGGAAATAGAATCCAAAACCTTCCTCCTTTGCGAGGACATAAGTGAAGAATGGACTCAGCACAAAGGCAACCAAGTTGTCATCTAAAATAATAGGAATTTGTTCCTTATTTGGAGGAGAGTTATCCACAGGATTTTTTGCCTAAGGATCATCTCTGGCAGTAGGATCGTTCCCTTGAGAAGGAAATTCTACACTATATACATCTGCCTGATCACCAATCCCAAACCCGTGTTGGCATTTTTGTCATCTGCACCATAATTCATATTGTTTTTTGAGGGACTACTTTTAGCACTACTAGCATCATTGTTTTCATCATCACTGTCATCATTATCACCTTCATCTTTATCTTTATCATTTACAGTGTCATTGGTATCAACTTCATTCCATCCATAGAAGAGGACATGTTAAAAGCAAAATATTCCTTAGGATTTACTTCTCTTTCAATATCAAAGTCTAGCGCTTCACCCAATTTTAGCATCGAGAAGGGCGTCGAAATTTTTTTTGTACTCAATTCATGCGGCCGCTAATGAAGGAAAGAACATTTTGGGAAAGGCCTAAATATAATCCTTATAAGCAAGAAATATCATAACTTCTGCACATAGGTTCTTCTTTTCCTAAAATATGTCCTTTATAAAGGAAGCAAATTTTCCTTTAGCCTTCCCAAGGAGGTTTTGGTCCTACGAATTGACACTTACTTTTTGGCTAATTCCTCCTTAAGTTTAGAGTTATAACCTTTAAGAGTAGACAACTGAAGGTGGGCGTGAGTTGAGCCTTTTATTTAATAAAGAAAGTGCTTCTTTAGACAACCTTATTCTCTCTTCCAAAGATCGATCCTTTTCTAGTTCAATAAGGAGGAAATATCTCTATGTTTGGTCACAAGTAAATCTTTCTCCTCGAAGATAAAATTGACTGAATCTTGAGGAAATACAACCAAAGCAGTCATCAATAGCAGCTTAAAACCAATATAAATGATAATTACAGTGATTCAATATACGTTGTATATCGACATGAAATAAATATAATGGCTTATTTATAGCACAAAAAAACAGCTATAAAAAATAATCTTTTATAGCGCTTTTTTCCAACATTCTAATTTTTTTGTAGTGGTTTAATAAATGATGTATATCGATATGTCATAAAGATATCGAACTATTCATAACACAAAAAACTGCTATAAATAATTTTACTTGACAATGCTTTTCTTATACGCTTTTTATAATGTTTTTTAAGTGCTATGGTTTATTTTAACCTACTGCATCCCTATAAATCACGATAGTCAATACGTATCAAAATGCTGCATTAAGAATACTTATGAAACATAAATTCAACTAGATAATAAAAAGATCATAAAAAATATTAAATATAAAAATATAACATGTTGTATTAAACGGAACCAAATATTCGTACACATAAAATCCTATGATTTAACTACATAATATTTGATTGTATACGTAGAAAAAAACAAGTAGCTAGTTGCTTGCATTAAAAAGAAAAAAATGTCTCAAATTTTCATTCTCTCACCTATAAATGAAATAAATATCTCCATCAAAAATGAATATGAATATGAATAAAATTGAAAAAATGAAGTATCTGCATTAGCAAAAAGATTTTTCTAAATATTTCTTATCAAAAACATTTTAAGTGTCTAAATTTTTTAAATTTTTTGCATGTCTCTCCTTTGCATGATTAGCACCGAAAAAAGTCACAAACACAAGAAATAAATATACATGATCGAAATCACAATATATCAGTTACAAACACCTACATGGGTAAACTATCCAAATATTTATTTATATATATCTTATAAAGCGTGCATGTCAAATAGCACATACCCCTGTTAAGCATTAAAACGTACCTTTTAGCAATATTAGCGAGTTCACTAATATTTCCAAAGAAGCAAGAGCATGAAAAGAACCAAAAGCGAGTTAAGAGCCATTAAATATCTACACTTAACTCAAACAAGCATATGAGAACATATTTATGAATTTATACAGCTAAACCTGTAGAAGCAAGACTACGATTTTTAAAATAACATTAATTTTGTAGGTTAAAAATACATATTCTAGACATGAGTTAGTTTCCTAATAAAAGCAATAAATTAGAATGGTTGTGTGCATTATCATCTAGGACAAGACTTAAGGCATCATTATTTTGGTTGTTAACTTTGTTTGTTTATTGTTGTTATTATCATCGTCGTCGTTGTTGTTAGAATTATTATTATAAACTTAACTAAATTATATAAACTTAGTTATTTTTTTATTATAAATTTAATTAATTTTTATAAACTTAGTTAATCGTTATTATTATATAAACTTAGTTATTTTTTATAAAACATTAGTTATTTTTATAAAATTCTTATCTTCGTTTGTAAATTTAGTTATTTTTTATTGAACTTATAAAATACATTAGATGTAAAGATGTTGAATACTTTATAATTTATTTTTGTTGTTGTCGTTATCGTTATAAACTTAGTTAATTTTCTTAAACTTAGTTAATTTATTATTATTATTATTATATATAAATTTAGTTAAATTGGTCAATACTTTATCATGTATCATTATTGTTGTCGTTATTCTAAACTTAGTTTTTTTTTATGAAACTTAGTTAATTTTATAATTTATTATTATTATAAACTTAGCTAATTATTACGAAATTTAGATTATTTTTGTAAACTTAGTTTGTTAGTTGTTAATATTGCTATTATTATTTTTGTTGTTGTTGTTGTTATTTGTAGTATCATTATTATAAACATGGTTAATTTTCATAAAAATTAGTTAAATTATTATTATTACCAAACTTAGTGATTTATCATAAATATTAGTTAAATTATTATTATTATTATTATTATTATTATTATAAACTTAGTTAATTTTTATAAACTTATTTAATTTTTACGAAACATAATTTACGAAGTTAATTATTATAATCTTTGTTAATTTATTTTGATTATTATTATTATTATTATATAAAATTAGTTAATTTCATAAAACTTGGTAAACTTGGTTAATATATTATAACTTATTATTGTTATTATAAACTTAGTTAATTTTTGTAAAACTTATATTTAATGTTTTTTTTATTGTTGTTATTATTGTTATTGTTATAACATAGTTAATTTTTGATTGTTATTATTATTATATGAACTTGGTAAATCTTGTTTATTGTTTGTCGTTCGACCCAAACAAATACTAGTAAAATAAATAAATTTGAAATCTAACGAACAACCAACCTAGTTAATTTATTATTTTTTTATATAAATTTAGTTGATATTTATAAAACTTAGTTTGGTTAATTTTTATAATTTATTATTATTATTAGTATTATTGTAAAGTTAGTTAATTTTTTTTTGCAAGGCAAGCCAGTTTTATAGTGGATGTTCACCTTATATAAATATGAAAATAGGTGCTTTGCATATGCATAGAACAACTAACATAAGCAGAGTTTATAGTGGCACAACCACTTAAATCACTTAGATATAGATGTACAAAGCAAATCAGTACACACACCAACATAAAGAGAAAAAATAATTATATATTACATAATAACATAGAAGATGGTATAGCTAAAATCAAAACAGAACTAAGAAAAGAGTTTTGCAATGGAATAAACATCTCCCAAGTCAACCTCTACTGGGACTAAAGGAATACATAGAGCAAGGTTTATAATACCAATAAGCACGTCATCTGCTAGAACACAGTCCGGAGTAGGAATAACAGCAGGGGTAGCGATAGAGGAAGCCTGGGTAGCGAAGTTTTGCTAGTTACCGAGATCAACCTGACTAGGAGGAGGAGGCACATCACATGTCGGTACAATAGGGTTGATTGAGGTGTTCTTGACTTCCCACTGGCAAGGCTTAGGTTTCTGAATTGGAATTTTGGTTGGGATGGACACATGGCCACCAATAGAAGCAACGAGACAACAACTATCAACCGTATGTCCAAAAGAGTGACATGAAGAGCATATAGGAGGAGACAAGAGATACTCAACAAAATAAAACCAACTCGATCCCCATGAAGGGCAACTGAAAGCTCGAACGACAACTCTCGACCAGGCGTAATCTTAATAAGCACCCTAGCATATGCTAAGTGAACACGACTTTCAGTGTTCTCATCAAAACATACTAGCTTACCAATTCGACAAGATAGTCAATCGAGACCAACTAACGAATGAAGAGAAGACGGAATATTAGAGAACTTATCCCATATAGGAATGGA
The DNA here is from genome assembly GCA_030765085.1 of Allium cepa. Classification (NCBI taxonomy): domain Eukaryota; kingdom Viridiplantae; phylum Streptophyta; class Magnoliopsida; order Asparagales; family Amaryllidaceae; genus Allium; species Allium cepa. The sequence continues at coordinate 780,701,737 of CM060934.1, forward strand.
AAAAACATTCTCTCTAGCTGAATAATTGACGGACTCCAATTGGTAATGGAAACTTTACCATCTATGACACATGGATCTGACACTAAGTGCAAATGTTTCTCTTTCAGGTTCGAAAATTCAAAAAAGAACATATTTTTATCATATTTCACTTACAAAGAGCCACGAATCTACCATTTAATTTTCATGAAAGTAATGACCTTAATCTAAAACGACTCTAACTAAAATGTCTTTCCAAAATAGAGAGCCAACCTCAACAACAGAAGGCAGCGGAGCAAGAACCGAATCACACTTTCCAACAGATTCAAAGCATTTATAAAATACCTCCCAATGTTCCAAGGCATCGAGGAGAAATAGACTTCAATGAAGCAGGATGTTTGGCTTTAGGCAGAGGATCAGGAGGGAATACTGGGTCTTGAATTCGACAGAGCAAAGATTGACACTCGAGCATAGTAACAGGTGCTGATGAACTCGCCTTCAAAGGCCCAACATCAGAAGGCAAAGACTACGAGATAGCAGACGCACCAGAACGTTTCTCATAGGCGTTGATAATTTCCTATACGACATTGGGTATCTTGAAGTTGTACGAAGACGAAACTGGACCAAAAGAAGGCGGAGCATTTTCAGAAGGTATGTAACGACCCAATTTCTCGGCGCCCAAAAGTCGACATCGATACATCCACTGTATCAAATGTCGCACAGTCAAATGCCCAAAAACCGAATCGTTAGGGTTAAAGAAGTAGAAGGTAGAAGAAGAAACAGAAACAATAACAGAATCTCACATTTCGCAGCGGACAACATATAATAGATAAATGAATAATCTTTAAAAAAAAAAAGAACTATATCTGTTATTACGACACAATATCAGAGTACAACGACAACACACAATACTAGCAGTTAGAACGACTTGCCTTAAATATAAAATTCACTTTGCACCAACTAGACGCAACGGACACTGCATAGTGTAAGTGTTACGCTTCGCCATCCAGCTTGCTCCTGATCTCCATAGCAACTTCTGAATTCCAGAATGACCTGATAAGCTGACTCTAGGCTGCACATGTGGAAAAAATTTTGCACCCAGAGTTTAGAAAGGGAATAATAAATTCCAGGTCAGTCGTGGGACTAGTGTGAGATCTTAAAAACAGTTATTTTCACAAAGAAAACAAAAAGAAATCCGCTATGCCTTTGGAAAATGGAACTACCATAAGGCCTCTCGCCAAACACACAATGCGAACGCAGAATCGGAGGAGATTTCTTCTTATGATAGTCAAACATGCTTGATAAGCAAAAACATTTGATGTTATTATTATTAGTAGTAGTACATAGTGTGGAAAACATTTCGAAAGTATAATATTAATCTTAGCCAGCATAGACATTTCATACTATGCCTACTATAGCTACCATCTAAACAGTGGCGACCACCATAAGTAAATGGCAGATTATACAACTAAAACCGTACTGGGTTCGTATTGGGAATTAGATTTCCAACAAATGGTCAGGCTAAGGAACCTCCTACTTCCACATGGGTACGCCTCTGTAGGGACGTCCCGAGAACTTAACCAACTCTCTGCCAACACAAGGCCGGGTTACATCCGTAACTAGGTAACTACTACACGAATATGCCATCCCCCGGTCCTTGGGACCATTATCCGAGGATCCTCTACACCAACAACCACAAAGAAAAGTATTTGCAGTAACCAAAAAGGTTAAATATCAGGGCTCCATACCTGAAACCACCCTTTTCCAGAAGGAAATGACATACCCTAAAGGGCGCGACCCTCATAACCTTGCCGCATCTTTCCTGTTTTGACCATTTCCGGGGTGTGAGGTCCGATGAGGTCTCGTCCACAAAGCTACACTTATCACAAAGTCATGCTTTGATCAACAAATGATCGGCAACACTTCGTGTGCCACATTACCAAATTGGGAATGTATCACTAGTAACCATCAAATACATAACATCTGAGCTCGTACGTCTCAGAGAAGGGTGCTATGCTAAGAAAATAAATTCTCTGCCACCAACAGAAATGTAATCGATAGAAACCAGTTTTACATCTCAAAGTGTAATGCCAGCCACACATCCATACAAGTCCGTTACGGGATCGAATGGAACCGAAGGCACTTCCAAAGAAGCCCTTGCAATCCGGATATTCACTGATCACGTCCGGAATGCCCATCACAAAGGGTGATAAAATCTCTATAGCGGAGCAACCCGGTGCAGAGACATTCGACAGGTAATCCTTTCGTTTTCGAAAAGTACCCGGTCTTCAACACCGTCTTTAAATGCAACCACATTTCGTCGTATCGTTATTCGGAATGGGTTTTATGACACATGGTCCTTTCCCAGCTAATCCGAATAACGAGCACTTATTTTTAAAAATAAGGGTTCATTTAGATTTCAAACAAATCACAACAATTTTTCACTTCGATCTTTTAAATAAAAGATCTATCACAAATCACAAAGGTTCGATGTGGTTTTCGGATACCCACTTGGAATCCGACCCCCGGTCACATCGAAATTCAAATGCCATTTGAAAGGCAAATATTGATAGTCGGTTTTTTAACTATCAATAAATATCCACAACAATTAACGAATTTAAATAAATTTCCCAAATTTTTTTATCTTCAAAATATATACGCAAGATATATTTTAACACTTCCAACATTTGAAAACAAATTTCAAATTACTGGCCACATTTCAATATCTTGAAAACAAGTTTCAAATCATTTTTCCTTACGTGGAAAACATTCCCAAATAGTTATTTTCACTGAAAAATCTGCCGAGATTAATGCTTTAAAATAATTTAAATTACTTATCCAAACATATATCATTGGAAATAAACTATTTTAAAAACACTTACTTAATTATTAGTTATAAAAATATTATACTAATATCTTACATAAACTTCAAGTCTAAACTAACTTTAAAATAATTTAGTAGATAGGGTGTAACTATTTTAAATAACCATTTTCTAAAAAAATATCAATTAAATCTTTAAAATAATTCTTTCTATAAGTGATCAAATAAATCCATGTTTTGAAGATTTAAAACGATTTCTAAAAATAATTCCTCCAACAATAATTTTTTTTCCAAACAATTTCTAGAATCTTTAATTTATACTACAAAAGCTACTTTAACAATATACTTGGCTTTCCAGGGAAGAATTCTCTTTCCATTTATATCAATTAATGAATCTTCTCGATTTATTTTAATTTACGTACCAAATCTGTAAATTCCTTTATAAATTCCCATTGTGAATTTAAACTTCTAAATATTCATTGATATACGATTTTCAAATCGATTTCTAAATATTCATTTTCAGCACCGAATTAAATTATGAATTGATTTCCAAATTTATTTACAAATACCAAATCAATTTTCAAACTTGATTTCTAAATTTATTTCAACACCAAATTTATTATCCTTTGAAACAAATTCCTCTTTTTAAATTTATTCAATTTTCTAAAACTAATTTAATATAAATTTCTACTAAATTTCAAAAATCCAATTTTATTTATTCCTGATATCCTACGATATCAGAAATATATTCGACTAAATTTTAGCCTTCAAGGGTTTCAATTACGAATAATCACAAACAGATCATAAATAATCAACACACAAAATATGAAACAAATTCAATATTTGAGGAATCCAGTTGGATCCCTCCAACCTGTTTTCCTGCATCCACAGACGTTAGCACAACAATTTGATACCAATTCCACTTCGAGGTGGAATATCGTTGTATATGGGATTTTATATAATATCATCCGCTATTATGCAGCGCAATAGGGTCTCATCCGCTATATAATGCGGGAAATCAATCACCCAATATATACTATATACTACTATATATATAATCAATCAATTATTAAAATTTTGAGTGAGAAGATCTCACCTTTGCTCCTTTATTTTGCAATCCATTTCCTTTCCGGTTTGTTTCTCGATTTTAGACCTTGAATAAAATTTATATGGTTTATTAATCTTTGAATTAATCAACAATTTATTTCTTTAATTTAACTAATAATATTTCTTATAAAAATCGTTTAGGAACTGAAATAATTAATATAAGTTAATTACACTACTTAATCTCCTCAATACACTGTTTTCTAATAAAATAAACTCCTTTCAAGTGTATACACTTATTTTTTCTTGTAAATTCGCATGCACATATATTTTTAAGTGAAAACAAAAGTTCACTTTACTGTTTGAAATTTAAAACCTTATCTGTATGCACAAATGTAAACAAATTTAAATAAAATAAATAGCTAATACCTCACTGCTACTACGAGTTCGACTGCAGCTTCGCACTCGTTTGCCATAAAATCGTGAACCCAAGGCCACCTCGACATGTGCTTCTCGTGTGCTACCCCGCTAAAGCGAACGCAACCCACCCAAACCAAACCTTCACTTCAAAGCTGTCGCTACCCAGAGATGATCGACCTCAACTTCGTCGCCGTTAGCAACACGCGACAGCCATCTTCGCATCCGTCGCTGCCTATGCGTGCGCGAGTGCCCTTACTGAATGCCACCTGCCATATTACCCACGCCATCTGATCTCGATGCCGCGTCTAGTCTTCGAACACGAGGTTCAATTTGAATTTGCCCCAGGAAGATTTGAATTCGATCGGTTTGAGTTCGCCATTGCGAGGCGCACTATTCAGCAAATCTTCGATCGGTTGAATGGATTTAAAATGATTAGCGAAAACTGAAGGGAAGGTGGAAGAGGGGTTAATAAATTTTAGTTCGGCCATTTTAATTTCGATTTTCCTTTGATCGGCCTGAGTTTATTCTCGCGGCCATTTTTTTCTGTATATAATCAATTGGATAAGAATGGGAAGGCATTCACAAGTTTAAATATAAAGGAGAAGGTGGCTTGTAGGAGAAGGTTTATTTAGAAATATTTTTATTTAAAATTCCAAACGTCTCGATAAATCAACTTAAAATTTTGACTTCCTATCGAGGCGTGCCGCTAGGCATTTATAATGTTATACGCCTATTCCGAACGCATTGGAAAAGGTTTCGAGTTCCGATTTGATCGTATGTGCGAGTTACAGAAATAAACGATCAATTTTAAATTAAATCGATTAAAACAGTTTCTATACGTTTTGAGCTGCCAGGGTTAAACGATAACTCCGATTGCTACGAAAATTGAAATCCAATAATAATTCAATATTACAAATCCAATAAAACTGGTTTCGTCGAATTCTGAGACTATGCCTCGGAAGGCTATTTTTAGATATCGATTTAAATGAAAAAAAACTAATACTGAACAAATCATTTCCAAATTCAATTCTGAAGCTTCCATTATCTTCAGTATCATTAATATGAATTTTCTAGGTCATCAAATTATTATTTTTACAAGCTAAAAATTGAAAATTGAAAATTCAAATTTTTACCCAACTTCAGTAAATTAAATTCAATATTTTAATTACCAAATTCATATTTACATTTGAAATTTCAAGTTAAACTAACTTCCAAATATTTAAAATCAATTAAATATTTCGATCTCAAATGTTTAAAATTCTAGGTCGTCACATCCTTCCCCCCTTAGAAGAATTTCGTCCCGAAATTACTAGTTAAGAAGAATGATCCTCAACCCGTTTAATATTTTCCAAACCAAATAGTTTTATCAACTTACTGAACAAATCTTTTTATTTAAGACCAACATAATTTAACCAACTTTCCAACTTCAATTATAAGTTCCAAACAACATTGTTTTCTTAATAATTCAAGTTTAAATTTTAAATTCAACTTCCAAATTATTCAAAATTTCTTAAAATTTTTCTAACACCCTAAATTTTCGAATTTTTTTGCCATCGTCTCCTTTGTGCGGCTAGCTCGGTACGACTATAAAATGGCACCACATGCCCTCAGATTCCAAAAAGAAAACAAAAGGCCAAGTGGCTAGACAAGAAAATCACCAAATTTCATACTGAAATTGGAATACATACCTTTTTGTCGAGCAATTCAATTTTTATCTTCGAAATCGAAATCCCAATTCCATTTCCTTTAATAGACCTATATATCCTACTTAGCAATAATATCCATTCATAGCCTTTAAAATCATTTTATACATTTCTTACATAAGTTTTCATATCTACTTCTATTCATTTAGTTTTCCCATTACCATATGAATTCAATTTATCTTCAACTCTGAATATTGAATTTTATCTTCCATTTATAACTGATTCATATCATTATTTAAATTAGTTTCATTCACTAATTTACTTTAATTTTCGATTTGAAATCGTTTATCGCTAACAAAAAATTTTCCCAAATTTTTTTCTATCTCCTAAAATTTTCGAATTTTTTTGGCAGAGTCCTCTTTGTACGGAGGAACTTTTGCAATTTGACAAAAGATATAAATATATATACATCGACCCACCTGGTCGGAAAAACAAAAACAGTTCATATTTCCTATTTTTATTGTGTAGGCATACATTTATTTGCATTTTTAAGCAAAGCAGCTTATTTAATTAGCATTTTGCGCAATCAAATCCAGCCTAAGGGTTTCGCTGAACCTGTACTTACTCAATTCAAATATGTAAGTGCCAAAACCATGAAGCTCAACAACAATTTACATATTTAACTAGTAAACATACAAGTTTCTATAAGCAATGCAGGTTAAACAGTATTTATAAGCAACTTATAGGGTTCCGACATAAATTTTAATTGTTAACAACCAATTCGTATACAACTTCATTCAATTTAAATGATTTAAAGCTCAATTGTTTACATTCAATTCATTTTTTAAGTAAAACAAACTCATATTCTCTTCAATTGATCTTAAAATCAATTTATTCAATCTCTATCAACTCATCGAATTTTAATTACCTTCATTTACGTCAAACGATAATTCATTCTATTTAATTCGATGATATCCATGTGAATAAATAATTACTTAAGCTTTATAACCAATTTAAATTGATTCCGACTCAATTTATTTTAAATTCCATCACATTTCTAGTTTTATTCATCAACCATACATTTGCATTTCATTCCATAATTGTTTTCATTTCATTTATGACCATTTTATTAAGCTTGAATCATTCCATGCTTATATATGAATAATCATTTCCCAATTTAATTTTACCCAAGCTTTATTTAATGGACTTTTACCCTTACTCGAGGCCAAGCTTCCACTAGTTTTAAACTTAAATTAATTTACTTCAAATTATTCAAATATCATACATAAGATCATTTTCATTTTGCAAATAAATCTTCCTTTTCAATTTAACTTGATTCTATTTCAATCAATTTTCATTTCAAATTACAAATTTATTTGATTAGTTCATCTGTTTCGTATAAATTTTAAATTTCCAGATTCAATTCAATCTCAGTTTATTTTCCATCTTAATAATTTTATTCCAATCATTTCAGTCTATTAGACTTCTAAAATTCACCTTTATTCAAATTAACTCAAGTCAATTTTAGTTTAAATCTGAATTTTCTAAGTTTTCAAACTTGCTCATTATTCCATATTTATTTGAATAGGATTCCAGAGTTTTAAACAATTTATAAAATCATTTTGAAGTCAAAACCCTTTGTATTTCCATAACAAACCCAACTTTGGCAAATAATTTTTAATTTAAAATCATTCGGCAGCAATTTCTCTCCTGGAAACTCGAAAATGAACACCGATGATGTCGCGATCATCATCGAAATTATTTTCCAGCGATCGAAAAGAGTTTAGAGCTTTTATCCCTTTCAAACATTTTTTCCAAAACCTTTGAAAATCATTTTCAAACTAAAAAAGGATTTAATTTCCTAATCTCCAAAATTTTCAAATTCTTTTCAAAACATTTCCAAATACTTCTTTGGAATTCCATTTCAAATTATAAATCACATTTACAATTTATATTTACAAATGCCATTCGTATATGGATTTTATTTCTTAACTATTTATTTATCATTTCAATTTCTTATTCAATAATCAATGATAATAATTTAATATTATCACTTCCTGACAACCAAGCAACCATATATTATAATAATTTATGGAAATGATTTCTTCTATACAAAATAATATGGGAGAAGTTATTCCATTTACCCTATTTTAAAAACAATACTGTGTCGGTTTATCTTGTTTAAGAGTTTAGAAACTCCTATCGACACTGTTAGCTAGACTGTATCGACCAGAATCTATAAACACTCAATCGATAAGTTAACACAATATAAAACAATTTTATATTCACTAAAAAATATACACTCATATCCATTATTACACTCACACTCATTCTAGAGTATTGCAGACTCTATCTCTAATGAGTAACACCCAACAGAGCCAAGGTCATCGCTTAACCAAATGCTCTGATACCAAAAATGTGACGACCCAATTTCCCGGCCCTCGAAAGTCGACATCCATACATCCACTGTATCAAATGCCGCACAGTCGAATGCCCAAAAACCGAATCGTTAGGGTTAAAGAAGAAGAAACAGAAACAATAACAGAATCTCACATTTCGTAGTGGACAACATATAATAGATAAATGAATAATCTTTAAAACAAAGAACTATATCTGTTATTACAACACAATATCAGAGTACAACGACAACGCACAACACTGGCAGTTAGAATGACTTGCCTCAAATAGAAAATTCACTTTGCACCAACTGGACGCAACAGACACTACATAGTATAAGTGTTACGCTTCGCCATCCAGCTTGCTCCTGATCTCCATAGCAACTTCTGAATTCCAGAATGACCTGATAACCTGACTCTAGGTTGCCCATGTGGAAAATTGTGGCTTTTAAACCGCCGTAAGCAGCCAATCTCGACTGGTAGGCTTTTCAACCATCCCAGCCCTGCCGTGGCATATAATGGTACCTTGCCCTTGCTTTTATGGCCAGCCTTTCGACTGTCACAGCTTACGCCTAACAAGCCCCTTAAAGAGGACGTGTGGGGGTAAGAGTCTCCTGCTCGCCACTAAACAAAAAGCGAGAACACCCCATCACGTTTCACCCAGATAAGCAAGGTCAGTCATGGGACTGGTGTGAGATCTTAAAAACAGTTATTTTCATAAAGAAAACAAAAAGAAATCCGCTATGCCTTTGGAAAATGAAACTACCATAAGGCCTACCGCCACACACACAATGCGAACTCAGAATCCGAGGAGATTTCTCCTTATGATAGTCAAACATGCTTGATACGCAAAATCATTTGATATTATTATTATTATTATTATTATTATTAATACATAGTGTGGAAAATATTTTGAAAGTATAATATTAATCTTAGCCAGCATAGATATTTCGTACTATGCCTACTATAGCTACCATCTAAACAGTGGTGACCATCATAAGTAAATGGCAGGTTATACAACTAAAACTGTACTGGGTTCGTATTGGGAATTGGATTTCCAACAAATGGTCAGGCTAAAGAACTTCCTACTGCCACATGAGTACGCCTTTGGAGGGACGTCCCGAGAACTTAACCAGCTCCCTGCCAACACAAGGCCGGGTTACCTCTGTAACTAGGTAACTACTACATGATTATGCCATCCCCCGGTCCTTTGGGACCTTTATCCGAGGATCCTCTACACCAACAACCACAAAGAAAAGTATTTGCAGTAACCACAAAGGTTAAATATCAAGGCTCCATACCTGAAACCACCCTTTTCCATAAGGAAATGCCATACCCTAAAGGGTGCGACCCTCATAACCTTGCCACATCTTTCCTGTTTTGACCATTTCCGGGGTGTGAGGTCCGATGAGGTCTCGTCCACAAAGCTACACTTATCACAAAGTCATGCTTTGATCAACAAATGATCAGCAACACTTCATGTGCCACAGTACCAAATTGGGAATGTATCACTAGTAACCATCAACTACATAACCTCTGAGCTCGTACGTCTCAGAGAAGGGTGTTATGCTAAGAGAATAAATTCTCCGCCAGCAATAGAAATGTAATCGATAGAAACCAGTTTTACATCTCAAAGTGTAACGCCAGCCACACATCCATACAAGTCCGTTCCGAGATCAAACGGAACCAAAGGCACTTCCAAAGAAGCCCTTGCAATCCTGATATTCACTAATCACGTCCGGAATCCCCATCACAAAGGGTGATAAAATCTCTATACCGGAGCAACACGGTGCAGAGACATTCGACAAGTAATCCTTTCGTTTTCAAAAAATACCTGGTCTTCAACACTGTCTTTAAATGCAACCACATTTCGTCGTATCGTTATACGGAATGGGTTTTATGACACAAGGTCTTCTCCCGGCTAATCCGAATAACGAGCGCTTATTTTTAAAAATAAGTGTTCATTCAGATTTCAAACAAATCACAAAGATTTTTCTCTTTGATCTTTTAAATAAAAGATATATCACAAATCACAAAGGATCGATGTGGTTTTCGGATATCCACTTGGAATTCCACCCCTAGTCGCATCGAAATTCAAATGCCATTTGAAAGGAAAATATTGATAGGCGGTTATTTAACTATCAATAAATATCCACAACAATTACCGGATTTAAATAAATTTCCCAAATTTTTTTATCTTCAAAATATATTCGCAAGATATATTTTAACACTTCCACCATTTGAAAACAAATTTCAAATTACTGACCACATTCCAATATCTTGAAAACAAGTTTCAAATCATTTTTCCTTACGCGGAAAACATTCCCAAATAGTTAATTTCACTGAAAATCAGTCAAGATTAATGCTTTAAAATAATTTAAATTACTTATCCAAACATATATCCTTGGAAATAAACTATTTTAAAAACACTTACTTAATTATTAGTTATAAAAATGTTATACTAATATCTTACATAAACTTCAAGTCTAAACTAACTTTAAAATAATTTAGTAGATAGGGTGTAAATATTTTAAATAACCATTTTCAAAACAAATATCAATTAAATCTTTGAAATAATTCTTTCTTTAAGTGATCAAATAAATCCATGTTTTGAAAATTTAAAACGATTTCCAAAAATAATTCATCCAATAATAAATTTTTTTCCAAACAATTTCTAGAATCTTTAATTTATACTTCAAAAGCTACTTTAACAATATACTCGGCTTTCCAAGGAAGAATTCTCTTTCCATTTATATCAATTAATAAATCTTCTTGATTTATTTTAATTTACATACCAAATCTGTAAATTCCTTTATAAATTCCCATTGTGAATTTAAACTTCTAAATATCCATTGATATACGATTTTCAAATCGATTTCTAAATATTCATTTTCAGCACCGAATTAAATTCTGAATTGATTTCCAAATTTATTTACAAATACCAAATCAATTTTCAAACTTGATTTCTAAATTTATTTCAACACCAAATTTATTATCCTTTGAAACAAATTCCTCCTTTTAAATTTATTCAATTTTCTAAAACAAATTTAATATAAATTTCTACTAAATTTCAAAAATCCAATTTTATTTGTTCTTGATATCCTGCGACATCAGAAATATATTCGGCTAAACTATAGCCTTTAAGGGTTTCGATTACAAATAATCACAAACAGATCATAAATAATCCACACACAAAATATGAAACAAATTCAATATTTGAGGAACCCAGTTGGATCCCTCCAACCTGTTTCCCTACATCCACAGACGTTAGCACAACAATTAAATACCAATTCCACTTCGAGGTGGAATATCGCGGTATATGGGATTTTATATAATATCATCCGCTATTATGCGGCGCAATAGGGTCTCATCCGCTATATAATGCGGGAAATCAATCACCCAATATATACTATATACTACTATATATATAATATCATCCAGTGAATAATTATTATAAATCAACCATCCAAGCACGTAGTCAATCAATTTTAAATTTAACTATCACAATTCAACTATCAATCAATAACTGAATTTTTTCAATTATTAAAATTATGAGTGAGCAGATCTCACCTTTGCTCCTTTATTTTGCAATCCATTTCCTTTCTGGCTTGTTTCTCGATTTTAGACCTTGAATAAAATTTATATGGTTTATTAATCTTTGAATTGATCAACAATTTATTTGTTTAATTTAACTAATAATATTTCTTATAAAAATCCTTTAGGAACTGAAATAATTAATATAAGTTAATTACACTACTTAATCTCCTCAGTACACAATTTTCTAATAAAATAAACTCCTTTCAAGTATATTTTTTTTCTTGTAAATTCGCATGTACATATATTTTTAAGTGAAAACAAAAATTCACTTTACTATTTGAAATTTAAAACCTTATTTATATGTGTAAATTTAGACAAATTTAAATAAAATAAATAGCTAATACCTCACTGCTACTACGAGTTCGGCTGCAGCTTCGCACTCATTTGCCACGAAATCGTGAACCCTAGGCCACCTCGACCTGTGCTTCTCGCGTGCTACCCCGCTAGTGCGAACGCAACTCACCCAAACCGGACCTTCACTTCGAAGATGCCGTTACCCAGAGATGATCGACCTCAACTTTGTTGCCGTTAGCAACACGCGACAACCATTGTCGCATCCGTCGCTGCCTATGCGTGCGCTAGTGCCCTTATCGAACGCCACCTGCCATAATACCCTCGCCATCAGATCTCGATGCCACGTCTAGTCTTCAAACACGAGGTTCGATTTGAATTTTCGCCAAGAAGATTTGAATTTGATCGGCCTGAGTTCACCATTGCGAGGCGCACTATTCAGCAAATCTTCGATTGATTGAATGGATTTAAAATGATTAGCGAAAACTGAAGGGAAAGTGGAAGAGGGGTTAATAAATTTTAGTTCGGCCATTTTAATTTCGATTTTCCTTTGATCGGCCTGAGTTTATTCTCGCGGCCATTTTTTTTCCGTATATTATCAGCTGGATAAGAATGGGAAGGCATTCACGAGTTAAAATAGAAAGGAGAAGGTGGCTTGCAGGAGAAGGTTTATTTATAAATATTTTTATTTAAAATTCCAAACGTCTCGATAAATGCAACTTAAAATTTTGACTTCCTATCGAGGCGTGACGCTAGGCCTTTATAATGTAATATGCCTATTCCGAACGCATTGGAAAAGGTTTGGAGTTTCAATTTGATCGTATGTGCGAGTTACGGAAATAAACGATCGATTTTAAATTAAATCGATTAAAATAGTTTCTATGCGTTTTGAGCTTCCAGGGTTAATTGATAACTCCGATTTCTACAAAAATTGAAATCCGATAATAATTCAATATTATGGATCCAACGAAACTAGTTTCGTCGAATTCTGAGACTGTGTCTCGGAAGGCTATTTTTAGATATCGATTTAAACGATAAAATTTCAATACTGAACAAATCGTTTCCAAATTCAATTCTGAAGCTTCCATCATCTTCAGTATCATCAATATAAATTTTCTAAGTCATCAAACTATTTTTTTTACAAGCTATAAATTGAAAATTCAAATTTTTACCCAGCTTCAGTAAATTAAATTCAGTAATTTAATTAACAAATTCATATTTATATTTGAAATTTCAAGTTAAACTAACTTTCAAATATTTAAAATCAATTAAATATTTCGATTTCAAATGTTCAAAATTCTGGGTCGTCACAAGGTACCTTTGGAGAAGCAAGAGCTGGAAAGGCAGAAGAATCCTTGAGCAATGGAGGTTTGAGACGCACCTTTCTAGATCTGTGGACCGATGGCTTTTCAATCTAGGGTTTAAAAAACCCAAATTTCATATGATAGAAGGAGAAAGAGGAGATGAAATTGGCATCTGGTGAGAAAGAGGGTGAAAGGACGAGTGACGCGTGATGAGAGGTTTAGGAGTATGAGATGGGGCGGTCGCCATTTATGTAGGACTAAGGCTTTTTTGAGGTCGCCATAATATTGTTTTTTTAAACTTAGTTAATTTTTGTAAAAATTACAGTTAATTTATTACTATTCTCGTAATAAACATAGTTAATTTGATTATTATTATCATATGAACTTGGTAATCTTACTCATTATTTATCATTCGACCTAAATAAATACTTAGTAACATAGATAAAATTTAATATCTAACGAACACCAAGCCTAGTTAATTTATTATTATTACATAAATTTTGTAAGTTTTTATAAACTTAGTTTGGTTAATATTTTATACTTTATTCTTATTAGTATTATTATGATTATAAACTTGGTTAATTTCTGTAAAATTTACAGTAAATTTATTGGTTTTGCTGTTGTTATTGTTATAAACATAGTTAATTTTGATTATTATTATATGAACTTGGTAAATCTTATTCATTGTTAATCATTCGACCAAAAAAAATGCTGGTAAAATAAATAAAATTTGATATCTAATGAACATCCAGCCTAGTTAATTTTTTATTATTATCATTATCATTATTATTATATAAATTTAGTTAATTTTTAGAAAACTTAGTTTTGTTAATATTTTATACTCTGTTATTGTTATTATAAACTTAGTTAATTTTTGTAAAAATTATAGTTAATATTCTTAGGTAACCATTTAATCTTCTTGTAAATAATAAAAAAGAGATCGAAAATAAATAAATTAAGCAATGTGTAAATAAATGCATGATTATCTTATGAGGTTTAGAAATCATCTAAGATGTTGTAATCCTGAAGGGAAGAGAGTCCTGTATAAGATTAGACAACGGTAATATTTCACCCACTAAGTAAAGACCTAACATTCGTAATTTCTACTTCCAAAGTATTCATAACTTCAACTTCTAAGTAGGTCATGTGGATATGGGAAATTATGAATAAATGCATTAACAAAGCAAGATTACTAATCTGCGTTTTAATTTAGCACAAGCAATACACATGGATCCTCATGCGAATGAAATACGAGAAAAATATATTATGAATTTAATTCATTTAGCACTAATTTTATATGGTGTCTTTTAAACAACATATATATATATATATATATATATATAACTTAAGTAAATAATAAAATAAGCAGAACATATGAATGTAAAGTGCCATCATAAAGCAATAAATAAATTCTAAGTTACAATAGCAATTGCTAATGAGAATATAACCAAATAAAATAGAAAAGAAAAAATATTAAATGCACTGATTTGCTACTTTTGTTAAGATAAATATTTAATAGAATTTTTTTTTTGATAATGTAGATCCAAAATTGAAAGTTTCATATTTAAGGTAAGGTTAATCTAAAGTGTATGATTTATGAGATAACGTAGATAACATAGTAAAATGAGTTGATGAAATATTTCTTAAAGTGGAACATCAATGAAAACATTGATAAGTGGATTAAGGAATGTGGATAAGATTATTGAAGATACGAACGATTTTAATTAAAATATTAATTATAGAATAATGAAGATATGAGTGGATAATATTATAGATAAATTCGACCATCAATAGGACTAGAGAATATAATCATATAAAAATAGCTTCCATGGAACACAACATTTAGCTCACCTCAAAAAGAGTGTTTCTGCAATCCCCGATTGAATCGTCCAATTCGATGTCAGTTGTACATTCCTCTTAGATATAGGAGGAAATTGCTTTGTCTTTGTCTTTGGATTATGCTTGTGCCAGTCAGTTTTAAAATGTTCCCTGTATTGTTTTTCATCTCCAATGATAGCATAACATGTGCTACACCTATTTTTCACATTTAGGCTGTTACTCGTCGCTGGAAGTTTCACTAGCCAAGTTTTTCTTCTTTAATCTTTCGGTTAAATGGACTATTGAAACTGAGTTATTAGAGTTTGATTCTTGGGTAAAACGCATTGGTAATTCACTGTTATATTTTTACTGGTTTCCAACATCATTTTTATCGTATTTAACTATAGCAAAAGGCATATCTTATTTTCATTGTAAAGATCTTCCTAACGCATCACAATCACGGAAACAGCCAGGCCCATTTTCACAAACCTGCATCAAAATAGGACATTACGATCCATCAAAAATCTATAAAGTAGTCTTTATAAACTTAAGAGTAAATTCTACTCCTAATGTATGTAATTACCAAATGACAAATGCATAAAAGGATAATGTTTCACTGATTTCCATCCAACACCAGCAAACACGAGAAAAAAGAGGGTGGGGCTAAATTAAATTAATGCAGAATTGCCAATAAAGAAACTAATCTAAAAGTCGGCATGATATTCCCTACTACAAGAATGGCACTAGCCAAACTTTAGTAAGAGTTGCAAATTGAAATGGTGATTTATTAACTTTAGCCTCATATATCAAGGACATAAATCTTATTCCATCCCCTCATTAGCCACAATTTATGATATTCCTTAAATTTAGCTAAAGCATCATAAGGAGTCACGCCTACAAAAATATTAACTTTAGGTCTTCTCAAAATGGAGTAAATAGTAAAGTAGAGAACATGTGAATGCACAAAACATAAAATGGATGCATAATATGCATGATGCAATGCGGCATTTGATCTATATGTGGTTTACAAGTGAATGTGTGGATAAATTTGTTTAAAAATCCCAACACCACTGACTATAGTGTAAATAATTAGCAAGTCCTCCAAAATGCAAGATATACATGTAAACTGGTCAAAGCTCAGAATATATGATTATAATTTGGCAACTAAAGAGATATAAATATGATATAAATTTGGTTTAATTACACAAAAACAAGCGGTATTCATTCACTTCATATTCAGTTTAATAAAAAAATTGACCTTCTAGGGACATGGGTACTCAGAAAAGTATATTAGCATGTTTGATGTTAAAGACATATCACATTCAAACGAACAGGAGAAAATAAACAAATTTAGTTTAAACGTGTAAAAGAAGTTCCCCAAACATTACCTATAGTTCTGTATGTATGTGTGTTTTTTCTTTCTTCTTCTAATGATTAGGCAAAACTATACATTAAAAATTAAAAGAAAATCAGATTCTTATTTTTATATAAATCCTACAATTGCTTGCAATTTATATAAGAATTTCTATGCCTAAAGTATAATGTAATGAACCAGCTTTCTAAAAATAGTGAATAGAGATATTCAAACCAGGATTCAAATTCACAAGTACGAACAGAGGGGAGAGATAGAGATTTAAGGAGATATGAACAAATTATAAGATATGTACATATAGAATTATATGCACATAAAATTACCTTAGGATGAAGCCTGTAGAAACATCTTGAATGATAGAACAATATCTATATCTGATTGATCACTCTTTAGATCCGATAGACCTTGCCTTTCATCATACCTTGATTTTTAGCTTCTCCTTAGATTTTAAATAAATCAGCATCCTACTTTGCAATAGAAGGATGAATCACCTTTCTTTAATTTGATTTAATGTTGATTTGACTTTGTTTTGATGTTTTCTTTGGATGAAGTTTCAACCATGAATGAATAATAGAGAAGAGGAGGAAAAAAAGAGGAAAATGAAAGTCATGTTTTGTTCCAGAAATAAAAAATGATGAGATTTTATTTTAATGGAATTAAAGGAACCTTTCAGATTCTCTTATCAAAACTTCTTTCTTTTATTCCCATTTTAAGTTTTAATCAATCTAATTAATTGATCTCCTCCTCTCGCAATTATATGGGTAGTCCAAGCACATTCATAATGTCAAATTTTCCAAATAAAAGCAAAAAACCTTTTATGTACTTATATTATTATTTAAACCACATTTAAATTTATATCGATATCGCATATCAATATATGCAAAAATATAACTATTTTATATGCATTTAAATAATTACCAAAAGCATTCGAAATATCAAATAAATTAACAATAATTAGTATTTCAAAAATATTAATAAATTTAATTAATTTACATAATTTTAAAAATTAATTAAATTGTGTGATTTTTGGAGAAATCACAAATGCGATTATGTGGCTTAGAAGTATGAACTCAGTCAGTGATTAATATTAAACAATTCATATAACAATGTTCATATGTCACTGATGCAACACGATCTACAAATTCACCAGGCTTAGGTCGTTCACGACCTAAGGGGGAAGTTTTAGGTCGCTCACGACCTAGTGGGGTAAGCTCGCAAGTGCAATCTGCAGAAGGGTTTGATGGAAAATGACTTAATATGAAGATAGCTCATCCAAACGACCTAATTAATCAAGGCAAACGACCTATCGAAGTTCATGAGGAATTGAGTCGCTCAGAGTTAAGTCGCTCGGAGTTAAGTCGTTGGGGATATGCCGCATCTGCTTGGTTTGGTGAATAATTAGGTTGCCGACCTAACGGGTTACGACCAAACAGAGTAGGTCGCTCAGAAGCTTAAGTCGCATCTATTTTAGGTCGCTGGACCTTGTGCCGCTGGACGAAAGGGCACTGCTGTTGGGTGGTGCTGCATATAAGTTGAGTCGCTTGTGTCATAAGTCGTCCGTGTTTATATGTGTTGTACAGTGTGATGTTGTCCGTGTTTCTTATGTCGTCGTGTCGTAGGTCACGACCTTGTTTAGGTCGTTAAGTCATATCTTTTTAAGTCGTTAAATCGTGTTATTTTTGAGTCGTGTATATGTTGTGTTGTTCTTAAGTCGTTTGTGTTTTAGGTCGTTTCTTTTGTTGTCGTTGTTTTGAGTCATGTGTGTTGTATATATGAGTATATGTGATGATGTTAGGTCGCTAACGACCTTGCTTAACTCGTAGGTCGTCTTATTTTAGGTCGCGTGGTATGTTGCTTGTAAGGTCGTGTACGACCTAAGTGTGATGCGTTGTGTTGAAGCCTATAAATAGGCATGTGGGTTCATTTGTAAAAAGTTGTTGATTTTGGGAATAAACTCTTGATTTGATAGCTTTGTGCTTTCATTAAATTGGTAGTTGAGTTTGATCTCCTATCTCCACTTTCGACATTCGAGTGCGCTCGAATCTTCGATCGTTGAAGCCAATTCGCGGAATCAAGTGCGCTTGATCAACGCTCGAAGAATTGTAGATCTCTTTTCACGGCATCGTGCACGATCAACATGTCAGAGATAGCTAGAATTCGGTATCTTCGGATCAACGAATTTGGGCCTTGCAGTATTTTCAATCC
Organism: Allium cepa; assembly: GCA_030765085.1. Taxonomy (NCBI): domain Eukaryota; kingdom Viridiplantae; phylum Streptophyta; class Magnoliopsida; order Asparagales; family Amaryllidaceae; genus Allium; species Allium cepa. The sequence goes on from CM060934.1 coordinate 780,720,624, forward strand.
ACCGATTGCTACTTTCACAGTTTCATCTAATTTTTCGTATATCCGCTGCATCATTTTGGTATCAGAGCTGGACTTAGCCAATCATAGCTAAGCCGAGTCTTGGAGCCAAGGAGTTTGAAGTTGAAGTTCATCTTGTAGAAGTGTTGAACCGAGAGTTGAAGTTGTGTTTGATTGTTTGATTTGACAATGCCGCCGAGGAGAGCTAACCGCCATCAGAATGTTGAAGCTTTGTATAGAAGAGAAGAAGCCGAGCAAATGGAACAACGTATCAATGAAAAATTTGATGAAGGCATTGGAAAGTTAGAGAAACTGATGATTGACATGAATGAAGGTCAAAGAAGAAGGTCGCCAATCTCGAACCATGGAAGAAACAAAGTTTCGCCGTCGGTTACGGAAGCGAGGAGGGTGTCGCCACAATCTTTTAGAGAAAGAAGAGAAACGTCAATTTCATCGAGAAGAGATCACCATGAATATAGACAGGAAGAGAGAAGAACTCCACGTGAGTTTGAAGATGAGCCATATTGAGATGAAGAGAGACATAGTAGAAGAGACATGCATGATCGAAGGGATGTTGATGGCCGAGATCGATATAGACATACATTTGATTTTGATGAAGATGGTGATAGAGCTAGCATTCATTATCGAGATCGAAACCAAGTTCGAAATTCATATCGGGATATAGATGATGATCGTCGATGGGAATCGGGTATGAAGATGGAAATTCCTAAATTTAAAGGTGGAATGGTAGCAGAACAATTTTTGGATTGGTTGTCTAATGTTGGAGAGATCTTTGATTTCAAAGAGGTTCCGGAAAATCGTCGAGTGAAGTTGGTTGCTACTTGGTTGAGGGGGAGAGCTATGGCGTGGAGCAAACTAAACTTACAAGGGAGAGAATGGGAAAATCAAAGGTTGAGTCTTGGGATAAGATGAAGAAGTTGATGAGAGCTACATTTTTACCTTACAACTATCAATCACTTATGTACTAGAGATTACAGAATCTAAGGCAGGGGACGAAGTCAGTTAATGATTATGCAGATGAATTTTACCAACTCATTGCTAGAAATGATATTATGGAGACGGAAGAACAACTAACTGCTAGGTTTGTTGGAGGGTTGAGAATACAGATCCAAGATATGGTGAACATGTTCGATCCTAGATCAGTTGCAGAAGCACATCAGAAGGCGTTGGCTTGGGAGAAGCAGGGAAGGCGTGGAGTTGGTGTGTTTACAAATTCCAACAATCAAGCGAAGGGTGTTAGTGGAAGTTCTAATGTTTCTAAATCTATCAGTAAACCAGTAGTGAAGGAGGCTGAGAAGGCAAAGGTTAACAACGGTTTCAAATTTTATAATTGCCAGGAGATAGGTCATAAAAGTAACGAATGTCCGAAGCCAAAGAAACGAGCAATGATTGCTAAGATTGAAGAAGAGGATGAAAATGCAGAATGTTCTAATTCATTACCGATTGAGGAGGAAGACTTATTGTCGGGAGATGAAGGGTATTCATTGATGATGAGGAGAAGTTACTTAGCACCGAAGCAGGAAGAGGAAAACTGCTGGTTGAGGAATAACATTTTTCAGTCTACATGCACTATTCTGGGAAGGGTTTGCAAGTTTGTTATTGATGCTGGAAGCTGTGACAATATTATCTCTACAGAAGCAGTGAAGAAGTTGGAATTGAAAACTGAGAAGCACCCTAAATTATACAAGTTAGCATGGTTAAGGAAGGGTGGTGAGGTGAAAGTTGGACGAAGAGCTTGTGTTAATTTTTTGATTGGTAAGAAATAAAAAGATGAAATTTGGTGTGATGTAGTGGACATGGATATGTGTCATATGTTGTTGGGTAGACCATGGCAGTTTGATAGAGCAGTGCAACATGATGGTCATGCTAATAGCTACAGTTTCATGTTTGAAGGTACTAAAATCACTTTAGTTCCCAAGAAGCAACAACAGAAGGAAAGCAAGTTGGAGGAGATTGAAGAGTTGAAAACTTTGCTATCTTTGAAGGAGTTTGTTAAAGAAGTTGAAGAGGAGCCTGAAGTCTTTTTGTTGATTGGACGAGAGCGTAATGAAGTGGTTGAAATTCCTGAAGAAGTGAAGCCAGTGCTGGAAGAATTTGACGATGTATTTCCTGAGGAGCTGCCAACGGAATTGCCACCGTTGAGGGATATTCAACATCAGATAGATCTTGTTCCAGGAGCTGTGTTGCCACATTGACCACATTACCGGATGAGTCCTTAGGAACATGAGGAGTTGCGAAGAAAAGTGGAAGAATTGCTAGAACGAGGGAGTGTGCAGGAAAGTCTAAGTCCTTGTGCGGTTCCAGCCCTGTTGGTGCCGAAGAAGGATGGAACGTGGAGGATGTGTGCCGATAGTCGGGCGCTGAATAAGATCACTGTGAGGTACAGATTCCCAATGCCCAGGTTGGATGATTTGCTAGATCAGTTGAGCGGGGCTACTATCTTTTCGAAGATTGATTTGAAGAGCGGATATCATCAAATTCAAATTAGACCAGGAGATGAGTGGAAGACAGCATTCAAGACGAGAGAAGGGTTGTATGAATGGCTGGTAATGTCGTTTGGTCTTTCGAATGCACCAAGTACGTTCATGCGGGTGATGAGTCAGATCTTTAGACCAGTTATTGGGAAATTCGTGGTGGTATATTTCGATGATATTCTGATATACAGTGGAAGTCCAGAGGAACACTTGCATCATCTGAGAGAAGTGTTGATGGTACTACGACAGGAACAATTTTATGCTGCAACGAAGAAATGCGTGTTCATGACGCATAGTGTTTTATTTTTGGGATATGTTATATCAGGAGGAGGTATCCAGGTGGATCAGAATAAAGTTGAAGCAGTCAGAAATTGGCCACAGCCGAGGACTATAACAGAAGTTAGAAGTTTTCATGGGCTAGCGTCATTCTACCGGAGATTCATTCCACACTTCAGTAGCATGATGGCTCCAGTTAGTGATTGTATGAAGGGGAAGCAATTTTCTTGGATAGAGGAGGCAGGATTTGCTTTTAAACGAATCAAAGAACTTTTGACGACAGCACCAATTCTTGTTTTTCCAGATTTTCAGTTGTTGTTCGAGCTACATACTGATGCATCTAAGGTTGGGATTGGAGGGGTGTTGAGTCAAAAGGGGCGTCCTATCGCATATTTTAGTGAGAAGCTATCAGGAGCAAAGATGAGGTATAACACGTACGATGTGGAGTTTTATGCAATTGTTCAAGCCGTGAACACTGTAGACACTATCTATTTCAGGAAGAGTTTGTTCTTTACACTGATCATGAGGCGTTGAAACATTTGCAAGGGCAGGACAAGATTTCAGCAAGGCATGCATCGTGGATCGCCTATTTGCAGTAGTTTACTTTTGTTGTGAAGCACAAATCTGGGGTAACAAATCGTGTAGCTGATGCTTTGAGTAGGAGGAGCCATTTATTGACGACAATGAAGGTAGAGGTGACAGGTTTTGAATTATTTCCCGAACTGCTTGAAGAAGATCCTTACTTTATGAAATTTGTTGAAAAGGTCAAGGAGGGGAATTCTAATGAATTTTTGTTGGTGGATTGTTTTCTGTTTAAAGGAAGTCGATTATGTATACCAGATAGCAGTTTGAGAATGAAGATTATTAAGGAGTTGCATGAGGAAGGACATGTAGGAAGGGATCGCACATTACAGTTGATTTCTCAATCTCACTTTTGGCCGTCAATGAGGAAAGAGGTTGAAAGGTTTGTGGAGAGATGTCATATCTGTCAAGTTTCGAAGGGAACAGCGACCAATGCGGGATTATATATGCCGTTACCTGCACCGACTAAACCTTGGGTTGATGTGAGTATGGATTTTGTTTTGGGGTTGCCTAGAACTCAAAGGGGAACGATTCCATTTATGTGGTGGTTGACCGATTCGAAAATCGCACATTTTATTGCTTGTAAGAAAACGGAAGATGCTGTTCATGTTGCTCAGTTATTCTTCAAAGAGATCTATCGACTTCATGGGTTGCCAGAGTCTATTGTGTCTGATAGAGATACTCGTTTTCTGAGTCACTTTTGGTTAAGTTTGTGGAAGATGGTCGGAACGAAGTTGAAATTTAGTAGCGCTTACCATCCGTAAACTGATGGACAAATGGAGGTGGTTAACCGATCGTTGGGAAATTTATTGAGATGTCTGGTAAAAGATAATCTAAAAAGCTGGGATATGAAACTATGTCAAGCGGAATTTGCACATAATCACGTTGTGAATCGAAGCACTGGATTTACTCCGTTTCAAGTTGTATATTCTGAAATATCGAAAGGACTGTTGGATTTGACAACAGTGCCATATCAGAAGGGAGTTGTTAAGCGGGCTAGTGACTTCGTAAATGAGTTACAGGAGTGCCACAGAACTGTTCATGAACGGTTCCACGCATCAAATGAAAAGTATAAACGACTGGCGGATAAGAAGCGGAGAAGTGTGAATTTCGAGGAAGGTGATTTGGTTTATGCAGTGTTGACAAAAGATCGTTTCGCGGTGGGAACGTACAATAAATTGAAGGCACGAAAGATCGGTCCTGTAGAAATTTTGTAGAAAATCAATGAGAATGCATATCAATTGAAATTACCAGATGATGTTCATACCTCAGATGTTTTCAACGTCAAATACTTAATTCCGTACTATAGAAATGAACTTGTGGTGGAAGAAGATGGTGAAAATTCAAGGTCGAATTTCTGTCAACCAGGGGAGGATGATGCAGCACGATCTACAAATTCACCAGGCTTAGGTCGCTCACGACCTAAGGGGGAAGTTTTAGGTCGCTCGCGACCTAGTGGGGTAAGCTCGCAAGTGCAATTCGCAGAAGGGTTTGATGGGAAACGACTTAATATGAAGATAGCTCGTCCAAACGACCTAATTAATCATGGCAAACGACCTATTGAAGTTCATGAGTAATTGGGTCGCTCAGAGTTAAGTCGCTCGGAGTTAAGTCACTCGGAATTAGGTCGTTGGGGATATGCCGCATCTGCTTGGTTTGGTGAATAATTAGGTTGCCTACCTAACGGGTTACGACCTAACAGAGTAGGTCGCTCAGAAGCTTAAGTCACATCTATTTTAGGTCGCTGGACCTTGTGCTGCTGGAAGAAAGGGCGCTGCTGTTGGGTGGTGCATATAAGCTGAGTCGCTTGTGTCATAAGTCGTAAGTCGTCCGTGTTTATATGTGTTGTACAGTGTGATGTTGTCCGTGTTTCTTATGTCGTTGTGTCGTAGGTCGCGACCTTGTTTAGGTCGTTAAGTCATGTCTTTTTAAGTCGTTAAATCGTGTTATTTTTAAGTCGTGTATATGTTGTGTTGTTCTTAAGTCATTTGTTTTTTAGGTCGTTTCTTTTGTTGCCGTTGTTTTGAGTCGTGTGTGTTGTATATATGAGTATATGTGATGATGCTAGGTCGCTAACGACCTTGCTTAACTCGTAGGTCGTCTTATTTTAGGTCGCGTGGTATGTTGCTTGTAAGGTTGTATACGACCTAAGTGTGATGCGTTGTGTTGAAGCCTATAAATAGGCATGTGGGTTCATTTGTAAACAGTTGTTGATTTTGGGAATAAACTCTTGATTTGATAGCTTTGTGCTTTCATTAAATTGGTAGTTGAGTGTGATCTCCTATCTCCACTTTCGACATTCGAGTGCGCTCGAATCTTCGATCGTTGAAGCCAATTCGCGGAATCAAGTGCGCTTGATCAACGCTCGAAGAATTGAAGATCTCTTTTCACGGCATCGTGCACGATCAACGTGTCCGAGATAGCTAGAATTTGGTATCTTCAGATCAACGAATTTGGGCCTTGCAGTATTTTCAATCCACCGATTGCTACTTTCACAGTTTCATCTAATTTTTCGTATATCCGCTGCATCAGTCACTTAGCTAATGGTGTGACAGTTTGGCTGAATAAAATCAAATTTCACAAACACTTAAGAGGTACCTTTTAGTGATAACTATTTACACCAATTCTCTTCATCAAAACAATATCACTTTAGACTTATGGAATTCGATAATGGTCAAATTCTAGAATTGTCCATATTCAACTTTATAGTCAAAATACAAAGCCCTTTGTTCAATAATAACAATTTTTTTTAACCAATGCTTGGGGATAGAAACTTTGAATTTGACTTGCCTTTATTGACCGTCATCTAACCGCATATAACGAGGAGATGAATCCTCTCTTGGATAGCGTTTCACTTCCAATGCTTCCACTCAACCCAACTATAGTCGTTTGATGGACGTCGTGCCACGATTTAACTAATCAAAGCAGAGCTACCACATTGAAGATCAACATTATTCTTAAGTCGTGAAAATATGTAAATTTGTCACATTGTTATTTTCTCTTTGACATTAGTTATATTAACCAACATAAACTATCGAGTGAGTCATTTCATAGCTATCTAATAACTATCAGTACATAACCCCTTGGTGCTCCCAGCAGTCACGAGTAATATACTATCCAACATTAAAAAAGCGTTAGGTACTCTAGTCTTAACAGATACGTCAATATCCAGTCTCGATGCATCTTGACTAGAAACATTTAAAATGGCATATTTATTTTCATTGTGATAAATCACTCATGGTTACAACACTTTGTAACTACTATAATAAAACATATCATTCGTGGAACTTCAATAAAATATAATTTTAATTAAATTAATCAATATAATATATTATCAAGTATATAATAGAAAGTAAATTCCTTTTATTTTGAACAAGATTGGTTATCGAGTTAGATATGTGTAAAAAATTACATCCCCAAGGCATAACCCTAACTTTATCACGTATCATGTCAATTATAACACTAGATCAAACTACAATAAAGATGTAAGAATTCGATCACTGAAATGTTGGTTTGATCAGTTTACTTAAGGTGCATCATATTTGATGCTTTAAATGTTGAGAATGGTTAATTGCAATTTTTTTAAAGAATTCGTTATAATGTTGTGATGAGGGCTTTCTTTTGAATGGTTGGCCACTTAAAAAAAGATGAATGTACAGGAGTAGATGTAATTCAAGTTATAGTTGGAGATGTAGTTTAAGGTACAAGTGGATGAAGAGAGTAAGTAGTCACTTTTGCCTCGTAAAAACATAAAAAATGAGAATAGTAGTAGTAGTAATTATAATTGATGTTTAATATTGGAATGAGAAATATGATTCCTATTCCCAAATGTACTTTCATATAGAAAGTTATTTTCTATGAGATTATTTCCTTGAGTTCGAGATAATTTGTCAAAGGACTCTCCATTGTAAACTAGTTGGAGTATATGAAATAATTAATCCACATTAAGTGAATAACGGACCTTTGAATTTAATATTCTATTATAGTAATACCACAAATAGTGGAAGCATGCCATTTAGCACTTATTAATTGTGTTAAATTATGAAAATTGTTTTCGTAAAACGTACCAAATGTTATTTACAAAATAATGACTATTTTTCAATGTCAACTGAAAAATAGACATAGATATATTTCAATGTGAATATTTCAAATATTCATTATGAAATAAAACTAAATTATAGTATTTATTTTTATAACAAAAGTATGCAATGAAAATATTAAAGTTTCTAAAATCATTTACAATTATTTTGGAATTATAGACAAGCAATAGTTTTAAGAAATAATTTTTAATCTATGATTATGAATCATATGATACAAGTTAATTATATCACAAACAATTAATGGCATTGCACCCATTTAGTGGGAGCATCATAGGAGTTGATGAATAATTTGATTGATAGATATATGTAATCATAAGTCTATTAATACCAAAACATTTCCATGTACTTCATCATATTCACTGATCAGTCGTCACAAACATGGACATGTCTTTTGATACACATGTAGTATGTCTAGGTAAACTCATAGAGTATAAAACCAAAGCAAATAAAATAAGTGTTATAAATAAAATAATTCAACTTGATGGAATAGGTTAGTATATTGGAAAGAGTTTAGAACTAACCTAAAAATGAATAAAAATTTGATCTCAAAAGTCACTTCTCCCTATAATACATAATGATGTATCGATAAAGAGTAACGAACTTTGTTGGACAAAGTATGATTAATTGTGAGTGGAGTTGAGTTAATGTCTTTCTATAAGATTGTGTACTTAGGTGTAGTACACAAGGTCAATAATTTCATCTAAATAATAGTTTATAAAATCATACTGGATAAGGGTTTATAAGAAACACCAACATATCCTAGGTCAAAGAGTTGGTAGCTTGTGCGAGTCAAAACTTGCACATAATAATAGTTCGTGAAGGATCTTGTATGAATCTGCCTAAAAGGATTTTGGGAAAGACCATCGTTGGATGATAAATTTATGTTTTGAACATAAGTTTTATAAACTAAAACAAATCAGTTATATGTATGGAAATACATATAATGTTGATGAAAACCTATTCCATCGCACAGAGAAACAATTGTTGTTTCAAGAAATACCAACTTCATAGTGAAGCAATTTATTTGAGAAACTATTGGTGGTAAAATGGAGCAATATACGATCCAAAGACAAAACCAATTATGTAAGATGAAATGAAATTTACTAGCCTAAATGAACACATCTCATTAGAATGTCTAATAAGTATTCTTGCACATTGAAGAGAAACTATGACTTTCTTATCAATGTCAAAACTATACAATCCTTGATTATTTAATTAAACCATTAGGAGTATATCCTCTAAGATAAGGCATGATGTGCAAATCCAAAAAATCCCAAGTACATTATCAAAATATGATTTTGATAATCGTAACTGAAGGGATGTGATCCTTCGGCCATGATTGTATCTTTATGAGCAAGATTAATGTAGTTGGAATTAATTGAGCAATATTGATAGGAATAATCTTGTAAATTTCAAATGTTGAAATTAGCGTAATAGCTTCATCATTCAACATGATCAAGTTATTTCGAATTTACTCACAAGACTATCGCTTGATAAGCTTAGTGTTTTGGTACATATGTGCTAAAAATGAAAATTCTAAGTATGATTTCAAATAGACTATTTGCACATAATAACCAAAATTTCTTGAAGTCGGTAGGAGCGACTATGGATGGATTCGGTTCGGTATTGAAAATTCATGTACAAACCATTACCATACCGATTTATACGGTAATAGAAAATTCATACCACTACCAACCGAAGTAATCGAAAAACCGATACTTCGGTTTGTGATTGGTAATGTTTGGTGGAGATCGATAATAAACTTTTACCATCTATAAGTAGGATATCTATTTGTTTACAATATTTCATGTTAAAAGAGTAAATATAAAGAGCTGTTATTTTTTTATTATATGTATTAAATGCGATGCTATGTAATAGAAATATATAAAGAAATATTGGTGTGTGTATATGTGTATATATATGTATGTATGTTTGTATGTATGTGGTAGGTATGATAATTGCCATAGTTAATAGTTAATTACCATTATCGTACCATATATTTTTATGCGGTTTGGAAAACCATACCAATCAAATTGGTTACCATTATTTTGGTACCATTTTAGTTGGTAGCAGTTGGTGATGGTTGGTAAGCGGTTATATGGTAAATAAGTCCAGCCCTACGAGCGATATAGAGTTTGTGAAATTTTGGATATGATCCAACAACGGATATGAAACTATCATTCAGAAAACATCAAAATTAAACAATTATTTTGATGGAGATATCAAGTAGTTTGATTATCAATCAAAACGCAGAGGAAATGTGTTTTCATAAGAAAGAATGTTTAGAGGTACATAAATATTTCTAAATCATAAGTAAACAACATACTATTGATTAGCAAAACTAATAAGAAAATCTTTTAAAATCATCTAAAAATAATAATAAAATAAGTCATGGCATGTGTTAATTTTTAAAGCTATTTGATTAACATGTGTTATGAATTAAACAATGGTTTTTGACAAATGTAAGAAGATTTAACAAGTGTCCTTATTTATTTTTCTTTTTCTTTAATTTTGTTAAACCATAAATTTTATCATATAAAACTTCCATTCTTTCTTTCTTCATTCCTTTAATTTGAATTCAAACAAATAATCAATGGCCACAATCTGAAAATGTTTCCTCAAGAAAAAATCAATCTGAAATATTCTCATATGCAAACTAGAAAATCAAAATCCTATAACTTCAAGCCTGAAACAATATTCAAATCCTCAAGTTCGAAAGCCTGTAGCACTTCCTTTTTTTCCTTTTCAAACCGCAAACCTGCAATTTCTTCTCAAACCTGAAATCACTTTCTCAAAAATCAAAATCTGTAGTATTCTTTCTAACTGCAAGCATTTCCAGAACCTGTAACCATTTTTATCAAAACAATTTCAAAACCTGAAATGTTCATCTTCAACCTGGAGTTCATCCTCAACAAAAATCATTTTTTCAAAGAAAAATCAAACATCAGGTTTAGAAACTTGTAATCCTCTTCTATCAAGCCTGCCATAAAAAAAAACACTTCAAGCATTTTCATGGCCTGTAGAAATCTTAAAAGCTGTAACCTGTTTTATCAAGCATTTATCAAAAACCTGTAGCATTTTTCAAATACTGCAAACTTGGAATCAAAACTTGTGACAAAATTTTCATCTCAACCCTGTAAGTTTTTTTCAAAATCTGTCAACCAAGCTTTAAGCTTCATAATGCAACCTGGAAACAACCAATTTTCAAAAGTCTTGATTATCATCTTATTCCTGTACAGTCAGGCATTTCAGCTTCAAATGTTCAAGCTTCAAAGAATTTCACTTCTTAAGTTTGAGTAATACAAAGTTTCAAAATTCATCAACAACAGTTTTCAAACTTTCAAAAGGGATTCAGTTCAATCCAGTTTCTGAAACTCTTTGCAAATTCAAAAAGGTGAGTAAACATCTAGTTTTTAAAACTTAAGTAGGTTAAAATTATTGCTTAAGTAATTACTGTGATATTGATTCCTACATGTGTGGATAGTAGTATACAATCTGTAGTTATGAATGCATTTGAATCTGCATGCCTGAGTTTGTGCTTTTCTGTTCGTGCCTGATTACAAAGGTTTAAAAAACAAACAAAAATTTAAAAGCATCCCATCTAGACACTTTGAAGCTTTAGGTTTAAAACAAATTTGTCGAGCTTAAACTCTATCAAGATTATGAAAATATGTTTAAGTAATTTAAGTTTGGAAAATTTCCTGTAAACAAGATAATGCAGTGGAAACTTATATAATGTAATAAATCAAATATTGTGTTATATTGATTCATGTATATATATCGAATCATCATTGAAAATTATGATTTTATAAAACAAAAATCTTAATTTTTGATGTTGGAATGGATGTGGATTTTGGGGTTTACTGGAAAATGGTTTTTGGGTGATTTCTGGAGGCTAGAGCATTTGGGGTGGTCGGGATTACTACTGGAGGTGGAGGAGGTAATGGGGGTTCAGACAAAAATGGCAGTTGAGGCTGTAGAGGGCTGTGGTGTCGACAATGGCCGAGAATTTGTTTTAAACCCTAGTTTAGTTGGAGATTGAGTTTGTGGTCAGTGCTTTGTCTCACGGTGATCGAGCATGGCGAAACACAAAGGATTGGTGGCGCAAGGGTTCGACAGGGTGTGGCCAGAATGGTCTGACCTCTGGTGGTCGGAGCATTGAGAACGAAGCAGTTTGCTGGAGGTGTTTGTGGGTTCCAGTCCATCTGGGAAGCTCGAATTTGTTCGAGAGATTGTGAGTTGGATGATCATTATGGGTTGTAGTATCGTAGAGTGATGTGACGGAGGGTACGTTGTGGGTCGGAAGTGATTCCAGCGGTGGTGCATGTGCACAGGGAGGAGGGTCGTGTCAGTGTTTGGGGTTGTGAGATGTCTCGAAGTCGTATTCGAGTATTGGAGTGGGAAGCTCGAGTTCGTTCTCGAGTATGTTAGGTAAGGTTAGCCTATCGATTTTGAATTTAAATTTAATCAAAGTTTTAAAAAAAGAAGAAGCGAGACTCGGGTTTGACCCTAGTAAGCTTCGGGTTCGACCCGAAGCAGGAGCTTAAAAACAGTAATTAAGGTTTTAAAAACTTCTTTTTTTGAAATTTAAAAATTTAAATTGGTTTAAAACCCTTATATAAATTTCTTGATGTTTAATAAATGTTTTCTTAGAAGTTTTGATTAAGTAGTTTTGAAGTTTGATAAATTTAAACTTTGTTAAGAAATTTTAAAGTGATTTTAAAATTGAATTATGAAAGTAATTTTAATAGTTTATATAAAAAGATAAGTTTTAAATTCAAATTGAAACTAGTTTTTAAAACTATAAATTGATAAATATTTTAAGTTATTTAAAGTTGTATTTTGATAACTTTAATTTATCAAGTTAAATGATTGTTTTATTCTAAAAACTTAATTAATAATTTAATTAAGTAAAGATGGTTATAAGATAAATGATGTAAATATGTGAAGGGAAATTAAAGCATTTATAAGATAATGTTTTATCATAATTAAGGTTTTAATATCTTAATTTTGATTAAGTTAATTTAAAGAAATTAAGTTTAATTAATTAGTTTAATTATAAAGGATTGATTAAGAAATTAATTAAGGAAAAATAATTTACTTGATTAATAAATGATTAAGGATTAAAGGTTAATTAATTTAAGGTTAATTAATTTGTAAATAAAAAGATCATTGATTAGATTATTAATTAATGATTAGAGATTCATTAATCAAGTAATTATGTGTAATTAAACTTAATTAATCAAGTGGTTAAGATTTATTAATTAAGCAATTAATGAGTAGTTAATTAAGTAAATAAAGGTTACTTAATTAGTAATTAAGAAGTGCCTAATTTGTAATTAAATTTTATTAATTAATAATTAAGATTTTATCAATTAATAACTAAAGAATAATTAATCCGTAATTAAGGATTAATTAAGAAGTTGTTAAGTGGTAATTAATTGATTAATCAATGGTGATTAAGGATTAATCAAATGATAATTAAGGATTGATTAACTGCTAATTAAGGATGGGTTAACAGTTAATTAAGGATTAATCAAATGGTTAATCGACTAGTGATTAAGGAGTAATTAATCTGTAATTAAGTTGTTAATTAATAATTGATAATTAAGTTTATTAATTAATAATTAAGAGATAATTAATTAGTTAATTAATGGTTAATTAATTAATTATAAAAAGTAATTATGGATTAATTAATTTGTATTAAAAGATGTTGATCAATAATTAAGGTTATTAATCGATAGTTGATAAATAATTAATCATTAAACTAAAGGTTAATTAGTTGATTATGAAAGTAATTAAGGATTAATTACTTTGTATTAAAGGAGATTAATTAATAATTAAGGATTATTAATTGGTAATTACAGGATAATTAATCTGGATTAGGGATTGATTAATTGATTAATTAGTCGATCAAGGAGTGATTAATTAATTAAGGTTAATAATTAATTAATGATTGTATAAGCAGGATTAAGTGATAAATTCTAAAGGGGTTAATTTACTTTAAGTAATTAAATTAATTGTGGTATGAATTGATAATGCTTCCTATGGACGATTGTTTGTTGAATAGGATGATATCTATTGGATTTATATCTATTGATGATATGTTGTGACATTCTGTGATATTATATTGGATATATTAATGATAAATGTGGGATATTTAACTGTGCTAATGCTGTGTGAATTCAAAGCATTGAATTATATTGTATTGAATTGAATTGAATTATTTAAACCTTTAAACAATTTAGCCTTTAAGACACGTTTGGTTTGATAAGACCGGGATCGGGTATCAAATTTGATTATCGGAAAACCACATCGATCCAAGTTAAACGTTAGGTCATGAATTCAAGTGAAGATCGAGTTGCTCGAAGTGTAAGAACTATCTGTCGTTAAAAACTCTGAGGGTGATTCCAATATGAGTATAACGGAGATAGTACTTTCAGGTTCGAGATGGAGATTTCAGAGTGCAAGGGTTATTTTCTATAACTCTGAGGGTGATTCCAAAATGAGTGTTAGAAGATAATGCCTTCGGTGTCGTTCAAACCCGAAACGAACTTGTATGGATTGAATGCTTTCAGAACATCGTCACGTGGACGATGAGAATTCTAAGATAGATGTGTTCTATTAAGGTAATCGCAGCCTCAAGGCTCATCAACCAGGAATGGCGAAAACAGGGGAGGTGCAGCGAGGTTAAGTGGGTCATGCCCAAGTAGGACGAGAATTACCCCTGTCTAGATGTCCCTTTTTATTCGGCTATGTGGTCTGTTGCTAGCTAGAATCGCCGAGGTTGTCTTATTCGGAACTGTTCAGTAAGGAATGGTCCCGGCTTTGTGTTGCAGGGGAGTGGGAGTGAACCTCGGTACGGTGATCTAGGCCATGCACTGTGACGGGCGGTACCTTAGTAGCCTTTCCATTGATGGAAACTCAATCTTCCTACGTGCCCTTACGGTTTTGATTGTATTACCCATTTTTGTGGCTAGTAGCTGGAATTTAATAGATTTAACAATTTCGGCTATTTTCTATTTGCTTGAAAACCTTAAACCATATTATAATATCACTAGATTTCCTATCAAATGTTTTGGTTAGCGTAAGGTAAAAACTTACACATGTTTATGTGTGGGGAGTCTTTGGTGATGCCTTTTGTTTTCAAAAGTATTTAAAGTTAAGCAACTTTAACCCGTTTACTCACACCAGACCCATGTCTGACCCGGAGTTTATTCTGTTTTTCTAAAACTCTTGGGTACTCAAATTTTTACGAGTAGCCAAGAGATTCAAGTTAGCTTTGACGAATTCTGGAGGAGATGTGGAGCATGTGGCTTCAGCGTTTGTAGTTATATTGTGTTCCGCCGTGATGTATCTCTGTGATGTATGTGTTGTATTAGAGTTGTATGATAGACAAACTTTTATTACTATCTATCTTGTGTTGTTGTATCTGTATAACTCTGATATGTAATAGACTATGTAATAGTTATGTTATATATTATATTTTGTTTCGTTCCGCTGTGAGATTCTGATATTGTTGAGTTCTTTTCTTCTATCTATTCTTTTTTCTACCTCTTTCTTTCTTAAAGATGATGTGTCTTTCTGTGGAGAGAAAGGCGGGTCGTCTCATTTGGTATCAGAGCATAGGTTAAGATAATACCTAGGCTCTGGAGTGGTGTCTATCTTGAGAGCGCGTATTTGTAATTTTTAACTATATACTTATATAAATTTGTTGGGTATCTGTTCGGATTTCCAATATGAGTTCTAGAGGAGTTTTATCTCTCTCTTTGTTTAGTTGACCGTCCTATCTTTGTATCTAACCCTATAGATGGATAACCAAGATAGATCAGATCTATAGAGGCTTAAGATTTTCTTATCTCCTCCATAGTTTTTCTGGAAACCTTTTATTTGATTTAAAGGGTTTTTGATCTTGTTTTGGATTTGGGTTGGTTAGATGGTATTGGGCTGTTGATGTAAGAAGCAAGGATTGTATTTGAAGGCTGAGTTGGAAAGAATCGCAAAAGTGACTTGCGATGATGCCGGAGTTCTTTTGAGCATCTTCTGCATGGAGTGAGGCATCTCCAGAAGGTGTAGAGTCCATCGAGGTGGTCAGTGATTTTTCGAATGTTTCGAGGGAGCGAAGGTTTTTCCTCATCTAGAAATAGAGATTTGGATCATCTTAGTTTCGGAAGCAATGCCTGTTGTTCAGCCTAGTTTTTCCCCGTTGGAGTTCAGCTGTTGTCTTTGTGGCCTAGACTGATAAGTCTTTTGAGATTCTGTGTGGATTTGATGAATTGAGTTTTTGGGATGTGTGGTATAAATTGTTCTTGTTTTCATCAATGTTTTTCTTATCTACTCCAAGCCCGAGGAGGAAAGTGTAACGACGCAGAATTTTGAACAATTTAATTTGAAAATATTTAATTAATTTTAAATATTTGAATGATGGTTTGGATTGAATTTTCAATATAGCTTTGAATTTGACGATTAAATTATAAAGTTTAATCTATTGAAAGTTGAATGAAAATTTGAATCCTAAATTTTAAGCTGATTTAAAATACTTCAAAGGCTTATAAAATTTATATTGATAATATTGGAGATAATAGAAGCTTCAGAATTGAATTTGAAAGTGAATTGTTTAGTTTTGAAATTTTATCGTTCGAATCGATATTTAAAAATAGTCATTTTTCATACAGTCTCGGAATTCGACGAAACCAGTTCCAGTGGGTCCGTAATGTCGAATTATTATCAAATTTCAAATTTCGTATTTTTCGGAGTTGATATGTGAACACGCGGTGAGAAAACGCATTGAAATTTAAACGAATTCAATTTAAATTTTAAAAAAAATGTAATTGGTCAAGATCAAATCAACATCAGCCACCCTATTATTTTTTATATAGCAGACCTTCCCTCTGCTTATCGCGTACGCTTGCCTCCCCTTCGTCTCTGTTATCACGCAACGCTCCTTATTTTATATGCCGAGCTTCTTTTCTTTAACTATCTTCAGATTCAAATGCAAAAAGAAAAACAATGGCCTCTCCTCTTTCGTTCATAGTCAAAATCAAATGGCCGAAGAAGATAACGTTTCTCCCACCCTCTGCTTCAAAAATCGAGTTCGAATCAAAAATGGCCGAAGCCTTTTCAGCTCGCGAATAAAAAAAAAACACAAAGGCCTCGTTCGAAATCAAAGCCGAGGCGAGGCAGGATCGATCGCAGGCTCGCGTGGAGGACTCGAAGGCTTGGCCGCAAGAGGAGGCGGTCGCAATTCTGGACCTAGGGCGTGGCGGGGCTCGGAGCTCGCTGGAGGGGGTAGCAGTGATGATAGATTTGGATTCGCGTGCGAGTCAGAGCTGTCACGATAAAAAGGGGAAGGTTTGACCTGGATGTCGAGCAGTGCGATGGGGGTGGTGTTCGAACCTGGGGTGTTTTGGCAGCAAGGTATTCTTAGTTTACAATTTAATTTTGAAATTTAATAAATTTTTGTTGAGATTTAAATTTTAAGCAGAAAGAAAAAAAAGGGGTAAAACAAAATCCTGTTGTTTATAAAACGGGAAAGTGTATATATATAGAAAAAATAATAATAAACAGTTGGGTTGAAACAGAATTGAGAAAAATATGCAGATTTCACTTTTATTTATGTATATATGTATATGTTGATAACTGTGAAGGAAAATAATAATAAAACAAATATAGATAAAAACAGGAATTTTTTTACGTAGTTGAGTTTGAAAAGATAAATAAATACGAATTTAGAATATTGACAGTTAATATATATATATATATATATATATTTTCAAAATGGAATTTATATAAAAGTTGGATTTTTAAGATGTGTATAAACTATTCTGACATATGCAGTTTCAAAAAAGGAAAATAAATAAATAATAGGAAATATATATATGCTAGATTATTAAAAAGGAAAATTAATTGTCGTTTAAATTCGAGTACTTTATTAAAAAAAAAGAAATCTGTTTGAAAATAACTTAACTAGATAAAATAAAATTTAATTTAACTATTAAGATGAAATCACCGATAAATCAAAATTATCAAATGAAAATTTATTATTCGATCTGTTCGAATATTAATAAATTGTATAAATTGTTTATACAAGGTCAAAACTTCAAAGAAAACAATTCGGAATGGAAAATGGATCGCAAAGCTAAGGTGAGAACTTCTCACTCAAAAAGGGTTATTTTAAATTTTAAGTAGTTATATTTAAAATTTGCTGATTAATTGATTGTTTGCTTGATTGTGATATTAGATATTGTAGGATATATCTATATATAGCAATATATATATATATATTGGCATATGTATATATTGCAGTTGATTGATTTCCCGCATTATATAGCGGATGAGACCCTATTGCGCCGCCTATTAAGCGGATATATATTTTATAAAATCCCATATACCGCGATATCCCGTCTTGAAGCGGGATTGGTATTGTGCTAACGTCTGTGGATGCAAGGAAACAGGTTGGAGGGATCCAACTGGATTCCTCACAAATATGTATTTGTTTATAAATATTGTGATGATTGTTGACTTTCATATTGATATATATGATGTTGTTCCCGTGATTGATTATATGATGCTGTTACATCATCGGATTCATTTTTAAAGTTAAAAATAACGATTTTTATTTTTAAAAGGATTTGAAAGTGATTTTTTCCAAAGTATATGTTTTATTTAATTTTTGAATTGATTCACTTTAAAATAAATAAACGTATAAGTTTTTATGTTATAAAAAAATTGATACTTTTATAAAATATAACCCAAGAGGAAAATTTTAAAATAAATAGACTTATAAAATAGTTAGATTTGGGTTTTGAATAATTATCATAAATAGTTATATGAGAGATTTTATAAATTGATATTTATAAATTAAATTTATTGGAATTATGAAACGAGTTTATTAAGTGTTAAGTTGATGTATAAAATGGTTTTCATTAAAATTTATAGATGTATAAGTTGTGAAAGTTATAAAAATGAATAGATGTTGAAAATGAAAGGTTTATAAGTAATTAACTTATAAAACTGGGGTTTGGGCATTTAAATGGGATATTTCTAGAAATGGTAAATAAAGAAGATTTTATAAGTTGAAGTTGTTATAAAATATAAAGGAATCTTATAAGTAATAAGATTTAAAATTTGTGAAGTTTAAAGGAACGATTTGGTAAATGAATGGATTATAAGTACTTAACTTATAATAAGGACCGTTGGTATAAAATTGGGATATATAAATTTAATGGGATAAATAAAAGAGATTTATAAATCGAAGTTTATAAATAGGAATGGAATTTATAAACATTGTTTATAAATTCGAAATCAATTGAATTTGATAAATTAAATATTGAAATTTATTAAAGGAAATATATTCACAATTTTGAACAGTAAATATATTATTAAAGAAAATGGATATATTTTGGGAAAGGGATGTTTTAAATGGAATTTAAAACAATTTAAAGGTGTTTTAAAATGCATTAAGTATCGAATACATAGATTTCAACATTCATTGTTGAAATAGATGTTTTCGAGAAATAAAAAGGGAATGGAAACATAGATTTCAACGTTCATTGTTGAAATAGACGTTTTCAAGAAAACAAGGAAATGATGGACTATAACACTGTCGTTATAGTAAATGATTTCCGAAAGGAAATATTTTGTATAGTATTGGGATTTACATATCTATTTTAAATTTCGAATCCCTATACTAGTGTTTTTGGGTCGTCGTAACGATGTTTTACGCAACATTCGTTTTGACCCAAATAAAAGTGAATAAAAGAATGTTTTCCTTAAAAGAATGAAATATATACTAAATTTTGATTTAAGTATATTGAATATTTTCAAATTGTTGAAAATAAATAAGATTTGTGAAATACTTATTATTAAATAAGTATGGAAATGCTTTTCCAATATGAAATGGAATGTTTTAAGAATTTATCTTTTTGAAGATAAATTGGAATTGAATATTTGAAATCTATTGAAAACTGTAGATCAGTAGATAATTTGAAATATAAATTCACTATGGAATTTATAAATGGAAAGGGAAAATTTGTTTTAAAATAAACGTTGTTTATTTTTGAAGTGTGGAAAATTTTATATATATCTTGTAAAGATATTTTTGTAGAAATAAATAATTTGGAAAATTATTTGGAATCTGATGATGCTGCGCATCTTTATTGATAGTTAAATAACCGACTATTAATATTTACCTTTAAATAGGTATTTGTTGTGATTGTTTGAATTTGAATGCCACACTTATTTTAAAATAAGCGCTCACTATTCGGGTTAACCGAGAAAGGACCATGTGGTCGTATAACCCATTCCGAATAGTGATACGTCGTTATGAATTGCAATTGAAGACCGGTGTTGAAGACCGGATATTTGTGACAACGGATGGATTACCGTCGAGTTACTCTGCATCGGCCGATCTCCGATATAGAGGTTTTGTCACCCTTAGTGACGGGATGTCCGGACGTGATTAGTGAATATCCGGATTGCAAGGGCTTCTTTGGAAGTGCCTTCGGTTCCGTTCGATCCCGGAACGGACTTGTATGGATTGTATGTCTGACATTACAAGTTGAGATATAAAGCTGATTTCTTTCAAATATATTTCTGTTGGTGGCGGAGAATTTATTCTCTTAGCTTAACACCCTTCTCTGAGACGTACGAGCTCAGAGGTTATATAGTTGAAGGTTATTAGTGATATACTCCCAATTTGGTAGTGTGGCATGCTGAGTGATGCTGTGAAATGATCATTGTATTGATCATTTGTGGTAGGATCATTTGTTTGATCGTCTATCTTGATGATCATTGCTTTGATCATTTGTTGACCCAAAGCAGCTGTTGTATAAAGTGTGGCTTTGTGGACGAGACTTCATCGAGCCTCACACCCCGGAAATGGTCAAAACAGGAAAGATGCGGCAAGGTTATTAGGGGGTAGCACCCCTTTAGTGTATGTCATTCCTTCTGGATAGAGGTGGTATCATGGTATGGAGCCCAGATACTTAACCTATGTGGTTACTGCAAATTTATTACTTTGTGGTTGTTGGAAATCGGGGATCCTCGGATATAGATCGGTTACGATCGGGGAATGACATATTCGTGTCAGTAGTTACCCAGCTAGGGGTAACCCGGCCTTGCGTTGGCAGAGATCCGGTTAGGTTCTCGGGACGTCATTCCAGAGGCGTTTCCATGTGGCAATTGGGAAGTTCCTTGGCCTGGCCATTTGTTGGAAATCCAAAGAAACAATACGAGCCTTGTACGGTTTTAGTTGTATTACCTTCTATGGAATGTGGCGGTAACCTGCTATTGAACATAGTAGCTATAGTAGGCATAAGTGCGGAATGCCTATGCTGGCTAAGATTTATATTCTACTTTCGAAATTGTTTTCTACACTATGCACTAATAATAATATCAAAAATGATTTGATTTTATGCGTATCAAGCATCTTTGACTATCATAAGGAGAAATCTCCTCCGATTCTGCGTTTGCATTGTGTGTGTGCGGGAGGCCTTATGGTAGTCTCATTTTCTAAAAAGCATTGCGAATTTATTTAAAAAAATTATCCTATTCTTTGTTTTAAAGACAAATAACTGTTTTAGTTCTCACACCAGTCACATGACTGACCTGGATTTTATTGTTCCCTTCTTAAACTCTGGGTGCCCACCAATTTCCACACGGGCAGTCTAGAGTTTGGTTATCAGGTCATCCTGGATTTAGGAGTGCTATGGAGCTCGGGAGGCGAGCAGGATGGCGTAGTCTATTATTTATTGTATCTATGGTATATAGTATGTGTTTTCCGCTGTTTGTTTGTTGTAAACTCTGATGATGAAATGTAATATGATGTGATGTAATGTATAAAATATACAGTTCTTTTGTTTAGTGAATATTCATTTATCTATTATATGTTGTTCCGCTGCGACTGTGAGATTCTGATATTGATTTCCTATTCTGTTGTGGTTTCTTCTTTTCTGTTCTTCTTTCTTCTTCTTCTACCTCTTTCTTCTTTCTTAAACCCTCATGGTTCGATTTTCTGGCCTTCGATTAAGCGGCATTTGATACAGTGGACGTATTGATGTCGATTTTCGGAAGTCGAAGAATCGGGTCTTGACAATTTGGTATCAGAGCATATGGTTAAGCGACAACCATGGCTCTGTTGGGTGTTACTCATTAGAGATGGAGTCAGTACTACTCTAGAATGAGTTTGAGTGTAATAATAGATATGAGCGCGTATTTGTTAGTGAATATAAAATTGTTTTGTATTGTGTTGACTTATCGGTTGATTGTTTATAGATTCTGGTCGGTGCAGTCTAGCTAACTGTGTTGATAGGAGTTTCTAAACTCTTAAACAAGATAAACTGACACGGTACTATTTTTAAAATAGGGTAAATGGAATAATTTTGCCCAAAACTATTTTTGTATATAAAAGAAATGATTTTTTATAAGTTATTACAGTATATGGTTGCATGGATGTTAGGAATTGATAGTATTAAGTTATTACCATTTAAATTGAATAAGAATTGAAATCCTTGTTACATGGAAATTGAAATAGGATGTAAATTATAAATGTGACTTATAATTGGAAATAGAATGCCAGAGAAGTTTTGGAAATGTTTTTCAAAGAATTTGGAAATTTTAGAAATTAAATTACTTTTTGATTTGAAAATGATTTTCAAAAGTTTTGAAAAGTATTTTGAAGAGATAAAAGCTCTAAACTCTTTTCGGTCGTTGGAAAATAACTTCGGTAATGACCGCAACATTATCGATGTTCATTTTCGGGTTTCCAAAAGAGGAATTGCTGCCAAATATTTTAAATGAAAGTTGTTTGGAAAATTTGGGGTTTGGTTTTGAAATTCAAAGAATAATTTGAATTATTTTCAATAATGGTTTTGAAAGGTTAAAAAGACTCTGGAATACTATATAAAAATATTTATGGGAATAATAAATAAGTTGATAACTTATACAATTTGAATTTTGATAGGATAAATTTAACTTAAGGAATAGAGTTAAATTAAGTAAGTATAAGTGAATAAATCTGAATAAAGTAAAATTGAAGAAAGGTCTAAGGAGGCTAAGTGAAATGATTACTTAAAGAAAATTTATTAAGTTGAAAATAAATTTGGAATAATCAAAATGAATTGGAATTGAGTATTGAATTATGAAAATAAATTGTGAATGAATGAATAAATTTACAATTGCAGTTAAACTAAAGTTAAATTGAAAGTTGGAATTCATTTCGATTTTGTAAGCGAATGGAATAGAATTGAAATTGGATTTGATAAATAAAGTGAAGTATTAAACTAAAATTAGTAAGAAAAACTAATGGAAATAAATGAATTAAATTCATATGGAATATTGAAATCCAGTTTAGTATAAGTGGTTATAAACCAAAATAGAAAATTGAAAATAAATTTTGGGAGTGAACAAAAGAAGAAAACTGGAATTGAAACTGAATGTTGAAAACAAATTTGAATAAAGTGAATAGGAATTTGTTATGAATTAGTAATTGGAACTAATTAAAATAGTGCAGTTGTCAATGAAAGATAGTTGATAAAACTCAATATTCAGAATAGAAGTTAAACTGAATTCAAATATAATTGAAATTGTGAACTGAATTCAAATGAAATTAAAATGCAAAGTTGATTGAAATTGAATATATATAACTTCAATAGTGAAGTAAAGATGGTATAAGAAGCATATATTGAATATTTTGAAATGGAATTGGCAAAATGATTTGAATGTTGGAATTGGATACTACTACTAGCAGGTTATACAGGTGTATTAAAAGAAATGGAATTGGGATTTTGATTTCAAAGATAAAATTGAATTGCTCGACAAAAAGGTACGTATTTCAATTTTAGTATGGGATTTGATGATTTTCTTCTCCAGCCACTTGGCTTTCTCTTTTCTTTTTGATTCTGAGGGGCCGTGGTGCCATTTTGTAGTCGTACCGAGCTATCCGCGCAAAGGAGACGCTGGTGAAATTTTTCGAAAATTTAGGGTGTTAGAAAAATTTTGAGAAATTTTAAAAGTTTGAAATTTGAATTTAAATTTAAATTTGAATTGTGAAGTAAACAATGTTATTTGAAACTTAGAATTGAAGTTGTAAAGTTAATTGAAATGATAATGGATCTTTAATAAAAAGATTTAGATTAATAAGTTGATAAAACTAATTAGTTTTGGAAAAATAATAAACGGATTAGGATCGTTCTCCTTAACTTGCAATTTCGAGGACGAAATTCTTTTAAGGGGGGAAGATTGTAACGACCCAGAATTTTGAATAATTTAATTTGAAAATATTTAATTAATTTTAAATATTTGAATGATGGTTTGGATTGAATTTTCAATATAGCTTTGAATTTGACGATTAAATTATAAAATTTAATCTATTGAAAGTTGAATGAAAATTTGAATCTTAAATTTTAAGCTGATTTAAAATACTTCAAATGCTTATAAAATTTATATTGATAATATTGGAGATAATAGAAGCTTCAGAATTGAATTTGAAAGTGAATTGTTTAGTTTTGAAATTTTATCATTCGAATCGATATTTAAAAATAGTCATTTTTCATACAGTCTCGGAATTCGACGAAACCAGTTCCAGTGGGTCCGTAATGTCGAATTATTATCAAATTTCAAATTTCATATTTTTCGGAGTTGATATGTGAACACGCGGTGAGAAAACACATTGAAATTTAAACGAATTCAATTTAAATTTAAAAAAAAAATGTAATTGGTCAAGATCAAATCAACATCAGCCACCCTATTATTTTTTATATAGCAGACCTACCCTCTGCTTATCGCGTACGCTTGCCTCCCCTTCGTCTTATTTTATATGCCGAGCTTCTTTTCTTTAACTATCTTCAGATTCAAATGCAAAAAGAAAAACAATGGCCTCTCCTCTTTCGTTCATAGTCAAAATCAAATGGCCGAAGAAGATAACGTTTCTCCCACCCTCTGCTTCAAAAATCGAGTTCGAATCAAAAATGGCCGAAGCCTCTTCAGCTCGCGAATAAAAAAAAAACACAAAGGCCTCGTTCGAAATCAAAGCCGAGGCGAGGCAGGATCGATCGCAGGCTCGCGTGGAGGACTCGAAGGCTTGGCCACAAGAGGAGGCGGTCGCAATTCTGGACCTAGGGCGTGGCGGCGGCTCGGCGCTCGCTGGAGGGGGTAGCGGTGATGATAGATTTGGATTCGCGTGCGAGTCAGAGCTGTCACGATAAAAAGGGGAAGGTTTGACCTGGATGTCGAGCAGTGCGATGGGGGTGGTGTTCGAACCTGGGGTGTTTTGGCAGCAAGGTATTCTTAGTTTACAATTTAATTTTGAAATTTAATAAATTTTTGTTGAGATTTAAATTTTAAGCAGAAAGAAAAAAAAGGGGTAAAACAAAATCCTGTTGTTTATAAAACGGGAAAGTGTATATATATAGAAAAAATAATAATAAACAGTTGGGTTGAAACAGAATTGAGAAAAATATGCAGATTTCACTTTTATTTATGTATATATGTATATGTGGATAACCGTGAAGGAAAATAATAATAAAACAAATATAGATAAAAACAAAACAGGAATTTTTTTATGTAGTTGAGTTTGAAAAGATAAATAAATACGAATTTAGAATATTGACAGTTAATATATATATATATATATATATATATATATATATATATATATATATTCAAAATGGAATTTATATAAAAGTTGGATTTTTAAGATGTGTATAAACTATTCTGACATATGCAGTTTCAAAAAAGGGGAAAAAAATAAATAATAGGAAATATATATATATATATATACTAGATTATTAAAGAGGAAAATTAATTGTCGTTTAAATTCGAGTATTTTACTAAAAAAAAAGAAATTTGTTTGAAAATAACTTAACTAGATAAAATAAAATTTAATTTAACTATTAAGATGAAATCACCGATAAATCAAAATTATCAAATGAAAATTTATTATTCGATCTGTTCGAATATTAATAAATTGTATAAATTGTTTATACAAGGTCAAAACTTCGAAGAAAACAATTCGGAATGGAAAATGGATCGCAAAGCTAAGGTGAGAACTTCTCACTCAAAAAGGGTTATTTTAAATTTTAAATAGTTATATTTAAAATTTGCTGATTGATTGATTGTTTGCTTGATTGGGATATTAGATATTGTAGGATATATCTGTATATAGCAATATATATATATTGGCATATGTATATATTGCAGTTGATTGATTTCCCGCATTATATAGCGGATGAGACCCTATTGCGCTGCCTATTAAGCGGATATATATTTTATAAAATCCCATATACCGCGATATCCCGTCTTGAAGCGGGATTGGTATTGTGCTAACGTCTATGGATGCAGGGAAACAGGTTGGAGGGATCCAACTGGATTCCTCACAAATATGTATTTGTTTATAAATATTGTGATCATTGTTGACTTTCATATTGATATATATGATGTTGTTCCCGTGATTGATTATATGATGCTGTTACATCATCGGATTCATTTTTAAAGTTAAAAATAACGATTTTTATTTTTAAAAGGATTTGAAAGTGATTTTTTCCAAAGTATATGTTTTATTTAATTTTTGAATTGATTCACTTTAAAATAAATAAACGTATAAGTTTTTATGTTATAAAAAAATTGATACTTTTATAAAATATAACCCAAGAGGAAAATTTTAAAATAAATAGACTTATAAAATAGTTAGATTTGGGTTTTGAATAATTATCATAAATAGTTATATGAGAGATTTTATAAATTGATATTTATAAATTAAATTTATTGGAATTATGAAACGAGTTTATTAAGTGTTAAGTTGATGTATAAAATGGTTTTCATTAAAATTTATAGATGCATAAGTTGTGAAAGTTATAAAAATGAATAGATGTTGAAAATGAAAGGTTTATAAGTAATTAACTTATAAAACTGGGGTTTGGGCATTTAAATGGGATATTTCTAGAAATGGTAAATAAAGAAGATTTTATAAGTTGAAGTTGTTATAAAATATAAAGGAATCTTATAAGTAATAAGATTTAAAATTTGTGAAGTTTAAAGGAACGATTTGGTAAATGAATGGATTATAAGTACTTAACTTATAATAAGGACCGTTGGTATAAAATTGGGATATATAAATTTAATGGGATAAATAAAAGAGATTTATAAATCGAAGTTTATAAATAGGAATGGAATTTATAAACATTGTTTATAAATTCGAAATCAATTGAATTTGATAAATTAAATATTGAAATTTATTAAAGGAAATATATTCACAATTTTGAACAGTAAATATATTATTAAAGAAAATGGATATATTTTGGGAAAGGGATGTTTTAAATGGAATTTAAAACAATTTAAAGGTGTTTTAAAATGCATTAAGTATCGAATACATAGATTTCAACATTCATTGTTGAAATAGATGTTTTCGAGAAATAAAAAGGGAATGGAAACATAGATTTCAACGTTCATTGTTGAAATAGACGTTTTCAAGAAAACAAGGAAATGATGGACTATAACACTGTCGTTATAGTAAATGATTTCCGAAAGGAAATATTTTGTATAGTATTGGGATTTACATATCTATTTTAAATTTCGAATCCCTATACTAGTGTTTTTGGGTCGTCGTAACGATGTTTTACGCAACATTCGTTTTGACCCAAATAAAAGTGAATAAAAGAATGTTTTCCTTAAAAGAATGAAATATATACTAAATTTTGATTTAAGTATATTGAATATTTTCAAATTGTTGAAAATAAATAAGATTTGTGAAATACTTATTATTAAATAAGTATGGAAATGCTTTTCCAATATGAAATGGAATGTTTTAAGAATTTATCTTTTTGAAGATAAATTGGAATTGAATATTTGAAATCTATTGAAAACTGTAGATCAGTAGATAATTTGAAATATAAATTCACTATGGAATTTATAAATGGAAAGGGAAAATTTGTTTTAAAATAAACGTTGTTTATTTTTGAAGTGTGGAAAATTTTATATATATCTTGTAAAGATATTTTTGTAGAAATAAATAATTTGGAAAATTATTTGAAATCTGATGATGCTGCGCATCTTTATTGATAGTTAAATAACCGACTATCAATATTTACCTTTAAATAGGTATTTGTTGTGATTGTTTGAATTTGAATGCCACACTTATTTTAAAATAAGCGCTCACTATTCGGGTTAACAGGAAAGGACCATGGTTACTGCAAATTTATTACTTTGTGGTTGTTGGAAATCGGGGATCCTTGGATATAGATCGGTTACGATCGGGGAATGACATATTCGTGTCAGTAGTTACCCAGTTAGGGGTAACCCGGCCTTGTGTTGGCAGAGATCCGGTTAGGTTCTCGAGACGTCATTCCAGAGGCGTTTCCATGTGGCAATGGGAAGTTCCTTGGCCTGACCATTTGTTGGAAATCCAAAGAAACAATACGAGCCTTGTACGGTTTTAGTTGTATTACCTTCTATGGAATGTGGCGGTAACCTGCTATTGAACATAGTAGCTACAGTAGGCATAAGTGCGGAATGCCTATGCTGGCTAAGATTTATATTCTACTTTCGAAATTGTTTTCTACACTATGCACTAATAATAATATCAAAAATGATTTTATTTTATGCGTATCAAGCATCTTTGACTATCATAAGGAGAAATCTCCTTCGATTCTGCGTTTGCATTGTGTGTGTGTGTGGGAGGCCTTATGGTAGTCTCATTTTCTAAAAATCATTGCGAATTTATTTTAAAAAATTATCCTATTCTTTGTTTTAAAGATAAATAACTGTTTTAGTTCTCACACCAGTCACATGACTGACCTGGAGTTTATTGTTCCCTTCCTAAACTCTGGGTGCCCACCAATTTCCACACGGGCAGTTAGAGCTTGGTTATCAGGTCATCCTGGATTTAGGAGTGCTATGGAGCTCGGGAGGCGAGCAGGATGGCGTAGTCTATTATTTATTGTATCTATGGTATATAGTATGTCTTTTCCGCTGTTTGTTTGTTGTAAACTCTGATGATGAAATGTAATATGATGTGATGTAATGTATAAAATATACAGTTCTTTTGTTTAATGAATATTCATTTATCTATTATATGTTGTTCCGCTGCGACTGTGAGATTCTGATATTGATTTCCTGTTCTGTTGTGGTTTCTTCTTTTCTGTTCTTCTTTCTTCTTCTTCTACCTCTTTCTTCTTTCTTAAACCCTTATGGTTCGATTTTCCGGCCTTCGATTAAGCGGCATTTGATACAGTGGACGTATTGATGTCGATTTTCGAAAGTCGAAGAATCGGGTCTTGACAGAAAGCTAGCGACATTTGGAGTTAGTGTTAGAGGCTTTGATGAAGCATTTTGTTTTGGTGATTGGTATTTCTGTAGATCCAGCCTGGATAGCTACTATTCAGTAGTAGAAGCAACCAAAGTTTTCTAGTTTGGTAGAGTTCTACAGGAAGTAGAAGTGGACCCGAGTGTGAAGAGATTTTCTTGAATTGAAGGCAAGGCTGACTAATGTGCCTGTTCTAGCTACCTCTGATGGCAAGAATAAGATTGAGATCTGCTCGGACGTTTGTATGTGTCTGAGATGGATGAAGTGAGTCAATGATGGTCAGTGTTCCAGTTTTGAGATGGATGGTCAAGAGAACATTGAGGATCATCGAAAAGGATTTGTGTTTCGAATTATTGGATTTTTAAGAAAGAAGTTTTGGCAGGGAGTCATCGCTCCAGGTTGTGTCCAACCTATGGTGTTCAGAGATATATGGATATGAAGAGAATTTTCTAGTGGCCAAGCACGAAGTAGGATGTAGTTGCTTTCATCTTTGGATGTACGATCTGTCTGCAAGTGTTGGTGATTAGAGAAGACCGCCGGTTTGTTGTAGTCTTTGGAGGTTCCGAAGTGGAAGTTCCAGTGGGAAGTGATTTCTTTGGATTTCTTCGACGGTTTTCCAAGGACCATAGAGGGAATTAAAGGAATATAGGTGATTGTAGACCGATTGGCCAAGAACGCCCATCTTATTCTGGTTATGGCAATCCGTTCTGTAGCATCTTTGGCTGAGTTTTCTTGAGAATTTGTCTGACTGCTTGATGTTCCAGTCAGCATTGTTAGAAATTGTGATCTTATCTTCTCCAGCTAGTTTTGGAAGGCTTTGTGATCAGCTTTAGGTTCAAGATTGAATTTGGGTACAGCCTATCATTCTTAGACAACGGAAAGGCTGAACCTAATCTTAGAGATTTGAGAAAGCTTGTGTTTTGGATTTTTGTGGATGTTAGGAGGATCATCTGCATTTATTGGAATTCTCGTATAGTTATCAGGCGAGTATTTAGATGCCACCCTGTGAAGTTTTCTTTAGAAGACCTTGTAGATTTCCATTCTATTAGGAAGAATCGAAAGATCGTCTGGTTCTTGGTCCAATTTTGATCCGTGTGGTATCGTCGATGGTGGAGCTTATCAGGAGAGGATTAGTGTTGCAGTCTTCAGGTTGAATTGCCAGTTTGGATGGCTGAAATTCATATTGTTTTTCACGTATCTCATCTGAGGAAATACGTGAACGATCTATCTTTTGTTCTGAAGTTAGGATTTCAGAGTTTGTCTTAAGAAACTCTGAATAGTTTTAGGAAGACTTATTTGGATCTATGTCCGGATAGCTAGGATTGTTTGATTGAATGAATTGTTTGTTTAAATAAACTGTTTGTATGGATGAAGTGTTGTTGGTTGATAGTGTTTGGCTGATAGGTATGCTTGAAGGGTTAAAATGAAATAAAAGGTTAAATTGATACATAATAGCATACATGTTCACTGAGAAACCGGCCCAATTGGTTTTGTAATATCCCAGAATTTCGGGGAATTTAAAATGTGATAATCTCTTAATTAAATCATTTAAATTGTTGAAACTGTAATCTTCAAATATAAATAACCAAAATAAAATTTAAGTGATGTTTTTAAATTTAGAAATAAATTGATTTTAAATGGAATAATTGTTTAATTTGTGTTATTTTATAAATTTGATTTTGATAGGCTTAACATTTCAATTTAATAAATGTTGTTTAAATATATGTTTATTTAAAAATTAACATCAAAATTAGAATTTAATATTTCTTAATTTAATAGTGTGTTTGTTTAATTTAATATAAATATATTTGATTTGATTCTAAATTGAAGTTTAAATTGAATTTGGATTTAAAATTTGAAATTTGAATTGAAATTTAAAAAGAATTTATATCTTTAAATAATTTTGTATATAAAAGGATTTATGAGTAAAGTTCTTATTTTAATAATAAGATTTGTTTTATATTAATTTAAAAACAAAAGAATTTTTATTTATATAAACTTGGAAAATATTTATTTAATAGTAAATAAATGCAAAAAGCATTTAAATTAGCATGTAAAAATGGATTAAATAATTTTATATTATTTTATTTGGAATCTAATTAGTTTATATCTTATTTTCTTTTGTAAGTTTTTTTTAAATAATAATAAGAAAAAGTATTTATAAATTAATGAAGGTATTTATTAATTAGCAAAATTAATAAGTAAAGCTTTTAAAATCATCTAAAAATAATAATAAAATAAGTCATGATATGTGTTAATTTTTAAAGCAATTTGATTAACATGTGTTATGAATTAAACAATGGTTTTTGACAAATGTAAGAAGATTTAACAAGTGTCCTTATTTGTTTTTCTTTTACTTTAATTTTGTTAAACCGTAAATTTTATCATATAAAACTTCCATTCTTTCTTTCTTCATTCTTTTTCTTTGAATTCAAACAAATAATCAATGGCCACAATCTGAAAATGTTTCCTCAAGAAAAACTCGATCTGAAATATTCTCATATGCAAACCAGAAAATCAAAACCCTGTAACTTCAAGCCTGAAACAATATTCAAATCCTCAAGTTCAAAAGCCTGTAGCATTTCTTTTTTTTCCTTTTCAAACTGCAAACCTGCAATTTCTTCTCAAACCTGAAATCACTTTCTCAAAAATCAAAACCTGCAGTATTCTTTCCAACTGCAAGCATTTCCAGAACTTATAACCATTTTTATCAAAACAATTTCAAAACCTGAAATGTTCATCTTCAACCTGGAGTTCATCCTCAACAAAAATCGTTTTTTCAAAGAAAAATCAAACATCAGGTTTAGAAACTTGTAATCCTCTTCTATCAAGCCTGCCATAAAAAAAACACTTCAAGCATTTTCAAGGCCTGTAGAAATCTTCAAATCTGTAACCTGTTTTATCAAGCATTTATCAAAAACCTGTAGCATTTTTCAAATACTGCAAACCTGGAATCAAAACTTGTGACAAAATTTTCATCTCAACTTTGTAAGTTTTTTTCAAAATCTATCGACCAAGCTTTAAGCTTCATAATGCAACCTGGAAACAACCAATTTTCTAAAGTCTTGATCATCATCTTGTTCCTGTACAGTCAGGCATTTCAGCTTCAAATGTTCAAGCTTCAAAGAATTTCAGTTCTTAAGTTTGAGTAATACAAAGTTTAAGAAGTCATCAACAACAGTTTTCAAACTTTCAAAAGGGGTTCAGTTCAATCCAGTTTCTAAAACTCTTTGCAAATTAAAAAAGGTGAGTAAACATCTAGTTTTTAAAACTTAAGTAGGTTAAAATTGTTGCTTAAGTAATTACTGTGATATTGATTCCTACATGTGTGGATAGTAGTATACAATCTGTAGTTATGAATGCATTTGAATTTGCATGCCTGAGTTTGTGCTTCTCTGTTCATACCTGATTACAGAGGTTTAAAAAAACAAACAAAAATTAAAAAGCATCCCATCTAGACACTTTGAAGCTTTAGGTTTAAAACAAATTAGTCGATTTTAAACTCTATCTAGATTATGAAAATATGTTTAAGTAATTTAAGTTTGGAAAATTTCCTGTAAACAAGATAATGCAGTGGAAACTTATATAATGTAATAAATCAAATATTGTCTTATATTGATTCATGTATATATATCGAATCATCATTGAAAATTATGATTTTTTAAAACAAAAATTTTAATTTTTAATGTTAGAATGGATGTGGATTTTGGGGTTTACTGGAAAATGGGTTTTGGGTGATTTTTGGAGGCTAGAGCATTTGGGGTGGTCGGGATTACTACTGGAGGTGGAGGAAGTAATAGGGGTTCAGGAAAAAATGGTGGTTGAGGCTATAGAGGGCTGTGGTGTCGGTAATGGCCGAGAATTTGTTTTAAACCCTAGTTTAGTTGGAGATTGAGTTTGTGGTCAGTGCTTTGTCTCAGGGTGATCGAGCATGGCGAAACACAGGGGATTGGTGGTGCAAGGGTTCGGCAGGGTGTGGCCAGAATGGTCTGACCTCTGGTGGTCGGAGCATTGAGAACGAAGCAGTTTGCTGGAGGAGTTTGTGGGTTCCAGTCCATCTGGGAAGCTCGAATTTGTTCGAGAGATTGTGAGTTTGTTTGGATGATCGTTATGGGTTGTAGTATCATAGAGTGATGTGACGGAGGGTACGTCGTGGGTCGAAGTGGTTCCAGCGGTGGTGCATGTGCACAGGGAGGAGTGTCGTGTCAGTGTTTGGGGTTGTGAGATGTCTCGAAGTCGTGTTCGAGTATTGGGGTGGGAAGCTCGAGTTCATTCTCGAGTATGTTGGGTAAGGTTAGCCTGTGGATTTTGAACTTAAATTTAGTCAAAGTTTAAAAAAAAGAAAAGAAGTGAAACTCGGGTTTGACCCGAGTAAGCTTCGGGTTCGACCCGAAGCAGGAGCTTAAAAACAATAATTAAGGTTTTAAAAGGTTTTAAAAAAAAAATTCAAATTTAAAATTTAAAATTGGTTTAAAACTCTTATATAAATTAATTGATGTTTAATAAATGTTTTCTTAGAAGTTTTTATTAAGAAGTTTTGAAGTTTGATAAATTTAAACTTTGTTAAGAAATTTTAAAGTGAATTTAAAATTGAGTGATGAAAGTAATTTTAATAGTTTATATAAAAAGACAAGTTTTAAATTCAAATTGAAACTAGTTTTTAAAACTATAAATTGATAAATATTTTAAGTTATTTAAAGTTGTGTTTTGATAACTTTAATTTATCAAGTTAAATGATTGTTTTATTTTAAAAACTTAATTAATAATTTAATTAAGTAAAGATGGTTATAAGATAAATGATGTAAATATGTTAAGGGAAATTAAAGCATTTATAAGATAATGTTTTATCATAGTTAAGGTTTTAATATCTTAATTTTGATTAAGTTAATTTAAAGAAATTAATTTTAATTAATTAGTTTAATTATAAAGGATTGATTAAGTAACTAATTAAGGAAAAATAATTTACTTGGTTAATAAATGATAACGATTAAAGGTTAATTAATTTAAGGTTGATTAATTTGTAATTAAAAAGATCATTAATTAGATTATTAATTAATGATTAGAGATTCATTAACCAAGTAATTAAGTGTAATTAAACTTAATTAATCAAGTGGTTAAGATTTATTAATTAAGTAATTAATGAGTAGTTAATTAAGTAAATAAAGGTTGCTTAATTAGTAATTAAGAAGTGCCTAATTTGTAATTAAATTTTATTAATTAATAATTAAGATTTTATCAATTAATAACTATAGAATAATTAATCCACAATTAAGGATTAATTAAGAAGTTGTTAAGTGGTAATTAATTGATTAATCAATGGTGATTAAGGATTAATCAAATGATAATTAAGGATTGATTAACTGCTAATTAAGGATGGGTTAACAGTTAATTAAGGATTAATCAAATGGTTAATCGACTGGTGATTAAGGAGTAATAAATCTGTAATTAAGTTGTTAATTAATAGTTGATAATTAAGTTTATTAATTAATAATTAAGAGATAATTAATTAGTTAATTAATGGTTAATTAATTAATTATAAAAAGTAATTATGGATTAATTAATATGTATTAAAAGATATTGATTAATAATTAAGGTTATTAATCGATAGTTGATGAATAATTAATCATTAAACTAAAGGTTAATTAGTTGATTGTGAAAGTAATTAAGGATTAATTAATTTGTATTAAAGGAGATTAAATAATAATTAAGGATTTTTAATTGGTAATTACAGGATAATTAATTTGGTTTAGGGATTGTTTAATTGATTAATTAGTCGATCAAGGAGTGATTAATTAATTAAGGTTAGTAATTAATTAATGATTGTATAAGCAGGATTAAGTGATAAATTCTAAAGGGGTTAATTTAATTTAAGTAATTAAATTAATTATGGTATGAATTGATAATGCTTGCTATGGACGATTGTTTGTTGAGTAGGATGATATCTATTGGATTTATATCTATTGATGATATGTTGTGACATTCTATGATATGATATTGGATATATTAACGATAAATGTGGGATATTTATCTGTGGTAATGCTGTGTGAATTTAAAGCATTGAATTGTATTGTATTGAATTGAATTGTTTAAACCTTTAAACAATTTGGCCTTTAAGACACGTTTGGTTCGATGAGACCGGGATCGGGTACCAAATTTGATTATCCAAATACCACATCGATCCAAGTTAAACGTTAGGTCGTGAATTCAAGTGAAGATTGAGTTGAAGACTCGAAGTGTAAGAACTATCTGTCGTTAAAAACTCTTAGGGTGATTCCAATACGAGTATAATGGAGATAGTACTTTCAATTCGAGATGGAGATTTCAGAGTGCAAGCGTTATTGTCATTAACTCTGAGGGTGATTCCAAAATGAGTGTAACGAGATAATGCCTTCGTTTCGTTCGAACCCGGAACGAACCCGTATGGATTGAATGCTTTCATAACATCGTCGGGTAGACGATGAGCATTCTAAGATAGATGTGTTCTATTAAGGTAATCGCAGCCTCAAGCCTCATCAACCGGGAATGGCGAAAACATAGGAGGTGCAGCAAGGCTAAGTGGGTCATGCCTAAGTAGGACGAGATTTACCCCTGTCTAGATGTCCCTTTTTATTCGGCTGTGTGGGTGGTTGCTAGCTAGAATCGCCGGGGTTGTCTTATTCGGAACTGTTCGGTAAGGAATTGTTCTAGATTTGTGTTGCAGGGGATTGGGAGCGATCCTCGGTACGGTGATCTAGGCCACGTATTATGACGGGCGGTACCCCAGTAGCCTTGCCATTAATGGAAACCCATTCTTCCTACGTGCCCTTACGGTTTTGATTGTGTTACCCACTTTTGTGGCCAGTGGCTGGAATTTAGTAGATTTAGCAATTTCGGCTATTTTCTATTTACTTGAAAACCCTAGACCCTATTATAATATCACTGAATTTCCTATCAAATGTTTTGGTTAGCGTAAGGTAAAAACTTACCTATGTTTATGTGTGGGGAGTCTTACGTGATACCTTTTGTTTTCAAATTTTTTAAAGTTAAGCAACTTTAACCCGTTTACTCACACTAGACCCATGTCTGACCCGGAGTTTATTCTGTTTTTCTTAAACTCTGGGGTACTCAAATTTTTACGAGTAGCCAAGAGATTCAGGTTAGCTTTGACGATTTCTGGAGGAGATGTGGAGCAGGTGGCTTCAGCGTTTGTAGTTACATTGTGTTCCGCTGTGATGTATCTCTGTGATGTATGTGTTGTATTAGAGTTGTATGATAGACAGACTTTTATAGCTATTTATCTTGTGTTGTTGTATCTGTATAACTCAGATATGTAATAGACTATGTAATAGTTATGTTATATATTATATTTTGTTTCGTTCCGCTGTGAGATTCTGATATTGTTGAGTTCTTTTCTTCTATCTATTCTATTTTCTACCTCTTTCTTTCTTAAAGATGATTCATCTTTCTGTGGAAAGAAAGGCGGGCCGTCTCACTTGGTATCAGAGCATAGGTTAAGATAATACCTAGCCTCTGGAGTGCTGTCTATCTTGAGAGCGCGTATTTGTAATTTTTAACTATATACTTATATAAATTTGTTGGGTATCTGTTCGGATTTCCAACATGAGTTCTAGAGGAGTTTTATATCTCTCTTTGTTTAGTTGGACGTCCTATCTTTGTATCTAACCCTATAGACGGATAACCAAGATAGATCAGATCTATAGAGGCTTGAGATTTTCTTTTCTCCCCCATAGTTTTTCTAGAAACCTTTTATTTGATTTAAAGGGTTTTGATCTTGTTTTGGATTTGGGTTGGTTAGATGGTATTGGGCTATTGATGTAAGAAGCAAGGATTATATCTTTAAAGGCTAAGTTGGGAAGAATCACAAAAGTGACTTGCGATGATGCCAGAGTTCTTTTGAGCATCTTCTGCATGGAGTGAGGCATCTCTAGAAGGTGTAGAGTCCATCAAGGTGGTCAATGATTTTTCGAATGTTTCGAGGGAGCAAAGGTTTTTCCTCATATGGAAATAGAGATTTGGATCGTCTTAGTTTATGAAGCAGTTCCTGTTATTCAGCCTAGTTTTTCCCAGTTGGAGTTCTGCTGTTGTCTTTGTGGCCCAGACTGATAAGTCTTTTGAGATTCTGTGTGGATTTGATGAATCAAGTTTTTGGGATGTGTGGTATAAGTTGTTCTTGTTTTCATCAATGTTTTTCTTGTCTACTCCAAGACCGAGGAGGAAAGTTAGCGACATTTGGAGTTAGTGCTAGAGGCTTTGATGAAGCATTTTGTTTTGGTGATTGGTATTTCTGTAGATCCAGCCTGGATAGCTACAATTCAGGAGTAGAAGCAACCAAAGTTTTCTAGTTTGGCAGAGTTCTAAAAGAAGTAGAAATGGACTCGAGTGTGAAGAGATTTTCTTGAATTGAAGGAAAGGCTGACTAATGTGCTTGTTCTAGCTATCTCTGATGGCAAGACTAAGTTTGAGATCTGCTCGGACGTTTGTATGTGTCTGAGATGGATGAAGTAAGTCAATGATGGTCAGTGTTCCAGTTTTGAGATGGATGGTCAAGGGAACATTGAGGATCATCGAAAAGGATTTGTGTTTCGAATTATTGGATATTGAAGCAAGAAGTTTTGGCAGGGAGTCATCGCTCCAGGTTGTGTCCAACCCAGGGTGTTCAGAGATACGTGGATATGAAGAGAATCTTCTATTGGCCAAGCACGAAGTAGGATGTAGCTGCTTTCATCTTTGGATGTATGATCTGTCAGCAAGTGTTGGTGATCAACAGAAGACCAGTGGGAAGTGATTTCTTTGGATTTCTTCGACGGTTTGCTAAGGACCAAAGAGGGAATTAAAGGAATATGGGTTATTGTAGACCGATTGGCCAAGAAAGCCCATCTTATTCTGGTTAAGGCAATCCGTTCTGTAGCATCTTTGGCTGAGTTTTCTTGAGAGTGTGTTTGACTGCTTGGTGTTCCAGTCAGCATTATTAGCAATTGTGATCTTATCTTCTCCAACTAGTTTTGGAAGGCTATGTGATTAGTTTTGGGTTCGAGATTGAATTTGGGTACAGCCTATCATTCTTATACAATGGAAAGGCTGAACCAAATCTTAGAGATTTGAGAGAGCTTTTGTTTTGGATTTTTGTGGATGTTAGGAGGATCATCTGCATTTATTGGAATTCTTGTATAGTTATCAAGCGAGTATCTAGATGCCTCCCTGCGAAGCTTTGTTTAGAAGACCTTGTAGATTTCCATTCTATTGGGAAGAATCGGGAGATCGTTTGGTTCTTGGTCCAGTTTTGGTCCGTGTGGTATCTGCGATGGTGAAGCTTATCAGGAGAGGATTAGTGTTGTAGTCTTCAGGTTGAATTGCCAGTTTGGATGGCTGAAATTCATATTGTTTTTCACGTATCTCATCTGAGGAAATACGTGAACGATCTATCTTTTGTTGTGAAGTTAGGATTTCAGAGTTTGTCTTAAGAAACTCTGAATAGTTTTAGGAAGACTTATTTGGATCTATGTCCGGATAGCTAGGATTGTTTGATTGAATAAATTATTTGTTTAAATAAACTATTTGTATGGATGAACTGTTGTTTGGTTGATAGTGTTTGGCTGATAGGTATGCTTGAAGGGTTAAAATGAAATAAAAGGTTTTGGATTATCATTATTTTGAATTTCGAGGACGAAATTCTTTTAAAGGGGGAGGAATGTAATATCCTAGAATTTCAAGGAATTTAAAATGTGATAATCTCTTAATTAAATCATTTAAATTGATAAAATTGTTATCTTCAAATATAAATAACCAAAATAAAATTTATGTGATGTTTTTAAATTTAGAATTAAATTGATTTTAAATGGAATAATTATTTAATTTGTGTTATTTTATAAATTTGATTTTGATAGGCTTAACATTTCAATTTAATAAATGTTGTTTAAATATATGTTTATTTAGAAATTAACTTTAAAATTAGAATTTAATATTTCTTAATTTAATAGTGTGTTTGTTTAATTTAATATAAATATATTTGATTTGATTTAAAATTGAAGTTTAAATTGAATATGGATTTAAAATTTGAAATTTGAATTGAAATTTGAAATTTAAAAAGAATTTATATCTTGAAATAGTTTTGTATATAAAAGGATTTATGAATAAAGTTCTTATTTTAAAAATAAGATTTGTTTTATATTAATTTAAAATAAATGAATTTTTATTTATACAAACTTGGAAAATATTTATTTAATAGTAAATAAATGCAAAAAGCATTTAAATTAGCATGTAAAAATGGATTAAATAATTTTATATTATTTTATTTGGAATCTAATTAGTTTATATCTTATTTTCTTTTGTAAGTTTTATTTTTATTTTAAAAAAAATAATAATAAGAAAAGGTATTTATAAATTAATGCAGGTATTTATTAATTAGAAAAATTAATAAGAAAAGCTTTTAAAATCATCTAAAAATAATAAAAAAATAAGTCATGACATGTGTTAATTTTAAAGCTATTTGATTAACATGTGTTACGAATTAAACAATGATTTTTGACAAATGTAAGAAGATTTAACAAGTGTCCTTATTTGTTTTTCTTTTTCTTTAATTTTGTTAAACCATAAAATTTTTCATATAAAACTTCCATTCTTTCTTTCTTCATTCTTTTTCTTTGAATTCAAACAAATAATCAATGGCCACAATCTGAAAATGTTTCCTCAAGAAAAACTCAATCCAAAATATTCTCATATGCAGACTAGAAAACCAAAACCCTGTAACTTCAAGCTTGAAACAATATTCAAATCCTTAAGTTCAAAAGCCTGTAGCATTTCTTTTTTTTCCTTTTCAAACTGCAAACCTGCAATTTCTTCTCAATCCTGAAATCACTTTCTCAAAAATCAAAACCTGTAGTATTCTTTCCAACTGCAAGCATTTCCAGAACCTGTAACCATTTTTATCAAAACAATTTCAAAACCTGAAATGTTCATCTTCAACCTGGAGTTCATCCTCAACAAAAATCATTTCAAACAGTTAATTAAGGATTAATCAAATGGTTAATCGACTGGTGATTAAGGAGTAATTAATCTGTAATTAAGTTGTTAATTAATGATTGATAATTAAGTTTATCAATTAATAATTAAGAGATAATTAATTAGTTAATTAATGGTTAATTAATTAATTATAAAAAGTAATTATGGATTAATTAATTTGTATTAGAAGATATTGATTAGTAATTAAGTTTATTAATCGATAGTTAATGAATAATTAATCATTAAACTAAAGGTTAATTATTTGATTATGAAAGTAACTAAGGATTAATTACTTTGTATTAAAGGAGATTAATTAATAATTAAGGATTATTAATTGATAATTACAGGATAATTAATCTGGATTAGGGATTGATTAATTGATTAATTAGTTGATCAAGGAGTGATTAATTAATTAAGATTAGTAATTAATTAATGATTGTATAAGCACGATTAAGTGATAAATTCTTAAGGGGTTAATTTAATTTAAGTAATTGAATTAATTACGGTATGAATTGATAATGCTTGCTATGGACGATTGTTTATTGAATAGGATGATATCTATTGGATTGATATCTATTGATGATATGTTGTGACATTCTATGATATGATATTGGATATATTAATGATAAATGTAGGATATTTATCTGTGTTAATGATGTGTGAATTCAAAGCATTGAATTGTATTGTATTGAATTGAATTGAATTGTTTAAACCTTTAAACAATTTGGCCTTTAAGACATGTTTGGTTCGATGAGACCGGGATTGGGTATCAAATTTGATTATCCGAAAACCACATCGATCCAAGTTAAACGTTTTGTCGTGAATTCAAGTAAAGATCTAGTTGAAGACTCGAAGTGTAAGAACTATCTGTCGTTAAAAACTCTGAGGGTGATTCCAATACGAGTATAACAGAGATAGTACTTTCAGGTTCGAGATGGAGATTTCAGAGTGAAAGGGCTATTGTTGTTAACTCTGAGGGTGATTCCAAAATGAGTGTAACGAGATAATGCCTTCGGTTTCGTTTGAACCCGGAATGAACTTGTATGGATTGAATGCTTTCAGAACATCGTCAGGTGGACGATGCACATTCTAAGATAGATGTGTTCTATTTAGGTAATCGCAGCCTCAAGCCTCATCAACCGGGAATGGCTAAAACAGGGGAGGTGCAGCAAGGCTAAGTGGGTCATGCCCAAGTAGGACGAGATCTACCCCTGTCTAGATGTCCTTTTTTATTCGGCTGTGTGGGCGGTTGCTAGCTAGAATCGTCGGGGTTGTTTTGTTCGGAACTGTTCAGTAAGGAATGGTTCCGGCTTTGTGTTGCAGGAGATTGGGAGTGATCCTCGGTACAGTGATATAGGCCACGTACTGTGACGGGCGGTACCCCAGTAGCCATGCCATTGATGGAAACCCATTCTTCCTACGTGCCCTTACGGTTTTGATTTTATTACCCACTTTTGTGGCTAGTAGCTGGAATTTAATAGATGTAACAATTTCGGCTATTTTCTATTTACTTGAAAACCCTAGACCCTATTATAATATCACTGGATTTCCCATCAAATGTTTTGGTTAGCATAAGGTAAAAACTTACCCATGTTTATGTGTGGGGAGTCTTACGTGATACCTTTTGTTTTCAAAAGTTTTTAAAGTTAAGCAACTTTAACCCGTTTACTCACACCAGACCCATGTCTGACCCAGAGTTTATTCTCTTTTTCTTAAACTCTTCGGTACTCAAATTTTTATGAGTAGCCAAGAGATTCGGGTTAGCGTTGACGAATTCTGGAGGAGATATGGAGCAGGTGGCTTCAGCGTTTGTAGTTATATTGTGTTCCGCTGTGATGTATCTTTGTGATGTAGTGTTGTATTAGAGTTGTATGATAGACAGACTTTTATAACTATCTATCTTGTGTTGTTGTATCTGTATAACTCTGATATGTAATAGACTATGTAATAGTTATGTTATATATTATATTTTATTTCGTTCCGCTGTGAGATTCTAATATTGTTGAGTTCTTTTCTTCTATCTATTCTATTTTCTACCTCTTTCTTTCTTAAAGATGATGCGTCTTTCTGTGGAGAGAAAGGCTGGTCATCTCAGGTTTTGACAAAACCGATTGGAGAAGATGGAATAAGATTCCATAACTGGCCCCAAGTGCAAGTGGGAGATTGTAGAGTTAGGGGTATGTCCTAGGGGTAATTATGTAATTCTTTGCATATATCAAACTCATTAACCAATCTTGATTGAAATAAAGATGTTTTCTTTTTTACTTTATACTTGATATAATATGTTATGATTAATTAATTTAATTAAAAGTAAATTAAATTAAAAATCTATAAATGGTATGTTTTATGATAGTAATTACAAAATGTGTAACCATGAGTAATTTATCACAATGAGAACAAATATACCATTTTAAATGTCCCTAGTCAAGATACATCGAGACTGGATATTGGTGTATCCGTTGGAACTACAGTCAGTAATACTCACCAAATGTTGGGTAGTGTATTACTGACTATTGGGGGGGCACCTAGAGGTTACGTATTGATAATTATTGGATACCAGTGGACGAATCACTCGATTGTTTTCTATTGGTTAATATAACTAAGGTCAAACGGAGTATATCGATGTAACTGATTTACACAGTTCTCTTGACTTGAGAATATTGTAGATCTTCAATACGAAAGATCTACTTTGATTGTAGTCAAATTATGGCATGATGTCCATCGAGTGGCTATAGTCGGGTTGGATGGAAGTATTGGAAATGAAGTATTATTCAAGAGAGGATTCGTCTCTTTAGTTATGTGGGGATAGTATCACAGTGAACTCAAGTGAACTCAAAGTCAAAGTTTCTAGCCAGAGCTATTCGATTAATAATCATTTTTATTATTCGACTATGGACTTTATGTTTGGACTGTAGAGTTGAATATGGATTATATGAGAATTTTAACCATTACCAAATTCCATAAGTCCAAAATGGTATCGTATCGACAAAGAGAATTACTGTAAAATAGAAGTCACAACCGGGTAACACTTAACAAAGTGAAATTAGATTTTACCAAAACCAAGCAAGCGATAAATTTGACCAAAATGTCACGCCACCTGCTAAATGACATAAAACATTAATATTCGAATAGTTTGATATTAATCACCAATCAAATTTACACTTGACGAGTCACACAACAAAAATGATGAATTCTCTTCTGATCAAACAACTTAATTAGTTTATAAATGTAACAACCCGTAATTTTTGATAAATTAAAATATTTAAATTAAATAAGTTTTGGAGTTTTGTTGTGAAAAGATTTTTTTGAGATTTAATAATAAGAAATAACTAGAACTGAATGTGATATATTAATTTAAGGTAATGGATAGCCGCTTTAAATGTAATTCCAATTAATTAAAATGATTAAAGAGTTATAATTGGTGATACGATGTAAATTAATTGTAATAATGTATGTAATTGAAAATTTGATTAAAAGAATAATTGATAATTTAAATGTTGATTAATTAATGAAATAGTGTGTAATAAATTGTAATTGAATAGAATTAGTAATGTAAGTTGCTGTAACATTTGTTTGTAAAAATAAACTTATAAATGTGATTAAAAGTTAATAGTGGCAGTTATTATATGTTACCTATTTATTTATTCTGTTAAATTAAATTGGACTCAATTGTAATTAAATGTATAAATATTACGTTAATGGAATTTAAGATGAAACTGGAGAATATTAATGTAATAAGATATAAACCAATGTTAACTATGCCAATAGAGTAATAATTGATTGAATAAAAGATTGAAATCAAATTAAATCAATTTATTGGAATTAAATTATAATTAATTGGATTTAATTATAGTTGTAATTGAACACTGCATTTAGTGTAATATTAAACAATGAATTTGATATGTAAATTTGTATTAAATTACTTTAGATGTCTATGTAATCAAAAATGATAAAAATGGTTAGTTATTTAATTTGAATATAAGAAGTGATAAATTTAATTTAATAATAATTTATTTAATTAACATGAAAATAGCCATTTTGGCCACTCTCTTGGATTTCTATGAAACAAGTTTCATCCGATCTGTAATAGTGAATTATTATAAGGTTTCAAGTTTCGTAACCATCAGATTTGTCGTTTGATCGTATGGACTCAGAACGCATGGAAATCAATTTAATTCAATTCAATTGAAATCAATTCAATTGAAATCAATTTGAAATAAGCTGATTTAAGCTAACTTCTTCATACAATGGAATTAGAACTTGAAACCTACTCCATTGAGATTAAAAATATTGAAAACATCCATTTTGATGTATTGGATGACCCACTTCGTTTCGAAAACGAAACGGGCTTTTTGGTCGCTATTCGTTGTTCGTACAGATTCAATATGTGTTATTTCTTATCAGGCTTTGTTAGTATAAATGATCTTATTTCCCAAACCCTAGTAGTCATATTCTTATTACATTATGTACAGAAGCTTCTGTCGCTCCTCTTTTCTCAATGGCTGAAAACCCTAAACTACCAATTCAATTTCAAATCAAATTTCAATTATAAAATCAAACTCCTCAAAACCCTATCATTTTATATACCAGTTCGAAGCTCTCAATGAGCGCAAATCAAATCTACTATTTTTTTGTAATCGAATTCTAATTTGTCCGGAATTGGCCAAATCATTCTCAGCCATCCATTGGGTTCCAATCAACGTCGGTGGATCGACAAATCAATGGTGTCGTTGCGTGGAGAGTGCTTCGTGCAGTGCATCCGTAGTGTTCTCATGGTCGGATAATGGTCAGATCGCCTTGGAAAGTTGATTAGGGTTACAGAAGAAGGTGGCAACTGCTACATTTTGGGCGAACGAAGGAACTGCGGAGGTCATGGCCGGTGGTGGAAGGGTTGGCGAAGTCGGAACGTCATGCGTTTAGGCTG
Organism: Allium cepa; assembly: GCA_030765085.1. Lineage (NCBI taxonomy): Eukaryota > Viridiplantae > Streptophyta > Magnoliopsida > Asparagales > Amaryllidaceae > Allium > Allium cepa. The sequence goes on from CM060934.1 coordinate 780,765,294, forward strand.
GGAAAGTGGTGGCCGTATCGACATCAGTGCATGATCGAGCAGATTCTAGGGCTCACATGTACATGCGAACAATGCAGAGGTCTCAAACGTGAACGTTAAGGTGATGTGGAACTTGGTAATACATGTTAACTTTTTTTCTTTTTTTATTTATCGAATAATATGAATCGTCTAACTTCTAATCCTTGTAACTTTTGCATACGAGCTCGAATTCATGCACAGTTTTCTCCGCTAGGATCTTATCGAAATTCCAGACAATTTGATACTTACTTGGATGAATTATGAGACTGTAGAATTTTGGAACCTACATTGGATTTCGATTCGATTTAAAATCAAAGGTGAGTGTTTTAAGCTACTCACAATTACTGAACTATCTTATGTTAGTTAAATTAAATTTATGACGTGATAAGAAATTAATTTGGTCGATGTTTGGTATATTTAAATTGTCATTCTATTTAAATTTGACTTTTATGCATTTAATCATCGATTAATTCAATATCGAATTTAATTGTCAATTTATTACCTATTAATGGTTATTGGTAATCTATTGATGTTTATTGGTTGATTTGGATGATGATTGTGATGGATGTTTGATTTTTGATATTGGATGATTGGATGTTATATTCTATATTGTTGTAACACTACAAGTTCGCTATAGGTTGAAATGATGGACTCAAGTGATTTTATGGATTTTAATTAAATTCGAGATTGGCGTTGAAATGATATATACCCGTAAATTTAAATATTTGTGAATTGAAATGATAAATATCTGTATCACTTGAGCATAGGGTAGAAAATTATATAAGCCTACAAGATAGGTTAAATCAAGTGATTTAAATCTTTAACCTTGAATCCAGTAAAATGTTGGTTGAAATAGAATTTTGATTTACATACATTGAATTGTTTTAATAATTATTTAAAGGATTTACATTGAAATTCTAAAGTTGATTTTGAAGTATAATTGAGATTATCGAAATTGATTTATTGAAACATTGAAATTTTGTAACTTTGAAATCTATTGTAATTGTAATAGCTAAAATTAATATTTCAAGACGTCAAATTGGGTTTGTTTGAAATTTGGATATGGTCCAGATTGGTTGGAATGGAAGAAATGGTCAAAATTTGATGTTAATTCCAAATTTGTTTTCTTAATATAAACTGTAAATGTTCATTAAAATTCTAGATTATTAAGATTTTCAACATTCGAACTAAATTTATCTCTTCTAATTATTTTAATCTATTTTAATCTATTTAAAGTATTTTAATCTATTTAAAGTACTTTTACCTATTTTAATCTATTTAATCTATTTTAAAACTATTTAATCAATTTTAAACTATCTTGAACTACCTTCAAACAAATTCAAACTATCTAAACTACTTTTGGAATTTCAGGTTTGTAAAGTGGAAGTTTATATTTTAAATCCTTGATTTTTAAGTAAAATACGACTAGATGATGTAATAACCCATGTTTGGATTAATAACATATTTTGAGTAAATACGATGATTTGAAATGAAGGTTTAACCTATTTTTAAAATATGATTCCGAAAGTGAATATGATTTCGAAAATGATATGGTTTTGAGAATATGATATTTTGATATTAATTGTGAATTGACTTTTGAAATGTAAAAGAACCATCCAGTGTGAAATAAGTGTTTGGTTGTTAAAAAGACCGAGATCGGATATTGTCATACTCACTGCCAATACTGGAAACCACTTTAACAACTGTGCACGTGGTGGAGATTCCAAAAATGAAGTAGGATGGTTTGGTGTACGATTCTATATGAGGCATTTACTTGAACCTGACTCACGTGAGTTAGCTTAGATGTGACTAAAAAGGGAACCATGCCGGGACAAGTGAGGTCGCACCTTCGATCAGACACATTTCTTCGATACCATATTATGACTTTGTGATGATTTGGTGGCTACCCCTCGATTTTGATTATGGGAGTGTGTTCTAAGGTGGGCGGTAATGGCTGCTATGCGTTACCACCAGTCCGGATCTGCAACTGGTATATCTACCCTGGCATTGCCTCGAGTGCCGTGTTCATATGCCCTAACGCGCCTTCTACAAGTTTGGTTTTTACCATACCTATGGAATGTCCTCTGATATCCCTCTAGTTTACTGAGGAACTACGGTACTGTATAGATTATGAGAATATATAAAATGTGTAAAGGGGGATATGGGTAACGCCTTAGCGCTATTTTAATACTTTACTTTATTGTAGACATATTATATAGCGTATTGTACTACATAGTAGATAGTTTAATGGATCCTTAGAAGGTGGTAACCCCGAACATCTCTTAAGTTATTGCACTCACGTTAGACACTAGATAGGAGATGTCAAACTCCATAAACATCTTTGACGCCATTACACTCATATTTATTACTGTTGATTTAACCTACATAAGATCTTTTAGTTTTGACTCGAGTGTTTTGTCCTTTCAATTCGCTCGGATCAGTTTGAGCTTTTCAATTTATCGAAGACTGCTTTCTGGAGGATGAAGACGAAGATTTTGTTCTATTTTTATTTATTATATTTATTCCACTGCAACATGTAATTCCACTGCATTTATTTATTATTTATTCTTGTTGCATGTAACCTTGATCTGTATTATAAAAGTTTAATCAATGTTATTTGTAATCAGCTTCATGAACTATTTATTTGATTATTATATTTTGTCATTCCGCTATAAGATTCTATATTTATTTTCTTTTTTCTCTGCTTCTTCTTATTTACCCCATAACAATCTGCCTTTTAGAATGGTTTGAGTTTGGTGTGTGTGGTTTATCATCGATTTAAACAGTCCAAAAGGCAGGTTATTACAATAATCATTATAAATTAATTAAACTAAATAATATTTATCAAATATTATTTATTAATTTGGTTTTGATTTGATAGATAAATATTAAATGTATTAAAAAAAATTATAAATACATTAATCGATATACGATATCAATAAGCGTTTTAAATTAGATATAAAATGCAAAATATTCATTCGGGCTCTAAATGGTTTTATAGCCCGGCATGTGGCTGGTAGGATCAGCTGGAATAAAGGGGTTAGAGGTAGCTAGTTGATGGGCAAAAGAGGAGTGAAAATTAGTGGCTAAGATGGAAGGAGGTTGAGTAAAAGATATGATCCTAAACTCTCTTCTCTCCTTCCTCTATTTAAACATCTTTTCCTCCATTTGATAAGGACCTTTTTGGAGCCTCCATCCACATTCCTTTATTAGCTGACCTACCTTCTCCCATCTCTCTAATAGCCTAAGCTCAAATCAACTCAGTTGATATCCAATAGCTGAAGGTCAAAGGTTCAAGTACTAGCAATCTGCTGACTCGGAAAAGTTTCAAAGGGGATAGTTCATCCTTTCAAGGTAAGTTTCAAGACTTTCATTCTTATGTATGATTTCCATTGAATTATAGTTCATAATTTTCTGAATAATATTTCATTATGTAAATATTATTATATTGTTAGTTAGATGATGATTATGATACGAATTAATTTTGTCACAAATTAGTTTGGTTATATGCATGTATATACTTATAAATTAAAAAAATAATCTTATACATACATATATATCAGATCTATAGAGCAACCTATTTTATGTATATTAATTATTATTTGATTAATATTAGTATATATAATTTTATACATATATGGTTTATATTTAGTTAAAATACTATTCTATCATTAAAATCAATCATACAATTTTATACATATAATTGTACAATATTAGTAATTTTCGACATCAAAATTTAATTTTTATAATTAATCAATATTATTTAATACTATTCAAATCAATATGCTAAATAAATAAATCATATAAAATAAAATATGTTACAAAACTTAGTTTTTTTAAATTTTATAAAATTAACGTATCATAAGTTAAGCTCTCGCTAGGAAATAAAAATTAAAAAAGATCATTTTTTGCTATTTTCAAAATTATTAACATAATAGGTTGACATTCAATAAATTAATAAAACGGAAAATTTGATAGAATAAATGTAGAATTTTTTTTCGAACTTCAAAATATCATATATGATTTACTGGAAATTTAAAATTTCAAAAAATATTTCGAAATTAATTATTTATTACTATTTTATGTAATTTCAAATGAATATTCCATTAAAAATATATTTTAGAATAATAAGATTAATAATAACAAAAAATTGCTATGCATATTTGGAATATATATAAAAAAATATTTTGTTAATATATATATATATATATATATTTATATATTATAACTATATTTACGTATGTGTGTATTATTTTAAATTAAAATTATTTTATCTTTTATATATATATATATATATATATATATATATATATATATATATATATTGGTACATATATTATTCAAGGTCTAATAAAAAATATAGATTTATATTATTTGAATATTTAAATATTTAAATAACTTATTTATTTTTAAACAAATATATTATAATAATATGCACATTTAAATATCATTAATATTATTTATAAATTTTATACATATATATAAACACACTTTACATTTGTAAACAATTATTTGTACAAACCTATCAAATACATATCTATGTATAATATTTATATATGTGTAATAGTTCATATACATACATATATTTGGACAACATATTTTGCATATTGATGAGCTAACATGTTTGTTGCGATGTAAATCCCAACATCTCTACACAGGCATGTTATACTCTGCACGGGTTGACATGCTACACATGCATATACATACATATGTATATGATACATATATATTATAAATTATATATAGTTTTATCTAATATATATATATATATATATAAATTAAATAAAACTATATATAATCTATAAATTTTAGATAAAATAAGAGATTTTATTCGAATAAAATTTAGAAATATTCTAATTGAATTAGACTGCATAGGCACAATATAGATCTAATAAGGGAATTTTTTTAAATTCACCTATAACTTTCGCTGTGGCCTAGCCTAGTTCCAACGGATTTTAGCCTCTCATCACATTATAGGCGAACCTCCTTTTATGAGACATGGTTCTCGTGGATCGCAATCCCTTCATTTCAAAGGAACCATTTTTACGTTCACAGCTTAGTTCAACACACTCTTTCCGTTAGGCTAGATTGTTCTCTAGGTATTTCTTTACGTTTACAACTTATGATATCTTTTTTCCTTTTATACACTTGTCCTTGCTATATATAACTTTTAGATGTAAATATGGTTGATCCTTTGTTTTTTTTTCATTTATAAGAACGCCGCAAAATATTCTACATCTCATAAATCATATAGCAAACCTACAATTCCTCATTCTTCTACTACTATAGGGACTGCTTCATTATCCTTAGTTTTAGTGGCTGATGGTTTATTGAAAGTCGGCAAGAGCAGGAAAAGTTAATAAAGAGCTCTTGAATAATTGGTTATTTGAGCGGACCCTCTTCAAATTGATAAAGGGTCAAAACTCAACCAGAATACCCCCAAGTTTCTACTCCTTTGGTCGAAGTTCCAGCAAATAGCACTCCTTGAGCTCCATCCTCTTCCTAGAACTCGGATGTTGACAACATGTCGTCTCTAAAAAGGGATTCGCTTTTGATTTTCATACGGAGTTATGATTAACCTATTGTACATTGGACGCTACTCCATTAGTCGGAATTTCTTTAGAAGGGAATATAGGAAGTTCTACTTCAAATTTTTGCAACTTTTTAAATTCCATTCTTTTCTCCCTAGAGTTCACATATATTAGGGTTGTCAAAGATCCTTTTACTTTTTCCTGAGACATTCTTTTCGCCCTTTCCACGAAACTTCTTTTGTTATGTTCTCCTTTAGAGTTTTCTCATACGTTAGGTACTATATGTCCTTCAAACCTTAATTTTTTTTGTATTCCTCAGGCTCATCAAAATGTGTCTCTATTCTAGTGCTCTCTTTTGGAGTCCTCAATCTGTACTTCCCTCCCTTAAGAGACCAACTCCAATCTCTCTAATAAAATCATAGCTCTTAAGGATGAGAATTGTTGTTTGATTGCTACTAAATAGAATTTAATAAACAAAAATCAACATCTCACGACAATAAAAGTTGGTTTCTACAACGGTAATAGATAACACTTTATTCCATAGTGTTATTGCTTGTTTTAATTTATTTTGTTTTAAAGCACAGATCCACTGCATAATGCTTTTTGATAAAGCCAGCTCTCCCCAAATATTATCGTTCCTACTTTCTCAATGATTTATTCCCAATCAAAACCCTGCTTACACTTTTCCCAAATTTAATTTGCTTCCTCCCAATTTATAGTATGCATCCAACTTTCCCTAAAATTAATTCGCTTTTCCGATCCTTACACCCACCATCGTAATCTCCGATAACCCATCCGACCCTACCTTCATCACCACCTCCTATGAGGAAGTTATCAATAATTGCATCAACATCCAAACAGTCAAACTCGTCGTTGATGAGTTGCTACTCAAGATTCAAGTTGAGTTTAGAGAGGCTGGCGATGTCAAGGCTAGGAGCTAAGGTGTCGTTGGATGAGGAAGCATTAGAAATGTGCAATTACACAAACAATCTCAATTACATAGAAAATCTTGAGTGCAACTATATCTACATTACACAGAAATCTAGATTAGTTCCCGTTAAAAATCCTATTTTAGGTTATATTTTATCTATACCAATTTTTTTTTTTATAGTTTAATTTAATTATTTGTTCTAATTAGATAGATTTGAAGGGCTGAGTTAGGAAAAACAACACTAATATGTTGCAACTTAGTACATGTTAAAGATAAATTTTACAGCAATTTTTTATTTTCTTGACAATGCAGCTAGAACTGGAATTAAATAGGTTAGCTTGCAAATTGCATCTACTATTATTACACCTAATCGTGTGCATTCGTTTTTATTTCTAAATGGCCGAGCATTCAAAAGAAAACTCTTATTGCAACACCATAACGAACTCTATAAAAATATGCATTTGATCATCCTCAACATTTAAGGCATCGAATATGATGCACCTTATGTAAACTGATCAAACTGACATTTCAGTGATCTAATACTTAGATCTTTACTGTTGTTTTGGTCTAGGGTAACATTTAACGCAATGCGTGATAGAGTTAGGGGTATGCCTTAGGTGCAATTATGTAATTATATATATATATATATGTATGTATGTATGTCTAACTGGATAACCAATCTTGTTTAAAATATAAGGAGTTTTCTTTCTATTATATACTTGATATAATATGTTATATTAATTAATTTAACAAAAAGTATATTTAATAAAAAAATCCATAAATGGTATGTTTTATTATAGTAGTAACAAAGTGCTGTAACCATGAGTAATTTATCACAATGAAAACAAATAAGAAAATTTAAAATGTTTCTTGTCAAGATGCATCGAGATTTGACATTAACGTATCTATTGAGACTAGAGTACCCAAGGTTCTCCAAATATTAGGTAGTATATTACTTATGGCTGTTGGGGGCTCCAAGGGGTTATGTACTTATAGTTATTGGATAACTATAGAATGACTCACTCGATAGTTTTCTATTAGTTAGTGTAACTAAGGTCAAGCAGAAAATATCGATGTAACTAATTTATGCATTTTTCTAGACATAAGAATAATGTTGATCTTCGATGTGGAAGCTCCTCTTTGATCGGTTAAATCATGGTATGACGTCCATTGAATGACTATAGTTAGGTCGAGTGGAAGCATTTGAAGTGAAACACTATTCAAGAGAGGATTCATCTCCTCAGTTATATGAGGTTAGTATTACGATTGACTGAAGTCAACTCAAAGTCAAAGTCTCTAGCCAAAGCATTTCGGTTAACATAAATTGTTATTATTGAACCAAGCGTTTGATTTGGACTGCAAAGTTGAATATGGATGATACTAGAATTTTGACCATTACCAAATTAAATTTCATAAATCTAAAGTGATATAGTTTTGACGAAGAGAATTGGTGCAAGTAATTGTCACTAAAAGGTACCACTTAAGTGTTTGTGAAATTTGATTTTATCAAAAAGACCTATAAACGATGAATTCAGCCATACCATCACACCATTAGCTAAGATGACGTGTGAACATTGTTATTTGAATTGTTTAATATTAATCGCTGACTGAGTTCATACTTCAAAGTTTCACAACCACATTTGTGATTTCTCCAAAGTCACACAATTTAATTCATTTTTAAAATGTTGTAAATTGATTAAATTTATTAGTATTTATGAAATATTAATTATTGTTCATTTTTTTACGTTTTGAAAGTTATTGGTAGTTATTTGAATGCAAATATAAAAATTATATTTGCATATATGGATATGCAATATCGTTATAATTTTAAATATGGTTTAATAATAAAATAAGTATATAAAAGTTGTTTTTCTCTTATTTGGAAAATTAGCATATTATGAATGTGCTTAGACCAGCCATATAATGGTGAGAGGAGGAGATCAATTAATTCGATTGATTGAAATTTAAAAAGGGAATAAAAAGGAAGTTTTGATAAAAGTATCGTAAAGGTTCCTTTATTTCTGTTAAAATAAAATCTCATCAATTTTTATTTCTAGAACAGAACTTGACTTTCATTTTCCTCTCTTTTTCTTCCTCTTCTCTAACATTCATTTATGGTTGAAACTTCATCGAAAAAACATCAGAAAAAAATTCAAATCAACATCAAATCAAAGTAGACAAATGTGATTCATCCTTCTCTTGCAAAGTGGGATGCTGATTTATTTAAAACCTAAGGAGAAGCAACAAATCAAGATGTGATGAAGGGCAAGTTCTATTGAATCTAAAGAGTGATCAATCGGATCTAGATATCATTTAAGGTGTTTATATAGGCTTCATCCTAAGGTAATTTTATGTGTAGATAATTATATATGTACATATCTTATAATCTGTTCATATCTCCCTAAATCTCTATCCCCCCCTCTATTCATACTTGTGAATTTGAATCTTGGTTTGAATATCTCTATTCATTTGCTTGAATCTATTGTATTGTCCTATCATGTTAAAACATAAAATCTTTTCTTTTGTTCATTTCTTTTTTTATGAACTATAACATCTCATTTTCTCTTTCGTTCATGTTTGATTAGTTAATTTAACCTAGATCTAGACCTTCTAAATTTAATTTTATATATCCTATGTGTTTGTTTGTCTAGTTTCTGTAATCTAGATCTAAATCTTCTTATCACAAATCTATATATGCCTTTGTCGTTAAAAAAATGAACCAAAACATAACATAATTGAACTTTGGATTTTTCATATTGATAAAGGTTTACACTTAAATATTCAAACATGGGTAGAGATTTAAATAAATCTTAGTAATAATCGTACCAATTAATTTTTTTATCCATTTAATATGATATATTAATTGTTATGTTTCAAATCATTCTAAAATAAACTCTTCTTATTAAAAAGAAAAGGAGAGCAATAAATCAATGATATATTTCATGATTTGCAATTGCACCTAATTTAAAATTATATCTTTGCTTAAAATGGAAGGATTCTTTTCACAAACCCCTTCTATATTATTCATCTTGTTCCAAATTTATTTTGTTCGTATGTGCACTTGAGTGTACATAATTAAACATACATACACATATATTATCCATTGCATGTGCATTTATTTATAGTTAACCTAAGTTTTTAAAGGAATTTGGTATAAGATATAATACTAGAGTTTCAAACCATTTTCATTAATCTTAATATTCTCTGGTTTACTGCTTGTTATTGAAATCAAATCGATTTTATTTGAATTACTATGCTAAACAATAATTATGTACGTATATATGTAAATTGTATATATGTGTATTTATATATAGATAAATAAATAAATTTCATGGTTAGGATGAAAAATGCATATATAAAGGGGAAATGTGTTTGCTACGGTGTAAATCCCAACACTTAAGCGTGTTTTCATTAAATTTGTACACTTTTATATGTTGCACTTACACTATACACATAGACGCATGTGATTTGCTCATAATCATTTACAATTAATTAAAAGTAAATTAAATTAATGCATTCCTAATAAATCTTGTAATTAAAATGTTAACATGATTATTTAACGTATTATTAATCTATTGACAGATAGAGAAATGAAAGGTTTCTCTCTCTCTCTCCAATTAATGTAGTTTACCCCTTAATTGATTGCACAACTATTTGAGAAGGAAACAAAAGGTTTCTTTCTCAAGTTTATTTTAATAAGTAACTACTACACAAATGGATGTATTTGATTCAATCATTTAAATTTATAATATTTGAACCCTTTTGAATCTTTATTTACAAATTAAATAAAATAAAATTTTTATTTGGCAGAGAATTTCGATAAGAGCTAAATGTATTTAGATTTCATATGCCCAACATAGATCCAAAATGGTATAAAAATTTTGAAATTCGCCTATTTCTTCGATTGTGGACTGGTCCAGTTCCAACAATAGTACCAGAGCCCAATAGCCTATGCGGTTTGAATTAGTCATATTATGAATAACTAGTTAAGCTTGTCAACTTTGTACATTAACTAGAAAGGTAATATCTAAGATTAGAATTGGATAATCAAGTACCACGTCCTACCTAGTTACCAGCTTGCCTGAAAGGTGAAGTGAGCCTAAAGGATGCCTTTAATTGAAAAGGCTCAATTTGAATTGGGCCTTGGGATAATTTTAAAAGTCATTTTGAAAATAAAATAAAAGATTTAAATTTAAAAGTTAAAATTAAAAAAAAAATTATGTTTATTATAAAGTTATAATACAACATAAGGTTTCAAAATGTTTGAAAAGATAATGATATTTTCAAAATGTTTGAGAATATTTAAACATTAATACCAAAATTTAAAATTTATTAATAAGATTAGTAAAAAAATTAATTAAACAGGTTAATTAACTAATACTTACATACATGCATTATATATATTATTATATGTTATGTTATTTTAAAGGTGTTTAAGATAACATAAGTATATATGTTATTGTGTGTGTAAAATAAAATTTGAAATTAATATAATATAATTATAATTTTTTAATAAAATTGATTAATTAAAGTTTAATTAATTAAGTAAATTAACTAAAGGTTGATTAAATTAGTTAAAAGTTGATTAATCGAACAAATTAACTAAAGGTTATTTGATGAAATAAAAATACACAAATATATAAGATATATGTGTTATACTATGAAGGTTATGGTGTATACATATAAATATTCAATATAAATATTATATTGGAACAATATAAAATTAATTAAATAGTTAATTAATTAAAATCAATTAAATAAGAGTTAATTAACATAATGTTACATATAAGATTATTGTAAAAGTTAATTAAAAGTTAAAAGTTATATAATAGCGAAACTTATAAAATAAGAGTGTATAAATTAAAGGTAGAACATTAAGAAACCCTTAATAGACTTAAGGAATAAATACATACGTAAACATACATGTTTGCGTCAAAATTGGCCACAAACACCCAAAATCGTGAAAGTACCCGTTTATGAACACAAATCAGCAACAATCAAAATAGAACTCGGATCTAAACAATAACAATCACAATCATTCAAAAATAACAATCACAAACACAGGATTTATAGTGGTTCGGCGATCTTGCCTACGTCCACTTTGAAGTTTATGTCTTTATTGATTCACTTGATGATTTCAATTGATTACAGCGGATTACAACTGATGATAGCTTTCAAATCTGATTACAACAGCGATGATGAAGTATGGAATTGATTCCGGCAGAGTCTCGACGTTCAATGGCGGAAGACCCCTTTTCTGAAGGCTTCAGGGTGCTATTTATAGGCGTAGGAGGCCCAAATCACGCTCAAACTTCGGGAGACTTTTTCTGGCACGTGAGTGGGCCCACGCGACCGACCCCACCAAGTTTTGACTCGATCTGAGATCGATACGAAGTGATTTCGAATCCATCAAAAAATAATCCAATCGAGTTGAAACTTGGCAGGAACAATCTTTACCTTGTTTGGAAGCTACTATGAGAATTTCGTTGCATTTGGATCAGTGGTTTAAGAGATATGATCGATTCAAGTTGTGGTTTTTCGTGAGGGCTGTTGCGTTCGAATCGATCCTATTCGAATCGATAGGGTCGACTCGATGGCTTCACGTGCTTTGGCAATGACGTGGTGTGCGTTCTTCGTGTCGATCCTCTTATTACTCCGGTTTGACTGGGTCAACTCTATCATTTTCGCTACTTTGACTTGGTGGATTCGAGGGAACGAATTCGAGGCAAGGTGCATTCGTATCGATCGTGGCCTATAACAGTTGACTGATACGAAGCTGTAACAACCCGCATATTTATCGATTATATATTTAAATATTTTATTTAAATATTTCACCGTTCATCGGATTTTGGTCCGAAAAGCTACTTTGTGCAAACAGTCGAATTGGGACTTGAGACCACCCCCATTGAGTTCAAAATGCGGTTTGCGACCTTTTTGAGTATAAGCTTCGATATGTTTGGAGAAAGTTGATTTTTGCTACTTTTTCCCGCTTATGACTTTGATTTGGACTGCACCCTTATTAGCTCAGCCCAACCCCTTCTCTTCATAACTTCTCCTCTTTAATTAAAACACTTCAAGCTTTAGCAAAAATGGTGGAAGAGAATGGGAAATAGAAATCCAAAACCCTAGTTCCTCTTGCTAGCTCTAGTTCTTGCTCCAAATTCTATGAGAACCCATTGGCAAGCATCTCCTTCTTCTTCTCCAACTCTTTCTCTCCTTGATTTCAGAAAATTCCTAAACCTAATTTGGGAAATGTTTCTCTTTTAAGCTTAGATTGAAGCTTCTTGAGTTGTTATTGAAGAGGAATTGATCTTAGCTTATTTTTAAAGCTTCTTCTTCAATCGTTTGGGTTCAAAGGTGAGATTTTTATCTCACATCTTAGTCTATAATTATCTTCGATTGTTAGGTATGAATTCCTAACACTTATTCATGTGCAATTGATTTTGGTTTGGATTGATTTCGTGTATATTCCAATTTTTGGTGTTTTGGTCTAATTTATGAAAATCCTACTATGGTATTTGGACATTGATATTTGAGGCGTATCGAAGAGCTGTTTAGGCTGGGTTGTCGTTCGACGTAATTCCTTAGTCATCGCCATTTGCTCGATTGGTCGTTTCCAATATTCATTTGGCCATTTATGGCCTAGGTTCAGGGAATGCCCTGAACCTCAGATTCAGACGTCTGAAACCTGATATTTAGACGTCTGAATATTGTCTGGGAAGTTTTATATTCCCAGATTCAGACGTCTGAATATATGGTTTCAGACGTCTGAATTGGTTCATTTGGAACCAGAAAGAAAATAGGCTAAAATATGCCTATTTCAGACGTCTGAAACATTTGGTTCAGACGTCTGAATTGTGTTCTGGAAATCTTTATATTTCCAGATTCAGACGTCTGAACCACTTGTTTCAGACGTCTGAAATTGCAGTGTTTTTCCTATTTGCCTATTCGCTTGAGAATTCCAATTTAAATCGATTTGTGATGATCCTATTTGTTGTTATCATTTATTATGCCTTTGATGACTCCTATTTAGGGATTTTTGAATATCCATTTCGATGGATTCTTTATCGGTTTCTTTGAATTTTATTCACGCCTTCGAATGTGAATTTTTGTGATTGGTTGTTCTTACAAACTTCTTTGTGATTTGTCACTTTAAAAATATAAAGGTTTTCTATACTAGTAGTAAATATCAAAACTCCTTCCTCAAACAATTTCAATACTATTTTTATACCAAATTCGTTTATAAAACCGTTTTCCAATCTATTAGTATATACAAACCTTTACCTCACTCGTATGAGAAATCTAATTAAACGACTTAGTAAAACAAGTGGTATGAAACGCTTGCGTTTGCTTCGTCGGTTAATTCTTGGACTTGTCCGATTGAATCTCTTGTGACAATTTTCTAGTGGAGATCTACAATTTGTTCGTAAATATTTAAGTTAAGCTAGTGGTTATGGGACATGAAGCTAAGCTCATATATTTACTAGCTTATTGTAATTGACACTTCTCGTTGATCATGACGATCATCTTTGTGGTTTAGACTAGCAATGTGCGATGTCTCTTTGTTTACGTGGAGGACTGTTCCTCATTTTTATTGAGCTTCGTCTCATTTCTCACATGGGTCGTACCTTTTTAGGTGCGTCAATGTTTTATTATGCATGGGGTGTACCTTTCTAGGTGCATCGATGTTTGTTTATACATGGGTCGTACCTTTTTAGGTGAGTCGATGTTTATTTATGCATGGGGTGTACCTTTTTAGGTGCATCGATGTTTATTTACTTCGTGGAGCAATCGGCTCAATAAGTCGGGACATGGGGCGTATCTTTATAGGTGCGTCGATGTTCGTCTATGCATGGGGCGTATCTTTCTAGGTGCGTCGATGTTCGACTTTGCATGGGGTATATCTTTCTAGGTGCATCGATGTTAGACATTACATGGGGTGTATCTTTCTAGGTGCATCGATGTTTATTTATGCATGGGGCGTATCTTTCTAGGTGCGTCGATGCTAAAGCATGGGGCATATCTTTCTAGGTGTGTCGATGTTCGACTGTACATGAGGCGTGTCTTTCTAGGTGCGTCGATGTCCAGTTTTTTTGGGGATTGGCCATCCTTTTTATTGTGATTCGGTTCATCGGACGTCCCGCTGTACGACGTCGTTGTTCCTTTTTCTTGTGATTTCTGGATTTCGTGTGTTGATTTCTGGAATTTATGTTTCACCAACTTTTACGATGGGCATTGATATATATGTCATTTATTGTGGCTTGGTGAATGAAATTAGGAGTATGACATTCCTTTTTATCTTGTGTAGATTATTGTGATATTGATTAATCTCTTGTTGATTTTCAATTACCTACTTATCACAGCTTGGCGCTGTGATTATTATATGTTTATGTCATATCTCTTATTATATATCACTTCATCTGATATTTATAGCTAGACTGATCCGTTTATTATTTTCTTCTTAAATAATACTCGGGTCAGACTGAGATTTTACAGATGCTTCTGCTTGACTCCTTATCGGACTATCATCTGACTTTTGGCTAACTACTCTAGTTTGGTAGTTTTTTTTGTTGTATACATTTGAGATACAGACTCCTTGATGTATACATATTTTTGTCTTGCACTTGTATCTATTCTTTTGTGATGTTGTGGATCTTCTTGACCACTACTCTGATGTACACTTTCATGTGTAATATTCATATCTATTTCCGCCTTTGTGATATGAATTATCTGTGACTGATTTATGTTATGTTTATTTCTATATTTGTTTCCGAAGATTTTATATAGCCACCGTGTAGTAGCATTGAGTTTGTGTCGGTATGTCGGATTTCCTCTTGAAATAGAATGCATGTTATATTATCTGACATATCGGTGCTCGCGCAAAGCAATTACACGGATGGTCGCTCCTCAACAGCCTTATTCTCCGTGCTAGTTGACAGCATTACATCGTAGTGTTCTTGGCTAGCGTGGGTATAGAGGTGGGGCGTCACAGCTTGGTATCAGAGCCAAACTTCGGAACAATATGGAATATTATAACAAGTATCATCGTCCTAAGTCCATCTTAGGAGTCGTGCTTTAGGATTTTATTCGGGTCTTCGTACCGTCCTATCCTATTTTCTTTTATGATTCCTTGTTTTATCTATCAAGATTGCTTGATATTTATTTTGAGAATAACTTTTCTCCTTCTTTCTTTCTTAAAGAAGAGAAATGGTTAGACCAGGCCGTCCCAGCGCCGGTCAATCTAGTGCTACTCCCCAGGATGGAGTATTTATGTATGCCCAGCAACTTCTTGATCTAGTAAAGAACGCTCAAGCAGCCGGACCCATTCCAGAGCCTACTCATCCTAGATCCAGTTTTGCACGCTTGTGCAGAGACTATACCGATTTGGGTGGAAGGCCATTCAGGGGATCCGAGAGTGGTATAGAAATTCAAGCTTGGCTCAAATCATGCGATCGCATCTTTTCTCGCATGAACCTTATTGACCTTCATCGAGTCCAAGTGGCTTCTAGCATGCTCCAAGAAAGAGCATTAAATTGGTATGAGCTTTTAATTTCTGAAATCATTGAAGCGGATCTCACTTGGGAGCAATTCCGGGAAAGGTTCGAATTGAAATTTGTGCCGGAGGTCGAAAAAGTAACTTTGGCCCGGCGTTTTATTGACCTTGTTTAAGGTGAATCTTCTGTGACAGACTATGTCACATCTTTCGAATCTCTTTCCAAGTACGGGGTTGAATACATTAACACCCCAATGAAGAAAAATCAGAGATTCGTCTATGGTTTGAATAAGAATCTTAAGAAGCCATTACTTCTGAAACTTGAAGTTTCATTTGATCAGCTTATTGATATCGCTCTTCATCTTGAAGAGGCCGATAATGAAGGTGATGTTGAAGTTGTGCGTGCCCAACAGAACTTCGACAATAACTTGAAGAGACCTATCAAATTCAAAGGCTCCAATTCTAATAAGAAAGGGAAGCAACAAATTCCGGTAGCAAAGACTCCTACCTCTAGTCGTGGTCAATGCTACAATTGTGGTTCCACGAACCACTATGCAAGGGAGTGTCCGAGACCCCTCTTTTGTCGCTATTGCAAAAATTCGGGTCACCATATTACTGCATGTCCCGTACTTCAAAATAAGAAGTAGGGAGAGCTCAATGTAGTGCAAGCTCCTGGTAACACTTCTCGTGGTTAAGGTATTTCTCATTTAATCCCTGATTACATTTATTTTGTGGTCTTCTTATTTGAGTTCTTTTTGATATGGGTTTCATCTCACTATTTTATATCAAAAGAACTTGTCGATTCTTTTTCTTTGAATACTTTGGGCTTGATGACTTCTTTGAGGATTGTGAATCCGGATGGTAGATCCGCAACACTCAATTTGCTTTTTATTGATGTCGAAATTATTTTATGAGACTTTTCTTTCCGAGCCGATATTTTTACTTAAGCTTCGGAATTGATTTTTTTGAAAGGATCGGCTTAATCATTGTGAAGCCCATATCCTATTTTTCGAGTGGACTATTCATCTTCGACATTTTCAATCTGTTAAGCAGATTTCTATTTTTCCTTTATGATTTTGATTCCAACTTGATGGCATCATTTTCTTCCTTAAGCCCACTTATAAGGAAAGTGTTATTTCTCTCATTCATGTAGTTTGAGAAATTTTCCGGTATTTTTGAGTTTGTCTTAGGATTATCACCTAAGAAATCTTTTGTGTGGTGTTAAGGTCTTTTCAGTTTGACTTTACCACCGGTTTTCGTTTGCTACGAGTTGCGGAAATTAGCATTCCACTTACCGCATTCCGCACTCGTTATGATTCTTATGAATGACTTATTCTGTCATTCAATTTGTCCAGCTTATTTCATCCATTTTATAAATCGAATATTCTATGAATATTTCGATGAGACTATTCTTGTATTACTGATTTTGGATGAAAATAGTAATTTAAAATTTTGCAAATCTTTTTCATAAGATTTATTTATAAGTAAAACTGGATTTTTGTTCTTGAAACGAACAAAGAATATTCTTAAAACTTTTTAAGAGATTTATTTATCCTATAAAAGATGATTTTGTGATTGTATTGCCCATTGAGTGCTTTAAGAATTTTGGTCGATGCACTTGATCCACGTTATCGATAGGAATTTCCTAAACGCTTTGATGAGACAATAAGACGCAGTATATTAACTTGAAAATAGTAAATTTTTCTAGAATGATTACTACATAATGATAAGTGTGATTTTGAAAGTTTTAACTTTTCGGGAAAGAAGATTATTTAAAAGAAATTCTTTCTTTTCGATACTCTTGTTCTTGTGATTCCTGGAGGGGAACCAAGACTTTGCTATTTGTACCGATACTAGTCGTATTGGTTTGGATGCCCTTCTCTTGCAAAGGAGAACGTGCTATCACTTGTGCTTCTAAATCATTTTAGCTTATCGAGACTAGATACGCCACTCATGATCTAGTGCTCTCGGCTATTGTTTTTACTTTTGAAATTTGGCATCATCATATTTGGATGAGAAATTGTTCTCTACCTCGATCATAAATCTTTGGGATATTTATTTTCTCATAAGAAACTTCAGGTTGACTCGAGATTCCTTGCATCTTATGATCTTGATATTCTTTTTATTCCCGGAAGGGAAATCGTGTTGCCATTGCGCTTTGTCGTAGGCAACTAGTGGTTGATTCTTTGATGATGTCTGAATGGAATTATCTTTTCATCAAGTTCATCGGACGTTTTGGTACACTTCGTTTTATTGAGTTTTATCTCATTCCTTTTATGGACTAGCGTCCGATGTTCTTTTATGGTGTTCGGTTCATCGGATGTACTATTATTATACTACATCGATGTTCCGCCTTATTTGATTCATTGGATGTACCGTTGTACTACATCAATATCTATGCTATTTGATTCATTGGATGTACCGTTGTACTACATCAATGTCTTTGCTATTTGATTCATTGGATGTACCGTTGTACTACATCAATGTCTTTGCTATTTGATTCATTAGATGTACCGTTGTACTACATCAATGTCTTCGCTTTTTGATTCATTGGGCGTACCGTTTTTGTACTACGCCGTTGCACTGGCTCAATTTTCTGCTATTCTTGACGTTCCCCACGTCTTTTATCTACGGAAATGCCTTAGAGATTCCGGTTTTCATTCTTGAGCCCGGTGTTATTGAGGGGATTGAAGTTTCACCAAATTTTACTTTTGAGCAACATTCTATTCGCATCATTGCTTCGGAGGTTGAGCGCCTTCGATATAAAGATATTCTTTTTGATAGAAGTTCAATGGTTCTCAAAGTGAAATCTTGAGAATTCATCGAACGAAAACTTTCGGATTTACTCCTTCGTGCTCTTTATGGTGAACTTCTTGATTCAAATTTTCTTTTATGTTAATATGCTTCTATGGTTGTTACTTCTTATATTTCCTTCTTAATTATTGCGAGGACGCAATTTCTTTAAGGAGGGGAGTCTGTAACAACCCGTATATTTATCGATTATATATTTAAATATTTTATTTAAATATTTCACCGTTCATCGGATTTTGGTCCGAAAAGCTACTTTGTGCAAACAGTCGAATTGGGACTTGAGACCACCCCCATTGAGTTCAAAATGCGGTTTGCGACCTTTTTGAGTATAAGCTTCGATATGTTTGGAGAAAGTTGATTTTTGCTACTTTTTCCCGCTTATGACTTTGGTTTGGACTGCACCCTTATTAGCTCAGCCCAACCCCTTCTCTTCATAACTTCTCCTCTTTAATTAAAACACTTCAAGCTTTAGCAAAAATGGTGGAAGAGAATGGGAAATAGAAATCCAAAACCCTAGTTCCTCTTGCTGGCTCTAGTTCTTGCTCCAAATTCTATGAGAACCCATTGGTAAGCATCTCCTTCTTCTTCTCCAACTCTTTCTCTCCTTGATTTCAGAAAATTCCTAAACTTAATTTAGGAAATGTTTCTCTTTTAAGCTTAGATTGAAGCTTCTTGAGTTGTTATTGAAGAGGAATTGATCTTAGCTTATTTTTAAAGCTTCTTCTTCAATCGTTTGGGTTCAAAGGTGAGGTTTTTATCTCACATCTTAGTCTATAATTATCTTCGATTGTTAGGTATGAATTCCTAACACTTATTCATGTGCAATTGATTTTGGTTTGGATTGATTTCGTGTATATTCCAATTTTTGGTGTTTTGGTCTAATTTATGAAAATCCTACTATGGTATTTGGACATTGATATTTGAGGCGTATCGAAGAGCCGTTTAGGCTGGGTTGTCGTTCGACGTAATTCCTTAGTCATCGCCATTTGCTCGATTGGTCATTTCCGATATTCATTTGGCCATTTATGGCCTAGGTTCAGGGAATGCCCTGAAACTTAGATTCAGACGTCTGAAACGTGATATTCAGACGTCTGAATATTGTCTGGGAAGTTTTATATTCCCAGATTCAGACGTCTGAATATATGGTTTCAGACGTCTGAATTGGTTCATTTGGAACCAGAAAGAAAATAGGCTAAAATATGCCTATTTCAGACGTCTAAAATATTTGGTTCAGACGTCTGAATTGTGTTCTGGAAATCTTTATATTTCCAGATTCAGACGTCTGAACCACTTGTTTCAGACGTCTGAAATTGCAGTGTTTTGCCTATTTGCCTATTCGCTTGAGAATTCCAATTTAAATCGATTTGTGATGATCCTATTTGTTGTTATCATTTATTATGCCTTTGATGACTCCTATTTAGGGATTTTTGAATATCCATTTCGATGGATTCTTTATCGGTTTCTTTGGATTTTATTCACGCCTTCGAATGTGAAATTTTGTGATTGATTGTTCTTACAAACTTCTTTGTGATTTGTCACTTTAAAAATATAAAGGTTTTCTATACTAGTAGTAAATATCAAAACTCCTTCCTCAAACAATTTCAATACTATTTTTATACCAAATTCGTTTATAAAACCGTTTTCCAATCTATTAGTATATACAAACCTTTACCTCACTCGTATGAGAAATCTAATTAAACGACTTAGTAAAACAAGTGGTATGAAACGCTTGCGTTTGCTTCGTCGGTTAATTCTTGGACTTGTCCGATTGAATCTCTTGTGACAATTTTCTAGTGGAGATCTACAATTTGTTTGTAAATATTTAAGTTAAGCTAGTGGTTATGGGACATGAAGCTAAGCTCATATATTTACTAGCTATTGTAATTGACACTTCTCGTTGATCATGACGATCATCTTTGTGGTTTAGACTAGCAATGTGCGATGTCTCTTTGTTTATGTGGAGGACTGTTCCTCATTTTTATTGAGCTTCGTCTCATTTCTCATATGGGTCGTACCTTTTTAGGTGCGTCAATGTTTAATTATGCATGGGGTGTACCTTTCTAGGTGCATCGATGTTTGTTTATACATGGGTCGTACCTTTTTAGGTGCGTCGATGTTTATTTATGCATGGGGTGTACCTTTTTAGGTGCATCGATGTTTATTTACTTCGTGGAGAAATCGGCTCAATAAGTCGGGACATGGGGCGTATCTTTCTAGGTGCGTCGATGTTCGTCTATGCATGGGGCGTATCTTTCTAGGTGCTTCGATGTTCGACTTTGCATGGGGTGTATCTTTCTAGGTGCATCGATGTTAGACATTACTTGGGGTGTATCTTTCTAGGTGCATCGATGTTTATTTATGCATGGGGCGTATCTTTCTAGGTGCGTCGATGCTAGAGCATGGGGCATATCTTTCTAGGTGTGTCGATGTTTGACTGTACATGGGGCGTGTCTTTCTAGGTGCGTCGATGTCCTGTTTTTTTGGGGATTGGCCATCCTTTTTATTGTGATTCGGTTCATCGGACGTCCCGCTGTACGACGTCGTTGTTCCTTTTTCTTGTGATTTCTGGATTTCATGTGTTGATTTCTGGAATTTATGTTTCACCAACTTTTACGATGGGCATTGATATAGATGTCATTTATTAGGGCTTGGTGAATGAAATTAGGAGTATGACATTCCTTTTTATCTTGTGTAGATTATTGTGATATTGATTAATCTCTTGTTGATTTTCAATTACCTACTTATCACAGCTTGGCGTTGTGATTATTATATGTTTATGTCATATCTCTTATTATATATCACTTCATCTGATATTTATAGCTAGACTGATCCGTTTATTATTTTCTTCTTAACTAATACTCGGGTCAGACTGAGATTTTACAGGTGCTTCTGCTTGACTCCTTATCGGACTATCATCTGACTTTTGGCTAACTACTCTAGTTTGGTAGTTTTTTTTTTGTTGTATACATTTGAGATACAGACTCCTTGATGTATACATATTTTTGTCTTGCACTTGTATCTATTCTTTTGTGATGTTGTGGATCTTCTTGACCACTACTCTGATGTACACTTTCATGTGTAATATTCATATCTATTTCCGCCTTTGTGATATGAATTATCTGTGACTGATTTATGTTATGTTTATTTCTATATTTGTTTCCGAAGATTTTATATAGCCACCGTGTAGTAGCTTTGAGTTTGTGTCGGTATGTCGGATTTCCTCTTGAAATAGAACGCATGTTATATTATCTGACATATCAGTGCTCGCGCAAAGCAATTACACGGATGGTCGCTCCTCAACAGCCTTATTCTCCGTGCTAGTTGATAGCATTACACCGTAGTGTTCTTGGCTAGTGTGGGTATAGAGGCGGGACGTCACAAAGCCGTCTCAACCGTATGGATCCGAGGCCAGGCACAGGATGGGTTCGAAGTATAGTTGCTTCACGGACTCGAGGTACTTTGCCCTGATGGATTCGAAGGAAAGCCATGGGATGGATATGAAGCTTAGCCACCTGATGGATTCGAAGGTAGGCCATGGGGTGGATACGAAGCTTGGCCACCTGATGGATTCGAAGGTAGGCCATCGGGATGGATACGAAGGTGTCGATGCGAAGTCCATGGATTTGAAGTAGGAGGAACTCGATGGATTCGAAGGACTTCCAAGCTTGATGTATTCGAAGTAGATGGGGTCGAACCGATGGATGCGAACATGAATTCTGGCCATCGATTCGAACGATGGGGTATCCTTATGGATTCAAACCAAACAAAGGCTATCTCTCTCAAACTGAATTCATCGTATCTTGAGCATACGAACTCGGATTGACTTGAAATTTGGAACACTGGCTTTCATGGCTTTGCTTGTCATGTCCTATCAATTGTAGCCTGATACGGGCTCGGTCAAAATTCATAGATATCCATAGCGAAGTGAAGTACAACCAATCTCTGAGACGAACTATCTTTTGTTTTTTGACCGATCTTTTGGTATCACGGCTTTGCCAAAAAGCGGGATAACATTTGCCCCCCGAAATATGTCTTGCGGAAGGAAGGCGTGTTTTGTAATGCCATGAGCTAGATGTTTATATCTTGTTGATGTCCTACAAAGGAATTTATAGTTTTATGAGACCTCAAATAACGACCGTTCCGGATCGATATACTTGAGATGAAGTGCGACCGTTCATGGTCAAGCGCCTAACTTCAAATGACGATCGTTCGGGATCAAGCCATTTGAGGTGAAGTGCGACCGTGCGCGGTCAAGCGGCGGACCTCAAATGACGACCGTTCACGATCGCGCCATTTGAGGTGAGGTGAGTTGTGCCGTTTGGGGCGAGTTGTGACTGTTCACGGTCAGGTGCCGTTTGAGGCAAGTTGTGATCGTTCGCGATCGTGTGCCGTTCGAGGCGATTTTGTGACCGTTCGAGGTCGGGTGCCGTTCGTGGCGAATTGTGACCGTTCGCGGTCGGGTGCCGTTCGAGGCGAGAAAGTGTGCCCGGGAGGGCTTGGTATTGTTGATACCAGGTTCACGTTCGAGTGGGTCCCTGGATCATTTGTCAGGGCGGTTTATCGCCATCTCAGAGCATACCTAAGGACCGTTCGCGACCCCGTACATGTGTAAGTAGCTTAGCCATTTCAGAATTATCAGAATCAAATATCTATTCAACAGATGAGTTTTAAAATAGAAATGTCCAAATAAACAAATCCTAAATATTCAAATCAAAATGAAACAAAAGCAAAGCAAGGATGTCAAAGTATAAATTCTCACAACGATAGGGTTAATAGCCATTCAGAGCATGCCTGTGGACCGTTCGTGATCTCGTACATGTGTAAATGATTAACCCACGTTAGTGAAATGTTTACTACTTGTTCATCGTTGTTTCAATTAATTGATAATCAAACGGTGCCTTGATTCAGGGTCGCCTCTAGCTGATGTAGACGGTGGTCGCTCTGGTTCCACCACTGGAGTTCGCCTCCTCACATATTGTAGGAGCATACCGTTCCTGATATGTCCTTCTATCTCGTCCTTCAGATGCCTACAATCATTAGTGTTATGACCGTTTAGTTCATGAAATACACAAAACTTCTCTCATCTTCTTTTGTCGGAAGTTGGATCCCTTCGCATTGGTCTACGATACGGAACCTGCTCCTTGGTATCCTGATAAATTCGTTCCAGCCTCTCATTCAGCTCGGTGTAAGTAGTGAATTGCGGCTCCCTCCGTTGCCGCTTTGACCTGTCGTTATAATCCTCAGCCTTTCGTTTTCCTTTATCCTTGCCTGAGTCCTTTTCGAAAGGCTTTTTGTCTTTAAGCACATAAACTTCTATTCCCTCTCCTTCTTCTCTTTCTGCATTCGCATCCTCTAATCGCAAAAACTTTTCTGCCTCATCGTAGATTTCCGCTAGATCCACAGGCGGATCTTTGGTCAATGAATTTTTGAACTCTGTGCCGTCAGCTACTCCGGACACAGCTGCCATTACCACCATAGATGGATCTGCTCGATCCAACGAAGTTGCTGCTGCATTGAATCGCGTTAGATAACTCCTCAAAGTCTCTCCGGCTTTCTGCTTTAAAGTTGCCAAAGTCATCATATTCTTGGGTCTTGTAATGTGAACCCTGAATTGCCTCATAAATCTCTCAATTAAATCATTCCATGTTCCGATGGATCCATTCTCCAATTGTCTAAACCACAACGCTGCAATATCCGCCAAGTACAATGGGAAGCACCGGGCCATAACCTCCTCTGATGCCCCCAACACTTCCAAATGCCTCATATACTTCGTTAGATGAACCGTGGGGTTCGTTCTCCCGTCATACATGTCCAACGATGGTAATTTGAAATCCGGTGGGTTCCTAGCTCGTCTGATTGCTGGAGTAAAAGGACTCCTATTAACATCCTCCAAATCTTTGTTTACCAAACCGCCTCTCATAGCTCTTCTAACCATCTCCGCCAACCTGTCATTGTCTCCGAGATGCAATCTTCGTTCATTACTTTCGACCTGCCCCCCGAGTCCACGAGGGAATTCTGGGATCTGTCCCCTTGACTGAGCGTTCACTCTTCTGCTACCCCAGGCTGCGCAGATGCTCCTCTCTCTCTCTCTCTCCGAAATCGGATCAACGTTCTCTATGGGTGTGCCTCCTAATCCAGGTGCTATGCCGGATGGTCCTGCTCCGTCCTGGACTCCATCCGCTTCTCTATTCTGTGCTCCAAGTTGCCCTATTTGTTGAAATAAACTCTGGATCATCTCCTCTTATTTCTTCATCATTGTCTCCATCTCGTCTCTAGTGATGAAGATTGATGCTTGATTTGCTCCTGAGGAAGCCTCTTGACTTCCTTGGTGTTCACTTCGCTCTGGCCTTGGCCTTCTGCTCGATTGTCTCGTCATAGTCTCTCAAATCTGAACTTTCAAACTTTCTGAATCAACCTCTAATTGGTAGAACTCCTAAGTTCAGTTCTCAGTGAAAGCACCAAAATGTTTGCGTCAAAATTGGCCACAAACACCCAAAATCGTGAAAGTACCCGTTTATGAACACAAATCAGCAACAATCAAAATAGAACTCGGATCTAAACAATAACAATCACAATCATTCAGAAATAACAATCACAAACACAGGATTTATAGTAGTTCGGCGATCTTGCCTACGTCCACTTTGAAGTTTATGTCTTTATTGATTCACTTGATGATTTCAATTGATTACAGCGGATTACAACTGATGATAGCTTTCAAATCTGATTACAACAGCGATGATGAAGTATGGAATTGATTCCGGCAGAGTCTCGACGTTCAATGGCGGAAGATCCCCTTTTCTAAAGGCTTCAGGGTGCTATTTATAGGCATAGGAGGCCCAGATCTCGCTCAAACTTCGGGAGACTTTTCTGGCATGTGAGTGGGCCCACGCGATCGACCCCACCAAGTTTCGACTCGATCTGAGATCGATACGAAGTGATTTCGAATCCATCAAAAAATGATCCAATCAAGTTGAAACTTGGCAGGAACAATCTTTACCTTGTATGGAAGCTACTGTGAGAATTTCGTTGCATTTGGATCAGTGGTTTAAGAGATATGATCGATTCAAGTTGTGGTTTTTCGTGAGGGCTGTTGCGTTCGAATCGATCCTGTTCGAATCGATAGGGTCGACTCGATGGCTTCACGTGCTTTCGCGATGACGAGGTGCGCCTTCGTCGTGTCGATCCGCTTATTACTCCGGTTTGACTGGGTCGACTCCATCATTTTCGCTACTTTGACTTGGTGGATTCGAGGGAACGAATTCGAGGCAAGGTGCATTCGTATCGATCGTGGCCTATAACAGTTGATCGATACGAAACCGTCTCAACCGTATGGATCCGAGGCCAGGCACATGATGGGTTTGAAGTATAGTTGCTTCACGGACTCGAGGTACTTTACCCTGATGGATTCGAAGGAAGGCCATGGGATGGATGCAAAGCTTGGCCACCTGATGGATTCGAAGGAAGGCCATGGGATGGATACGAAGCTTGGCCACCTGATGGATTCGAAGGTAGGCCATCGGGATGGATACGAAGGTGTCGATGCGAAGTCCATGGATTCGAAGTAGGAGGAACTCGATGGATTCTAAGGACTTCCAAGCTTGATGGATTCGAAGTAGATTGGGTCGAACCGATGGATGCGAACATGATTTCTGGCCATCGATTCGAACTATGGGGTATCCTTATGGATTCGAACCGAACAAGGGCTATCTCTCTCAAACTGAATTCATCATATCTTGAGCATACGAACTCGGATTGACTTGAAATTTGGAACACTGGCTTTCATGGCTTTGCTTGTCACGTCCTATCAATTGTAGCCTGATCCGGGCTCGGACAAAATTTATCGATATCCATAGCGATGTGAAGTACAACCAATCTCTGAGACGAACTGTCTTTTGTTTTTTGACCGATCTTTTGGTATCACGGCTTTGCCAAAAAGCGGGATAACAATACATATACCATGATTTCAGATATGTCCGATACTTGAATTACGGATCTATTAAGTAGTTGTAAAATCAGGTGCTTACATGCATGTCGAAACTTTCACATGCAACAAGCAATTAATAGTAAGTATATTTTATATTTCTATGCATCAATTTTCAATTTAGCTCATTTGCATATCTTAACTAATAAACATTTAATCAATAATTTTAAATGCATAAATCTATGAATGTGGATTATTATAGCACTATATAACATAAGTTCTTATAATATTAGAAAGGTTAAATACTATCATTTCATTTTTCTAATAAGGCTCCCACTTGTCTTTTATGTTTTACCAAACCCTAAGCATAACATAGATGTCTTTCGACATCACTAGTGAGTGTTAGGACTCGTATACCTTGGAATTCTGACCTTAAGGAATGCTTAACAAATCATAAACCCATGTAAGATGGATAACTCCTTATCAGTTGTATCACATACAACTCTTAACCCATGGTGCCTTGTCCTAATCCCACATTTATCTTGAGAAAAGCCCAACAAGTAAAGTAGATTAGTCATTTGGACCTATCACTTCACGACGGCCTAAGGATAATCCACATAACTTAAGGAAAGTTCAACAAATAAGTGTAGTTATCTTACGTTGTCTATTCAATATATTAATAGGACTACATATAACATCCCTAACTTGAGTAAAGCTCAACAACTAAAGAGTATGAAAGTCATCTATTAGTATATAAATGATAGAGGACGATATTATATTGAAAATTCATAATCTTTAATATATTATATTGAGTGATATCAACTTAATGAATAATGTACTTCTTTTGAAATACCCTCATGATTCAAGTGGCGAACACATCAGAAATCACCATATATATACATTCATTTATGTATTTATTCCTTAGGTCTATTTTGGTGTTCTTTATTGTTCCATCTTTACTTTATACATTCATATTATATAAGTTTTATTATCATATAACTTTTGTATTTCATATTACTTAAATAATATTCTTATGTATAATATTATGTTAATTAAATCTTATTTAATTAACATTTTAATTAATTTTATATTATTTTAATATAACATTTATGTTAAATATTTATTATATACTATAACCTTTATAGTATTACACATATATCTTATATAATATATATGTATGTATTCATTAAATTTATTAACATTTAAATAATTTATTTAATTATATAATTTAATTAAAATATTAATTTTATAATTTAATTCATACACATACAAGTATACTTATGTTAGTTTAAACATTTTAAAACACATAACATATATCGTAATAAATAATGCACATAACATTTATTAATTAATTAACTTATATAATTAATTTATTTTATTAATCTTATTATTAAGTTAAAATTTCAAAGTTAATATTTATTTTCAAACATTTTGAGAAAAATTATGATATTATAACTTTTATAATATTTGGATACCCTAATTTAAATTTTATAAATTAAAATCTTATATTTTAATTTTAAATCAATTTTAAAAATTAGCCCCAGGCCCAATTCAAATTTAAGGCTTTTTTATTAGGGACAACTTTTGGGTTGTGGGCTTAATAGTTAACCCCAACATGATTAATTTAGACCACATGGGCAATTGCGCTCTGATATCATTATTGGAACAGAGTCACCCTACAACGGAAATTAGTGAATTTCAAAAAAAATCCTTATTGGATCTATATTGGGCCTATGAAGTCAAATTCCTTTAGAATATTTCTAAATTTATTTAAATAAAATCTCTTATTTTATTTAAAATTTATAAGTTATATATATTCTTATTTTGTTTATATATTAATGTGTATATTTATCTATGTATCATATACATGTACATACATTCATATATATATATATATACATATATATATATATATACATACATACATATATATATATATTGGTTTGTGTATGTGTAACACGTCAACCTGTGCAAGGTATAACATGTCCGTGTATAGATGTCGGGATTTACATCACAGTTGACACATTAGCTCATCAAATATATAATGCATGTTGTCCAAATATATGTATGTATATAAACTCTTACTTATATATAAAAACTATATATATGTTAAGTTTGTTTAAATAATTTTATACGAATGTGTATATGTGTGTGTGTTGTATATATAATTTATAAACAAAATTTTAATAATATATATACCTATATGCATATTATTATAATATATCTGTTTAAATATAAATAAGTAATGATAAAAATGATATGACTTCTCTCTGGTTGATCGTCCTTTAACTCCACATCACTCCCTAACTCTTCTGCTTCTACATCCGATCTTGTTATCTATAAAATATTCTCAAGAGTGAGAGTATGAAAGAAGGAGCAACAACACAAGTAAAGTTTTTAAGGTATTAAAGTTGTTCTAGCAAACGTCAAATAGGGCTTTCGACAAGGTTAAAAGAAGCCACCAAAGCATTGGGGAGACCACTACATCATGATCAAGAAGTCATGTTGACCTTGTCGAAACCAAGATAGATAGAAAAGACGGAAGAACAAGAGATGACAGCACCAACAGAGCCCATTAAAGGAGTCAAAGGGATGCTTCAACAGTATGTTGGATAAGCAAGGAGCTTTTGAAAAGGTCAAAAGGTACCTATCGAAGGCAATATGTAGCATACTTTCTACACATGCGCCAAACCATTCGAAACGATTAGTTTCATCTTCCTCTACATTCATCAGAAGAACGTTCGACAAAATAACCCTTTCGAAAGCATATCTCAGCCTTTTGAATTGGTTAGAACCATCCTCACATATAAAGGAAGATTATACATCTGATAATACTAAAGGACGAGGTTCCACACTGGCCAAGGAAGATGCCGTCGAATGGAAACTTCTACATCAAAGCTTTTACGATGTTTGACCCTTTCGAAACCCACAAAGCACATATGTCGATAGCCTGGAAGGACAACACCTATGCTAACTTATATAGAAAATAAGGAGCTAACTGGAAAACACATCTATACACCTTTCGATGGAGTCGAAAGTGATCAAGCAACATATATGTCGAAGAAGTAGCTATCAAGCAATACCTTTCGACGAGGTTAAAAGCAATCAAGCAATGTATATTCTGACATATTTGAAAGGAATAAAGCCAGAAAGAAGAAAGCCCAGTCTTTAGCGGTAGTGGAAGGGTGGCAATATAATCCTTTCGATTAGGTCGATGGCTATAATTTAAGGTAGGCACACCAAAGCGGGATAACGGAACTTTTGACCGTGTCGAAAGTAGTGGGTTGAAAGGTGACAATCCGCACCTATAAATAAGACCCTAAGGGTCTAGTTTGGAGGTCGATTTCTTTCACATCTCACTGGTATTTTCTAAAAGTTTGTGAACTCTAGATTCAAAATCAAATTGAGGATTCAGTCAATTTGTACATCTTTGGTTCAAATAAAAAGAGAGATTATAATATTTTTGATTATACAGCTACTTTGAGATTTAATTTGCATATAATATTGAATATCTAAAGACAGCCTGGATGAAAGGCTACCTCTCGATTAAGTTGAAACATATAGTATTCACGTATCCTTTGAGTTTCAAGTCAAAACCACAAGATAGTCATAGCTCACCCCATCAAACAAGTCAAAACCACTTCATTCGACCAGTTTTTCCCAAAACTGTTAAGTCTCAGCCTAAGCTACCTTGATTACTTCAAAAGGTGGTTCTGAAGCAGTTCCAAAACAACTTGAATAAGCTAAAAGGCATTATGAAAGAGAGTTGAACATTGCGACCATGTCAAAAGGTCAAAAAAGAGCAAGTTTTGTCTATCGCATCATATTTGAAGGTAGAACGTATAAGAGTCTACAAGTATCATCCTTTTCTATCTATCCGAAAGGAGATTTCGAAGGAATCACTTATACTTCAAACTCCACATTGAGGTGTTGACAAATTTTCTTGTCACCATTTTTGACACTAGAAGAAGGGCTCGAACCTCCGATCCGCGATAACTTTCATCATAAGTTTATTGCATAGATTTCTATATTCAAGAGGAGAAAATGGTAAGAGCAAGGAATAATAACAACAATCCAAATGAAGAAGCCGCATCACAATCTACTTTGGAAAATGATATAGTCTCGAGCTTCAACTTAGAGAATATGGAAATTGGACAACCTTTAATTCTGCAGAGATTGGAAAGCAATGAGAATAAAGTCCAGAATCTACAACAACAAATGATAGCAACGCAAGAACTTTTTGAAAAGGCTCCATCTTAAGGATCATTGAAGGTTATGGAAGAAGGAGATGAAGCATAATCTCCAGATGAGGCAAAAGATGAGGATTTGAACTAAGAAAGTAAAGTAGAAAAGTTCCCTAAGCAATCAAATGGTTTAACCCTGGAAGATAGTGAAGATCACCATAACGACTTTCTTAACCAAATCACAAAGAATACTATAATGGACGTACTCCATAAACTAAAGAAATATGTTATCCTGCAAAAGGTTTCTTTTTTAGAAGAAATTATGGCAGTCAGCACCCCTCCCTACACTAAAATTCCTCCACTAAAGTATGATGGAACTATTGATCTAGATGATCACCTCGTAGCTTTTAAAAGCTGGATGGACCTATGTAATGCTCTAGAGCCAATTCGCTGCAAATTTTTCGTTGTTACATTTCAAGGAGCAGCTATCAAATGGTAAGGAAATACCGAATAAAAACCAACCGTTCTTGGGAACAATTTTCTTATGACTTCATGACACGATTTTATATATTCAAAGACCCAACTAGGGACTTTAGCTTGTAGCTACTATCAAACAGAGGCCGAGAGAACCACTAGGTGAATACTTAAAGAGGTTCAATATAGAAGCATTAAAAGAAGAAAGTGTGATCGATGGAGACAAGTTGATAGCAATTCGGTCAGGGCTAATTGAAAAAACCCTTTTCTAGGAAGAGCTTCATATTCATGGATGTAGGGATCTATGAGACTTCTATTTTCAAGTCGTGAAATTTATTCAGATGGAGAAGTAACGTCCCATTGCATTGGAATACCAACAAAAACAAAGAGAAGAAGAGATCAACTTCGAGTCCCCTAATAAAAGATTGAAAGGAAAGAAAAGTAGAAAGAAAGAGTCAGAAAGAGATTGTTGAATCCAATTATGTGAATTTGAACAAGCCCCTTTTCATATTTTCGCCTAAGCGAAAGACTCTGAAAGTTTATCGATTGCTCACAATATATCAAGCCTCCCGAGCCAAGCAAAAGGAAGGATTATTGCAACTACCACAAAGCGAATGGGCATAAGACTAATGAATGTTATGATCTATCGAGATTGATCCAAAATACAGTCAAGTCAGATTCTCTAAAAGATTTCATTAAAGAAATTTAAAAACTTCTTGTGCTAAAAAGAGAATGGCCCAGTTGCTCAAGAACTAAATTCCTTTGTAAGGGAATAGCAGCTTAGCACTTATTAAACCATAAAGTCTTACAGCATTTGTTTACTATGAACTTTCCTTATTCATAAATTTTCAAATTTGATTTGTGTTTCATAATCTATCATGTATTAATACAAAATTTGAGTGTTTTTACAGGTAAAAACAAAACCAGTCCATTGCATTTGTTGGACTCTTAAATCATAACAAATTTCTAGGCACTAAGGAAAGACTAGTCAAATGCATGGAACAAAATGGCTCATCCTTATCTCAAAGGTTGAATCGATGTTGTGTAAAGAACTACTCCCATGGAACCGAGGATTATCATTGAAACTTCAATTGTAAACTCATGAATGGTAAATATCTAAAATCACCTAATATAACAAATTCTTGGGAAAAAGCATGCCCTTATTTGTGAAAGTCTATACGACTATGCATCATGGATTTTTAAACTCATGAACAAGACAACTCTTTTTGCCGAGTAAAACCTGAGGAAGCATGACCATATATACTGTATACATAGACATTGTTTTTAGGAGAAATTTCCTAAATGTGTTTTCAAGAAATCTATTTTCAAAAGTCAAAAAGGATTATCTCTAATTATCCCATAAATAAGGGAAGTTAAACATTCGTTAATTTTAAAGATAAACCAACATAATCTTTAAAGAATATCATTTGGCATTAGTCAATGTGCACCAAGGATTTTGGGCTAAGCATGTCTTAACAAGAACATTTTCAAAGCTTTTTGAAGTTATTAACGAAAAGAGAATTTATACCAATCAAAGGAATTTTTTAGAGATGTGAGAGCTCATTATAAAAATTCTAGCAAGAAAGACTTATTCTCGATTAAAGAACTTTTGGTTCATGAATCATGACCATTCAGTCCCTCATTTGAGATTTGTGTTTCTATTACAAGAATGATTTAAAATTCTCCTTGGTAACAGTGCTAAGAAAGAACTTCTTCATCAAAAAATTTGATATATAAAGTCTTTTGGAAGAAAGATTAATTTAAAGAATGGTTTCATGATTTACCAAAAAGAATCCTATTTCGATAGTTCTATGTATCAAAAGAGGTTTTCACTAGTATTTTAAGAACTATGTTCTCAAATAAAGTTTCTGAAGCTATTTTTATACCTCATGGTGGGAGGGTCAAAATTATTTTCATACCTCATGGAGTGAGGGAATAAAACTATTCAATTCTACTTAGGAAGCACCTCTTAAAGAAGAGGAACGAAAACTTTTAATATATATATTAATAATGAGCCTCCAACCTCCACTATAGAGAAAAATATTTTTTGAGAATGAGCCTCCAACGTCCACTACGAAGGAAAATATTTTTTTGACAATGAGCCTTTGACGTCCACTCCGGAGCAAAATATTTTTGAGAATGAGCCTTTGACATCCACTCTGGAGCACCTCCTAGAGGGTGGTATAAAACCTCTAACGTACAGTTCACCTCTTAGAGGGAGGGTCGGGTCAAGCACCCACCAAATAACCCCTAACGTCCAAATCACCTCTTAGGAGGAAGGTCAAGTTAAGCACCCATCTGCAACCTTTTAGAAAAAGGTCAACTTAACATACACCACACCCCTTAGAATCAAGGAAAGCACAGAAGAGGTACCAAAAAGACGAAGAAGGACAAAAATATCTATGACTCAAAATGAAGATCAAAGCCCAAAAGGAAAAATGGTTAAAGAAAGAAACCTATCCACCGTCAAAGGCAAAGATGAAACCCAAGAAAGGGGTCCACTCTAAGGCAAAAGGATGAAGATGTCTAATGCCATGATTGAGGATGGATAAGGAATCCAAAAACATAATCAGAAAGGACAAAATATGAGCTAGCAAATTTCAGTACATCCAATGCTTTAAAGATGGTTCTTCCTTCATGAAATTGAGAAATTTTCGTCCACAAAGTAAACATGAGACAAAAAATGGATAAAGAGATCCGAAAGATGAGATGAAAAGTATAGACTTATACAAAAGCTAAAAGAATGGAACAAATTTTGCTTTAAAATAGAAGTGACTTCAACTGAAGAATAGATTGAGTAAACCACTCTTGAATCCTTAGAAATAAGGTGATCCTTTATGATAGAAGAGTCTATATATACGTTAATGAGTTATTTGGACCATTGCACTACTGAATGACCAAGAAATCGTATGGAACTTGCACTACTAAATGACCAACTAGTCAAACGGAGCTTGCACTGTTGAACGGCCAGTCAACTGAACGGAACTACCTGCTGAAAGGATGAATGGCTACAAAGCTGAAAAACCGAATGGAGCTATCCGCTGAACGGTTGGCTGGCTAGTCTTACGGAACTAGTACTCCGAATGGCTGATTGGTAAGACGGAACTACTGTTCTGGATGATTGCATTTCTTTACGGGACTACATGGCTCCAATATAACAATAATACTACTAACTTATAGGCACTTTGAGAATAACACATCTATTAATAGGATACTTTCCTTTGAATAACGAGATTCCTCATCGTTATTCAAGGCATAAGTTTTAAATAAAACTCTGGCATAGTATTTTAGGAATAACTTTAGAATTAAGGCCATATAGGCTTACGAGATCTTTTTCTTTAACCCACTAAGCCTATCGTTATTACAGGATCTTTGATTTTATACTTATATTAAGTGAAATTTGAAGTAGTTTATTCGTCAGATGAGATCCTGACAAGATTTTGGTGGAATTCCTGATTTTGTGAAATTTCAATTCCCATGTTTCTTTCCAGGATGATTTTTTTATCTCTATTTTTATGAATATTTGGATTCTTGACTTCTTATTTGAATTCCCATAATGATATATTTGTTTCTTTTTGAATTTTGACTTTGTATTAGTATTACCATAAAATTTATACAGTTTGTATGACAGATGAGATCCTAGCAAATTAATGGTTACATTCTTGACTTTATGAACATTCAATTTCTTTACTCTTTTCTATAAAGATTTCATGTAAATTTTCGAATTCTAAATATCCTTATCAATTTCAATAATGATTTGTGAATTTCATATTCTTTGTTTCCTCATTGAAATTTTGATGATCTCTTATTGGGTTTTTAATTTTGTGAATTATATATATCCTTATTGATTTTTATGATAATTTATGGATTTCATATTTTTGACTTCCTTATCGAATTTTTGATGATTTCTTATTGGACATATAATTTCATGAATTCTAAATTCTCTTGTTAATTTTCATGATGATTTGTAAATTTCATGTTCTTAAATTCTGTTTTGAATTCTCATGATGGTTGCCTACTAAATTTCTGATTTCGTGGATTATAAATTTCATGATTGTTTTTATTGTAATTTGTGGATTTCATACTCCTGATTTCCTTATGTGATTTTCATAATGTTTCTTATTGAACTTCTGGTTTTTAAATTTTTGATCCTTTTATTGAATTTCTATAATGATTTGTGAACTTTCCGTTGAATTTATGATGTTGAATTTGATATAAGATTTTCTCAATATCAGATGGGCTTCCGTCGAAGAGACGTAAACGTGTTATGCTAAAGACAAAAGGTAAAACAACTTATAACAAGAAACTAGTACCTAATGGCTGAAGAAAACATAACCCAAGAATAGATGATTTGGAATATGCGGTGGCGTTTTGGGAAGTTTATTTACTCAAATTAGTGAGAGTAGACTAGGTGATATCATTTCATATTTCTATTATCAGAATTAAAAAGATTTGTCATGTAATTATTTGAATGTTCTGCCCAATAAAATTACCAGATAGCATCTTAAATTATAAGGTTACCTATCAGGATCTCATAATTACAAAGTTATGACCCTAATGGGAGTTGATATCAGGAAATAAAGAAAGAAATTTTTAGAGTTTTTTCCCTGAAGAACAAAAGCTTCTTTTATACTGGGCGGGTAAATGTTATCTATAAAATATTCTTAAGAGTGAAATTATGACTTAAGGAGCAATAGCTCAAGTAAAGTTCTGAAGGTATTAAATTGGTTCTTGCAAACATCAAATAGGTCTTTCGATAAGGTTAAAAGAGGCCACCTAAGCATTGGGGAGACAACTTCGTCACGATCAAGAAGTCGTGCTGACCTTATCGAGACCAAGATAGATAGAAAAGAAGGAAGAATAAGGGATCGTTATACCAATAGAGCCCATCAAAGGAGTCAAAGGGATGCTTCAGCAGTATGTTGGATGAACAAGGAGCTTTCAAAAAAGTCGAAAGTTGCCGATCGGAGGCAGTAAGTAGCACACTTTCTACACATGCACCAAACCATTTGAAATGATTGGTTTCGTCTTTGTCTACATTCATCAGAAGAACATTCGGGAAAATAACCGTTTCAAAAGTATATGTTAGCCTTTCGAATTGGTTAGAACCATACCCACCTATAAAGAGAAGATTATACATCTGATAACACTAAAGGATGAGGTTCTGCACTGGCTAAGGAAGATGCTTTTGAACAGAAATTTGTGCAGCAAAGCTCATACGATGTTTCGACCCATTCCAAACCCACAAAGAACATGTGTTGACAGCCTTGAAGGCCAACACACATTATAACTTACATAGCACATAAACAGCTATTTGGAAAACACATCTATACACCTTTCGATGGAGTCAAAAGTGATCAAGCAACATATATTTCAATGAACACGAAAGCTATCAAGCATTACCTTTCGATGAGGTTAAAAGCAATCAAGCAATGTATCTTCTGACAAAGTAGAAAGGAATAAAGCCAGAAAGAAGGAAGCCTAGTCTTCAGCTGCCTCGAAACGGTGGCCATATAATCCTTTCAAATAGGTCGAAAGTTATAATTCATGGGTTGCACATAAAAGCTGGATAGTGGACCTTCCGACCGTGTCGAAAGTATTGGGTCGAATGGTGACAACCGACACCTATAAATAAGACCCTAGAGGTGTGCTTTGGGGGGCCGAATTCTTTCACTTCTCACTGGTATTTTCTAAAAGTTTGTGAACCCTAATTTGAAAATCAAATCGGGGATTCGGTCAATCTATACATCTTTGGTTCTAATAAAAAGAGAGATCTTAATATTTTTGATTATACAACTGCCATGAAATTTAAGTTGCACACAATTTTGAATCATGAAAGTCTTCATGGACAAAAGGCTACCTCTCGATTAAGTCGAAACCTATGGTATTCATGTGTTCTTTGAGTTTCAACTCAAAATCACAAGATAGTCATACCTCACCCCTTCGATCAAGCCAAAACCCACTTCATTCAACCAGTTTTTCGTAAAACCATTAAGTCTCAGCCCAGGCCGCCTTGATTACTTCGAAAGGTGGTTTCGAAGGAGTCCTAAAATAACTTGAATAAGCTAAAAAGGCATTATGAAAGATATTTGAACATTTTTACCACGTCGAAAGGTCATAAAAGGAGAAGTACTGTCTATCACATCATTTTTGAAAGGAGAACGTATAAGAGTCAACATGTATTAGCATTTTCTGTATGTCCGAAAGGAGGTTTCGAAGGAATCACTTATACTTCAAACTCCATATTGTGGTGTTGACAAGTTTTCTTGTTATGAAATCCCTTTTCTCTCTCTTCCCTCTCATTCCTAGGCATAAGAAACTACCTGCGTCCCTTCTTGAGCTTTTAGAGTTGAGTTCAATGACCAGATTTGGAAAACCTTCGTGACATCCAACTCCGAACTTGGTCGTCAATCGACTCTTTTTGAAACATTTTATGTCCCGTTGCCTCTTTCTGCTAGCCATTCTCCTCATGACAAAGTCCTTCCCACTGCTTTGAGTCCTCCAATGGCTATGGCTCTATCATCCCTAGTTACGGATATTGATAAAACTGTGTCGTATTTTGATTCAAGTCTTAAAGATCCGTTGTCAACTTCTATGTATCCAATCTCAACGTTTTTGGTTGGGGATATGGTAATAGTTAAAACTGTTAGGAAAAAACACTAGTTTAGGTGATGATGAAAACAATGTTGTCGACACTGTTGTTGCTAGTAATGGAAATGTTGATGTGGAAGATGTTGAGAGTGATGTTGTCGAAGCTATTGTGGCATATCGTTCTAACTACACTCATGGAATTTGTGATTTTTCCTACCATAGAGCCATTGATTTAGATGCAGCTAATGATATTCTTGCAGTAGTGCTAACTACTCAAGTAGCCTAGCTACCTTCTGTGTCAGGCGATAGGTCTTGTGATCCTTGGATTGTAGATAAGAATTGGTTTTGCTTATTTCACTATCTTCCTAGGACTGCCGGTGAGTACTTACCCTACTCTTTGGAAACAGTTTTTGTCAACGGAGTGATGGTCCCCCTTTCTTAGATTATTTAAGAAGGAGTTAAATATTGATCGGATTATCTGATTGGTTTCTTCCTTAATGTTGACTTTTTCTTTAAGGAACATTATTAGTGTTGTCTGAAGCTTAGTGGTAGATTGCAAGTTTATTACCATAAATTAATGTTTTATTTCATATTTTATAAATCTGAGGAGAGGCAACATGTTCTAGAATTCGAGCATTCCTTCATTGATGGTGTGCCCATTGTTATTACTACTTGGAGTGTGTTTATTGATAGCGCTAGGAAGCAAGTTTTTTCCATTATTGTCTGGGCTCATGTCTCCCACATTCCTCTATTTTACAATCGATGGTTGTGTTGGATCGGTTAACCAGCCTAGTAGCAAACTTAAGTGTTTTGATGTGAATGCACTAGCTTGGAATAAGATTTTTTATGCTAAGTCCTTGATTGAAATTACCCTTGATAAATCCCTGCCTTCCAAGCTTGATGTTTGCCCTTCTTTGGGACATGTGGTAATTATTGACGTTCATTACAATTGGAAGCTTGATATTTGTACGACTTGTTGCTTTTTGGTATTGTGGCCAATTCTTGTAAGCATGGTTATCCTGCAAAGTCTTCTCTGGTGTTAAATCCGACTCTTCCTTTTACCGCTAAGGTCCCTATTCCTCTTCCTCCGTCTAGAAATGTAGGTTCCAAAGCCAAAATCTATAAAGGTAGTTATCCCTATTATCCATGAGAGCTCCAAAGTTAGTACTCCTTTAGAGACTAGTCCTCTTACTATTGCTTCATTGCTCGTTAGTCTGGTTGAGCAAGTCATGGATTTGCATGCTGTGGATCCTCCTTCCCATCTTAATTTTTGTTGGAATTCGCCTGAACAAGCTTGGGTCCAAGAGTTTACCAAAATGAGATATGAACCTTCTCATGTAGTT
This sequence comes from Allium cepa, assembly GCA_030765085.1. Taxonomy (NCBI): domain Eukaryota; kingdom Viridiplantae; phylum Streptophyta; class Magnoliopsida; order Asparagales; family Amaryllidaceae; genus Allium; species Allium cepa. The sequence goes on from CM060934.1 coordinate 780,804,591, forward strand.
TTTTAAATATGTGGATTGGATGGTGAGGAGAGACGCATTTTTTACCAAGTGGTAGATGATGTGCTTTGTCTTTCTCATCTGGGAAATTTAGGTGTTAGTAATGAAATGTTGCTGGCTGATTCCACTTGGGATAGGAAGTGTAACAACCTGCATATTTTACGATTTCATATTTAAATGTTTTATTTAAATATATCATCATTAGTCAGATTAAAATCCAAAATGTGACTTTTTGTAAACAGTCAAATTCGGACTTGAGACCACTTTCATTGAGTTCAAAACGACATTTACAACTTCTTTGGGTATAAACATCGATATGTTTGGAGTTGATTATGATTTTGGTATTTTTATTTGTGCTTTAGGTTGTTTTCTACCCCACTAACCCAACAAGGTAACACAAACTCTTCTACAAAACACCCCTAACTCCTCTCCTCTTCATTCATTCCACTCAGAGCTTCCTGACACTAAAGATAAAGGGGAAAATGGGAGAAAAGAGGGGAAATCAAAATTCCTTAGCCGTAGATTCTTAGAAAATTCATATTCAATTTCCAAAATCAAGGAGAAGCTTAGGTAAGCATGCTCCTCATCTTCTTCGTCTCAATTCCTCTTCTTTTCTTGATTTTTCCTATAACATGACTTAGGAAAAACTTTTCATTTGATCATAGATTGAAGGTTCTCGAAGAGAAGTTGAAGAGAGATTGATCTTGCTTTGTTTTATAGCTTCTCATCCTTGTTTTTGAGTCTAAAGGTGAGTTCTTGAACTACATCTATGTCTCTAGCTTTCATTGTTGTTAGGTATGAATTCCTAACATCGATTTCATGTTCAATTACTTTCGATTTGAGTTGGTTTGATGAATTATCCAATTTCTGGTATTTTGAAGTCAAAATCTATGAAAATCCTACTATGGATGCTTGGACATGTTGTTTGGAGTGTATTGAAGAGCCAATAGGGCTGGGTTGTCACTTGGCATAAATCCCTAGCCACCATCGCTTATTCGATTGCTTCCGAGTTGATTTGTCCATCATTGACCTAGGCAAATTTTGCCCTGAGCTTCAGCTTAGACGTTTGGAAAAATGCTCAGACGTCTGAGGCATAGGAATACAAATTCCATACCTTCAGCTCACACAACTGAGGTTATTCCCAGACATCCGAGCGATTTGGAAGAAAATTTCCAAACCCTCTGCTCAGACGTCCGGGAAAACCACCAGATATCTAGCGCTATTAAATTCAGCCAATTTATCTATTTTTATGTGGGTTTCCGTTTTATAAATTTTTGTTGTTCCGGTTCATCCCACATCGCCAGTTCTTTTATATGTTACATTCATATCTGTTTCTGCCTTAATGATATGAATATCTATGACTGATTTATGTTATGCTTATTTTATATATTTTTTCTGAAGGCCACATAGCCACCGTGTTGTAGCTTTGAGTTTGTATTTGATATGTCAGATTTCCTCTTAAAAAGAAATTTATGACATACTATCTGTCATATCGGTACTCGCATAATGCAATTACACAGATGGTCGCTCCTCAACAGCCTTATTCTTCGTACTAATTGACGGCATTATCCAATAGTATCCTTGGTTAGTAGTAGTATAGAGGTGGGGCATCACAGCTTGGCTTTGAAAAAATATAGGATATTATGAAAAGGATCATTGTTCTAAGTCTCTTTTAGGAATCGTGCCTTAGGATTCAATTCGAGACTTAGGACCCGTTTTATCCTATTTTCTTTTATGATGCCTTGTTTTATCAACCAAGTTTGTTTTGTATTCATTTTGAGAATAACCTTTTTCCTCTTCTTTCTTCCTTTCTTTCTTAAAGAAGAGAAATGGTTAGACCTGGCCGTCCCAGCGCCGGTCAATCCGGTGCTACTCCTCAAGATGGTGTATTCATGTCTGCCCAACAGCTTTTGGATCTTGTAAAGAATGCCCAATCTGCCGAATCCATTCCTGAGCCTACTTATCCTAAATCCAGGTTTGCACGCTTGTGCAGTGATTATACTAATTTAGGTGGAAGGCCATTCAAGGGTTCTGAAAGGGTTATAAAATTCCAAGCTTGGCTTAGAACATGCGATTGCATCTTTTCTTTGATGAATCTTATGGATCTACATCGAGTCCATGTAGCTTCTAGCATGCTCCAAGAGAGGGCATTAGATTGGTATGAGCTTTTGGTTTTAGAAATTATTGAAGAGGATCTTACTTGGGACCAATTCCAGGAAAGGTTCGAGTTAAAGTTTGTACCGAAAGCTGAAAAAGTAACTTTAGCTCGACGCTTTATTGACCTTATTCAAGGTGAATCTTCTATGATAGATAATGTCGCATCATTTGAATCCCTCTCTAAATATGGTGTTGAATATATTAATACCCCATTGAAGAAAAATCAAAGATTTATCTATGGGTCAAATAAGAACTTCAAAAATCCTTTACTTCTGAAACTAAAAGTTCCTTTCGATCAGCTTGTAGGTACCGCTCTTCGACTTGAAGAGACCGATAAAGAGAGTGATGTTGAAGTTTTGGGTGCCAAATAGAACTTCAACAACAAGAAGAAGAGGCATATTAAGTTCAAACCTAATGCCAACAAGAAAGGGAAGCAAGCAAATTCGGTAGCAAAGACTCCTACCTCTAATCGTGGAGAATGCTACAATTGTGGTTCTAAGGACTATTATGCAAATAGGTGTTCGAAATCCCTTTTTTGTTGCTATTGCAAAAGTTCGAGTCATCATATCTTCATGTCCCAAACTTCAAAGCAAGAAAGAGGGAAAGCTAAATGTTGTGGAAGCCTCTAGTAACACCTCTCTTGGTTAAGATATTTCTCATTCTGTCCTTGATGGCATTATTATATTCCATGATCATCCTAATCGAGTTCTTTTTGATACGGGTGCATCTCACTCTTTTATATCAAAAGAACTTGTTAATACTTTTTTCTTTAAATGTTATAGGCTTGATGAATTCACTGAGAATTGTGAATCCAGTTCGTGGATTCACAACACTCATTTTATTTTGTAAAGATGTTGAGATTATCTTTTGTGATTATGCTTTCTGAGCCGATTTTCATGTTATGCACTACTTAGGTTTCAGAATGATTTTGGTAATAGATTAGCTTAACCATTATGAAGCCACATCCTATGCCCGAAGAGGAATAGCCATCTTCGACATCCTCAATCTGTTAATCATATTTCTATTGTTCTTATAGATTTAGATTCCAATTCGGTACTATCCTCATATTCTCTAAATCCACATGATGACGATAATGATGATGAGGAAGATGTCATTTCCCTCATTCACATTGTTCATGAATTTCTCGATATATTTGAGGCCGTTTTAGGATTACCACCTAAGCGAGCAATTGAATTCAAAATTAGTCTAATCCTTGGAGCTCTACCTATCACTCGTCCTCCTTATCGTATGTCCAATAAGGAAAATGAGAAGATGCGTAAACAATTATCCGAATTTGAAGCAAAACAGTTTATTCGTTTTAGTTCCTCTCCTTGGGGAGCTTCAGCTATCTTTGTGAAGAAATCTGATGGTACCCTTAGGTTATGTGTTGAATACCGCAATCTTAATGATCTCACCATCAAGAATAAATATCCCTTACCTCGAATTGATGATCTATTCAATCAACTTAGTGGCGCTAGAGTCTTTTCATGGTTAGACTTAGCAATCGGTTTTCATTAGCTTCGTATTGCAGAGGATGACATTCCTTTGACATCGTACCGTACTCGTTATGGATCTTATGAATAGCTTATTATGCCATTTGGTCTAATGAATGCTCTAGCTTATTTTGTTGACCTTATGAATCGATTTATCAAAGAATTTCTCGATCGATTTATTCTCATCTTTATAGATGATATTCTTGTTTATTCTAAAACCAAAGAGCATGATAAACATCTTCGAATTGTGTTGGAAACCCTTAGGAGCAATCAACTGAAAGCAAAATTTTCTAAGTGCCACTTTTGGCAATCCCATATGAAATTTTTAGGACATGCTATTTCTGAATCTGGAATTTCCACGGATCCTTCAAAGATTGAAGAGATTCAAAATTGGAAGAGACCGGAGAGTGTAATGAAAATTCGTAGCTTTCTTGGATTGATGGGCTATTACCGTCGATTCATATAAGACTTTTCTAAAATTTTCATACCTCTTACTAGTTTGACAAAGAAGGGAGTTAAGTACATTTGGTCAAACAAATGTGAAGCTGCCTTTCAGAAGTTAAAAGAACTCCTTTCCGATGCTCCTATTCTTATGATTCCAGAAGGGAATCAAGACTTAATTGTTTATACTGATGCTAGTCGTGTTGGTTTGGAAGCCGTTCTAATGAAAAAGGAACGTGTTATCTCTTATGCTTCTAGGCAATTAAAGCCTGCCAAGACTAGATATGCCACTCAAGATTTAGAACTCGCGGCCATTGTTTTCTCCCTTAGAATTTGGCGTCATTATCTTATGGGAAAGAAATATGTTCTCTACACTGATCATAAATCCTTGAAGTATTTATTTTCTCAAATGGAACTTAATTTTCGTCAATAACGTTGCCTTGAATTTCTTGCATCTTGTGATCTTGATATTCACTATATCCTAGAATGGGAAATCGTGTTGCCCATGCCCTTAGCTGAAAGCAAAAGGATGTCGTTTCAATGATGATATCCGAATGGAATGATCTCGAAATTCTATCTACTTATGAGATTTGAGAGTGAATCTGATTCTTATTCATCTCTTGTTTTATTAACCTTGAGGCTTTTTCTTCTCTTTTAGACCGCATCCTTGAAGCTCAAAAGCAAGATCTTGAATTGGCTCTTCCTAGCCAAAGTTGTAAGGAAAGTAATATTAATAGTTTGAACGACTTTGAAATCGATGCTCGCGGAGGCATTCGGAAATTTGGTAGACTTATTGTGCCAAATATTAGTGATTTCCGTAAGTACAATTTAGAAGATTCTCATCGTTCTAAATTTACCATTCATCCGGGTAGTAGTAAAATGTACACGGACATGAAACGACATTACTACTGGGATGGAATGAAATCTGATATTAATAACTTTATTAAGTGTTGCATGACTTGCCAACTCGTAAAGGCCGAGCATCAAAGGCCCGGTGGGTTATTGCAACCTCTGGACATGCCAGTTTGGAAGTGAGATCAAATTTCCATGGACTTTCTTGACGATCTTTCCCGTTCTCGTTCAGGTTATGATAGTTTATGGTTATAGTAGATAGACTTACAAAATCCGCCCATTTTATTCCTGTTCAGTCCAATCGAACCACATCTTTTTTGGCTAAACACTATGTTAAAGAAATTGTTAAATTATATGGAGTCCCTACTTCTATTTTTAACGATCGTGATCCATTATTTACTAGTGGTTTTTGGAAGGGTCTTCAAAAAGCTTTGGGAACGAAGCTTAATTTTAGCATCGCTTATCATTCTCAATCCAATGAAAAACCGAGCATGTGAATCAAACTCTAGAAGATCTCCTTCGTGCATGTGTTCTTGATTTTGGTGGAAGTTGGGTGGATCATATTTCCCTTGTCGATTTTTCTTACAATAATAGCTTCCAATCTAGTATAGGTATGGCACCTTTCGAGGCACTCTACGGAAGGCCATGCCGATCTCCTTCATGTTGGCTTGAAGCTGGTGAGAAGCTGGTTTTAGGTCTAGATTTTATTCGTGATTCCATAGAAAAGATCAACTTTATTCGTCATAGGATGAAAGAAGCTCAAAGTAGACAAAAATCTTATGCCGATAACCGAAGAAGGAAATTAAAATTTTCTGTGGGAGATTTGGTATTTATTTGTGTTTCACCTATGACGGGTGTTGTGCATTTCAGTCGTTCGGGAAAATTATCACCTTGATATATTGGCCCCTTTCCCATCACCGAATGCATTGGTTCCATGGCTTTTCGCCTTTTATTACTGACCCAATTTTCTACTATTCATGACGTATTCACGTTTCTCAACTATGGAAATGACTTAGAGATTCTGATTCTATTCTTGAGCCTGGTGTTATTGAAGAAATTGAAGTTTCACGTAATTTGACTTATGAGCAACATCCTATTTGTATCATTGCTACGGAGGTTAAACATCTTCGCATTAAAGATATTCAGCTTATGAAAGTTTAATGGCCCGTAATTCCTAAGGATTGTTCTTGGGGATCCAAAGAATTCATCGAGCGAACACATCCGGACTTGCTCTCTCGTGCTCCTTGAGGTGAACCTCTCATTTAAAAAATTTCTTTTATGTTGTTATGCCAAGAGTGGTTGTTACTCTTTATTTTCTTCTTAAGTATTGCGAAATGCAATTTCTTTAAGGAGGGGAGTCTGTAACAACCTGCATATTTATGATTTCATATTTAAATGTTTTTTTAAATGATGCATCGTTAGTCGGATTAAAATTATGACGACTACGATTTTCGACTCCCGAAAATCGACATTAATACGACCACCGTATCAACTGCCGAGCAATCGAAGGCCGGAAAACCGAATTGTTAGGGTTAAAGAAGAAGAGGTAGAAGAAGAAAGAAAGAAGAAGCAACAGAAACAATATCAAGATCTCACAATCGCAGCGAAACAACATATAATAGATAAATGAATAATCTTTAAATCAAAAGAACTGTACATTTTATACATTACATCATCAGAGTCAATATACAACACAACACAATAATAGACGGTTATAAAAACCTGTCCTCACAACTGAATACACAGCGGAAAAGATAATATCATATACAAGTGATACATTTCGCCATCCAGCTCGCCTCTTGCTCTACAGCATCTCCTGAATTCCAGAATGACCTGATAATCTGACTCTAGACTGCCCATGTGGATATTTGTGGGCACCCAGAGTTTAGGAAGGAAACAACAAACTCCAGGTCAGTCATGCGACTGGTGTAAGAACTTAAAACAGTTTATCTTTAAAAACAAACAAAGAAATATTTTAAAATAGATCCGCAATGCTTTTAGAAAATGTAACTACCATAAGGCCCCCCGCCACACACATAATGCAAACGCAGAATTGGAGGAGATTTCTCCTTATGATAGTCAAACATGCTTGATACGCAAAATTCTTTGATATTATTACTATAAGTGCAAAGTGCAGGAAAACATTTCGAAAGTACAGTATTAATCTTAGCCAGCATAGGTACCATTATATTATGCCTACTATAGCTACCTCCTGAGGAGGTAGGTTATACAATTTGCAATCGTAAAGGGTTCGTATTGTTTCTTTGAATTTCCAACAAATGGTCAGGCGAAGGAACTTCCCATTGCCACATGGGTACGCCTCTGGAAGGACGCCCTGAGAACCTTACCGGATCTCTGCCAACACATGGCCGGGTTACCTCTGCAAAAGTAGGTAACTGTTGACATGAGTATGCCATCCCTCGGTTGTAAACAACCTTTATCCAAGGATCCTCAACCAACAACAATCACAAAGTTATATATATTTGCGATATCCACATAAGTTAAGTATATGGGCTCCATAACATGATACCACTTCTATCCAAAAGGAAATGCAATACCCTAAGGGGCGCTACTCCCTATAACCTTGCATCATCTTTCCTGTTTTGACCACTACTGGGTTGTGAGGTCCGACGAAGTCTCGTCCACAAAGCTATGCTTTTTCACAAAGCCATGCTTTGATCAACAAATGATCAGCAGAACTTCGTATGCCACATTACCAAATTGGGAATGTATCACTAGTAACCATCAACTACATAACCTCTATGTTCGTACGTCTCAGAGAAGGGTGTTAAGCTAAGAGAATAAATTCTCCGCCACCAATAGAAATGTATTTGATAGAAACCAGCTTTACATCTCAAATTGTAACGTCACACACATCCATACAAGTCCGTTCCGGGATTGAACGGAACCAAGGCACTTCCAAAGAAGACCTTGCAATCCGGATATTCACTAATCACGTCCGGACTTCCCATCACAAACTGTGATAAAATATCTATATCGAAGATCAGCCGATGCAAAGACATTCGACGATTCCGTTTCCGAAAATATCAGGTCTTCAACATCGGTCTTCAAATGCTATCCATTACGACGTATCACTATTCGGAATGGGATTCATGACCCAAAGGTCCTCTCCCGGCTAAACCGAATAACGAGCGCTTACTTAAAAATAAGTTTAACATTTAAATTCAAGCAAAACAGAATAAATACCCATTTAAAGATAAATATTGATAGTCGGTTATTTAACTATCAATAGATATGCACAATATCACCAGATTCTAAATAATTTTCCAAATTATTTAAGATTCCAAATAATTTTCCAAATTATTTATTTTCCAAAAATATCTTTACAAGATATAATTTTCCACACTTCAAAAATAAATCAATGTTTATTTTTAAACAAATTTCCCTTTCCTTTATAAATTCCATGGTGAATTTAAATTTCCAAATATCCACCGATATACGGTTTTCAAATCAATTTCAAATATACACTTTCAATTTATCTTTAAAAGATATAATCTCAAAACATTTCACTTCATATTGGAAAACATTTCCATACTTATTTAATAGTAATTAATTCACAAATCTATTTGTTTTAAACATTTGAAAAATATTCAATATACTTAAATCACAATTAAGTATATATTTTATTCTTTAAGGAAAACATTCTCTTAAACACATTCATTTGAGTCAAAACGAATGTTGCGTAAAACATCGTTACGACAACCCAAAATCACTAGTATAGGGATTCGAAATTTAGATAGATATATAAATCCCAAAACTATATAAAACATTTCCTTTCGAAAATCATTTACTATAACAACAGTGTTATGGTCGACCATTCCCTTTTATTTCTCGAAAAAGTCTATTTCAACAACGAATGTTGAAATCTATGGTTTCGATAGTTAATACATTTTAAAACACCTTTAAATCGTTTTAATTCTATTTAAAATATCACTTCCCCAAAACATTTCTTTAATATATTATTCATTGTCCAAAATCGTGAATATACTTCGTTAACCAAATTCAACATTTCTACACATTTTATTTTAAAGGATTATCCACTGTCCAAAATCGTGAATATATCTCCTTTAATAAGCTATAATAATTAACTTATCAAAATAAGTCGATTTTGGATTTATAAAACAATGTTTATAAATCCATTTATAGTTTATAACAACTTCAACTTATAAAATCACTTAATTAACAAATTCTATCCATATCCCATTTGCACGCCAAAATCCAAATTATAAGCAAATTACTTATAATTCTCTATATACAAATTCATTCATTTTATAACTTCACAAATCGTAGATTCTATTCTTTTATAAAATCCATTTATAACATCATTTTAAAACGTCTTTAAAACTCCTTTATAATTCCATCACTTTGATTTACAAAAATCCAATTTTTTTTTTAAAATTTTGTATATAAAGATTTTATAATAAATTCAAAAATCACCATTAAAATTTTTTTATAAAATAATCTACTTCCTATTTCCAAAAATCACCTTTCAACTATATTTCTCAAAACATCAAAAAATTTAATATAAACTTTCAACCTGAATTTTCAAAAATCAAATTTTTATTTATTTCCGGTATCTAACGATACCAAAATTAAATTCGGCTAAATTTTAGCCTTCAACGATTTCAATCACAAAGAAAATCGCACAGAGATTATAAATAATCAACACACAACTTTGAAACAAATTCAATTATTTAAGGAATCCAGTTGGATCCCTCCAACCTGTTTCCCTGCATCCATAGATGTTAGCACAATACCAATCCCGTTTCAAGACGGAATATTGCAGTACATGGGTTTATATAAAATATTATCCGCTATTATGCGGCGCAATAGGGTCTTATCCGCTATATAATGCGGGAAAATCAACTCCAAGTACATATATAATACCAATTCCACTTCAAGGTGGAATATCGCGGTATATGTGTTTAATATAATAACCTCCGCTTAATATGTGGCATATAGGGTCTATTTCAGTACAATAGATAGCAACTTATCATTCAATCATACAATCCACACAATTAAGCAATTTTAAATCTAACTATTTAAAATTTAAATCGAAACACAATTCGATTGAGTGAGAAGTTCTCATCTTGCTTCCAATAATAGTTGTAGTGTTTTATTTCGAATAAAATTAAACGTGCGTTTAATTTTACTCAAAATTCAAACTATCTCCAATCAACTCCAATCCAGCTCCATTGTGTAGTACTCGACAATACGAACCCAACGCAATTCGTTTCGTGCGAAATGGACCTCGTATGAAAAAGATACCGCGTTACAAAGTTTATACGAATTTTAAATATAAATAATTTATACATTTATTTAAATTTCTAACCCTAAACACATCTCGGCCGTTGATTTCGTTTTCCCTAGATCTGGGCCACTATCCCCTTCTTCCCACCCACGTTCTTCATTAGGTAAGAAAACGCAACCGTGAACCCATGGAGCCGCCCCTCTCTTTGAATTTTCGCTTGACCATCATCGAGCTATACGACGATCAGGTTACACCGCAACGAAGCTCGCAAGCCCACATTCCTTCGGCCAGAAGGATGTCAAACTTGGTCGCATGTATGCATAGAAAAGCATGCTCGAACCATTGATGAACGCGGCGCCATAGCTATCGATCTACAACTCGAAATCCAATCTCGACCGTTGGATATGTCGATCGTGCCGAGCTATATCACTTTGCATTTGAAAACTTTTCAAATCGTTTAATAGATTTGAAGAAAATGAGGGAGGAAGGAGATGAATTTTCGGCCATAGAATTGGAAATGGCGGCTGAAGCTTAGAAACTAGGGTTTAGTGTAGAATGAAGATAAGGGGGTCCTTTTATAGAAAATTTGATGACACTATTCATCCGAAAATTTTCCGAACTCCAAACGAAGCGTGCCTCCTGGCGTTTATAATGTTTTACCCCTATTCCGAACACAATGGAATATATATCGGGAGCCAATTCGATCATGTTTGAAAGATAGGTTTTCAAATCGATTATTTAAATTTAAAATTCACTTAAACCGATTTCAGTGCGTTTTAGCTTGCCCCGGACAAACCGTAAATCCAATTGACACGAAATTTGAAATCTTACAATAATTTAACATTACGGATCCAATGAAACTGGTTTCGTCGAAATCTGAGACTGTTTGAAAAATGACTATTTTTACTCGTCAGTTAAATATTAAAATATTCAATTTACACAAATTAACTTTAAATTCAATTTTAAAAGTTCTATAACATCTTTCTAACTCCAATATGATTTAATACAACTTTATAAATCATTTTCATTCACATTAAACCCAATTTCCAATTATTTTCTGTAATTTCAAATATTAAATTATCGATTTAATTATCCAATTAAATCTAGATATTCGAAATAAAATTTATTCGACTTGCAAATTTTACTTATTAATATTTAAAATCAATTAAATATACGAATTTCAAAAGACAGAAACTCTGGGTCGTTACAAACTTCCCCCTTAAAAGAATTTCGTCCTCGAAATTCCCAAGTAAGAAAAAGTCTTGAAATCCATTAACTTTTTTTCAAAAACAAACCGTTCCAACTTAATTTCAGATCCATTTTAATTTCTTAACTTTTCCAAAATCTGATGGTTACACTTTTCTAGTTCAATTCCTACATTTTCATTTCAATTTAGAAATTGACTTTTGTTAACAAAAGTTTTCTAAAAATGTTCAAAATTTTTCTAACTCCCAAAATTTACGGAAAATTTTGGCAGAGTCTCCTTTGTACGGAGGAGCTTCTGCAATATCACAATAGATATAAATATATATACATCGACCCACACGGTCGGAAAACTGAAAAACAGTTCATATTTCCTATTTATTATTGCGTAGGCGTACCTTTTTAGCATTTTTAAGCAAAGCAGTTATTTATTACCATTTTAGCGTGACCAAATCCAGCCAACTACAGCCCCGGTACCTGTACTTACTCAATTTAAACATGTAAGTGACATATATAGGAAATTCATTTACATTTCACTAATTTTCAATAGAAAAAACATAGTTTTCATAAGCAATGCAATAAAAAATAATTTCCATAAGCAAATTTATAAGGTTTCGATACAAATTTTAATTGCTCACAACCAATTCACATTACTTCACTTTCAATTCAAATTCAGTTACATAGCTTTCCAAAATATCAATTCAATTTCATTAACACTTAATGAATTATATGCAATCAACTAACAATCATATAACAACCAAATCATAACCAACATAACCAAATTATTAAATTTACATTCAATTTGGTTTAACACTTTTAATTTCCAATTGGTTTAATATCTAATTGACTTTTCTTTCAATTATTCAATTTCCAATTTACTAGTTTTTTTATTTATGAATTAACACTTACATCTATTATTCCATATCAATTCATTTACATTAGATTGATTAATATTCAATCCATTTATTAATTCGATTGCTAATTCATTTAACAAATAAGGCTGAATTTCATTTATATAACTCAATTACACATCCATCTAATTCACTTTATTATTATATCTCGATACCAAAATCAACTTCATTCACCATCAGTTAAGTTATATTCCATTTCAAACATCATTTGTTTAACTTAACTTAAATTTCCCCTTATAAATCCAATTCAGATTCCAATTCTAAAGTAAATTCTATTTAACTTTTACCAAAGTCAAATTTCGTCACTTATCCAAATTCATATCTTGTTTTGCTTAACAAAAATTGTTTAACCATTTTATCATTTGGTTTCACTTACATTTTATCACTTTACAAGTTATACAACTTATATATTTAAACTTCCAAATCATATTAAATAATCACCTATCTAATCCAATTCAATTTATTTAACTCTCCTTTAGTTAAATTTCACATCATATATTTACTATGCTAACCCAAATTTATTTCAACTTTACCAAAGCTAAAATCTTTATTATTTCATATTATAAGTTCAAAACTTGATTACTTATATTCAACAATTACAACTTGGATTTTAAATTTTCAAATCCAGTTGGATCCCTCCAACCTGTTTCCCTGCATCCACAGTTGTTAGCACAATACCAATCCCGTTTCAAGACGGAATATCACAGTACATGGGTTTATATAAAATATTATCTGCTATTATGCGGCGCAATAGGGTCTCATCCGCTATATAATGCGGGAAAATCAACTCCAAGTACGTATATAATACCAATTCCACTTCAAGGTGGAATATCGCGGTATATGTGTTTAATATAATAACCTTCGCTTAATATGCGTTGTATAGGGTCTATTTCAATACAACAGATAGCAATTTATCATTCAATCATACAATCCACACAATCAAGCAATTCTAAATCTAACTATTTAAAATTTAAATCGAAACACAATTCGATTGAGTAAGAAGTTCTCACCTTGCTTCCAATAATAGTTGTAGTGTTTTATTTCGAATAAAATTAAACGCACGTTTAATTTTACTCAAAATTCAAACTATCTCCAATCAACTCCAATCTAGCTCCATTGCGTAGTACTCGACAATACGAACCCAACGCAATTTTTTTCGTGTGAAACGGACCTCGTATGAAAAAGATATCGCGTTACAAATTTTATACGAATTTTAAATATAAATAATTTACACGTTTATTTAAATTTCTAACCCTAAACACATCTCGGACGTTGATTTCGTTTGCCCTAGATCTGGGCCGCTATCACCTTCTTCCCACTCACGTTCTTCATTAGGTAAGAAAACGCAACCGTGAACCCATGGAGTCGCCCCTCTCTTTGAATTTTCTCTCGGCCATCATTGAGCTATACGACGATCAGGTTACACCGCAACGAAGCTCGCAAGCCCACCTTCCTTCGGCCAAAAGGACGTCGAACTCGGTCGCACGTATGCACAGAAAAGCGTGCTCAAACCATTGATGAACGCAGCGCCATAGCTATCGATCTACAACTCGAAATCCAATCTCGATCGTTGGATATGTCGATCGTGTCGTGCTCTACCACTTTGCTGTTGAAAACTTTTCAAATCGTTTAATAGATTTGAAGAAAATGAGGGAGGAAGGAGACAAAATTTCGACCATAGAATTGGAGGTGGCGGCTGAAGCTTAGAAACTAGGGTTTAGTATAAAATGAAGATAAGGGGGTCCTTTTATATAAATTTGATGACACTATTCATTCGAAATTTTTCCGAACTCCAAACGAAGCATGCCGCCTGGCGTTTATAATGATTTAACCCTGTTTCGAACGCAATGGAATATATATCGGGAGCCAATTCGATCATATTTGAAAGATAGGTTTTCAAATCAACTATTTAAATTTCACTTAAACCAATTTCAGTGCGTTTTAGCTTGCCCCGGACAAACCGTAAATCCAATTGACAAGAAATTTAAAATATTAAAATAATTTAACATTACAGATCTAATGAAACTGGTTTCGTCGAAATCTGAGACTGTTTGAAAAATGACTATTTTTACTCGTCAGTTAAATATTAAAATATTCAATTTACACAAATTAACTTTAAATTCAATTTTAAAAGTTCTATAGCATCATTTTAATCCAATATGATTTAATACAAATTTATAAATCATTATCATTCACATTAAACCCAATTTCCAATTATTTTCTGTAATTTCAAATATTAAATTATCGATTTAATTATCCAGTTAAATCTAGATATTTGAAATAAAATTTATTCGACTTACAAATTTTACTTGTTAATATTTAAAATCAATTAAATATACGAATTTCAAACGACAGAAATTTTGGGTCGTTACAAACTTCCCCCCTTAAAAGAATTTCGTCCTCGAAATTGCCAAGTAAGAAAAAGTCTTGAAATCCATTAACTTTTTTTCAAAAACAAACCGTTCAAACTTAATTTCAGATCCATTTTAATTTCTTAACTTTTCCAAAATCCGATGGATACACTTTTCTAGTTCAATTCCAACATTTTTATTTCAATTTAGAAATTGACTTTCATCAACAAAAGTTTTCTAAAAAAATTCAAAATTTTTCTAACTCCCAAAATTTACGGAAAATTTTGGCCGAGTCTCCTTTGTACGGAGGAGCTTTTGCAATATCACAATAGATATAAATATATATACATCAACCCACACAGTCGGAAAACAAAAAAACAGTTCATATTTCCTATTTTTTATTACGCAGGCGTACCTTTTTCGCATTTTTATGCAAAGCAGTTATTTATTAGCATTTTAGCATGACCAAATCCAGCCAACTACAGCCCCGGTACCTGTACTTACTCAATTTAAACATGTAAATGACATATATAGGAAATTCATTTACATTTCACTAATTTTCAATAGAAAACACATAGTTTTCATAAGCAATGCAATCAAAAATAATTTCCATAAGCAAATTTATAAGGTTTCGATACAAATTTTAATTGCTTACAACCAATTCACATTAGTTCACTTTCAATTCAAATTCAATTACATAGCTTTCCATTTATCAATTCAATTTCATTAACACTTAATGAATTTATATACAATCAACTAACAACCATATAACAACTAAATCATAACCAACATAACCAAATTATTAAATTTATATTCAATTTGGTTTAACACTTTTAATTTCCAATTGGTTCAATATCTAATTGACTTTTCTTTCAATTATTCAATTTCCAATTTACTAGGTTTTTTTATGAATTAATACTTACATCCATTATTCCATATCAATTCATTTACATTAGATTGATTAATATTAAATCCATTTATTAATTCGATTGCTAATTCATTTAATAAATAAGGTTGAATTTCATTTATATAACTCAAGTCCACATCCATCTAATTCACTTTATTATTATATCTCGATACCAAAATACACTTCATTCAACATCAGTTAAGTTATATTCCATTTCAAACATCGTTTGTTTAACTTAACTTAAATTTCCCCTTATAAATCGAATTTAGATTCCAATTCTAAAGTAAATTCTATTTAACTTTTACCAAAGTCAAATTTCGTCACTTATCCAAATTCATATCTCGTTTTGCTTAACAAAAATTGTTTAACCATTTTATCATTTGGTTTCACTTACATTTTCTCACTTTACAAGTTATACAACTTATATACTTAAACTTCCAAATCATATTAAATAATCACCTATCTAATCCAATTCAATTTATTTAACTCTCCTTTAGTTAAATTTCACATCATATATTTACTATGCTAACCCAAATTTATTTCAACTTTACCAAAGCTAAAATCTTTATTATTTCATATTATAAGTTCAAAACTTGATTACTTATATTCAACAATTACAACTTGGATTTTAAATTTTCAAATTTGTTTATCACAACAAAACTTCAATTTTCAATTTACTATGGTAGCAAATCCATCACATAGAAACTCGAAAATGATACTGATGATGCTGCAGTCATCACCCTTATTATTTCTCAGCAATAGTAGTGAATTCAATGCTTAATATTCTTTCAAAATTTTCCTTTTGTTCATAAGTCACATTTATAAATATTTTTCTTATCTAATTTCACTATTTAACTTTTAATTTTGAAAAATAATTTCCAAAATAAACAGGATTCAACATTTTCAATTCATAATTCAAATTCATTTTTTTTATTTACAACTCATATTTATAAATATATTCATATAGTTTCACTTCTTATATATAAGATTATTTCACAATTGTAAATCACATTAATTATAATTCCATACTTAATAATTCATTTTCTTACACAATTATTCCTTTAATTAACTTATATATATTCTTACATTTTCAACAACCAAACAATCAATTTATATACACTTCAATAATTCTGAAAAATTATTCCTTTATATATAAAATATAATCAAGGTAAAATTATTTCATTTACCCAATTTAAAATGATACTATGTTGGTTTATCTCGTTTAAGAGTTTAGAAACCCTATCGACGCAGTTAGCTAGACTGCACTGACCAAAATCTATAAACAATCAACCGATACGTCAACACAATACAAAACAATTTCCGATTCACTAACAAATACGCGCTCGTGTCTATGATTACACTCACACTCATTATAGAGTACTACTGACTCTATCTCTAACGAGTAACACCCAACAGAGCCAAGGTTGTCGCTTGACCAAATGCTTTGATACCAAATGTACATCATCAGAGTCAATATACAACACAATAATGGACAGTTATATAAACCTGCCCTCACAACTGAATACACAGCGGAAAAGATAATATCATATACAGTATTATGTTTCGCCATCCAGCTCGCGTCCTGCTCCACAGCATCTCCTGAATTCCAGAATGACCTGATAACCTGACTCTAGACAGCCTGTGTGGAAATTAGTGGGCATCCAGAGTTTAGGAAGGGAACAATAAATTCTAGGTCAGTCATGGGACTGGTGTGAGAACTTAATACAGTTTATCTTTAAAAAAAATAAAGAAATATTTTAAAATAGATCCGCAATGCTTTTAGAAAATGTATCTACCATAAGGCCTCCCGCTACACACACAATGCAAACGCAGAATTGGAGGAGATTTCTCCTTATGACAGTCAAACATGCTTGACATGAAAAATTCTTTGATATTATTACTATAAGTGCAAAGTACAGGAAAACATTTCGAAAGTACAATATTAATCTTAGCCAGCATAGGTACCATTATATTATGCCTACTATAGCTACCTCCTGAGGAGGCAGGTTATACAATTTGCAATCGTAAAGGATTCGTATTGTTTCTTTGGATTACCAACAAATGGTCAGGCCTAGGAACTTCCCATGGCCACATGGGTATGCCTCTGGAAGGACGCCCCGAGAACCTAACCGGATCTCTGCCAACACAAGGCCGGGTTACCTCTGCAAAAGTAGGTAACTACTGACACGAGTATGCCATCCCCCGGTTGTAAACAACCTTTATCCGAGGATCCTCAACCAACAACAATAACAAAGTCATATATATTTGCGATATCCACATAAGTTACGTATCTGAGCTCCATGCCATGATACCACTTCTATTCAGAAGGAAATGCATATGCCCTAAGGGGCGCTACTCCCTATAACCTTGCTGCATCTTTCCTGTTTTGACCATTACCGGGTTGTGAGGTCCAACGAAGTCTCGTCCACAAAGCTATGCTTTTTCACAAAGCCATGCTTTGATCAAAAAATGATCAGCAGCACTTCGTATGCCACATTAGCAAATTGGGAATGTATCACTAATAATCATCAACTACATAACCTCTGAGCTCGTACGTCTCAGAGAAGGGTGTTAAGCTAAGAGAATAAATTCTCCGCCACCAACAGAAATGTATTTGATAGAAACTAGCTTTACATCTCAAATTGTAACGTCAGACACACATCCATACATGTCTGTTCTAGGATCGAACGGAACCGAAGGGACTTCCAAAGAAGCCCTTGCAATCCGGATATTCACTAATCACGTCCGGACTTCCCATCACAAATGGTGATAAATCTCTATATCGGAGATCAGCCGATGTAGAGACATTCGAGGGTAATCCTACCGTTTCCGAAATATCTGGTCTTCAACACCGGTCTTTAAATGTTATCCATTACGACGTATCACTATTCGGAATGGGTTTCATGACCCAAAGGTCCTCTCCTGGCTAAACAGAATAACGAGCGCTTATTTTAAAATAAGTGTAGCATTCAAATTCAAGAAAATCAAAACAAATACCCATTTAAAGGTAAATATTGATAGTCGGTTATTTAACTATCAATATATATGCACAATATCACCAGATTCCAAATAATTTTCCAAATATTTAAGATTTTAAATAATTTTCCAAATTATTTATTTTCCAAAAATATCTTTACAAAATATATTTTTCCACACTTCGAAAATAAATCAATGTTTATTTTTAAACAAATTTCCCTTTCCTTTATAAATTCCATGGTGAATTTAAATTTCCAAATATCCACTGATATACGATTTTCAAATCGATTTCAAATATTCACTTTCAATTTATCTTTAAAAGATATAATCTCAAAACATTTCACTTCATATTGGAAAACATTTCCATACTTATTTAATAATAAGTAATTCACAAATCTATTTATTTTCAACATTTGGAAAATATTCAATATACTTAAATCACAATTAAGTATATATTTTATTCTTTAAGGAAAAAATTCTCTTAAACACATTCATTTGAGTCAAAACGAATGTTGCGTAAAACATCGTTACGACAATCCAAAATCACTAGTATAGGGATTCCAAATTTAGATAGATATATAAATCCCAAAACTATATAAAACATTTCCTTTCGAAAATCATTTACTATAACAACAGTGTTATGGTCGACCATTCCCTTTTATTTCTCGAAAAAGTCTATTTCAACAACGAATGTTGAAATCTATGGTTTCGATAGTTAATACATTTTAAAACACCTTTAAATCGTTTTAATTCTATTTAAAATATCACTTCCCCAAAACATTTCTTTAATATATTATTCATTGTCCAAAATCGTGAATATACTTCGTTAACCAAATTCAACTTTTCTACACATTTTATTTTAAAGGATTATCCACTGTCCAAAATCGTGAATATATCTCCTTTAATAAGCTATAATAATTAACTTATCAAAATAAGTCGATTTTGAATTTATAAAACAATGTTTATAAATTCCATTTATATTTTATAACAACTTCAACTTATAAAATCACTTTATTAACAAATTCTATCCATATCCCATTTACGTGCCAAAATCCAAATTATAAGCAAATTACTTACAATTCTCTATTTACAAATTCATTCATTTTATAACTTCACAAATCGTAGATTCTATTCTTTTATAAAATCCATTTATAACATCATTTTAAAACGTCTTTAAAACTCCTTTATAATTCCATCACTTTGATTTATAAAAATCCAATTTTTTTTAAAAAATCTTATATATAAAGCTTTTATAATAAATTCAAAAATCACCATTCAATTTATTTTATAAAATAATTAACTTCATATTTCCAAAAATCTCCTTTCAACTATATTTCTCAAAACATCAAATTTTTTAATATAAACTTTCAACCTGAATTTTCAAAAATCAAAATTTTATTTATTTCCGGTATTTAACGATACCAAAATTATATTCGGCTAAATTTTAACCTTCAACGATTTCAATCACAAAAAAAAATCACATAGGGATTATAAATAATCAACACATAAGTTTGAAACAAATTCAATTATTTGAGGAATCCAGTTGGATCCCTCCAGCTAGTTTCCCTGCATCCACAGATGTTAGCACAATACCAATCCCATTTCAAGACGGAATATCACAGTACATGGGTTTATATAAAATATTATCCGCTATTATGCGACGCAATAGGGTCTCATCCGCTATATAATGCAGGAAAATCAACTCCAAGTACGTATATAATACCAATTCCACTTCAAGGTGGAATATCGCGGTATATGTGTTTAATATAATAACCTTCGCTTAATATGCGTTGTATAGGGTTTATTTCAATACAACAGATAGCAATTTATCATTCAATCGTACAATCCAAACAATCAAGCAATTTTAAATCTAACTATTTAAAATTTAAATCGAAACACAATTCGATTGAGTAAGAAGTTCTTACCTTGCTTCCAATAATAGTTGTAGTGTTTTATTTCGAAAAAAATTAAACGCGCGTTTAATTTTATTCGAAATTCAAACTATCTCCAATGAAATCCAATCTAGCTCCATTGCGTAGTACTCGACAATACGAACCCAACGCAATTCATTTCGTGCGAAACGGACCTCGTATGAAAAAGATATCGCGTTACAAAGTTTATACTAATTTTAAATATAAATAATTTACACGTTTATTTAAATTTCTAACCCCAAAACGCATCTCGGCCGTTGATTTCGTTTGCCCTAGATCTGGGCCGCTATCCCATTCTTCCCACTCACGTTCTTCATTAGGTAATAAAACACAACCGTGAACCCATGTAGCCGCCCCTCTCTTTGAATTTTCGCTCGACCATCATCGAGCTATACGACGATCAGGTTACACCGCAACGAAGTTCGCAAGCCCACCTTCCTTCGGCCAAAAGGACGTCGAACTCGGTCGCACATGTACAGAAAAGCGTGCTCAAACCATTGTTGAACGCGGTGCCATAGCTATCGATCTACAGCTCGAAATCCAATCTCGACCGTTGGATTAGTCGATCGTGTCGTATTCTACCACTTTGCAGTTGAAAACTTTTCGAATCGTTTAATAGATTTGAAGAAAATGAGGGAGGAAGGATATGAAATTTCGGCCATAGAATTGGAGATGGCGGCTGAAGCTTAGAAACTAGGGTTTAGTGTAAAATGAAGATAAGGGGGTCCTTTTATAGAAAATTTGATGACACTATTCATCCGAAATTTTTTCGAACTCCAAACGAAGCGTGCCGCCTGGCGTTTAAAATGATTTAACCTTATTCCGAACGTAATGGAATATATATCGGGAGACACTTCGATCATATTTGAAAGATAGGTTTTCAAATCGACTATTTAAATTTAAATTTCACTTAAACCGATTTCAGTGCGTTTTAGCATGCACCGGACAAACCGAAAATCCAATTGACAAGAAATTTGAAATATTACAATAATTTAACATTACAGATCCAATGAAACTGGTTTCGTCGAAATCCGAGACTGTTTGAAAAATGACTATTTTTACTCGTAAGTTAAATGTTAAATATTCAATTTACACAAATTAACTTTAAATTCAATTTTAAAAGTTCTATAACATCATTCTAACTCCAATATGATTTAATACAACTTTATAAATTATTTTCATTCACATTAAACCCAATTTCCAATTATTTTCTGTAATTTCACATATTAAATTATCTATTTCATTATCCAATTAAATCTAGGTATTCAAAATAAAATTTATTCGACTTACAATTTTTACTTGTTAATATTTAAAATCAATTAAATATACAAATTTCAAATGACAGAAATTTTGGGTCATTACAAACTTCCCCCCTTAAAAGAATTTCGTCCTCGAAATTGCCAAGTAAGAAAAAGTCTTGAAATCCATTAACTTTTTTTCAAAAACAAACCGTTCCAACTTAATGTCAGATCCATTTTAATTTCTTAAATTTTCCGAAATCTGATGGTTACACTTTTCTAGTTCAATTCCTATATTTTTATTTCAATTTAGAAATTGACTTTCGTCAACAAAAGTTGTCCAAAAAAATTCAAAATTTATCTAACTCCCAAAATTTACGAAAATTTTTGGCAGAGTCTCCTTTGTATGGAGGAGCTTTTGCAATATCACAATAGATATAAATATATATACATCGACCCACACGGTCGGAAAACAGAAAAACAGTTCATATTTTCTTTTTTTTTGCGTAGGCGTACCTTTTTTGCATTTTTAAGCAAAGCAGTTATTTATTAGCATTTTAGCATGACCAAATCCAGCCAACTACAGCCCCGGTACCTGTACTTACTCAATTTAAACATGTAAGTGGCATATATAGGAAATTCATTTACATTTCACTAATTTTAAATAGAAAACACATAGTTTTCATAAGCAATGCAATCAAAAATAATTTCCATAAGCAAATTTATAAGGTTTCGATACAAATTTTAATTGCTTACAACCAATTCACATTAGTTCACTTTCAATTCAAATTCAATTACATAGCTTTCCATTTATCAATTCAATTTCATTAACACTTAATGAATTATATACAATCAACTAGCAATCATATAACAACCAAATCATAACCAACATAACCAAATTATTAAATTTACATTCGATTTGGTTTAACACTTTTAATTTCCAATTGGTTTAATATCTAATTGACTTTTCTTTCAATTATTCAATTTCCAATTTACCAGTTTTTTTATGAATTAACACTTACATCCATTATTCCATATCAATTCATTTACATTAGATTGATTAATATTAAATCCATTTATTAATTCGATTGCTAATTCATTTAACAAATAAGGTTGAATTTCATTTATATAACTCAAGTCCACATCCATCTAATTCGCTTTATTATTATATCTCAATACCAAAATCAACTTCATACAACATCAGTTAAGTTATATTCCATTTCAAACATCGTTTGTTTAACTTAACTTAAATTTTCCCTTATATATCCAATTCTAAAGTAAATTCTATTTAACTTTTACCAAAGTCAAATTTCGTCACTTATCCAAATTCATATCTCGTTTTGCTTAACAAAAATTGTTTAACCATTTTATCATTTGGTTTCACTTACATTTTCTCACTTTACAAGTTATACAACATATATATTTAAACTTCCAAATCATATTAAATAATCACCTATCTAATCCAATTCAATTTATTTTACTTTCCTTTAGTTAAATTTCCCATCATATATTTACTATGCTAACCCAAATTTATTTCAACTTTACCAAAGCTAAAATCTTTATTATTTCATATTATAAGTTCAAAACTTGATTACTTATATTCAACAATTACAACTTGGATTTTAAATTTTCAAATTTGTTTATCACAAAAAAACTTCAATTTTCAATTTACTATGGTAGCAAATCCATCACATAGAAACTCGAAAATGATACTGATGATGCTGCAGTCATCACTCTTATTATTTCTCAGCAACAGTAGTGAATTCAATGCTTAATATTCTTTCAAAATTTTCTTTTTATTAATAAATCACATTTATAAATCTTTTTCTTATCTAATTTCACTATTTAACTTTTAATTTTGAAAAATAATTTCCAAAATAAACAGGATTCAACATTTTCAATTCATAATTCAAATTCATTTTTTTATTTACAGCTCATATTTATAAATATATTCATATAGTTTTACTTCTTATATATAAGATTATTTCACATTTGTAAATCACATTAATTATAATTCCATACTTAATAATTCATTTTCTTATACAATTATTCTTTTAATTAACTTATATATATTCTTACATTTTCAACAACCAAACAATCAATTTATATACACTTCAATAATTCCGAAAAATTATTCCATTATATATAAAATTTAATCAAGGTAAAATTATTTCATTTACCCAATTTAAAATGACACTATGTTGTTTTATCTCGTTTAAGAGTTTAGAAACCCCTGTCGACACAGTTAGTTAGACTACACTGACCAAAATCTATAAACAATCAACCGATAAGTCAACACAATACAAAACAATTTCCGATTCACTAACAAATATGCGCTCGTATCTATGATTACACTCACACTTATTCTAGAGTACTACTGACTCTATCTCTAACGAGTAACACCCAACAGAGCCAAGGTTGTCGCTTGACCAAATGCTTTGATACCAAATGTGATGATTACGATTTTCGACTCTCGAAAATCGACATTAATACGACCACCGTATCAACTTCTGAGCCATCGAAGTCCGAAAAACCAAATTGTTTGGGTTAAAGAAGAAGAGGTAGAAGAAGAAAGAAAGAAGAAGCAACAGAAACAATATCAGAATCTCGCAATCGCAGCGGAACAACATATAATAGATAAATGAATAATTTTAAATCAAAAGAACTGTACATTTTATACATTACATCATCAGAGTCAATATACAACACAACACAATAATGGACGGTTATATAAACCTGTCCTCACAACTGAATACACAACGGAAAAGATAATATCATATACAATATAACGTTTCGCCATCCATCTCGCCTCCTGCTCCACAGCATCTTCTGAATTCCAGAATGACCTGATAACCTGACTCTAGACTGCCGATGTGGAAATTGGTGGGCATCCAGAGTTTAGAAAGGGAACAATAAACTCTAGGTCAGTCATGGGACTGGTGTGAGAACTTAAAACAGTTTATCTTTAAAAACAAACAAAGAAATATTTTAAAATAGATCCGCAATGCTTTTAGAAAATGTAACTACCATAAGGCCTCCCGCCACACACACAATGCAAATGCATAACTGGAGGAGATTTCTCCTTATGATAGTCAAACATGCTTGACATGCAAATTTCTTTGATATTATTATTATAAGTGCAAGTACAGGAAAATATTTCGAAAGTACAATATTAATCTTAGCCAGCATAGGTACCATTATATTATGCCTACTATAGCTACCTCCTGAGGAGGCAGGTTATACAATTTGCAATCGTAAAGGGTTCGTATTGTTTCTTTGGATTTCCAACAAATGGTCAGGCCTAGGAACTTCCCATTACAACATGGGTACGCCTCTGGAAGGTCGCCCCGAGAACCTAACCGGATATCTGCCAACACAAGGCCGGGTTACCTCTGCAAAAGTAGGTAACTACTGACACGAGTATGCCATACCCTGGTTGTAAACAACCTTTATCCGAGGATCCTCAACCAACAACAATCACAAAGTCATATATATTTGCGGTATCCACATAAGTTAAGTTTCTGGGCTCCATACCATGATACCACTTCTATTCAGAAGGAATGAATATGCCCTAAGGGGCGCTACTCCCTATAACCTTGCTGCATCTTTCCTGTTTTGACCATTACCGGGTTGTGAGGTCCGACAAAGTCTCGTCCACAAAGCTATGCTTTTTCGCAAAGCCATGCTTTGATCAACAAATGATCAGCAGCACTTCGTATGCCACATTAGCAAATTGGGAATGTATCACTAGTAACCATCAACTACATAACCTCTGAGCTCGTACATCTCAGAGAAGGGTGTTAAGCTAAGAGAATAAATTCTCCGCTACCAGCAGAAATGTATTTGATAGAAACCAGCTTTACATCTCAAATTGTAACGTCAGACACACATCCATACATGTCTGTTCTAGGATCGAATGGAACCGAAGGCACTTCCAAAGAAGCCCTTGCAATCTAGATATTCACTAATCACGTCCGGACTTCCCATCACAAAGGGTGATAAAAACTCTATATCGGAGATCAGCCGATGCAGAGACATTCGACGGTAATCCTTCCGTTTTCGAAATATCCGGTCTTCAACACCGGTCTTTAAATGCTATCCATTACGACGTATCACTATTCGGAATGGGATTCATGACCCAAAGGTTCTCTCCCGGCTAAACCGAATAACGAGCGCTTATTTTAAAATAAGTGTAGCATTAAAATTCAAGCAAATCAAAATAAATACCCATTTAAAGGTAAATATTGATAGTCGGTTATTTAACTATCAATAGATATGCACAATATCACCAGATTCCAAATAATTTTTCAAATTATTTAAGATTCCAAATAATTTTCCAAATTATTTATTTTCCAAAAATATCTTTACAAGATATATTTTTCCACACTTCAAAAATAAATCAATGTTTAGAATTTAAATTTCCAAATATCCACTGATATACGATTTTCAAATCGATTTCAAATATTCACTTTCAATTTATCTTTAAAAGATATAATCTCAAAACATTTCACTTCATATTGGAAAACATTTCCATACTTTTTTTTTGAAAAGCAAGAGCGAAAAGCTCACTTTATTAACTAATGAAAAATTACAACCAAAGAAAATGACCAACAAGCAAAAACAAATACACCCATGACCAAGATTACAAATCAAAACCAGGATATACCCATGACCACACTATGTCCAGATTAACATCTATGACCATAATACAATTAGAGAATTGACTAACAACCCTGACCAAATTACAAACATCAAACGACAGCTACATAACAACTAATGGAATAACAAGGCAGCAGCTTTGAACCAAGAAATCAGAGATGGCATTAGGAAGAAGAAAACAAATGCAAGCAAACTTCTTAAGCCACCAAAACATACATAACCATCAGCATATAAGGTTTCACTCTGTAAAAGCTTCACACTGTAAATGCTTCACTCTGAAAATTCTTCACTATTTTGGATGCAACTGTAAAACTCCATTAAGAACAAGTTCCTTGAACATAGAATTAAGAAGCTCCATGACAATTATAACAGATAGGCTGAAATAGGATCACCTTGCCTAACACCATGTATACCCCTAAAATAACCATATAGACCACCATCTCTCAAAATAGAATACATAGGAGAAGAGATACAAGTGTAAATCCAAGCTAAGAATGGTTTTGGAAAATTCATTTTGGACATAACTGCTAAAATAGAATTCCAATGCACAGAATCAAAAGCCTTCCTAATATCCAATTTTAACATACACCTTGGAGAAATGGTTTTTCTTTCATATCCAAACAGCAATTCTTGAGTCAGTAAAATATTATCACTAATAGATCTACCTTTGATGTAGGCACCTTGATTAATGCTTATAATAGATGGCAGCACAAGTTGAAGTCTGTTAGCTAAAATCTTTGAGATAATCTTATAGATGATATTACAACAAGAAATAGGCCTAAAATCAGTGACAGATGTTGGATTAACAATCTTAGGAATCAAAGCTATTGCAGTAGCAGATAAACCAGTAGGAAGCTTATTATGAAGAAAAAAGAATTTGATTGCATTAACAATATCTGGTCCAATAATATTCCAACTATGTTGAATAAAATAAGCATTAAAGCCATCAGGTCCTCCACAACTATTACTATCCAGACTGAAAACTGCATTCCTAATTTCCTCTTCAGTAATTACACTAATCAGAGAACTTGATTGGGTGTGTGATAATGAGGGAAGAGTAATATTAAAGAGGGGATTTAAATCAGGAATGAAAGAAGTGGATGGTGCTAAGACAGAAGAAAAATATTGGACAAAAGCCTGATTAATACCATCAAAAGTGTTCACCAGCAACCCATTCATATCCTTAATTTGAAAAATGCAATCACGACTTCTTTTAACTTTAAGAAAGTTATGATAATACTTAGTATTCCTGTCTGCCTCCTTTTCCATTTTCACATGAAGTTTCTGTTTAAGAGATGACACTTCTCTATCAATTACTCTCTCAAGTTCATGCCTTAAATGCAATTCAACTTGTTTTAATAAAGTATCACAGGGTCTGACGCACAGTGCTTCCTGAATCTTAATAAGGTCATTTCTAATTTGAGTTGAGAGTTTAGAATCATTACCAAAATGTTCTGCTGACCACACTTTAAGATGAAACTTTAGCACCTTCATCTTAAGGATAATATTTGCAAGAGGGTCTTTGCCAAATTGCATACACCAAACTTGTCTGAGAATAACAAAAAAATCAACATGCTTAGTCCAAAAATTAAAAAATTTAAAAGTATGTTTTCCTCCACCAAAATTATCAGCTCCATTTTGAAAGATTAAAGGACAATGATCTGAAAGGGAAGGTTGAAGAATATGATAAAATGAATTAGGCCAAAATTGAAGAAAAGGAAGATTTATAAAAATATGATCAAGTTTACAAAGAGTTACATTACCATTCCTACTACAATTAGACCAAGTAAAATCAGAACCAAAGAATTTGAGAGAAAATAAATTTGCTTGACAAATAGCACTATTAAGAGGAGATATATCCTTGAGTGATAAAGAACAACCACCAAATTTCTGATCACAAGCAAACATGCAGTTAAAATCACCACCAACAAGCCAAGGACAAGATAGAGGATTTAATGATGGAAGATGATCCAAAAAGATCTGTCTAAAAGACAAAGAATTATGTGCATATACAGAGGTAAGGAGAAAATTCAAACCAGAAGGTAAATGAGTACATTGATAGTGAATGAATTGATCTGAAGCACAGATTCTAGAAAGATTAAAAATACTAGGATTCCATAAAGTCAACAATCTACCATAATTAGCTTCAAGAAAATTATGATCAGAAGACCAGGATGGAGCTATTATGGTTACAACTTTCACTGAAGATTGAATATCAAGCTTAGTTTCAGAAATACATATTAATTGAATATCCTTTTCTTTTAAAAGATTCCTAATCTCAAATTGCTTAGAGGGTTAATTGGCACCCCTAATATTCCAGAATGCAATATTATTCATTTAAAAGGCAGAGGAGGTAATAATGGTGAAGGATTTTTCCTAGTATGTCTTGTATGAGAATTTTCCTTAGAGGAAGAACATGGAAGAACTTCATGGGGTTTAAAATCCTTGCCTTTATTCAGGTCATAAACAGTCTTAGCACCAGCATCATGACAAGAAGAGGAAGGAGGAGGCAGAATAATATGACTGGGTGGAGACAAATGCAAATATGGAGAGCTGGAAGATAAATTGGAAGGAGATTGATTACTAAATTGAGAACAGCAAGAGGATGTAAGAGTAGATGAGCCATCAACAGAAGAATAGTTAGAGATATTAACAGAAGAAGAATCAGTACCAATATGAGAAATAGAAGCAACAATTGAAGAATTTGAAAGATTTGAACAAGAAGAATTTAAAGCAATAGAATTAGATTCAAAAGAAGAATGCAGAGTTTTGTCAAGTGTAGTATTTGATAAAATTGAAAAAGAATTAGATGTATTTGGACAAGATAAAGAAGAGACTCCATTCTCCTTCACAACACCTCCATCAGCTTTTTTAGCACTATCAACATCTACTTGTTCTTTCCTTTTCCAGAAACTTTTATTCCTCTTATTAACATTCTTCCAATCTTTCTCATTATGATTTGTAATACCAGTATTAGTAACAATATCAGACTGAGATTTATCCACACACTTCACCCCATCTTGCCCCTTTCCTATTTCTTTACTTTCAACCTTATTCAGAAATTCACAATGTGCAGTGTCATGACCAAAAATTTTACAATGAGTACAAATCTTAGGTTTCCAATCATAAGAAAGTTGAACATCTGGACAGTTGCTACCCAATTGAGGAATAGAAATTGAATCAGGTAAATCAAACTCAGGAGAAATTTCAACTAGCGCTTTAGCATACTTAAATCTCTAAAGTTTCTCGGTGCTATTATCAAAACAAATAAGCCTACCAACATGACAAGCCAACCAATTAATCCCAATCAAAGTCCAAAGAATGATAGGAATTCTGTGAAAGTGAATCCATACAGGAACTTTCTTGATTTGAGCTTGTGAAATTCCAACCGAAGGATCCCATTTAGTAATAATAAACATTCTACCTCTAATGAAAATAGGATCCAACTTAAGAACATAATCCCTATCTTCTTGATTTGAGAATTTGAAATAGAAATTATAACCATCAGATTTAAAATCCACATCACCTTTAAGCTTCCAAAATCTTTTCAGATAAGAAACAACTGTCAAGAACGAAAGAGTACCATCCAAGAAAAAGCCAACCAAATGATTTTCCCAATATTTCAAACCCTCTTCACGAACAAGATCAGGCAGAGCAGTGGACGCTTTATCCCTACAAATATCAAAATCAATAGGCTTATAAGAGCCAGCATTCCTGGGTAAAGACTTGAAAAGAGATGACCAGTTCGAATCAGAAGAAGAAAACTTAAAAGAAGAAGGTGATAAGGAAACAGACTGACAAGAAGCAGAAGAGTGACTGGACGAAATAATAGGAGCAGAAGAAGAAGACGAGGATGATGAAGACGAAGAAGAGAGAGGAGGGAAAGAAGCAGAATCAAAAGAAAAGGAGGACGAAGAAGTCGCCATTAAAATATCAAAATGGAGCGCAATTTCAAAATACCTTTCTCTATATTTATTTATATTTCCATACTTATTTAATAATAAGTAATTCACAAATCTATTTATTTTCAACATTTGGAAAATATTCAATATACTTAAATCACAATTAAGTATATATTTTATTCTTTAAGGAAAACATTCTCTTAAACACATTCATTTGAGTCAAAACGAATGTTGCGTAAAACATCGTTACGACAACACAAAATCACTAGTATAGGGATTCGAAATTTAGATAGATATATAAATCCCAATACTATATAAAATATTTCCTTTCGAAAATCATTTACTATAACAACAGTGTTATAGTCCACCATTCCCTTTTATTTCTCGAAAACGTCTATTTCAACAACGAATGTTGAAATCTATGGTTTCGATAGTTAATACATTTTAAAACACCTTTAAATCGTTTTAATTCTATTTAAAATATCACTTCCCCAAAACATTTCTTCAATATATTATTCATTGTCCAAAATCGTGAATATACTTTGTTAACCAAATTCAACATTTCTATACATTTTATTTTAAAGGATTATCCACTGTCGAAAATCGTGAATATATCTCCTTTAATAAGCTATAATAATTAACTTATCAAAATAAGTCGATTTTGGATTTATAAAACAATGTTTATAAATTCTATTTATATTTTATAACAACTTCAACTTATAAAATCACTTTATTAATAAATTCTATCCATATCCCATTTACACGCCAAAATCCAAATTATAAGCAAATTACTTATAATTCTCTATTTACAAATTCATTCATTTTATAACTTCACAAATCATAGATTCTATTCTTTTATAAAATCCATTTATAACATCATTTTAAACGTCTTTAAAACTCCTTTATAATTCCATCACTTTGATTTATAAAAATCCAATTTTTTTTAAATCTTATATATAAAGCTCTTATAATAAATTCAAAAATCGCCATTTAAACTATTTTATAAAATAATCAACTTCATATTTCCAAAAATCGCCTTTCAACTATATTTCTCAAAACATCAAAATTTTAATATAAACTTTCAACCTGAATTTTCAAAAATCATATTTTTATTTATTTCCAGTATCTAACGATACCAAAATTATATTCGGCTGAATTTTAGCCTTCAACGATTTCAATCACAAAGAAAATCACACGGAGATTATAAATAATCAACACACAACTTTGAAACAAATTCAATTATTTGAGGAATTCAGTTGGATCACTCCAACCTGTTTCTCTGCATCCACAGATGTTAACACAATACCAATCCCGTTTGAAGACGGAATATCGCAGTACATGGGCTTATATAAAATATTATCCGCTATTATGCGGCGCAATAGGGTCTCATCCGTTATATAATGCGGGAAAATCAACTCCAAGTACATATATAATACCAATTCCACTTCAAGGTGGAATATCGCGATATATGCGTTTTATATAAAAACATCCGCTTAATATGCGGTGTATAGGGTCTATTTCAATACAACAGATAGCAATTTACCATTCAATCATACAATCCACACAATCAAGCAATTTTAAATCTAACTATTTAAGATTTAAATCGAAACACAATTCGATTCAGTGAGAAGTTCTCACCTTGCTTCCAATAACAGTTGTAGTGTTTTATTTCGAATAAAATTAAACGCCCGTTTAATTTTACTCAAAATTCAAACTATCTCCAATCAACTCCAATCCAGCTCCATTGCGTAGTGCTCGACAATACGAACATAACGCAATTTGTTTCGTGCGAAACGAACCTCGTATGAAAAAGATATCACGTTACAAAGTTTATACAAATTTTAAATATAAATAATTTACACATTTATTTAAATTTCTAACCCTAAACACATCTCGGCCATTGATTTCGTTTGCCCTAGATCTGGGCCACTATCCCCTTCTTCCCACACACGTTCTTCATCAGGTAAGAAAACGCAACCGTGAACCCATAGAGCCGCCCCTCTCTTTGAATTTTCGCTCGACCATCATCGAGCTATACGACAATCAGGCTACACCGCATCGAAGCTCGCAAGCCCACCTTCCTTCGGCCAGAAGGACGTCGAACTCGGTAGCA
Source organism: Allium cepa (assembly GCA_030765085.1). Lineage (NCBI taxonomy): Eukaryota > Viridiplantae > Streptophyta > Magnoliopsida > Asparagales > Amaryllidaceae > Allium > Allium cepa. Next base: position 780,836,994 of record CM060934.1, read on the forward strand.
CGTATGCACAGAAAAGCATGCCCAAACCATTGATGAACGCGGCGCCATAGCTATCGATCTACAGCTCTAAATCCAATCTCGACCGTTGGATATGTCGATCGTGCCGAGCTCTGCCACTTTGCAGTTGAAAACTTTTCGAATCGTTTGATAGATTTGAAAAAAAGGAGGGAGGAAGGAGATGAATTTTCGGCCATAGAATTGGAGGTGGCGGCTGAAGCTTAGAAACTAGGGTTTAGTGTAAAATGAAGATAAGGGGGTCCTTTTATAGAAAATTTGATGACACTATTCATCCGAAATTTTTCCGAACTCTAAACAAAGCGTTCCGCCTGGCATTTATAATGTTTAACCCCTATTCCGGATGCAATGGAATGTATATCGGGAGTCAATTCGACCATATTTGAAAGATAGGTTTTCAAATCGACTATTTAAATTTAGAATTCACATAAACCGATTTCAGTGCATTTTAGCTTGCCCCGGACAAACCGTAAATCCAATTGACACGAAATTTGAAATCTTACAATATTTTAATATTACAGATCCAATGGAACTGGTTTCATCAAAATCCAAGACTGTTTGAAAAATGACTATTTTTACTCGTCAATTAAATATTAAAATATTCAATTTACACAAATTAACTTTAAATTCAATTTTAAAAGTTCTATAATATCATTCTAACTCTAATATGATTTACTACAACTTTATAAATCATTTTCATTCACATTAAACCCAATTTCCAATTATTTTCTGTAATTTCAAATATTAAATTATCGATTTAATTATCCAATTAAATCTAGATATTCGAAATAAAATTTATTCGACTTACAAATTTTACTTGTTAATATTTAAAATAAATTAAATATACAAATTTCAAATTACAGAAATTCTGGGTCTTTACAAAATGTAAAATGTGACTTTTTATAAACAGTCGAATTTGGACTCGAGACAACTTTCATTAAGTTTAGAACAACATTTACAACTTGTTTGAGTATGAACATCAATATGTTTGGAGTTGATTAGGATTTTGGTATTTTCATTTAGGATTTGGGTTATTTTCTAGCCTACTAACCAACCATGGTAACCCAAAACACCCCTAAATCCTCTCCTCTTCATTCATTCCACTCACAATTTCTTAACACTCAAGCTAAAGATAAAAATGGGGGAAAAGTGGGGAAATCAAAATTCCTAAGCCCTAAATTCTTAGGAAATTCAAATTCAAGTTCAAAAATCAAGGAGAAGCTTAGGTAAACATGCTCTTCATCTTCTCCATCTCAATCCGTCTTTAATTTTGATTTTTCCTATAACATAACTTAGTAAAAACTTTGCGTTTGATTATAGATTGAAGGTTCTTGAAGAGAAGTTGAAGAGATAATGATCTTGTTTTGTTTTAGAGCTTCTTATTCCTTGTTTTAGAGTTTAAAGGTGAGTTCTCGAACTCACATCTATTCCATAGCTTTCATTGTTGTTATGAATTCCAAACATCAATTTCATGTTCAGTTGTTTTTGATGTGAATTGATTTGATGTGTTTTCTAATTTTTGGTATTTTGAAGTCAAAATCAATGAAAATCCTACTATGGATGTTTGGACATGCTGTTTGGAGTGTATTGAAGAGCCTATAGGGCTTGTTTGTCACTTGGCATAAATCCTTAGCCACCATCGCCCATTCGATCGCTTCCGAGTTGATTTGGCCATCATTGGCCTACGTAAACTTTGCTCTGAGCTTCAGGTCAGACTTTTAGCAAAATGCTCAGATGTCTGAGGCATAGGAATAAAAATTCCAGACCTTCAGCTCAGATGTCTAAGGTTATTCCCAAACATATGAGTGCTTTGGAAGAAAATTTCCAGACTCTCTGCTTAGATGTCTGGGAAACCCATCAGACGTCTAGCACTGTTAAATTCAGCTAATTTACCAATTTTTATGTGGGTTTCCATTTTATCGATTTTTGTTGATCCGGTTATTTGTTGTCATTTATTATCGACTTTGAAGACTTCTTTTCTGGATTTTGGGAATATCTATTTGATGGATTTGTTATCGATTTTTATGGTTTTAATTCACGTCGTCGAATGTGGATTTTGATGATAGATTGTTTTCACAATCATTTCTGTGATTTGTCACTTTAAAATACAAAGGTTTTTATATTAGTAGTAAATACTCAAACTCTTTCACAAAAACGATTTCAACACTACTTTTAATATAAAGCTCGTTTTTAAAACCGTTTTCCAATCTATCAGTATATAAAAACCTTTACCTCATTCGTACGAAAAATCCAATTAAACGACTTAGCAAAACAAGTGGTATGAAAGGTTTGCATTTACTTCGACGGTTAATTCTTAGACTTGTTCGATTGAAAACTTGTGACAATTTTTGAATGCAAATCTACAATTTGTTCGTAAATATTTAAGTTAAGCCAGTGGTTATAGGACATGAAGTTAAACTCGTTTATTTAATAGCTTATTGTAATTTACACTTTTTATTGATCTATGATGATCATTTTATGGTTTAAACTAGGGATATGCGATGTCTCTTTGTCCGCGTGGGGGACTATACCCCGTTCTATTGAGCATAGTCTCATTTTTATGGGCTAGCGACCCACGGCCTTTTAACCATTTTATTGAGCCTGGTACATCGTGCGTACCATTGTACTATGTCATTGTTCTGCCTTATTTGAGTTTCTGGTTCCACGGGCATACCGTTGTACTACGTCATTGCATCGGCTGTATGGCTTAGCGACCTATGTGATAGCGTCCCGTTTGTGATACACGTGTTGGTGAGTTTTCATGCTCCCGTTTGTGATAGGCCTCCCCATTTACGTTTTCTAGATTTCTAATTATTGATTTCTAGAATTTGTGTTCCACCATTTTTTGCGATTTGCATTGATATGTTTTGTCAATATTTGAGGTTTGGTGAATAAGCTAAAGAATATGATATTCTTTTTGGATATTTGAGGAGATTTGAGATATTGTATGATTTTCATTGTTATCAGATATATACTTGTCACAGTATGACACTATTGTTATCAAATTTTTTTCGTATCTCTTATCATATCTCATCTTATATGATAATTATAGCTAGACTGATCCATTTATTGTTTTTTCTCTTAAATAATACTTGTGTCGGATCGAGGTGTTTCAGGTGCTTCCACTTGACTTCTTAGCTGGGACTACCTTCTGACTTTTGGCTAACTACTTTAGCTTAGTAGTTTTTGTTTTTATACATTCGAGATAGAGACTCCTTGATGTATACATATTCTTTTTTCTAACACTTGTACCTATTCTTTTGTGATGTAGTGGATCTTGTGTGACCATTACTTTGATGTTTACTTCTATATGTTATATTCATATCTATTTCCGCCTTAGTGATATGAATATTTGTGACTAATTTATGTTATGCTTATTTTTATATTTGTTTTCGAAGGCCATATGGCCACCGTGTAGTAGGAGTTTGTGTTTGATATGTCAGATTTCATCTTGAAAAGAAATGCGTGGCATACTATCTAACAATCGGTACTCGCACAAAGGAACTACACGGATGGTTACTCCTCAACAGCCTTATTCTTCGTACTAATTGACGACATTATCTAGTAGTATCCTTGGTTAGTGTGAGTATAGAGGTGGGGCGTCATAGGAAGTGTTTGTATGCTTATGAGCCGAAGGATTTTGTTGCTTTGTTAGTTTCTCTTTTTTTGGGTATTATCTTTTCATAGGTCCCAACTCTTCTAAGGGTGGGAGAAGAGCCGCCTATTAGTATTAATAGTTCATGTATTCTACCCGACATCTATGCTTGTACTTTTATTTCTTAGTTGTTCTAATGCATGTGCTGAACACCTATTTCTTTCATTTAGATATGTGGATGGCCCACTATAATGCCGGCTAGCTTTGCTAAAAATACATATAAATAAGCTATATAAATATTAAAATAATATATATATAGTAAACTTTGAATAACATATATACCAATATATATATATAATGATAAAATAAATTTTTTTAATTTAAAATAATACACATACACATAATTATATTTATAATATATATATATATATATTAATTAAAAAACTTAATTTTTTTTATATATTCCTAATCTTATAACAAAGAAATTTTATTATTAATTTTATTATTTTAAAATATAGTTTTAATTGAATAGTCATTCGAAATTACATAAAGTATGAATAAAAAATTATTTTTGAAACATTTATCCAAATTTTAAATTTTTAGTAAATCATATATGATATTTTAAAGTTTGAAAAAAATTTCTGCATTTTTTAGGTAAATTATATTTTTTATTAATTTATGTAGTATATTGATTTAAATAATATTTAACAATAGTAAATAAGTTTAATTTTAATTTTTGCTGTTAAAAATTACTATTGTTGTATAGTTATATGCAGAAAGTTATATGATCAAGTTTAACCATAGAATCATATAGTGATTAACTATAAACCATATATGTATAATTAAATAATACACACACACACTCACACACACACATTTTTGGTTTGTGAAGTTAAATGAGGGCTTGGTTTTTTCAGGGTTTCGATTGGAGTTTTTTCTATTGCTTAATTTTTATTTTTGGTTTCTATTTCCATATCAAGGTAGCATGTTACTTTGACATTCTCTTCTTTTCTTAATCTAATCTGGCAGGGGTCGGTTCTCTTTTCTTTAACTTTGCTATATATATGTGTACACACACATATATATAATAAAATGATAATATACACACACATGATAGGTGGCTGTACATACCTGAGATATATAAAAAAATATCGAGTTTTTTTACCTTTTTAAATATTTACATTCATATAACTCTTATGACAACATTAATACATATCACAATCATCACCTAACTAACAATATAATAATAATATGCACATAATGAAATATTATGTAGAAAATTATAAAATATAATTCAATGGAAATCATAGTACACCTTGAAAGGATGAACACTCTCCTTTGAAACCTTTTTTGATTCGGCAGATTGCTAGTACTTAAACCATTGACCTTCGGCTATTGGATAACAACTAAATTGGTTTATTTGATTTGATCTTAGGATATTAGAGATAGGAGAGGGTAGGTTGGCTAGGAAAGGAATGTGGATGGAGGCTCCAAAAAGATCTTATCAAATGGAGGAAAAGATGTTTAAATAGATGGTAGAAATGAGAGAGTTTAAGATCATATCTTTTGCTCAATCTCCTTCCATCTCAACCACTCATTTTAACTCCTCTTTTGCCCATCAATTAGCCACCTCTACCACTTTTATTCCAACCGATCCTATCAGCGCCATGTTGGGATATAAATCCATTTAGAGCCTGAATGAATATTTTGCATTTTAAATCTAATTTAAAGTGCTTATTGATATCGTATATCGATTAATGTACTTATAACTTTTATAAATAAATTTAATATTCATCTATCGAATCAAAATCAAATTTATAATTAGTATTTCATAAATATTATTTAATTTAATTAATTTACAACAATTACAAACTAATTAAATTGTTTGGTCAAAGGAGAGTTCATTGTTTCGGTTGCATGACTCATCTGATGTAAATTTGGTCAGTGATTAATATCAAACTATTCGAATATCAACATCCACACGTCATTTAGCATGTGGTGTGACATTTTGGCCAAATTTATCGCTTACTTGGTTTCTGTAAAATCCAATTTCACTTTGTTAAGCATTACGCCGTTATGAATTTTATTTTACACCAATTCTCTTCGTCAAAACTATATCACTTTGGACTTATGGAATTTGGTAGTTTTCAAAATTTCAGTACCTTCCATATTCAACTCTATATTCTAAACACAAATTCCTTGGTTCAATAATAACAATCATTATAAACCGAACTACTCTAGCCAGGGACTTTGATTTTGAGTTGACCGTGATACTAACCTCATATAATTAAGGAGACAAATTATCTCTTGAATAGTGCTTCATTTTCAATACTTCCACTTGACCTAACTATAGTCACTCGATGAACGAGGTTCCATGGTTTTACTATAGTCATAGCAGAAATTTCTCTATTAAAAACCCACAATATTCTCAGGTCGAGAGAACTGTGTAAATTAGTCATATTGATATTTTCTGTTTGACTTTGTTATATTAACCATCAGAAAATTACCACATGAGTCATTCCATGGTTATTCAATAATTATCGGTACGTAACCCCTAGGTGCCTTTAGCAGTCATGAGTAATACACTGCCTAACATTTCACTACTAGAAAAGGCTTTAATACCGACAGCTAGGGCCGACGGCTTCCGACGGCTAATTTCTGATGGCTTTCGACGGGCCATCGGAAGCCGTCGGAAAACTGTGATTATAGGCCTCAGTCGAGACCTCTTCTTCTTCATTATTTCATACGAAAATTAAACCCAAAAACCCCCAAATCCCTTCTCCAAGCTTCCAATCCCTAATTTCGAGCTTCCGGATCCTCCACGTTTGCCTAATCAAACTCCATTACTCTTAATCTCAGGTATAATGTCTTATTTTTGTGAAAAATTCAGTTTTACCCTAATTCTAGATTTGCATAAATTGATAAATTATGGCGAATTAGTGGTTGCAAATGTTTCCAATAGCGTAATAATGATTTATAGCATCACATGGTCTACCTATTTCATCTTTTATCGTTAAATTGTGAAAAACATGTATAATTTGTGGTTGTTCATGTATATGTAAATTGTTGTGTATGCCTTGTATCTACGATTGTATACGTTAGTTGGAATAAGATAAAATGAATGAATGAACTAGTAGTATTATATTGTGCACGTATTGACTTATGAAACAAAAAAAATGCATTACTCTAAATTATAATTGTGTGTATTGAAAAATGAGAAAAATGTTAAACCAGCCTTAAGTTGATGTAATACATCGAATAAATGTGTTAAATTAATATGTATTTTTGTAAATGTGAACAGTGAGTAAAACTGTATTTTTTTGTAAAATGCGCGCAGGTAACTGACAAATGTCCCTTAGAGAGTTTTTGGCCCCGTCTGACGAGTGTTGTACATGATCGTTGTATAAATAGTTGTTTTTTTTGAAAAACGACCATTTACATTCATCTGTTACGATGTTTGTCGGATTTGTCCCTGTATTGGACAAGTTATTAACACAGTAAGCATTTACATTTTGTATACTACTTCGTCTCAAACGGTTCATAAAATTTCGGCCTAACTTTTCTTTTTTGCTTCCTACGTACACGCATTTGTGTACAATGTAGGAAACAAACGGGAAATGGTGCCGAAATTTTGTTGAATCGTTTGAGACGAAGTAATATGCGAAATGTAAATGCTTACTGTGTTTGTAATGGGAAGTGGGATGCCTGACCAATGAAAAAGAAAATTTATATAAATTTTTATATCGATACGTTAAAAAATAAAATGTGCCCTATTTGAAAATAATTTTAAATTTGTGAAGTGGTTCTTTAAATTCAAATATTATACGACCATGAAAATAATCTTTTTCGAATTTGTATTCTTCAAAATAAATATTAAATTTTGAACTTCTCATTTTGTCAAATGGGAAAAATGATTGATTATTTTGTTGATCGGAGGAGATGGATGTACCAAAGAAAAGGATGGGGGGCTCAATAAAAGAAGAATTTTATAATGGTATAAACGTGCTTGTTGAATTCACTTTAAGTAATAACGGAAACGATCCAGAAATTCGTTGTCCGTATAGTAGGTGTAGACATTTGAAGTATTTGTTACCGGATATTGTGAAAGTTTATTTGTGCCAACAAGGTTTCGCACCCGAGTATTATGTTTGGGATCGGCATGGAGAAGTTGTAGCAAATACTTTTGTAGAGTCTGAAAGTGTCATTAACGAAATAGTTTCGATGACCCGTATAGAAAATATGGTCGAAGATGCAGCACAATCAATGTTTCCTATGGTTGAAGTTGACGATGATGGAAACGTCGAAGAACCAAATACTGAAGCAATTTTTTTTATGATTTACTAGATGCTGCTAGGAAACCTATTTGGGATGGTTGTAAAAGCGGCACTCAGCTGTCAGTAATCGCAGAATACATTGCGATGTAGTCAAAATACAACATCATTGAAGCTGGGTTTACGGCTGTTGTACAAGTTGCAAAAAGATATATGCCGTCCGATAATCTAATGTGTGAAAATCACTACAAAGTTAAAAAACTTATCTCGGCTTTTGGCTTACCTTATCAGAAAATAGATACATGTTTAAAAGGTTGCATGTAGTTTTGGAAAGAAGACACAAACCTTAGAAATTGTAAAGTTTGTAACCAGGAAAGATACAAACCAAGAAAAAAGAAGGGGAAGGAAGTTCTGTACAAGCATATGCATTACTTACTCATAACTCCACGACTTCAAAGATTATATGCATCTTCTATAACTGCATCTAATATGAGATGGCATAGCGTGAGAACGGAGGAAGAGGGTACGTTGACACATCCGGCCGATGGAGAAGCATGGAAGCATTTCGATAAAACGTATCCAAATTTTGCAGCGGAGAGTCGAAATGTTAGATTAGGATTATGTACGGACGGTTTTTCTCCATTTTCTCAATTTGGTTCTAAATATTCATCCTGGCCCATTATCGTCACATCGTATAATTTACCTCCATGGATGTGTATGAAAACGCAATATATGTTTCTTACTGTTGTCGTTCCTGGCCCCGACGATCCGACATAAGGAATCGATGTATATTTACAACCTTTGATTGAGGAGTTAAAAATACTATGGAACGAAGGAGTAGAAACATACGATGTGTCCAAGAAGAAAAATTTTCATATGTTTGCTTCTTGTTGTGGACTATAAGTAATTTTCCTACCTATGCAATGCTTTCGGGATGGAGTACTGTTGGTCGTCTAGCGTGTTCATATTGCATGGATGAAACACGAGCGTTTTCTTTACCTCATGGTAAGAAAATTTCATGGTTTGACTGTCATCGATATTTTCTCCATGTAAATCATCCCTTCAGAGGAGACAAGAAAAACTTTTTAGCTAATAGAGTAGAAACCAGACAAGCACCAACGATATGGTCAAGCGGAGATATATGAACTTGTTAAGGACTATCCAAAGATATATGAAACTGGCGAGCAAACAGAAATTGTAGGCAAATCAGTTGTTCGTAACTGGTGCAAACAAACTATTTTTTGGGAGTTGCCGTATTAGAAACATCTTCTGCTTCGCCATAACATAGATGTGATGCACAATGAGAAAAATGTAGTTGATAATGTTTTTAACACAATTTTGAATGTGAAAGGGAAGATGAAGGATGATTTGAAATCAAGACGTGATATAGAAGAATTATGCAAATGTCCTGAGCTTCATATGAAACCAAATGACAGTAAAAAAACCCAAAGCATGTTACGAATTAGATAATAATCAAGTTAAAGCTATGTTAAAATGGGTGGAAGGGTTAAGATTTCCTGATGGGACATCATCAAATCTTCGTAGATGTTTTGACTTTAAAAATGGTAGATTGAGCGGAATGAAAAGTCATGACTGTCACATAATGATGGAAATTTATTTCCCGTAATGTTCAAAGAACTAACACCGTTAAAAGTTTGGAAGGTAGTAATAGAGCTTAGTATGTTTTACAAAGAGCTTTGTTCGACTACTTTAAAAGTGCAACGTTTACGTAAACTTGAAGTGGACATTCCTATATTGCTTTGCAAATTAGAGAAAATATTTCCGCCAGGTTTTTTTAATGTAATGGAACATTTACCTGTTCATCTCCCATCTGAAGCACGACTTCGAGGTCCTGTCCAATATGGATGGATGTATCTATTTGAGAGGTATGTAATATGTTATAACGTAATTTAATTGCATTTGAAAGATGAAGTTAATATAAATTAATTTTGCATAGATATTTGAATCATCTGAAGAAAAAAGTGAGGCAAAAAGCACGAGTTAAAGGTTCGATATGTAAATCTTACATCGAAGAAGAAGCTTCGTTCTTTTTCTCTCACTATTTCAATGACCATGTGAATATTTCATTTCAAAGTGTTCCTCGTAATGACGAAGGCGACGAACAAGAGTCCTCTCAAGCAATGTTATTTATTTTTAGATAACATGGTCGGCCTTTTGGAAAATGTGTAGAAATATGGCTAGACGATAGAGATCTTCATGTAGTACACACTTATATTCTTCTAAATTGTGCCGAGGTTGCATCATTTGTTAGGTAATCTGAAATAATAATTTGTGTTTTATTCTTTTATATAATGCATGCGCATGTATAACCTAATGTAATAATTTATTTATATAAACAGTGTATATGAACGTGAACATCCGAACGGAGATCTCAGTAAAGAATTTTCCGATTGGTTTTCAAACTATGTTTATGAGCGAAGAAATTGTGTTGTTGATGAAGGGTTGAAACATCTTGCGATGGGACCAAAAAGAATGGTCAAGACATATCCAATATATTTCGTCAATGGATATAAATTTAACACCAAAGAATACGGTGCAGAAAAATTAACAAATAAGACTAATGTATTTGTTAAAGGTAGTGACTGTCCAGAAAATCACTTAAATGATTTTCGTGGCGTTCTAACACAAATTTTGCAATTGACATATTTCTCACGACCCGCGGAGGAGGTGTTTCTATTTAGATGCAATTGGTTTAGCAATGTTCTAGGTTCTGGAATTAATGTGCACAAGGATTATAATCTTATCGAAATAAAGCATACATCGCACCATCACAAATATGATCCTTTTGTACTAGCCAAACAAGAATTGCAAGTTTATTACGCTTCTTATCTGTCTCTAAAAAGAGATAAAGCAGACTGGACTGCAATTTTTAAAACAAAGGCCAGATTCACATTCGATGGGAAGAATATTTCGGACGAACAAGCTTATCAGGCAGATCTTGAGCAAAATAACGAAATAATAATTACAACATACAGATTTTGGTCCTTTGATCGATGAATCAAATGTTTTGGTAGAAGTGTTTGACAGTGTAGAGGAAAATATCGTCGAAAACGAGACCGAATCTGAATCAGAAGATGATGATGTCTGATATAAATCTGAATATGTTTTTATTTGCAATTGATGTAACTATGTTGAATTCTTGATGTATTATGAAATTGATGTAACTATGAAACCAAATCCGTTTACCACTGTTTACATGTTTTATGTCATTTCCATTTGTCATTTATTTAGCAATTTTTATTAAAAATGCAATGAAATCTGCTTATCGTCGGAAGAGTACACCCATTATGAATTAGGTATAACACACTTCCATTTCTATTTCCATTTCAGTCATTAATTAAGCAATTTATACCGTTGATGTCATTTTCATATGAAATATATTTCATTATCATGTTATTATTCTCTTATATAATAATGTGTATATGTCACAGGTTTATCATTATGTCATATAGGGGCAGGAGCTCTTCCCGATCGTCAGGAGGCGATGGCAGTGGCCCATCGCAAGAGCCACAGCGTCCAGTAGTTTCTTTAGTCCCTAGAACAAAGGGGTAAGAATTAAATTTTATTCAGCATCTTATTTTTTTTATGATATACGTACGTACTTATCTATATCGTATTTAAAAACAGAAGGTTCGACCCACTTCCCTCGAAGGTTGTGTTGGATGTCTCTAGAGCTTCTTATCGCGGTAGGATGAGTGCTTGTTGACCGAAGTGGGATAGCATCCCTCCTTACATCATAGAGTGTATATGGAAGGATGTCCTAGTATGTATATTTTTCTGTTTTCCATTTTCAATTCGTTTTTTTCATTTTTCTATTGTTTATCGTTTAAAGTGTAATTTTTTTTTCATGAAACACAGGCTGAGATAGACATCCAGACAGAGGATATGATGCTGGCACGAGGATACTAGATGAAGAAGATGCGCAAGAACTACAGGGACACGATATCTGAGATTAAGAAATATGGTAAGAAACCACGGTGGATGGGAGAGAGCGTGTGACAAGCTTGGTTGAGATACTTGGAGACGGACGAGGTTAAGGCAAGTATACTAAATTTTTTTAATTATTAATTTGATGTGATCAAAAAATAATTTATCAAATTTTGAATGTACAGACAGAGTCGGATAGAAACTCTGCATATAGAAATAAGAATCTCGTCACTCATCGCGGAGGATCGAAGTCATTTCAGCAGTATCGGCAGGAGTTGGTAAATTAACTGAATAATAAATGTAAATGTTTATGTTATATGATTTTAAATGTATAATAATTGTATGTAACAATCAACTTCGGGAAGCCGAGGCACATGGTCATGTCGGCTATATGGACGTGATCACCCATACGCATGCTGTCGAGCATGTTAATCCAGACGGGACTGTTTCGTATACATGGCAGGACGATAAATCGAGCAAAAGCGATGTAAGCATATTTCATTTATTCAGCAGTAGTAATTGTTTTGCTTGTTAAACTATAATGAAATCAGATATGATATTATTAGTTTGTTAATGTAGGAGAAGTTTATGGAGCAGCGGCAAAAACTCGTTGCTGATACGGGTCGAGATCAGCTGACGACCAATGAGGAGGATGCTATTTTTGAGTCCGTTATGGATCCAGCAGAGCATGGTGAACGATACGGATTTGGCAATCTAGCGGTAAATAATTTACTTTTTCTTAAAATACTTCAAATATGATATTTTCACCTTTTCAAAACAATAAACTTGGATTTTATTCATTTTTCAATTATTGCAGGCCAGCAGTCAGACTAGGGGATGACGGAGTAGAACTCAGAGCGATCTAGCAGATATAGAAGAATTGCGGACTAGAGTGTCCCAGTTGGAGGAGCAGAACCGCCAATAGGCTATGCAGACTGCACAGTTGTTAGAGTACATTTAGCAGTTTGGTGGCCGCTTCCCTTCCTCGGCTGGCTCTGGATCTGGAGGAGATTGATTCATTGCTTGCTTGCTTGTTCGTTCGATTAGGTATGTTTTGTTTGAATTTAGAATGATTTGGTAGACGACTTAGGTAATTGTTGATTTATGTATAGTTATGTTTGATACACTTGGTTCCGTGGTTGTATGAGGATGTGGATGAGGATGTTGATGAATTTGTGTATTAATAACATGGTAAAACGCTTATTGTTAGGATTATTCTTAATGTTGGAACGGTTATGCACATTATGTATTCTATTTTGATGTAATTTTATTTATTTGTGTGTTTATTGAATATTATTAGTTTATGTTTTGATATTTGGTTGGAATATTGTATATTGGATTATGCAGTATTGATATAATAGTGTTTGGAAGAGAAATGTGGTTGGAAGGCTATATTTGCAGCGAATTTTTAAAAAAACAGCAGATTTCCGACGGCTACCGACGGCTTACAGGTTAAAATTTCCGAAGGCTCCCGGCGGCCTGTAGCACATTATTCCGACGGCTTCCGACGGATTCCGACATTTGTCGGGATCCGTCGGAAACCGTCGGAAGCCCTCGGGATCTGTCGGAAACCGTCGGAAGCCGTCGGAATCTTTTATGGCAGCCTCCATCGGAAACCGTCGGAAATACTACTCCCCGACGTAGTATATCCCGACGGCTTTTTCCGACGGCGGCCGACTGCTTCCGACGGCCTCCGACGGCCGCCGACGGTTTTCGGCCGTCAGAAATCGTTTTTCCCCTTGTAGTATTTGGAGAGCATTATGTACTTAGTCTCAACGGATACATCGATATTCAGTCTCGACGCATCTTTACTAGGAACATTTAAAATGATATATTTGTTCTCATTGTGATAAATTACTTAAGGTTACAACACTTTGTAACTACTATGAAAAATTATAAAGTTTATGGATTTTCTATTAAATATACTTTTAATTAAATTAATTGATAATAGGACAAATTATATCAAGTATATAATCGAAAGAAAACACTTATATTTTGAATAAGATTGGTCAACGAGTTAAATATAAGTAATAACTTACATAGTTTCCTCTAGGTCATACTCCTAACTCTATCAAAATCGTGTTATAACTTTTCATTTTTTCTTCCTTAAGAAGTCTTAGTATGCTTCAGGAGTAATCCTCGACTTTTCCAAATATCATCTATCTTACCCAGTGCTCTAAAGATCGATAGCTTTTCATAAAGGACCTACAAGAAAAGTAACAATGAGTTACTACAAATAGGTAAATTATAATGAGAAACAAAGAAGCAAATGTTCAAAGACGAAAACCATACTCGAGGAAGCAAAAGCTCCAAATCTGTGCAGTTAAAGCGCTCGGCAGATTCAAAGCGGTGGAGGTGCAAAAAGTCATAGCGGTGATACAGCGAGGATATAGCGGGATATAGCGGATAGCTCTAAAATAGCATATAAAACTTGTACTTAATGTTTTTACAAATATATAAATGGTAATTAAATGAAAAATTATCATTCAATTGAATTATAATTAATACATAAATGATTTTAAACAAAAAACATGAGTGAATATACTTTAGATAAACGTAAAACTGTTATAAAACATAATTGAATTTAATAGAATATTAGAGTATTTTCATTTCTGAAAATATATTAAAAATTAAATCAAATAAATTAGTTTTATAATTTTTATAATGTATAAATGCAATTTTTTAATTCATTTTATTAAAGAAGATATAGCGGAAATAGCATAATATAGCGGGAATAGCGGGATATAGCGGAAATAGCGGCGATTAAAGCGGAAGGGCTATATTTTGGGGGTATATAGAAAAATCGTAGTGGTAGAAATCCGCTATGAGATATTGCGGGATTATAGCGGGGTAATAGCGGGGCATTAACTACACAGCTCCAAATACATTAGAAGTAAAGAAATTGACAAAAAAGAACTGGTTTTGCCAATTCTTTCATCCTATTTATAGGGTCTATGATGACTTCGTTGATAGATGAGAAGAGAAGGAGGATGGTATTAGTAAATTATTTGTTAACCTTCAAAATATTTATGATTGAGCATAAAGTCTGTGCATCTAGAACTTCATGCAATACTTTAAATGAAATATGATAGGAATGAACGTAAGTATACAAGTTTGAGGTTAGATGATCTAGAGCTATTTTTAAGAAAGAAACAATGTTGGGTATGATATGATTACAAGGCAGGTAGCATGCTTGCCATATATGGATTGTAGAGAAGGTGAAATATCCTTCTAGAGGTTTATTCATTCTATCAAAAGGGCTGGGACCTGGTATCAATTTCAGGAACACAAAATACCAAGGATGGAATCAATCTACTCTTGTTTGATGATTAATGATTGAAAATTAATATGAATCTTTTATTCCAAGTGATCAGGGGTCCTCTTAGATTTTGATGATGAAGCAGAGTCATCTGAAGCAGTAATTTTGATATTAACCATGATTCCTAGATAATTACATAATGTTAAACATATATATCTTAGGATTACGTAGTAGACCAATATAGTGTGAGTAAAACATAATATAAAAGATATAAAAGAAAGGCTTGTTTATGAATTAAAATCTGGAGAAATAAAATAGCAGATAAAATAATTTTTAGTAAGATATAGCTATCAAATGGTTAATATTTAAAGCTAGTGAGAGTGTATTTGTCGGGTGTTTGAAAATAGTTATCAAAGGTATAACTATCTAGTGTCAAAATTAAAGTATAGTTATTGAATGTTTAATAAAACTATCGAAAGTATAGCAATTGAGTGTTTAAAAATTACCGTCGAAGATATAACTATCAAATGTCTAAATAAAAATATAGCTAACAAATATAAAACATATAACTATCGAGTGTCCAAATAAAGTTGTCAAAAGTATAGCTACCAAGTGTTTAAAAACATTGTTACCAAAGGAGTAAATATCAATTATCTAAATAAATCTACAAAGAGTATAACTGTCTAATATTTAAAAAATAGTTGTTGATTTTTTAAAATTTAGCTATCAAAGGTACACCACCTATCAAGTATCTAAAATATATTATCAAAAGTACGATTATCTAAGTTCAAAAATGTTGTTGTCTAAATTTACCTATCAAGTGTCTAGAATTAAACTATCAAGGTATAATTATCAAATGATTAAAAGCAAACTATTGAGGTCATGACTATCAAATCTCTAAAATTAGGCAATCGGATTTATTGTTATCGGGTTTGAAAATCCACAAATAATTTAGCTCAAATAAAATACGAATAAGATCAAAACCAACTCAACTAAAAAGCGTTGAACTTCCGCTCATCTCAGCAAAATTTGGAGCTATTATTAATGAGCGTGGGTATAGGAAAACATTCGAATAAAACTAATTAGCCCAAATCCGTAAATTACATAACAAGTAAATACTAATAAGAAAAATAAAATAAAGAAGGGTGGATAGATTATATTGCGCAAGCTAGATCCTTGAGAAAGTCAAAATTTTAAAGGTTTTAAGAATGGTGATAACTAAAAGTGAATTTGAAGAAGAAAGTGAGTGTTTATATGACAAATTGGGGCTAAAAGCGTGGTAGTTGATGAAAATGTTGGACAACCCAATGGATAAGATAGCAAATCTGACGGAATATCAAGTGTTTATTTAAAGGTCCCTATGAGAAAAATGTAATGATAAAAAATGAAAGTAGGGATCAACATGTAAAAGGATGAATTATATATAAGTAAGAAAAAGAAGAGGAAAGTATTTCCTTTATACTGAAACATAGAGAAAATACTTTCCGAGGAAGCATATGTTATACATTGTTTTTTTAATCTCAAATAAGCACTAATGTTGACGCTTACAAAGAGAGGAAGGCTAAAGAAGACATAAGAATAAAGAGCTATAGAAGATAAGGTTGAAGAGTATAGAAGGTTAAAATGAAATATTTATCAAAGGTTTAAAGAAGAGACATCGAAGATCTAAAAACAAAGAGTTAACAAAGATTTAAAGAAAAGAATTATTAAAGGTTTAAAGAAATAGCTATCGAAGATTTAAAAATAAAGAGCTATGAAAGTATAAAGGAAGTGCTATTGAAGATCAAGAAATAAAGAGTTATGGAGTCTTAAATAAAAGAGTTACCGAGTTTTTATTGAAAGTGATATCGAAGTTGTAGAAATCTCCAAGTATCCTATGTGTCGGCTCCTTATTGTCATGTCACGTCGACATAAGGGAAGATGGAATGAAAGCGAAAAGAAGGATTTATAATATAGTCCCATGTGTTAATTCGATAACGTGTCATGTCATCATTCAATTAGGTTGATCTTAACAGTCCAAAGTTGTTGCATGCCATATGTCAATAATCCGATGCTATATTTTATTAGAAACAAACATGTACCCCACATTAGCGAGGGTCGATTTTTGAATTCTCTTCTTTCTCGTTTTTCATTTATAATCAAAGTGTATATAAAAGCTTGATTTGAGACTTTCATGGCTTATGTCAAATTGTAAAAGACAAATAAATATGAAATTTGCATATGATGTCATGGCATACTTCTAGTCCATGTTCATATTATTAACATCTCTATACTTTCTAGGCCAACTTTAACAGTTAGCATGTGTGTGTGTGAGTGTGTAGATTGTTGTAACTATGTGCCCATGTGCAACCGATGCACAATTCCTAATAGATTTTGACGTATGTCGACCTATTGGACTTTGTACATAACATAGGAACAAATAGTGTCCTAAATGTGCAAGTATGTCATGTATCCTATATTGCATGGGGTACTATATTTATTAAATGAATGGCAACTCGTGCTCCATAATGCACAAGGATGTGGTAGAACATGCATTCCCAATACACGATGGAACCGTGTGTATAATGGTAACTTTTAATGAAAAAATTAGGTTAATAGTCCGACAATAACCTATGTAAGTAGGAATCTTATTCTTGACATATCTCTGCCCGAAAAGGAATTGGATTTTTCAAGGAATGAAGATTTTGGAATCACTGGCAACAAATGGTGGATGAACAATCAAACAACAACCAACGAGTACATTCTAAATTGATTGTTCTTCATAGCTTTTAGGGGGTCGTTGGATAAAACTTTTGACTAACATGTATATTATTAAATATTTAGAGAAATATACTATAAAAAAAATATTTAAAAATAAAAACAATAGAAACTAGAAAAATATAAAATACAAATTTGCAACATTGATATCTTAATGGCATCAAAAAATTTCAATAGCGTAGCGAATGCGTATTTAATTCCCAATGTCTTTTGTATGCTGCATGGTGTAGGCAAGACTTATGCAAATTACCTATGCCTTTCCTACACGCATCAACATCGACATTATACATTTTGTTGATGTCGCATTGACATTGCATAGATATGACATAACTAAAGTGGGATGTTATTTTGGGGACTCTCATGATTTCGGGCAATCATTCTCTGGCGTGCTTATGCTTTGAACCGTAACAAATAGATTAAAAATACCTTTCTCATTTTAGACTAAGAATTTTCTCTATATTTAATTGTAACAAATTTTTTTGGCTTCAGACGATATCTCCACCTCGAGCCAACGAGTTGTTTTCATGGCTGCTAGGAGATAGCCTTCTCGCAGCCTTTAGGAGGCTTTATGAAAATCAAGGATTAGGGCAATGGACGAGATATTAAAGTTCAATCAACGTGGGATAAAAGATTCACAAGGAGATGATTATCAAATGAGTTTATGTAAAGAATATATAATGCCTAAACTACAAGCTGTTTCCTTCACAAGGTTTTTAATCAAGGCATAAATCGTTACTATATAGCTTTGGTTCCACCTAAACAACACCCGTGCCAATCAAGATTATCACTGTATGGTTAGTATTTGTGACGTGCATGAGCAGTTTTGATTTCTTATGTTCGCAAGCAACTACGTCGTCCAGCATACTTATAAAACTACGAAGTTGTTGTAAAATAGTTTTAGCCATGAGATGAGATACTCATAAAGCTGCATAGTACACCCGGGTATACCTTTTAAGAAAGTAAGGTAAATCAATAACCATAACCATGCAGGTTCCATATTTCAATTTGTAGGATGTATCCGAGCTTCTCGAAGGTCTATTGATCTCTGTACCGCAGAGCAGGAACTTATCACTACCATCCCATCTCTAAGTATATCTCCAAGTTAATTATGTGAAGTCCATTTGAAAAGGTAGTAACTATCATTCTTCTACTTGTTATAAGACTGAAAGAATTGCACAAACGTACGTTCTAATATCGTAAATAAATTATAATATATATAAAGCAAGCAGTAAAACATTCATGTTAAAAAAGAAATTGTATTCGACTTACATTTTGAGTTGAGAACAAAAATATCTATCAACAAATAGCAAAGCACATGGTAGTCGACTTTGGTTGGTGATTGGATTCAAATAATTGAAGTTAGGTGACATCATTTTAATTTGTAGCAAAATACAAATTGAACGTCTCATCAACTGATATAGACCGAGACGTTTCTTCTAACGGTATATTAGGTAAAGAAGATTATAATTCCGCACAGTAAATATTCGATTGTGAATAGAATGCAAGCTTGTGCATTACTTTCTTTCATGATTTAGCATCTTTTTGAAAACAAAAATTGAACTAAAAACGTCCATATCTATGTCTTACGTTCTTTTCTACATATACAAGTGGTACCTACGGAAATATATTGAAACTGAAACTGCTATGATGTGTACTATAGCAATACATCGGGCTTCAAAATAAAAGCAACCGACATTTCAGAAAACTTATCTTTCGATGTGTAATGACACAATGTAGTGTCTCATTCCAAGTTATAACGTCCAACTGATGCCACAACATAACAAGGAGTAGATATTTTCTTTAACGACCGAAAGGACATGTAACTACTAATATCAAGCAAAAAAGTCACTGTAGCAGCTACTGGTCACAAACATGATGGGCATATACGTGGATGTTTCTATTGGGCTTGAGCTATATAAAATTCAAGAATAGGCCAACGTCCCAATCGGATAATACTTACACAACAAACATAAAATTTCTTACCAATCGTTGTGCCATAAAATTAGTAGTGTTCCAAACTATAGCTAGGCAGTAAAAAATAAGTTATCATCACAAAATTAATTGATCATGTGAACATTGATCATGATTGATCATGTGAACATTGATCTCTTAAGAAAGATATGTCATGTATATCAAGTGGTGCAAATAATACACAGTCGTAAGCATACATACATAACAAATCTAGCTTTAATATCACACTAGAGACACTTGTTATACCAAAATTAGCTGATAATCCGAATAATGATTTTTTAATATAATCTATTACTAAAGTTATCAAAAATGATCTAGAGAGATCCCAAAATCCGAAACGTAACCTTAGGGTGTTTATAATAAAATTTGAAACTTCTCATTACAAACGGATAAACAGATGCACACTCCATTGAATAATAATAAAGCACACGAATTTCGAGCTTTCTCTTTAATTCTCCCTATAATTAATTTCTCTCCTTACTTCTCTCTAACTTATAATTAATTCATTCATTAATAATTAACACTACAACAAAATGACCATTTTACAACTGCATTTTTACAACTGTCACAAAATGTCAGTTGTAATAAAGGTTTTTCACAACTCTTTTTTTCATAAAGTTGTGATAAACTTATCTTCAACAACTATTTTATTTTGTCAGTTGTAATAGATGTCTATTACAACGTTTTATTTTTGCCAGTTGTAATAGATATTTATTTTTAACAACGCTTCTTTTTCGAAAGTTGTAATAGATACCTATTACAACCTTTTTTTGTCTACCACTTGTAATAGTTGTCTAGTTATAACAATTCTTCTTTTTTGCCAGTTGTAACAGATGCCTATTATAACCCTTTTCATTGCCCATTGCAATAATTAATTAATAATTATAATTAAATAACAATGCTTTCAAATAATTAATAAACAATTAATAATAATTAATAATTACTATTAAATAATAATAATTAATAATTAATTTTAAAATATGAAATAATTAATATTAACAATCATTGTTTAATAATAATAATTGATAATTAATTAATATTATTATTAAATAATTAATATTAATAATTATAAGAAGTAATACTTAATAAGTAATAATTAAGTTTAGTAATTATAAGAAGTAATAACTAAGAAGTATTATTTAATATTTAGTAATTTACTTTTGATAATTAATAATTAATAATTACGATGTTTTTTTTAGAAAGTTGTATAAACTTATTTTCAACAACTTTTTTTTACTAGTTGTAATGGAGGCCCAACTAATATTAATAATAATTAATATCAAATAATTAATAATTAGGAATATTAATATTTAATAACAACCTTACAAATTAATAATAATTAATACAAATAATTAATAATAAATATTAAATAATTAGTACTTAATTATATAATTATTAAATAGTAATTAGTTTTTAAAAATAACTATTAAATATTTTGTAATCAATAATTGGTAACATATACATAATGATTAATAATTAATAATAAATAATAGCTACTATTAAACAATAATAATCTATAATTAATTCTAAACATGAAATAATTTCTATTAATAACTAGTAGTAATTAATATTTAACAAATAATTAATAAATCAATGATCAATAAATAAATAATAAATATTTAATTAATAATTAATAATTTATAAATAATCATTACTATTGTTTAATAGTAACTTAATGCAATTAATAATAAATAATTTATTAGTAATTCATATTAATAATAAATAACTAATAATTTATAAATAATAATTACTATTAAATAACTAATAATTCCTATTAATAATTATTAATTAATAATAATAATGTTCTTTAAAATTAAAAAATTCAAAAATAAAATTCATAATAAAAATTAATAATATCATACGCATCCAGATATTCTCTTTTATGACCAATTTCTTTGACATACATAGGCATTTCTTTTGGTTTAACTAGCTAAATTTTTGGCTCCTTGCCTCTAAATTTTTGGCTCCAATCCTCAAATGTTTTGCCTCCAGTCCTATTTCTGACTGTAAACCTCCGTCTTCTTAAACGGTTGATTAAAAAAATCACTGCACCAAAAAATACTCCCGTCTCAAAAGGCTTCTTCTCCTCAACAAAAAAAATCCCAAGTCATTCCTCTTACCACAGCTCACTTTCACTCTCCCCATTCTCTTGTTCTACCTTGCCTCCGCCCGCATTCCCGGTGTCTTCACCAATGGTCCATGGCAGTCCGCTCATGCCACATTTTACGGTGGCAGCGACGCTTCTGGCACTATGGGTACTTTTTCCAAAAACCCCCTAAACTCGCCTACGTTTTCCCCAAATTTTCATTTCTAATTCCAGTTTATTTTTGAAAAATAGGCCGAGCATGCGGGTACGGAAACCTGTATAGCCAAGGGTATGAAACGGACACGGCGGTGCTGAGCACGGCGTTGTTTAACAATGGCTTGAGCTGCAGCTCTTACTTGGAAATCAAATGCATGAACGATCTGCGTTGGTTCCACAGTAGAAGTCCGTCGATTATCGTGACGGCGACCTAATTTTGCAAACCTAATTTTGCTCAAGTGTCTAATAATGGCAGGTGGTAGTGAGCATTTCGACCTAGCGATGCTTGTGTTTTTGAAGATCGCTGAGTATAGGGCCAAGACTGTGTCTATTGCTTACCGAAGGTAATTTTTACATTTTTATTTTATATTCTACTGATTTCTCGAAATGTAGCAAGATTGGTAAAAGTTTTGTTGCGATTCGTTCGGTGAAAACTTACAAAATAACCACCAACTTTTTTTTCCTTTTGGTATGGAGAGCAGTTCAAACTTAATAAATATGCATAATAACTGGATAGTTTTGAAATCAAAAATTTTCAGTTTTCAAAGAACACATTTTAGTGAAAAAAAGAACTGCTACCTATTAAAATCAACTATTTTAAGGATATTAGAATCAAGGTCAAGTTACTTAGAACAATATAATTTGTAAAGTAGGCTTAAAATTGGAAGATTTGTAGAAAATGGTCACATTCCTGATGTAAAGTAAATGTGCAGAACAAGAAATAAGATTTCATTTACTTTGTTAAGAAAATAGGCATTACCTTTTCAAATCATGATATATTATACTTATAGCTTTTGCAGTGAGTGGATCTAGCATATATTATACATGAGGCAGCAACAAACAACAATGTATCGATTGGAAGGTGGTGAGCAACACAGTCTAAATAAGAGTAGTAGGTATTGCTGAGTGAAGAAATGCAACGATACTGAAGCACTGTAGTAAAAATAATACTGAAGTCTATCTGAACTCTGATAAAAATATAGGCAGTTCACCTTTATGGGGAGATGTTGAATTAAAGTCAGGGGCTGTTAAAACGGTTGGGGTGACCTCTGTTTCAAAACAGAATGGTAGTGCAGGCTAATGCGTTATCAGATGTGTTTGAGGAGTCAGGTGAAGTTGAAGGTGAACAATCGGGAATACAGCAAGAAATGGCATGGAGCATGAATATAACAAGTTGAAAAGGTGTGAAATTCTTTTTTCTTGTTTGGAAATTAGAATAAAATTTAGATTTCTCCTTTTATTTTTCTGACCTTTGACATCCATATTTCACACTTTGTAAATTTTAGTTCAGTTTTGTAAAAAGATGCCAGTGGTGTATATCTCTATAGTACCATCATTTTTGTTTCACTTGAAAATATGCAACATAATCTCCTTGTAGCTGACAATATTTGGTCGCATAAGATGGAACCAAGCTTGTTATATGCACGACTATTAATGAACTTAGTAGAGCTTAAAATGTTTTGTCCTCTTTTACATGGTCAGCAAGTGCCTATACTATTCCTAGTTTAGTACAGCTAATTGTAATTAGAAGTTTATGTTATGTTTTAAACTCGGATTGGAGGAGCAAGTGAAACTGAAGTTTGTGAGGGATAGAGTTACCGATGCCCTGAATGCAACTAAAGCTACCGTTGAAGAGGGAAGTGTGCCTTGTATATGCTTTTTCCTGTCATGTTCGGTTTATACCTTCTCTTGTGTGAAATTATTTTTATAAATCCTACTATTTCTTCATAGGTGGCGGTGTTGCCTTGCTGTATGCATGCAAAGAATTAGAGAAGTTGCAGACAGCTAACTTTGACCCAAAAATTGGCGTTCAAATCATTTAAAATGATTTAAAGGTATTAAATTCAAATCATATGCAAATATCTCTATAACTATGAATCATTAAAAACTTTTCCTTCTAATTAGTCAAAAAATGACTAAAAATAATGTTTTACTCGATCCGGATGCTATCATATATTATTGCTTCAAATGCTGGAGTACAAGGTGTTGTTGCTGTTGGCAAGCTTTTGGAACAGGATCATGCAAACGTTGATGCTGCTAAAGGTTTTTGTTTCTTTTGATTATGAGAAATTTTTATATGAATTTCACATCCTTGCTTCTATATGTGAGTTCAGTATGATTTCTAAATGATATTTTATATACATATATAGGTGAATATGTTGATATGGTAAAGGCTAATATTATTGACCCATTGAAAGTGATCAGGACTACACTAACCGATGCTGCAAGGTACAAAACTCCCTTCCAATCAATAGAAAGTATTTTCTTTCCTCATATTGATATGTACTTTTTTGGTTTTGCGTTCATTGTATCTAGAAATACATCATGATTATATTTAAATTTTAGAAAGGTAATTACTTCAAAGATTAAAATACCAACCAAATTATTATTATTATGAACAGGTGCATTCCATATAAAGTCAATACTGATGAGCACTATGACAGTGATCGACCGTGGCTTGACATAAAGACTTCGTTACCTTCGACTAGTGTATTTCCTTAGGGTATGTGTTTTGCGATACAAAACTTTATCTTTCTTATGTATTTTGTGTTGTATCCTATTTTGGAATGGTTATGTGAGAATGTTGTTTAGGTACTATTTTAGTTGGTGATGTGAACTAATACTTTAGATTGTTTTATTTGGTATGTATTGTGTTTTGTTAGAATTATATAAATATTAATATTTATGAAAGTATTTGATTCAGTTATGTATATTTATAATTTTGGTAAATTATTAAATGGTGCATGCAATTATATTTTTGGGTTTAAATTGCAACTGATGTGGTTGCAATTAAAGTATATTGCAACTGTGGAGGAGGTCGCAGAACATACTAAACTGCAACTGCGTTTAACAGTTGTAGTAGGGATAACTACAACGGTGGCCACGTAGTTGTAAAATTGTTATTTGCAAGGGTAAGAAACAGTTGTAATATACAATATCACAACGGTTATATGCAACTAAAGAACACAGTTGTAAAAAATTGATAGTCTT
The DNA here is from genome assembly GCA_030765085.1 of Allium cepa. Classification (NCBI taxonomy): domain Eukaryota; kingdom Viridiplantae; phylum Streptophyta; class Magnoliopsida; order Asparagales; family Amaryllidaceae; genus Allium; species Allium cepa. The sequence goes on from CM060934.1 coordinate 780,862,103, forward strand.
TTACAACTTCTTAAAATACGACTGTTGTTCAACCGTTGTAATATATCTTTTACAACTGTGTTCCACCGTTGTAATATGCCTCTTTTGTTGTAGTGTAACTCACTTTTTTGTTTAATAGGTCCTTTCAAAACACGTTTACTTTTCAATTCATGCTCGCAAATCTAAAAATTTGAATGAAAACTTTGAGCATGTTCCAGTCTATGATTATTACCATTTAGTATAATACAAATTTCATTCTATTCCTTAGAGTGAAAGCATCAATGCGAACACCACCTCACCATTCGATATTTCAAAAAATCAGAAAATCTAATGTTAAATCAACCAATGCAATAACTTTTTTTCTATGTGCATTCAATTTTTTTTAATCATGTTACTTATATTTACAAAAAATTCCTCCTATTTTCACCATTTGCATTTTATGCAAGACATCTTTAGATATCTAATATATATATATATATATATATATATATATATATATATCCTATTTTATTTGTAATTTGCATTTTTACTGATTATTAAAAATAAAAATCTAACATATTGCTGATCCTTGAATTATACAATCATCCAGGTATTGAATTACGGGTATTATCTCGCTTAATTAATGCAAGCGAAGTTATTTGATGAAATTCTAAATTATCAAATTATCAAATCTGAAGGTTGAAGGCTTATTTATAAAATTAATGCAAGTTATTTTATGCAAGCGAAGTTATCACGCTTATTTATAAAGTTATTGAATTTGAAGGCTGAAAATGTCTTATTTGATGCAATTCTAAATCATGTCATGCTACATGTGTCTCTTTAATTATCGCATCACAAAATCAACTTTGCATTTTTCCTCTTCTGTGATATCATGGTTATCTCATATTTCTTTTATAGCATTGGTTAACTAAAATTATACTGACATCAGTTAATCAATCAGCTACTAGTAGTAATAAAGCAAAAGAATTTCTCGCTCTCTTATTAATTTTGTGACTTTTTTCTATCGTAATTCTCTCAACACATTTTACTTTCCATATCCCACAATTTATTGTTATTATAATATACGCCGTCAAGAGCGTCATCCAGGCGGCGTTGTGCATCGATTAGGCATTTCATTGCAACTTTTACATTCTGCCTTATTATTATAAAGGTTTGTTATGTCCTTTGTTTGTTGCGTAGTTTGACTGTTAAGTTTTTCTTGAAACGCCAAAAAATAGGCATTTTCAGTATATATTTTTGGAGTTTAATGGTCCTCTACCACTTTATTGAATAACAAAGGCGAGAAAGCAACTTACAAAAACATGAAGGAAGGAAAAACAAAAAAATAGAAAAGCAAAGAAGACAAAGAAAAGACAGATGAAAATATTGATCTCAATCACCATGGAGAGCCAGGATTGAGAGCAGTATTTGATCTTAGGATGGAAATAATGTCGTTAACAACAACATGGAAGAGTTGCTCATCAGTTGAAGATTTGTGCTCGAACAACCTTTGGTTTCGTTCATGCCAGATATAATGTATGGTTTTATGTAAGACGAGAAGACGCATACGATCCCTATTACTTTTCCATCTAGTGTTCACGAAAATCTAGTGCCACTGTGAAGCAAAGGAGCCGACGTTAGCAACATAGCCATAAACAACAAGAATTATGTGCCATAATTTCTTAACTAAAGAACATTCAAAGAATAGATGTTCCCTGGTTTCAAGATTTGCATTGCAGAAATTGCAGTTTGTTTCAATTAGGATGCCACGAGTAAGCAATTTATTTTTGGCTAGGCAAGCATCATGAATAACCTTCCACATGAGCAGGTTGTCCTTATGACTCCCAATATGATTTCATATTCGCTAATGCCAAGCATCAATGTTGGGATGTATGTTCTTGATAAGGAACTTATACACCTTTCCAATGGTGTGAGGCTTAAGAGAGGTTCCTCAGGCAATACCAGCTTCAAAAGTTATATGTTGTTCTTTTGCTAAAAGTGACCATAAATTTATGATATCCTGATTGCTACAGTAAGGAAGATTGATAATTCCATTAAGAACGTAATTTCTAGCGAGAGCATTATCAGGGATGCTAGTGCTAGCTTTCTAACTATAGGTTAGAAGATTATTAAGGATAACACCACTTTTTGCCCAAGGAGTGTGCCACAACTTATGGTTGCTTAGAGGAGTAACTTTGTATTTGACCATAGGCAGAAAATCATTTTTGAGTTTGAGAAGAGTTCTAAACGACCAACTTTACGAGCTGTTCCATTCCATGGTCTAAAAATTTGTGTTTTTAATACGATGATTTGTCATCCAAGCTCCCCACAAAGAGTGATTAGGAAGTAAAGGTTATTAAAGTTCCTGGAGGTAGTTTCTTTGTTTCATAGTGACAGATTAAGTATTCCCAAACCACCAGCATATTTTGGCTTGTTAATTTTGTATAACTATAGTGGATGGGTTTTTTGGAAAAACAATCATCATGCCGCAAGAAATGATTGAAGGCCTTGTTTAACATTGATATGAGTTTCTTAAGGAGTATGAAGGTTCTGGAGATGTCAGACACCATGACAACATCAATAGAGCTTATGATAGTCAGACGACCTGCTTGAGAATAGAGCTGAGTTGGTCATTTATTAAGTTTATATTTGATTTACTCAAAAAGCGGCAAGGATTGGTTGGTTGAAAGTTTTGTTGTGGAGAGGGGTATGCCTAAGTATATAGAGTTTGATGGCATATATTGCAGTTCAGAAAGTTGTGTTATGTTAGGCGAATCATGTTCAGATAGGCCACTACTTAATATATGGGATTTATTATGCTTTACAGCAAGACCAGTAGCACATTTGAGGTCATGTAAACTGGACTTGATAGATGTAATGGAGCTCTGGTCAGGTTTGGAGAAGAGGATCAAGTCATCAACAAACATCAGAGATACAATTGTGGGTATTTTACATTTTGGATGAAGTTTGATGGATTTATCATGGACTCTTTGAAGTAGAAACTGATTAAAATATTCCATCACAATGATGAAGAGGTAAGAGGTTATTGGATCTCCCTATCTTACCCCATGACTAGAGCTGAAAAAGCCAAGGAAATGTCCATTGAGTAAGATGGAGAATTTTTTCATAGAGATATAAGAATATATCAAAGAAATGTAGGGGGTTGGGAACTTCATCTGAATAAGAATTGCCACTATGGAGTTCTAATTTAAGTTATCGAAAGCCTTTTGTATGTCAAGTTTCATCATACAATGTGGGGAGATGTACTTTGAGTTATATCCTTTGATTAATTCAAGGGTAAGCAGGATATTATCAGTGACGCTTCAGTAAGGAAGGAATTTTGTTTGGGCGAGATTATTCGCATGAGAATTGGTTTCATTCCAACAGCAAGAATTTTGGTGATAGTTTTGTCGATGACAGCGCAACATGATATTGGCCGAAAGTGAGAGACATGATCAAAATTGGTCATTTAGGGTATGAGAGCAATGACGGTAGCGTTGACACCACCAAGGAGAATGTTAGTTTTGAAAAAGTGTTTTATAGCCCTATAGAACACATCACTAACAGTATTCCGGCATTTTTGGAAGAAATGAGCATTGAACCCATCAGGTGCTCCAGTGCTTATAGCCCTAAGACTAAAAACATCCTCTTTATATCATCATCTCTGGCATAAGTGATCAAGGATGCTTGTTCTTCAGGAGAGATATTTGGGAGTAGAGATTTTTGAATGATAGAGTGATTTAAATCTTCATGAATGTTGGAATTAAAACTATTAGAGAAATACTGAAAGAAAGAGTCATTAATATATTGCTGCTGAGTGTGTTTGATGCCATGCATGTCAGTAATAACATGAACTTTGCTTTTAGCATTTTTGGATTTCGAGGAGTTATGGAAGAAAGCGGTAATTTGGTCACCAAGAAGATAAATGTCCATCTATATGATTGTGTTAATTTCTACAATAACAGCTTTGTTGAATTCATTATATAAAGTGTGCTCAAGGAGGGAGAGATTGATATCATTAAGATTAGAAAGCATATCCTTTTGGACACCTTTAAGTTTTATTCTTATTTGATAAATTCTTTTATTTCATTGTCCATATGTTTTCTTAGTCCATGTTTTGATTGCTAGCTAAGTATTCTTGATTCTAGTCTGAAGCCTGTACATTGGATTACCAAAAATAGGAATATCCCATCCCTGCAAAACAATACCAATAAAATTAGGGTTATCAGTCCAAGTATTAAAAAATTTAAAAGGAGGAGATTTTCCATGTTTTCTTTCAGTCCAGTAGAAAATGAGAGAGGAGTGGTCAGATGTGACAACTCGCAAATCCGTACCCTTTGAATCGACAATAAACCACACATGTTCGACCCAAAAAGTACAGACAGACGGAAAGTCAAGAGAAAGAAAAGAAGAGAAAAGAAGAGAAGAGAAGAAAGAGAGAAGAGAGAACCAAACAGAACGATACAGAATCTCACATCGCGGCGGAATAACATATAATATCATATTAATGATCTTTACAAAACAGAAACTGTATATACATACATCAATCAGAGTTCAACAATCAATCACTAGTTATCAGCAAATAACCTGTCCTCACAATTGCTGATAATATACAAAAATACACAACAATGCGCAAAGTGGACAATTTAAAAAGATATACAAAAATAAAGATCTCCAGCTCTCCTATTGAAGCTTCAAAAGCACCAATCTGAGCCTGTAAATATACTTGGTTTGATCCGAGCATTGAAAGGAAAGAACAGCGGGATCAATTTGGTAAACCACCGTGAGAAACACGCTCAATTGAATCTATTAAATTAACGAACATTTCCTTTATCAAAACAAAAGTATCTCGTAAGACACGCCCACACATAAACACGCACATGTTTTTACCTTATGATAACTAAAACATTTCATATCCAATCCTCTTATATTATACTAGTGTCTAGTGTACAAATAATACTAATCATAGCCGAAATTTTTGTATTGATTAAATTCCAGCATATATCCCAAAATAGGTAATACAATCAAAATGAAAGGCACGTAGTGGAGTTTGGATTTCCATAAAAATGACCAGGTGAAGGGACTACCTTCCAATGGGTACACCTCTAGATGAATGTCCCGAGGAACCATCACAAAGCTCCTTTACAAACACAAGACCGGCCTACCTCTATAACTAGATAGTACCGAATATGTCATCCCCTGTCGTTATCGACCTTTTCTGAGTGCCCTCATTGCATACTAACCACCTTAATTTACATCCTGAACGTCATAGTGGGAAGAAATATGTATAGAAGAGGATATTCATATCCTAATGGGAGCGATCCACTTAGCCTTGTCGCATCTAACCAGGTTTCGGTCATTTTCGGTTGATGAGGCCTGAGGTGATGATTACCTTTCACATATCATACATAACATCACTTTGAATACCACACAGCCATTTCCATTGAATACTAATTGCCTTCCACAAAAATACAATCCTTAAGCTCATACGTCTCATGGACGGTGTTAAGCTAAGAGAAGTTGTCTTCTCCTCCACCACTGATGTCGTTTTGTAAAAACCAATATACATAATCTTTAGAAATGCAATGTCAGACAAACATCCATACATGATAAACCGAAGGTACTTTCTTACCACATTCTGTCGGAAAATCCCTAGAATTAGTAGCGAATAGTCCTTGCAATGGATATTTCATAACAAAGAGACTACTGCTACTGTATGTATATTGAGATTTTAACCCCAAACGATCAACAAGCGGTCCTCCACTATGAAAATCCTGAATATTAATATCATCATAACCAACCTGCACAATCGTCGCGTAAGTTTCGGTCCGAAGTGGTTTTCGTATAAACCGATCCCGGTCTCTTCGCACCAACAACGCAAAAGCGTTTTTCAACCTTATACGGAAACAAAGTCTCATAGACTTATCACGTCTCCAACTTTCAACTTGCTAGCCTTCGGCCAAGAAGTTAGCTCGATAGATTGGAGTAATACTCCGCATTACACGAATCAACATCCTCAACACGAACGATAATCAAGCCTACACAGAAGGCTACATACTAAGCATACGATTAAGTAGTTCTCACATCAAGTCGAGGAACTAAAATGGCCAAATTTGATAGTCAGTTGTTTAACTATTAAAGCAAACAAATAAATATTTAGCACCATAAGCAATCACTAAGCCCTTTTAATTAATCTTTTATTAATTAAATGGATAATTTTTTTATTTAGGCTAATTTTGTAAACAAATTACAACAATAGCTCACTTTGCAAACTAATAACAAAAATAGACTAGTTTAGACCACGTAGGACGCCACATATGCTGGGGCATCTCAAATGCCGTCAGGACACATATTTTTTGCGTAATAACGCTGGTGGCATTTGAGATGCCGCCAGTTAGCGGCATCCCAAATGCCTCTATTTCTGCTGCCTTCTTTTATGTTTGCAGCCCTTTCTCCATTCCACTTCACTCCCCCTTCTCTCAACTCCTCTTCAAAAAAGAAACGAACTCACCCCCAAATCACGAAAAATCAAAATTTCAAGCTTCCAACAACCAAAATCTACTTAGAATTTGAACTATGGCTTCATCATCGTCCCAAGCTCATCCTATAGATATGAAATCCATCGATTTTGTCTCTAATTGTCATTTTTTCAATTTAGGGTTTAGGGCTAAAATTGTTCTAAGATTGCAAATCTATGATTGTATAGTACAATGAAGTTGAGTACTCACCTTGAGCACATGTTTAATTGTTTTTCCATCGTATACAATGAAGTTGTATAGTTGTAAATCTATGGTTCTATACCCATTGAAGTTGAGTATGATCATGCAATGTTTTTGTGGTAGAATATGATGAAATGGCACCCGGACCGATCGATCCTAGTGTGCTTTACCTCCAACCTCAACACCGCACAAACAACATCAATATGATGGAGGTACAAGGTCAAACAATTTGTTATTACTTCTGCAAATTGGTGGTAATTACCATAATTGCTTTGCTTTGTTACTATGTATCGACAGGGGGTTGAGACGGACGGCTTCATAGACCATTCATCAACTTTAAAGCTTGTCACGTCAGTGCATCCAGGCGTGTTGGAACTATTAGACAGAGCTGGATTTGGTGTTATCAATAAGTTGGGATATACACAGCTCGACCGGAATCTTTTGACGGGTTTGATCGATAGATGGCGACCAGAGACGTCTATATTTCATCTTAGAGTAGGTGAGATGACAATCACTTTGAAAGACGTAGCTGTATTGCTTGGATTGCCGATTAATGGGGATCTCATCCTGAAACCGGATTATCGAAGAAATTATATGGAATTGTGCGAGCCCTTGCTTGGATTGGCTCCTCCAGAAGATGTGAGGTGGGGAAATGAATCGATAGCGGCCACGTGGTTTAGGGAGCAGTTGGCCGGTGATATTCCCCGTCGTGCCTCTCCTTTGCAGATTTCCCAGCGTGCCCACGCTATTATGTTGCACATCATCACGCAACGTCTTTTTTGTGATCGATCGAAGACAAGAGTGGCCCTTCAATGGCTTCCATTGTTAGAAGACTTCGATTCATGTCGGCAATACTCCTAGGGCAGTGCAGTGCTTGCTTTCACCTATACTGAGCTTATGAGAATTGCTTTGGTCCAACAACGGTCCGCCGGAGGTTGTATGACTCTACTTCAGGTACGGACATAGGCATTCGTTGTTGCATAGTTATGTATTTCGTAAAACCGTAACTAAATTTAAGTTTCACACTTGCAGCTTTGGTCATGGACCTACCTTCCGGTTGGTCGTATATATATGAAGACGCAAATAATTGACAATTCAAAGCCTTATGGAGTGAGGTAAAACAGTGTTGTTAGTGTTGTTGTATCGACATAGTAAATTTGAATTTCGTATAACATGTTGCTATTACAGGTGGATTAGGCCGAAGAATACAATAATGACCCCCAGACGCAATTTAACCTTCTACTAGAACGAGTTTGACGTCTTAGATTACAATGCAGTAACATGGAACCTGTATTCCGAAGCGGACCTTCATGCACTTCCGGCTATTTGTACATTGGACCGTACGTTATGGCGGGCACGACTTATGATTTTTTGTTTTATACATTTAGCATACCATCTGCCAGACAGAGTCATGAGACGGTTTGGTCTTCGACAGCACTTACCGTATCCTGCTCCATATTACACGCTTCCATACGACGAAGATGAGTTCGAAGCAATGATTGAGTTATGGAACAACCGTTTCTTAACTGCGGAAGACGAGCACGATGTCACTCTGACCAATGAGGAGTATCTTAGCTGGTATTGGAATATCACTCGTCGTTATGTGCTTCGAAGACGAGCGGAGGAACCTGAGCAAGAGGTGGCACCTTACACTCCACGAGCTCCGCTAGAACGGAATGTGGTATGTATTAATATTGACAACTTATGTAGTACTTATGAAACTCATACGCGTTTATGTTATACGCAGGCGGATGGTATGTATCATGTGTTGGACATTATCGATGAGCTTGTGGAGGAGGTTCCTGAAAAGAGCAAGGAAAAATGCTTCTCTATCAAACAAATTATGCTATCCTGTTTGTCGAAGAACAAGATGTCAAGGCCCATCCCACCTCCGCCTCCTCCTCCTTTGTAGTGCCACCATTTATCGAGGATATTGCTCTTCCCTCGTCGTATGAGGACATAGCTACAGTCCCACCAGCCCCCTCACCGAAGAGAAAGTATGGAAGAAGGAAGAAAAAAGAGGGCGAGAGTTCCAGAGCGATATCTTCATAGCATACACAAATCGTTGGGCCATCGCAACCCCCAACGGAAGGGACGCAAGAGGAGGGTAGTGAAGAGCTGTCACTGGAAGAGGAGGAATTCATGCTTAAGCCTAGAAGACCGAAGAAGAAAACTCCTAGAGAATTATAAATTTTGAGATGAAATTTTAGGCTAACCGTAGTGGACTGTTGTTTGTATTTGATGACTGTACTGTTTATTGATCGTTTGTGTGGTATGCTGACTGTAGTAATGACTGCTCATGGTCTGTATTTGTTCGTTTGCGTTATTTGGTTTTTAACTAATGTAGACTAGTGTTTGTCGTTGTGATTGTATAAGTGACTCTAGTATTCCGATGATGGTGTGAATGTTACTGGTTTTGGACTTATATTTGATGTTGGTAAATGTAGTCATGAGCTTAGAAAGTCGCAATGGTCTAGGTTCAAAAACGACTATTACGTTGGTGTCGAATTATGGACATTGTATTTTCCAGTGAGCACGTAACAGAGCGAGAAAGAAGACGGCTATTACGTTGGTGTCGAATTATAGTCATGGCATTTGAAATGACGCTCTGTTACTTTAGATTTTACATTCCATACTACGAACGATGCCTAACATACTTCAAACAATTCACAACGTACTTCAATTATCGATGCATAACATACTTCAAACGATGCAAAACATAACATACTTCAATTACATTTCAATTATACTTCAATAACATACTTCAAATGATGCAAAACATAACATACTTGAATTACATTTCAGTTATACTTCAATAACATACTTCAAACAATGCATAACATAACATACTTCAATCACACATCAAGTTTCTAATATCATTACGTTACATTTCAATTGTCCTTCAACACTCTACGTGGCCACAACGCCGAATACTTGTACCCATGAACCAACAATTTGTTTCAGTATTCCAGGTTCAACTTTTCCAAACGACTAACTTCAGCTTGCATTTCTAAAGCATATTCCACCCCTCTAGGACATAGTGGTGGATCTAGCCACTTAAAAAAATTGCAGCATTCAACTTGATTCGGGTGAATCTTGTGATCGTTGTATCCCGCACAATGGTAGAAACGACGTCCAGCGTTCCTATCATTTTTGCAAACGACTACTTCACATTCCTCTCCATAGCCGCAAACTACACATGTAGCATGGGAGCTTGAGCCTCCACGATTTTGCCGACCTAGGACACCTAGAAGATGTGCATGGAGTGATTGTTGGCCTGGTTAATCAACCGCTGCTTCTCCACGTGATGTTCCACTATACTCATTCAGGGGTTCTTCTTCGAATTGTGTCTCTGGTACAAAATCAACTTCAAGATCGGCACCGCTTGAAATCTCCTTTCCTCTATTTTGTTCGAATTCGTCGTACATTTTCATCATTGTTACGTCATAAATTTCCCAATTGTCCATTATACACCTATGAATACAACCAAAAATACATCGACAAAACAATTGATGAAATTGTACGAGAAAAGTATAATAATTACCTTCGGCGCGATAATGTTGGATTGAAATATAGGAGGGGTTGTTGCAAATTGTTGAAATCGGATGGGAACAGTATCCCAGTACGAAACCTAGAGCTTTTGCTATAATAAATTTGGTAAAGTTAGAGTGTGGGTGGGGTAGTTGAAAAATATAAGATAATATATAGGCAGCAGATGGATGACATCCAAAATGCCGCAGTAAGCGACCTTTTTAATGCCGCAGCACGCGGCATATCAAATGCCACGGCAGGCGACTTTTGAAATGCCGTAAGAAAAGAGACATTTAAAATGCCACAAAAAAAGACATTTCAAATGACTTTGGGAATAATAGTTTCGTCCAACATTAGTTTACATAAACATTTGTTCTCAGACAAAGTAGAATGCGTTCGAATCAGGATTACATACAAAATAAAACAAAAACATTAAGTTGCTGTATTGCAACGATTTTTTTATGACCACGTACACCACATTTGCCGCACCTATTTCCTTTAGGATTCTGCATCTCGTCCATTGTACCTTTAATTCAAGTTGAACGTGGGCGTCCTGGTTGTCTTTTAGCGACCGGAGGTAGGACCAATTGACTATCACTTGAACTCCAATAACGTTTATCTCGTACCGGGTGAAACTCAGAGGTGTAAGATGCCAGGTTCGCTGTGGAATACCATGCTGAGGCAAAGTCGTGATTGGCTCTATTTGCTCCGTTGGAAACCATTGAGCTAGCGACCATAACATGCATACACGGTAGGTGCTCTAAAAGAGGGATGTTGCACATACAAGAGCAACTATTACCGTTGATTAGTACTTTGAACTCGTCACCAAAATAGTGTACAACTTGCCACTCAGATTGACTAAATCGAATAATTCTTGTATGCCTAGCTTTGTTATCTCTTTCAGCGATCTTAGCTTCCCACTTCGAAGTTAGACGGAAAGACAGTTTTGCTGCCACTTCTCTTCGTTGACAAAAATAGTCAACCGACTTGAAAAAGGTGCGTGCAAATAAAGCTTTGACAGGTAATGACCTAGCTCCTTTAAGAACACCGTTGAAACTTTCTACACAATTGGTGATCATGACATGAAATCGACCGCCATCATCTTTACACAATGCCCAGTTCTCCTCATGTGCTTCCAAACTCCTTTCTATCCAATTGTAAGCCCTGATGCTTATAGTTTTTATTTCTACACGTATTCTGATGTACTCGGCTTCTTCCGCAGCACAAGCTGCAGCATAAAATAGTTCGGTTAATCGTTATTCTCTGAACCCTGCAGCTTGAAAATTAGCTTTAAGATGTCTAGCACAAAATCTATGTTTATGTGGCAAACGCCATTTCGATTCCAAGGCTGATGGTATTCCTTTCATTCTATCCGAAATGAAGGTAATTCGTCGATTGTTCACACTGTGAATGAACCGCCGCATGCAGGCAAAAAACCACCCCCAACTATCCCCGGATTCGGATTCGACAATTGCGTACGCTAAAGGGTATAGATGGTCATCCACATCAACAGCAGTGGGCACAAGTAGCGTCCCTTTATATTTCCCGTACAAATGTGTCCCATCAATACATAACAACGGACGACAATGAACAAATCCTTCAATACAAAGTCCAAAGGCCCAAAAAGCTCGATCGAAGACTCCATAATCATCAGCCGTAACTTGTCCAACACTTCCCCGGTTCGATCTAGTTATTTCAGCAAAATATTGCCTTAGACTACTATATGACTCAGCCCAATCACCATAACTTCTTTCCACCGTCTTACCCAAAGTTCTCCAAGCCTTCATATAACTAATTTTCACAAACAACTATTCTTCCATCAAAATTTGTACCGTTCTGGCTGTAATGTTTTGATCGGTTTTCACAAAAGCTAATATTTTTGCCACTACAAAGTTAGACGTCGCCTGCTTGTGGGTGGAGTTCACCATTGGATTAGCACAATTGTGTTCGCTAGGATATTTCCTTACAAACCACCAATTCTGCTCTGATTTTTTTGAGACAATAAGATGAATTCTCCATGGACAATTTCCATCTATATTGTAAACGTCGGTGTATTTGGTTTTATTTGATTTTATAGCTTTAAAAGATACGGCACGCAAAATCGACCATTCGCTCAACTGTTGTAACAACTTGGCTTTCGTCTCAAAAATCAAACCAACTTTAAATCCATTCTGAACGCTTACGGTTGAAAACATCTCATTGTTGAACCCAAGATTTGCAACGATTGACCTTGCCATAATTTGTGCATTGCATAAATCATCATCTAAAGGAACTTCCATTTCCACCTCATCGCTGTCTTCAGAATTATTGTCTTCAACCGGAAAATCATAGTTCAAAGGTTCATTGTTCACTTGCATACTACCTATCCATGACATGTCGTTCTCCACCATGTTCACTAAATCCATACTATGTACGGGGGGTTCATCATTGCCATCTTAACCTTCTTCCCCGTCCATCTCAGTATCAACATCTTCATTGTTCACGTTTACGTTTACGTTTACATTCTCCAAATCAGCATTAGATTGCATAGCAGTATCATTCGCGTGGAATCTGCTATTCAAACGTACGTGTTACTTTAAAACCATTACCTTAATTACTACCTACACAAATTTGTTTTTTCATGAGACGTACCTCTGACTAAGATCATATAATTCGGACGGAGTCGGATACATAAATTGAGACATATGGCATTGTGATGGTCCAGTGGGACTAGGCGGTGTTGGTCGACAAGGAAGATAACTGCATATAAGGCAAAAAAAATTGTTAAGCTGCGCCAAACTATCAAATTAATAGGACCTAAATTTCATAAATAAATGTTTCACCTTCCGAGCAAATGCGTAAAGCTGCCTTGACTTGGATAGGGGTACGTATACTAAATGCCCTGTGGATAGGTCATACACGGAGGATATCCATATAGACCTTGTCGTTGACCGTACATCGCTGTCATAGTCGGGTTAATGAAACTCAAGGACGTGTCTCCACGGCTGATACTTACTGCCTCAACCGTTCTTCGGTGCTCCTCAATAACACTGTTAACTTCTTGTTCTCGTACGGGTTCTTCTAATTGCAAGCGCCTAATTTTCCCAACAAACAGCTCAATTGATTTCGATGTCGCTGAAAATATTAGCTCGACATCGTCATCAATGGCTATTTTAATGGCTTTCGATCCTGAGTCTGTCGGCCAATTACACACTACCTCTATGTCAAATTCTTCAGATTTTATCTTGGTCGCTTTATAGATCGATTCTTTCAGCTGCATCAAATTACAACCTCTCAACACTTTAGCTGGCTTACATGACCCCCCACATATTTTCCACAATTAAGTTCATCAACAACCAATTCGCCATCGAAATAACATATGGTCGGAACACACTTGGGAGCCATTCTACAATTTATTCAATCAACTAGTAAACTATTGTCACTTGAAATCAAACAACAAATAAAATTAAAAAAAATGGAACTAGGGTTACCACAAAAAACATACCTGCTATAGCTAATAACTTGTCGAAGGGGGAGTGAAGTGGAATGGGGGAAGGGCTGCAAACATAACAGAGGGCAGCAGAAATAGCGGCATGTGGGATGCCGCTAACTGGCGGCATCACAAATGCCACCAGTGTTATTACACAAAAAACACGTGTACTTGCGGCATTTGAGATGCCGCCAGCATACGTGACGTCCTACGTGGCCTAAACTGGTCTATTTTTGTTATTAGTTTGCAAAGTGGGCTATTCTTGTAATTTGTTTACAAAATTGGCCTAAATACAAAATTTATCCTAATTAAATTACTTGCCAAATATTCCCTTCAACATTATCTTTCAAAAGATATATTCTCAAAATCATTTCAACATTTCAATATTGGAAAACATTTCCATATACTTATTTAAAAATAATTAATTCACAAATCAATTTATTTTCAACACCTAGAAAATATTATATATACTTAAATCAGGGATCTAAGTATGTATTTTATTCTTTAAGAAAAACATTCTCTTAAAAATATTTATTTGGGTCAAAATGAATGTTGCGCAAAACATCATTACGATAACCCAAATCATTAGTATAGGGATTCGATAATTAGATAGATATGTAAATCCCATATACTATACGAAACATCTCCTTCCAAAAATCATTCACTATAACAACAGTGTTAAAGTCCATTATTTCCTTACTTCTTGGAAACGTCTATTTCAACAATGAATGTTGAAATCTATGGTTTCGATACTTAACATGTTTTTTTTGAAAACCAGGGAAACCTGTTCCATCACCACCGACATTGCGACTCCTGAACATTAAACATGGAGGAACATAACTGGCCCGCCACAACCGTGTCCCCATGTAGACCAGACCTTTCGGTAGGCTTGAAGCATTTGCTAGGAATCGAACTCCTTACCTCATACGAGGGAGGCCATTGCTCTTGCCAACTACGCCAAGTGCGCTTCTTTTTATAATATTATTTCCTAAAACATTCATTTAATTTGAATTATTATACATTGTCCACAATCGTGAATATAATTCTCTAAACAAATTCATTATTATTGCACATTTATTAAAGTATTATCCACTGGTCAAAATCGTGAATATAATACCTCTAATAAGCTTCCATATTTAACTTATCAAAATAAGTTGAATTCGGATTCATAAAATAATGTTTATAAATTCCATTTATTATTTTATAAAAACTTCCATATACAAAATTCCTTTATTAACCAAACTTATTTTCTCTCATTTACATGCCAAAATCAAAATTATATGTTAATTACTTATAATCTCTTATTTACAAATTCATTCTTTTTATAACATCATCAATTCTTTAAATCTGTAAATCTTATTTACTTACAAGATTTAATTTTAACTTCATTTTAACATTTACAAAATCCTTATAATTCCATCATCTTGATTTATAAAAATTCAATTTTATAAATCTTATATATATGCCATTTACAATAAGTCAAAAATCTCAATTTAACTATTTTACCAAATAGTTAACTCCATACTCTAAAAAATCACATTTTGATATATATCACAAAACCATAATTTTTATAACATTAAATTATAACATTAAATTATTTAAAATAAATTCATTCCTTAACAATTCAAAAATTAATAAAATATCTATTTTCAAATTCACTTTGAAATCCCTTTTTAATTTTAAATATCACTTTAACATTTTTATTTACCAAAAATAGGCCCAATGCTGCAACAGTACTAAATACATCAATCACGACATCCAAATCATCATATATCACACGATAATAGCATATATCACAATATTTATTAATAAGACCAATTCTAGTGAGGAATCCAGTTGGATCCCTCCAACCTGTCACTTGCAATAAATATACATATTAGAATATGTGTATAATGTCTGCTTTGAGGCAGACGCACGTACAAAGGTCATCTGTTCATACACGGGAATGTATAAGGTCTCATCTGCTCCAACAGGCGGGAATATATCCAAATACCAATCAATATATAGAAAACATATCATATATAATCCGAACAATCATCAATCATCATAGAATAAATTTATTTCTCACTTATATAAAAAATGTCAGCGAGTCAGAAAGAGTGAGTTGTACTCACTTTGGTTCCAATAGTAGTCGCAGTGTTTTATTCCGAATAAAATTAGACATGCGTTTAATTTTATCCAAAATTTTCACCAGATCCAATCAACTCCAAACCAACTCTAAAATGTATTGTTGGTCAATACGGACCCAACACAACTTGTTTTGTCAAAAACGGACCGCGCATGAATAAGTTATGATATTTAGAAGTTTACACAAGTTAAATATATAATTAATTTCAGCTATCTTTTTAATTTTAAAACCCTACTCAAATCTAGCCGTTTGATCTGGCTTCTTCCAATTTGGGCTACGCCTTCTTTTCTCCTTCCCCTCCAGGTTTCGAACGTGAGCAAACGCATAAAGCCTCCATCGTTCATGAATTATCGAGCAATGCCATTTCGAAGCCTACATCCTCATGCGTCACCGCCGTAAATGACGTGAAGCTCGGCCACTTGTCCTCCTTGAAAATCGAGTATGAACACACGGTCTTGGAGTGAGACTTGCCGATGATCTACCACCCTAAAATTGATCACAACCGTCGAGAACGAAGATCTTACTGCCCTCTACAATGTTGTAGTGAAGTCGAGACAAGGAAGTTGATGGATTGAAAGAGATCGAGGGAAGAAGTTTTAAGATTTTATGCCATTGAAGTTGAAAATGGCGGTTGTAACCCTAGGCTAGGGTTTTGTTGAGAATAGAAAAAAAAGTTAGGCCTTATATAGAAAATTTCACGACACTATTCACCCAATTTTTTTTAAACTCCAAACGAAGCTTGCCGCCTGGCATTTATATTGTTTTACCCCTATTCTAAAAACAATGGAATATATAATGTAGTGACCCGACTTTCTATCACCAGAAAATCGCATCACTAATTAAGAAAGAAAGGGATAGAAAAAGAAAAGAAAGAGAAGAAAGAGAAAACAACACATCAGAATCTCACAGCGGAACGATTTAAATATAATATAGAACATATACGTAGTATTATATACATCAGAGTACACAACTAAATATCTCAATTTAGAAAGTTATAACACTTCTGTCTAATATACAATACACGAACATCAACACAGAATAACACACAGCGGAAACACTAACTATATATCTACACGCTGAAGCCTCCTACTCAAAAGCTCCTCCAGATTTCGTCAGGGATAACCTGAATCACTTGACTACTCATATATAATATGAGTACCCAAGAGTTTAATAAAACAGAAAATAAACACTCAGGTCAGACAGGGGTCTGGTGTGAGTAAACGGTTTAAGATTGCTTAACTTTAGAAAATACTTTGAAAAGGAAAGGTATCACGTAAGACTTCCCACACATAAACATGGAAAAGTTTTTACCTTACGCTAACCAAAACATTTGATAGGAAATCCAGTGATATTATAATAATGTCTAGGGTTTTCAAATAAATATGAAATAGCCTAAATTGTTACATTCATTAAATTCCAGCTACTAGCCACAAAAGTGGGTAATACAAACAAAACCGTAGGGTCTCGTAGGGAAAATGGGTTTCCATCAATGTCAGGGCTACTGGGGTACCGCCCGTCACAGTACGTGGCCTAGATCACCGTACCGAGGAGTACTCCCACTCCCCTGCAACACAAGGCCGAGACCCTTCCTTACTGAACAGTCCCGAACAAGACCACCCCACAGTTGGCTGCAGACCAACTGCCCACACAGCCGAAATAAAAAGGGACTTCTAGACAGGGATGTATCTCACTCTCCAGTGGGAGCTACCCACGAAGCCTTGCTGCACCTCCCCTGTTTTAGCCATTCCCGGTTGATGAGGCTTGAGGCTGCGATTACCTTTATAGGACCAATTATCTTAGAATGCTCATCGTCCGCCTGATGATGTGCTGAAAGCATTCAATCCATACAAGTCCGTTCCGGGTTCGAACGGAACCGAAGGCACTGTCTCGTTGCACTCATATTGGAATCACCCTCAGAGTCAAAGACCATAGCCCTTGCACTCTGAATCACCATCTCGAACCTATAAGCACTATTCCATCAAACTCATTACGGAATCACCCACAGAGTTATACTGATGTATAGCCCTTACACCTGAGTCTTCACTTGCTCCACTTGGATTAACGACCTAACGTTTAATTGGAATCGATGTGGTTTTCGGATATCCAAATATGGAAACCCTATCCCGGTCTCACCGAATCCAAACGCCATTTTAACGTCCAAGTTATACTTAAGGGATTTAAGCAGTAGATATTCATAATATCACTTAACATAAATGGATGATTCATAACACACAGATAGATAATTCACAATTATCTCACTCATCCATACATATCACAAAGCAGCATATATATCACATCTCAGATATATCATATTCATATCACAACATATCAACCAATGACATGCAATATCAAACAATATCATTAACTCATCCAATGATACTTATCATCAATCATTAACCATTCATAAACAAGTTTTGATCCAAACTTTAATTAATTTAATTAATCCTTAAATTAAATTAATTTCATGCTTAATCACTTGGATTATCATCAATCCAACTTCTTATTCCTTAATTCATTACAAATTAATTAATTAAACATCACTTAATTATCCATTAAATTAATCATCCTTGATTAATTATCACTTAATTACTTTTAAGTAATTATTTCTTAATTACAATTTAAATTAATCATCTTGATTAGTTACTTCTTAATTATCCAAGTAATTATCTCTTAATTACTCTTTTAAAATTAATCATACTTGATTAATTACTCTTTAATTATTCTGATAATTATTCTTTAATTAATCACACCTAATTAATTACTTTTAATTAATAACACTTGATTAATTACTCTTAATTAATCATACTTAATTAATTACTTTTAATTAAACCTACTTTATTAACTACTTTTAATTAATCATATTTAATTAATTACTTATAATTCATTACCTTTGATTAATTACTTTTAATTAATCTCCTTTAATTAATTACTTTAATTATATTTAGTAATTAAAACTTAATTATAAATTAATTATTCTTTAAATTACTAATTAATAATTAATTAATTATTTCCATTAATTAATAATTACTTCATTAATTAAATTTCTTTCTTACTTAATTACTTTAACATGTAATCAGTCACTTAATTAATTATTCTTAATCCTTTTATTAATTAATCATTAATTAAATAATTTAAACCTTTAATTAATTTTATTAATTAATTCTTTAATAACTCAAGTGATTAATCCTTAATCACATCACTTAATTACTTCCATAACGTAATTATCATTTACTTAATTACCTTTAGTAATTAGCCACTTAATTACTTAATTACTTTCCAAAGTAGTTATATTAGATTAACCCATAAGTGATTATCTTAATTAATTACAAATTAATTATTAATTTAATTTTTTTAACTTAATCATTTAAATTTAATTTAAATGATTCTTAACTTCTTATATTATAAAGATTCTTGATTAAGAAAACATCATCTTAATTAAATCATCTATATTAATCAATAACACTTGATTTATAATAATAAGTGAATTATCTCAATTATTCTCACAATTTCTTTATCTTTAAAGAAATCAAATTTCAAATTTACATAGATTAAATCTTATTATAATTGATTATCAAATTCTAAATCATTAATCTTATTTAAAATAAATTATGTTTGAAATCAATCAGAATTAAATAGTTTTTATCATTCAAATAAAACCTTGAACTTTTCCAAAGTTATTAAATAAAATTTCTTACAAACTTTATTATTAAAATTCTACTTATTTTATTTAAATTTTTTTTCCATATATTTCAAAATAAAAGAACTTTGTTTAGAACTTATCATTTAAACAAATTTAGTTTTATAATTAATACTTGTTTAAGCTTGGGTTTTAAATTTTTTAATTAATTACCAAAAATCAAGTTTCTTTGTTTTAAACTTTTTAAAAAAAAAACATACTGTTACCTACCAAAACTAGCTCACCCTAAAACACGATCCATCAATTACTCAAACCTGAGTATCCCTCTCCAAAAACTCGCGTCAACCCTGAGTATAACACATGTTAACTCCGAGTTTCCCTTCCCAAGCCTGCTTTGAGAAATAACCCAAAACTCCCGAGTCCATCTTCGAGTCTTCCTACCTCTCTTCTCAGAACCACCACTGAAGCACGGATCCGTGCACGTTAACGTGCACACCGCCGTTGATCGACGACGATCTTCCCTCCGGCTTCCACCAAGTCACAAACAACCCCAACCATGTAACGCGCAACCCAAAAAACTCAAATTCGATCAACAATCGAAAACTGCCCTTCAACCCAAAACTGTTCGAATGCCCCACCATTAAACTCGACCAACGCCAGCCATCCCCCTCACCGGACACCACACCGCCACTACCGTAGCTCCCCCACATCCCCTTGAACCTTCGACAATGCATGCGATCACTTCCGAAAGCAACGTGATGTCGCAACAACCCAAAGAACAGCATCGGTATATCAGGTTGCTAAACCCTAACTCCTCGATTTACGATCAACACAAACACTAATAAAATCCCATGGCAATTTTCCCATGATCCCTGATGCCCCCTCCACCTTCGAGTTCAACCACGACAACCCTAATGCCGTAGTTCGCCATGAAATGGCCAGAAAACCCCAAACAGATGAATCCAAAAAGCTCACTAATTACCCCATTAAAAATTATGACTCAAGTATTAAAAATCATAATTTTCTATTTGCAATTCAATTATGAAACCAAAATTAAAAATTGAATTCATGAATTTCTAAACCAAATTGAAAATGTACTGTAAATTCAAATATTTATAACAAACTATTCAATTTAAAATCTTGTAATTATTTTTAGATGATAGCTTATATGATTACAAACAATCTTTATTTACACATCATAAACAAATTTGGATTCAAAATTGAATTATTGAATTTACTAAGAAATCCATGTCTGTTTTTATCATACAGAGTCCATTTCAACAGCATAGTCAATCAAATATTCAACATTCCAATATGCATTCAATTTTAACTGAGGTATTCAGGTAATATCACAATATTCATTCACAAAAACAATTTGAAATCCAGGGTTTAAACTGTTTTTAAATTCATTTACTCACCTTGATTATGTAGAAGGCAGAACTGCATTTTTCCAGGCTTTCAATTTCCTTTGCATGTTGAAAACATTCTAGTTGCTGTTGATTTCCAGCTTGCATGTTGATGTTTACATCTTGTTACTTGATTAAACTTGCTTTGATGTTGAGCTTTCTTTTGCCTTTGATTTAAATTATCCAGACTCCTTCATTTTGTCTTTAGATTTTACAGTTTTTCTGCATTTATTTCTTTTGATTTTTGATCTTCATTTTGATTCAGAATGAAGAAAAACATTTGCTGAAAATAAAAATCCTCTTTTACTTATAATTAGTTTTAAATTTAATTTTACAAGAGGAAGACATTTGTCATGTTAATGCCATAATTAACTTACACATAAGCCATTTAATTTACATTTGTCTTAACATACATTAATTGGTTAACAAGTGTTATTATGTTTAATTCTTATTTTACAAAAGTTATTTTCTCAATGTTTTATAGATGTTTTAAATGTTATTTCTCTTATTAAAATTTATGTAAGCTATATATACTTGTATTTATGTAATATTTATGTAATATTCATATGAAATCAAGTAACTTACATTTTGATTCATTTTAATGTTTATATGTTTGAAACATCTATTCTAATTCAACTCTTAAAATTTTAAAACAAATTTATCTCGTGTTAAAATTAAAATGAAAGGATATTAAGCAAGTGAACTTTTAAATTTAAATCTTATCTAAAACTCAAGTTGAACTATATGTTTATAATAATAAGAAATTAACTTTGTTATTTAAAATTTAAATTTCAAATATCATTTCAAAGGCATTAAATCAAATTAACATTTCAATTTCAAAACTATATATATTAAAGTTTGAAAACTCTTGTTAAATTCAAAATTAATAATTTTCCTATTTCAAATATATATACAAATATATTTACACATTTCAAATAGAAAAACATTTTAATATTAAATTTGTTAATTACCATATTAAATTTTAAAACAAATCTCAAATCACAATATATACATTCATATATATTACAATTTGAATATATAAGTTTTATTACATTAAACATTCCCTATTTACAAGATATGTCAATATATATATTATAAATAGAAAATAAAATAAGTCTTACCGATTACCAAAATAAATATTCCAAATTAAAATGCTATAAATTTTCAAAAGAATTTAATCTTGCTTATTTGTATTGTTAAGAAAATGTTTATAGATATTAACAAATTATTATCATTAACCTTTAAAATAAATTTAACTTGTCAAATTATAATGTAAAATGATCAAATCAATTTAATTATTATCAATGATTATTAAATTGATATTGCTCAAAATTTCGGGTCGTTACATTCCTTCTCCCTTAAAAGAATTTCGTCCCCGAAATTTAAAAGCAAAGATAATTTAATAACCCAGCTAAAGAGTTTAAATTTAAATTAGTAATCACACAATCAATCATAGCAACCAATTCAAACAAATAAGTTTATCTATCCAGAAAAATTCTGAATAGAACTTACTAATATTATCTAGAGTTTTCCAGATACCTATACTGGAATACTCGCTCTACAATTCTTAAGTAACTACACTACTAAAACCAAGAGCTCCCTCATCTGATCCTACAAATCTGAACAAGATATCAGAGTAAACTCAAAACCAGCCCAACTACCAAATCCTTTAGAACTGCTGATTCTATCACTCGATGAATCATACACATATTCCTTAGAAATATGTGAAATATAATGAATTTCAGTTATTCAAACTGGCAATTCCTTCCTGTAGATCAAAATCTAATCTCTAGAGAACACATGAAAACTCAAAATACCTCCAGAGCGAACCCTTCAGTTTTACCAAATCTTATATCTCTTTTGATCAGATAAAACTAAGTCAATATCCAAATTCTAACTGCATATTCCAAATCTCCTTAATTCTTAACTGCATAACTCTTCTGATGCTCCGAGTCACCTTCAATATTATTGATCAGCCTAACCCTTGCTAATTGCTTAATGAAACAACATGACCAACTCAAACCAAATCTCCAGGTCCTACTCAACAAAGTGGCTTTCCCAAAAATAATTTGCTGAAATCCAAAATACAACTCTATACCACAAACATCAATGGACTTCAAACCTACCTCTCTTATCTAGAATAGCCAAACATTTGTACTTGACAACCTTGCCTACCAAATCCGGAAAATTCCTTCATACTTGAATTTCCAGTAGAAATCCTCTACTGCAACATCCGGTTGCTCCTATTCTAGAATAACTGCTAACTTGCATTCGCTGCACAACTCTGATCTAGAGTAAATGAGAATGCTATCAAAGAACATAAGCAAAATCTTTCTTCATACACTATCCATCCAACTCATAAAATCTCAGTGACCATTCCACTTGGTCAAAACATCTCAACAGAATCTCAACTTAGAATAAGATGATCAATCCTTCTCCCAAGAGTCCTGCGCTGCCTCACCAAACTCTTCTCGTACTACGAGTCATCCCACTATATGGTTGAACCATCAATATTACTCTTGAATTCCAAGTTGATAAGAAAACTCAATCTCCGATCCGGGTCAAATTCTAATTCCCTCAAAAACATCTGGAGACCCTCCAACTACTTCCATAGCTTTTACCCCCATATGAGATGCCTCAATCTCAAACCAAGAATACTCAAAGATTCCCAAACTAATCGCAAGTCACTTTTGCGATTGCACTCAGTTCTGATTCCAAAGAACTGTCTCCCAAACTAGAACAGCTTTTCCTATTCAAGATAAATCTTAAGCACGGCTTATTTATCAGAAAAACTGATAGATCACTTCCAACAGATATCCTACTCTACCGAGCCTTCCGAAGAAAAGGTTAAGTCTTCACTATCTGCCCAATCTGCTGATAGTAGAATCCCAAAGATTACTTAATCATCGAAGAATAGGTCCATGCTGCTTCTTCCAAACTTCACTTTAAAGATACAGCTAAACCAAAGATCCTCCTTAACCAAAAGCTCCTTGAAACTCAAAATTATCATCCAATTCCACTAAAAATTCTTGAGACGAGTCGACATCTTCTCAAGAAACTCGGCTCCAAACCAAACACCAACCACTTATCTTCATAAGGAAAACAAATGAGACCATGTCCGAAATGAGGTAACTCATCGACCTTAGTCTCAAACTTCACTATAGATAAGAAACTCTTACTTGAGATCCAGAAAATCTCTAAACATCCAAATTTTCATTGCAGTAGACATCAATTGCTCTTCCAACACCATCTAAATCTGCCTCCAAAAGAAACATCTTCAGAACCATCTATGGAAACTGCATCTCACCATATAGCTATTCCTTCCTGAAGCTATCAAGATACCACCACTTGCTTCTCCTCAGCGGACAACTCAACTCTTGGAAATTCCTGCCCACTTGAGAGCAAATCAACCTCACACTTCAAGAATATACACCGTTTCTTGCAAATACTTCCTCTGGACTCAAAGAAATCCTTTCATCAATCTACAAAGCTTATTCGAGACGGTATTAGGTCTACAATCTCGACAGACACATCCCCAACCACAACATATAAGCCTCAACCATTAGTGGTAGTCGTGTTCCACACACTCCTACCTTATCCACCTTTATAACCTATGTTGGAAAATCCGAACAGATAACCCAACAGATTAGGTAGTTATATATATATATATAAATTACAGGTACGCTCTCTCAAGATAGACACCACTCTAGAGCCTAGGTATTCACTCAACCTAATGCTCTGATACCAACTGTAGCGATCCGACTTTCTATCACCAAAAATCGCATCACCAATTAAGAAAGAAAGGGATAGAAGAAGAAAAGAAAGAGAAGAAAGAGAAAACAACACATCAGAATCTCACAGCGGAACGATTTAAATATAATATAGAACATATACATAGTATCATATACATCAGAGTACACAACTAAACATCTCAATTTAGACAGTTATAACACTTCTATCTAATATAAAATATAAGAACACCAACACAGAATAACACACAGCGGAAACACTAACTATATATCTACACGCTGAAGCCTCGTGCTCCAAAGCTCCTCCAGATTTCGTCGGGGATAACCTGAATCACTTGACTACTCATATATAATATGAGTACCCAAGAGTTTAATAAAACAGAAAAAAAAACACTCAGGTCAGACAGGGGTCTGGTGTGAGTAAACGGTTTAAGATTGCTTAACTTTAGAAAATCCTTTGAAAAGGAAAGGTATCACGTAAGACTTCCCACACATAAACATGGAAAAGTTTTTACCTTACGCTAACCAAAACATTTGATAGGAAATCCAGTGATATTATAATAATGTCTAGGGTTTTCAAATAAATATGAAATAGCCGAAATTGTTACATTCATTAAATTCCAGCTACTAGCCACAAAAGTGGGTAATACAAACAAAACCGTAGGGTCTCGTAGGGAAAATGGGTTTCCATCAATGGCAGGGCTACTGGGGTACCGCACGTCACAGTACGTGGCCTAGATCACCGTACCGAGGAGTACTCCCACTCCCCTGCAACACAAGGCCGGGACCCTTCCTTACTGAACAGTCCTGAACAAGAACACCCCGCAGTTGGCTGCAGACCAACTGCCCACACAGCCGAAATAAAAAGAGACTTCTAGACAGGGATGTATCTCGCTCTCCAGTGGGAGCTACCCATGAAGCCTTGCTGCACCTCCCCTGTTTTATCCATTCTCGGTTGATGAGGCTTAAGGCTGCGATTACCTTCATAGGACCAATTATCTTAGAATGCTCATCGTCCGCCTGACGATGTGCTGAAAGCATTCAATCCATACAAGTCCGTTCCGGCTTCGAACGGAACCGAAGGCACTATCTCGTTGCACTCATATTGGAATCACCCTCAGAGTCAACGACCATAGCCCTTGCACTCTGAATAACCATCTCGAACCTATAAGCACTATTCCGTCAAACTCATTACGGAATCACCCACAGAGTTATACTGACGTATAGCCCTTACACCTCGAGTCTTCACTTGCTCCACTTGGATTAACGACCTAACATTTAATTGGAATCGATGTGGTTTTCGGATATCCAAATATGGAAACCCGATCCCGGTCTCACCGAATCCAAACGCCATTTTAACGTCCAAGTTATACTTAAGGGATTTAAATAGTAGATATTCATAATATCACTTAACATAAATGGATGATTCATAACACACAGATAGATAATTCACAATTATCCCACTCATCCATACATATCACAAAGCAGCATATATATCACATCTCAGATATATCATATTCATATCACAACATATCAACCAATGACATGCAATATCAACCAATATCATTAACTCATCCAATGATACTTATCATCAATCATTAACCATTCATAAACAAGTTTTGATCCAAACTTTAATTAATTTAATTAATCCTTAAATTAAATTAATTTCATGCTTAATCACTTGGATTATCATTAATCCAACTTCTTATTCCTTAATTCATTACAAATTAATTAATTAAACATCACTTAATTATCCATTAAATTAATCATCCTTGATTAATTATCACTTAATTACTTTTAAGTAATTATTTCTTAATTACAATTTTAATTAATCATCTTGATTAGTTACTTCTTAATTATCCAAGTACTTATCTCTTAATTACTCTTTTAAAGTTAATCATACTTGATTAATTACTCTTTAATTATTCTGATAATTATTCCTTAATTATTCTTTAATTAATCACACCTAATTAATTACTTTTAATTAATCACACTTGATTAATTACTCTTAATTAATCATACTTAATTAATTACTTTTAATTAAACCTACTTGATTAATTACTTTTAATTAATCATATTTAATTAATTACTTATAATTAATTACCTTGGATTAATTACTTTTAATTAATCACCTTTAATTAATTACTTTAATTATATTTAGTAATTAAAACTTAATTATAAATTAATTATTCTTTAAATTATTAATTAACAATTAATTAATTATTTCCATTAATTAATAATTACTTCATTAATTAAATTTCTTTCCTACTAAATTACTTTAACATGTAATTAATCACTTAATTAATTATTCTTAATCCTTTTATTAATTAATCATTAATTAAATAATTTAAACCTTCAATTAATTTTATTAGTTAATTCTTTAATAACTCAAGTGATTAATCCTTAATCACATCACTTAATTACTTCCATAAAGTAATTATCCTTTACTTAATTACCATTAGTAATTAACCACTTAATTACTTAATTACTTTCCAAAGTAAGTATATTAGATTAACCCATAAGTGATTATCTTAATTAATCGCAAATTAATTATTTATTTAATTTTTTTTTAACTTAATCATTTAATTTAATTTAAATGATTCTTAACTTCTTATATTATAAAGATTCTTGATTAAGAAAACATCATCTTAATTAAATCATCTATATTAATCAATAACACTTGATTTATAATAATAAGTGAATTATCTCAATTATTCTCACAATTTCTTTATCTTTAAAGAAATCAAAATTCAAATTTACATAGATTAAATCTTATTATAATTGATTATCAAATTATAAATCATTAATCTTATTTAAAATAAATTATGTTTGAAATCAATCAGAATTAAATAGTTTTTATCATTCAAATAAAACCCTGAACTTTTCCAAAGTTATTAAATAAAACTTCTTACAAACTTTATTATTAAAATTCTACTTATTTTATTTAAATTTTTTTTCATATATTTCAAAATAAAAGAACTTTGTTTAGAACTTATCATTTAAACAAATTTAGTTTTATAATTAATACTTGTTTAACCTTGGGTTTTAAAATTTTTAATTAATTACCAAAAATCAAGTTTCTTTGTTTTAAACTTTTTTTTTTTAAAAACATACTGTTACCTACCAATACCAGCTAACCCTAAAACACGATCCATCCATTACTAAAACCCGAGTATCCCTCTCCAAAAACTCGCGTCAACCCCGAGTATAACACACGTTAACTCCAAGTTTCCCTTCCCAAGCTTGCTTCGAGAAATAACCCAAAACTCCCGAGACGATCTTCGAATCTTCCTACCTCTCTTCCCAGAACCACCACTGAAGCACAGATCCGTGCACGTTAACGTGCACACCACCGTTGATCGGCGGCGATCTTCCCTCCGGCTTCCACCAAGTCACAAACAACCCCAACCATGTAACGCGCAACCCAAAAAACTCAAATTCGATCAACAATCGAAAACTGCCCTTCAACCCAAAACTGTTCGAAAGCCCCACCATTAAACTCGACCACCGCCGGCCATCCCCCTCACCGGAGACCACGCTGCCACTACCGTAGCTCCCCCACATCCCCTTGAACCTTCGGCAATGCATGCGATCACTTACGAAAGCAACGTGATGTCGCAACAACCCAAAGAACAACATCGGTACTATCAGGTTGCTAAAACCTAACTCCTCGATTTACGATCAACACAAACACTAACAAAATCCCATGGCAATTTTCCCATGATCCCTGATGCCCCCTCCACCTTCGAGTTCAACCACGACAACCCTAATGCCGTAGTTCGCCGAGAAACGGCCAGAAAACCCCAAACAGATAAATCCAAAAAGCTCACTAATTACCCCATTAAAAATTATGATTCAAGTATTAAAAATCATAATTTTCTATTTGTAATTCAATTATGAAACCAAAACTAAAAATTGAATTCATGAATTTTTGACCCAAATTGAAAATGTACTGTAAATTCAAATATTTATAACAAACTATTCAATTTAAAATCTTGTAATTATTTTTAGATGATAGCTTAAATGATTACGAACAATCTTTATTTACACATCATAAACAAATTTGGATTCAAAATTGAATTATTGAATTTACTAAGAAATCCATGTCTGTTTTTATCATACAGAGTCCATTTCAACAGCATAGTCAATCAAATATTCAACATTCCAACATGCATTCAATTTTAACTGAGGTATTCAGGTAATATCACAATATTCATTCACAAAAACAATTTGAAATCCAGGGTTTAAACTGTTTTTAAATTCATTTACTCACCTTGATTATGTAGAAGGCAGAACTGCATTTTTCCAGGCTTTCAATTTCCTTTGCATGTTGAAAACATTCTAGTTGCTGTTGATTTCCAGCTTGCATGTTGATGTTTACATCTTGTTACTTGATTAAACTTGCTTTGATGTTGAGCTTTCTTTTGCCTTTGATTTAAATTATCCAGATTCCTTCATTTTTTCTTCAGATTTTACAGTTTTTCTGCATTTATTTCTTTTGATTTTTGATCTTCATTTTGATTCAGAATGAAGAAAAACATTTGCTGAAAATAAAACTCCTCTTTTATTTATAATTAGTTTTGAATTTAATTTTACAAGAGGAAGACATTTGTCATGTTAATGCCTTAATTAATTTACACATAAGCCATTTAATTTACATTTGTCTTAACATACATTAATTGGTTAACAAGTGTTATTATGTTTAATTCTTATTTTACAAAAGTTATTTTCTCAATGTTTTATAGATGTTTTAAATGTTATTTCTCTAATTAAAATTTATGTAAGCTATATACACTTGTATTTATGTAATATTTATGTAATATTCATATGAAATCAAGTAACTTACATTTTGATTCAATTTAATGTTTATATGTTTGAAACGTCTATTCTAATTCAACTCTTAAAATTTTAAAACCAATTTATCTTATGTTAAAATTAAAATGAAAGGATATTAAGCAAATGAACTTTTAAATTTAAATCTTATCTAAAACTCAAGTTGAACTATATGTTTATAATAATAAGAAATTAACTTTGTTATTTAAAATTTAAATTTCAAATATCATTTCAAAGGCATTAAATCAAATTAACATTTCAATTTCAAAACTATATATATTAATGTTTGAAAACTCATGTTAAATTCAAATTAATAATTTTCCTATTTCAAATATATATATACAAATATTATACACATTTCAAATAGAAAAACATTTTAATATTAAATTTGTTAATTACTATATTAAATTTTAAAACAAATCTCAAATCACAATATATACATTCATATATATTACAATTTGAATATAAAGTTTTATTACATTAAACATTCCCTATTTACAAGATATGTCAATATATATATTATAAATAGAAAATAAAATAAGTCTTACCAATTACCAAAATAAATCCAAATTAAAATGTTATAAATTTTCTAAAGAATTTAATCTTGCTTATTTATATTGTTAAGAAAATGTTTATAGATATTAACAAATTATTATCATTAACCATTAAAATAAATTTAACTTGTCAAATTATAATGTAAAATGATCAAATCAATTTAATTATTATCAAAGATTATTAAATTGATATTGCTCAAAATTTCGGGTCGTTACATATAATGAGAGCTAATTCGATCGTATTTGAAAGATAGGTTTTCGAATCGAATTATTTAAATTAAAATTCACTTAAACAACTATGTATTTTAGCTCGCCACAATTAAACCGTAAATCTGATTGACAAAAAATTTGAAATCCAACAATAATATAATATTACGGATCCAACGAAACTAGTTTCATTGAAATTCGAGATAGTATGGAAAATGACTATTTTTACACGTTAATTAAATATTAAAATATTTAATTTCTACAAATTTACTTTTAACTCAATTTCAAAAGTTCACCAACATCATTCTAATTCAAATAGAATTTAATTCAAATTTATAAATCATTTTCATTCATAATAAATTCAAATCTCAAATATTTCTACAATTTCAAATATTAAATTAATAATTTAATTATCTAATTAAATCACTATATTCGAATATAAGCTATTCAATTTATAGACTTTACTTTTTAATATTTAAAATAAATTAAATATATGAATTTCGAATGACTAAAATTATGGATCGTTACATTAGGAATGCCAGAGAGACGTATGTTTGTCATAAAGTTAGGCCTGAGAAGAATGGCAGCAATGTTGTGGAAGGAATGATCAATTTTGTAGAGAGTTCTTTTACCAATTTTTCTTTTGTTGTTCCATGTGTATTGAGATCCAAAATAAGGAGTTTTAAATACGGATGAGAGTTGTAATGTTTAATTAAGGGGAGAGATATCACTAAGGGATAAGGAGTTTCCTCCATGCTTATGATTTGTGCTATACATACATTTGAAATCCCCTAGACGGAGCCAAGGGATATTAGTAGAGGAGAATTGAGGCAAAGTATCATAAAGAGACTGTATAGAATTCTTATTGTTAAAGGCATAAACAAAATTGAGATGAAAGGAGATATTGGACTGGATGTGAAGGTGGAGAAGATGTACAAATTAAGATGAAGCAGAAATGATATATGCAGTAAAGATTAAACGGTTGAAGAAAATGAGAATTCTGCGAGGAGATTATCCAAACCTTTTCAATTTACAGTAATATAGGATAAAGCTTTGATGGATTGCTCTTGATTTAGTTTTATTTCAAGGATGGCATTCATTTCAAGGGAGTGATTGAGAATGAGGTTTTTAATTTCACTTTGTTTGCTTTTCAAATGTGCAGCTGTAATATTCCATGTAACATTCCAATATTTGATGCCATCCGCATCTACACATATCGGACTTGAATTGCTCAAAATATTAGATTGTTAATTTATATTTGGAAAAACTCAGCATATGCAGTAAATAAAATAATCACAGAATCATAGACACAGAGTAATATGACAATAATCAAGGAAACAAATGAATAGTAGTTCATGAAGCTACTATATATAATAGAGTTAAAACAAGATACTATAGAAGTCTCGAATACATAAAAGTCTCAATACAATAGTCAAGTAAGAAAATCGAAATATGTCACTAGAGTCAACTGAATAACCGAAAGCTGAATAGATATAAATGGATCTCCAAGCGAAGCTCCAACTTTAAAGTTGAGTCTCAAATGTTGTGACACTCAATCTGATCCAAGCATAAAGTAAAACATAAAACACTCGAGTCATGATTAACATTCTTATACCAATAAATCCAACTCAAGTGAAATATCAACTGAAATATAAGTAATTCAAAGGTTGTTTGGGATACCCATCCTCTAAGGATCTGTGGATCTATCTACTGTGTAGTACAACACACTATTATAATTTGTCAATAGTATAGTCAAACTATTAAAATAGCGTTAAGGCGTTACCCATATCCCCCTTAACACATTTTTATATAGTCCCATTGTGGCGACCCGACTTTCTATCACCAGAAAGACGCATCACTATTTAAGAAAGAAAGGGATAGAAGAAGAAAAGAAAGAGAAGAATGAACAACAACACATATATATATATAATATAACAACTTTTCGTATATATAATATATAACATATATAACATATATATAGTATCATATGCATCAGAGTACACAACTTTACGTCTCAATTTAGACAGTTATAACCTTTCTGTCTAATATACAATACAAGAACATCAATACATAATAACAAACAGCGGAAATTATAACTATATATCAATACGCTGAAGCCTCCTGCTCCATAGCTCCTCCAGAATTCGTCAAGGATACACGAATCACTTGACTACTCATACATAATATGAGTACCCAAGAGTTTAATGAAACAGAAAATAAACACTCGGGTCAGACAGGGGTCTGGTGTGATTAAACGGTTTAAATTGCTTAACTTTAGAAAATCCTTTGGAAAGAAAGGTATCACGGAAGACTTCCCACACATAAACATGGAAAAGTTTTTACCTTACGCTAACCAAAACATTTGATAGGAAATCAAGTGATATTATAATAGTGTCTAGGGTTTTCAAGTAAAATACAGAAATAGCTGGAATGCTTACATCTCACGTTCCAATATAATTGGGCACAATCAAAATGTACGGGACTTATTGGAGATTGGATTCCATACAACGGCAGGGCTACTGGGGTACCGCCCGTCACAGTACGTGGCCTGGATCACCGTACCGAGGACCACCCCCGATCCCCTGCAACACAAGGCCGGGACCATTCCTTACTGAACAGTCCCGAACAAGACCACCCCGCAGTGGGCTGCAGATCCAACCGCCCACAAAGCCGAAATAAAAAGGGACATCTAGGAAGGGGTAAATCTCGTCCAACTTGGGCATGACCCACTTAACCTTGCGGCACCTCCCCTGTTTTAGCCATTCCCGGTTGATGAGGCTTGAGGCTGCAATTACCTTTATAGGACACATTTATCTTAGAATGCTCATCGTCCACCTGACGATGTTCTGAAAGCATTCAATCGATACAAGTCCGTTCCGGGTTCGAACGGAACCGAAGGCACTATCTCGTTGCACTCATTTTGAAATCACCCTCAGAGTCAACGACCATAGCCCTTGCATTCTGAATCACCATCTCAAACCTGTAAGTACTATTTCCGTCAAACTCATCACGGAATCACCCCCAGAGTTATACTGACGAATAGTTCTTACCCCTCGAATCTTCACTTGCACTCCACTTGGATTTACGACCTAACGTTTATTTTGGGTCAATGTGGTTTTCGGATATCCAAATATGGAAACCCGATCCCGGTCTCACCGAATCCAAATGCCATTTTAATATCCAAGTTGCACTTAAGGGTTTAAAACAGTAGATATTCAGAATATCACTTAACGTAAATGGATGATTCACAACACATAGATAGATAATCCACTATTATCACATTCGTCCATACATATCACAAAGCAGCATATATATCACGTCTCAGATATATCACATTCATGTCATCACATATCAATCAATGACATCCAATATCATCCAATATCATTAACTCATCCAATGATATTTATCATCCAATCATTAATCATCCATACACAGGGTTTGATCCAACTTAATTAATTTAATTTATCATTAATTAAATTAGTCCCTTACTTAATCACTTGGATTATCATCAATCCATCTTACTTATTCATTAATTAATTTCAAATTAATTAATAAACATCACTGAATTATCCAATTTAAACTAATCATCCTTGATTAATTATTACTTAATTACTTTAAGTAATTATTCCTTAATCAAAAATTTAATTAATCATCTTGATTAATTACTTCTTAGTTATCCAAGTAATTATCTCTTAAATACTCTTTTAAATTAATCACGCTTGATTAATTATTCCTTAATTATTCTGATAATTTTTCCTTAATTATCCTTTAATCATACCTAATTAATTACCTTTTTATTAATCATATTTAATTAATTATTTTTAATTAATCACATTTGATTAATTACTTTTAATTACATTTAGTAATTAAAACTTGATTATATACTAATTATTCTTTACTTATTAATTAATAATTAATTATTTATTTCCATTAATTAATGATTACTTCCATTAATTAAATTTCTTCCTTAATTAATTACTTTCACTAGTAATAATCACTTAATTAATTACTCTTAATTCATTCATTAATTAATTAGTCTTTGACTAATAGCTAAATTTAAACCTTTAATTAATCATATTAATTAATTCTTTAATTAATAACACAAGTGATTAATCCTTAATCACATCCACTTAATTACTTTTATAAAGTAATTATCCTTTACTTAATTACCTCCAGAAATCAATTACTTAATTACTTTACCAAGTAATTACACTAAATTAATCCATGAGTGGTTATCTTCAATTAATCACAAATTAATTACTTAATTAATTATTAATTAATTATTTAAATTTAATTAAACGGTTCTTAACTTCTTATGTTATAAAAAATTCTTAGTTAAGAAAAATCATTATTCTAATTAGATCATTAATATTAACCACATAATCTATTAACAAAAATTGAATTATCTTAATTATTTTCACAAATTTATTTGTCTTCAATTAATCAAAACCTTTAATTACTTAAATTATAATTGATTACTAAACTTTAATCATTAAACCTGTTTAAAATAAAATATTTTAAAAAAATCAATTATAATTAAAACATTTTAAATATTCAAATTAAACTTTTTAAATCTTTAAAACTTTCCAAGGTTATTAAATAAAATTTAATACAAACTAAATTCAAACGTTCACTTATTTTATCTTTAAAACTTTCATATTTTAACACATATAAAACTTGTTTAAAATTAAATTTTGAAAACCAATTAGTTTTATAAGTAAAACTTTTTTTTAACTTTTGCTTTAAAACTTTATTCCAAAATCAAATTTCTTTGTATCAAAGCTTTTTATAAACATTGCCATTAAACTTAAAATTCGAATAACACAAACTGCCCAACACAGCAGCATCGAGCCAAACACCCAGATGCTCGAATGAAAACTCGAGCCACCCACTACAAAATCTCGCATAAAACTCGAGTCCTCCAAACCCTATACCTGCTTTGAGAAAAACATCAGATAACACGAAACACACTTCGAGCCTTCACCTTCTTCTCCCAAAACCCATTTCCATAATGCACGCAACCGTGCACATCAACGTGCACCACCACTCTGGCCGGCGTTGAACTCCACTCCGGCCACCACTAAGTCGTACTCGACCCCTATGACACAACGCACAACCTAGAAATCTCGATTCGATCGAGCATCCAAATATGACCATCGAACCCATAGTTCGAAACCACCATTACCAGAAAATCAAACGCCGTCGAAGAATCTTTCCACAAGACGCCACACCCTCCTTTCCTAAGCCACGTCGCAACCTCCATCATCTCTGGCACCACGTGCGATCGTCCCCGGTAGCCTCTCGGCGCCGCGAAGACACGATGAACCACGGCGACAAAAACAAGGTATAAAACCCTACTCGAACGAATAACGACCACCTCAATCACAAAAAATCACCAAAGTAATTTTCTGATGATCATCATCCTACCAACAACCTTCATGCTCAACCACGACACCCTTATTGCCGTAGTTCGCCGTGAATAGGCCAGAAAGCTCAAAACAGATAAACTCAAATATCTCACTAATTACCCAATTAAAAATCATGATACAAGCATTAAAAATCATGATTTCCTACTTGCAATTCAATTATGAAATCAAAACTAAAAATTTAAATCATAAAATTTTGACCCAATTTAAATTTTTCTGTAAATTCAAAGATTTATAACCAATTATTCATTTTAAAAACTTGTAATTATTTTTCGATGATAGCTTACTTGATTTCAAATAACTTCCATTTACAAATCAAAGTCCAATTCAAATTCAAATTCAAGTTATTGAATTTATTATAGAATTTGAAACTGTTTTATAAAATGCACAGTAAATTTTTTAACTATACAGGCATTCAAACCATATACTCAGACATGCAATTCAATTAAATTCAAGTATTCCATTAACAACATAATATTCAACACAAGATCCAGATGAAATTTAGAATTAAAGCTGCTTTTAAAAAATTTCATTTACTCACCAAAATTACAGGAGACAGAAACTTATTTGCTTTCCAGGCTTTTGAAATTCACTTGCATGTTAAATTGCTTGTTAAAAAAAAAGACCTGTTGCTGTCTTGCCTTAGATTGAATTTGGAAATCTTGCATTGATTACTGAATATCCAGCATATGAAGATTTGAATTTTCCAGATTTCAACAGTTTTTAGATTTCTTTCTTTGTTTCAGATTTCCCAGGTTTCTATAGTTTAATGTCTTTCCCTTTTTATTGTTTTGATCTTTGTTTTGCATTAAATTTTGCTGAAAGAAGAAAGTAATTTGCTGAAGAATAAAACTCTTCTTTTTAGTTTTACAATTAAATTTTAATTTTATTTTATCAAGAGAATAACACTTGTCACTTAAATTCCTTAGTTATTTTACATCTATGCTCAAAGATTTACAAGTGTCATTAACAAATGTTAATATACTTACAAGTGTAATTTAATGTTTTATTAATGTTTAACAAATGTTTTTAATGTTTAATTAATATTTTAAATGTTATTTTCTCTTTTTAATAATCTATTTAAATTATGAATGTAATATTTATGTGATTATAAAATGCGTACTTATCTTTTAATAAACAAGCTTTAGATTTTAATAAATATTCAAAAATTAATTCATGTGAACATTTATAAATAAATTACATTTTTGATTCAATTTAATGTTTATATGCTTGAGATATCTTTTTTAATTTAACTCTTCATATAAAATTTTGAAACAACATATCTTATGTTAAAATTTTAAAAGGAAAGATTATTAAAACAATTGAACTTTTAAATTTAAATCTTAACTAAAACTCAGGTTTAAAATATATGTTTATAATGAATAAGAAATTAACTTTGTTATTAAAATTTAAATCTTAAATATCATTTTCAAAAAGTATTAAGTCAAATTAAAATTTCAAATTTCAAATTATATATATATTAAAGTTTGAAAATACTTATTAAATTCAAATCAATATTTTTCCTATTTTTAATATAAACATATATATATATATATATATATATATATATATTTTCAAATGGAAAACCATTTTTAATCAGTAGTTTTGATAATTACTATATTAAATTTTGAAACACAAACCAAAACACAATATGTATATTCATATATATTACAATTTGAATATATAGCTTTTATTACATTAAAAACTTCCTATATACAAGATATATCAATATATATATATATCATAAGTAGGAAATATTTTGATTAGCTTTTGAAAAATAAATCTTACCAATTTTTAAATTGCTAAAATAAATATTTTCAAATTATTAGTTTTCAAAAGAATTAAATTTGTCAATTTATATTGTTAGGAAAAATGTTGATAGATATTATCAAATTATTATTATCAGCCTTTCAAATAATTTTAACTTGTCAATTATAATGTAAAATTATCAAATCGATTTAATTATTAACAAAGATTATTAAATTGATATTGCTCAGAACTCCGGATCGTCACATTCCTCCCCCGTTAAAAGAATTTCGTCCTCGAAATTTAAAAGCAAAGATAATTTAATAACCCAGAAAAAGAATTTAAATTTCAATCAGCAATCACACAAATCAATCATAGCAACCAATTCAAACAAATAATTTTATCTATCTAGACAAAATTCTGAATAGATCTTCCTAATATTATCAAGAGTTTTCCAGGTACCTATACTGGAATACTCGCTCTACAGAATCTTAAGTAACTATACTACTATAACCAAGAACTCCCTCATCTGATCCTACAAATCTGAACAAGATATCAGACTAAACTCAAGACCAGCTCAACTACCAAAACCTTCTGAACCGCTGATTCTATCACTCGATGAATAATACACATATTCCTCAGAGATATGTAAAATACAATGAATTCCAGCTATCCGAACTGGCAATTCAATCCTGTAGATCAAAATTCTAATCTCTAGAGAACACAGGAAAATCTCAAAATACTTCCGGAGCTAGCTCTCCAGTTTTACCACATCTTATATTTCCTTTGATCGGTTAAAACTAAAGCAATATCCAAAATCCAACTTCACATTCTGAATCTCTTCAATTCTTAACTGCATAACTCTTCTGATGCTCCTGAGTCACCTTCAACTTTCCTGATCAGCTTAACCCTTGCTGATTGCTTCATGAACAAATTGGACCAAAATCAAATCAAATCTCCAGGTCCAACTCAACAAAATGGCTCTCCCAAAAATTTGCTGAAACCCAATACACAACTCTATTCCACAAGCATTAATGGACTTCAGACCTACATCTCTTTAACTGGAATAGCCAAACAGTTGCACCTGACAACGTTTCCTTCCAAATCCTAAAAATTTCTTCATACTTTAATTTCCTGTAGAAATCCTCTAATCCAAGAAAACTACGACTCCCGGTTGCTCCCATTCTAGAATAACTGCTATCTCGCTTTCACTGCATAACTCTGATCTGGAGTAGATGAGAATGCTATCGAAGAACTCGAGCACAATCTTTCTCCATACCCTGTTCATCCGACTCATAAAATCTTAGTGACATTCCATTTGGTCAAAACATCTCAGCAGAATCTGAACTAGAATTAGATGATCAATCCAGCCTCAAGAATCCTGAGTTGCCTCAACAACTTCTTCTCGCTCCAAGAGTCATTTCTCTACATGGTTGAACCGTCGGTATTGCTCTTGGAATCCAAGTCGATAAGAAAACTCAATCTCCGATTCGGGTAAACTTCTGATTTCCTCAAAAACCTCTGGAAAATCGCTGATTATTTTCATAGCCTTTACCTCCATATGAGATGCCTCAGTTCCCCAAACCAAAGAATATTCCATGAATTCCCAAACTACCGCAAGTCGCTTTTGCGATCCTACCCAGTTCAGATTCCATAGAACTATCTCCCCAACTAGAACAGCTTTTCCTAAACAAGATCAATCTTTCCAGAATGGCCTATTTACCAAAAAAATGGATAGATCACTTCCAACAAATATCCTGCTCTGTTGAGCTTCCCGAAGAAATGGATAAGCCTGCACTATCTGCCTGGTCTTTCTGTGACGCCCCACCTCTATACCCACGCTAGCCAAGAACACTACGGTGTAGTGCTGTCAACTAGCACGGAGAATAAGGCTGTTGAGGAGCGGCCATCAATAGTTGGCCTTACACTAGTATTGGTTATCTCGATGGGAGTGATATGTAAATATATATATTCTTTCATTTTTCATCTCTGATTTATTTTCTCCCATCGACATACCCCAATTCCAGTATAAAACGAACTACGATGGTTCGTAATAGTTTAGAACAGTAAATATAAAATAACAACACAGATAATATAAATGCGGAACACAGATGAAACAGAAATTCTCATATATATAATAACTGATGTCAGTTACAATACATTTGACACGGTACATATGATACAACTACAACAGTCGACTCAGGAAGTTACACATACAAGTACATTAACGTATATAATATACATGAATACATATCTTCCTATACAATCATACAGACTACTACAAATAACGACGACTACTCCAAAAGATATGAAAGAACTTCATAGCTCTAGCAGCAACCCAAAGCAGAATATCTACAACCTGAAATACTCGGTCTGACCCGAGTATTAGATTCAAAAGAAAATAATACTCGGGTCAGTCTAATTCAAACTCAGTTATTAGTGCACAGAAGCAATAATAATTAAATAATGAATAGGCGACAGTAGTTAAACCAAATCAGAATGCAATTCAGAATATTGAATTGAAATGAACAAAACAGTTCAAACCATTGAAATATCAATTAAAATATTTATTCAAGTAGGGCTGCAGTACACGCACGCGTGCACTGCCTCGCCACTAAGGAATATGAAATACGCAAAAAGGTTCATAAGTCAAAACAAAATAGAATATTATACCCGCCATACCGTGTGGCTGCAGTTCACGCCTGCGTGCACTGCCTTGCCACTATAGTGCTGACGTACACAATAAAATTCACAAGCGCGCTCGATGTCAAACTCGAAAACCGAGTTCAACACAAGTGAAATGCTAACACAAAGTGAACAGTGCTTAAACATGAACCAAAACACAAATCCAGACCAGGCAATAAAAGAAGTACAACTGAAATGCACATAACACATGTGCGAGATACAAGTGCTCGTAGACATAAATACTCAAAGTCAAGACTACAGGTTACTGCATATCAAGTGTGCAATCCACAGTTGCAGGAAAGCAACTAAAGAAAAATGCTCAAATGTCTGCATATTAAATATGCAAAAACCAAAGTTGCAGTGAACAACAAAAATGCTCCAGAATTCACAGTCCAAACAAATGCAATAAGCAAGTGGCAGTAGTAAAAAGCTTCAACAAAGTGAATATGCAATATGTACACAAGATGGTGTACGGTCAGACATACAAGACCAGGCTAGTGATACAACACGCTCACAGTTCATACTTATTCGAAATTAGTTCAAGGAAAATGAGTGTATCAAGCTATAAGCCCAGCGACAACTATTATTTCAGGTTATAGTGCCAGCAACCAAAATGTATTAGCAAGGATGAATAAAGCAACTGAAACCACAATGAATAGGTACAACAAGGATGCATGCAACAGCATGAAACACAAGAACACTCAAACTAGGAATACTTACTTCAAGTTCAAAACAAGGCAGCATATCAATGGAAATACATAGATAATACAACCGTGACAGTACTCACGTATATACATATACATGTATATACATTATATACATGGAAACAACAGCATCGAGTAGAGACCAAAAGTGTTCAGGAACACAAACAAGTACAGGGATACAGTGGACAAAAACAAGCCTACAAACAAATGTGCCAAATTGCAATTCAAGTCAATCCACCCATATATGCATACACACAAACATATGTATATATGCACATATATGCAGACACTGGTGACAGAGCAAGCTTGTGTACAACTCGACACATTCATTTCATTTCATTTCATTTTATTTTTCTTTTAAAAACATTTGCAGGTTTAAAAATCATGTAAATAAAAATCTACCCGAGCCTTACAAGGTTTTACCCGAGTCAAAAGCAACGAAGACCCGAGGCAAGCCTAAAATAATCAAGTAACGAAACATGTCAGTGAAGCCGGTCATAATGAATATGACAAAAGAAATGGCCAGCAACAACATGCTTAAGGACACTACAGTGTACAATGAACAATGTAAGTCATGGGATCTAAATCAACAGCCCCGAAATCATCTCAAGGCAGAAAATCATCAGCATCGAACAAAACAGGGTCGAGGCGACAAAGTTACAAAATCAATCATCAAAACAAATCGAATGGCCGAAGTCAGGTACAAAAATTCAAGGCCGAACACAAAATCACCAAACACGAAGTCAGTGATAAAAAAAATCAAATTAAGGTCTGGTGATACCAAAACAAGTTGAAGTCGTGGATGAACAAATCAATTTTTCATCTCAACGCCAAAAGAATTCAAAGCCGTGACCATCAAGCAGCGAAATTATATACGATTATAAACAAGTCGTAAATCATAAACAACATCGAAGTCGAACGACATAGGCACAAAAGAAATTCACATAACAACTTCGATTACCATCATCGAACGAATACAAATGGCCAAGATAAGACAACATCGAATCAACGTCGAATTGCAGAAACACTTTAAAAGGAATGAATTAGATGTGAGTAAGTATAATTACTCACCTGGACGAGGCGACGACGAACTCACAAAGACGAGCGACATCGAAGCCCTAATTTGGAGCAGCGGAACGAACACGAGACGATGCCGCCATTTACTTTCTTATTTTCTTTAGGGTTCGTTTTCGAAAAAAAAATGAAAAGAGAAATGGGGGAAACGGGTTATTAACCCTTAATAAAATCACGGCAACAAAGAAATGGGCCGAACGATTTTTAAAGCCCAATAAAGAAATGGACCGCTAATTATTTTCAAAGCCCGTCAATCTCATTAACAATTTATAAAATAATTTCAACTCAATTTAATTACTTCAATTGGCAAATAAGCAACAGTATTTATCGTTTAAAAGTCGATTATCAATCGATGCAAATACCGGGTTGTTACAGACTCCCCTCCTTAAAGAAATTGCGTCCTCGCAATCTCAAGGAATAAATGGACAAAAGGTAACAACCATAAGAGCATGAAAGAGTAAGCTTGAACGTGTTTGCTCGATGAATTCTCTGGATTCCAAAGTGAAATCCATAGGATTTGAGAACCGCTGAACTTTCACGAGAAAAACATCTTTATTTCGAAGGTGCTGAACCCCCGAAGCATTGATGTGAATCCAAGGTTGCTCAAGAATAGAAATCGGAAATCCCTAAGGCATTTCCGTAATTGGAAGACATGGAAAACATCATGAATAGCAGAAAATAGAGTCGGTACACCGGCAAAGTACCATAAAAATACCAAAGAAATCTCTTAATTTCATAAAAGAAATCCACAAATTCTCAACAAAATCTAATTATCAATAGATAATTCAGAAATCTCAAATCACAAATATTCGATTATCAAAAACGATAATCAAATCAACAAGTATTCGATTATCAAAAATCGAAAATCAATCTTAAATCACAAATATTTAATTATCACAATTGATAATCAAACCTCAAATCGCAAATGTTTAATTATCACAAACGATAATTAGAAACAATAAATATCTGATTATCAAAAACGATAAATCAGAAATCATAAATTTTCAATTAACGAGTCCGAAATTAACCGAAATAGCAAACGCACATGACCCATAACCACGAGTTTTACTAAATCGTTTAATTCACTTCATCGTTTCCTTGAAAGTGCAAAATTGTGTATTTTAAATAAATAACATTTTACGTTCTCAAACGGACAAGTCCGGAATTAAGCGAATCAGTAAAAGAAAGGGGTCATAGTCCTCGGTTTTTCTGAAACGTTTAAATCGCTTCCTCATTCTTTTGAAAGCGTAAACTGTAAAAATTTTGAAAACTATTTTATTTATAAAATTACAATTTACATTCTCAAACGAACAAGTCCGGAATTAAGCGAATCAGCAAAAGAAAGGGGTCATAGTCCTCGATTTTACTGAAACGTTTAATTCGCTTCCTCATTCTTTTGAAAGCGCAAATCGTAAAAATTTTGAAAACAATTTGGATTTATATTTTGAAACAATTTTTTTAAAACACGTGATTAAAACAACGACATCGGTAGCAACTTCGATAAGTGGATTTTCATTCATCAAAAGTGTCACAAAAAAAAAATCTTCCCAAAGATAGAAAGGGGTATCATACCCTAAACTTGTATTCATAACAAGTCATTAACACGCGAGTTCACCAATGCACAAAAATTGATAAAACTTATCAATAGAAATCACGAAAATTGGTGAAGCACAAATTCTAGAAATCATCACAAGAAATCCAGAAATCACAAGATGAATGTATGAAAACTCGAACGGAGTATGAAAACTCAAACGGAGTATGAAAACTCGAACAGAGTATGAAAACTCGAACGGAGTATGAAAACTCAAACGGAGTATGAAAACTCGAACAGAGTATGAAAACTCAAACGGAGTATAAAAACTCAAACGGAGTATGAAAACTCAAACGGAGTATGAAAACTCGATCAGAGTATGACATAGAATAAAAGATATGGCATAACATAAAATATCCATAATGACATACTACTATAAGTATGTAAATAATGATCAACAGGAGATCAACCGACATGAGGTATGGAATAAATATGAAATATCCATGCTGACATACTACTATAAGTATGTAAATAATGATCAACAGGAGATCAACCGATTAGAGGTATGACATAAATATGAAATATCCATACTGACATACAACTATAAGTATGCATATAATGATCAACAGGAGATCAACCGATAAGAGATAATCAATATCACAAGAATCTTCTCAAAGATCCAAAGAGGTAACATACCCCAAATTTGTACTCATGACAAATTAATAACATATGAATTCACCAATGCACAAGAATAGGTGAAGCATAAAATTTCCAGAAATCAACATAAGGAATCTAGAAATCACAGAAAAAGAGAAAGAGGCCTATCACATGACGGTCCGAAGACCATGGGGAGCTACCCCGCATGTGTGAATGGAATCACACAGATTGAGGTCAAGACTAACCAAAAAGCAGAAAGGTATGTGTGAATGGAACCACACAAGTGGTGTCTAGTCTGACCATCAGAACGATCATCATGATC
Organism: Allium cepa; assembly: GCA_030765085.1. Taxonomy (NCBI): domain Eukaryota; kingdom Viridiplantae; phylum Streptophyta; class Magnoliopsida; order Asparagales; family Amaryllidaceae; genus Allium; species Allium cepa. The sequence goes on from CM060934.1 coordinate 780,906,439, forward strand.
AACGAGGGGTGTCAATTACACTAAGCATGTGTGAATGGAACCACACAGATTGAGGTCAAGACTAACCAAAAAGCAGAAAGGTAAGTGTGAATGGAATCACACAAGTGGTGTCTAGTCTAACCTCGCAATGAAAGAGACATCGCGCAATTGCTAGTCTATTTCATAAAGCGATCATCAAGATCAACGAGAAGTGTCAATTACACTAAGCTAGTGAATATAAAAGTTTAGCTTCATGTCCCATAACCACTAGCTTAACTTAAATATTTACGAACAAACTGTAAATCTTCACTAATAAAATTGTCACAGGAGGTTCAATCGAACAAGTCCAAGAATTAACCGACGAAGTGAACGCAAGCGTTTCATACCACTTGTTTTACTAAGTCGTTTAATTAGATTTCTCATCCGAGTGAGGTAAAGGTTTGTATATACTAATAGATTGGAAAACGGTTTTAGAAAAAGAGTTTGATATGGAAAATAGAGTTAAAAACATTTTGATAAAAGAGTTTTGATATTTACTACTGGTATTGAAACATTTATATTTTTAAAGTGACAAATCACAAAAATGATTGTAGGAACAATCAATCACAAGAATTCACATGTAAATATGTGAATAGAATCCAAAGAAATCGATACTGTATCCATCAAAAGGAATGTTCACAAAAGTTCCCGAAGAAATGGTCATCAAAGTTGCTAATAAATGATAGCAACAAATCGGGAAACAATCAAAAACGATTAAATTTGGAAACCAAATCAATTCACTAAAATTCACATTCGAAGACGTGAATAAAATCCAAAGAATTCGATTCTAAATCCATCAAAGTAGGAATATCCAAAAAAATTCCAGAAATAGAAGTTTTCAAAGTCGACAAAGATGACAACAGCTAATCGGAAAAGAAGAATCGATTGACAAATGGAATAACGAAACAAAACGAGCATAAAGGCATAAATGACTTCAACAAAAATAAAAAATCAAGTCAATGCCGAAGTCGACAATTAATGGCCATAATCGAGTACAGAACGATTCAACATCATCATCAAAGAACTCAACGGCAAACCAAGTCAGAGTCTTGGAAATCAAGAATTTAGAAATTTCTCAAAAACAAAGTGACCGAAGTCGAATGGAAATCAATCCGAGGAAAACATAAAATATCAAGTTCGGAATCGCTGAGATTCGAACAAAATCAATCATCGGCTAAATCAAATCAAAGCCGAAAACACAAGAATCAAAAATCAAATGCATACGAATAAGCGTTAGGAATTCATACCTAACGATCAAAGATAATCATTTGCAAATATGAGAGATAAAACGTCGACAAATAGTTGTAACACATGTACTATCTAAGTTATGTTTTATATTTGTTCTAAACCCCAAGCTCCGATACCAAGCTGTGACGCCCCACCTCTATACCCACGCTAGCCAAGAACACTACGGTGTAGTGCTGTCAACTAGCACGGAGAATAAGGCTGTTGAGGAGCGGCCATCAATAGTTGGCCTTACACTAGTATTGGTTATCTCGATGGGAGTGATATGTAAATATATATATTCTTTCATTTTTCATCTCTGATTTATTTTCTCCCATCGACATACCCCAATTCCAGTATAAAACGAACTACGATGGTTCGTAATAGTTTAGAACAGTAAATATAAAATAACAACACAGATAATATAAATGCGGAACACAGATGAAATAGAAATTCTCATATATATAATAACTGATGTCAGTTACAATACATTTGACACGGTACATATGATACAACTACAACAGTCGACTTAGGAAGTTACATATACAAGTACATTAACGTATATAATATACATGAATACATATCTTCCTATACAATCATACAGACTACTACAAATAACGACGACTACTCCAAAAGATATGAAAGAACTTCATAGCTCTAGCAGCAACCCAAAGCAGAATATCTACAACCTGAAATACTCGGTCTGACCCGAGTATTAGATTCAAAAGAAAATAATACTCGGGTCAGTCTAATTCAAACTCAGTTATTAGTGCACAGAAGCAATAATAATTAAATAATGAATAGGCGACAGTAGTTAAACCAAATCAGAATGCAATTCAGAATATTGAATTGAAATGAACAAAACAGTTCAAACCATTGAAATATCAATTAAAATATTTATTCAAGTAGGGCTGCAGTACACGCACGCGTGCACTGCCTCGCCACTACGGAATATGAAATACGCAAAAAGGTTCATAAGTCAAAACAAAATAGAATATTATACCCGCCATACCGTGTGGCTGCAGTTCACGCCTGCGTGCACTGCCTTGCCACTATAGTGCTGACGTACACAATAAAATTCACAAGCGCGCTCGAGGTCAAACTCGAAAACCGAGTTCAACACAAGTGAAATGCTAACACAAAGTGAACAGTGCTTAAACATGAACCAAAACACAAATCCAGACCAGGCAATAAAAGAAGTACAACTGAAATGCACATAACACATGTGCGAGATACAAGTGCTCGTAGACATAAATACTCAAAGTCAAGACTACAGGTTACTGCATATCAAGTGTGCAATCCACAGTTGCAGGAAAGCAACAAAAGAAAAATGCTCAAATGTCTGCATATTAAATATGCAAAAACCAAAGTTGCAGTGAACAACAAAAATGCTCCAGAATTCACAGTCCAAACAAATGCAATAAGCAAGTGGCAGTAGTGAAAAGCTTCAACAAAGTGAATATGCAATATGTACACAAGATGGTGTACGGTCAGACATACAAGACCAGGCTAGTGATACAACACGCTCACAGTTCATACTTATTCGAAATTAGTTCAAGGAAAACGAGTGTATCAAGCTATAAGCCCAGCGACAACTATTATTTCAGGTTATAGTGCCAGCAACCAAAATGTATTAGCAAGGATGAATAAAGCAACTGAAACCACAATGAATAGGTACAACAAGGATGCATGCAACAGCATGAAACACAAGAACACTCAAACTAGGAATACTTACTTCAAGTTCAAAACAAGGCAGCATATCAATGGAAATACATAGATAATACAACCGTGACAGTACTCACGTATATACATATACATGTATATACATTATATACATGGAAACAACAGCATCGAGTAGAGACCAAAAGTGTTCAGGAACACAAACAAGTACAGGGATACAGTGGACAAAAACAAGCCTACAAACAAATGTGCCAAATTGCAATTCAAGTCAATCCACCCATATATGCATACACACAAACATATGTATATATGCACATATATGCAGACACTGGTGACAGAGCAAGCTTGTGTACAACTCGACACATTCATTTCATTTCATTTCATTTTATTTTTCTTTTAAAAACATTTGCAGGTTTAAAAATCATGTAAATAAAAATCTACCCGAGCCTTACAAGGTTTTACCCGAGTCAAAAGCTACGAAGACCCGAGGCAAGCCTAAAATAATCAAGTAACGAAACATGTCAGTGAAGCCGGTCATAATGAATATGACAAAAGAAATGGCCAGCAACAACATGCTTAAGGACACTACAGTGTACAATGAACAATGTAAGTCATGGGATCTAAATCAACAGCCCCGAAATCATCTCAAGGCAGAAAATCATCAGCATCGAACAAAACAGGGTCGAGTCGACAAAGTTACAAAATCAATAATCAAAACAAATCGAATGGCCGAAGTCAGGTACAAAAATTCAAGGCCGAACACAAAATCACCAAACACGAAGTCAGTGATAAAAAAAATCAAATTAAGGTCTGGTGATACCAAAACAAGTTGAAGTCGTGGAAGAACAAATCAATTTTTCATCTCAACGCCAAAAGAATTCAAAGCCGTGACCATCAAGCAGCGAAATTATATACGATTATAAACAAGTCGTAAATCATAAACAACATCGAAGTCGAACGACATAGGCACAAAAGAAATTCACATAACAACTTCGATTACCATCATCGAACGAATACAAATGGCCAAGATAAGACAACATCGAATCAACGTCGAATTGCAGAAACACTTTAAAAGGAATGAATTAGATGTGAGTAAGTATAATTACTCACCTGGACGAGGCGACGACGAACTCACAAAGACGAGCGATATCGAAGCCCTAATTTGGAGCAGCGGAACGAACACGAGACGATGCCGCCATTTACTTTCTTATTTTCTTTAGGGTTCGTTTTCGAAAAAAAAATGAAAAGAGAAATGGGGGAAACGGGTTATTAACCCTTAATAAAATCACGGCAACAAAGAAATGGGCCGAACGATTTTTAAAGCCCAATAAAGAAATGGACCGCTAATTATTTTCAAAGCCCGTCAATCTCATTAACAATTTATAAAATAATTTCAACTCAATTTAATTACTTCATGTAACAAACAGGGATTTTCGACTTTCGAAAATCCGACATCGACACTCACTTTATCGACTGCCGAGGAATCGAAGGCCGAAAACCGAGATGTTATGGGTTTTAAAAAGAAAAGAAAAGAAAGAAGAGAGAAAAAGAAGAAAGAAAAAGAAAAATAGAGGGAAAAGAAGATAGACAATTTTTAGAAAACAGAGAATTAGAAAAACAGAGAATTTGAAAAACAGAAGATAGAAGAATTTTAAAAATAGAAAAAGGGAATTTGAAAATAGAACGGACAGAAAGGAAACAAAAAGAACAACAACAGAATCTCACAATTCGCAGCGGAACAACATATAATAATAAATGAATAATCTTTAAACAAAGAACTATATCAGTTATTACATTACATCACATTTCATTACATCATATCATCAGAGTGTACAACATCATACAACAACAAACAGCGGAAAAAGAAGTACTATATAAACTAGTAATACGCCATGCCAATCCAGTTTGCCTCCAGCAACTCCAGAATATCCAGAATATCCTGATAAACCTAACTCTTAACTGCCCGTGTGGAAATTGGTGGGCACCCAGAGTTTAGGAAGGAAAACAATAAACTCCAAGTCAGTCATGTGACTGGTGTGAGAACTCAAAACAGTTTATTTATCTTTAAAATCAAAATAGAGGAATATTTTTAAATCAATTCGCAATGCTTTTAAAAATGAGACTACCATAAGGCCTCCCGCACACACACACAATGCAAACGCAGAATCGGAGGAGATTTCTCCTTATGATAGTCAAAGATGCTTGATACGCATTTAAAATAACATTTGATATTATTATTAGTGTATAGTGTAGGAAAAATATTTCGGAAGTAGAATATAAATCTTAGCCAGCATAGACATTTCGAACTATGCCTACTATAGCTACCATCCAAACAGTGGTGACCACCATAAGTGAATGGCAGGTTCTACAACTAATACCGTACAAGTTTCGTATTGGGAATTGGATTTCCAACAAATGGTCAGGCCAAGGAACTTCCCATTGCCACTGAGAATGCCTCTGGATGGACATCCCCGAGAACCAAACCGGATCTCAACCAACACAAGGCCGGGTTACTCCTAACTGAGCAACAACTGACCGAATATGCCATCCCCCGGTCCTTTGGGACCTTTTCAACCGAGCGCTCGTAATCAATTCACACAATCATAAAGTGTTTTCAACATGAGTAAGTATCTGGGCTCCATACCATGATACCACCCTTTTCCAGAAGGAAATGGACACATCCTAAAGGGTGCTACCCCTCATAACCTTGCTGCTTCTTTCCTGTTTTAACCATTCACGGGGTGTGAGGCTCGACGAAGTCACGTCCACAAAACATACTTTATACAAAAGCCATGCTTTGGGTCAACAAATGATCAACACAATGATCACTAAGATAGACGATCAAATAAATGATCCTATCACAATAATCAACACAATGATCATTTCAGCATCACTCAGCATGTCACATTACCAAAATGGGATATATCGCTGATAACTTCAACTATATAACCTTTGAGCTCGTACGTCTCAAAAAAGGGTGTTAAGCAAAGAATAAATTCTCCGCCACCAACAGAAATATATTTGAAAGAAATCGGCTTTATATCTCAACTTGTAATGTCAGACATACAATCCATACAAGTCTGTTCCGGGATCGAACAAAACCGAAGGCACTTACAAAGAAGTCCTTGCAATCCGGATATTCACAATCCTGATCGGATTCACCATCACATATGGAGTTTCTATACCGGCGCGACTCGGTGCAGAAACAATCGATAGGTCATCCTATCGCTCTTGCAAATATCCGGTCTTCAACACCGATCTTCAAATGCAATTCACAACGACGTATCACATATTCGGAATGGGTTATACGACCCCATGGTCCTTTCCCGGTTAACCCGAATAGTGAGCGCTTATTCAAAAATAAGTGTGCATTCAAATTCAAACAAATCACATCAAATACCCATTCAAAGGGAAATACTGATAGTCGGCTATTGAACTATCAATGGATATGCATACATCACCAGATTCCAAATAATTTTCCAAATTATTTATTTTCCAAAATATCTTTGCAAGATATATAATTTCAACACTTTAAAATAAATCAACATTTATTTTCAAACAAATTCCCTTTCACATATAAATTCCATAATGAATTTATATTTCAAAATATTCATGCATATGATTTCAATTTTTCATTTCAATTTATCTTCAAAAAGATAAATTCTAGTTATTCACTTCATATTGGAAAAACAATTCCATACTTATTCAATAAGTAATTCACAAATCTTTTTATTTTCAACACTTAGAAAATATTCAATATACTTAAACCGAATTAAGTATATATTTCTTTCTTTAAGGAAATCATTCACTTAACATATTTATTTGGGCCAAAACGAATGTTGCGTAAAACATCGTTACGACAACCCAAAATCACTAGTATAGGGATTCAGAATTAAAATAGATATATAAATCCCAATACTATGCAAAACATTTCCTTTCGGAAATCATTTACTATAACCACAGTGTTATAGTCCATTATTTCCTTCTATTTCTCGAAAACGTCTATTCCAACAATAAATGTTGAAATCTATGGTTTCGAATCTCAACACATTTTAAAACATCGTTAGATCGTTTTAATTCAGTTCAAAATATCACATTCTAAACAATCTCTTTAACATACTATTCATTATTCCAAAACGTGAATATACTATGTTAACTAATCTCATCAATTCTATTCTTTTTAAATTTAAAGGATTATTCACTATTCAAAAATGTGAATATAACTCCATTTATAAGTTATAACAATTAACTTATCAAAATAAGTCATTTGCGAATTTATAAAGCAGCGTTTATAAATTCCATTTCTATTTAATTATAAAAACTTCCTTGTTATAAATCTCATTTATTAACTTATTCGATTTATAACTCGGTTATAAACTACAGGTTCATATTATAAGTTAAACACTTATAATCTATTCGTTTGCAAAAACCATTCCATTGAACTTCATAATTATAAATCTTATAACTTATAAGATTCAATTATTTATCCAAATCTTATTACTTTAATAACTTTACAAATTTTATAAACCTACTGTTTATACAATTCCATTTATAACTTTATCGTTATATAATTCTATGAATTCCATTCATTTACAAAATTCATTTTTACTTCATCCAAACACTTATAAAATCTCATTTTATAATTCCAACATTTTAATTTACAAATATTCATTTGTAAATCCTTTAATATAAATCAATCTATATTATTCTTTAAAACGTCTTAACTCCTTTATAGTTTCACCATTTTTGATTTATAAAATAATCAAACTTCATAAATTCTATATTTAAACTTTTATAATATATTCAAAAATCCAATTTAACTATTTTATAAAATCATTGGTTCATATTTCTCAAAAATCAGTTTTTCTAACAATATTACTCAAAAATTATAATCTTATAACTTCTAAAATTATAACGTTTATTTATTTATAATGGATCAATTCCAAAAATATAGTATATTTTCAAAAATCACTTTAAAACCATTTTAAAATCCCAAAATCTGGGTCCAATGATGCTACACACCAAATAGTCAATCACGACTAACAACGATATCATATATCGATATGATAATCCATCAAATATCAAAATATCTGAAATAAAATAAATACTGTTGAGGAATCCAGTTGGATCCCTCCAACCTGTTTTCCTGCATCCAAAAACATTAGCACAATACCAATTTCGCTCCAGTACGAAATTATCGCGGTACATGTTCTTAATAAATATTATCCGCTTAATAACGGCGTAATAGGGTCTCATCCGCAAAAAAATACGGGAAATCAATAACTGCAATATATACATATGCCAATATATATATATTGATATTATATATAATACCAATTTCACTGTTTATGAAATATTCGCGGTATATGTTTTTATTAAATAACATCCGCTTACTAACGGCGTATAATGTCTATTTTAACAATCAATAATTTACAGTCATCATTCAAACATGCATTCAAATATTTTAAATCTAACTATTTAAAATAAAATCGAAATCTATTCGATTGAGTGAGAAATTCTCACCTTGATTTTAAATTCCGTTTTAGCTTTTTATTTCGAATAAAATTAAACGCGCGTTTAATTTTACCCGAAATTCTCACTAACTCCAAACGACTCCAAACCAACTCCATCGCGTAGTGCTCGTCCATACGATTCCAACGCAACTGAGTTTGCATTTTTTCAACCTCGTATGAAAAAGATATGCAATTTACAAGTTTGTACACGATTTTATATAACAATTATAACATAAACTTTTATAATTTTAACCTAGTTTAAACCACAGCCGTTCGATCTACTTCAGATCCGTGCGCAACCCCCCCCCTTCTCCTTCTCTCCTTCACGCAATATGCAGGCCGTTCGAACCCATACATTCAATCTTAGGGTTTAATTAATCTCCAAAATCACACGACGATACCTCGATCAAGAAGCTCCATGCTGTAGCCCCTAACCCCCTCTAGGTTCGGCCTAAATCTCGTGAGGCTCGGCCCTCCCTTGGCTGTGAAATCGGCCTCTAAACGCGTGCATTTCCATTGCGTTTTCCCATTGATCCACTCAACAGAAACTGATCACTACCGTTGATTTGAAAGCTCTTGACGAGATCTACGTTTTGTTAGTTGAAGATTTCTGAAATCATTGAGTGGATTGGGAGAGATTGAGGGAAGAAATTGAAGAATTTTCGGCCTTACATTGTGAAGGTGGCGGCCACGTTTAGAAATTAGGGTTTTACATATTTTTTTTTTATTAAATTTATGAAGGGGGTGAGTCTCCTTTTATAGAAAAAGCAAGCGTAAACACTATTCATCCCGGGAATTCCGAACTCTGATTTAGACGCCGTAACCAGCGTACCTAGGGTTTATCCCGCGTTTCGGACACAATGGAACAGGTTTCGGAAGCTAATTCGGAAGTATGTGCGAGTTATGGCTGAAAACGTTCAATTTGAATTAAACCGATTTAAGTCGATTTCTAGGCGTTTTAATTTGTACAGGACAAACGGTAAATCCAATTGACTTGAAATTTGAAACCTTACAATAATATCACATTACGGATCCGATGAAACTGGTTTCGTCGAAATCCAAGACTTTTTGAAAAATGGCTATTTTGACTCGCCAAATTTAAATTAAAAATAATTCGATGCGTTTCGAGCTGCCACGATCAAACGATAGCTCCGATTGACACGAAAATTGAAATCCGGTAATAACTAACTATTACGGATCCAATGGAACTGGTTTCGTTCAATTCTGAGACTGTTCAAAAATTGGCTATTTTACAGTCGATTATTAAATATTAAAATATTCAATTTTCACAAATTAACTTTTAATTCGATTTTAAAAGTTCTAAAATATTTCTATAACTCCAGTATGATTAAATAAAATTTTCCAAATTATTTACAATCCTATTTAACTATATTTTCAATTATTTCCATAATTTAACGTATTAAATTATCGATTTAAATTATTCAATTAATTCCAATAAATCAAATAAAAATTTATTTGACTCATAAATTCACTTATTAATATTTAAAATTAATTAAATATTCAAATTTAAATTTATAAAAATTCTGGGTCGTTACAATCTTTCCCTCTTAAAAGAATTTCGTCCTCGAAATTGCAAGTAAGAAAGGTTACAAAATCTATTAATTTTCCAAAATTCATAATTAAACTTCTTATGATAACTTTTACTAAGTTTTCAAATCATACTTAGTTATGTTTTCAAAAACAACTACTATCGTTTAACTTTCAACTCCAAAATCAAAGTTAAAGTTTTCAAAATTTTCCCAATTTTCTCAAAATTTTTCTAACGCCTTAAATTTTCGGAAAAATTCGCCATAGTCTCCTTTGCGCGGCTCGATCCGAAAAAAAATGACAGTATATATATCACAAATATACATCTCATCAAGTAATGAGGCATCCCGAAGGGAAAAAGTGTAAAAGTGCGATATTTAATCCGAGATATGTACCTTATATTTTATTAGCAAGCATATACGGCTAATATAGCGCTAAAGCGAACTCCAAATGCGAAGCAAACGCGATCCGCACCTACTAAACTCAACAAACAACATGAGAACCATGCATATATGAAAATAGTATCAACAGACATCATATAGCAATATAATAACTATATATGTCACATAGAAAATGCAACCAAACAACAAATGCAAACATCAACCAATTATCATTCATAACTAATAATATTCATTCTCAATTCAATTAGTTTACATTCACTAATTAAATCCAATTCACATTCAATTCTATTCAAATTTATTTACTTTCCATTTGAATTCAATTACATAGCTTTTAATTTCATTAATACTTAATGAATTATATGCAACCAATCAACAATCATATAACAATCAATGTTTATTAATTTCAACCAAATTCCTTTTCACTTATATTCATTCAATTTGGTTTAACACCATCACTTTCAATTTGTTTAATTAAATTGATTTCATTCAATTTATTCAACTCCCAATAACATTTGATTTCAATGAACTAACACTTATATTCATTATTTCTTATCAACTTGATTTACATTTAATTGCTTAACATTCAATTCATTCAATTTTAATTACAAAGTTGAATTTCATTTATATAACTCTTAAGTCATATTCATTTTTATTTACAATTCATATTCATATAGTTTCACTTCTTATTTATATAAGTTTATTTCACAATGGTAATTCACTTTAATTATAACTCAATTCTTATAATTCTTTTACTTATACAATTATTCTTTTATTTAGATTATTCAAACAACCTAACAATCAACTTATATACACTTTAATAATTCTGAAAAATTATTCCTTTATATATAAAATATAATCGAGGCAAAATTATTTCATTTACCCAATTTAAAAACAATATTGTGTCGAATTGTTCTATTCAAGTGTTTAGAAACCCCTTCGGCTCAGTTTCGAGGCTGTGCTGACGAAAGTTCATATACCACTCAATAAACCAATCATCACAATATAAAACAAATTTTATATTCACTAACAAATACGCTCTCATAGCTATTATTACACTCAACTCATTCTAGAGTACTGCTGACTCTATCTCTAATGAATTATACCCAACAGAACCATGGTTGTCGCTTAACCATCAGCTCTGATACCAAATGTAACAGTCCGGAATTTTCGACTTTCGAAAATCCGACATCGACACTCACTTTATCGACTGCCGAGGAATCGAAGGCCGAAAACCGAGATGTTATGGGTTTTAAAAAGAAAAGAAAAGAAAGAAGAGAGAAAAAGAAGAAAGAAAAAGAAAAATAGAGGGAAAAGAAGATAGACAATTTTTAGAAAACAGAGAATTAGAAAAACAGAGAATTTGAAAAACAGAAGATAGAAGAATTTTAAAAATAGAAAAAGGGAATTTGAAAATAGAACGGACAGAAAGGAAACAAAAAGAACAACAACAGAATCTCACAATTCGCAGCGGAACAACATATAATAATAAATGAATAATCTTTAAACAAAGAACTATATCAGTTATTACATTACATCACATTTCATTACATCATATCATCAGAGTGTACAACATCATACAACAACAAACAGCGGAAAAAGAAGTACTATATAAACTAGTAATACGCCATGCCAATCCAGTTTGCCTCCAGCAACTCCAGAATATCCAGAATATCCTGATAAACCTAACTCTTAACTGCCCGTGTGGAAATTGGTGGGCACCCAGAGTTTAGGAAGGAAAACAATAAACTCCAAGTCAGTCATGTGACTGGTGTGAGAACTCAAAACAGTTTATTTATCTTTAAAATCAAAATAGAGGAATATTTTTAAATCAATTCGCAATGCTTTTAAAAATGAGACTACCATAAGGCCTCCCGCACACACACACAATGCAAACGCAGAATCGGAGGAGATTTCTCCTCATGATAGTCAAAGATGCTTGATACGCATTTAAAATAACATTTGATATTATTATTAGTGTATAGTGTAGGAAAAATATTTCGGAAGTAGAATATAAATCTTAGCCAGCATAGACATTTCGAACTATGCCTACTATAGCTACCATCCAAACAGTGGTGACCACCATAAGTGAATGGCAGGTTCTACAACTAATACCGTACAAGTTTCGTATTGGGAATTGGATTTCCAACAAATGGTCAGGCCAAGGAACTTCCCATTGCCACTGAGAATGCCTCTGGATGGACATCCCCGAGAACCAAACCGGATCTCAACCAACACAAGGCCGGGTTACTCCTAACTGAGCAACAACTGACCGAATATGCCATCCCCCGGTCCTTTGGGACCTTTTCAACCGAGCGCTCGTAATCAATTCACACAATCATAAAGTGTTTTCAACATGAGTAAGTATCTGGGCTCCATACCATGATACCACCCTTTTCCAGAAGGAAATGGACACATCCTAAAGGGTGCTACCCCTCATAACCTTGCTGCTTCTTTCCTGTTTTAACCATTCACGGGGTGTGAGGCTCGACGAAGTCACGTCCACAAAACATACTTTATACAAAAGCCATGCTTTGGGTCAACAAATGATCAACACAATGATCACTAAGATAGACGATCAAATAAATGATCCTATCACAATAATCAACACAATGATCATTTCAGCATCACTCAGCATGTCACATTACCAAAATGGGATATATCGCTGATAACTTCAACTATATAACCTTTGAGCTCGTACGTCTCAAAGAAGGGTGTTAAGCAAAGAATAAATTCTCCGCCACCAACAGAAATATATTTGAAAGAAATCGGCTTTATATCTCAACTTGTAATGTCAGACATACAATCCATACAAGTCTGTTCCGGGATCGAACAAAACCGAAGGCACTTACAAAGAAGTCCTTGCAATCCGGATATTCACAATCCTGATCGGATTCACCATCACATATGGAGTTTCTATACCGGCGCGACTCGGTGCAGAAACAATCGATAGGTCATCCTATCGCTCTTGCAAATATCCGGTCTTCAACACCGATCTTCAAATGCAATTCACAACGACGTATCACATATTCGGAATGGGTTATACGACCCCATGGTCCTTTCCCGGTTAACCCGAATAGTGAGCGCTTATTCAAAAATAAGTGTGCATTCAAATTCAAACAAATCACATCAAATACCCATTCAAAGGGAAATACTGATAGTCGGCTATTGAACTATCAATGGATATGCATACATCACCAGATTCCAAATAATTTTCCAAATTATTTATTTTCCAAAATATCTTTGCAAGATATATAATTTCAACACTTTAAAATAAATCAACATTTATTTTCAAACAAATTCCCTTTCACATATAAATTCCATAATGAATTTATATTTCAAAATATTCATGCATATGATTTCAATTTTTCATTTCAATTTATCTTCAAAAAGATAAATTCTAGTTATTCACTTCATATTGGAAAAACAATTCCATACTTATTCAATAAGTAATTCACAAATCTTTTTATTTTCAACACTTAGAAAATATTCAATATACTTAAACCGAATTAAGTATATATTTCTTTCTTTAAGGAAATCATTCACTTAACATATTTATTTGGGCCAAAACGAATGTTGCGTAAAACATCGTTACGACAACCCAAAATCACTAGTATAGGGATTCAGAATTAAAATAGATATATAAATCCCAATACTATGCAAAACATTTCCTTTCGGAAATCATTTACTATAACCACAGTGTTATAGTCCATTATTTCCTTCTATTTCTCGAAAACGTCTATTCCAACAATAAATGTTGAAATCTATGGTTTCGAATCTCAACACATTTTAAAACATCGTTAGATCGTTTTAATTCAGTTCAAAATATCACATTCTAAACAATCTCTTTAACATACTATTCATTATTCCAAAACGTGAATATACTATGTTAACTAATCTCATCAATTCTATTCTTTTTAAATTTAAAGGATTATTCACTATTCAAAAATGTGAATATAACTCCATTTATAAGTTATAACAATTAACTTATCAAAATAAGTCATTTGCGAATTTATAAAGCAGCGTTTATAAATTCCATTTCTATTTAATTATAAAAACTTCCTTGTTATAAATCTCATTTATTAACTTATTCGATTTATAACTCGGTTATAAACTACAGGTTCATATTATAAGTTAAACACTTATAATCTATTCGTTTGCAAAAACCATTCCATTGAACTTCATAATTATAAATCTTATAACTTATAAGATTCAATTATTTATCCAAATCTTATTACTTTAATAACTTTACAAATTTTATAAACCTACTGTTTATACAATTCCATTTATAACTTTATCGTTATATAATTCTATGAATTCCATTCATTTACAAAATTCATTTTTACTTCATCCAAACACTTATAAAATCTCATTTTATAATTCCAACATTTTAATTTACAAATATTCATTTGTAAATCCTTTAATATAAATCAATCTATATTATTCTTTAAAACGTCTTAACTCCTTTATAGTTTCACCATTTTTGATTTATAAAATAATCAAACTTCATAAATTCTATATTTAAACTTTTATAATATATTCAAAAATCCAATTTAACTATTTTATAAAATCATTGGTTCATATTTCTCAAAAATCAGTTTTTCTAACAATATTACTCAAAAATTATAATCTTATAACTTCTAAAATTATAACGTTTATTTATTTATAATGGATCAATTCCAAAAATATAGTATATTTTCAAAAATCACTTTAAAACCATTTTAAAATCCCAAAATCTGGGTCCAATGATGCTACACACCAAATAGTCAATCACGACTAACAACGATATCATATATCGATATGATAATCCATCAAATATCAAAATATCTGAAATAAAATAAATACTGTTGAGGAATCCAGTTGGATCCCTCCAACCTGTTTTCCTGCATCCAAAAACATTAGCACAATACCAATTTCGCTCCAGTACGAAATTATCGCGGTACATGTTCTTAATAAATATTATCCGCTTAATAACGGCGTAATAGGGTCTCATCCGCAAAAAAATACGGGAAATCAATAACTGCAATATATACATATGCCAATATATATATATTGATATTATATATAATACCAATTTCACTGTTTATGAAATATTCGCGGTATATGTTTTTATTAAATAACATCCGCTTACTAACGGCGTATAATGTCTATTTTAACAATCAATAATTTACAGTCATCATTCAAACATGCATTCAAATATTTTAAATCTAACTATTTAAAATAAAATCGAAATCTATTCGATTGAGTGAGAAATTCTCACCTTGATTTTAAATTCCGTTTTAGCTTTTTATTTCGAATAAAATTAAACGCGCGTTTAATTTTACCCGAAATTCTCACTAACTCCAAACGACTCCAAACCAACTCCATCGCGTAGTGCTCGTCCATACGATTCCAACGCAACTGAGTTTGCATTTTTTCAACCTCGTATGAAAAAGATATGCAATTTACAAGTTTGTACACGATTTTATATAACAATTATAACATAAACTTTTATAATTTTAACCTAGTTTAAACCACAGCCGTTCGATCTACTTCAGATCCGTGCGCAACCCCCCCTTCTCCTTCTCTCCTTCACGCAATATGCAGGCCGTTCGAACCCATACATTCAATCTTAGGGTTTAATTAATCTCCAAAATCACACGACGATACCTCGATCAAGAAGCTCCATGCTGTAGCCCCTAACCCCCTCTAGGTTCGGCCTAAATCTCGTGAGGCTCGGCCCTCCCTTGGCTGTGAAATCGGCCTCTAAACGCGTGCATTTCCATTGCGTTTTCCCATTGATCCACTCAACAGAAACTGATCACTACCGTTGATTTGAAAGCTCTTGACGAGATCTACGTTTTGTTAGTTGAAGATTTCTGAAATCATTGAGTGGATTGGGAGAGATTGAGGGAAGAAATTGAAGATTTTTCGGCCTTACATTGTGAAGGTGGCGGCCACGTTTAGAAATTAGGGTTTTACATATTTTTTTTTTATTAAATTTATGAAGGGGGTGAGTCTCCTTTTATAGAAAAAGCAAGCGTAAACACTATTCATCCCGGGAATTCCGAACTCTGATTTAGACGCCGTAACCAGCGTACCTAGGGTTTATCCCGCGTTTCGGACATAATGGAACAGGTTTCGGAAGCTAATTCGGAAGTATGTGCGAGTTATGGCTGAAAACGTTCAATTTGAATTAAACCGATTTAAGTCGATTTCTAGGCGTTTTAATTTGTACAGGACAAACGGTAAATCCAATTGACTTGAAATTTGAAACCTTACAATAATATCACATTACGGATCCGATGAAACTGGTTTCGTCGAAATCCAAGACTTTTTGAAAAATGGCTATTTTGACTCGCCAAATTTAAATTAAAAATAATTCGATGCGTTTCGAGCTGCCACGATCAAACGATAGCTCCGATTGACACGAAAATTGAAATCCGGTAATAACTAACTATTACGGATCCAATGGAACTGGTTTCGTTCAATTCTGAGACTGTTCAAAAATTGGCTATTTTACAGTCGATTATTAAATATTAAAATATTCAATTTTCACAAATTAACTTTTAATTCGATTTTAAAAGTTCTAAAATATTTCTATAACTCCAGTATGATTAAATAAAATTTTCCAAATTATTTACAATCCTATTTAACTATATTTTCAATTATTTCCATAATTTAACGTATTAAATTATCGATTTAAATTATTCAATTAATTCCAATAAATCAAATAAAAATTTATTTGACTCATAAATTCACTTATTAATATTTAAAATTAATTAAATATTCAAATTTAAATTTATAAAAATTCTGGGTCGTTACAATCTTTCCCTCTTAAAAGAATTTCGTCCTCGAAATTGCAAGTAAGAAAGGTTACAAAATCTATTAATTTTCCAAAATTCATAATTAAACTTCTTATGATAACTTTTACTAAGTTTTCAAATCATACTTAGTTATGTTTTCAAAAACAACTACTATCGTTTAACTTTCAACTCCAAAATCAAAGTTAAAGTTTTCAAAATTTTCCCAATTTTCTCAAAATTTTTCTAACGCCTTAAATTTTCGGAAAAATTCGCCATAGTCTCCTTTGCGCGGCTCGATCCGAAAAAAAATGACAGTATATATATCACAAATATACATCTCATCAAGTAATGAGGCATCCCGAAGGGAAAAAGTGTAAAAGTGCGATATTTAATCCGAGATATGTACCTTATATTTTATTAGCAAGCATATACGGCTAATATAGCGCTAAAGCGAACTCCAAATGCGAAGCAAACGCGATCCGCACCTACTAAACTCAACAAACAACATGAGAACCATGCATATATGAAAATAGTATCAACAGACATCATATAGCAATATAATAACTATATATGTCACATAGAAAATGCAACCAAACAACAAATGCAAACATCAACCAATTATCATTCATAACTAATAATATTCATTCTCAATTCAATTAGTTTACATTCACTAATTAAATCCAATTCACATTCAATTCTATTCAAATTTATTTACTTTCCATTTGAATTCAATTACATAGCTTTTAATTTCATTAATACTTAATGAATTATATGCAACCAATCAACAATCATATAACAATCAATGTTTATTAATTTCAACCAAATTCCTTTTCACTTATATTCATTCAATTTGGTTTAACACCATCACTTTCAATTTGTTTAATTAAATTGATTTCATTCAATTTATTCAACTCCCAATAACATTTGATTTCAATGAACTAACACTTATATTCATTATTTCTTATCAACTTGATTTACATTTAATTGCTTAACATTCAATTCATTCAATTTTAATTACAAAGTTGAATTTCATTTATATAACTCTTAAGTCATATTCATTTTTATTTACAATTCATATTCATATAGTTTCACTTCTTATTTATATAAGTTTATTTCACAATGGTAATTCACTTTAATTATAACTCAATTCTTATAATTCTTTTACTTATACAATTATTCTTTTATTTAGATTATTCAAACAACCTAACAATCAACTTATATACACTTTAATAATTCTGAAAAATTATTCCTTTATATATAAAATATAATCGAGGCAAAATTATTTCATTTACCCAATTTAAAAACAATATTGTGTCGAATTGTTCTATTCAAGTGTTTAGAAACCCCTTCGGCTCAGTTTCGAGGCTGTGCTGACGAAAGTTCATATACCACTCAATAAACCAATCATCACAATATAAAACAAATTTTATATTCACTAACAAATACGCTCTCATAGCTATTATTACACTCAACTCATTCTAGAGTACTGCTGACTCTATCTCTAATGAATTATACCCAACAGAACCATGGTTGTCGCTTAACCATCAGCTCTGATACCAAATGTAACAGTCCGGAATTTTCGACTTTCGAAAATCCGACATCGACACTCACTTTATCGACTGCCGAGGAATCGAAGGCCGAAAACCGAGATGTTATGGGTTTTAAAAAGAAAAGAAAAGAAAGAAGAGAGAAAAAGAAGAAAGAAAAAGAAAAATAGAGGGAAAAGAAGATAGACAATTTTTAGAAAACAGAGAATTAGAAAAACAGAGAATTTGAAAAACAGAAGATAGAAGAATTTTAAAAATAGAAAAAGGGAATTTGAAAATAGAACGGACAGAAAGGAAACAAAAAGAACAACAACAGAATCTCACAATTCGCAGCGGAACAACATATAATAATAAATGAATAATCTTTAAACAAAGAACTATATCAGTTATTACATTACATCACATTTCATTACATCATATCATCAGAGTGTACAACATCATACAACAACAAACAGCGGAAAAAGAAGTACTATATAAACTAGTAATACGCCATGCCAATCCAGTTTGCCTCCAGCAACTCCAGAATATCCAGAATATCCTGATAAACCTAACTCTTAACTGCCCGTGTGGAAATTGGTGGGCACCCAGAGTTTAGGAAGGAAAACAATAAACTCCAAGTCAGTCATGTGACTGGTGTGAGAACTCAAAACAGTTTATTTATCTTTAAAATCAAAATAGAGGAATATTTTTAAATCAATTCGCAATGCTTTTAAAAATGAGACTACCATAAGGCCTCCCGCACACACACACAATGCAAACGCAGAATCGGAGGAGATTTCTCCTTATGATAGTCAAAGATGCTTGATACGCATTTAAAATAACATTTGATATTATTATTAGTGTATAGTGTAGGAAAAATATTTCGGAAGTAGAATATAAATCTTAGCCAGCATAGACATTTCGAACTATGCCTACTATAGCTACCATCCAAACAGTGGTGACCACCATAAGTGAATGGCAGGTTCTACAACTAATACCGTACAAGTTTCGTATTGGGAATTGGATTTCCAACAAATGGTCAGGCCAAGGAACTTCCCATTGCCACTGAGAATGCCTCTGGATGGACATCCCCGAGAACCAAACCGGATCTCAACCAACACAAGGCCGGGTTACTCCTAACTGAGCAACAACTGACCGAATATGCCATCCCCCGGTCCTTTGGGACCTTTTCAACCGAGCGCTCGTAATCAATTCACACAATCATAAAGTGTTTTCAACATGAGTAAGTATCTGGGCTCCATACCATGATACCACCCTTTTCCAGAAGGAAATGGACACATCCTAAAGGGTGCTACCCCTCATAACCTTGCTGCTTCTTTCCTGTTTTAACCATTCACGGGGTGTGAGGCTCGACGAAGTCACGTCCACAAAACATACTTTATACAAAAGCCATGCTTTGGGTCAACAAATGATCAACACAATGATCACTAAGATAGACGATCAAATAAATGATCCTATCACAATAATCAACACAATGATCATTTCAGCATCACTCAGCATGTCACATTACCAAAATGGGATATATCGCTGATAACTTCAACTATATAACCTTTGAGCTCGTACGTCTCAAAGAAGGGTGTTAAGCAAAGAATAAATTCTCCGCCACCAACAGAAATATATTTGAAAGAAATCGGCTTTATATCTCAACTTGTAATGTCAGACATACAATCCATACAAGTCTGTTCCGGGATCGAACAAAACCGAAGGCACTTACAAAGAAGTCCTTGCAATCCGGATATTCACAATCCTGATCGGATTCACCATCACATATGGAGTTTCTATACCGGCGCGACTCGGTGCAGAAACAATCGATAGGTCATCCTATCGCTCTTGCAAATATCCGGTCTTCAACACCGATCTTCAAATGCAATTCACAACGACGTATCACATATTCGGAATGGGTTATACGACCCCATGGTCCTTTCCCGGTTAACCCGAATAGTGAGCGCTTATTCAAAAATAAGTGTGCATTCAAATTCAAACAAATCACATCAAATACCCATTCAAAGGGAAATACTGATAGTCGGCTATTGAACTATCAATGGATATGCATACATCACCAGATTCCAAATAATTTTCCAAATTATTTATTTTCCAAAATATCTTTGCAAGATATATAATTTCAACACTTTAAAATAAATCAACATTTATTTTCAAACAAATTCCCTTTCACATATAAATTCCATAATGAATTTATATTTCAAAATATTCATGCATATGATTTCAATTTTTCATTTCAATTTATCTTCAAAAAGATAAATTCTAGTTATTCACTTCATATTGGAAAAACAATTCCATACTTATTCAATAAGTAATTCACAAATCTTTTTATTTTCAACACTTAGAAAATATTCAATATACTTAAACCGAATTAAGTATATATTTCTTTCTTTAAGGAAATCATTCACTTAACATATTTATTTGGGCCAAAACGAATGTTGCGTAAAACATCGTTACGACAACCCAAAATCACTAGTATAGGGATTCGGAATTAAAATAGATATATAAATCCCAATACTATGCAAAACATTTCCTTTCGGAAATCATTTACTATAACCACAGTGTTATAGTCCATTATTTCCTTCTATTTCTCGAAAACGTCTATTCCAACAATAAATGTTGAAATCTATGGTTTCGAATCTCAACACATTTTAAAACATCGTTAGATCGTTTTAATTCAGTTCAAAATATCACATTCTAAACAATCTCTTTAACATACTATTCATTATTCCAAAACGTGAATATACTATGTTAACTAATCTCATCAATTCTATTCTTTTTAAATTTAAAGGATTATTCACTATTCAAAAATGTGAATATAACTCCATTTATAAGTTATAACAATTAACTTATCAAAATAAGTCATTTGCGAATTTATAAAGCAGCGTTTATAAATTCCATTTCTATTTAATTATAAAAACTTCCTTGTTATAAATCTCATTTATTAACTTATTCGATTTATAACTCGGTTATAAACTACAGGTTCATATTATAAGTTAAACACTTATAATCTATTCGTTTGCAAAAACCATTCCATTGAACTTCATAATTATAAATCTTATAACTTATAAGATTCAATTATTTATCCAAATCTTATTACTTTAATAACTTTACAAATTTTATAAACCTAATGTTTATACAATTCCATTTATAACTTTATCGTTATATAATTCTATGAATTCCATTCATTTACAAAATTCATTTTTACTTCATCCAAACACTTATAAAATCTCATTTTATAATTCCAACATTTTAATTTACAAATATTCATTTGTAAATCCTTTAATATAAATCAATCTATATTATTCTTTAAAACGTCTTAACTCCTTTATAGTTTCACCATTTTTGATTTATAAAATAATCAAACTTCATAAATTCTATATTTAAACTTTTATAATATATTCAAAAATCCAATTTAACTATTTTATAAAATCATTGGTTCATATTTCTCAAAAATCAGTTTTTCTAACAATATTACTCAAAAATTATAATCTTATAACTTCTAAAATTATAACGTTTATTTATTTATAATGGATCAATTCCAAAAATATAGTATATTTTCAAAAATCACTTTAAAACCATTTTAAAATCCCAAAATCTGGGTCCAATGATGCTACACACCAAATAGTCAATCACGACTAACAACGATATCATATATCGATATGATAATCCATCAAATATCAAAATATCTGAAATAAAATAAATACTGTTGAGGAATCCAGTTGGATCCCTCCAACCTGTTTTCCTGCATCCAAAAACATTAGCACAATACCAATTTCGCTCCAGTACGAAATTATCGCGGTACATGTTCTTAATAAATATTATCCGCTTAATAACGGCGTAATAGGGTCTCATCCGCAAAAAAATACGGGAAATCAATAACTGCAATATATACATATGCCAATATATATATATTGATATTATATATAATACCAATTTCACTGTTTATGAAATATTCGCGGTATATGTTTTTATTAAATAACATCCGCTTACTAACGGCGTATAATGTCTATTTTAACAATCAATAATTTACAGTCATCATTCAAACATGCATTCAAATATTTTAAATCTAACTATTTAAAATAAAATCGAAATCTATTCGATTGAGTGAGAAATTCTCACCTTGATTTTAAATTCCGTTTTAGCTTTTTATTTCGAATAAAATTAAACGCGCGTTTAATTTTACCCGAAATTCTCACTAACTCCAAACGACTCCAAACCAACTCCATCGCGTAGTGCTCGTCCATACGATTCCAACGCAACTGAGTTTGCATTTTTTCAACCTCGTATGAAAAAGATATGCAATTTACAAGTTTGTACACGATTTTATATAACAATTATAACATAAACTTTTATAATTTTAACCTAGTTTAAACCACAGCCGTTCGATCTACTTCAGATCCGTGCGCAACCCCCCCCTTCTCCTTCTCTCCTTCACGCAATATGCAGGCCGTTCGAACCCATACATTCAATCTTAGGGTTTAATTAATCTCCAAAATCACACGACGATACCTCGATCAAGAAGCTCCATGCTGTAGCCCCTAACCCCCTCTAGGTTCGGCCTAAATCTCGTGAGGCTCGGCCCTCCCTTAGCTGTGAAATCGGCCTCTAAACGCGTGCATTTCCATTGCGTTTTCCCATTGATCCACTCAACAGAAACTGATCACTACCGTTGATTTGAAAGCTCTTGACGAGATCTACGTTTTGTTAGTTGAAGATTTCTGAAATCATTGAGTGGATTGGGAGAGATTGAGGGAAGAAATTGAAGAATTTTCGGCCTTACATTGTGAAGGTGGCGGCCACGTTTAGAAATTAGGGTTTTACATATTTTTTTTTTTATTAAATTTATGAAGGGGGTGAGTCTCCTTTTATAGAAAAAGCAAGCGTAAACACTATTCATCCCGGGAATTCCGAACTCCGATTTAGACGCCGTAACCAGCGTACCTAGGGTTTATCCCGCGTTTCGGACACAATGGAACAGGTTTCGGAAGCTAATTCGGAAGTATGTGCGAGTTATGGCTGAAAACGTTCAATTTGAATTAAACCGATTTAAGTCGATTTCTAGGCGTTTTAATTTGTACAGGACAAACGGTAAATCCAATTGACTTGAAATTTGAAACCTTACAATAATATCACATTACGGATCCGATGAAACTGGTTTCGTCGAAATCCGAGACTTTTTGAAAAATGGCTATTTTGACTCGCCAAATTTAAATTAAAAATAATTCGATGCGTTTCGAGCTGCCATGATCAAACGATAGCTCCGATTGACACGAAAATTGAAATCCGGTAATAACTAACTATTACGGATCCAATGGAACTGGTTTCGTTCAATTCTGAGACTGTTCAAAAATTGGCTATTTTACAGTCGATTATTAAATATTAAAATATTCAATTTTCACAAATTAACTTTTAATTCGATTTTAAAAGTTCTAAAATATTTCTATAACTCCAGTATGATTAAATAAAATTTTCCAAATTATTTACAATCCTATTTAACTATATTTTCAATTATTTCCATAATTTAACGTATTAAATTATCGATTTAAATTATTCAATTAATTCCAATAAATCAAATAAAAATTTATTTGACTCATAAATTCACTTATTAATATTTAAAATTAATAAAATATTCAAATTTAAATTTATAAAAATTCTGGGTCGTTACACTTCAATTGGCAAATAAGCAACAGTATTTATCGTTTAAAAGTCGATTATCAATCGATGCAAATACCGGGTTGTTACACTTTCGATACTAGAATCCCAAAGATTTCTGAATCATCGAAGAAACGGATCCACGCTGCTGCTTCCAAACTTCACTTCAATGATACAGCTAAGCTAAAAGATCATCCTTAACCACAAGCTCCTTAAAACACAAAACTAACACCCAATTCCACCAAAAATCCTTGAGACGAGTAGACATCTTCTCAAGAAACTCGGCTCCAAACCAAACAGCAACCACTTGTCTCCTTACGGAAAAGAATTGAGACCATGTCCGAAATGAGGTAACTCATCGACCTTAGTCTCATACTTCAATATAGATAAGACAACCACCCTTTCTTGAAATCCATAAAATTTCTAAATATCTGAATCTTCCCTGCAATAGGCATCAACGTTCCTTCAATACCATCTAAATCTTGCTTCAAAAGAACATCTTCAGAACCATCAATGGATACTGCTTCTCACCACACAACTATTCTTTCTTGAAGCTACCAGGATACCATCACCTTCTTCTGCTCAGCTGACAGATTCACCTCTTGGAAATCCTGCTCACTCGAGAGCAAATCAACCTCACACTTCAAGAATATACTCCAATTCTTGAGAATACTTCCTCTGGGATCAATAAAATCCTTTCACCAATCTACAAAGCTTATTCGAGACGATATTAGGTCTACAATCTCGACAGATATACCTCCAATCACAACATATGATCCTCTTCCATTAATGGTAGTCGTGTTCCACACGCTCCTACCTTATCTACCTCTATAACCTATGTTGGAAAATCCGAACAGATAACCCAACAGATTAGGGGTGTGTGTGTGTGTGTGTGTGTGTGTGTGTGTATTACAAGTACGCTCTCTCAAAATAGACACCACTCCACAGCCTAGATATTCACTCCACCTAATTCTCTGATACCAACTATGGCGACCCGACTTTCTATCACCAGAAAGACGCATCACTATTTAAAAAAGAAAGGGATACAAGTAGAAAAGAAAGAGAGGAAAGAACAACAACACATCAAAATCTCACAGCGGAACGAATGAAATATTATATATAACATATATATAGTATCATATACATCGGCGTACACAACTTTACGTCTCAATTTAGATAGTTATTACCTTTCTGTCTAATATACAATACAAGAACATCAATACAGAATAACACACAGCGGAAATTATAACTATATATCAATACGCTGAAGCCTCCTGCTCCATAGCTCCTCCAGAATTCGTCAAGGATCCCAACACCAAAAAGGTGTATTTGTAACGAATATAGTCGTTACAAATGAAATTTATAACAGATATAGTCGTGAACGGTACAGGCGTGAGGAATGTCGTTACAAATATTTATAACGGCCTCTACCCGTCATTAGATATATCACTTACCAACGGTCTTTGTCATTAGAAATCTAAATTTTTGTAATGAAATAGGTTGTTATTATTTGCATCGGTTTGTAACGGGTATTTTTCGTTACTTAGTTTCCCCTTTCATGGTGGAAGAAGAGGTTGTCATTCTAAATTATCACGACCTTGTCCGTTACAAATTTCATCATTAGTAACGCACTTATTCGTTACAAATTTCATCAATAGTAACAACTATGCTCGTTATAAATTTCGTCTTTAGTAACGAATATGTTCGTTACCGCTACCAAACCATGTAGAGCTGCATTTTTGCTAGCATTTACACTATAGAATTGTCTATTATAATACAGTAGGTACATACATATCAAAAATTACAGAATTTCGATAACAATATGCAATTACGCATCCAAACATCCAACTTAAATTGCACAAATATTTGACAAAAAATTAAAGGAAGATTCGAAATTTCGCAAGTTCATCATACATAACTAAAGAGTATGAAATCAAAATATTACAAGTTCTAACATTACTTCAAAATAAATTCTAGATCATACAAACAACGAACACGACAACCCTACAAACCATCCTCTACATTTGCCATCATCACTGTGCTGCCTCAAAACCCCTACAAGCCTAACTGCCAATTCCACATCAAGATAAAATCATCACCACTTACCTTCAACTGCAACCCTCCACTGTCATGATTGACAAGCTTCTACTGTCATCATCATCAAACTGATGATATCCATGAATTTGCAAAAAAAAACAACTGAAGAGCAGAAGCTTAAAGAAAACTCAGCCCCCTTCAAACAAACTGCCGCATTGATAGATATGAATAAATTTCAGTTCACCTTATGCCATGGAAAGAAGGCAATACAGCAACTAGAGGATCTCCATAGCCAACTGTTGCATATTATTAATAAATTATCACAGTCAGTAGTTGTGAATTTATGAAAAACAAATTGCTTACTACTCAAGTTGGAGAACAAATTTACCTCCATCTCTGAATAGGATCTTTAAGACTTTTCCAGGTGTGTCTGACTGTACAAAGTTTGTAAAAGAAGATAAAAACAATGACAAGCACATTTTTTAAGAACAAACAAAAAAGCAACAAAATAATGTAACGTTAACTAGTAAGTTTTTACCCTGATAGGAAGCTCGTTACCGAACTGATCCACATAGCCAATGCTTTGTCCTTCTTTGATCATATCCCCCTGACATATTTGTTCATAACAAGCATTATAAAGGTGTAATTCCCATCGTGAATTCCGAAAAAACCAAGTTGCACATGGTTATTTACAAAATATATTGCTCCAAAACCAAATTAAACCATTTGGCAAAGCACTGAGACATCAACGGAAACCAAGCTCTATCACATGCAAATCAAAGCGCACCATCATGAAGTCCACTCTCAAATGAAGCCAATGGATCCAGAGTCATCAAATTCCGTTGAGCAAGGCTCTATGAACAATTCAAACTAAAAGGCGGCTACTCACTTTTATTTTCAGATACAAGAAAACAGAGAGAGAGAGGAAGATAATAAAAAGGTGCACTGGAGCTATCTAAGTGTGGATGTTTATGAAAATATGTATTTATATTTAATTCTCTTAAATTTTATGCTACGCGTTTTGACCACGCACGACCATACAGCACGTGCTGTCGTCACAAAACTCGTCGATGCACAACAATTCGTTAATTATTCCTATACAATATTTACTATTTTCGTCAAAATCCGAGACATTGCCTCGGAATGATAATTTCATACGTTAACTAAAACGAATTACTATTAAAACAAACTTAATCCCTTAGATTATAAATCAGTGTTTACATTAACCATCGCGAATTCAGAAAAAACCAAGTTGCACATGGTTATTTACAAAATATATTGTTGCCAAAACCTAAGTAAACCATTTGGCAAAGCACTGAGATATCAATGGAAAAATAAATTAGAAAGAAAATGCAAGATTTGGATCAGATCATTGGTAATAAATATCTTTTTAGTTATCAACTGATGATTTTATGGCACACTACTGCAAAATTGTACTTGCAGCATCTGTTTAATTGGTATTCAAAGAAACATCATAAGCAAGACACATGTTTTAGCCCATTTAAATATAATATTGGTTTTCTATTTGTAGTCTCATTTAAATACATAAAAAAAATCAAAATCCAATATCGTATTTCTTTAATCATTGTTATTCTTGTAAAGCGTTAAGACTCTGTGTTTTCATTTTTGTTATTTCATCATTTGTCCATAGCTCAATGTTTGACTTAGCTACTCTTTAGTTGACTAAAATATACCATTAAGTTTTCTATTTTGCGATTTTAAAAACTTAATGCGACAACATGCTACTCGCAAAATAACAAAACTTTGCATTAATGAGACTATAGTGACAACAACATGCTACTGCGATTGCTAAAGGCTGTGACCTAAAACATTTTGTGTTTTATTAATAAAATATTATACTTTATTAAAAAACTAAAACCACTTTATACAAATTTGGCACCAAACTTCTATACCCTCAGATATAGACCCATCTTGCATTGTTGTTTTGCTTTGCGCAGATTGGACATGCTAATACTAGTTTTAATATGTAGAAACATTACCTAGCCTCATTTCTGTTTATCCAATTCATTTCAAGATGGTAAACGCAATCAAATATCAGTACGTAACTAAACTTTCACAAGTGTAAAAAAAAGTGTACATCATCTAATAATACCTTGCAATAATTTTACCTTAGAACTTCCTTCCGCTATCTGTGCAAGGGTAATCAAAGCTGCATGAGGCTTTTACCACTCTGATGTAGCAAGACAAGCAGGCAAAAGCTTAGAAGCAAATCTTGAATTCAAACTACTACATCCACGAGTTATTTTCTGAAAAACCTTGCATCCTACACTATTGCTTCTTCTCCTATATTTGAAATCTCGGCCAATGTCCTCATTTTTGCAGGCATCAATTCTTGAAACTTGTCTCTATCCGTTGTAATTCCAAACACTGAATAAAAATTGATAGATGCTCTAAGTATAACAAGTCAGTCTCACATCAGCAAATGTAGGTATTATTAGACATGTAACAAAGACGTTATGCAATATATCCAAATGATCACCGCCAATAATGTTCTTATAGATGTAATAGTTTCAAATCTCTTACACAAAAAGCAAGGATAAAGTCACAATAGTATAACTTATGTACAATAAACTATGTAGGCAAGGCATGTATTTGAGTCATGTTTGATTTTATACACATCAGAAAACCTCAACTTCATAAATTAGCAGAAAATGAGTAAAGAAGAAAATAAAATAAAAAGATGAATAGGTTTTGAATTGTAATGAATATCATCAATCTTTAACTTGAAGAAACGTATAAAATGCAAAAATATAAGCTCAAGCACTACAAAATATGATTGGACAAAATATAAGCTTGTATATGATTTGTAAGGGACCAATGAAATAATTAAGATCACAATGATTTGTGGAATAGAACTGAATGCATTTTTAATGCAATCCATTTGTAAACTTGTACATCATTTGTAATGGATAAATGGAAAGAATTAATATATAACCATACAAAGATCACAATGGATCAAGATTATATTTCATACAAATAAAAGTATATTCTGTAAAAGAATGATTATAATACACAAAATGAGATTTATGTCCTAGGGCAAGTATAATGAAATGTTTTCATGAACTTTTTGTTAAACATATGCTCAGTTTAAAACTGAGCAAGTTAAAACTGATTGTACACTCAGTTAAAAACTGAGCGAGTTTGCTCAGTTTAAAACCGAGCGAGTTGAAACTGATACTACACTCAGTTACCCTGATTTGAATGCCATGTAAGATTCATTAAGTTAGCAAGGTTCATGTAAAACACTTCTAAATATTAACAACCAAAGCAAAGACAAGATAGCCATTGCAAAAGAAATCTCATACTATGGCAGATTAAAAATGCACATATCTAACAGAAAAGCAGAGAGTGGTACCTTACAAGAGAAGATCTTGCTCAATTGGAGTCTTCAGAGTTCATTATCAGCTGTGAATTGACAACAATACATTCAGTACCGAGTGTTATTAAGAAAAAATCTGAAAGAAAAAAAAGAGAGGAAATAGGAGGTATATTAACTGTTTTGCAGAACTCTGAAGAAAGGAAATGGCGTAGGCGCTGAACATAAAACTTGAGCAGAAAAGTATTAGGCTTTCCAGATGCGACTGGCAAGCAACAATAAACATCAATTAGCGCAGCCCGTTCTGTGTACCTTAGAACTCTCTGCCAGTGTACTTCCAATGAAGTCTTTCAGATCCGCAATTTCTTTTTCCGGAAAAAAATAATGAAAAAGAAGGACTCGGATCTTAATTTAGAAAACTGGGTACTTGTTTGATGGGAATAGATCATCTGGTTCCATTTCCATCTGTACCAGTTTAGAATTGCTTCTTCATTCAGATACATATACATAAAAAAGACAGTGCTCATAATTGCTTCTTCATTCAGATAGAATTCCCAACCTATTTACAATTCAAGATTCAGAAAAATGAAATATACCTGGCGAAAGCGAAGGCGGAGGGGGTGATAACCCTAGAATGAATTTTGAGGCGGAGAAACAGGCGGAGGTGGTAATAACCTTAGAACGAATTTCAGGCAGAAGGGGCGATAACTTAAAACGATAAGGAGGCAGAGGCGGAGGAAGTGGCGATAAACGATAACCCTAGAACGAAAATTTGATTTTCAGAATAAAGATAGAGGATAATTAGAAGCGTGGTAAACGAGAGAAGTAACGATAGAAGATAGAAGATAAAATGACAGTTCCATCCTTGGTGCTTTTATCAATTTACGAAATTCCCAAGTTTTATAACGGAAATATCCGCTGTAAACGTTTATAACGGTTATTTCCGTTAGAAATTTGTAACGATAATAACCGTTATAAATTAAAATGAAAAAAGTGTGATAAAATGTCATATTTGGTGTAGTGGATACCTGAATCACTTGAATACTCATACATAGTACCCAAGGGTTTAATAAAACAGAAAATAAACACTTAGGTCAGACAGGGGTCTGGTGTAAGTAAACGGTTTAAATTGCTTAACTTTAGAAAATCCTTCGGAAAAAAGGTATCACGTAATACTTCCTACACATGAACATGGAAAAGTTTTTACCTTACGCTAACCAAAACATTTGATAGGAAATCCGGTGATATTATAATAGTGTCTAGGGTTTTCAAGTAAAATACAGAAATAGCTGGAATGCTTACATCTCACGTTCCAACATAGTTGGGCACAATCAAAATGTACGACACTTATTGGAGATTGGATTCCATACAATGGCAGGGCTACTGGGGTACCGCCCGTCACAGTACGTGGCCTAGATCACCGTACCGAGGACCACTTCCGATCCCCTGCAACACAAGGCCGGGACCATTCCTTACTGAACAGTCCCGAACAAGACCACCCCGTAGTTGGCTACAGATCCAACCGCCCACAAAGCCGAAATAAAAAGGGACATCTAGACAGGGGTAAATCTCGTCCTACTTGGGCATAACCCACTTAACCTTGCTGCACCTCCCATGTTTTAGCCATTCCCGGTTGATGAGGCTTAAGGCTGCGATTACCTTTATAGGACACATTTAGCTTAGAATGATCATCGTCCACCTAACGATGTTCTGAAAGCATTCAATCCATACAAGTTCGTTCCGGGTTCGAACGGAACCGAAGGCACTATCTCGTTGCACTCATTTTGGAATCACCTTCAGAGTTAACGACCATAGCCCTTGCATTCTGAATCACCATCTCGAACCTGTAAGTACTATTTCCGTCAAACTCATCACGGAATCACCCCAGAGTTATACCGACGAATAGTTCTTACAGCTCGAGTCCTCACTTGCACTCCACTTGGATTTATGACCTAAAGTTTATTTTGGATCGATGTGGTTTTCGGATATCCAAATATGGAAACCCGATCCCGGTCTCATCGAATCCAAACGCCATTTTAATGTCCAAGTTGTACTTAAGAGTTTAAAACAGTAGATATTCTAAATATCACTTAACATAAATGGATGATTCACAACACACAGATAGATAATCCACTATTATCACATTCATCCATACATATCACAAAGCAGCATATATATCACATCTCACATAAATCACATTCATGTCATCACATATCAATCAATGACATCCAATATCATCCAATATCATTAACTCATCCAATGATATTTATCATCCAATCATTAATCATCCATACACAAGGTTTGATCCAACTTAATTAATTTAATTTATCCTTAATTAAATTAATCCCATACTTAATCACTTGGATTATCATCAATCCATCTTACTTATTCATTAATTAATTTCAAATTAATTAACAAACATCACTGAATTATCCACTTTAAATTAATCATCCTTGATTAATTATTACTTAATTACTTTAAGTAATTGTTCCTTAATCACAAATTTAATTAATCATCTTGATTAATTACTTCTTAATTATCCAAGTAATTATCTCTTAAATACTCTTTTAAATTAGTCACACTTGATTAATTATTCCTTAATTATTCTGATAATTTTTCCTTAATTATCCTTTAATCATACCTGATTAATTACCTTTTTATTAATCATATTTAATTAAGTATGTTTAATTAATCACATTTGATTAATTACTTTTGATTACATTTAGTAATTAAAACTTAACTATAGATTAATTATTCTTTACTTATTAATTAACAATTAATTAATTATTTCCATTAATTAATGATTACTTCCATTAATTAAATTTCTTCCTTAATTAATTACTTTAACAAGTAATTAATCACTTAATTAATTACTCTTAATTCTTGCATTAATTAATTAGTCTTCAATTAATATCTAAATTTAAACCTTTAATTAATCATATTAATTAATTCTTTAATTAATAACACAAGTGATTAATCCTTAATCACATCCACTTAATTACTTTTATAAAGTAATTATCCTTTACTTAATTACCTCCAAAAATCAATTACTTAATTACTTTACCAAGTAATTACACAAAATTAATCCATGAGTGATTATCTTCAATTAATCACAAATTAATTACTTAATTAATTATTAATTAATCATTTAAATTTAATTAAATGATTCTTAACTTCTTATATTATAAAAAATTCTTAATTAGGAAAGATCATTATTCCAATTAGATCATTTATATTAACCACATAAATTATTAACAAAAATTGAATTATCTTAATTATTTTCACAAATTTATTTGTCTTCAATTAATCAAAACCTTTAATTGCTTAAATTATAATTGATTACTAAACTTTAATCATTAAACCTATTTAAAATAAAATATTTTAAAAAAATCAATTATAATTAAAACAATTTAAATATTCAAATTAAACTTTTTAAATCTTTAAAACTTTCCAAGGTTATTAAATAAAATTTAATACAAACTTTATTCAAACATTCAAATTTAATACATACAAAACTTGTATAAAATTTAATTTTGAAAACCAATTAGTTTTTAACTTTTGTTTTAAAACTTTATTCCAAAATCAAATTTCTTTGTATAAAAACTTTTTATAAACATTGCCGTTAAACTTAAAATTCGAATAACACAAACTGCCCAACACAGTAGCATCGAGCCAAACACCCAGATGCTCGAATGAAAACTCGAGCCACCCATTACAAAATCTCGCGTAAAACTCGAGTCCCCCAAACCCCACACCTGCTTCGAGCAAAGCACCAGATAACACGAAACAGACTTCGAGCCTTCACCTTCTTCTCCCAAAACCCATTTCCATAATGCAAGCAACCGTGCACATCAACGTGCACCACCACTCTGGCTGGCGTTGAACTCCACTCCGGCCTCCACTAAGTCGTACTCGACCCCTACAACACAACGCACAACCCAGAAATCTCGATTCGGTCGAGCATCCAAATATGACCATCAAACCCATCAGTTCGAAACCACCATTACCGGAAAATCAAACGCCACCGGCGAATCTTGCCACAAGACGCCACACCCTCCTTCCCTAAGCCACGCCGCAACCTCCATCATCTCTGGCACCACGTGCGATCGTCCCCGGTAGCCTTTCGGCGCCGCGAAGACACGATGAACCACGGCGACAAAAATAAGGTATAAAACCCTACTCGAACGAATAACGACCACCTCAATCATCAAAAAATCACCAAAGTAATTTTCAGATGATCATCATCCTCCCAACAACCTTCATGCCCAACCACGACACCCTTATTGCCGTAGTTCGCCGTGAATAGGCCAGAAAGCCCAAAACAGATAAACTCAAATATCTCACTAATTACCCAATTAAAAATCATGATATAAGCATTAAAAATCATGATTTCCTATTTGCAATTCAATTATGAAATCAAAATT
This sequence comes from Allium cepa, assembly GCA_030765085.1. Lineage (NCBI taxonomy): Eukaryota > Viridiplantae > Streptophyta > Magnoliopsida > Asparagales > Amaryllidaceae > Allium > Allium cepa. Next base: position 780,940,605 of record CM060934.1, read on the forward strand.
AAAAATTTAAATCATAAAATTTTGACCCAATTTAAATTTTACTATAAATTCAAAGGTTTATAACCAATTATTCATTTTAAAAACTTGTAATTATTTTTAGATGATTACTTACTTGATTTCAAACAACTTCCATTTACAAATCAAAGTCCAATTCGAATTAAAATTCAAGTTATTGAATTTATTATAGAATTTGAAACTGTTTTATAAAACGCATAGTAATTTTTTTAACTATATAGGCATTCAAGCCATATACTCGGACATGCAATTCAATTAAATTCAAGTATTCCATTAACAACATAATATTCAACACAAGATCCAGATGAAATTTAGAATTAAAGCTGCTTTTAAAAAATTTCATTTACTCACCAAATTGCAGGAGATAGAAACTTATTTGCTTTCCAGGCTTGTGAAATTCACTTGCATGTTGAAAAAAAAGACATGTTGTTGTCTTTCCTTAGATTGAATTTGGAAATCTTGCATTGATTACTGAATATCCAACATATGAAGATTTGAATTTTCCAGATTTCAACAGTTTTCAGATTTCTTTCTTTGTTTCAGATTTCCCAGGTTTCTACAGTTTAATGTCTTTCCCTTTTTATTGTTTTGATCTTTATTTTGCATTAAATTTTGCTGAAAGAAGAAAGTAATTTGCTGAAGAACAAAACTCTTCTTTTTAGTTTTACAATTAAATTTTATTTTTATTTTATCAAGAGAATAACACTTGTCACTTAAATGCCTTAGTTATTTTACATCTATGCTCAAAGATTTACAAGTGTTATTAACAAATGTTTATATACTTACAAGTGTAATTTAATGTTTTATTAATGTTTAACAAATGTTTTTAATGTTTAATATATATTTTAAATGTTATTTTGTCTTTTTAATAATCTACTTAAATTATGAATGTATAATTTATGTGATTATAAAATGTGTACTTATCTTTTAATAAACAAGCTTTAGATTTTAATAAATATTCAAAAATTAATTCATGTAAACATTTATAAATAACTTATATTTTTGATTCAATTTAATGTTTATATGCTTGAGATATCTTTTTTTAATTTAACTCTTCATATAAAATTTTGAAACAACTTATCTTATGTTAAAATTTTAAAAGGAAAGATTATTAAAACAATTGAGCTTTTAAATTTAAATCTTAACTAAAACTCAGGTTTAAAATATATGTTTATAATAAATAAGAAATCAACTTTGTTATTAAAATTTAAATCTCAAATATCATTTTTAAAAAGTATTAAGTCAAATTAAAATTTCAAATTTCAAATTATATATATATTAAAGTTCGAAAATACTTATTAAATTCAAATCATTATTTTTCCTATTTCTAATATATACAAATATATATATATATATATATATATATTCAAATGGAAAAACATTTTTAATCACTAGTTTTGATAATTACTATATTAAATTTTGAAACACAAACCAAATCACAATATATATATTCATATATATTACAATTTGAATATATAGCTTTTATTACCTTAAAAACTTCTTATTTACAAGATATATCAATATATATATATATATATATATATCATTAATAGAAAATATTTCGATTAGCTTTTGAAAAATAAATCTTACCAATTTTTAAATTGCTAAAATAAATATTTCCAAATTATTAGTTTTCAAATGAATTAAATTTGCCAATTTATATTGTTAGGAAAAATGTTGATAGATATTATCAAATTATTATTATCAGCCTTTAAAAGAATTTTAACTTGTCAATTATAATGTAAAATTATCAAATCAATTTAATTATTAACAAAGATTATTAAATTGATATTGCTCAAAACTCCGGGCCGTCACACCCATAGTATGTACAGTACCGTAACTTCCTCCGTAAATTAGAGGCTTATCAAAAGGCACTCCATAGGTATGGTACAAACAAACTCGTAGTAGTCTCGATAAGGTAGGTGACACGGCACAACTAGGCAATGTCATGGTAGATATACTAATTACACTTTTGACCTGTTGATAATGCATAGCAGCAGCTACCGCCCAACTCGATCCACACTCCCAAAAATCCGAGGGTGCGCCCAATCAATCACAAAGTAATAGAATGGTATCGAAGAAGTGTATCCGATCGGAGGACCTACCTCACTTGGCCCGTCAATTGCTCCTGTTTTGGCCAGCTTAAGCTAACTCATGGGAGTTAGGTCCACGTATATACCTGATATATGATCTTCACAAACCATCTTACTTCATTCTAAAATCTCCACTGCGTATATAGTTGTTAAAGTAGTTTTTAATATTGGCAGAGAGTATGACAATAACCGATCTCGGTCTCTTTAACAACTAAATGTTATTATAACACAATGGTCATTTCAAAATATCATACTTCAAAACCAAAATATCATATTAATTTCAAAACCATATCAATTCGAGATCATTACTCACTTTAAAATAATATACATTTCAAAAATCATAATACTTTCCAAAATTATAACTCTTTCAAGATTATAAACCTTTAAAACCATAACCTTTTCGAAATCATAACACTTTGAAATCATAATACTTCCTACTTAAATAGTTAGATATTAAAAATAGTTTATATAATAAAATAGTTATAAGTTAAAGTAGTTTATATAATAAAATAATTAGTATATTTAAAATAGTTATAAGTTAAAATAGTTTTACATTAAAATAATTTATAAAGTAAAATATTTATATATATATATTAAAATACTTTACATGATAAAATAGTTTCCTCAAAGTTCACAAATCAGTTCGAATTAACTCAAATTCCAAAATTCCATTTAAATCAAATCTCAGCTCATCCTTTCAGAAAATCTCAATAAACCATTTTACATCGATTTCAAATATAGATTTGAACTACAAAATAAACCATTTTGATTTCAATAGATTTCAAAGTTTAAAATATTGAAACCTTACAATAACTCTATTTGGTAAATTCACTTATATTTCAAATTCAACTTTACCATTAGTTAATATTGAAATATTTATTTAGTCAATCCAGTATCATTTAAATAAACTTTCAAAATATATATTTAAATAAAAACTAATTATCCCATTTAAATTTATTTAAATTTGAAAATATTCATTAAATCATCTTAAATCAAAATCAAGTTATAAAATCATATCCTTAAAATCCCAAATTTAATAAGTATCAAATCAATCTTATTTAATTATAATTCTTAATAAATACAATTTCAAATTTATCTTTCCAACCTCAGTTTACTAAAATTATTATAAAATCTATCTTTAAAATAAAATTTTAAAGAAATACTGAAAGCATATTATATGCTAATTAAATTAAATTTTATTAAGTTAAATTTTATTATTAAATTTATTTCATATTAAAACTTATTTTATATATTTTTAAAATAGTAAAATTATAAGTAAAATCTTAAAATTTATAATTTCAAAACTAACTTATAAATTAAATTTCCCAAAACATATAATTTAGAAATCAAGAATTTAAACATATATAAAATAACGTGTATATATATAATATTTCAAAACCAATATTTATATAAAACCATATATATTTCCTTTTTTTAAAACTATGGAAATCATTTCAAAACATATATATAGATCAACGGTGTTTGTATATAGTTTTCTATCCTATGGTCAAGTGATACGTTTATTTGTCATTTCAATCTGCAATTTAAATATCTACGGGTATATATCTTTTCGACCCGCAATTCCAAATTCAATGTCAATGTAAATCGCTTGGGTTTATCATTTCAACCCATAACGATTTTCCCCTCTTCTACAAGATTGTTCGGGTATGTATCTTTTCAATCCATAGGGAATTCTATACTAACAGGGAACTTGCAGAGTGAGAACAATGATGAATATAATATAGCATATCAATAACAGGTATATATCATCAATAACAGATAATATATAAATAACAGATCAAGGTGTCAGATGTCATAGGTGAAAAGTTACAAAAATGACATATACAACAATTAAATAACTAGCAACAACATATTTCAATTTTCGTTCCAAACGAAATCAAATTTAATAAATATAAGAATGTTAATCGTGAGTGATTGCTTACCTTTCGAGGCTAGAGACATTTGACAAAGAAATGGGCGATGAATCCAAGCACGAATTCCAAAGCAAAGCAAGATTGGCACGAATTCGCCGACAAGGCTGAAAACTTGGAATTGACGAACATAAATGGTATAAGTAGACTGTATATATATAAATATGTATAACTATTTACATACATAAAAAGTCATATTCTAAATTCAAACACGTTTTAAATTTAAATATATATGTATTCCAAAATCATTGTTCTAAATAGAACATATAGAATGAAACAAAATACATCTACATAATATAATTTGAAATAAATACATACACATACTTAATAAAAATGCAAAATACTTACATATATTGTATGTCCATTTATAAATATCTATATACATACATACATATACATACATATATATATATATATATATTCAAAAATCAGTTTAAACATAAATTTCATATTAATATTAAATTCAAATATGTAAAAACAAAATCTCCATATATATATATAATCTTGAACCAAACTAACGTATATAAAGTTGAGTACGTTTGAACATATATAGAACTGTAAATAACAAATAAATTTTCAACTAGAACTTACACAAAATGGATAGATATATATACATAGATCCAATTTCACTACAGGTTATATATGCCTTGTTAAAAATTTTATAAACTAACATATATAACTTCTTTATAATATAATAAAATATATATAGAAACACCTATATGCAGTAACCTAAAGAGTGTGTGTGTGTGTGTATATAAACGTACATAAACCAAAATAATATATATATAAAAGAAAACATATATATATATATTATAAGAATCAAAAGAATAACATACAAATAAAACAAAAGAAATATATTCTATAAACTCATATAGAATAAAGACTTAGAACTTAAAATCTATATATATGTAACAACAAGAGGTTACAACAAATATAACTATGTATATATTACTATATTATAAATATAATATATATATATATATATGTATATATGTGTATATATATATATATATATGTTTTACTAACTATAAAAGATTATATACTGTAACGAAATCTTATTATATAAACATATTATACAATATATAACATAAGACAACTTATTTTAAACTTATATATAAACAGGCTTATAAAATATAATACCACAACCTACATCATAGATTTACATAATATATATTATTATATACGATAGATTGCAAACTTGCATAACAACATATAGTATGGCTTATAAAACTTATATAATTAACGTAAAAATATAGATTGTAAAATTATAGATATATATAACAACTTACTGCATATATACATAGGTTGCGCCTTCAGAGATCTCGGTGAAGCAAGATCAGGAGAGTGGCGGAGCAAGGGTGGAAGTTAGTTGAGCATGGAGCTGCCGAGCGCTTGGAGTAGGAATGGTGGAAGGCCAGAAGAGGAGCTCGGCCAAGATAGGAAAAGCTTGCGGTCATGGTGAGGGAAATCTGAGCTTGGGTTGGGGCTGCTGGATCCGAGGCGGAGGGGATGAAGGCCGCCATAGGGTGGTGGCCATGGCCACGTAGGGCGGCCTTTGACATTAGGGATCAGTTGTTGTTTTTTGAGGCCGAAGGTGGGAAGCGGATCTGGGTGTGGAGGAGGTAAGTTCGGTTTCATGGAGGGTAGAGCACTTGGAAGATTTGGAGTAGGTAAAGTGATGACCGGGAGAGGAGAAGATGGAATACGTGTTGAAGCTTGAAGTCTTCACGCATATTATATATTTTATAAAATATTTTTTATATATCATCATTCCTTTTAGCAATTGAACAGAGAAGAGAACATCAAAAGTAAATTGTACGTTGGGAATGGTAAAGGTCAGGCATAAGAATTCAAGGAATAGTAATGTATAATGGCTGATGGTTAATGTACGGTGGAATAATAAGAAGTCATATAAACCAGAAGCCTGAATACGGATAATTAAATGATTTGGATAATTAAATGATTTGGATAATTAAATGATTTGGAAGGATAAAAGTTGATTTTTAAATTTTAAATAAATAAATTCCAAGTAAGGGAAGTATATTTTTAATAAAGAGGAATAAATAAATTTTTAGACTTAATGATATTTTTTTCAAAGGAATAAAGAAATTATTTTCAAATTTAAGGTTTAAATTTGGAAAAGATAAAGAAGAAATTTGGGTAAAGTATTGTAAAGGCCCGCAAATCCGTACCCCTTTGAGCTGACAAAATCCCACAACACAATAGCCCAAAGTGGCACAAAAGTACGAGTCTTCGGGTTTAAAGAAGAAAGAGGTAGAAGAAGAAGAAAAAGAAACAACATCAGAATCTCACATCGCAGCGGAACAAAATACAATATATAGAATACAGTTTTAAATACAAAGAATCTGTACTGTCATATATACATACATACCATATCAGAGTACATCAATCATACATATCCATACACAGCAGAAATAATAGACAAATACGTGAATACGCTCTGTCATCCAACTCGTCTCCTGAGCTCCAGCATATAACCTGAATCCTGTTAACTCGGTCTGACCCGAGCATCATATAAAACAACACGCGAGTCAGTCTGGAATACCAGCGTGAGAAAATAACTCTCAATTGAATTATTAAAGTTTCGAAAATCCTTTGAAAAAAAAAGCATCTCGTAAGACCACGCCACAAATAAACATGTCGGGTTTTTACCTTACGATAGCTAAAACAATTTTTATTAAAGTTCTCTGATATTATTATAGTGTCTATAGAAAGTAAATAGAATCTAGCTGAAATGCTTGCATCTCACGTTTCAGCAATAGTTGGGCACAATCAAAACCGTACAGGCGCTTATTGGAGATTGGATCCCATACAATGGCAGGGCTACTGGGGTACCGCCCGTCACAGTACCTGGTTTAGATCAGAGTACCGAGGAGCCACCCTAACTCCCCTGCAACACAAGACCGGAACCATTCCTTACTGAACAGTCCCAAGCAAGATTACCCCGCAGTTGGCGCGACCAACCGCCCACTAAGCCGAAATAAAAGGGACATCTAGACAGGGGAAACCTCACTCTCCAGTGGGGACTAGCCACGAAGTCTTGTTGCACCTCCCTTGTTTTAGCCATTCCCGGTTGATGAGGCTTGAGGCTAAGCGTTACCTTTTTAAGAACGAATCCCACTTAAAATGCTCATCGTCCACCTGACGATGTTCTGAAAGCATTCAATCCATGCAAGTTGTCCTGGGTCTGGACAAACCGAATCACCGTCTTCAACTCTTCATGGTCTTCATTCGTTATCGTTCAAACCAGATCGAAGTGGTTTTCGAGAATAAATCTCGATCCCGAACTCTTCGAAACGATCAACGCATTGTCCAATATTGATAGTCGGTTATTTAACTATCAATTAATCATTCACAAGCAATCATCAAATAATTTCCTTAAATTATTTATTTCAAATATCATTCAGATATTATTTCCATTTTATCCCATTTGAAATAAATTTTCAAAGCCCTTTTATCTCCATGAAATCATTTAACTGATTTCTTATACTCACTTACCATTGATTTATCCTTTGAAAATATTCCTTATTTTCTCATTTTTTTTCTCAAAATCAATTTACACTTTTCTTGTAATTTCTCAAATTCACTTTCTCCACTTAATACGATTTCTCCTAAATCTTATCCCGTTTGAATTAATTTGCTTACCATCAAAAGAGGATTTTAATTGGATTTAAAAACATTTTGGAAACATACAGATTTACAAAATAAGTAATATTAAATATTAAAATTTATATCTAGTTATTTATAAGGTTTCAAAGCTGTTTTAGAAAAATTAGAGTTTATTACAAATAATTGCTAAGCCTTCAAAAATAACTAGTTCGAAATATTTTAATTTCAGAAATGATTTATAGAACCTATATAGTATAGTAATTTAAATATATATATATTTTTAAAATAACTTTATGATTTTAGGAAATCCAATATCCATCTATAAATGCCTCTTGTTCACATTCACCTTTCTACTTTCGGAAATATTCTGCTATTTCCGTTTCAAACAAATTTATAACCCAATATAAGTTCACCTTGACTTATCCTTACCAATATACACTGATATTTTCCTATATCGTTTATAAACTCCATTTATGAATTTATAAAATCTCTTTGAGTTCACTTTATTTATAAAGATAGTTTTATTTAAGAATTCCACTTTAATAATTTATTTCATTTAAATAAATTTTCATATTGCTCTTTAAATAAATTCCATTCATTACTTAATAAAATTCCTTTTTATTTCTTAATAAAAACTCTTATTTGTACTTCTTAACAACATTTTCTTTTATTCTTAAATAAAATTTTACTTGTAGATTACTTTAATTCTTCCGGTGTTTAATATATATTAAATTTCCCAAAAACTCAACTTTAACCAATTTCAGTTTATAAGATGCTTTTATTTTTTTTATCGTCATTCTCAAGTTGAAGTTTCAAATTCCAATAATATTTCCTATTTGAGTTTTATTTAACTTCTTTGAATTAATTTATCAATAGTAGTTAAATTTCAGCTTCTCTGTTATTCAACAGTTAATAATTCAATCCATATATAAGGTCACCTATATCAATCTATCATTTTGTCACAGAACAACATATATATGAGATAAAATAAATATCTTTGAGGAATCTTGTTAGATCCCTCCAACCTGTTTTCCCTGCATCCACAGATGTTAGCATAAATAAAATACCAATACCACTTCAATGGTGGAATATTTCAGTATATGGGTCTATAATATCATCCAGTGAATATATTATTATAAATCAACCAAACACATCCAATGATTTAAATTTAACATTTAAATTTATTTATGGCATCCAAATGAGTGAGAAAATGTGATGCCCCACCTCTATACCCACGCTAGCCAAGAACATTACGGTGAATGCTGTAAACTAGCACGGAGAATAAGGCTGTTGAGGAGTGACCATCCGTGTAATTGCTTTGTGCGAGCATCGATATGTCAGATAGTATAGCATGCAATTCTTTTCAAGTGGAAATCCGACATGCCGACAAAAACTCAAAGCTACTACACAGTGGCTATAATATCTTCGAAAACAAATATAGAAGTAAACATAACATAAATCAGTCACAGACAATTCATATCACTAAGGCGGAAATAGATATGAATATAACACATGAAAGTGTTCATCAGAGTAGTGGTCTAAAGAGATCCACAATATCACAAAAGAATAGTTACATGAACTACACAAAAGAATAAGTATACATTAAGGAGTCTATATCTCAAATGTATACAACAAAATAACTACTAATCTAAGTAGTTAACCCAAAAGTCAAGGAGTTAATCCCGGATGAGAAGTCAAGCAGAAGCACCTGTAACATCTCGGTCTAACCCGAGTATTATTTAATAAGAAAATAATAAACGGATCAGTCTAACTATAAATATCAGATAACATGACATAGAATAGGAGATACGACTAAACACATAATAATCACAATGCCAAGCTGTGATATATATAAGTAATTGATAATCAACAAGAGATTAATCAATATCACGATAATCTACTCAAGATAAAAAGGAATGTCATACTCCTAATTTCGTTCACCAAGCCACAATAAATGACATATAAGATATGGCATAGACGTATAATATCCATAACGACATACTACTATAAGTATGTAAATGATAATCAACAAACGATTAATCAATATCAAAGAATCTTCTCAAAGATCCAAAAAGGGTATCATACCCAAAACTTGTATTCACAACAAGTTAATGACACACGAATTCACCAATGCACAAGAATTGATAAATCATATCAATAGAAATCACAAAAATAGGTGAAGTATAAATTCCAGAATTCGACACACGAAATCCAGAAATTTCACAAAATAAGGGGGGAGGCCTATCACATGAACGGGAGCATGAAAACTCACCAACAGCTGTAACACATGAACGAGAAGCTATCTCATGGTAGCTAGCCATTAATTTGACACACGAATGGTCCGAAGACCTGACACACGAATGGTCCGAAGACCGTGGGTTGCTACCCCACAAATTTGACACACGAACGGGGTTTAGTCTCCCACGCAGACAAAGAGACATCGCACATTGCTAGTCTAAATCACAAAAATGATCGTCATGATCATCGAGAAGTGTCGATTACAGTAAGCTAGTAAATATATGAGCTTAGCATCATGTCCCATAACCACTAGCTTAACTTAAATATTTACGAACAAATTGTAGATCTCCACTAGAAAATTGTCACAAGAGTTTCAATCGAACAAGTCCAAGAATTAACCAACAAAGTGAACGCAAGCGTTTCATACCACTTGTTTTACTAAGTCGTTTAATTAGATTTCTCATACGAGTGAGGTAAAGGTTTGTATATACTAATAGATTGGAAAACGGTTTTATAAACAAATTTGGTATTAAAATAGAAATGAAATCGTTTGAGGAAAGAGTTTTGATATTTACTACTAGTATAGAAAACCTTTATATTTTTAAAGTGACAAAGCACAAGGGGGATTGTAGAAACAATCAATCACAAAGATCACATTCGAAGATGTGAATAAAAATCCAATGAAATCGATAAAGGATCCACCGAAGTGGATATATCTAAAATTCCCAAAGAAAATAAGTCATCAAAGATGATAATAAATGATGACAATAATTAGGATCATCACGAATCGATTTAAATTGGAAATTCAATCCAAAAAGGCAAATTGGACTCAAACAGCAGGTTAAGTCGATTGAACAGAGTTTTCAGTCGACTGACCCTGTGCCTGGAAATTTTCCAGGTTCAGGAAACTTTCTGTTTCCAGTTGCAGTCGACTGTGCAGAGTTTTTCAGTCGACTGAATCATGCCTGGAAACTCTCGGGTTTCAGGTTCAGTCGACTGAACAGAGTTTTCAGTCGACTGAATCATGCCTGGGCTGTTTTTCAGCCTTATTCAAATGAAGAGCAAACTCTTCCAAAATGCAACCGGACGAACATTGGCTCTAATGGTTTATGCCAATCGACAACCCGGCTCTATATGCTCCCCGATGCATCACCAAAAGCATGATCAAACATCCATAAAAGGATTTTCACACAAATTGACTTAAAAACTCAAAATTTGGAATATTCACAAAACCAATCCAAAACAAGAGCAAATGCCCATGAAGAAGTGTTAGGAATTCATACCCAACAACCAAAGATAATTATAGTCATAGATGTGAGATAAAAATCTCACCTTTTCACAAAATCGAACAACAAGAAGCTTGAAAGCAAATGGAGAATCAACCTCTCTTCAACACAACCCAATTGAGCTTGAATCTAAGCTCAAAAACAAGAACATTCCCAAAATTAGGTTTAGGAAATCTGAAATTGGTAAGAGAATAAGTTGGAGAAGAAGAAGAGAAGCTTACCAATGGGTTCTTCTTGAGTTTGGAGCTAGGAATTTGATTTGCAAGGGAAACTAGGGTTTTGGAGTTTTAATTTCCAATCTCTCCCACCATTAAAGCTAAGAAAACTGAAAAGAGAAAGAAGTGAGGGAGAATGGGGAGAGTGGTTCAGTTTTGGAGTATAAGTTAACATAGGGCTGAGCCCAAAAACCAAACCCAAAGTAAAAGGTAGCAAAAATCAACTTTCTCCAAACATATCGAAGCTTATACTCAAAAAGGTCGCAAACGGCATTTTAAACTCAATGGGAGTGGTCCCGAGTCCTAATTCGACCGTATGCAAAAAGTAGCTTTTCGGACTAAAAATCCGACTAACGATGAAATATGTAAATAAAATATTTAAATACAAAACCGATAAACATACGGGTTGTTACAGACTCCCCTCCTTAAAGAAATTGCGTCCTCGCAATATTTTAAGAAGAAGATATATATATAGTAACAACCGTAAAAGCATATTCAACACAAAAGAAGTTTGAAATAAGAAGTTCACCTCAAAGAGCATGAGAAAGTAAGTCCGGATGTGTACGCTCGATGTACTCTCTAGATTCCCAAGAACAATCCTTAGGATTTGAAGACCATTGAACTTTAACAAGCGGAACATCTTTATTTCGAAGTCGTTTGACTTCCGAAGCAATGATACGAATAGGATGTTGCTCATAAGTTAAATTAGGCGAAACTTCAATCTCTTCCACAACACCGGGCTCAAGAATAGAATCGGAATCTCGAAGACATTTTCGAAGTTGAGAAACGTGAAACACATCATGCATAGCAGAAAACTGAGCCGGTAACAACCCGCATATTTATCGGTTTTGTATTTAAATATTTTATTTAAATATTTCATCGTTAGTCGGATATTTAGTCCGAAAAGCTACTTTTTGCATACGGTCGAATTAGGACTCGGGACCACTCCCATTGAGTTTAAAATGCCGTTTGCGACCTTTTTGAGTATAAGCTTCGATATGTTTGGAGAAAGTTGATTTTTGCTACTTTTTACTTTGGGTTTGGTTTTTGGGCTCAGCCCTATGTTAACTTATACTCCAAAACTGAACCACTCTCCCCATTCTCCCTCACTTCTTTATTGGACATACGATAAGGAGGACGAGTGATAGGTTGAGCTCCCGGAATAAGATTAATTCTGAACTCAATTGCTCGCTTAGGTGGTAATCCTAAAAGGGGCTCGAATATGTCGGAAAATTCACAAACGACGTGAATAAGAGAAATAATATCACCCTCATCATCATCATCGTCGTCATCACGAGGATTTAAAGAATATAAAGATGCAACCAAAGCAGAATCTGAATCTTTAAGAATAACAGAAACCTGATTAAAAGATTGAGGATGTCGAAGATGAATAGTCCGCTCAGGACATAGGATATGAGCTTCATAACGGTTAAGCCAATCCATTCCCAAAATCATTCCAAAGCCTAAATAACGCATGACATGCAAATCGGCTCGGAAAGAAAAATCACACAAAATAATCTCGACATCTTTACACAATAAACTGATTGTTGCGGATCCACCAACCGGATTCGCAATTCTCAAAGAAGTCATTAAACACAAAGCATCCAAAGAAAAGGTATCGACAAGTTCTTTTGATATAAAAGAATGGGACGCACACGTATCAAAAAGAACTCGAATAGGACGATCACGAAATAAAATAATTCCATCTAGAATAGAATGAGGCATACCTTGGCCACGAGATGTGTTGCCAGGGGCTTGAGCAACATTTAACTTTCCCTCCTTCTTGCCCTGAAGCTTGGGGCATGAAGATATAACATGACCGGGAACTTTGCAGTAGCGACAAGAAAGAGACTTTGGGCACTTGTTCGCATAATGGTCCTTCGAACCACAATTATAGCATTCCCCACGACCAAAGGAAGAAGTCTTTGCCACGGAGGTTGCTTGCTTCCCATTCTTATTGGGATAAGGGCCTTTAAATTTGTTTGGCCTCTTCTTGTTGTTGAAGTTTGGTTTGGAACCCACGACTTCAACATCATTCTCTCTATTCGCCTCTTCTAGACGAAGAGCGATATCAACGAGTTGGTCGAAAGAAACTTTAACTTTAGAAGTAATGGCTTCTTGAGACTTTTGTTTAAGCCATAGACGAATCTCTGATTCTTCTTAAGAGGGGTGTTGATGTATTCAACCCCATATTTGGAAAGCGACTCGAAGGAGGCGACGTAATCAGTCACGGATGACTCACCTTGAACAAGGTCTATAAATCGTCGAGCCAATGTCACTTTTTCTGCTTCTGGTACGAATTTTAACTCGAAGCGCTCTCGGAATTTCTCCCAGGTGAGATCCGCTTCATTAATCTCAGAAATAAGAAGTTCGTACCAGTCCAATGCTCTTTCTCGGAGCATACTAGAGGCCACCTGAACTCGGTGAAGGTCAATAAGATTCATGCGAGAAAAGATTCGATCGCATGACCTTAGCCAGGCCTGTACTTCAATAACAGTTTCGGAACCTCTGAATGGCTCCCCACCCAAATTAGTGTAATCGCTACACAAGCGTGCAAATCCCGACTTTGGGTGAGTAGGTTCCGGGTTAGCTCCAGCTGCTTGAGCATTTGTCACTAAATCAAGAAGCTGTTGAGCAGTCATAAAAACTCCATCCTGGAGCGGAGTGCTAGATGGCACGGCTCTGGAGCGGCCAGATCTAGACATTTCTCTTCCTTTAGAAAGAAAGAAGAGGAAGAAAAAGGTCATTCACCAAATTGAATATCAAGCAATCTTGATAGACAAAACAAGGAATCATAAAAGAAAATAGGATAGAACGGTACGTAGACCCGAATAAAATCCTAAAGCACGACTCCTAAGATGAACTTAGGACGATGATCCTTGTTATAATATTCCATATTGTTCCGAAGTCTGGCTCTGATACCAAGCTGTGACGCCCCACCTCTATACCCACGCTAGCCAAGAACATTACGGTGAATGCTGTCAACTAGCACGGAGAATGAGGCTGTTGAGGAGCGACCATCCGTGTAATTGCTTTGTGCGAGCATCGATATGTCAGATAGTATAGCATGCAATTCTTTTCAAGTGGAAATCCGACATGCCGACAAAAACTCAAAGCTACTACACAGTGGCTATAATATCTTCGGAAACAAATATAGAAGTAAACATAACATAAATCAGTCACAGACAATTCATATCACTAAGGCGGAAATAGATATGAATATAACACATGAAAGTGTTCATCAGAGTAGTGGTCTAAAGAGATCCACAATATCACAAAAGAATAGTTACATGAACTACACAAAAGAATAAGTATACATTAAGGAGTCTATATCTCAAATGTATACAACAAAATAACTACTAATCTAAGTAGTTAACCCAAAAGTCAAGGAGTTAATCCCGGATGAGAAGTCAAGCAGAAGCACCTGTAACATCTCGGTCTGACCCGAGTATTATTTAATAAGAAAATAATAAACGGATCAGTCTAACTATAAATATCAGATAACATGACATAGAATAGGAGATACGACTAAACACATAATAATCACAATGCCAAGCTGTGATATATATAAGTAATTGATAATCAACAAGAGATTAATCAATATCACAATAATCTACTCAAGATAAAAAGGAATGTCATACTCCTAATTTCATTCACCAAGCCACAATAAATGACGCATAAGATATGGCATAGACGTATAATATCCATAACGGCATACTACTATAAGTATGTAAATGGTAATCAACAAATGATTAATCAATATCAAAGAATCTTCTCAAAGATCCAAAAAGGGTATCATACCCAAAACTTGTATTCACAACAAGTTAATGACACACGAATTCACCAATGCACAAGAATTGATAAATCATATCAATAGAAATCACAAAAATAGGTGAAGTATAAATTCCAGAATTCGACACACGAAATCCAGAAATTTCACAAAATAAGGGGGGAGGCCTATCACATGAACGGGAGCATGAAAACTCACCAACAGTTGTAACACATGAACGTGAAGCTATCTCATGGTAGCTAGCCATTAATTTGACACATGAATGGTCCGAAGACCTGACACACGAATGGTCCGAAGACCGTGGGTTGCTACCCCACAAATTTGACACACGAACGGGGTTTAGTCTCCCACGCAGACAAATAGACATCGCACATTGCTAGTCTAAATCACAAAAATGATCGTCACGATCATCGAGAAGTGTCGATTACAGTAAGCTAGTAAATATATGAGCTTAGCATCATGTCCAATAACCACTAGCTTAACTTTAATATTTACGAACAAATTGTAGATCTCCACTAGAAAATTGTCACAAGAGTTTCAATCGAACAAGTCCAAGAATTAACCAACAAAGTGAACGCAAGCGTTTCATACCACTTGTTTTACTAAGTCGTTTAATTAGATTTCTCATACGAGTGAGGTAAACGTTTGTATATACTAATAGATTGGAAAACGGTTTTATAAACAAATTTGGTATTAAAATAGAATTGAAATCGTTTGAGGAAAGAGTTTTGATATTTACTACTAGTATAGAAAACCTTTATATTTTTAAAGTGATAAAGCACAAGGGGGATTGTAGAAACAATCAATCACAAAGATCACATTCGAAGATGTGAATAAAAATCCAATGAAATCGATAAAGGATCCACCGAAGTGGATATATCTAAAATTCCCAAAGAAAATAAGTCATCAAAGATGAAAATAAATGATGACAATAATTAGGATCATCACGAATCGATTTAAATTGGAAGTTCAATCCAAAAAGGCAAATTGGACTCAAACAGCAGGTTCAGTCGACTGAACAGAGTTTTCAGTCGACTGACCCTGTGCCTGGAAATTTTCCAGGTTCAGGAAACTTTCTGTTTCCAGTTTCAGTCGACTGTGCAGAGTTTTTCAGTCGACTGAATCATGCCTGGAAACTCTCGGGTTTCAGGTTCAGTCGACTGAACAGAGTTTTCAGTTGACTGAATCATGCCTGGGCTGTTTTTCAGCCTTATTCAAATGAAGAGCAAACTCTTCCAAAATGCAACCGGACGAACATTGGCTCTAAGGGTTTATGCCAATCGACAACCCGGCTCTATATGCTCCCCGATGCATCACCAAAAGCATGATCAAACATCCATAAAAGGATTTTCACACAAATTGACTTAAAAACTCAAAATTTGGAAATTCACAAAACCAATCCAAAACAAGAGCAAATGCACATGAAGAAGTGTTAGGAATTCATGCCCAACAACCAAAGATAAATATAGTCATAGATGTGAGATAAAAATCTCACCTTTTCACAAAATCGAACAAGAAGAAGCTTGAAAGAAAATGGAGAATCAACCTCTCTTCAACACAACCCAATTGAGCTTGAATCTAAGCTCAAAAATAAGAACATTCCCAAAATTAGGTTTAGGAATTTCTGAAATTGGTAAGAGAATAAGTTGGAGAAGAAGAAGAGAAGCTTACCAATGGGTTCTTCTTGAGTTTGGAGCTAGGAATTTGATTTGCAAGGGAAACTAGGGTTTTGGAGTTTTAATTTCCAATCTCTCCCACCATTAAAGCTAAGAAAACTGAAAAGAGAAAGAAGTGAGGGAGAATGGGGAGAGTGGTTCAGTTTTGGAGTATAAGTTAACATAGGGCTGAGCCCAAAAACGAAACCCAAAGTAAAAAGTAGCAAAAATCAACTTTCTCCAAACATATCGAAGCTTATACTCAAAAAGGTCGCAAACGGCATTTTAAACTCAATGGGAGTGGTCCCGAGTCCTAATTCGACCGTATGCAAAAAGTAGCTTTTCGGACTAAAAATCCGACTAACGATGAAATATTTAAATAAAATATTTAAATACAAAACCGATAAATATGCGGGTTGTTACAGAAAATCTCACCTTTGCTTTCATTGATGCAATCCTTCCCAACCCCACTCGTTTCCCGACCTTTGACCTTATATAAACAATTATAGGGATTTTATTAATATTTAAAGCAATTTATTTCCGTTTAAATAAATTTATTCTTTTATCTAATTTATTTTTCAACAAGTGATATAATTTAAACAAATACTTAAATTTTTAAACCAATAATTTATATTTTATATATTTTCAAACTGCACATTTAAATAGTCTGTAGGTTTAAAAATCTAATTTTTCATAATCTTTAAACATTTATATATATATTATTTAATTAAAATTAAATCGAGGTTAACTTAATATTTTTAAATAAACTGCTTATCGAATCATATTACTTTGCTGTAAAAAAATTTGTAAGCTTTACCTTACTGTTAAGATTTTCCTAATCTACAAATAGGTATACATAGATGCATTAATTTTTGAAATTTCCAACATATCCTTTACTGTAAAATAATAATATAGATAACTAATTTTAAAATCTCTGTTTTAAGATTAATCAATTCAATCTTGCTTTTATATTCTCTTTATTCAGAACTGAAGACAAAATTAGATTGAATTAGATAAAAAAGAAGAATCACTACCTCACTGCCGTTCCACGAACTCACCCTCCATCTCTGCCTCGAGTACGCCATCGCGAACGAGACCTCCAAAAATCGCTCGTCGCCCATTTTTCCTTTCAAAGATCCCTCAACCGAAACCCTAGCGACCCCCAAAACCAACTACGCAACCACCGAGCGACCACCTCAAACTGTCGAAGCCTTAACTACGCCCTTCAACCTCGGTCCCCACTGTCACTATGCGAGCCTTCCAAGCGAGACGCCTTCAACTTCGAGCTCCACTCACGAGCGCCGCCTAACGAAACCCTCGACACTCCTCGCATCGCGACTCCCCAATTCCTAGCCCCAGCAACCCACGATCGATCCCCCCCTCTCGCGCCACCAGATTGAACGCGATTTCGTTCGTGTTATTTTTTTTTTTTTTTAAGAATAGGCTTTAGAACGATCTGGGAGAAGAAAGATAAAGTTTTTGATTTTAAATGGATGAAGGCAAAAGCTTGCTCCAGAAGGATAGAACGACGTGATTTGAAACGAGGGGTTGCGTGCTTTGAAACGCTTCACGTGATGATGGAGAAAGAATTTCAACTGAAAGGAAAGAATGTCGGCTGATGAATAGATGTAAAATATTTTTATTAAAAAAAATTAATTGTTTTTCGAAGCGTTTTAATCTCGTACGATCACAAGGTTGCTCTAAAAATTACGAAATTTGAAATCCGATAATAATTCAATATTACGGATCCAACGACACTGGTTTCGTCGAAATTCGAGACTGTGCCTCGAAAGGCTATTTTCAATCGTCAATTTAAACAATGTAAATTTAAAATTGAACAAACGACAGTTAAATTCAATTTTAATCCATCTATTATTCTCAGTACTATTAATATAAATTTTATAAGCCGTTAAAATATTTCCAACAAGCTTACAATTCCAGATTTAAATAATTTACCCAATTGTCAATTATTATTTAATTTATTCAATTAATTGTTATATTTAAATTCTGAGTTCTTTTTATTAAATCAAACCAACTTTTCATATTGAAAACAAATTATATTTCAAATTAATTATTTAGATTCATTTTAAATATCACAAATTAGCTATTAAAAAAGCCTGGTCCTAACATTCCTCCCCCCTTAAAAGAATTTCGTCCTCGAAATTACTAGTTAGGAAGAATGATCCATAATCCATTATCTATTTCCTCAACCCACATAGTTTATAACTTACCAAACAAATCTTTTATCATAGACCCACTAACCCTTTTCCTAACCTTTCAAACTTATCCATAAGTCTCAACGAATATCACTTACTTATCAACTTAAATTTTAAATTTGAAACCGAATTTTGAATTATCAAAATTTTCTCAAAATTTTTCTAACTCTCTAAATTTTCGAAAATTTCGCCAGCGTCTCCTTTGCGCGGCTAGCTCGGTACAACTACAAAATGGCTCTACGGCCCCCAATCTCAAAAAGAAAACAAAAGGCCAAGTGGCTATATCCAAAAACCCAATCCAATTTCATACAGAAATTTAAATACATACCTTTTAAGTTGGGCAATTAAATTTTCATCTTCTGAAATCAAAACTCCCAATTCATCCATTCCTTTAATACACCTGTATATCCCTTAGCAATAATATCCAATTACAATATTCAAAAACATATATTGGCTTCTTACAAGATTTCAATATTCATTATATTTAAGCCCGTACGATGTACATATACCATTCGTACGCAATATCAAATTCGATCACTTGCTCGATCGCAAAATTTCACTTCCGAACTAGTATCGTCCACCCGACTTCCTAGTGCGGACTCAGATCTGGTTTCTTAATCAGAAACCGTCGTTCTCCTTGCATAGTCATAACTATGATAGAGAATTTCCAGAATCAATCAAAATTCCATATCCAGGGTTCGCCGTCGAAAATCGAGTGAAAAATCCTAATTCGAATCGATAAAATTATCTCGAAATTCTGTGCTCGAATCTGGATCAAATAACTATGCGAATAAAATAACATACGTACATCCTCCGTATTTGCCCCAATCGATTATCAACTATATCACTTCCCTTTTTATTCTCATTTATTTTGATTGTTATTCACTTATTCACAATTTTCCCGTTTCACAACTATCAGTTTTAATCTCTTATGTATCCCAATTCCAAATAAATTCAATTTGCTTTAATTTGCAAATTAATTCCAAACCTCAATATTTTTATTCTCACCTTTTATCCAAATTTCATTTTCAATTTTACTTGATTTTAATTCACCTTCCAATTCAGAACACTGAGTTCAATTTATCTTATTTCAAATGATATTCAATTAATCATTCCTTAAATTAATTTCACTTACTAATTTGTTTTTATATTTCAAATAAAATTTTGTTTGCAAACTTTTTCTATCTTTAATTTCCTTGAACAATATCTTCCGTTCATCTTACTTTACATATACAATTTAAATTAGATTTCAACATTCAGTTATAATCCTATTTGCTTAACAAATTTAAACCATTTGTCGTTAGTGAAAATTTTCAAAAGATTCAATAAAAATTTCAACGCCCAAAATTTTTGAATTTTTTTTGGCAGAGTCTCCTTTGTACGGAGGAGCTTTTGCAATTTGACAAAAGATATATATATATATATATATATATATATATATATATATATATATATATATATATACACACACACACATCGACCCACACGGTCGGAAAAACAAAAAACAGTTCATATTTCATATTTTGTATTGCGTAGGCGTACCTTATTTAGCGTTTTAAGCAAGCGGCGTATTTTATTTTAGCATTTACGTGTCGAAAATCCCGCTATACAGTCTTCTGGAACCTATACTTACTCAATTTACATATATAAGTGACATATTTATGAAATTGATAACATTTCATTCATTTAAGCAACTACAACACATCAATAACATATGTAATGCAATATAAATAACTTCATAACAAATTTAT
The DNA here is from genome assembly GCA_030765085.1 of Allium cepa. Lineage (NCBI taxonomy): Eukaryota > Viridiplantae > Streptophyta > Magnoliopsida > Asparagales > Amaryllidaceae > Allium > Allium cepa. Next base: position 780,961,425 of record CM060934.1, read on the forward strand.
ATAGTTTCCAACTAGTTCAATTTGTTTATAACTGACACATATACCGTTTGCATTCAACTTTAAGTGAGTTACAACACATTTACTTATCTCCAATTCATAATTATGTCCAAACAAACCCATTTGCAATTTAATTGATTTCAAAATCAATTTCTGCTACTTCTATCAATTCAAATCCATAATCTATAAACAATAGATAAGGCACCAATTAAATCCAATTACTTTTACTCAATTTATATCATCCTATCCAATTCGGAATGATTCTCAATTACATTCTTTTTATATTCAATTCATTTTTAATTCAATCTATTTTATATTCATGGCAATTGATGAAAAACAAGTTTATTTACTCCTATCATTTCCATAGAACTTTATTTAATCTCGTTTACGACAACAACAATTATTTCCATGCAAATTCGACAATATCCATTCAAACAACAGTTTCTTTAGTTTTACAACTATTTTAAAATTGCCACTCAATTTATATTTAAATCCGTTCCGTTCCAAGTTCTTTAAAATCCATATATTTACATTTACTTAATTTTTACATTGAGTTTTATTCAAACCCATTTTATAAAGCTTGACAACTTCCATGCTTATGATTAATAACCATTTCCCAAATTTATACAAGTCATGCTTCATTCAATTTTATACTTAAGTCAATTCACTTTAACTCATTTAAATTTCATAACTTAAGTTCATTTCCTTTGCCCATAAATTCTTTTTCAATTTAATTTGATTCTATTTAAATCAAATCTCTTTCATTTATCACTTAGCTCAAATAGTTTATTTGTTCAATCCTTTTAAAAATTTCAATTCTCATGTTCGATTCATTCTCGAACTTATTTAATTGATTACAAGACCATCTCCACTTTATTTATACTCATTTGGATTTTATTTGCACTTCAGACATTTTATTTTAATCCAATTCCATTTTATTTGTTAACCAATCCAAGTTCAATTTTATTTATTGATAACTCAAGTTCTCTTCCTACCATTCACTTTAATTCACAATCCAATATTATTAATTCTCAATTCAACTTCTACTTGGCCAATTAAAACTTCATTTACATATACAATTTACTTATTTGTTTCAGATTAATTTATTTCCATTTTCAATTCAATATTTGATTTTATCACAAAAACCACTTCATTATATTCCTGGAGTTCATTTCTAGTTTGTAATTCATGTTTAACTTTCTATCACATTTCTAAAGTTCCAAACAATTCTAACAATTCTATTTTGGCTTATTTATTTCACTTTTAAATTTTATAAGCCGCATACTCATTTATTTTCCACACTTCTATCCATATACACTCAATCACATTCATTTTCACATACTAACCCAAACTTCAACTTAGTTCAAATACAACTGAATTTTTTTATCTTCAGTTTATTTCAACCTACTTCTATTACATAGCTTAAATGAATTTCAATCTATTTTAATTTCTATCAAACTTCCCAATCCAATTCATTCACATTCTAAAATTTTATTTACTTCACCAATTCATTTATATTTATTTATTTTTACTTCATTTTCATTTTCCTCATTTAAATCAGATACAAAATTTGCCATTTTATTTCTTCCATCATAATTAAATTTCAAAAATTTAATCTTAATCCAAGTTAAATTTTCATTTTTAACTTCTCACTTTTGATTTTAATTGCAAAATTCAAATCTAGTGATTTCCTTGGTTATATAAATTATTTCAAATTTTAAAATCTCATTTGGCTAAAATATTAGCATCCAAACATCCAAGTTATAATAATAATTCAGAAAATATTCTTTTCATATCAAAATATCTTTTGGATGAAATTATTTCATTCACTCACTTTCGAAAACAATATTGTGTCGAATTGTTCTATTCAAGTGTTTAGAAATCCCTTCGGCACAGTTGTGCAGACCGTGCTGACGAAGGTTCATATACCAGTCAATAAATCAATCAACACAATATAAAACCATTTTATATTCACTAACAAATACGCACTCATATATATTAATACGCTCAAACTCATTCTTGAGTACTACTAACTCTATCTCTAATGAGTAATCCCCACCAGAGCCAAGGTTCTCACTTAACCTTCTAGCTCTGATACCAAGTGTAAAGGCCCGCAAATCCGTACCCCTTTGAGCTGACAAAATCCCACAACACAACAGCCCAAAGTGGCACAAAAGTACGAGTCTTCGGGTTTAAAGAAGAAAGAGGTAGAAGAAGAAGAAAAAGAAACAACATCAGAATCTCACATTGTAGCGGAACAAAATACAATATATAGAATACAGTTTTAAATACAAAGAATCTGTACTGTCATATATACATACATACCATATCAGAGTACATCAATCATACATATCCATACACAGCAGAAATAATAGACAAATACGTGAATACGCTCTGTCATCCAGCTTGTCTCCTGAGCTCCAGCATATAACCTGAATCCTGTTAACTCGGTCTGACCCGAGCATCATATAAAACAACACCCGAGTCAGTCTGGAATACCAGCATGAGAAAATCACTCTCAATTGAATTATTAAAGTTTCGAAAATCCTTTGAAAACAAAAGCATCTCGTAAGACCACGCCACAAATAAACATGTCGGGTTTTTACCTTATGATAGCTAAAACTATTTTTATTAAAGTTCTCTAATATTATTATAGTGTCTATAGAAAGTAAATAGAATCTAGCTGAAATGCTTGCATCTCACGTTTCAGCAATAGTTGGGCACAATCAAACCGTACAGGCGCTTATTGGAGATTGGATCCCATACAATGGAAGGGCTACCGGGGTACCGCCCGTCACAGTACCTGGTCTAGATCAGAGTACCGAGGAGCCACCCTAACTCCCCAGCAACACAAGACCGGAACCATTCCTTACTGAACAGTCCCAAGCAAGATCACCCCGCAGTTGGCGCGACCAACCGCCCACTAAGCCGAAATAAAAGGGACATCTAGACAGGGGAAACCTCACTCTCCAGTGGGGGCTACCCACGAAGTCTTGCTGCACCTCCCCTGTTTTATCCATTCCCGGTTGATGAGGCTCGAGGCTAAGCATTACCTTTTTAAGAACGAGTCCCACTTAGAATGCTCATCGTCCACCTGACAATGTTCTGAAAGCATTCAATCCATGCAAGTTGTCCTGGGTCTGGACAAACCGAATCACCGTCTTCAACTCTTCACGGTCTCCATTCATTATCGTTCAAACCAGATCGAAGTGGCCTTCGAGAATAAATCTCGATCCCGGACTCTTCGAAACGATCAGCGCATTGTCCGATATTGATAGTCGGTTATTTAACTATCAATTAATCATTCACAAGCAATCATCAGACAATTTCCTTAAATTATTTATTTCAAATATCATTCAGATATTATTTCCATTTTATCCCATTTGAAATAAATTTTCAAAGCCCTTTTATCTCCCTGAAATCGTTTAACTGATTTCTTGTCCTCACTTAATATTGATTTATCCTTTGAAAATATTCCTTATTTTCTCATTTTATTCCTCAAAATCAATTTACACTTTTCTTGTAATTTCTCAAATTCACTTTCTCCACTTAATACGATTTCTCCTAAATCTTATCCCGTTTAAATTAATTTGCTTACCATCACAAGAGGATTTTAATTGGATTTAAAAACATTTTGGAAACATACAGATTTACAAAATAAGTAATATTAAATATTAAAATTTATATCTAGTTATTTATAAGGTTTCAAAGCTGTTTTAGAAAAATTAGAGTTTATTACAAATAATTGCTAAGCCTTCAAAAATAACTAGTTCGAAATATTTTAATTTCAGAAATGATTTATAGAACCTATATAGTATAGTAATTTAAAAAATATTTTTTTTTTAAAATAACTTTATAATTTTAGGAAATCCAATATCCATCTATAAATGCCTCTTGTTCACATTCACCTTCCTACTTTCGGAAATATTCTACTATTTCCATTTCAAACAAATTTATAACCCAATATAAGTTCACCTTGACTTATCCTTACCAATATACACTAATATTTTCCTATATCGTTTATATACTCCATTTATGAATTTATAAAATCTCTTTGAGTTCACTTTATTTATAAAGATAGTTTTATTTAAGAATTCCACCTTAATAATTTATTTCATTTAAATAAATTTTCATATTGCTCTTTAAATAAATTCCATTCATTACTTAATAAAATTCCTTTTTATTTCTTAATAAAAACTCTTATTTGTACTTCTTAACAACATTTTCTTTTATTCTTAAATAAAATTTAACTTGTAGATTACAATAATTCTTCCAATGTTTAATATATATTAAATTTCCCAAAAACTCAACTTTAACCAATTTCAGTTTATAACATGCTTTTATTTTTTTTATCTTCATTCTCAAGTTGAAGTTTCAAATTCCAATAATATTTCCTATTTGAGTTTTGTTTAACTTCTTTGAATTAATTTATCAATAGTAGTTAAATTTCATCTTCTCTGTTATTCAACAGTTAATAATTCAATCCATATATAAGGTCACCTATCTCAATTTATCATTTTGTCACAGAACAACATATATATGAGATAAAATAAATATCTTTGAGGAATCCTGTTGGATCCCTCCAACCTGTTTTCCCTGCATCCGCAGATGTTAGCACAAATAAAATACCAATACCACTTCAATGGTGGAATATTTCAGTACATGGGTCTATAATATCATCCAGTGAATATATTATTATAAATCAACCAAACACATCCAATGATTTAAATTTAACATTTAAATTTATTTATGGCATCCAAATGAGTGAGAAAATCTCACCTTTGCTTTCATTGATGCAATCCTTCCCAATCCCGACTCGTTTCCCGACCTTTGACCTTATATAAACAATTATAGGGATTTTATTAATATTTAAAGCAATTTATTTCCGTTTAAATAAATTTATTCTTTTATCTAATAATTTATTTTTCAACAAGTGATATAATTTAAACAAATACTTAAATTTTTAAACCAATAATTTATATTTTATATATTTTCAAACTGCACATTTAAATAGTCTGTAGGTTTAAAAATCTAATTTTTCATAATCTTTAAACATTTCTATATATATTATTTAATTAAAATTAAATCGAGGTTAACTTAATATTTTTAAATAAACTGCTTATCAGATCATATTACTTTGCTGTAAAAAAATTTATAAGCTTTACCTTACTGTTAAGATTTTCCTAATCTACAAATAGGTATACATAGATGTATTAATTTTTGAAATTTCCAACATATCCTTTACTGTAAAATAATATAGCTAACTAATTTTAAAATCTCTGTTTTAAGATTAACCAATTCAATCTTACTTTTATATTCTCTTTATTCAGAACTGAAGACAAAATTAGATTGAATTAGATAAAAAAGAAGAATCACTACCTCACTGCCGTTTCACGAACTCACCCTCCATCTCTGCCTCGAGTACGCCATCGAGAACGAGACCTCCAAAAATCGCTCGTCGCCCATTTTGCCATTCGAAGATCCCTCAACCGAAACCCTAGCAACCCCCAAAACCCACTACACAACCACCGAGCGACCACCTCAAACTGTCGAAGCCTCAACTACGCCCTTCTACCTCGGTCCCCACTGTCACTACGCGAGCCTACCAAGCGAGACGCCTTCAACTTTGAGCTCCACTCACGAGAGCCGCCTAACGAAACCCTCGACACTCCTCGCATCGCGACTCCCTAATTCCTAGCCCCAGCAACCCACGATCGATCCCTCCCCTCTCGCGCCACCTGATCGAACGCGATTTCGTTCGTGTTAATTTTTTTTTAAGAATACTCTTTAGAACGATCTGGGAGAAGAAAGATACAGTTTTTGATTTTAAAGGGATGAAGGCAAAAGCTTGCTCCAGAAGGGTAGAACGACGTGATTTGAAACGAGGGGTTGCGTGCTTTGAAACGCTTCACGTGATGATGGAGAAAGAATTTCAGCTGAAAGGAAAGAATGTCGGCTGATGAATAGATGTAAAATATTTTTATTAAAAAAATTAATTGTTTTTCGATGCGTTTTAATCTCGTACGATCACAAGGTTGCTCTAAAAATTATGAAATTTGAAATCCGGTAATAATTCAATATTACGGATCCAACGACACTGGTTTCGTAGAAATCCGAGACTGTGCCTCGAAAGGCTATTTTCAATCGTCAATTTAAACAATGTAAATTTAAAATTGAACAAACGACAGTTAAATTCAATTTTAATCCATCTATTATTCTTAGTGCTATTAATATAAATTTTATAAGCCGTTAAAATATTTCCAGCAAGCTTACAATTCCAGATTTAAATAATTTACCCAATTGTCAATTATTATTTAATTTATTCAATTAATTGTTATATTTAATTTTTGAGTTCTTTTTATTAAATCAAACCAATTTTTCATATTGAAAACAAATTATATTTCAATTTAATTATTTGGATTCATTTTAAATATCACAAATTAGCTATTGAAAAAGCCGGGTCGTTACAAGTATGAAATTTGTATTTCAACTTAAATAAAATTTTGAATTATAAAAAGAAGTTAAATCTGAAATTAATTAGTTTTGAAATGAAATTGGGTAAGTAAAGAAATTTATTTTAAATGGAGTAAATTTTGAAAATAAATTTGAAAATTGATTTAAGTGTTAGAAATTGGAATTTTAAAGGGAGATGAGATAATGAAATTTATAAACTGGATTATTAAAGTGAAATGGATATCGGTGGATATTCGGGAGTATAAATGCACGGTAGAAATTTATAAAGGAATGGGTAATTTGTTTTAAAATAAATAGTGGTTTATTTTTAAAGGTATGGAGATGGAAAGTGCATTTCCTTGGAAAGCCAAGTATATTTTAAAGGAGACTTTTTTTTATACGTTAAAGGCTTTAAAAACTTGTTTTAAAGAAATGTTTTAGAATATCTATTATTTTTAAATATTTTATATTTTAAAGTAAATACTTTCAAATTTATTTTAGTAGTAATTAATTAAAGGTTAATTTGTATTATGTATAAAAAGAAAATTTATTAATAATTAAATTTTATAAAATAGTTTTATTTTAAATAGTTTGATTAAAATTTTATAGATTTTCGTAACTCTTATTTTGAAATTTAGTTTGACTTAACTTTTTTGTTAAAAATTAGTTCTATATTTTATAAAGTGGTTTTATTTTAAATATTTTTAAAGTATATATTTTTGAATAAAGTGCTTAAGTATTTTTAATTTAAATGTTTTAAAGTATGTTTTAAAATAAAATGATTTAAATTATTTTAAAAAAATCTTAAGTATTTAGGACTTGGCGGTTTTCAGTGGAAATAAAATAATTGGGTGGAAATTTATTTCCACGAGAGAGGAAAAAAATGATTTGAAAACTATTATCAAAGGATTGAAATGTAGAAAAATATCTTGCGAAGATATTTAAAATTAAATAATTTGGGAGAAATTATTATGGCTTGATGATTGTTGGTGAATGTTATATGATAGTTAAATAACCGACTATCAATATTCGCCAATACACTGATCGTTTCGAAGAGTCCGAGATCGGGATTAATTTCTCGAAAACCACTTCGATCAGGTTTAAACGTTTTCGTGAGGAAGGAAAGAGGTAGGAATCGAGGACGGAGCGGTGAAGTGCAAGGGCTAATCGCTACTAATCCTGAGGGTGATTCCAAAATGGAAGTAGTAGGAGTAGTGCCTTCGGTTCCTTTTGAACCTAGAACGAACTTGTATGGATGAATGCTTTCAGAATATCATCAGGAGGACGATGAGCATTCTAAGTGACTGTGTGCTAAAAAGGTAACGCATAGCCTTGAGCCTCATCATCCGGGAATGGCTAAAACAAGGGAGGTGCACACAAGGCAAAGTGGCTAGCAACCAATTAGGGTTAGGTTACCTCTTTCTAGATGTCCCTTTATATATTTGTCTGTGTGGCGGTTGCTGATCCCAACTGCGGTGTGAACTTATTCGGACTATCTAGTAATGGGTAGCTCCGGTCTTGTGTAACAGGGGATCGGAAGGGATCCTCGGTACGGTGATCTAAGCACGTACTATTACGGGCGGTACCCCAGTAGCCCTGCCATTGATGGAAATCCATTCTCCCTATGTGCCTTTACGGTTTTTGTTTATATAATCCACTTTGTGGCTAGTAGCTGGAATTTAATAATTTAACAATTTCGGTTATTTGAATAAGTATTTGTATATATACACTATTATAATATTAGAGGATTTTATAAGAAATGTTTTGGTTATCGTAAGGTAAAAACCCGCCATGTTTATTTGTGGCGTGGTCTTACAAGATACCTTTAATTTCAAATGATTTTGAAAACTTTAATAACCCAATTGAGTGTGTTTTCTCACGCTTTTTTTTCAGACTGACTCGGGTGTTATTTAACAATAATGCTCGGGTCAGACGGAGTATTATAGAGTACAGATTCTGGATGGACCACCGTGGAGCTTAGGAGACGAGCTGGATGATGAGGCGTATTTCCGTAGATTCATATTTCCGTTGCGACGTGTAAGCTGTATGTTCAGCTTTGGAAGGACGAGATATTATAACCGTCCTGAATTGTGATGTTGATTGTATTGTACTCTAATGATGTATGTATAAAACAGATATAGTTTCTTTTGTGTAAAGATCAGTTATTATCTATTATATTTTATTCCGCTGCGATGGTAAGATTCTGTTGTTGTTTTGTTTCCTCTTCTTCTATCTATTTTTTCTTTAACCCTAATGGTTCGGTTTTTCGGCATTCGATTTTCGAGCATCGAAAAATCGGGTCGTTACACTTGGCATTAGAGCTGAAGGTTAAGCGATAATCTTGGCTCTGGTGGGGATTACTTAATATAGTCTGTTGTACTCTAGAATGAGTTTGAGAGTATTAATAGATATGAGAGTGTATTTGTTGATGAATATAAAATCGTTTTATATTGCGTTGATTTATCGGTTAAGTGTTTATGAATTCTGGTCGATATCACTACAACAGTTTATGGGTTTCATAGCGTTTGAAAAACGCTATAACAGGCTACCATAGCGTTTCAGAGAACGCCGTGGAACCACAAGCTATGGTAGGCCGGCAGCATTACATAGCAGGAAGGAAAACGCTAAAATAGCTAATAGCGTTTACAAAACGGCATAGCGTTTGCAACCTACCATAGCGTTTTTTCTTTGTTATTAAACTTAAACGCTATAGGGAATATAATCCTTCATTTAACTTCTATAGCGTTTTCGAGCACATTTTATAGCGTTTCATCAAACCATGTTATAGCGTTACAATGTTTTTCGATAGCATTTCTAGTCATGCTTGTATAGCGTTTTTATTTTCTACTATAGCGTTTTTGATTCTATTATAGCGTTTTTGATGCATAAATCATACATCTCATATAGAGTTGCGATAGCGTTTGATGAATCAATAGCGTTTTTCAAACGCTATTCTATATAATATTAATTTTCAGCATTTGTTTCATATTTTTTTTATTATATTATATTATATATATATATATATATATATATATATGCACACAGATAAATTGCCAATTTGAATTTACAGACATTTTCACACAATTGCATATACATTACCGATTTCAGTCTTTACATTGTTTTTGATACATTACTGAAACAAAAGTGCATTGCAATGTCCAAGTTTACATTCTGTTGTTATACCTGAACTGTCTATCACCTTCAACATAGCCACAGCTTCAACCCCAAACACCATTCACATCTCTACCACTTCTTCAGACAACCACCTTGCACCATCACAGTTGCCACACTCCTGCTGACCACTAGTCACTGCTCCTCCCTGTTACATTTGCCTGCCACTTCATATTGCTCCCCACCCACCTCTGTTACATACAAAACTACCTGCTCCAATACAACTCCATAACACTTTGACCATCAGCCTCCAAAACCACTCCAATTCCACTCTCTGCTGCTATCATACTTCCCCTCACAACCACCTGCAACACATAATCAGTTTGAATTTATAAAAATGAATTTATAGCTCTTAGTCTCAAAATATAACTTGCTGCTATTTCAAACTCATTACAATTTAATAACTCAAGTCTATTAAGTTGATATTGTTTGCTAAGGTTTCCCTGTACATTTAAACCTTCATCAGGTTGCCATTCATATCCAATAAGATACCATTTAAAGTTAAATATGTACTAGGATAGAACCACGGTAATAGATTTTAGGGAAAAACCTTACTTTCTGTGTAATTTCTTACAGTAAACACAGGTATGGATTTGCTATCAGTAGCACTAAAAGGGAACCCCAAATATAGTTTTTTGTACATTATTACCTTGTTTCCTGCAGCAATGGGCAAAAGCAAAGCAGGCCAAAGATACTCTAATACTAAAACCAGGTTTTGTAGTTGATTATCAGCTTCAAAAGTCAAAACAGCAATTACTGATTGTTCCACATACCTAAAATAAGTAGGAAAAACATATATTAAAACCTACATGCATAGGAGTTTGTCAGGTTACGACTATTTAGCAAATATTAGCATTTAAGATGTAAATTGATCAACAAACGGAAGAAGAAGTGGTCTAAATTTCAGTTAAAGAAAAAGGCTAATTCAGGGTTGATGCAAGTTTATATGACTCAATGAAAAACAGCAGTGCGCACTAGGAGAATTGATGCCAAACCTAGTAGTTCTTGTGCTCTTTGTATTTGCCTCAACAACTCCAGTCCTTCATCAACCTCAACCTGCTCCTGTTCGTGCTTCTGTCCAGGTTACTGCTACATTTATTGATGTATATTTGCATAAGCGTTACACTCTACCACAAGTTAATCAGAATTGCACTGCTTGTGTATAGCCTAAAGGTAACATAGAAGAAAAGTAAAAGAACTGCAAACCTTTCATTGTGTATTATTTTTACTACAAATTAAAGTTGAAATAGTTTGTTGACAATTGGCATTAAGCAATGCTCAAAAACAAATCCAAATGGGCTTTTTTCGTACGCTAAGTTCTAAGACAAATCAACACCATATAACATACTTTCATATAATTTTTTCCAACACTTTCGAATTTGCTCATTCATGAATATTTTTGTGGATTATACTGAATGTCATGTGTTTCTTTATATCATGTTTTCAATGCAATTAAGACGTTTTTCTAATTGTTTAGTTGCCCTCCTTTTGCATTGTAAGCCATAAACGAAAGCTTCCTTATTTATTTCCTTCTACCCATCCGAACTCTAATATTTTTCACAACTTGTTTGCGTCTCTTTATCCTTAGCACTAATATAAATTGGATCAATACAAAACTGAACTTCATTATTTTTTTAGCCATAAATTCTATTTTACTAAACTAATCATATTAATTATTATAGGTAGGATCAAAATATGGTTGGATAGTTGACCGCTAAGTTAAAAGAAGAAATACTGAAAATTTAGTTTAATTTTTTCAGTGGTTGAATGTGTTACCATGTAGCTTGCAACTTACATTTTCGTGTCAGTTTATTATAATTCATATAGTATACTTGTGTCACTATATGTTGTTCATATTCTTAGACACTAGGCTTATATGTGGTGATTAATATAATTTCTCTATTGAATCAACTCATAGGGAATACGTCGATGTATATTTTTGTAGTTTGGTGAAGCATATTCTTATAATCACTTCTTCCTTTTATCGAGCATTACCAGCATATGCTTTCTATGAACAAATGCCAACATAAGGTGAGCTAATTAGATTCATGAATGTATACTTCATATTTTAATATGACCTTGCTACTCTTGCTTTTCCTTTTATATATGTATGCACATAGATTATCCAGATAATATGTCACAGTCAATGATGACAGTGCGTACATATTTTTTTCCTCAACATTTTTGAATAAGTTGATATATTTTGCATATGCATTATTAGACATAAGCTATATTTGTATTCATATATTTTATTTATGATTTAGTTCATCTTAAAATAATTTGATTGCATAGAAATCACACTAAAGTGGAACTGAATTAATGAAGTTAAATCAAAAATTTGAGAGGTTTGATGCTTCCAGAAACATTTAATTGTTTGCAAGTGGATTGCCTTATCAGGCTTTGTTTGGAACAATTTAAATACTCTAACTTTTGGCTTTTTAAAAGGCAAAACCAATACAATTTGGCTTTGAAAATGAAAAAATGTGGCTTACTTAAGTCGATTCAAATGAGTTTTACTTAAGGTGCATTCATTTTTGTTGCATTCAACTAAATGGTGGTTTAGTGGATAGTGATGCATAAAATTTTTCATTTTTATTGGGTTGAGATAGGATGCAGGATGTTCTTTTACATTTGATTAAGTTGAAAATTCAAACTAAAGATGTTACATATGAAGCATCATCAAAGGAAGCTATTTACCAAAACCCGTAAACTTATCGAGTTTTAGATTAAAGCAAAACATAGGGAATAATTTGGCCACAAAAATAAATAAATAAAAATAAATAACTTGGTTTTTAGTTACACTATAAAATGGTTTTGACCGAAAATGAAATCTTCTGTATTCATAGTGGCAAAAATAACAAATACTGTCATTATAGAAAATTCAAATGTGACTGTGTATCAAAAAGACGATATCAAGTACAGTGTTTGATGTTAGAAACAGTATGCATGCAGTGATCATGATCCAAATAAAATTCACTTAAAGTAGAATTCAGTGATGTAAAATGATTGAAATGATTTATTTCACTTAAAGAAAATGAATATTGAGATAGCAAGATCATAACAGTATGCATGCAGTGAGAATGCTGAGCGGTAAATAAAGTAGAAAGTAAATCATAGACCATTGTTTTGCTTTAGGAAAAATAAATCCTTAACTCACTATAGATCCAAATAAGTAATGTCATCAAGATCTGTAAAGTGTAAACATATTAAGATCATATTGATTGATTCCATTGTTGGTTATCATCATTAATAGTAAAATTGTTACATCCTGCAATAAAATCCTAATTCAATGATGATAGTCTATAAGCAGGCATGTAGATAATGCATATTAAAATATCGAGAGAATATAATTTTGACTTTATGCTTAGTTGCTTTTCCATAATAAATTTTTTATGTTATACTGTAGAAATTTTTGTTAATTACTTACACATGTGCCTCATTCTTTACTAAACTGATATACCATCCGTATTGTTCATACTAACCTAGTTATCATACATGAGATGTATCAAATAAATAAATGAAAGGGGATTTTTACTTCAAGGGCTTATTTGTTCAGGGTAATAAGTTTTAAGGACACTACTTCTGAAAAATTAGTTTTAAGGACATTTTACAGGAAAAAGATAAAAGAATTTATCATTTTCAGTTATACAGAAATAATGATAAAAGGATTTATCATTTTCCTGTATAACATAAAAAGATAAATGAATTTATCATTATGCTGTAAATTGTCCTCAAAACTAATTATTTAGAAGTGTTGTCCTTAAAACTTATTACCTTCCAAATAGAAGCCCTTAAACCTAATTTCCACTAAATGAAACCCTCATATTTAAATAGCCAATTATGTATCATTAGATTTATTATTGTGGCATTAATATAATTGAACACTCTTCATGCGCCTTAATGGAATAACTTAAAGCATTAAACCATTCAAATACCTTCAGTACATTCAAAATGTGGCATCAATACATTCATTACATTCATTACCATGTTGTTGATCCATTAAAGTATGATTTTCAAAAAAAATACTATTAAAACTAATATCCACATCAAACTTAAACGAATAAATGTTAATTATGTCATTGAAACATAACTTGCAAGCAAGAATTTCTTATAAAGGGGAGTCCATAGTAGAAATTTGTAATATTAAGTTTATTGCAAGCTTAGTGCAAAATACTGAAAATATATAGTAGTTTAGACTTATCAATCCTCCTTTGATTTCATGTGATTTGCAGGTTACTTCAATTATACTTTTGTTTCCTATTTTTATGCATAAACCCTTAAAGAAATGCTACTTATTCATGCCTTCATCTCTATTCTTGTTATTTCCAATCATCATTTCAACTTCGAATTTACTAACTCAGAATTCACATTGTTTTCTTTCCAGATTCACATATTTATAGTAACATTGTTTTCGTTATGAACTCAACAAGACTACAGTTGATAGAAATGTATTATTCATTCCATTTTGGATGAAATGGTCGTTAAATTTTCTTAATATAAAACTATTGTGTTTTATTCGCCCAATTGCTTATTTTTATATTATTTTAATTAAAGGGCATTGAATAAAAATTTGTTCTATAAAACTGCGTTTTTATGTCATGTTACCATACATAAAAATATGTTTTTATGGCTTTCATCTACTAATCTCAGAATAATTTTTTGTAATGACTTTTTCAATTCCAAGTGTTTGTTAAAAAGTTCAAGTAGCATTTTTTTGCTATTAACTTTAGATATTCATGCATTAAATGCATATTTTCCATATACAGCCAAAACATCAAACAACAATAGTTTTAAAAGTTGCACAGCCAAGTGCGTATTCCTAATTGATTCACTTCTCACATTAAACCATCGCATGCCACATATATTTCAATTACAGTACACTTAGGGACTCGGACATAATATCTCTTTAACAGCGCAAATGATATTAAGGTAAGTTGACAAAGCTAAAAAATAAAGGTTGTCATAACCTTTTTCACGCTTCTAACTTCATCTTCATGTGAATGTCCTGACATGTGTTTTGTAACCACGGGTCATTGACTCGTTTATTTTATTCATATATGGTATTCAAATTCAGAAACTAAGAGTAATGTGGGGTTTGTATATATTTACCTCAGTAAGAGTAGTATGGGGTTCCAATACATTTACCTAAAGGAAATATTATAACATTAACATATATGAAAAATCACATATCTCGATGGAGGCTAATTTAACCATCAGGTGATCCATATTTTTTAAAAAAAAAAAAGACCCTTGAAGAAAAAACAGAAATTGAGATAATTAACCACTTAAAGAATATGAATTATTCAGAACCTTCTGATGCAATGCAGAAAATTCGGCTAAGTACATTACTGTGTACTCGTTGGGCTACTAATAGAAAGCTCTAATGTTTTCTTAGTATCAAAACCTGATTTCTAAATGAGTTTCTCCTCATTACAGATTATCATATCCTCCAACATAAAAAATAGCTTCTTATGCGGTATCATAGATGATGGAGTAAATTGCTTGCTACGTTTCTCATGAAAATGAGTAAATCCAATATCTAGAATTGTATTTAGTAACCATGTGTAAGAAGTAAAAATTCAATACGCAAAACCATATTTAGTAACCATGGTCAACACAGTAAATATTTTATTCTCCTGAATTAGATAACATTACTAACTTTCTAAATAATGCCTTTATTATTTTGAACTCTTTAAAAGGTATTATTTTGAAATTTTGAATACTCTTAGTAGCATTCACATCACCGTTGGCCTTTAATATGTTTGTAATTAGCATTTATAAAGTACCGCGCATAGAAGCTTGATGAAATACTGCACTAAGTACTTGTCCATAACTAAAAATGAAAGCTCCATACCTGTTTTGGATAGGACTAATTAAGCTACAATGCAATTGTAACCTAAACTGACATAAAATAAATAATTGCATAACTTGAGCTAACAAATGTTCAAAGATTAATCTGCATATAATGTGAGAATGAACAGATATCTGTAATAAAATATTGGCAAAAAATAAAATAGTGGTATTTGGTGCCTCTATAACAACAGAATTAAAATCATGAACTAAATACTTAATTACTCAAATCAATGGCAATTATAGTTTCAGATTACCAAATTTTCACTTAATATCCAATATTTTTCCATACTGATAAGCTTCTCCATCTTGTAAAGCATGAATCCACACAACCTACAAGACCATAACCCTAAAATCCCAAAAAAAAATTGCAATTGAAAAAAAAAGCTTATTTGCCGAAGCAATTTATTAGACAACCAATTTTCATCCAGAAAGCAATTTAGCTATAGTAACAACATAAGTTTCTAAAGTACAACTATCATTATTAACTTACATCGCAAATAGGTGAGGAGAATTATGGGGCTAAAATCCATGATCGAATAAGCTCTGGCCAATTTCTCTTGACTTGGAAGAAGTAGACGACATTAGAGGAAGAATAGACCTCTTTTGTTATAGGGTTTTTAAATTTCTGGGGAAGATGGAGGAGACGATATATGCGTAGATAGAACGAAAAAATAAAGAAAAAACGCGGCCTCAAAAATAATTTAGAAGCCCGCCTTTTAACGTTTGCTAAGGTTAGCTCTACAGCGTTTAAGTTTATTCATATTGGTTTGTGCAAGACTAAAAACTGCTAAATGCTATTCCATATTGCTATTTATAGGTACCTTTCTTGTAGTGTATGTGGGACGCCATGTGATCGATAGGGGTTTCTAAACTCTTAAACAAGATAAACCGACACAGTATTGTTTTAAAAACATGGTTAAATGAAATAATTTTACCCCAAATTAATTTTAAATATAAAAGAAATTATTTTTCATAAAATATTATAGTATACGGTTGACTGGTTGTTAGGGAGTGATAATACTAAATTATTATCATTTAAGTGTGAAATTGAATAAAAAGCTAAGATAATAATCAAAGGTTAAGGAAATAAATTCATTAATAGAATGGAATTTGAAATATTAATTGTGAATGTGATTGATAATTAAAATTGAAATAAAATCCCAAAGTAATCTTTGAATATGAGTTGAAAGGATTTAGAATTTGAAATTTAGAAATTAAATTCCTTTGGATTGAAAATGGTTTTCAAAGGTTTGGAGAAACAATAGTGATACTATTTTGAAAATACTTTTGAATTGGATTTGAAATCTAGAGAGATTTGAAATTTAGAAATATTTAGGAGAATGTTTTAAAAAGGTAAAAGCACTAAACTTTTTTCGGTCGCTGGAAAATAACTTCGGTGATGACTACAGCATCATCGATATTAATTTTCGAGTTTCCGAGAGAGGGATTGCTAGCTAAATGTTTTGAGTTGGATGTTTGCAAAATTTGGTTTTATTTTGGAAGGCAAATGAATAATTGGATATACCGAAGGATTTTGGATATAGTTGATTTCAAAAGATAATTTTGAAATGTGATAAATTATTTAAACTCTAGAATCTTAATTAAGATGCTTATGGCATATAATAAGTTTGACAACTTATAGGAATTTGGAATTGGTTGAAATAAGAATCAATTTCAAAAGGGTTAAATAAAAGTAAGTGTGAAACCTAGATAAGGAGGAAAGGTAAGCTAATTTAATTGAAGTGAATTAAAAGAAGTTAGCCAATGTAATTAAATTTGGAGAACATATAGAAGTTTAAAATTTAAATTGAATTGCAGTGTAATTAAATATAGCTAAGTAGAAGTGAGTTTAAAGAAAAGTCTAAGGAGATTAAGTGAAATGGTTACTTAAATAAAAAGTTATAAGTTAGAAATTGAATTGTGGATAGACAAATGAATTTACATTGTAAATAAATTGGAACTAAATATTGGAATTTAATTTGAATGGGCTAAATAAAGTATAATGAAAAATTTGTCAAGTGGACTAAATAAGACAAAGAATTGAAACTAAAATTTGTAAGTAAGTGGTAAGCAAATGAATTGAAAATTTAATATTGGGATGATATTTAATTTAAATTGTGTTAAGCAAATTGAAATCGTAGAATGGTTCGAGGAAACTAAAAGAAGCAAAGGTTTGGGAAATAGAACTTTATTTAGATTTAAAATTTAATTTGGAAATGAAGTGATAAATAAATTAGTAAGTTATTCAGATTTGAAATTGAAATAGATTGGAAACAAATTAGTTAATGAAACTAATTTAAAGAAATGGTTAATTAAGAATGGTTTGAGATAAGGTGAATAAAAATTCAATATTCAGAGTTTGAGGATGAATTGAATTCAAGTAGGATTGAAAACGAAAACATGCATGAAAATTTGGAAAAGGTACGGAGATTTGAGATTAATTAATAAATTGATGCAAATTGAATCTATATGGAATTGGAATCCAAATTGACTAATTATAGATAAAAAACCAAGTGGTAAAGTGAAAGTAATAATATAAGAGTATATAAAATGTTTATATTAAACTTAAGAAAAGTTAAGGGTGTAAGTTCTTAAGTAAATTTGGTACTAGAATTATATTAAGTAATATTGAAATGGAGATTACGTAAGATTGTGAAATGGGGTAATTGTGGATAAGAGAATGGAAACCAAAATTAATGTGAATAAAAGAGAACTGATATAGCTAAAAATCAATTGGGGCTAATTAGTAGGATGTATGTGTATTATATTATTCACATAGCGATTTGATCAAGATTCGAGCATAGAATTTCGAGTTATTTATACCGATCCGAGTTGGGATTTTTCACTCGATTTTCGACGGCAAACTCTGAATATGAATTTTGATTGATTCAGCAAATTCTTTATCATAGTTTGTAGCTATGCAAGGAGAATGACGGTTTTTGATCAAGAAACCAGATCTGAGTCCACGCTAGAAAGTCGGGTAGACGATACTAGTTCGGAAGTAAAATTGTATGATCGAGTGAGCGATCGAATTTGATATTACGTACGGGTGGTATATGTACATCATCCGGGCTTGAAGGAAATGGATATTGAAACTATTGTTAAGAAATGCATAAAATGGTTTTTGAATTCTGTGATTGCATGTTATGGCTAAGTAGGATACATGTGTTCAAAAGCAAAAGGAAAATTGGAATTTTTGATTTTTGAAGATAAATTGAAATTTGCTCGGCAAAATGTATGTATTTGAATTTCTGTATGAGATTTGATGATTTTTTGGTTTAGCCACTTGGCCTTTTTGTTTTCTTTTGAAATTTGCGGCCCATAGTGGCATTTTGTAGTTGTACCGAGCTAGTCGTGCAAAGGAGACGCTCGCAAAAAAATTCAAAAATTTAAGGAGTTAGAAAATTTTCGAAGAAATTTTGATAATCTAAAATTTGTTTTAAAATTTAAATTTGAATGGTTGGAAAAGTAATATTGGTGGGTACCTATGGAAGAAGTTTGGAATATTAGTAAGGGTGATAATGTCTTTAGGTTTGGGTATTGTTAAAAATCGTTTGGTTTTAGGAAGTTGATAATAAACTATTAGGATTGGGAAATTAGTGAACGGGTTAATGATCATTCCTCTTAACTAGTAATTTCGGGGACGAAATTCCTTTAAAGGGGGAGGAATGTGACGACCTGAAATTTCTGGATATTTGAAATTAAAATATTTAATTTATTTTAAATATTTGAAAAGTAGTTTAACTTGAATTTCAAATATCCCTATTCATTTGGCAATTAAATTGTTGAATATTATTATTGGAAGTTGGGTAAATGGTTGAATCTAAAAGTTTAAGCTTGTTAAAAATACTTTAAAAGCTTGTAAAATTTATATTGATTTTACTGGAGATAGTAGAAATGTTAAACTTGAAATTAGAAGTGTTTTGTTAAGTTCTGAAAATATATCATTTTAATCGATATATAAAATAGCCTTCCGAGGCACAGTCTCGGAATTTGACGAAACTAGTTCCATTGGATCCAATTTTCGTAGTATTTAGAGTGATCGTGGGTTAATACGGTAAGTAAACACGCTCAAATCTATATTGATAATTTAATATAAAAACTGAGTTCAAAAAGCTATCTTCTCTATATGGTCAAATTTGGACTCGGAACCTTTTCTATTGTGTCTGGAATAAGGGTTTAACATTGTAAATGCCTAGCGGCACGCATCGATAGGAATTTGGAACTTTGAGTTGTAATTTTTAGACGATTCAAATTTTAATTTGAAATAAAGAATGAAATCAAACACTATACTAAGCTTGGACACATTGAGAAATAATAAATACATGTTCTCTTTCTCCTGTAAATTTTACACGCGTAGTATCGTTTCTTTCTTTTTCCTAAAGAAATAAAAAAAGGAATTTAGCCGAGCATTTTAATATTCGAAAAACAAATTCATATGTACAAAACGAAAACTTTTTTCTCTAAATCGAATCAAGCCCTATTTAGTTCAATTCAAAATCAATTTCTTTGAAATAACAATGGCGGACGAAAATTTTGGAATCGTTCGAATTCCTCAATCCATCATATTGCCTAATCTTGTGCCGAGCCTTGCGAATATCGAGACGATAGGGGTGGTCGCAATGTCGTTTGAAGGTTTCCTGAAGCGAAGCAAGGGGGATTTTTTTTTCTAGACTCGAGTTAGGGTTAGTACTCGCGAATCAGGATTGCTTAGAGTTGGCGTGTGACGATGGAGAAGCCATGGCGGCAGTCTCTGGCGTTAGGTGGTTCATTGGGAGGCAGCGTAGGATTGGCAGTTCGACGGTGAAGGCTCGAGGCCTGATTCGCATCCTCCAGTAAGGTATAGAGCGGTTTGTTTTTATTTCTTATTTTATCTATATAATTTAACAATATGTATATATTGAAGAAGAGAAGTTTACAGTAATGAACCAACTATTTATTTTATTTGTAGAAAATATAAATATATGTTTAAAATATGGATAAAAACAGAAATTATTTTGTATAGTTAGAGTCTGGGAAAAATAGAAATTTTTACATTTTTGAAAGCTTATATAAGAATTAGATTTTTAATATCTATATAGATTATTTTTTTAGGTAGTTTCAAAGAAAAAAATATAAATAAATAAATAAATATATTTTAAATTTACTAATTATTTTAAAAACAAATGATTAATTTTTTTAATTAGCTTATTAGATTTTTTTAGTTACTAAAAGATTTTATAAAAAGGTATTGGTTTAAAGAAATTTCAAAAAAATTATTTAAATTATTAGTTTAAATATAATTATTATATGGAAATTGATTTTTTTTAAATTAATTCAAATATTAACAAATTGTATAATGTTTATACAAGGTTTAAAATCATGGAAACAAGACAGTATGGAATGGATTGCAAACTGCAGAATAAAAGGTCATCTAATCTCACTCATCTTGGATTTTTGTTTAATTTAAATAGAAAATTTAAATTTTTTGTTGATGGATTGAATAGACTGGATGTGATAGCATAAATATACTAGTATATATAGTACATTGGAGTGATTGGTTTCCCACACTTATATAGTGGATGAGACCCTATGCGCCGCATAATAGCGGATGAGATTATACAACCCCATATACCGTGATATCCCACCTCGTAGTGGAATTGGTATTTTACATTGAGCTAACATTTATGGATGTAGGGAAACAGGTTGGAGAGATCCAACTGGATTCCTCAAAATGTTTGAATTTATTTTATATATTTAGCGATATGATTATGTGATGATCTGTGATGAATTATATTGATCATATTGGAAATCGGAATTTATTGAATACTCTGGCTTGGTTATATATATATATATATATATTGGAATTTTGAGAATTGATATATATATATATATATATGAAGTTTGGATTTTTAAAATAAATAGAAAGGTAATTTTAAATAAAATAGTTATAAGGAATTTGGATAATTAAATGATTTGGAAGGATAAAAGTTGATTTTTAAATTTTAAATAAATAAATTCCGAGTATGGGAAGTATATTTTGAATAAAGAAGAATAAATAAATTTTTAGACTCAATGATATTTTTTAAAAGGAATAAAGAAATCACTTTTAAATTTAAGGTTTAAATTTGAAAAAGATAAAGAAGAAATTTAGAAAAAGTATGAAATTTGTATTTCAGCTTAATTAAGATTTCGAATTATAATAAAGAAGTTAAATATGAAATTAATGGGTTTTGATATGAAATTGGGTAAGTAAAGAAATTTATCTTAAATCGAGTAAATTTTGAAAATCAATTTGAAAATTGATTTGAGTGTTAGAAATTGGAATTTTAAAGGGAGATGAGATTATGAAATTTATAAACTGGGTTTATAAAGTGAAATGGATATCGGTGGATATTCGGGAGTATAAATTCACAGTAGGAATTTATAAAGGAATGGGTAATTTATTTTAAAAATAAATAGTGGTTTATTTTTAAAGATATGGAGATGGAAAGTGCATTTCCTTGGAAAGCTAAGTATAATTTATAGGAGACTTTTTTATAAGTTAAAGGCTTTAAAAATTTGTTTTGAAGAAATATTTTAGAATATATATTATTTTTAAATATTTTAAATTTTAAAGCAAATATTTTCAAATTTATTTTAGTAGTTATTAATTAAAGGTAAATTGGTATTATGTTTAAAAAGAAAATATATTAATAATTATATTTTATAAAATATTTTTATTTTAAATTGTTTGGTTAAAATTTTATAGAATTTCGTAACTCTTATTTTAAAATTTAGCTTGGCTTAACTTTTATGTTAAAAATTAGTTTTATATTTTATAAAGTGGCTTTATTTTAAATATTTTTAAAGTATATATTTTTGAATAAAGTGTTTAAGTAATTTTATTTTAAATCTTCTAAAGTATGTTTTAGAATAAAATGATTTAAATTGTTTAAAAAAAACCTTAAGTGTTTAGGACTTGGTGGTTTTCAGTGGAAATAAAATAATTGGATGGAAATTTATTTCCACGAGAGAGGGAAAAAATGATTTGAAAACTATTTTCAAAGGATTGAAATGTAGGAAAATATCATGCGAAGATACTTAAAAATAAATGATTTGGGAGAAATTATTATGGCTTAATGATTGCTTGTGAATGCTATCTGATAGTTAAATAACCGACTATCAATATTGGCCAATACGCTGATCATTCCGAAGAGACCGGGATCGAGATTAATTTCCCGAAAACAATTTCGATCCGGTTTGAACGTTTTTGTCAGGAAGACAAGAGCTGGGAGTCGAAGATGGAGCAGTGAAGTGCAAGGGCTAATCGCTACAAATCCTAAGAGTGATTCCAAAATAGATGTAGTAGGAGTAGCGCCTTCGGTTCCATTCGAACCTAGAACGGCATTGCATGGTCGAATGCTTTCAGAATATCGTTAGGAGGACGATGAGCATTCTAAGTGATTGTGTGCTAAGAAGGTAACGCATAGCCTCGAGCCTCATCAATCGGGAATGGCTAAATCAGAGGATGTGCAACAAGGCTAAATGGCAAGCAACTATTAGGGTAAGGTCACCCCTGTCTAGATGTCCCTTTCTATATTCGGCTGTGTGGAGGTTGCTGATCCCAACCGCGGGGTGAACTTATTCGGACTATCCAGTAAGGGGTAGCTCCGGTCTTGTATAGCAGGGGATTGGGAGGGATCCTCGGTACGGTGATCTAGGCCACGTACTGTGATGGGCGGTAACCCAGTAGCCCTGCCATTGATGGAAATCCATTCTCCCTACGTGCCTTTACAGTTTTTGTTTGTAGAACCCACTTTGTGGCTAGTAGCTGGAATTTAATAATGTAACAATTTCGGTTATTTGAATAAGTATTAGTATAGAGACACTATTATAATATCAGATGATTTTATATGCAATGTTTTGGTTATCGTAAGGTAAAAACCTGGCATGTTTGTTTGTGGCTTGGTCTTACTAGATACCTTTGTTTTCAAATGATTTTGAAAAATTTAGTAATCGAATTGTGTGTGTTTTCTCATGCTGGTTTTCCAGACTGACTCGGGTGTTATTTAACTATAATGCTCGGGTCAGACTAAGTATTATAGAGTACAGATTCTGGATGGACTGCTGTGGAGCTCAGCAGACGAGCTGGATGATGAAGCGTATTTTCGTAGATTCATATTTCTATTGTTAAGTGTAAGCTGTATATTCAGTTTTGGAAGAACGAGATATCATAAACGTCCTGAATTCTGATGTTGATTGTATTGTACTCTGATGATGTATGTATAAAACAGATATAGTTTCTTTTGTGTAGATCTTTTATATTTTGTTCCGCTGCGATGGTAAGATTCTGTTGTTGTTTTGTTTCCTCTTCTTCTATCTATTTTTTCTTTAACCCTAATGGTTTGGTTTTTCGGCATTCGATTTTCGGACATCGAAAAATTAGGTCGTTACACCCGTACTTCTAAACGCACAAAAGAATATACTACGGTGATCAACACGGCGAGACGATTAAAACGGTACGCGGATATATTGATAGGATCATCCGATCAAAAGTCAATATTCGGCGCCAAAAAATGCTGCTAATTTGCCGAAAATAAGAAAAATGAAGCAATAGCAGTCCAAGTTTGGAGTTACGAAATATGACGTCTCACTTAGAAGAGAATTTACAAATTTGTTATATAAAAAAAATCAAGTTTGAAAAATCTTTTATTTTCATTTAATATGAACTGATTTAAATTTAAATAAAATTATATAGGAAAATAAACTTCCATATTATCATATAAAAATTTACCATTTAATATAATTAAGTAGACGTATTCCAAATATTAAATTTACATTTCCAAATTCAATTATTTAAAATTTCACAAAAATTCAGTTAATTACGTTATTAAAACCATTAAAAATTTATGGGTCGTTACAATCTCCCCCACTTAAAACTTTTTATCCCCAAAAAGTAAGGAAGTAGGAGAATAGAAACATCCAGAAGAAAAATAGACTGAAATACAAATAAAAAAATTAATTTAAAACCATATAAATTTCAATATAAATAAATTAATATCCTACAATTGATTTCACTTATGTAAATTTCAAATAATTCAATCTAAACTATTCCTAAATTCATATTTATCTATTCATTATTTTATTATTCAATTTATCTAAATTAACATTTTCTATAATCATAAATTTAGTGTATAAACAATTATTATAATCATTCAAATTTATTTATAAATTTCTTTAACATCATTTTATAATGTATACCATTTAATTACATATTCAACTTCTGAATAATTTAGGTAATTTATATATATTGGAATGAAATTGAGCATTATACAAGTAAAATTTTCCAATTCAATTATTTCAAGTTTAAATATTTATTCAAAATTTTAGCTTCATTTTATAATTGAAATCATTCGTTAACAAAATTTAAGAGTTAAATTCCGATTCCCTTCAACCATTTAGAGATAAATGTATACATATATTATATATCAAATCAAATCTATAATCGTATACCTATACATATATATCAAGTCATACTTAACAAATTCAAATCAAATTCATTTTCCAAAACAAAAGTGTATCAAAGCTATTGAGTGATCTCTCTATTCTGAAACTCGAAAATGAATGTCGATGATGCTGCACTCATCACCGAAATTATTTTCCAGCGACAAAAGAAAAGAGTACTAATTTAAAACTTTTAAAATTCTTTGAAATGATTTCTATTTGAAAATACTTTTAAATAATATACCCTTAAATTTAAAACCAAATTTTCTAA
The DNA here is from genome assembly GCA_030765085.1 of Allium cepa. Classification (NCBI taxonomy): domain Eukaryota; kingdom Viridiplantae; phylum Streptophyta; class Magnoliopsida; order Asparagales; family Amaryllidaceae; genus Allium; species Allium cepa. The sequence continues at coordinate 780,986,635 of CM060934.1, forward strand.
AAATAGCGGAAATTGAATTCTCAAATTCTTAATTTAAATTCCAAATCAGTTTGTAAACATTGTTTTATAAATTCATTTATTTATTTATATCATGTGATAATAGTCAATGATTTTCAAAACAATAAATGAAAATCAAATATTATCATTTCCAACAACCAATTTATTTAACAATTTAATTAGAGGAAATTATACTTATGTAAAATATAATCATACAAAATTTGTTGTGTCAGTTTACTCTGCTCAAGTGTTTTGGAATTTCCATCGATAGCATTGATCAGACGAATCGATTGAGACCCCAAATCAACATTAACAACTCAAACAACACGACATATAAAACATTTTTATATTAACACAAATACACTCCCTCACTCAATGATTCCATAATGGATTAAAACAAGTATATTGACCCAAATTTAGAGGAACCATAATCAAATAAAATTCTAGCTAGAAGATAGGTTCGAAACGAAGTTATGATGATTAAGTAACAAAAGAGAAAAGATGGATATACCCATGTTAATTGCGGGTGACCTTAACTGGGTCAACCGAGACTTTCAAAATAAGATCGATGTAGAATTCTAAGGCAAATCGGCATCAGATCACAAGGGATAGAATTCAGGCATAGTAAGAGATCTCAACATCTGTACCGAGGATATATAATTCTTCAGTAATTCGATCCTTGTTGTAAAGGAGTTTCACCCCTTCACTAATCATACTATGGAACTATGGACTGCTCTAGAATCAAGGACACACGAATAGGGAAAGACAAGAATGGATTTCAAAACGAAGGGGAAAGTTCCAAAATTCAAAGGAAACCGAGTCAAAGTGGAAGAGATTCAAGCTCGAACGAAAGTGATTCTGTAATTAAATTTGGTCTATATGCTAAGTTTTGCCAGCTCTGATACCACATGTAACATCCCGAATGGAAGTGGGGTAACGCCCACCGTAGCGTACACTACTACCTGTGTTCTGTTCTTACGGCCAGCCTCTCGACTGCACCAACCCCGTAGGAACACGTAGGAGTAAGAGTCAACCGTTTGCTACCAAACCAAGAAGCGAGAACCCCCTATCATGCTGCACCCATCAAGTGCATAAACAGACACACATGTCGGACTTCAATTGCTCAAAATATTAGATTGTTAATTTATATTTGGCAAAACTCAGCATATACAGTAAATAAAATAATCACAGACAAAGATTAACATAAAAATAGCAGCGAAAACAAATGAATAGTAGTTTATGAAGCTAGTGTATATATATATATATAACAAAGTTAAAACATGATACAACAGAAGCCTCGAATACATAGAAGTCTCAATACAATAGTCAAGTCACAAAATCTGAATATATCACTGAAGTCAACTGAATAACTAAAAGCTAAATAGATATAGATGGATTTTCAATCAAAGCTCCAACTCCAAAGGTGAGTCTCATATGCAGTGACACTCAGTCTGTCCGATGCATAAAGCAAAACACAAAACACTCGAGTCAGGATTAACATTCATATATCAATAAATCCAACTCAAGTGAAATATCAACTGAAATACAAGTAACTCAAAGGATGTTTGGGATGCACATCCTCTAAGGATCCGTGGAACTATCTGCTATGTAGTACAATACGCTATTATAATATGCCTATTGTAAAGTAAAATTATTAAAAAGCGTTAAGGTGTTACCCATATCCCCCTTAGCACATTTTTACATATTTCCATAGTCTATACAGTACCATAACTTCCATCGTAAACTAGAGGCATATCAGAGGGCACTCGATAGGTATGGTACAAAACAAACTCGTAGTGGTCTTGATAAAGTAGGTGATACGACACAACTAGACAATGCCAGGGTAGATATACCAATTACACTACTGGGCTATTGGTAACGCATAGCCGCAGCTACCGTCCAACTCGATCCACACTCCCAAAAATCTAAGGGTGCACCCAATCAAGCACAAAGTAATAGAATGGATTCGAAGAAGTGTGTCCAATCGGAGGAGCTACCTCACTTGGCCCGTCAATTGCTCCTGTTTTAGCCACCTTAAGCAAACTCACGGGAGTTAGGTCCAAGTACATACCTCATATAGGATCGTGGCTAACCATCCTACTTCATTTTGTAATCTCCATCGCGTGCACGGTTGTTAAAGTGGCTTTCCGTATTGGCAGAGAGTATTACAATAACCAATCTCGGTATCTATGACGACCTAGAATTTTGAACATTTGAAATTGAAATATTTAATTGATTTTAAATATTTGAATTATGGTTTAGCTTGAATTTCATATATAACTATGAATTTAGCAATTAAATTATTGAATTAAATTATTAAAACTTGGGTAAAATATTAAATCCTGAGTTTTAGGCTTGTTAAAAATATTTTCAAAGTTTAGAAAATTTATATTGATAATACTGAAGTAATGGAAGCTAATTGAATTGAAACTGTTTGTTCAGTATTGAAATTTATACCATTTAAATCGACATTTAAAATAGCCTTCCGAGGCACTGTCTCAGAAATCGATGAAACCAGTTCCATTGGATCCGCAATAGTGTTTTAATTTCAAATTTCAAATTTCGTAGTATTCGGAGTGTCACATAACGTACTGATATAAAACGCGCTGAAAATTTTATCGAAATTTAATTTAATAGCTGGGTTCAAAAAGCTATCTTCTTCGTACGACCGAATCTGGTTGCAGAACCTTTTCCATTGCATTCAAAATAGGCATATAATATTACAAACGCCTGGTGGCATGCCTTGATTGGAGATTGAAATTTTATGTTGCGAAAACCGAGACGATTTGAATTTGAATTTAAATATATACATATTTTTATGCAACAAACAAAATTTAACGCGTTTCTTCTTCCTCGACAGTTTGCAGTTGTTTTGACAAGCGTTTGTTTAGAGGAAAAATAAAAATATTTTAAGTAACGCAAACTGCAAGTCAAAAAAGAAAACCCTAAAATTTTTATTCCCCTGTTATCTCGTTCAAAATTACAATTCGAAAATTAATGGCCGAGACAAAGAAAAAAAATGGCCGTGAGTGATTTTGATTGAATTTTCCTCTCCTCTTCAGTTTCAAATCGCGTTTTCCTCTGCCTCTTCAATTTTAATAAAAAAACAAATAGCAATACCCATTATACTTCTTCCATCAGCTCAATCAGTACTCGAGCATGTCGCGATGGAATCGATCGAGGAAATGGGTAGTAGGGCATCACGACTTGAAATAGCAAGGGCCAAAGCTGATCTCGGCGAGTGTAACGGCGGCGTGTGGGAGGAGGATGCGACAACGACTTTCGAGCTCGGTGACAAGTGGCGAAGTGAACTGGATCTAGGGTTTCGGCAAAGGCTGGAGTTCGATGTCTATGAGCTATGGCAAGTCGAGACGGCGATGCTGGCTGATACGATAGTTGATGGGAGGAGTTTGAGGTTGTGGCTGTGCACGCGATCAATGAACGAGGCTAGGGCTTCGTGCATGTGAATGGGTGGCCTTGGTCGATCGGAGTTAGTGAAGGTAAAACTCTTTTAATATATATATATATATATATATATATATATATATACAGAGAAATTTTTTTATACAGCAAAGTAAAATTATTTTTGTTAGTTACAAAAATTATTATATATATAGATAAAATGAAAATATTTTATTAAAAAAAAATTTAGTTTTATATTTAATTTTAGTTAAATAAATTCATTAAAAGAAATTTGTTTAAAAATTTAATTCTTTGTTTAGAATTAACTCATTAGTTTAAAATTTAAAAATATTAGTTGAATGAAAATTTTAAAATGGCAATTGAGGTTTTTGGTTTATTTCAAATATTTATTAAATCATTTGATATTTATACAAGGTTAAAATCGTGGAAAAACAAGTCGAATTGGAAATGGATTGCAAATAAGAGGGCAAAGGTGAGATCTTCTCACTCAATCTGATTTTTCGATTTAATTTTAAATAGTTAAATTTAAAATTGTTGATTGTGTGCTTGGATGTTAAATTATTATCAGTTGTTTTGGATTAGAACCTATTCGCCGCATAATAGCGGAGGATACTATATAAACCCATATACCGCGATATTCCACCTCGAAGTGCAATTGGTATTATATACGTATTTGGAGTGATTGATTTCCCACACTATATAGCGAATGTGACCCTATGCGCCGCATAATAGCGGATGATATTATATTGATCCCATATACTGCGATATTCCACCTCGGAGTGGAATTGGTATTTAATTGTTGTGCTAACGTCTATAGATGCAAGGAAACGGGTTGGAGGGATACAACTGGATTTCTCAAATATTTGAATTTGTTTCAATATTGTATGTTGATTATTTATAATATGTGTGTGATCATATTTGTAATTGAAATCGTTGAAGGCTATAGTTTAGCCGAATAAATTTTTTGTATCATAAGATACCGAAAATAAATAAAATTGGATTTTTGAAATTCAAGTTGAAAGTTTATAGTAAAATTTATTTTTGAGAATTGGATAAATTTAAAAGAAGGAATTTTAAAAGGATAAAGTTTTATTTTTGAATCCTATTGAATAAATTCCAAAAATATGGGAAAGGATTTTAATAAATGGATTTCAAGTAATATTATTCAAAGGTTGAATAATTTATTTAAAGTTCATATTTTAAATAGTTTGGAAAAAATAGAGGAATTTGTTTTTAAAAGATAATAAATATGGTGTTTGAATGAAAATTTATCTGGTATTTTGAAAATCTTTGGGAAATCAATATGAAAATTGATTTGGTGTTTGAATGAAAATCGATTTGGTGTTTAACATAAATTTAGAAATCAATTTGGAATTTGGTTTGGTGTTTACAATAAAATTTGAAATCAATTTGGAAATTGATTTAGTGTTTGGAAATGATTTTTGAAATCAATTTGAAAATCGTATATTAGTAGATATTTGGAAAATTTAAATTCACAATGGGAATTTAAAAAGGAAAGAGAATTTAAAAAAAATATTGATTTATTTTTAAAGTGTGGAAAGGAATTTACGGCTTTGGAATATAAATTAAAATAAATCAAGAAGGATTTATTAATTGATTTGAATGAACCATTTTAGAATGGAAGGTGTATTTTCCGTGGAAAGCCGAGTATGTTTTCAAAGTAGCTTTTAAAGTATAAATTATAAGTTCTAGTGTTGGTTTTAAAATAATGTTTGGAGAAATTATTTTCTTAAGTTATTTTGAAAATATTTAGAGTAAATATTTATTTAATTAATTATAGAAGTGATTATTTAAGGTTTTAAATTGATATTCGATTTAGAAAATGGTTATTTAAATAGTTATACTCTATCTAATAATTTTATTTTAAAATTATTTTGGGCTTAAGATTTATATGAGATATGAGTATAAAATTTCATAACTAATGTTTTAAAACAAATTGTTTTAAAATAGTTTTATTTTAAATATTTCCAAGTATATATGTTTGGATAAATAATTTAAATTATTTTAAAGTATTTGCACTTGGCAAATTTTCAGTGGAAATAAGAAAATGTTTGGAAATATATTCCGCGTAAGGAAATTGAATTGAAATTTGTTTTCAGAAAAAGATTGAAATGTGGGAAGTGATTTGAAATTTGTTTTCAAATGGTTGAAGTGTTTATAATATCTTGCGAAGATATTTTTGAAAATAAATAATTAGGGGAAAATTATTTAAATCATGGTGACTGTTGTGAATGTTGATTGATAGTTAAATAACCAACTATCAATATTGGCCTTTTAATGGCATTTGAATTTCGATGCGGCCGGGGGTCGGATTCCAAATGGATATTCGAAAACCACATCGAACCTTTGTGATTGTGATGGATCTTCTATTTAAAAGATCAAAGTAGAAATTTGTTGTGATTTATTTGAAATCTGAATGAACATTTATTTTTAAAAATAAGCGCTCATTATTCGGATTAGCCGGGAGAGGACTCTGTGTCATAAAATCCATTCCGAATAATGATACGATGAAATGAGATTGTATTTGAAGATGGTGTTGAAGACCGGGTATTTTCGAAAGCAAAGGATTACCTATCGAATGTCTCTACACCGGGTTGCTTCGGTATAGAGATTTTATCACCCATTGTGGGGATTCCGGACGTGATTTGTGAATATCCGGATTTGCAAGGGTTTCTTTGAAGTGCCTTCGGTTCTGTTCGATCCTGAAACAGACTTGTATGGATGTGTGCATGACGTTACACTTTGAGAAGAAAGCTAGTTTCTATCAAATACATTTCTGTTGGCTGCGGAGAATTTATTCTCTTAGCGTAACACCCTTCTCAGAGACGTACGATCTCATAGGTTATGTAGTTGATGGTTACTAGTGATTTATTCCTAAATTGGTAATGTAGCATATGAAGTGTTGCTGATCATTTGTTGATCGAAGCATGGCTTTGTGAAAAGTGCAGCTTTGTGGGCGAGACTTCATCGGACCTCACATCCCGAAAATGGTCGAAACAGGAAGGATGTGGCAAGGTTATTTGGGGGTAGCGTCCCTTGAGGGTTTGTCATTTCCTTCTGGAAAAGGGTTGTGTCATGGTTTGTAGCCCAGATATTTAACCTATGTGGTTGCTGCTAATTTATTATACTTTGTGGTTGTTTCTTTGTGGTTGAGGATCCTCAGATAAAGGTCGCTAACGACCAGGGGATGGCATACTCGTGTAGTAGTTACCTAGTAACAGAGGTAACTCAGCCTTATGTTGGTAGAGAGCTGGTTAAGTTCTCGGGGCATCTCTCCAAAGGCGTACCCATGTGGAAATAGGAAGTTCTTTAGCCTGACCATTTGTTGGAAATCCAATCATCAATATGCGCCTTGTACGGTTTTAGTTGTATAACATGCCATTTACTTATGGTGGTCACCACTGTTTAGATGGTAGTTATAGTAGGCATACAATAATGGTTGTATGCTGGCTAAGATTAATATTATACTTTTCAAATGTTTTCCACACTATGCATTAATAATAATATCAAAAAGGATTTTGCGTATCAAGCATGTTTGGCTATCATAAGGAGAAATCATCTCCAATTCTGCACTTGCATTGTGTGTGGTGGGAGGCCTTATGGTAGTTTCACTTTCCAAAAGCATAGCGGATTTCGTTTTATTTTCTTTGTGAAAATAACTGTTTTTAAGATCTCACACTAGTCCCATGACTGACCTTGCTTAATACAATGTGATAGGGGGTTCTCACTTTGCGTTTGGTGGCAAACGGTCTTACCTCTACATGTCCCCGGAGAGGGGTTGGTTAACCGGGTAGGTGAAGAAGTCGAAAGGATGGCCGTAAAAGCAAGGCCAGGGTACCATTGTATGCCACGGCGGGGCTGGGATGGTTGAAAAGCCTATCAGTCGAGAGTGGCCGCTGTCGATGGTTGAAAAGCCTAGACCGTTACAATATGGTATCAAATCAATTGGTTAAGCGACAACCTTGGATCTGGTGGGGAAATTACTCGTTAGAGATAGAGTTAGTAGTACTCTAGAATGAGTTTGAGTGTAATAATAGATATGAGCACGTATTTGTTAGTGAATATAAAATTGTTTTATATTGTGTTGATTGGTTTGTTGAGTGGTATATGGATTCTGGTCAATACAAGTAATTAACACTATTGATAGGGATCTCTAAACGCTTGAATAGAACAATTCGACACGATATTGTTTTAAAATAGGGTAAATGAAATAATTTTACCCAAACTATTTTTGTATAGAAAAGAAATACTTTTTCATAAATTATTATAGTATATGGTTGCTTGGTTGTTAAGGGAATGGCAATATTAAACTATTATCATAATTGAATAAAAAATTGAAATGATAACCAACGGCTAAGAAAATAAATTCAAATAAAAATAGGATTTGTAAATACAAATTGCAAAAGTGATTTATAATTTGAAATAGAATTCTAGAGAAATATTTGGAAGAATTTGAAATGATTTGAAAATTTTGAAATTGGAAAAGATTAAATTCCCTTGGATTTTGGAAATGATTTTCAAGGGTTTGGAATTTTTTTTGAAGGGATGAAAGTACTAAACTCTTTTCGGTCGCTGGAAAATAATTACGGTGATGATCGCGACATCATCGATGCTCATTTTCGAGTTTCCAGGAGAGGAATTGCTGCCAAAATGTTTTGGACTAAAGTTGTTTGGAAAACTGGGTTGGTTTTGGGAAATTCAAAAGATAATTTGAATTGATTTCAAAATTGATATTGAAATGCTGGAATGACTCTGGAAAGTGATAAAAATAGTTATGGAATAAAATTTATTAAGGTGGGGAATAAATTGTGAATGAATAAATAAATTTGCTATTGCAAATAAATGAAATTGAACTGAAAGTTGAAATTTGTTTTTTTGAGTTTGTAAGTAAATGAAAATCAAGCTAAATGTTGGAAATTGAATTTGATTTGTGATAAATTAAGTGAAATGGAGAAAATTGTCAAATTGAACCAAAGTGGTGAATTGAAAATAAATATAAAAAGTATATAGAATATTTATATTAAACATAAGAAATGAATGGCAAAATTCTTAAGTAAAATTTGGAATTAAGGAAATATTCTAAACTGATAAGTGAATGAAGGATAAAATCAAAATTGTGAAATGGTAACTGTGAATAAGGGAATGAAAATAATCAATGTGAATAGAAGAAAATTGATATAACTAATAATCGTTTGGAATAAATACGTAGGATGTACATATATTATTATTTTTTATTCGGATAACGATTTGATCTCGAATTCGAGCACAGAATTTTGGGATATTTATGTCAATCCGAGTTAGAATTTTTACTCGATTTTTGACGGTAAACCTGGATATGGATTTTTGGTTGATTTTGGAAATTCCTTATCATAATTTACGGCTATGCAAGGAGAATGACGGTTTCTGGTCAAGAAACCGGATCTGAGTCCGCACTAGAAAGTTGGGTGGACGATACTAGTTCGAAAGTGAAATTGTGTGATCGAGTAAGCGATCGAAATTGATAATTGCATACGAATGATATAATACATCGTACGGATTCAAATGAAATAAGTATTCAATGTAATGGAATGTGCAAAGTGATTTCTGAATGTAGAAATTGGATATGGTTGTTGAATAGCACACATGTATTATAAAGGAAAAGGAATTGGGATTTGATTTTAGAAGATAATTTGAATTGCTCAAAAAAGGTATGTATTTAAATTTTAGTATGAAATTTGATGATTTTCTTGTCTAGCCGCTTGGCCTTTTGTTTTCCTTTTGAATCTGGAGGCATGTGGTGCCATTTTGTGGTCGTACCGAGCTAGTCGCGCAAGGGAGATGTTGGCGAAATTTTTCGAAAATTTAGGAAGCTAGAAAACATTTTGAGAAAATTTTGAAAATTTAAATTTAAATTTAAATTTGAATTGGATAAGAAAACAATATTGTTTGGAATTTATGGTTAAGGTTGGAAAGTTAATTGAATCGATAATGGGTTTTTAATACAAAGATTGTGTTGGAAAGTTAAAACTGTATGGTTTTGGAAAAATGGTAAACGGGTTAAGGATCATTCTTCCTAATTAGTAATTTCGGAACGAAATTCTTTTAAGGGGGAAGAGTGTGACGACCCAGAATTTTGAACGTTTGAAAATAAAATATTTAATTGATTTTAAATATTTGAATGATGATTTAGCTTGAATTTCAAATATAACTATGAATTTAGCAATTAAATTATTGAATTTAATTATTAAAACTTGGGTTAAATATTAAATCCAGAGTTTTAGGCTTGTTAAAAATATTTTCAAAGCTTAGAAAATTATATTGATAATATTGATGATAATGGAAGCTCCAGAATTGAATTTGAAACTGTTTTGTTCCGTATTGAAATTTATATCATTTAAATCGACATTTAAAAATGGCCTTCAGATGCACAGTCTCGGAATTCAACAAAACCAGTTCTATTGGATCCGTAATAGTGTTTTATTATTGGATTTCAATTTTCGTAGCATTCGGAGTTGTCATGTGATCGTACGGATAGCAAACACGCTGAACCTTTATCGAAATTTAATTTAATAGCTGGGTTCAAAAATCTCTCTTCTCCGTACGACCGAATTTGGACTCGGAACCTTTTCCATTGCATTCGGAATATGTGTATAACATTATAAATACCTGGCAGCATGCTTTGATTGGAGATTGAAATTTTGTGTTGCGGAAACCGGCGGAAACCAAGACGATTTGAATTTAAATATATACATATTCTTGCGCAACGGACGAAATTTAACACGTTTCTTCTTCCTCGACACTTGGAAGTTGTTTTGACACGCGTTTGTTTTAAGAGAAAAAAATAAAATTATTTTTCTTAGTGCAAAATGTAATTCATAAAAGAAAACCCCAAAATTTTTATTTCCCCGTTATCTCATTCAAAACTACAATTCAAAAACTAATGGCTGAGACAAAGAAAAAAATGGTCGCGAGTGATTTCGATTGAATTTCCCTCTCCTCTTCAGTATCAAATTGTATTTTCTTCTGCCTCTTCGATTTTAATAAAAAAATCACGATGCCTATTATACTTTTTCCCCCAGCTCAATCAGTACTCGGGCACGTCGCGATGGAATCGATCGAGGAAATGGGTAGTAGGGCACCGCGACTTGAAATCGCAAGGACCGAAGCAGATCCCGGTGAGTGTGATGGCGGCGCGTGGGAGGTGGATGCGACAGCGACTGTCGAGCTCGGCAATAACTGGCAAAGTGAACTGGATCTAAGGTTTCGGCAAAGGCTGGAGTTCGATGTCTGTGAGCTACGGCGAGTCGAGACGGTGATGCTGGCTGACGCGACAATCGATGGAAGGAGATTGAGGTTGTGGCTGTATGCGCGATCGATGGTCGAGGCTTGGGCTTCGCGCATGTGAATGGGTGGCCTTGGTCGATTGAAGTCAGTGAAGGTAAAAATCTTTTAAAATAAATTTATATATATATATATAAATTTATATAGTAAAGTAAAATTATTTTTGTCAGTTATAAAAATTATTATATATATAGCTAAACAGAAAAATATTTTATTAAAAGAAAATTTAGTTTTAAATTTAATTTTAGTTAAATAAATTTATTAAAAGAAATTTATTTAAAAATTTAATTCTTTGTTTAGAATTAAATCATTAGTTTAAAATTTAAAAATATTAGTTGAATTAAAATTTTAAAATGGCATTTGACTTGTTCGGTTTTTTCGAATATTAATTAAATCATCCGATATTTATACAAGGTCAAAATCGTGGAAAAACAAGTCGAATTGGAAAGGATTGCAAATAAAAGGGCGAAGGTGAGATCTTCTCACTCATTTGGATTTTCCAATTTAATTTAAATAGTTAAATTTAAAATTGTTGCTTGTGTGCTCAGATGATAAATTATTATCAATTATGTTGGATTAGACCCTATGCATCGCATAATAGCGGAGGATATTATATAAACCCATATACCGCGATATTCTACCTCGAAGTGGAATTGGTATTATATATGTATTTGGAGTGATTGATTTTCCGTATTATATAGCAAATGAGACCCTATGCGCCTCATAATAGCAAATGATATTATATTGATCTCATATACCGCGATGTTCCGCCTCGAAGTGGAATTGGTATTTAATTGTTGTGCTAACGTCTGTGGATGCAGGGAAACAGGTTGGAGGGATCCAACTAGATTCCTCAAATATTTGAATTTGTTTCAATATTGTGTGTTGATTATTTATAATCTGTGTGTGATCATATTTGTGATTGAAATCGTTGAAGGCTATAGTTTAGTCGAGTATATTTTTGGCATCGTAGGATATCGGAAATTAATAAAATTGGATTTTTGAAATTCAAGTTGAAAGTTTATAGTAAAATTTATTCTTGAGAAATGGATAAATTTAAAAGAAGGAATTTTAAAAGGATAAAGTTTTATTTTTGAATCCTATTGAATAAATTCCAAAAATATAGGAAAGGATTTTAATAAATGGATTTCAAATAATATTATCCAAAAGTTGAAGAATTTATTTAAATTTCAGATTTTAAATAGTTTGGAAGAAATAAAGGAATTTGTTTTAAAAGATACATAACTTTGGTATTTGAATGAAAATTTATTTAGTATTTTGAAATTTTTTGGGAAATCAATATGAAAATTTATTTGGCGTGTGAATGAAAATCGATTTGGTGTTTAAAATAAATTTAGAAATCAATTTGGAATTTGGTTTTGGTGTTTAAAATAAAATTTGAAATCTATTTGGAAATTGATTTAGTGTTTGGAAATGATTTTTGAAATCAATTTGAAAATCGCACAACGGGAATTTTAAAAGGAAAGGGAAATTTGTTTTAAAAATCAATATTGATTTATTTTTAAAAGTTTGGAAAGGGATTTATGGATTTGGAATATAAATTAAAATAAATCGAGAAGGATTTATTAATTGATTTGAATGAAACATTTTAGAATGGAAGGTGTACTTTCCCTAGAAAGCCGAGTACGTTTTCAAAGTAGCTTTTAAAGTATAAATTAAAAGTTCTAGTATTGGTTTTAAAAGAATGTTTTGGAGAAATTATTTTCTTAAGTTATTTTGAAAATCTTTAGAGTAAAGATTTATTTAATTAATTATAGAAGTGATTATTTGAAGTTTTAAATTGATATTCGATTTAGAAAATGGTTATTTAAATAGTTATACTCTATCTAATAATTTAATTTTAAAATTATTTTGGGCTTAAGATTTCTGTGAGATATGAGTATAAAATTTCATAACTAATCTTTTAAAATAATTTTTTTTTAAAATAGTTTTATTTTAAATATTTCCAAATATATATGTTTGGATAAATAATTTCAATTATTTTAAAGTATTTGCACTGGGCAAATTTTCAGTGGAAATAAATAAATATTTGGAAATATATTCCGCATAAGGAAAAATAATTTGAAATTTGTTTTAAAAAAAAAAAGAATTGAAATGTAGGAAGTGATTTGAAATTTGTTTCAAATGGTTGAAGTGTTAAAATAATATCTTGCAAAGATATTTTTGAGAATGAATAATTGGGGGAAAATTATTTAAATCTTGGTGATTGTTGTGAATGTTGATTGATAGTTAAATAACCGACTATCAATATTGGCCTTTTAATGGCATTTGAATTTCGATGCGGCTGGGGGTCGGATTCCAAGTGGATATTCTAAAACCACATCGAACCTTTTTGATTGTGATGGATCTTTTGTTTAAAAGATCAAAGTAGAAATTTGCTGTGATTTATTTGAAATCTGAATGAACACTTATTTTTAAAAATAAACGCTCATTATTCGGACTAGCCGGGAGAGGACTTTGTGTCCTAAAACCCATTTCGAATAATGATATGATAAAATATGATTGCATTTGAAGATGGTGTTGAAGACCGGATATCTTCGAAAGAGAATGGAATACCTGTCGAATGTCTCTGCACTGGGTTGCTGCGGTATAGAGATTTTATCGCCCTTTGTGATGAGGATTCCAGGCGTGATTTGTGAATATCCGGATTTGCAAGGGCTTCTTTAAAGTGCCTTCGGTTCCATTCGATCCCGGAACGGACTTTTATGGATGTGTGTCTGACGTTAACTTTGAGATGTAAAACTGGTTTCTATCAAATACATTTCTGTTGGCGGCAGAGAATTTATTCTCTTAACTTAACACCCTTCTCTGAGACGTACGAGCTCAGATGTTATGTAGTTGATGGATACTAGTGATATATTCACAAATTGGTAATGTGGCATACGAAGTGCTGCTGATCATTTATTGATCAAAGCATGGCTTTATGAAAAGTGTAGCTTTGTGGACAAGACTTCATCGTACCTCACAACCCGAAAATGGTTGAAATAGGAAGGACGCGGCAATGTTATTTAGGGGTAGCGCCCTTCGAGGTTATGTCATTTCCTTCTGGAAAAGGGTTGCATCATGGTATGGAGCCCAGATATTTAACCTATGTGGTTGCTGCAAATTTATTATACTTTGTGTTTGTTGCTTTGTGGTTGAGGATCCTCGGATAAAGGTCACTAACGACCGGGGGATGGCATACTCGCGTAGTAGTTATCTAGTTACAGAGGGAACCCGGCCTTGTGTTGGCAGAGAGCTGGTTAAATTCTCGGTGCGCCCCTCTAGAGGCGTACCCATATGGCAATAGGAAGTTCCTTAGCCTGACCATTTATTGGAAATCCAATCATCAATATGCGCCTTGTACAGTTTAGATGGTAGCTATAGTAGGCATACAATAATGGTTGTACGCTGGCTAAGATTAATATTATACTTTCAAATTGTTTTCCACATTATGCACTAATAATAATATCAAAAAGGATTTTACGTATCAAGCATGTTTGACTATCATAAGGAGAAATTTCTTCCAATTCTGCGCTTGCATTGTGTGCGTGGCGGGACACCTTATGGTAGTTTTATTTTCTAAAAGCATAGCAGATTTCTTTTTATTTTTTGTGTGAAAATAACCGTTTTTAAGATCTCACACCAGTCCCATGACTGACTTGGAGTTTATTGTTCCCTTTCTAAACTCTGGGTGCCCATAATTTTTCACACGAGCAGCCTAGAGTCAGGTTATCAGTTGTTCTGGAGTGAAGTCAGAAAAGATATGCTGTGAAGATCTGGGGGCAAGCTGGATGGCAAGATGTATCATTATACTATGTATTATCCGCTGCGTTGGGATCGCATTTACTGTAGTTCAGTTTGAATATGGATTAGTTGTCGTAAATGCCTAGTGTTGTATTGTGTTGTTATAAAACTCTAATGATGTATTGTAATAACTGATATAGTTCTTTGTTTTAAAGATTATTCATTTATCTATTATATATTGTTCCGCTGTTAAATGTAAGATTCTATTGTTGTTTCTGTTTCTTCTTCCATCTTCTTCTTCTTCAACCCTAACGGCTCAGTTTTCCGACATTCAATTGTGCGACATTTGATACAGTGGACGTATTGATGTCGACTTTCAGGCATCGAAAAATTGGACCGTTACAGCCTCTTTAACAACCAAACGTTATTATAACACGTGTTCATTTCAAAATATCTTACTTCCAAACCAAAATGTCATATTCATTTCCAAAACACATCAATTCGAGATCACTGCTCACTTTAAAATAACATACATTTCAAAAATCATAACACTTTCCAAAATTATAACTCTTTCGAAATTATAAACATTTGAAACCATAACCTTTTGGAAATCTAACACTTTGAAATCATAATACTTCCCACTTAAATAGTTTAGATATTAACGATAGTATATATAATAAAATAGTTATAAGTTAAAGTAGCTTATATAATAAAATAATTAGTATATTTAAAATAGTTATAAGTTAAAATAGTTTTATATTAAAATAATTTAAGAATTAAAATATTTACATATATTTTAAAATACTTTACATGATAAAATTGTTTCCTCAAAGTTCACAAATAAATTAGAATTAACTAAAATTCCAAAACCTCATTTAAATCAAATCTCTATTCTTCCGTTTTAATTCAATTCAAATCTCAATAAACCATTTTATATCGATTTCAAATATAGATTTGAACTGCAAAAATAAATCATTTCGATATCAATGTTTAAAATATTGAAACATTTACAATAAATCAATTTGATAAATTCACTTATATTTCAAATTTACCATTATTAAATATTGAAATATTCACCTAGTCAATTCCAATATCATTTAAATAAACTTTAAAAATATATATTTAAATAAAAACTAATTATCCTAGATTTGAAAATATTCATTAAATCATCTTAAATCAAAATCAAGTTATAAAATCATATCCTTAAAATTTCAAATTTAATGGGTTTCAAATCAATCTTATTTAAGTATAATTCTTAAATAAATACAATTTCAAATCAACTTCAAATTTATCTTTCCAAGCTCAATTTATTAAAATTATTATGAAATCTATCTTTAAAATATAATTTTAAATAAATACTCAAAACAGATTATACACTAATTAAATTAAATTTTATTAAATTAAATCTTATTATTAAATTTATTTCATAATAAAAATTATTTTACATACTTTTAAAATAGTAAAATTATAAGTAAAATCTTAAAATTTATTATTTCAAAAGTAACTTATAAGTTTAAATTTCGAAAAGCATATAATTTTAGAAATCAAGTATTTAAACACATATAAATAACATTTATATATATAATATTTTAAAATCAATATTTATATAAAACCTTATATAATTCCTATTTTTAAACTATGGAAATCATTTCAAAACATATATATATATATATATATATATATATATATATATGTACCCACGATATCTATATAAAGTTTTCTATCCTATGGTCAAGTGATATGGATATTTATCATTTCAATCCGCAATTTAAATTTCTAAGTGTATATATCTTTTCTATCCACAATACCAAATTCAATGTCAATGAATATCGCTTGGGTTTATCATTTCAATTCATAACGATTTTCTCCTATTCTACAAGATCGTTCGGGTATGTATCATTTCAACCTATAAAGAATTCTATACTAACAGGGAACTTACAGAGTGAGAACAATGATGAATATAATATAACATATCAATAACAGGCATATATCATCAATAACAGATAAAATATAAATAATAGATCAAGGTGTCAGCTGTCAACAGGTGAACATTTACAGAAATGGCACACATAGCAATTAATTAACTAGCAAAAGCATATTTCAATTGTCGTTTTAAATGTAATTAAATTAAATAAATATAAGATTGTTAATCGTGAGTGATTGCTCATCTTTCGAGGCTAGAGAGATTTGAAAAATAAATGAGCTACGAATCCAAGCACGAATTCCAAAGCAAAGCTAGATTGGCACGAATTCGTCGACAAGGCTAAAAACTTGGAATTAACGAAATTAAATCAAAACTCGATTATCAAAGATAAATGGTATAAGTAAACGTGTGTGTATATATATAACTATGTGTAGCTATTTACATATATAAAAAAATCGTATTCTAAATTCAAACACATTTTAAATTTAAATATATGTATTCCAAAATCATTTTTTTAAATAAAACACATAAAATAAAACAAACATGTCCACATAATATAATTTGAAACAAATATATATATATATACACTTAGTAAAAATGCAAAATACTTACATATATTGTATGTTCATTTTGAAATATATATACATATATATTCAAAAATCAATTTAAACATAAATTTCAGATTAATATTTAATTCAAATACATAAAAACAAAGTCTCCATGTATATAAACTTGAAGACCAAACTAATGCATACAAAGTTGAGTACGTTTGAACATATATAGAACTGTAAATAACAAATAAAACTACAAATAGAAATTAAACAAAATGGACAGATATGTAACGACCCAGAATTTCTGTCATTTGAATTCGTATATTTAATTGATTTTAAATATTCACAAGTAAAATTTAACAGCTGAATAACTTATATTTCGAATATCTTGATTTAATTGGATAATTAAATTATTAATTGAATATTTGAAATTGCAGAAATAATTGAGATTTGGATTTAAAATGAATAAAAATGATTTATAAAGTTAAACTAAATCATATTTGAATTAGAATGATGTTACAGAACTTTTAAAATCGAATTAAAAGTTAAATTACAGAAATTGAATATTTTAATATTTAATTGATGAGTAAAAATAGTCATTTTTCAAATAGTCTCAGATTTCGACGAAACCAGTTTCATTGGATCCGTAATGTTATATTATTGTATGATTTCAAATTATGTGTCAATCAGATTTACGTTTTGTCCGGGCTGTTAAAACGCGTAGAAATCTATTTTAGTAAATTTTAAATAGTCAATTCGAAAACCTATCTTCCGAATACGATCGAACTGGCTCCGGATATATATTCCACTGTGTTCAGAAATAGGGGTAAAATATTATAAACGCCACGCGGCATGCTTCGATTGGAGTTCGAAAATTTTCGAGATGAATCGTGCTTTGCAATTTTCTGTATAAGGCCAATTTTTTCCTCAAATTTCAATACCCTAATCCAGGCTAGGCTAGCCGCCACCAATATTTTAATGGTCAGAAAATTCGATTCTTTCTCCCTCGATTTCTTCTAATCTATCAACAATTATGAAAAACTTCCAACTACGAAGTTAAAGAGCATCGCGGGATCTTCCCATCCAATGGCAGGAATCTCGAATCGTCATCATTCAAAGGAGAAATTTGGCCGTATCCTGCTACCGGTCGCGCACGTTTTCTATGTGAAATAGGCAACCGAGCTTCGAGCTATTCACGGTGGTGGTGTCGTTCGCGTAGTGCTTCGACGGGGTGGGGTTTGATCATCGAATATGCGAGCATAGAAGTCGCGATGGTTAGGGTCTCGAACGGAAATTGGGTTCGTTTGGAACCTGTAACGCGATGGGAAGAAGAAGCATTCGGCGGTCCTGATGAGTGGAAGCAAAAATCAACGGCCCAGATTTAAGGAGGTTTAAAAATAAATAAAATTTGTGAAATTAATTATATTAAAATTCGTGTAATCTTTGTAACATCATAACTTTGTCATACGAGGTCGAAAATTGACGAAACGAATTGCGTTAGAACCGTTTTGACGAGCATTACATTATGGAGCAGGATTTGGATTTATTTGAGCTAGTGAAAATTTTGGTTGAAATTAAACGCTTGTTTAATTTTAATCCGAATAAATCGCTATAGCGACAACTACAAGCAATGTGAGTACAACTCACTCTTTCTGACTCACTGATATTTTTATATAAGTAAGCATAAATATTATTTATGATGATTAATGATTGTTTGGATTATATGTAACGTCCCGCCTATTCGCACGATTTAAACAGACACACGTGCCAATTCAAACCATACGGAAGGGCGGATTGTTATGGGGTAAATAAGAAAACAGAGAAGAAATAAAACAAAATAGAATCTCACAGCGGAAGGATAAAATATAATAATAAAATATACAGTTTATATAACTGTTTACAAAACATTTGCTTCTTCTTTATATAATAATTATCAGAGTTTACATACCAAAATATCAATGCAGCGGAACAGTGTGTAGTGCACTAGTATAAATAATAATAATACAAATCTTCGTCTTCGTCCTCCAAAGCTAAATCTTCAAATCCTGAAACGCTCGGACTGACCCGAGCGAATTTGAAAAGACAAAAACACTCGAGTCAGAACTAAAAGATCTTATGTAAATTAAATTAACAGAAATAAATATGAGTGCAGTAACTCAAGAGATGCTCGGGATTTACATCTCCTAAGGATCCGTTAAACAATTTACTATGTAGTATATTGCGCTATTATAATAGTGTCTAATTGTAAAATAAACTTACTTTTAAATAACGTTAAGGGGTTACCAATATAGCCCTTAACACAGAATATATTCCCATAGTCTACACAGTACCGTAATCTCCCCCGTACTGGGCCTCGTCAGAGGGCACTCCATAGGTATGGTACAAAGCCAAAATCGTATAAGGCGCGCTAGGGTAGGTGACACGGCACAACTAGGCAATGCCAGGGTAGATATACCAATTGCTATCCGGGCTGGTGGTAACGCATAGCCGCAGCTACCGCCCACCTCGAACTAACACCCCAAATCAAAGAAATCAATAGTGGCCACCGAACAATCCAAAGTTAGAGTATAGTATCGAAGGAGTGCGTTCGATCAGAGGAATGACCTCATTGGCCCGAGAATCGCTCCTGTTTTAGCCACCTTATGCCAACTCACGGGAGTTGGGTCCACGTATTTATCTTACAGGAAACGTCGCCACCATCCTACTTCATTCTAGAATCTCCACCGCGTACACGGTTAGTCAAAGTGGTTTTCAGTATCGACAGAGAGTATGTCCATATCCGATCCCGGTCTCTTTGCCAACCCATCGTTATTATAACACCGCGGTCATTTAAAAATAGTTTATACTTTAAAACCAGAATAAAATTTCCCATACGATATCAAATTAAAACCCAAAATAATATGATATCATTTTATTTCAAATATAATCCTTTTCCAAAATCATACTGGTTTAAAATTTAAAATATCTGGAAACCAAACATTTGAATTATACTTTCAAAACATAATATTTCGGAATTCATACTTTTAAAACCATAACTTCTAAAACTTGAATGGTTTGGATATTCAACGGTATATAAAATAAATGGTTTAACTTTAAGGTAACTTTGTAAAGAAAAATAATTTCCATGGCTTTACAAATATGTTTCTTTATTTAAAGTCTAACCCAAAATTTAAATATCACTTTCAAGTTCCAAAACTACTTCAATTTCTATATATATATATATATATATATATATCCATTTGGAGTATTAGTATTTCAAAACAAAAGTTGGAAATTTTTCTTTCAGCAAATTAATCGTACTATTATTTAGTCTTGAATATTTACATAAAATCCATAAATAAAACTCCAATTTCTAACAATTAAATATTTTCTTCAATTTAATTTATACTAATATATTCATTTTTAATTATCTTGGAAAAGTCCGCTTATAAGTATCATATCTTAAAATTTCCAAACTTAAACATTAAACATATGATATAATTACCAAACTCCATTTTTCTCAATTTTTCCATTTTTATTTAAGAGATTTATACACACCTTAAATTCAAAATCTCTACCTTCATATGTATATATATATAGAAGAAAATATCAAAATTAAAAATTATAAACCGTATTCCATACAAACCACAGAAATCACTTTAAAATATTTTATATATAGACCACAGTGCCTGTATAAAATTTTATATCCTATGGTCAAGTGATACAGATATTTATCTTTTCAATCCGCAATTTAAAAATAAAATGCGGTTGTATATCATTTCAAACCGCAATCCCGAATGAAATGAAAATGCACGATGACTTGTAGTTTATACAATATAATTATAGCATTCATTCATCCAAATATCAATCATCAATCATCAATTGCAATCATCATCCAATTTTAAACAATCATCGATACATAGCATATGAATTTATACAGAAATAAATAACAGATGTTAACTAACAGTTTATATTCCATAATAAATTAAATGACTGTTAACTAGCAGTTTATGTGCAAAAATAAATTCTAACTGTCAAATTTTATGCAATAAATAAAATAAATTAACAGTTAAATTAACTAAATGCAAATTAACAGATATGCTGAATAAAACATACCAAACAGTCATAATTAAATTTCTACTCATATCTAAAATAAATTTAGCAAACATAAAAACTTTTAGAAGTTGTGAGTGGGTTAAAACACTCACCTTTTGAATTTAAATCGAATTTAAACCCAAAATTTTGACGGTCTCCAAATCTGTCCAAACCAGCGTCAACAGATCCGGAATTTTATTACGAACCTAACAAAAAAATCGCGCGTGAAACTGAGCTCGTATGCGAAAGTTATTCGAATAAACGTTATTGAAATCAAAAAAATAAATTTAAAACAAAAACCAATCTCACCCACACCAAGCTTCCACGTCAGCACGATGTTTCTTCCCTGTACAGAAAACGCGTGCAAACAAAACCCTAACCCATCCAACTGCTCGCAAACGCACCACAGGCCGCCGCACCACTCGCCGTCGCGCTCGGCCAGGAAGCGCGCCGTCCTCCTCCTGATGCTCCACCAACTCGTGCCTCTCCCCCATGCTCGAACGGCGCGTATAAACCACCGGTCGCCACATATACACGCAACCCTAATCGGTCTTTGGGCCCAATTCGACCGTCGATCCGCCAAACTAACCACATAGATCGCCTCCACTTGGTCCCCTCGTCAAAACCCAGAAACAGTTTTCCGATCGGGCGAGTTTTGTTGCGACGATGATGAGTGGCCGAAAATGGTTTGAATTTTACTGGACGAACGAACAACTGAATCGAGAAATGAATCACGGATCTGTGACGTATACATCGACAGCTACAACATATATTTTTTTGAGAATTTTCTGGAGAGTTTGAATTTTCACTTTTGATTTTGAGCTGTAGATAGATCTAGGTTTTGCAACCATTGAGGAAGAGAAAGAGACGAAGAAAATGAATGTATAGACAAATGATAGAAGATGGAGGCTAGGGTTTATAATCGTCTATTTATAAGTAGGGTTGGATTAGAGTAGATAGACCAGATAGATGAACGTACGGAACAACTATGGCCCAAAAAGCCCGCTCTAACCCCGGAACGAAATATGTTAAACCCATATATCCAAATAGGTATTTTAAAATATTTTGAACGCGATGGAAAAAGTTTCATGTCTAAATTCGATCGTATGAAGAAGTTATGCTGAAAACAAAATTTCCAAATTGATTTCAAATTGATTTCAATTAAATTGATTTCAAGGCGTTTCGCGTTCGTACGATCAAACGGCAAGTCCGATCGATACGAAACTTGAAACGCTACAATAATTCACTGATACGGATCCGATGAAACTGGTTTCGTCGAAATCCGAATCCGTGGCCAAAATGGCTATTTTTATATTAATTAAATAAATTAAAATAAATCATAAAATCCAATATTATATTTAAATTCTAAAATTGGCCAAATTTTATCGCTTATATATTTCATAATCAATTTAAATGATTTAACAAGTTTAGATGTGAATTAAAAGTTGATAAGTCTATCGATTTCAATATTAATTTCTCCGCTTCCTTATATTAAGGAATTATAAATAAATTTCTCAAAACCCATGTATCGCATTTTTCAACTCTTATATTCTCAACTTTTATCCAAAATAAGAATGCCACTAACATTGGTTCATGATTTCACCTTATTATCCACACATTCCATCCTAATTTCAATAACGTAATATTTAACCGTTTAATTCCACTTTATTTGCAATAAATACCATTGTTGAATTTTGATACTTTAATTAAATTTATACATCCAGCTTTCTAAAGTCTATATAAACAAATGGTCCAATTATAAATAGAATTAGCATTAACTTCATCTTATAGAATTAACTACTTCTATTAGAAAACAAACTTACGCTAACTGCACAATTTAAGTCAAATAAATTGAAATTTAGTCAACATTAAATGTTATAACTTACACACTGTAACCTCAATAAATTCGTTTATTGATTTAAACTCTTTCTATTCAGTAAAAGACATCTTATGGTTATAAATAACATTAGAATCATAATACATTTCATTAGTGCATGTTTTATTTCCTATAAATTCCCCTCTATAGCCATTTCCTAAAAATTTGTTACCCTTTTATATTCAAATTCACTTTCAACATCAATAACAACAATGGTGCCATAGATTTAGATTCAATTAAATAAATTAGAGGAATGGGTAAAATTTTGTAACTATCCCAAATTCCAAATATATTTGCATTAATTACTTGTAACAACCCGCATATTTAACGATTTTATATTTAAATGTTTAATTTAAATATAGCGTCGTTAGTCAGATTATGGTCCGAAATGTTACTTTCTGCAAATGGCCGAATTGGAACTAGAAACTACCTCCATTGGTTCCAAAATGGCGTTTGCGATCTTTTTGAGTATAAGCTTTGATATGTTTGGAGTTTGTGAAATTTTGGCTACTTTTTCTATTGGGTTTGGGGTTGGGTTCAGCCCACTAGCTCACTTAACCCCCTAGCTCAACCCTTCTCTTCATTTCATCTTCATTTCATTAAACTTAAGCTTAAAAACTGAAATGGGGGAAAGGAAGAGGAAATAGAAATTAGCAAGCCCTAGTTTCTCCTTTGTAACTTGATTCTTGCTCCAAAATCAAAGAGAATCCATTGGTAAGTTCATCTCCACTTTCTCCATCTCTTCTCCTCTTCAATTTCAGTAATTTCCTAACCCTAACTTAGGAAATGCTTGCTTTGATTCTAGATTGAAGCTTGTAGTGTTGAAGTGGAGTGTAGTTGGTTGATTCCTTGCAATTGTGCTTCTTCATCTTCTTTGTTTTGTGTAAAAAGGTGAGTTTTGAACTCACATCTACTTCTCTTGATTTCATTGATGTTGGGTATGAATTCCTAACACCTTGTTCATATGCATTTGCCTTTAGTTTGAATTGAATTGGTGAACATTTCATTTTTGGAGTTTTGGAGTCAAATCCTTGAAAATCATAACTTTGATGTTTGATCATGGTTGTTGGTGGTAAATTGGAGTCAATGGTGTTGGGTTATCGTTTGGCAAAATCCTCTTAAGTCCATTGCTCGATATGTTGCAAATGGGGTGAGTTGCTCCTCCATTTGCTAGGCTGGAAAACAATTCCAGCTACAGCCAGTCGACTGACACCCTGCAGTCAGTCGACTGACTGCAGAGAGTAAAAACTCTCGGGTTGTGGATCAGTCGACTGACTGCAGTAGGCTAGTCGACTGACCTGCTTCATTTTGTCCACTATGCCTATTTGTTTGTGATTTTCACTCTTATCGATTTAAATTGATTCCAATTAGTTGTTTTTACATATTTGACCTTGATGATTCCTTTTTGACTTCATCCATGGTTTTTTATAAAATAATCTCTCAAATCGCATTTAAAAGCCCGTTTCTCCAATTTATAAATTCTATTTAAAACACACACTTTCGCACTTCGAGCGAAGTGGAAGGGTGATTAAATGGTTGAGCAAAACACGGACCATGAATCTGTGCGTTTATCCTTTCGATTAATCCCCGACCTATTCAATTGATTGTTTTGACCTTCGAGTTTAGTTTACCGATGATATGAGATAAATTTGTAATGCTTTGAGTGTGAAAGTGACTGACGGATAGTAAACCATTTAGTGCGAACGAGTGGTTATGGGACATACGTTAGCACTTTTCGGATTCCTTTTCGAGAGTTGTGACACATTCCGCCAGATAGTGGTGTCGAGTACTGGGTCTTCGACCTTCACCACTACGGTTTGTTGCCTCTGGGATAGTGTCTTCTGACTGTCTCCCTAGGTTTGTTGCCTTTGGATATGTTGCCTTCGGGTTTGTTGCCCTATATAGTTTCGCTCTGATGTTGGCCTTATGTGCCGCATGGGTGATACTTGGGTTTGGAGTCTTCGGGCTCATGGATCCTTGTTTGTACAGTACTGAGATCGAGCAAATTTTATGATGTTTCATTGATATGTATATTCCCTTGGTATCGCCCTTCGGTGTTGGTCATTATGAGCCGCATGATGCGTAGAGTTTCCCTTGTGGAACTTGTATACCTTATTGGTATTTGTTATTGCCTTTTGGCTTGTTTTGGGATATTTGTATCCTTTGTTTCTATATGTTGCCGATGATATGAGGCTTGTTCTATATGATTCATCTCTTGTTGATGATTGTGTTATCTCCTCTAGAGATATTTGTTATACTGTATGACCTTGCACGTTTATTATTGTTCAGTTTATCTAACTGATTTGTTACCTAGACTGACCCGTGTATTTTATACTCGGGTCAGACCGAGATGTTTCAGGTTAGGTGCTTTTGGGACTTAGCCTATTTTGCCTTCCGCATGGACTATTCGCTAGCTTCATTTTGTTATTGCGTCTTTCGTGGTCCTTATCTGTTGTAACTCTGATATTTATACTTTTTTCGTCTCGTCTGTATATTGTGGTCTCCTGTACCACTTGACATGTATTATTTTGTATACTCTGTTGTGTATCTGTTTATGTGTATATTATGATCGACTGTTCTATGATGTGAATTACATTTGAGTTGTTATATTTTCTTCTGATAGATCCTATAGCCATTGTAGTTTTGCTTTAAATATTTATTGAATAGGTCGAATTTTAATGTGGTTCTACTTTTCGACGTATTTAGTGAATAGTTAAGGTAAGATTACACATGGTCGCTCCTATCCAGCCTTATTCTCCGTGTTAGCAGACGGTATTATCTATACAATACTCTTTGCTAACGTGGGTATAGAGGTGGGGCGTGACATTACTACTTAATATTATGAATTCATTTATTAATTTACTAGTTGCCTTTGTCATCTTATTTCCTGTTTACTACCAAACTTCCTACTTAGTTATAGTTTATCAATATATTAATACCTAGGCAAATCAAGTTCTTGTCTTTTCTGTTATTTTAATTAAATCGGGTATGCGCAAATAAATTGTTTATTAACTTATTCCTACAAAATTATTTACATAGATTCAGTTCCAAATTTTATAGAATTAAATTCTAATTATTTACCACTTCTGAATTCATCAATTATATATTCTATCCAAACATGCATTTAAATCTTTTTATTTAAATAAATTTATTCAATGTTGACATCCACTAAATAAAATTTACTTTCGTTTATATAGTTGCAATTCAATTCAGTTATTATTTCATTAATACTATTTCCGATTTATATATTCCTGTATTAATTTCACAAACCAATTAAATCAACAAATTATAACTTATAACCACAAACGCCAATTTACGTTATTTCAATCTATTGCCATATAAACATTTAAATTGTTAACCTTTAATTACAGTTACTATATCTAATTCCTACATTTACTCAAATAAAATCTTAAGAATTTTATTTCATTCTAAATTAGATTAGAAATCATATTAAATTAACTCATTTAATATCATCAAATTTTTGTTTATTATTATAACCTTACGTTAAATTACTATTCAATGTATATTTATTCATCAATCAAATCCGATATTTACTTTCTATCCTTCTATTTGATAAAAAAATCCAGTATACCTTTACATACATTCATTTATGGGTATTGCATTGAAATTAAATTTATTAGCCAATAACACATTATTACCATTTATTACAATTGGATTCCTAATTTTATTCAATACCCTGAATAAGTAACATAAATATCAATCATGTTCTTACTTTTGTTTCTCTCATATTTAAAAATCAAATTATAGCATTTAACTTATTTTATTGGATCGATATTTTATTCAAGTCATAAATTATTAACCTGCACAAATATGATACCTTAATTTATTTAAATTTCCATTTACAACTTTTATTGCACTAAATCAATTTAATACTTTCTTAAATTTCTCTTATTAGATCTTATATCCAGGTAAGAATCATTTTCCTACTTACTTCATTTGAATATTATACAAATTTCTATATAAATAGGTTTTTAAGGCATCATTCATATAATCTATTTTAGCCTTTATTTCAATATTTGTTTATAAAGTGAAAATTTTTCCACTAAATTAAATTACAAAGCTCATAAATCCAACCTAGTTAAATCCACGAATTATACGGGTCGTTACATTATATATAATAGATGGATTGGTATTTGGATATATTCCTACCTAGTGCAGCAGATGACCATATACGTTTCCATGTACGAGGGAATGACCCTTTGTATGCGCGTTTGCCTTGAAGGGGACATTGTACACATATTCTAATATGTATATTTTTTGCAGGTGATAGGTTGGAGGGATCCAACTAGATTCCTCAACGGTATTGACCTTATTTACAGATATTATGATATATGCTGTTATCATATGATATATGATGTTTGGATGTTGTGATTGCCGTATTTAGTGCTGTTGCAGCATTAGGCCTATAATTTGGAATTTTAAAAATGTTTAAGTGATGATTTCCAAATTTAAAAGGGTTTTAAAAGTGATTTTGAAAATATACGTTTTGTTGTATTCTGAATTTTTAAGGAAATTGATTTATTGAGAATAAATAAAAGTTATAATTTTTATGTTATAAAAATTATGATTTTTGAGAAATATAGTTGAAACGTGATTTTTGAAATCTGGAGTTAATTATTTTGTGAAATGGTTTAAATTGAGATTTTTTGACTAATATAAATGGTTTATAAATAAGATTTATAAAATTGAATTTTTATAAATTAGAATATTGGAATTATAAAATGAGTTTTATAAGTGTGAAAATGAAGTTATAAATGGATTTTACAAATGAATAAGATTTATAATTGTGAAGATATAAAATGAATGGGTTTTGTAAATAAATGAATTATAAGTATCTAACTTATAATTTGGACTTTTGGTATATAATTGAGTTATAAATGGAATTGGTTAATAAAGGAATTTTGTATATTGAAGTAATTATAAAATATAAATGGAGTTTATAAACATTGTTTTATAATTCCGAAATCAATTGAATTTGATAAGTAAATATGAAAGCTTATTAAAGGAGATATATTCGTGATTTTGGATAGCGAATTATCCTTTAAGTTAAATGTTGTAATAATAAAGAGTTTGGTTGGGAATTATATCCACGATTTTGGACAGTGGATAATCCTTTAATTAGAGTGTAGAAGTTTTGAATTTGGATAAGAGAAGTATATTCATGATTTTGGATAGTGAATAATCTTTAAATAAAATAGGTGTTTTGGGAAGTAATATTTTAAATGGATTTAAAAAGATTTGAAGATGTTTTAAAATGTGTTAAGGATCGAAACCATAGATTTCAATATTCATTGTTGAAATAGACGTTTTCGAGAGGTATGGAAATGATGGACTATAACATTGTTGTTATAGTAAATGATTTTCGAAAGGAAATGTTTTTGTATAGTATTGGGATTTATATAACTATCTTATTTTTGAATCCCTATACTATTGATTTTGGGTTGTCGTAACAATTTTTTACGCAACATTCGTTTTGACCCAAAATAAAGATGTTTAAAAAGAATATTTTCCTCAAAGAATAAAATATACTTAATCCTGATTTAAGTATGTGAAATATTTTCTAAGTGTTGAAAATAAATAAATTTGTGAATTACTTATTATTAAATAAGTATATGGAAATGTTTTCGAATATGAAGTGAAATGTTTTGTGATTACAACTTTTAAAGATAATTTAAAGTGAACATTTGGCAAGTGATTTAAATAATAAAATATTTATTAAAAGGGCCTAGTGATTGTTATAGTACTGAATATTTATTTGTTTGTTTTGATAGTTAAAGAACCGACTATCAAACTTGGCCAAATTTTAGTTCCTCGACTTGATGTGGGAACTATTTAGTCGTACACTTAGTGCATAGCCTTCTGTATTGTCTTGATTATCGTTTGTATTGAGGATGTTGTTTCGTATAGTGCGAAGTATTACTCTAATCTATCGAGCTTTATTTTTGGCCCGAAGGATAACAAGTTTAAAGTTCGAGACGTGATAGGTCTATGAGACTTAGTTTCTATGTGAAGTTGAGAAATGCTTTTGCGTTGTTGGTGCGAAGAGACCGAGATCAGGTTTATCTGAAAACTACTTCGGATCAACGTATGTGACGATTGTGCAGGCTGCTTGTGATGATATTGATATCCCAGAGTTTCGTAGTGGGGGACTGCTTGTTGATCGTTTGGGGTTAAAATCCCAATATACATCCAGTAGAAGTGATCTCTTTATTATGAAGTATCCAATGCAAGGACTATTCGCTACTAATCCTAGGGATTTCCTGACAGGACGTGGTAAGAAAGTACCTTCGGTTTGTCCTGTTCCTGGACAACTTGTATCGATGTTTGTCTGACATTGCATTTCTATAGATTACGTACATTGGGTTTTACAAACATACATCAGTGGTGGCGGAGATCGCTACTTCTCTTAGCTTAACACCCTCCTTGAGACGTATGAGCTTAAGGGTTGTATTTTTGTGAGAGGCAATTAGTAGTCAACGGAAATGGCCATGTGGCATTCAAAGTGATGTGATATGTGATTGTGAAAGGTAATCGTTACCTCTAGCCTCATCGACCGAAAATGACCAAAACAGGGTTAGATGCGGCAAGGCTAAGTGGGTCGCTCCCATTATGGTATGATCATCCTCTTCTAGATATATCTTTACACGCTATGATGTCGTGTATCTGATTATTATGGTTTGTATGCTAGAGGGCCCACGGTAAGGTCGGTAACGATCGAAGGATGACATTTTCGGTACCATCTAGTTGTAGAGGTGGGCCGGTCTTGTGTTGGTAGAGAAACTTTGTGATGGTTTCTCGGTACATTTTCTAGAGATGTACTGCCGGAAGGTAGTCCCTTCACCTGGTCATTTGTTTGGAAATCCAAACTCCACTACGTGCTTGCCATTTTGATTGTATTACCCAATTGGGTTATATGCTAGAATTTAATCAATGTAACAATTTCGGCTATGATTAATATTACATGTATATAGTAGACACTACTATAATATAATATGAGATTTGATATGATATGTTTTAGTTATCGTAAGGTAAAAACATGTCCGTGTTTATGTGTTCACTTGTCTTAAGAGATACTTTTGTTTTGAAAACTAAGGAAAAGTTTGGTAATTTAATAAATTTAGTTGAGTGTGTTTCTCACGCTAGTTTACCAGACTAATCCGGGCGTTCTTCCCTTTCAATGCTCGGGTCAGACCAAGTATATTTACAGGTTTAGATTTGGTCCTTTTAGAGCTTCAACTGGAGAGCTGGAGATCATCATTTCGTATATGCGTATCTGTTTTGATTATTGATTATCTGCTGTGCTTAGTTGTTTTATATTATCGGCAATTGTGAGGACATGCTATTATAACTGTTCAGGCTGATAACTATTGTTTGATTGTTGAACTCCGATTGATATGATGTTATATATTTTCCACTGCGATGTGAGATTCTGTATTATTCTGTTTAGTTCTATCTTCTCTCTTCTTTTCTTTCTCTTTACTTTCCGTCAATTTGTGCTTTTTAGGTCGGACATGTATGGATTATTGTCGATTCAAAGGGTATGAGTTTTTGGGTCGTTGCACGTGGTATCAGGGCTTAGATTTTGCATATTCATAAGATTTGATGTGTACTCAGTATAGATAGGGAGAGTAGCACCCTAGATTGAGTTGAGTGTATTATATATATGAGCGCGTATTTGTTAGTGATATAAAATGTTTTATATTGTGTTTTCTTATCCTTTGAGCTGTTTGTGAATTTTGGTCAGTATGTGGGATGCCATATTATCGATAGGGATTTCCAAACACTTAAACGAGGAAATTCGACATAGTATTATATTAAATTGGGTAAATGAAATAATTTTACCTCGATTATATTTTATATACAAAGAAATGATTTTTTAGAGATAATTAAAGTGTATATAAATTGATTGTTTGGTTTTTTGAAAATGTAAATATATGTAAGTTAATAAAAAGCTGTTTGAATAATGTTAATAAACGCAACACTTGTAAAAGAATAAATTATATAAGAAAATGAATTATAAAAAATGGAATTATAATTAAAATGATTGACAAATGTGAAATAATCTTATATATAAGAAATGAAACTATTTGAGTTATAAATAAAAAATGGATTTAAACTAAGAATTTGAAAGTTGAATCCCGTTGATTTTGAAAGTTGTTTTTCAAAGTTAAAGAGGTTATATTATTATAAATATAAAATAAGTGAAATTATATAAGTAAAAGATTTATAAATGTGATTTATAAATAAAAGAATTTTTAAAAGAATATAAAGCACTAAATTCACTACTGTTGCTGGGAAATAATAAGGGTGATGACCGCAGCATCATCAGTATCATTTTCGAGTTTCCGTGCGATGGATTTGCTACCAATAGTAATTGAAATTTTGTTATGATAAACAAATTTGATTTAAAATCCAAGTTAAAATTGATAAAAATAAGCGAAACGACTTTTGGACTTATAATATGAAGTAAGAATTTACTTTAGTAAAATTGAAATAAATTAGAGTAGCATAATAAATATATGATTTGAAATTTAACTAAAGGAAAGTTAATAAAGTGAATTGGATTTGAAATTATAAAGAATGAGTTTAGTGAATGGAAGTGAACTTAGGTAAATGTTTATGAAAGTTGAATAAAAGTGAGAAAATGTAAGTAAAACAAAATCTGAATTTGGATAAGTGATATGAATTTGACTTTAGTAAAAGGTTAACAAAATGACTTAGAGATGAAATTTAAGTTAAGTTAAACAAATGATGTTTGAAAACAAATTTAACTTAAGTCAACTAGAATGGAATGTTGTGTAGAAATATAACTAAAGTAATGTTGAATGAAGTTGATTTTTGGTATCAAAGAAAATTAATAAAGTAAATTAATAAAACGAAGTGATGAATGTGAATTAGAGTTATATAAAGAAATTCAACTTTATTTGTAAAATGAATTAGTATTAAAAAATGTTGTTGTTAAGAAGTTGTGAATTAATAATAATATTAAAAGTGTTGTATAAAAATGTGATTATAGTGAATACTAGATTTCAATCTAAATTGAATGTCAAACCAATTGGAATTAAAAGTGTTGAACCAAATTGAATGAATGTAAAGTAAATTAATTTGGTTATGTTGGATATACATTGTTTGTTAAATGATTGTTAGTTGATTGTATAAAAATTCATATGAAATTGAATTAATCAAATTCAAAGCTAAATAATTGAATCCAAATTCAAATTGAAAGTGAAGTAAGAATAAATAGAAATGAAATTGATTTGATTTGGAAGTGAACAAACTTGAATGTAATTAGTGAATGTAAACTAATTGAATTTGAATGAATGAATATTAGTAAAATCCAATGTTGATGAATCAAACGTGATTAAATTGAAAAACCAATTCAATGAAATTTTATAAGACGTGAATGAATATTGATTTGCTACGGATTGATTGGATGGATATTGGTTTGTTGGATGATAGTTATTGGATGGTGGGATTTGTTGCTTTTGTTTGCATTTGCTATATTAGCATATATAGTTGTTGGTATATGTTGTATATTGATATTACTTTCATATATACGTGTTTCTCATTTGTTTGTTGAGTGTTTAGTAGGTGCGTATGGAGCTTACTTCGCATTTGGTGCTCGCTTTCACGCTATATTAGCCGTATATGCTCGCTAATAATATATAAGGTACATATCTCGGATTACATATCGTACTTTTACACTTTTTTCCCTTCGGCATGCCTCATCCTCGATGATGAGATATATATTTGTGATATATATATATATTGCTATATTTTTTGGGGATCGAACCACACAAATGAGACTATGGCAAAAAATTTTGAAAATTTAAGGCGTTAGAAATTTTTTGGGAAAATTGAAAACTTTTGGTAACTAAAGTTTGATTTTTGAATTAAAAGTTAAACGATAGTAGTTGGTTTTGGAAAGATAACTATGTAAGATTTGAAAACTTATTAAAGTTTTTATAAGAAGTTTAACTAATGGATTTTGGAAAAAGTTAGAAGGTTTAAATAGATTTGATTTCTTATTTGAACAAATTATTATGAAAAGTTAATAGATTTTTTGATTTTTTCTTACTTGGTAATTTCGAGGATGAAATTCTTTTAAGTATGGGAGCATGTAACGACCCAGAATTTCTATCATTTGAAATTCGTATATTTAATTGATTTTAAATATTCACAAGTGAAATTTAATAGCTGAATAACTTATATTTCGAATATCTAGATTTAATTAGATAATTAAATTGTTAATTGAATATTTGAAATTACAGAAATAATTGAGATTTGGATTTAAAATGAATAAAAATGTTTTATAAAGTTGAATTAAATCATATTTGAACTAGAATGATCTTACAGAACTTTTAAATCGAATTAGAAGTTAAATTATAGAAATTGAATATTTTGATTTTTAATTGACGAGTAAAAATAGTCATTTTTCAAATAGTATCGGATTTCGACGAAACTAGTTTAGTTGGATCCGTAATGTTATATTATTGTATGATTTCAAATTTCGTGTCAATCGGATTTAAGGTCTGTACAGGACAAGCTAAAACGCGTACAAATGTATTTAAGTAAATTTTAAATTTATAATAGTCAATTTGAAAACCTATCTTCCAAATACGATCGAATTGGTTCTCGATATATATTCCATTGTATTCGGAATAGGGGTAAAACATTATAAATGCTAGGCGGCACGCTTCGATTGGAGTTCGAAAATTTTCGAGATGAATAGTGTTTTGCAGTTTTCTACATATAGCCGACTTTTTTCTCAAATTTCAAAACCCTAATCCAGGCTAGGGCTAGCTGCCACCAATATTTTAATGGCCAGAAAATTTGATTCTTTCTCCCTCTATTTCTTCTAATCTATCAACAATTATGAAAAACTTCCAACTACGAAGTTGAAGAGCATCGCGGAATCTTCCCATCCAATGGTGGGAATCTCAAATCGTCGTCATTCGAAGGAGAAATTTGACTGTGTCCTCCTGCCGGTCGTGCACTTTTTCAAAGCAAAATAGGCGACCGGACTTCGAGCTATTCACGGTGGTGGTGCCATTCGCGTAGTGCTTCGACATGGGGAGGTTTGATCATCGAATAGGCGAGCGTGGAAGTCGCGATTGTTAGGGTTTCGAACGGAAATTGGGTTCGTTTGGAACCTGTAACGCGATGGGAAGAAGCGTTCGGCGGCCCTGATCAGTGGAAGCAAAAATCAACGGCCCAGATTTAAGGAGGTTTAAAAACAATATAATTTGTGTATTAAAATTCGTGCAATCTTTGTAACATCATAACTTTGTCATACGAGGTCCAAAATTGACGAAACGAATTGCATCAGAACCATACTAACGAGCACTACATTATGGAGCTGGATTAGGATTTATTTGAGCTAGTGAAAACTTTGATTGAAATTAAACGCTTGTTTAATTTTAATCGGAATAAATCGCTAACGCGGACAAGCAATGTGAGTACAACTTACTCTTTCTGACTCACTGATATTTTTACATAAGTAAGAATAAATATTATTTTTGATGATTAATGATTATTTGGATGATATATGATATATTGATTGGTATTTGGATATATTCCTGCCTAGTGGAGCAGAAGACCCTATACGTTCCCGTGTATGGGCGAATGACCCTTTGTACGCACGTCTACCGTGAAGCGGACATTGTACACATATTCTAATATGTATATTTGTTGCGGGTAACAGGTTGGAGGGATCCAACTGGATTCCTTAACAATAGTGATTTTATTCACAGATATTGTGATATATGTTGTTATCATATGATATATGATGTCTGGATGTTGTGATTGCCGTATTTAGTGTTGTTGCAGCATTGAGCCTATATTTTGGAATTTTAAAAATGTTTAAGTGATGATTTTCAAATTTAAAAGGGTTTTAAAAGTGATTTTGAAAATATACATTAGTTGTATTCCGAATTGTTAAGGAAATTGATTTATTGAGAATAAATAAAAGTTATAATTTTTATGTTATAAAAATTATGATTTTTGAGAAATATAGTTGAAACGTGATTTTTGAAATCTAGAGTTAATGATTTTGTGAAATGGTTTAAATTGAGATTTTTTGACTAATACAAATGGTTTATAAAGAAGATTTACAAATTAAATTTTTATAAATCAGAATATTGGAATTATAAAATGAGTTTTATAAGGGTGAAAATGAAGTTATAAATGGATTTTACAAATGAATAAGATTTATAATTATGAAGTTATAAAATGAATGGGTTTTGTAAATAAATGAATTATAAGTATCTAACTTATAATTTGGATTTTTGGTATATAATTGAGTTATGAATGGAATTGGTTAATAAAAGAATTTTGTATATTGAAGTTATTATAAAATATAAATGGAGTTCATAAACATTGTTTTGTAATTCTGAAACCAGTTAAATTTGATAAGTAAATATGAAAACTTATTAAAGGAGATATATTCGCGATTCTGGACCGTGAATTATCCTTTAAGTTAAATTTTGTATTAATAAGAGTTTGGTTGGGAATTATATCCACGACTTTGGACAGTGGACAATCAGAAGTATTGAATTTGGATAAGAGAAGTATATTCATGATTTTGAACAGTGAATAATCTTTAAAAAATAGGTGTTTTTGGAAGTAATATTTTAAATGGATTTAAAATGATTTAAAGAATTTTTAAAATGTTTTAAGGATCGAAACCATAGATTTCAACATTCAATGTTGAAATAGACGTTTTCGAGAAGTATAGAAATGATGGACTATAACATTATTTTTATAGTAAATGATTTTCGAAAGGAAATGTTTTTGTATAGTATTGGGATTTATATATCTATCTTATTTTTGAATCCCTATACTATTGATTTTGGGTTGTCGTGGTGATGTTTTACGCAACATTCGTTTGACCCAAAATAAAGATGCTTAAAAAGAATATTTTCCTTAAAGAATAAAATAACTTAATCTTGATTTAAGTATATGAAATATTTTCTAAGTGTTGAAAATAAATAAATTTGTGAATTACTTATTATTAAATAAGTATATGGAAATGTTTTCCAATATGAAGTGAAATGTTATGTGATTACATCTTTTAAAGATAATTTAAGGTGAACATTTGGCAAATGATTTAATTAATAAAAGATTTATTAAAAGGGCCTAGTGATTGTTATAGTGCTGAATATTTGTTTGTTTATTTTGCTAGTTAAAGAACCGACTATCAAATTGGCCAAATTTTAGTTCCTCGACCTGATGTGGGAACTATTTAGTCATACACTTAGTACGTGCCTTCTGTGTAGTCTTGATTATCCTTTGTGTTGAGGATGTTGTTTCGTATAGTGCGGAGTATTACTCTAATCTATCGAGCTTCCTTCTTGGCCCGAAAGATAGCAAGTTGAAAGTTGGAGACGTGGTAAGTCTATGAGATTTAGTTTTTGTGTGAAGTTGATAAATGCTTTTGCGTTGTTGGTGCGAAGATACCGGGATCAGGTTTATCTGGAATCCACTTCGGACCAACGTATATGCGATGATAGTGTAGGCGGCTTGTGATGATATTGATATTCCGTAGTTTCATAGTGGGGGATTGCTTGTTGATCGTTTGGGGTTAAAATCCCAATATACATCCAGTAGCAGTGGTCTCTTTACTATGAAATATCCAATGCAAGGACTATTCGCT
This sequence comes from Allium cepa, assembly GCA_030765085.1. Classification (NCBI taxonomy): domain Eukaryota; kingdom Viridiplantae; phylum Streptophyta; class Magnoliopsida; order Asparagales; family Amaryllidaceae; genus Allium; species Allium cepa. The sequence goes on from CM060934.1 coordinate 781,023,243, forward strand.
ACTAATCCTAGGGATTTCCCGACAGGATGTGGTAGGAAAGTACCTTCGATTTGTCCTGTTCCTGGACAACTTGTATGGATGTTTTTCTGACATGATTTCTTTAAATTACATACATTGGTTTTTACAAACGTACATCAGTGGTGGCGGAGAAGGCAACTTCTCTTAGCTTAACACCCTCCTTGAGACGTATGAGATTAAGGGTTGTATTTTTGTGAACGGAAATTAGTATTCAACGGAAATGGCCGTATGACATTCAAAGTGATGTGACATGTGATTGTGAAAGGTAATCGTTACCTCTAGCCTCATCAACCGGAAATGACCAAAACAGGGTTAGATGTGGCAAGGCTAAGTGGGTCGCTCCCATTAGGGTATGGTCATCCTCTTCTAGATATATTTTTGCACGCTATGACGTCGTGTATCTGATTATTGTGGTTTGTATGCTAGAGGGCCCTCGGTAAGGTCGGTAATGACCGAAGGATGACATATTTGGTACCGTCTAGTTATAGAGGTGGGCCGGTCTTGTGTTGGTAGAGAAATTTTGTGATGGTTTCTCGGTACATTCTTCTAGAGATGTACTACCAAAAGGTAGTCCCTTCACCTGGTCATTTATATGGAAATCCAAACTCCACTACGTGCTTGCCATTTTAATTGTATTACCCAATCGGGCTATATGCTGGAATTTAAACAGTGTAAAATTTTCGGCTATGATTAATATTATTTGTATATAGTAGACACTACTATAATATAACATGAGATTTGATGTGATATGTTTTAGTTATCGTAAGGTAAAAACATGTCTGTGCTTATGTGTGGACTTATCTACGAGATACATTTGTTTTGAAAACTAAGGAAAAGTTTGGTAATTTAACAAATTCAGTTGAGTGTGTTTCTCATGCTGGTTTACCAGATTGATCCGGAAATTCTTCCCTTTCAATGGTCGGGTCAGACCGAGTATATTTATAGGTTTAGATTTGGTGCTTTTGGAGCTTCAGCAAGAGAGCTGGAGATCTTCATTTTGTTACGCGTATCTGTTTTTATTATTGATTATCCGCTGTGCTTAGTTGTTTTATATTATCGGCAATTGTGAGGATGGGCTATTATAACTGTTCAGGCTGATAACTATTGATTGATTGTTGAACTCTGATTGATACGTGTATATATACAGTTTCTGTTATGCAAAGATCATTTATATGATATTATATATTTTCCGCTACGATGTGAGATTCTGTATTATTCTGTTTGGTTCTATCTTCTCTCTTTCTTCTCTTCTCTTCTTCTCTCTTCTTTTCTTTCTCTTGACTTTCCGTCAGTTTGTGCTTTTTGGGTCGGACATGGGTGGATTATTGTCGATTCAAAGGGTATGGATTTTCGGGTCATCACAAATATATATACATAGAACCATTTTCACCATAGGTTATATATGCCTTGTTAAAACTTATATGAACTAACATATATAACTTCTTTATAATATAATATAATATATATAGAAAAACTTATATACAGTAACCTAAAGTAAGATATATATATACACACACACACATACGCACACGCACACAGAAACAAAAACAATTTATATAAAGAAAACAAGAGTATATATATATATTATAGGAATCAAAAGACTAACATACAAATATAACAAAAGAAATATATTATGTAAATTCATATAGAATAAAGACGTAGAAATTAAAATCTATATATATGTAACAGTAAGAGGTTACATCAAATATAACTATGTATATATATTACTATATTATAAATACAATAGATATATATATATATCTATATATTTTACTAACTATAAAAGATTATATACTGTAACCAAATCTTATTATATAAACATATTATACAATATATAACATAAGACAACTTATTTTAAACTTATATATGAACACGCTTATTAATACCGCAACCTACATCATAGACTTACATAATATATATTATCATGTACGGTAGATTATAAACTTGCATAACAACATATAATATGGTTATAAAACTTATATAATCAACATAAAAATATAGTTTGTAAAATTATATATATATATAATAACTTACTGCATATATACATAGGCTGCGCCCTCAGAGATCTCAGCGAAGCAAGATCAGGAGAGTTGCAGAGCAAGGGTGGAAGTTAAGTGAGCATAGAGCTGTCGAGCGCTTAGTGCAACGACCTGATATTTTGGACTATTCAAATCGACAATAATCCACACATGTGAGACTTGAATTGCTCAAAATATCAGATTGTTAATTTAAAATTTGGCAAGGCTCATCATATACTGTAAATAAATCAATCACAGAATCACAAACACAGAGTAATATAATGCAGTGGAATAGATAAGTAGTAGTTCATGAAGCTACTATATAAACATCAGAGTTAGAAATAAAATATAGCATGATAACTCAAATACACTGAAGTCTCGAATACAAATAGATGACATCTTTAAACCAATCAACTGGAAAAACTAAAAGCTGAATCGATAGTTGGATCTCCAAATGAGCTCCAAACTCCAAAGGTGAGTCTCAAATGCTGTATCGCTCAGTCTGACCCGAGCGTAAAAAAACACAAAACACTCGAGTCAGGATTAACATTCTTACATTAAATAAATCCAACTCAAGTGAAATATCAACTGAAATACAATTAACTTAAAGGATGTTTGGGATAACCATCCTTTAAGGATCCCTAGAACTATCTACAATGCAGAAAATATACACTATAACACCGTGGTCATTTCCTAAATTTATACTTCAAAACCAAATTGTCATTTGCATTAAATGTGTGTGTGTGAGTGTATATATATATATATCCTCAATTTTACAAATAGATCCCAATCAATTCAAGTACCAAATTCACATTTAATTCAATTTAGATTTATCCATTTTAATTCAATTCAGTTTCTAAGTAACAAATTCAAATTTTATTGATTTCAAATACAGATTTGGATCACAAATAAACCATTTAAATTCCAGCATTTCAAATCTTTAGTATTCAACATTTTCAAAGTTCAATTTAACGGTTTCATATAGATCTCGATTTAACTCATTATTATTTAGTCTAGAAATATTCACTTAATAAATTCAGTATTATTTAAATAACCTTAGTTTACCCTTAAACATAATGTTCCTTTCGATTTGTTTAAACCTGAAATATCCATTTAGTCACTTTAAATCAAAAATAAAATTATAAATTCAATCTTAAACTTCAAGTTCAATAGTTCAAATCGATTAAATTTAGTAGAATTCTTAATTAAATACAATCTCAATTAATTCAGCTTTATCTTCTCAACCTTAACTTATTCAAATTATTACGATAATCTATTTTTATATATAGATGTAAATAAATACTTAATCATATTATATTTATTAAATAAATCTCAATAATATTATTATTAACTCTTTATATAAAATTACCATATATATATACTTAAAATATTTTAAGAACAATGCTTATTAAAAACCATATATTTCTTTTCAAAACCATAGAAATAATTTTTAAACATTTATATTTGGACCAACGATGTCTGTATATATTTTCCTATCCTATGGTCAAGTTATACGGATATTTATCATTTCAATCCGTAATATATACGGGTAGATATCATTTCGACCCGCAATCCCAAATTCAATTCAATGAAAGTTGCTTGGGTTTATCATTTCAACCCATAACGATTTTCTCCTATTCTAAAGTCCGTTCGGGTATGTATCATTTCAACCCATAGTGAATTTTATACTAATGGGGAACTTGCAGAGTGATAACAGATAATATAAATATAACAGCAGGCATATATCATCAATAACAATATAATATAAACAACAATATATGGTGTCATATCCCACATGTGAACGGTTACAAATAATAGCATATATAACAATTTAAATAACCACAACAGCATATTTCAATTGTCGTTTCAATTGAAATAAAATTTAATAAATAAAAGAACATTAATCGTGAGTTATTGCTCATCTTTCGAGGCTAGAGAGATAGACAATGAAGTTGAGCTATGAAATCCAGGCACGATTCCAAAACAACAAATTCGGCATGAATTCAACGGACAACTAATAAATAGAAATTGACGAGAACAAATCAGAATCAACTTGATATATATACAGAAAATATATATATGTTTCAAAACCAATTTCAATACATATATAAGTAGAATTTCTATATACATGTATTCAAAACCAACGTGTTAAAAAAATCATTATATAATATAAAATAAAACACATACAAATTCTAAAATAAATTTTATTACAAACCTCTATACATATATACTTTGAAATCAACCTAATGCTTATACTATAAACTTATTAAATATATATATATATAAACCAATATGCAGAGGTCTAAACATATATATAAAGTGCAGTAAAAGTTTGTACTTTAAAGCACGCAAGCATATATATAAAACTTACATTATTTCAAAATCTAATATATATATATATATATATATATATATATATATATATATATATATATATACTTATCATTCATTATATACAGCGGTATAAACAACACTTTAATATAACTTGTCCAAACTTTATACATATAACAATAGACTTTTCACTTTCCAAAACAACAAACTGTATATATAACAGCTAATAGATCACAACCTATGTCTTAAAGTATGATATATATACATATATATATATATATATATATTGGTATAATACTTCTTTTATAAATTAAGATATATTTTCTTCCAGAGTATATATTATAAATCAACATTTGCTATGAAATAATACAACTGCAAAACTATGAATACTTATATATACATATATATGATTTATGTACCAACTACAGACATATGCAAACCTTTATACTTTTTTTTAACACTAGTGCTTATATCACATTATACTACTATAAAGAAGATATTTATAACAAACATTGTAACTTATAGGTTATGTAAACTCTTCGAAATATAAACATATATATATATATATAACTGTATAATATAAACAGAATATATAACTTATATATATTTATTTAACGGGTAAATAGGCACAAGGAAGAAGTTGTAAAAATATTTTATCTCAAGGACAACAAGTTTGTTTTTTAGCCTGAAGGACACTTTTTAGTGTAAACTGAAAATGATAGTTACAACTATCATTCTGTGGTTTACACTAAAAAGTGTCCTTCATCCTAAAAAACAAACTTCTTGTCTCCAAAACTAAATTTTTCTGTAACTTTTTCCTTGAGCCTAAAAACCCCTTTATTTAACTTATATATAACAGTTTATATTATAAACTAACATACTATATATATAAACAAAAAACAATATATGTGTGTGTGTGTATAAATTTCATAAACTAAAGTTATATACGACTGCAAATTTTATATACACGTAAATAAACTAATACACATACTTACTGACGTATATATATACACACACTTTTGCAACTTTCTAAACTGTATAGTATATACCACATAATATAATATAAATAATATAACATACCCATATATAAAAGAGGAGATGACGGTGGTGGTCGGAGAAGATGGTGGTGGTTGAGGCCGAGCTAAACAAGAGGAAGCAAGGCAAAACAAATGGAAAAAGAAGAAAAGTAGAAAGGAAGAAGCCATTACTTGCAGATTTTTTTTGTGGCCGTGAGAAATGAAAGATGAGAAGTAAATTTTCACGTGAAAATTAGTTGGAGGAGGCTAGGGTTGAGGATGCATGGGAAAATTTTTGGAGAAGTTATGGTAGAAAATCAAAAGGGTGGAAAATATGAAGGCAAGAAATCAAATGAAACGTATGCCTATAATTAAAACAAGTAACGTAACTTAATTGATTCGTTTCCTATAAATTAAAGAAAGATGTATACAAAAGAAGCCTTCACAAAAAAAAAATACAAGAACATTTAATAAATAAATTTTAAAAGATATGCATTTAAGTCAATAACATATATCTATTTGAAATTTCTTTCCAAGAAATAAATAAGGGATCTAAATACATAACTTTCAATTAAAAAATGAATGTCTAAATAAATAAAATGAAAAGATAAGGTAGAGATAGAAATTATGAAAAATAAGTAAATAATTTTAGGAAAAATATAAAATAAATAAAGAAAATACTCTATTTAATTGAAACTAGAATTAAAATTTGTAAACAAAATACAACTAACATTGGAAAATTTCAACTACACTTATAAAATGTTTTAAAAATAATATATATATATAACACGTCATGTTACACATGTACATGTAAATTATAACATGACATGACAAACAAAAATATTATTTATATAAATTAAAATAATCAATTTTGTTAAATAAAACAATTTACAAACAATAGTTTAAAAAGCATAACATTCACAATATTAATCAGATTTCTACGAAACAAAAAGCGGTATATTTAGAATTTTATCCACTTTCATAAAATAAAGATAAATTTCAAAAGTTCAAATTTTAAATTTTTTAAATTAAAAGTCAAAGTTCGACAACATTGATAAAAATTCACATTTTTGGAAAATATTCGATTTATTAATGTTTGGAATTATAATTTGCATGCAAATCAAAATTTATATTTAAAAATAACAAAAATATCCATTTTAGTAAATAAAATAAAGTTTTTAAATCAGGAAATTCAGTTTAAAATAATTAAAATATACAATTAAAACATTTACAAAAATATCGGGTTGTTACACTCTCCCCCACTCAAAACTTTTTGTCCTCGAAAAGGGAAAAAATCGAAGAAACAGCTAGAAAGAACAATAGGTTTAAAAACATCCCTAAAAAAAAAGAGAAGGTTAGGGAATAGGAATAGCTAGAAGGGAAAATAGGAGAACAGGAATATCTAGGAAAGAAAATAGGTTGAAAGACAAGGATGGACCATTATTTAAAACTACATAGATTTCAATTAGAATTTTAATATTTATAACATTTTAAACACTTTATAATATCATGAATAGTCATCTTCAAATTTGTTAGTTTGAAGTAGCCAATATAATACTTTATAAAAAATACTTTTATGACTCGATGTCTTAACAAGTTTATCCTTGTTCCTGTAGGCTCTGGCTATACGTTGATCAGGCGCAAAGCTAGAATTCTCCAGGTACTTAGTAGACTTGTTCCAACACCCAGTGAAAATACTGGAAAAACTTTTAAAAACAGATATGGAAAGTACAATCCAAACAAATCAACCAAATCATTGTCTAACCATGGGTCGCAGATACACAATGGTTACGCTTGGATCCTCCAGGAAACATCCGTATCCGTAAGCTTTCTCAGCCCTGCGAATTACACCATGATGAGTAGTAGACCGCAGGAACACAATGGTTACGCCTGGATCCCCTAAGAAACATCCATATCCGTAAGGTTTCTCAGCCCTGCGGATTCCGCTACTAAAAACGACCACCATAGATCGCAGATATACAATGGTTACGCCTGGATCACCAGGAAACATCCATACCCATAGGCCATCTCAGCCAGGCTAATTACGCTATGCAGTCATCGCGCTCGTAAGACCATGGGTTACGCCATGGTAGGACACTCGAGTATCACATCCGGAAAACCAAAATCAGGAAGAATAATATCGATAGAATGAATCCACAATGTGGCCACAGAGCGGATATCAAACAGAAGGCACTTTCTATATCTTTACTTCGAAAATATATATCATATAGTGCCTTTTAAATCAATTTCAAATACCGTACTTATATAAAGTCTATTATATATAAGATTTCATATTCAAATCGAGTACTTTCCAAAATCAATAGTATATCAAATCACTTTATACTTATAGAAATCACCTTAATATAAGTCTGATAACTTCCAAATCAAGTATTTAATAAAACAAGGTACTCAATTTCAATTCCTTTCAATATCAGTACAGTTTTCAAAAGGAAAAACATATACGATTTCACCAAATCATTTCTTCCAAATCAATTATCTTCAGTTTCAAGTTTCCAAAATAATAAGTTTAGAAAATAATCCATATCTACATAATTTATGTCAAACAAATCTGTTTCCCAAAAATCATCATAAATATACTGGGTTTTAAATTTCAAACTATTTCCAAAACCAAATCTTTTCCTCAAGAATCACTTATCCTCAAAACGATTACAATTCTACACCTTTTAAAATTATTATTATTATTATTATTATTATTATTATTATCATTATTATATAGTTTTATAAATGTAACGACCCATAAATTTAACTAGTTTTAATAACGTTATTAATTGAAATTTTATGAAAATTTAAACGATAAAGTTTTGAAATATAAATTTGATATTTGGAATGCGTATAGTTAAACATAGCAACTGGTAAATTTTCATCCAAAAATATGAAGGTTTAGTTCGTGCGTAAATTTACTTCAATTTAATCAGTTAAAAATCGATGAAAATAAAATATTCCCGAAACCTAAATATTTTTACATAGAAAAATTCTAAATCATCTTCTGAGCAAGACGTCGTTTTCCGTTTTTTCAAATTTGTACTTCTTTAGCTCCGTCTTTTTCCTGCGTTTTTGCTGCATTTTCCGTCAGTAGAAAATTCAAAATTTTGTAATTCAATCGAATCACTGATATCAGTGTACCGTTTTGATCGTCTTGTCGTGCTGATCTCAACGGTATATTTATTTTTTTAGTTTTGAAGACCGGTACGTGAAGAAATCTATGGAACAATTAATCGCACCAGTGCACGTTTTAACTTTTGGACTTTTGATTTCCTATGCTCTGTTGTCCCTTCACCGTGTGATTTAATAGCCAAGCCTTTTGATGTTCCAACGATTAATGGCTAACCGTTTTCTATTCAAATTCTTCCGTTTATATCCTTTTATTTTAATGTTTCAAGAGGGAAGAAATTTATATACAAAATAAATGAAAGGTTGCAGATCTGTTGTATTCAAAAGCACTGTTTCATATATTTTCCCATTTGCATGTCACTTTCTCCCTCCCAACCATGTTTCACGTGATTTTTTCTTTTTCCCCTAAAGCATAAAAATAGCTTATGTATTTATGAAAGGCATGTTCTCCTCATTCACTGAAGCTTTCATATTTTCATTTTCTTCCCCTGAAGCATTCATGCATATGTATTTTGAACCACTTGCTCATACTTCCCTTTGAATTCACGCAACAACCCACCACGTCTGAAGCCGTTCACCCCCTAAACCTTGCGCAATAGCCCTGATCGACCTCACCTCAACAAAACCCGACCAACGTGAAGTCTAGCCTCCACCATCCACATTCGGCCCTTCCGTTCCTCCCTTCTCCCTTGCTGAGACCAACTTGCCATAGACCCAAAGCAAATAGTAGCCAATCCTCAGCCTCCACTTGCCGTGCAACTCGAGGCAGCCACCATTGGCCTCACACGCACCGTTCACGCCTCCGCGCTTCTCCCTCTTGCCCTGCCACATGGGCAACTTGATCCGACTGCTAATACTCTAGCTCCCCACCCGTACACCTTCCTCAAGCCTTCGTCCATCACTGATTTTTTTTTGGCATCACGTGTGTTCCACTGTCGAGTCCAAGCAACTCTTCACCAAAGCTCTACATCTTCCCCTTCGTTCTTGAATAGGTATATATATGTTTATATGAACTTACGTGTTTGTTTTCATATACTTATGTATGCCAACAGCTTGTTAATATATGTACATTATATTTCATTATATTATATTATTTTTAGTCCGGTATATGTAAGTTATATTAGTTCTTGTCATAGGAACAGTTTAAATTGTTGGTTTTATAAAGTAAATTTATATATATGTATAATCTGGGTGTTTCAAACTGCAGTTTTCAAAACATACGATTTGTATATATATTAATATGTTATGTTTTCTCTGTTGGTTTTTTTTAAAAAATATAGCTTTCGCATTCATTGAAAGCCTGCAGCTGTTTTTGGTAGATCTAATGGGTATATATATTACAAATGATAGTAGGTCATCGTATATATATGTTGCGTTAAATTAGTATAGGTATGTATATATATATACAATACTTTGAAAGATAATATAATTGTTTTACTAAATAGGATTTTTACTTTGTTACAGTGTACTCATGTGAGAGTCATGTATGCGTACTGCAAAGTATATTGCGTTTTATGCTTGTTGCAGAGGCTATGGCCTATAAAGGCTACTTGGCGCAGCACATCTATTCTATATTATTTGTATAATATGTTTCAAGTTTCTAGATGTTAATTGTAAATGCTTATGTAAGTTTATAAAATCTATTAACTATGTATTAGCTACATACAGGTTTTGTTTGCGTACATGAAATTTTATATATGTTTATAATATATATTTAATTTAATATATGTTTAAATTTAGAATATGATTTGTGCATATATATTATATATAGTCATATACAAGTTCACTTGTACCAAGTATCTCCATCGATCCAGTTCTGATTTGATTCATTCTCATCGATTTCCGATTTATCAGATTTGTCGTCGTATTCGTGCCAATCTAGCACCGCTTTGGGATTCGTATCTAGATCCGTAAACCATTTTATTGTCGAATCTCTCTAGCCTCGAAAGGTGAGCAATCACTCACGATTAATGTTCTTTTATTTATTGAATTTGATTTCAATTGAAACGACAATTGAAATATGTGACTGTTAGTTATTACACTGTTATATGTATGTTATTACCCGTATCAGTTCACCTGTAACATCTGCCATCATTATCTGTTATTTATATAATAATCCAGTTTGGTTGAAATGATTGATTGTTTGATGTTGACATTGGACGTTAAATTGTTAATGTAGTAAGTGATAAATAATTTGAAATTGAAATTGGCATAGGATAGGTAGATTTGATATATGTTAAATTTAATTAGATGGCATTTGCATAATATGACCCTTTAAATGTTGAATTAATTGACACGTAGAAATTTGGTAAAATACACCTTGAACCATTTAAATGTTTGTTGTTTAAATTGATGTTGTATGAAATTGAATAATAGACATCAAGGGAAAAACCGTAATGTAATAATCTTTAATCTACATGAAATGATAGTGTAGATTCTAGAAATAATTATATTAATTTGCACAAACAACAATGTAAATTAATACGATTATTTTGGGATTATTTGAATTAATTATTGGATTGTTATTGATTATTGTTATTGCTTGTTTATTTACTTTGTCACCATCCCAGTTATCACAGTGCAAGTTCCCTTTGTTATGCTTTGATTTTTGAATTGGAATGGAATCGGGTGGAAATGATAAATATCCAAATAAAACTTGACTTAGGATAGAAAAATAAATAAAAAACTGATTAATCAATAATTTGATTTAAAAATAAATAAAGATTTTATTTAAATAAATAATAAGATTTGAAACGAAGTTGGAATTTGAATTTTTATGAAAGGAAAATGTTAATATTTAATAATCCGAAACAAATATTAACATAGTAGTTGATGAAAGAACGTGGTTTAAAAATTTAATTAATTATTAAGTTGGAATTATTTAATAATTGAGTTTTGTAATTATTTAATAATCATGTTTGAAATTATTTAATTAAATTTTGAAATTATGTAATAATTAAATAAAATTTAATTATTGGGAATTAAATAAAATTTGAATTCTTTGATAAGAGAAATTGAACTTTTGAATACGTGAATTTGAACTTCGTAAATAGTGAAATTGGGTTTCTTTATTTATTAAGTTTTGGAAAATTATTTAAGTAGGTTAATAAGTGAAATTGAACTTCTTGAATATGTGAAATTTAGTTTCTTTATTAATTGAGTTTCGAAATTTGTAGTTAAGTAAATAAATAAGTAAACTGAATTTTTAACAAGAAATAAAACATGATTTATTGGAATAAATATAAGGCTTGAAATTTAAAGAATTTGATTTGACAAATCTAATCAAATTCAAGTTGAAGTTTTGATATAATAAAGTTGAACTTAAGTAACTGATTTAATGGATTGGAAATTAAATAGAATTGTTTTGAATGATAATTTAATTTAACGAATATTGAATGAAATCGATTATTGAATCTAAATTGATTTGAATGTTAAATTAAATCAATTTAAATGATTTCGAAATGAAACTTATATACAAACTTGAATCAATATTTGAATTATAGGATTTTGAAATGGTAATTTGGAAGTTATGAAACGTAAATTATGTAAATTGTTTGGAAAGACAAATGAAATGTTGGTTTACAAATTCTAATTGAAATTGAAGTTGATTTGGTTTTGAAATATAGTAAACGACCAATCAGTGTACTAATTACGAAAGTTATTAAAGAAACCGGAATCGGTTATGGACATACTCTCTGTCTAAACCGAAAACCATTTTAATAACTATACGCGGAGTGCGATCCAGAATGAAGTGGTTGGAATGATGTACGTGATGACTGAAGAAATAGAACGATAATGGATAACCTTGACACTTGTGTCAAAATTGGAAATGACTAAAACAGGAGCCGTGCCGGCCCAATGGGGTTAGCTATGTAACAACCCGCATATTTAACGATTTTATATTTAAATGTTTGATTTAAATATAGCATCGTTATTCGGATTTTGGGGTCCGAAATGTAACTTTCTGCAAATGGCCGAATTGGAACTCGAAACCTCCTCCATTGGTTCCAAAATGGCGTTTGCGATCTTTTTGAGTATAATCTTTGATATGTTTGGAGTTTGTGAAATTTTTGCTACTTTTCCTATTGGGTTTGGGATTGGGTTCAGCCCACTAGCCCACTTAACCCCCTAGCTCAACCCTTCTCTTCATTTCATCTTCATTTCATTTCTTTCTTAAGCTAAAAACTGAAATGGGGGAAAGGGAAGAGAAATAGAAATTAGCAAGCCCTAGTTTCTCCTTTGTAGCTTGATTCTTGCTCCAAAAATCAAAGAGAATCCATTGGTAAGTTCATCTCCATCTTCTCCATCTCTTCTCCTCTTCAATTTATGTAATTTTCCTAACCCTAACTTAGGAAATACTTTCTTTGATTCTAGATTGAAGCTTGTAGTGTTGAAGTGGAGTGTAGTTGGTTGATTCCTTGCAATTGTGCTTCTTCATCTTCTTTGTTTTGTGTAAAAAGGTGAGTTTTGAACTCACATCTACTTCTCTTGATTTCATTGATGTTAGGTATGAATTCCTAACACCTTGTTCATATGCACTTGCATTTGGTTTGGGTTGAATTGAGGAATAATCCAATTTTTAGTGTTTTGGGTTAAAATCTTTGAAATCCTAACTTTGATGTTTTAGTCATGTTTTGGTGATGCATCGAGGAACATATAGGGCCGGGTTGTCGATTGGCATAAGCCCTTAGAGCCAATGTTCGTCCGATTGCATTTTGGGAGAGTTTGCTCTTCATTTGAATAAGGCTGGAAAACAGCCCAGGCAAGATTCAGTCGACTGAAAACTCTGCACAGTCGACTGAACCTGAAACCCAAGAGTTTCCAGGCATGATTCAGTCGACTGAAAAACTCTGCACAGTCGACTGAACCTGGAAACAGAAAGTTTCCTGAACCTAGAACATTTCCAGGTACAGGGTCAGTCGACTGAAAAACTCTGTTTAGTCGACTGAACCTGTTGTTTCAGCCCACTTTGCCTTTTGGGATTGAATTTTCAATTTAAATTGATTCATGATGATCCTATGTATGATTATCAATTGTTTTGACTTTGATGGTTCCTTTTAATTTTAATCCACGGGTTTTTATGAAATAATCTTTTGAATCGCATTTAAAAGTTCGTTTCTCTAATTTATAAATTCTATTTAAAACACACACACTTTCGCACTTCGAACGAAGTGGGAGGGTGATTAAATGGTTGGGCAAAACACGGACCATGAATCTGTGCGTTTATCCTTCCGATTAATCCTTGACCTATTCGATTGATTGTTTTGACCTTCGGGTTTGGTTTATCGATGATATGAGGTAAACTTTGTACTGCTTTGAGTGTGAAAGGGACTGACGGATAGTAAACCGTTTAGTGCGAACGAGTGGTTATGGGACATACGTTAACACTTTTTGGATTCCTTTTCGAGAGTTGTGACACATTCCGCCAGTTAGTGGTGTCCAGTACTGGGTCTTCGACCTTCACCACTACGGTTTGTTGCCTCTGGGATAGTGTCTTCGGACTGTCTCCCTTGGTTTGTTGCCTTCGGGTATGTTGCCTTCGGGTGTGTGCCTTCGGGTTTGTTGCCCTATATAGTTTCGCTCTGATGTTGGCCTTATGTGCCGCATGGGTGATACTTGGGTTTGGAGTCTTCGGGCTCATGGATCCTTGTTTGTACAGTACTGAGCTCGAGCAAAAATTTCATGATTTTTCATTGATAATTCCCTTGGTATCGCCCTTCGGTGTTGGTCTTTGTGAGCCGCATGGAGTATAGCGATTACCTTGTGGAACTTGTATACCTTATGGGTATTTGTTATTTGCCTTCTGGCTTGTTTTGGGATATTTGTATCCTTTGTTTCTATATGTTGCCGATGATATGAGGCTTGCTCTACATGATTCATTTCTTGTTGATGATTGTGTTATCTCCTCTAGAGATATTTGTTAAACTGTATGACCTTGCAGGTTTATTATTGTTCAGTTAATCTTACTGATTTGTTATCTAGACTGATCCGGGTATTTTATACTCGGGTCAGACCGAGATGTTTCAAGTTAGGTGCTTTTGGAGACTTAGCCTATTTTGCTTCCGCATGGACTATTCGCTAGCTTCATTTTGTTATCGCGTCTTTTGTAGTCCTTATCTGCTGTAACTTTGATTTATACTCTTTCGTCTCGTCTGTATATTGTGGTCTCCTGTACCACCTGGCATGTATTATTTTGTATACTCTGTTGTGTATCGGTGTATGTGTATATTATGATTGACTGTTCTGTGATGTATATTACATTTGAGTTGTTATATTTTCTTCTGATAGATCCTATAGCCATTGTAGTTTTTCTTTAAATATTTATTGAATAGGTCGAATTTTAATGTGTGTCTACTTTTCGAATTATTTAGTGAATAGTTAAGGTAAGATTGCACATGGTCGCTTCCATTATACTCTATTGTCCGCGTTAGCCGACAGTATTATCTATGTAATACTCTTTGTTAACGAGGCTCTCGGAGTGGGGCGTCACAGCGTGGTATCAGAGCTGAGTTCAGAACAAAATATGATAAACACAGAATAGATGCACATATTATGGTACATCAAAGTGTACAAGTGATACCAATCCTTGAATCATCGTGTCTCTTTATTCCATCAAGTTAGATAGATATTGGAAATACGTCTAGGAATGCATTTTATTCCGTAGTATCCCATATTGTGATATCTACCTTGTGAATAATCTTGTTCTTATTTTACTTTCAGCTTATGTCTGGAAGAGGCAGGGGTCGACGTTCGGATGCTGGGCAAAGTGGCTCGCATCCGGATGGCGTATATATGTCTGCCGATCAATTTTTGGAATTGTTTAGGAGCACTCAGCCTCTCGTTCCTCCTCGAGTGTCTCCACCTCGCAAGTCTGCTTTTGCACGTCAGTGCAGTGATTTTGCTCATCTTGGAGGAAAGCCGTTTAAGGGCTCCGAGTCTGTTCTTGAAGTCCAAGCTTGGCTTCGCACGTGCGAGCGTATTTTCTCTCGCATGGATCTTTCTGACCATGATAGAGTTCTTGTAACTTCTAGCTTATTACAAGAGCGTGCTCTTGACTGGTATGAGCTTCTTGTAGCTGAAATTGATGAGTCTACTCTTTCTTGGACTCGGTTTCGGGGACGATTTGAACTCAAGTTCGTTCCTGAATCTGAAAAAGTTTTATTGACCCGTCGCTTCCTTGAGTTGAAGCAAGGGAAATCTTCTGTTTCTGAGTATGTCGCATCGTTCGAGGCTTTATCTCAGTATGGTCTTGAATTCATCAGCACTTCTTATAAGAAGAATTTGAAGTTTGTTTCTGGCCTTAAGAAATATCTTAAGAAGTCCTTGTTGCTCCAGCTTAAACTTTCTTTTGAGGAATTGGTTGATTCGGCGCTTCATCTCGAGACCGTCGAGAAGGAGTGTGATAGTGATGTTGATGTTGAGGTTTCCAAAAACCCCAACAAGAAGCAGTTTCCAATTCAGAAGAAGCCTTTTCCTTATAAGAAGAAGAAGACCGGTGGTCCTAGCTCTCAGCCTCAACCTTCCGGAACACCTTTCGTTCGAAAGTGTTTTAATTGTGGTTCTCCGGATCATATTATTAGAGCTTGTCCAAAGCCTCTCTTCTGCCGTAATTGCAAGAAGGAAGGTCATCATGTTTCTGCTTGTCCTACTGCTCCTGCTAATGCAAAATCTGGCAAGCTCAATGTGGCTAATGCTTCTGGAGGTCGTTCTCAATCCAAAGGTATGACTCCATCTATTTGGAGGGTTCAATTCTATTTCATGATCATAGTATACGAGTTCTTTTCGATACGGGTGCTTCACATTCTTTCGTATCGAAGAAGCTTGTAGATGATTTATCTTTGGATGTTTGTTGTATGGTTACTTCTTTAAGGATTGCGAATCCTATTGGGGGATCCACGACCCTTAGTTTGCTTTGTGATGATATTGAGATTGTTTTATGTGGCTTTTCCTTCCGTGTGAATCTGCACGTAGTTTCTCATTTGGGTTTTGATATGATTTTTGGTATGGACTGGCTAGTGAGGTACGATGCCAGGATTATTTGTTCCGAGAGAATTTTATATCTTTGTCATCCTGATTCACCTTCTCAGTTATCTCTTGTTCTTCGGGATGTGGATAATTCCGAGATGGCTTTGTATTCTCTTGATTCGCGAGATGGTGATGATGTATCTCGTATTCCTATTGCTTGTGACTTTTCTGATGTTTTTGAACCTGTTTCGGGTTTGCCACCCAAACGGGCAATTGAGTTCCGCATTGATCTCATTTCAGGCGGGCAGCCAGTTAGTCGTCCTCCCACGAGGATGTCTACAAAGGAAAATGAGGAACTCAAGAAGCAGCTTTTAGAGCTCGAGTCCAAGCAGTTGATTCAGTCCAGTTTTTCTCCGTGGGGATCCGCGGTCGTTTTTGTGAAGAAGTCTGATGGAACTCTTAGGCTTTGCATTGACTATCGCAAGCTTAATGAGTTGACCATTAGAAATAGGTATCCATTGCCTAGGATCCATGATATGTTCGATCTATTGAGTGGTGCCAAGGTCTTTTCTCAGCTTGACCTTACCACAGGTTTTCATCAGTTACGAGTCGCGGAGGATAGCATACCTCTTACCGCTTTCCGCACTCGTTATGGTTCCTTTGAGTGGCTCGTTATGCCGTTCGGTTTGACGAACGCTCCTGCTTTCATTGTTGACCTCATGAATCGGGTATTCCGGGAATATCTCGATAGGTTTGTTCTCGTCTTCATTGATGATATCCTTATTTATTCTAAGTCTGAAGCTGAGCATGCTAATCACTTGAGAATTGTCTTGAGTACTCTTCGTCGTCATCTGCTTAAAGCCAAATTCTCCAAGTGCTGCTTTTGGGAGAATAAGGTTAAGTTCTTAGGCCATGTTGTATCTTCCGATGGCATTTCTGTCGATCCCTCAAAGATCGAAGCCATCCAGAATTGGAAGAGGCCTGAGAATGTGCATGAGATTCGTAGTTTCCTTGGATTGGCGGGTAATTACCGGCGGTTCATTAAGAACTTTTCCCGTGTTGTGCTTCCTCTCACTTGCCTTACTTGGAAAGGCATTCGTTTTATTTGGTCCGACAAGTGTGAAGCTTCCTTTCAGACATTGAAAGAACTTCTCACTAATGCTCCTATTCTTGTGGTTCCCGAAGGGAATCATGATCTTGTTGTCTACACCGATGCGTGTGGTAGTGGTCTCGGTGCTGTGCTTATGCAGAGAGATCGGGTAGTTGCTTATGCTTCTAGGCAACTGCGTCCGAATGAAGTTCGCTATGCCACTCATGATCTTGAGTTAGCCGCCATTGTCTTTGCCTTGAAGATTTGGCGACATTATTTATTAGGCGAGCGCTTCATTCTCTATACCGATCATAAATCTTTGAAGTATTTGTTTACTCAGAAGGAACTCAATATGAGACAACAGCGTTGGCTCGAGTTTCTTGCTTCCTATGACTTTGATATCCAGTTTACCCCTGGTAAGGGTAATCGTGTTGCAGATGCGCTTAGTCGCAAACATTCGGCTGTTATTTCTATGATGCTTGCCGAATGGAATATTCTTGAGACTCTATCTTTTTGTGAAATTCGTGATCGAGGTTCATCTTCTGGTTCTCCTATTCTATTATTTAGTTTGGGAGCTCGACCTATTTTATTGGATCGTATTGCCGATGCTCAGCGGCGTGATCCTGATTTGTTGCATTTTATTCAACTTTGTGAGTCTGAATCTTGTGATGAGGCGTTGCAAGATTTTAGCATTGATTCTCATGGGTGTCTTCGTAAGAAGAACCGTCTTTTTGTGCCTTCTGATTTTGCACTTAGGCATGACATTCTTGATGATTGCCATCGTTCTAAGTATACCATTCATCCCGGTAGTAGTAAGATGTATGCCGATATGCGTCGTCTTTATTATTGGGAAGGCATGAAGCGCGATGTGGCGAGTTATGTGAGCAACTGCGTGACATGTCAACGCGCGAAGGCCGAACATCAGCGTCGTTCTGGACTTCTTCAACCTCTTGAGATTCCATTGTGGAAATGGGATCAAGTTTCTATGGATTTTATTGACGGCCTACCTCGTTCGAGATCAGGTCATTCTAGTATTTGGGTTATTGTTGATCGCCTCACCAAGTCTGCTCATTTTGTCCCTATTAAGTCTAATAGGACAGCTTCGCATTTGGCTAAGTTGTATGTCAAGGAAATCGTGAGACTTCACGGTGTTCCTAGTTCTATTGTGAGTGATCGTGATCCTTTATTCACGAGTCATTTTTGGAAGAGTCTTCAACAAGCTTTGGGAACAAAGCTTAATTTTTCTACAGCTTATCATCCGCAGTCTGACGGACAGACTGAACGGGTGAATCGTATTTTGGAAGATCTTCTCCGTATTTGTATCTTTGATTTCGGTGGTAGTTGGGAGGATCACCTACCTCTTGTAGAGTTCTCCTACAACAATAGTTTCCAGTCTAGTATCGGTATGGCTCCTTTCGAAGCCTTATACGGAAGACCATGTCGATCACCTTCTTGTTGGTTGGAATCTGGGGAGAAGCTTATTCTTGGCCCGGACTTTGTTCGTCATTCTTCTGAGAAGATTGATCTTATTCGATTGAGGATGAAAGAGGCACAGAGTCGCCAGAAATCCTACGCGGACAACCGTAGGAAGCCTCTCGAGTTCTCGATCGGCGATCTTGTTTTTATTCGTGTTTCTCCTTTGAAAAGGGTTATGCGTTTCAGTGCGACTGGAAAATTGGCTCCTCATTATAAAGGACCGTTTTCTATTACTGAACGTATTGGCCCTGTGGCTTATAGAGTTTCACTTCCAGCTCACTTATCTGGCATTCATGACGTGTTTCACGTCTCGCAACTTCGGAAGTGTCTTCGAGAATCGGATTCTGTAATTGATTCTCCTGATTTGCAAGAGCTTGAGATCTCACCGGACTTATCTTTTGTACAGCAACCTATTCGCGTGCTTGACACGGAGGTGCGACACCTTCGGAACAAGGATGTGCCGCTCGTTAAAGTTCAATGGTCCGCTAATCCCAATGACTGTACTTGGGAAACCAGAGAGTATATTGAGCGATCTTATCCAGGTTTTCTATCCTTGCTTCGTAATGGTAAGTCTATTTCTATGTCTAAAGTTTATTCTTTCTTTTGTATGTAGTTGTTACAAATATCGTCTCTAGGAATTGCGGGGACGCAATTTTGTAAGGAGGGGAGATCTGTAACAACCCGTATATTTAACGATTTTATATTTAAATGTTTGATTTAAATATAGCATCGTTATTTGGATTTTGGGGTCCGAAATGTTACTTTCTGCAAATGGCCGAATTGGAACTCGAAACCTCCTCCATTGGTTCCAAAATGGCGTTTACGATCTTTTTGAGTATAATCTTTGATATGTTTGGAGTTTGTGAAATTTTGGCTACTTTTCCTATTGGGTTTGGGATTGGGTTCAGCCCACTAGCCCACTTAACCCCCTAGCTCAACCCTTCTCTTCATTTCATCTTCATTTCATTTCTTTCTTAAGCTAAAAACTGAAATGGGGGAAAGGGAAGAGAAATAGAAATTAGCAAGCCCTAGTTTCTCCTTTGTAGCTTGATTCTTGCTCCAAAAATCAAAGAGAATCCATTGGTAAGTTCATCTCCATCTTCTCCATCTCTTCTCCTCTTCAATTTATGTAATTTTCCTAACCCTAACTTAGGAAATACTTTCTTTGATTCTAGATTGAAGCTTGTAGTGTTGAAGTGGAGTGTAGTTGGTTGATTCCTTGCAATTGTGCTTCTTCATCTTCTTTGTTTTGTGTAAAAAGGTGAGTTTTGAACTCACATCTACTTCTCTTGATTTCATTGATGTTAGGTATGAATTCCTAACACCTTGTTCATATGCACTTGCATTTGGTTTGGGTTGAATTGAGGAATAATCCAATTTTTAGTGTTTTGGGTTAAAATCTTTGAAATCCTAACTTTGATGTTTTAGTCATGTTTTGGTGATGCATCGAGGAACATATAGGGCCGGGTTGTCGATTGGCATAAGCCCTTAGAGCCAATGTTCGTCCGATTGCATTTTGGGAGAGTTTGCTCTTCATTTGAATAAGGCCGGAAAACAGCCCAGGCAAGATTCAATCGACTGAAAACTCTGCACAGTCGACTGAACCTGAAACCCGAGAGTTTCCAGGCATGATTCAGTCGACTGAAAAACTCTGCACAGTCGACTGAACCTGGAAACAGAAAGTTTCTTGAACCTAGAAAATTTCCAGGTACTGGGTCAGTCGACTGAAAAACTCTGTTCAGTCGACTGAACCTGCTGTTTCAGCCCACTTTGCCTTTTGGGATTGAATTTTCAATTTAAATTGATTCATGATGATCCTATGTATGATTATCAATTGTTTTGACTTTGATGGTTCCTTTTAATTTTAATCCACGGGTTTTTATGAAATAATCTTTCGAATCGCATTTAAAAGTTCGTTTCTCTAATTTATAAATTCTATTTAAAACACACACACTTTCGCACTTCGAACGAAGTGGGAGGGTGATTAAATGGTTGGGCAAAACACGGACCATGAATCTATGCGTTTATCCTTCCGATTAATCCTTGACCTATTCGATTGATTGTTTTGACCTTCGGGTTTGGTTTATCGATGATATGAGGTAAACTTTGTACTGCTTTGAGTGTGAAAGGGACTGACGGATAGTAAACCGTTTAGTGCGAACGAGTGGTTATGGGACATACGTTAACACTTTTCGGATTCCTTTTCGAGAGTTGTGACACATTCCGCCAGTTAGTGGTGTCCAGTACTGGGTCTTCGACCTTCACCACTACGGTTTGTTGCCTCTGGGATAGTGTCTTCAGACTGTCTCTCTAGGTTTGTTGCCTTCGGGTATGTTGCCTTCGGGTGTGTGCCTTCGGGTTTGTTGCCCTATATAGTTTCGCTCTGATGTTGGCCTTATGTGCCGCATGGGTGATACTTGGGTTTGGAGTCTTCGGGCTCATGGATCCTTGTTTGTACAGTACTGATCTCGAGCAAAAATTTCATGATGTTTCATTGATAATTCCCTTGGTATCGCCCTTCGGTGTTGGTCTTTGTGAGCCGCATGGAGTATAGCGATTACCTTGTGGAACTTGTATACCTTATGGGTATTTGTTATTTGTCTTCTGGCTTGTTTTGGGATATTTGTATCCTTTGTTTCTATATGTTGCCGATGATATGAGGCTTGCTCTACATGATTCATTTCTTGTTGATGATTGTGTTATCTCCTCTAGAGATATTTGTTAAACTGTATGACCTTGCAGGTTTATTATTGTTCGGTTAATCTAACTGATCTGTTATCTAGACTGATCCGGGTATTTTATACTCGGGTCAGACCGAGATGTTTCAGGTTAGGTGCTTTTGGATACTTAGCCTATTTTGCTTCCGCATGGACTATTCGCTAGCTTCATTTTGTTATAGCGTCTTTTGTAGTCCTTATCTGCTGTAACTTTGATTTATACTCTTTCGTCTCGTCTGTATATTGTGGTCTCCTGTACCACCTGGCATGTATTATTTTGTATACTCTGTTGTGTATCGGTGTATGTGTATATTATGATTGACTGTTCTGTAATGTATATTACATTTGAGTTGTTATATTTTCTTCTGATAGATCCTATAGCCATTGTAGTTTTGCTTTAAATATTTATTGAATAGGTCGAATTTTAATGTGTGTCTACTTTTCGACTTATTTAGTGAATAGTTAAGGTAAGATTGCACATGGTCGCTTCCATTATACTCTATTGTCCGCGTTAGCCGACAGTATTATCTATGTAATACTCTTTGTTAACGAGGCTCTCGGAGTGGGGCGTCACAAGCTACCTCGAGCAAACACACTTCTTCCTAAACTTCTCATTACTTGTTATTGATTGGTGACCCTCGGAATTTTGGGAGTGTTGTTTTGCGTTGTTGCGATCGTTGCGGCGATGCGTTTTCACCAGTCCGAATCAGGAAAAAGGTAGTTTCACTACCTTGGGTATTGCCTCATGTGCCTTGTCATACTTGTATCCCTATATACGCGACCACTACGAATTTGTTTTGTGTTATACCCATGGAGTACTCAATGATGTCCCACCAGTTTACGTTGGAGTTTACAGTGCTGTATAGAATATGACGCTTATATAAAATGTGTTAAGGGGGATAATGGTAACGCCTTAACACTATTTTGATATTTTATATTACGGATAAACATTATCTATTTAGCGTATATTACTACATAGTAGATAGTTTAACGGATCCTTAGAGGATGGTCATTCCAACGTCCTTTGAGTTACTTGTATTTCAGTTTTATTTCACTTGAGTTGGATTTATTAATATAAGAATGTTAATCCTGACTCGAGTGTTTTGTGTTTTGCTTTACGCTCGGGTCAGACTGGGTGGTTCAGCTTTTGAGACTCACCTTTGGAGTTGGAGCTTGGCCTGGAGATCCAGCTTTATATCCAGTCTTCAGATATTCAGTTGATTCCAGTAATGTATTCTGATTATTGTATTTGACTTTTGTATTCGAGACTTCTGTTGTAACTTATTAACTCTGTTATATATATATACATATATATATATATATTAGCTTCATGAACTACTGTCTTTGCTTCCGCTGCATATTATTACTCTGTGTCTGTGATTCTATGATTATTTATTTACTGTATATTTGAGTTTTGTCAAATTTAAATTAACAATTCGGTATTTTGAATTATTCAAGTCCGACGTGTGCGGTTGCGAATAGTTCAAAATAGTGGGTCGTTACAATAAAAGATGTTACTAATTTAAAAAAATTAAACTAAATTTTACTCAAAATATTTTGAAAACTAAATTTTTCTTCAAAACGTTTCAAAACTAAATTTCATATTAGTATAATTCAAAATAGTTTATTCATTAACTTAACAAAACAGTTTCAAACTTATTTAAATCATATTAAAACATACAGAACTAAACTTATATACTTTATGAAATACTTTATACTTTTCAAAATTGCTTAGCTTTGAAAAGTTAACCTTGATTTGGAAGTGCACGAGCCTTCAAAATAGTCGAAGAAATCATATTTTCAATCCAAGAGTTGGAAATCACCAACAAATTAGTAAATCAATTTCAAAAGATAGGGTTATATCAATCAAATTCGTTACTCAAGAACTGGACACTGGCTCATTTCAAAACTATGTCATATATATATATACATACATATATATATACATATCTTTTCGAACATCAAATTATACTTCGGTATTTGAAATCAAAATTGGTTTCGCAAATCAATCGCATAGCAAAGCTACCAAAGTGGCCTTTCCCCCACTCAAAAACTCGAAAATCAATGGCGATGATGCATGCATTCATCACCGAAATTATTTTCAGCGACATAAGTAGGTTCTGGACTTCTATTTTCTCGAAGACTTCTTTTGAAATTTCTTCGAAATCATTGGAATTCATTTGAAGTCATTTGAAACATTTCTTATTTAGAAAATACTTTTAAATCGTATTATTATATATTTTCCAAAATCTTAAAACCAATTTCAAAACACCGGAATTTAATCTCTCGAATTTCAAATTAAAACCCTTTATTTATAATAATTTTTATATAAATCAGTTTCTTATATAAAATCTTCAAAATTTCAAGTCCTTTTGAAATTTCAAATTCTCGTTTTTAAAAGGTATATAATCCTTGTCGAAACCATTTTCACTTTTATATATAGAATAAATCATACTTATCGAAATAATAATTCGATATATAAAACAATTTCTAAAATACAAACAAACCTGATTTTCAAAGGATGATTCAAGAATGGATTTCCAAAACAAAGATAGGATCATCTGAATCGAGGGTATAGAATTCTCGATGAATCAATGCCAATTGTAAAGGAGTTTCACCCCTTTACAAATCATTCAAAGATTGGCGGGATCGCCTATTCTTATAGAGATCATTCAAAGTTGAGTTATGGGATACTCTAGAATCAAGAAACACGAATAGGGAGAGAAGATAATGGATTTTGGAACCGCGGGTCATGTTCCAAAGTCCAAAGGAAAAAACCAAATCAAGAGGAAGAAATTCAAGCTCGAATGAAAGTGAATCTGCAAATAAATTTACTGTATATGCTAAGCTTTCCTAGAGCCAAAGCTCTGATACCAACTATAACGACCTGATATTTTAGGCCACTCAAATCGACAATAATCCACACATGTCAGACTTGAATTGCTCAAAATATCAGATTATTAATTTAAAATTTGGCAAAGCTTAGCATATACAATAAATAAATCAATCACAAAATCACAGGCACAGAGTAATATAATGCAGCGGAATAGATAAATAGTAATTTATGAAGCTACTATATAAACATCAGAGTTAGAAACAAAATATAGCAGGATAACTCAAATACACCGAAGTCTCAAATATAAACAGATGACATCATTGAACCAATCAACTGCAAAAACTAAAAGTTGAATTGATAGTTGGATCTTCAAATGAGCTCCAAACTCCAAAGGTGAGTCTCAAATGCTATATCGCTCAGTCTGACGCGAGCGTAAAACAAACACAAAACACTAGAGTCAGGATTAACATTCTTATATCAATAAATCCAACTCAAGTGAAATATCAATTGAAATACAATTAACTTAAAGGATGTTTGGGATAACCATCCTCTAAGGATCTGTGGAGCTATCGATAAATCAGAAAATATACACTATAACACCGTGGTCATTTCAATAAATTTATACTTCAAAACCAAATTGTCATTTCCATCAAATATATATATTTCCTCAGTTTCACAAATAGATTCCAAGCAATTCGAGTTCCAAATTCACATTTAATTCAATTTAGATTTATCCATTTTAACTCAATTCAGTTTCTAAATAACAAATTCAAATTTTATTGATTTCAAATACAGATTTGAATTACAAATAAACCATTTAAATTCCAGCATTACAAAGCTTTAGTATTCAACATTTTCGAAGTCCAATTTAACGGTTTCATATAGATCTTGATTTAACTCAGTATTAATTAGTCTAGAAATATTCAATTAATAAATTCAGTATTATTTAATTTACCCTTAAACTAAATGTTCCTTTCGATTTGTTTAAACATGAAATATCCATTTAGTCACTTTAAATCAAAAAACAAATTATAAAATCAATCTTAAACTTCAACTTCAATAGTTCAAATCGATTAAATTTAGTAGAATTCTTAATTAAATACAATCTCAATTAATTCAGCTTTATCTTCTCAACCTTATCTTATTCAAATTATTACAACAATCTATTTTGATATATAGATTTAAATAAATACTTAATCATATTATATGTATTAAATCATTCTCAATAATATTATTATTAACTCTTTATATAAAATTACCATACATACTTATATATATATATATATAAAATATTTTAAGAACCAATATTTATTAAAAACCTTATAATTCTTTTCAAAACATAGAAATTATTTTCAAACATTTATATATGGACTAACGGTGTCTGTATATATTTTTCTATCTTATAGTCGAGTGATATGGATATTCATCATTTCAATCCGTAATATATACGGGTAGATATCATTTTGACCCGCAATCCCAAATTCAATTCAATGAAAATTGCTTGGGTTTATCATTTCAACCCATAACGATTTTCTCCTATTCTAAAGTCCTTATGGGTATGTATCATTTCGACCCATAATGAATTCTATACTGACAGGGAACTTGCTGAGTGATAACAGATAATATAAATATAACAACATGCACATATCATCAATAACAATATAATATAAACAACAGGATATGGTGTCATATCCCACAGGTGAACGGTTACAAATAATAGCATATATAACAATTTAAATAACAACAGCAGCATATTTCAATTTTAATTTCAATTGAAATCAAATTTAATAAATAAAAGAATGTTAATCGTGAGTGATTGCTCACCTTTCGAGGCTGGGGAGATAGACAATGAAGTTGAGTTACAAAATCCAGGCACGAATCCAAAACAACAAATTCGACACGAATGCGACGGACAACTGATAAACAGAAATTGATGAGAAAAAATAAGAATTAACTTGATATATATACAGAAAATATATATTTGTTTCAAAACTAGTTTCAATACATATAAATAGAATTTCTATATACATATATTCAAAACCAACGTGTCAACAAAAACATTATATAATATGTAATTGTAACAACCCTGAATTTTGAACAATTTAAATTGAAAATATTTAATTAATTTTAAATATTTGAATGATGGTTTAGTTTGAATTCCCAATATAACTATAAAATTGGCGATTAAAATTTAGAATTTAATCTATTGAAAGTTGAATTGAAATTTGAATTTGACTTTGGGGTTTGAAATTGAACGTTAAATTTGTATATAAAATTCGAACTAATGACTTAGAAAAAATAGTTTGGATTTACGAATTATTTTTATGTATTTATAGATTGATGGTTAGTTTTAATAACATTTTTCTTTAACTTAAATAAAATGGAATAAATTTTATCAATACAAAATATAAGTATAAAATCTAATTGTAAAACATGTTAATATAAATTGATGTTTGATAGTTGAACTTCAAAACGTTTATATATCTATGAAGCTTAATAAAGAAAATAAATGAAAAAAAAAATTGAATTGAAAAAAATAAATAAAATATATATATGATAAAATAATATGCTTTATTCTTTTCACCAGCACCCTAAAATCATGCAACTTTCAAAGCATGGTCGATATCTTTTCACCCGCATGTTTTGCTCTCCTAAAATCATGCCTTCACTCATGCCGTGACCCACGCCTAAAATCACGTCCCTCCCTTCCCTTTTATATTCAATAACCCTACACAATTTCAAAACCATTCAACCGAAAGATAATTAAAAATGGCGGCCACGAATCCTCTTTCGTCCCTCTAAATCAAATTAGGGTTTTCGCTCGTCTTCGCCTCATTCGCGGCCGCGTCAGGTGAAAGGTGAGTGAATCTTTTCCTCACATCTAATTCAAACAATTGATGATTTCGTACTTCTGCATTGTGATGATTTTTGTTGTGATGATTTTTGCTGTGATGATTTTGTTTATATAGGGTTTGAATCCCTGTTTTCTCATTCGTATAAAAAAAATTGGGCTTCGGCCATTTGATTTTCTTTTAATTTGACATTGCTTCAATTTTGGCCATTATAATTCTGACCTTGCTTCAAAGTATGGCTTTCTTTGATGGTGGGATCGACACTGTCTTTGTGGCTTTGTTCGAACTAACTATTTAAGTTGAAAATGGATCTGTTTGATTTTTATTTTTCCGTCCCTACCTTGGCTCACTGATTTGTAACCTGTGCTAGTGCCTTGAAATATGACATAAAATCTTTTGTATAATTAGCATACATTTCTGTCATTCTATCCTTGTTTATTTTTGTTGCCTTCACCCGAAACCTCCATGTGGTGGCTGCAGTTATGGTTGCAGTTTGCCCTTAAGTTCAAAGTGGGGCTGCAGTTCATTTTTATAAAAACCTTGCACTTGTTGAAGTGTTCAAGTAATGAGTTGTTTGGGAATTATTTTTCTTTAGTTTACTTGAGTATATGCAAAACAGTTGCATTTCGACCCTGCCATGTTGCATGGGTTTTGGTGTGGCAACTTCGTTGAGTCACTGACTTGACCTTTGCATTTTTGTTAATGATTTGGCTTTGCAGCTTCATTTTATTACAGTGAGTAACATCACTTAATAACAAATTTAAACGTATAATTCTGATGCATATATATATGTGAATGAATGTGTTTATATCTTTATATATGAATGCCTTATGAATAATGAATAATATGTGAGTGCAGGCTGTATATCATACACCCCTCTGTTTTGAGTTTTCTCGATACAATGTTTGATTTAAAAATCATTCTCTTTTGATATACTGATTTGTTTTGAGCTTAGTGTTACGACAATAATGGTTGTTATATTCTAAACTAAAGATTAAACATATATTAAGTTAAAAACAGTTAGTTAATAACTCTGAAAATTTAAGAACTGTTTTAAATTTTTAAACCAAGGTTTGACCTGAGTTTTCTAAACAAAGTTTCAAATATAAATACAAGTCTCTATTATGTAGAAGTCACTATGCACTGGTCCATTGTTTTAGTGAAGTCTGACTTAGTTGGTTGCGAGGTTGCCATTGATTTAATTCCATCCTGTCTGTTCGTTTTCTTGCATCACTGGGTGGCACTTGTTATCCAATTAACATGTGCATTTCCTTCATATGGTCTGTGCACTGTGTAGCCACATGATCATATATATATATGTGTGTGGCTGGTTATACTTATGGACTGGTCTTCATTTGCATGGTGCAGTAGCTTGAACATTGAGCTTGTTGTATTGGTTATCTTACTGGACTTGTTGAGTTGTCCCTGTTGTCACTTTAATTTGGACTGCACATATGAAGGGGTCACTGACCTGATTTGTATGTTGGTTAGTTTCACTCGACTTTGTTAAGCATGTCTTTGCTGTTCCCCAGATTTGGTGACTGCAGTTTCATTTGTGCAGTTTGCCTTGGATTCGTTTATGTAGTTGCCCTTGTCGGTTTGCGTTGCATCGATATTTAATTCTTGATTAATTTCGGTTCGTTGATCTTTTGAGTACATCATCACGATAGTGGCAAGGCAGTGCACGCAAGCGTGAACTGTAGCCACACGGCATGGCTTTTATTGATATACTATTTTGTTTTGATTTATGATCTTTTGCATATTTCATTACGGTAGTGGCGAGGCAGTGCACGCAAGCGTGAACTGCAGCCACACAGAGTTGACGTTTTAAATGTGGCGAGGCCGTACACGCGTGCGTGTACTGCATCCCTACTAGATCAGCCGTTTTAAATTGATTGATTTCAATTGATGAAATTGTTTTATGTCGCTAATTCAATATATTTTGAATCGTATTTTGATTTGGTTTAAATTTGATGATTTTGTTGTTAAATTGCCGTTTAGGCAAATTTTGATGTTTTTCTAAATTATTTCATTTAAAATCCATTCATCTATCTTCGTTGATAAATTGAATATACTGATTTATTGTTTAACACTGTTAAGTGTTATGTTTACCGTTATCCGTTTTCTTTGTTGAAAGGATCGGATAGGTGAATTTATCTTTGACTGTCGTCTAATCGTTGTTGATTATTATTGCCTCTATGCACTAATAACTGAGTTTGAATTAGACTGACCCGTGTATTATTTTCTTTTGAATGTAATACTCGGGTCAGACCCAGTATTTTACAGCTTCAAGATTTTCAGGCCGCGAAGTTAGAGAGAGTTGGGGAAAATGCTTCACTTTAGCTTTTCGGGGATTTATTTTTGTACTTTAAAGAAATATTCCGCTGTATAAATTTAATTCATTGTACAAACTCTGATATATGTAAGAAAATTCATTATGTGAAATATAATTATTCTGTGTTTCTAAGGCTGATTCTGTTTATACTCTATAAACTGAATAACAATCCGTCATTTTGAACATTTCAAGTTGGTTTAATTACCGACTAGGGGCGGTCAGAAGGGCGGGTCGTTAGAAAAAGTGTTATCAGAGCTTTGGTTTATACAAAGCTCATTTTATGATGTTTAATATGAATAGTTACTAGAATCACTTTAAAGAAAACGTTTTTGAAATTTAAAGAAGTATAAAATTGTTTTCTTTTGAAAAATAAAGGTATTTTAAAAATTCAAATTATTTTCGGAAACTCACCTCTCTAAATTTAGGTTTGCGATAGTTTCTCTTCGATAAGGTCTCCTTAGATTTGAGTTCCGATCATTCAAAAAAACCCATTATCGAATTGCTGAGATTTATGAAAAATAAAATGTAAGTTAAGTGAATTAATGAATTGGTTCAAATCAAATATTTTGAATATCTCCCAAGTAATAATTGGAAAATAAAATGACATGTCAATTTAGTTATAGCCAAGGGGATCATTGAACTATAACTTGGGAATTTGATTCTGAATTCTTTTGAAAATTGATTTCAAATGTTTTGAAAAATGATTTAGTAAATAAATGGATTATAAGTACTTAACTTATAAATGGACTTTTGGTATATAATTGAGTTATATAAATTGAATTGAATTAATAAAGGAGATTTTGTAACGGCCCGCTATTTTGGACTATTCGCATCCGCACATGTCGGACTTGAATAATTCAAAATACCGAATTGTTAATTTAAATTTGGCAAAACTCAGATATACAGTAAATAAATAATCACAGATCACAGACACAGAGTAATAATATGCAGCGGAAGTAAAATTAATAGTAGTTCATGAAGCTACTATATATATAACAGAGTTAAATAAGTTACAACAAAATTCTCGAATACAATAGTCAATACAAGAATCAGAATACACACTGGAATCAACTGATCGTCTGAAAGCTGGATAGATAGCTGGATCTCCAAGCGCAGCTCCAACTCCAAAGGTGAGCCCCGAATACGGGTACACTCAGTCTGACCCGAGCGTAAAGCAAAACACAAAACACTCGAGTCAGGATTAATATTCTCATATCAATAAATCCAACTCAAGTGAAAAAGCAATCGAAATACAGGTAACTCAAAGGATGTTGGAATCACCATCCTCTAAGGATCCGTTAAACTATCTACTATTTAGTAATATACGCTAAATAGATAATGTCTATCAGTAATATAAGATATCAAAATAGTGTTAAGGCGTTACCATTATCCCCCTTAACACATTTTTATACAAGCATCATAGTCTATACAGCATTGTAAACTCCACCGTAAACTAGTGGGATATCAGGGAGTACTCCATAGGTATAACACAAAACAAATTCGTAGTGGTCGCGTATATCGGGATACAAGTATGACAAGGCACATGAGGCAATACCCAAGGTAGTGAAACTACCGTTCGCCTGATCCGGACTGGTGAGAACGCACCGCCGCAGCGATCGCAACACCGCGAAACAACACTCCTGAAAAGTACGAGGGTGCACCAATCGATAACAAGTAATGAGTAGTAGTTACGAAGAAGTGTGTTCGCTCGAGGTGGCTAACCCCATTTGGCCCTGCACGGCTCCTGATTTTAGTCATTTCCAATTTGACACAAGTGTCAAGGCTATCCACTATCGTTCACTTTCTTCAGTCAGCACGTACATCATTCCAACCACTTCATTCTGGATCATCACTCCGCATATAGTTATTAAAGTGGTTTTCGGTTTAGATAGAGAGTATATCCATAACCGATTCCGGTTTCTTTAATAACTTTCATAATTATTACACCGATTGGTCGTTTAATATAATTCAAACCAAATCAATTTCAATTTCAATTTCAATTCGTAAATCAACATTTCGTTTGTCTTCTAAATCAATTTCTAAAATTTACGTTCAAAATTTCCAAATTATCATTTCAAGGTCTTACAATTCAATTTCAATTTTATTTAAACCATTCCAATATTGATTCAAGTTCATATATAAGTTATATTCCGAAAATCATTTAAATGATTAAATTCAACATTCAAACTAATTTAAATTCATTTATCGACTTCATTCGTTAAGTTACTTTATTATTCAAAACAATTTCACTTAATTCCCAATTCATTAAGTCAATTACTTAAGTTCATTTTCATTTTATCAAAACTTCAAATTCACTAAATTAGATTTGTTAAATCAATTCTCAAAATTACAAGTCTTACATTAATTTCAATAAATCACATTTTATTTCTTGTTAAAGAAATTCAATTTCGTTCATTTACTTACTTAGTTACAAATCCCAAACTCAGTCAACAAAACTAACTTTCACATGTTCGAGAAGTTCAATTTCACTTATTTACTTATTTAAATATTTTTCCAAACTTCATAAATAAAGCAACTCCATTTCATTTGTTAATGAAGATCAAATTCACTTAAACGAAAGTTCGATTTTCTCTTATGAAAGAATTCAAATTTTTATTCAATTATCAAATAATTATATCTCATTCAATTATTAAATAATTTCAATCTTAATTATTAATAATTTCAAAACTTAATAATTACAAACTTGATTATAAATTCAAACTTAATTATTAACTCATTTCCACTTAATTATGAATTCAAACTTAATTATCAAATCATTTCAACTTCATTATAAATTCAACTTAATAATTTCAAACTTAATTATAATTTCAAACTTAATTATAATTTCAAATTCAATTATTAAATGATTTCAAACTCAGTTATTACTAATTCCAAATTACTTATTAATAATTCCAAATTTAATTATTAAATAATTAAATTTCAAACAACGTTCTTTCATCATTTACTACGTTAATATTTGTTTCAGATTTCAATATTTACATTTTCCTTTCAAAATTTCAAATTCCAACTTCATTTCAAAACTTATTCTTTGCTCGAATAAAATCATTGTTTTATTTTTAAATCAAATTATTGACCAATCGGATTTTATTTAATTCTCTATTCTAAGTCAAGTTCATTTTCGGTATTTATCATTTCAACCCGATTCCAATTCTAATTCAAAATTAAACATAACAAAAGGAACTTGCAGTGTGATAACTGGGATGATGTCAAAGTAAATAAACAAGCAACAACAAACAAACACAATCCAATAATCAATTCAAATAATCCCGAAATAATCGTATTAATTCACATTTGTTGTTTGTGCAAATTAATATAATTATTTCTAGAATCTACACTATCATTTCATGTAGATTAAAGACTATTACATTACGGTTTTTCACTTGTAGTTAAATTTCAATTTCAGTTTCATCGATTTAAACAACATACATTAAATGGTTCAAGGTGTAATTAATCAAATCCTACGCGTCAATCAATTTAACATTTAAAGGGGTCATATTATACAAATTTAACTAAACAAATTCAACACATATGTCGATTCAAATTTTAACTATTCTACGTCAAATTCAATTGCATAATATTTATCACTTTATACACTACAATTTAACATCCAATATAAACAACAAACAATCAATCAATTATCAATCAAACTGGATTATTATTGCATACATAACATATAACAGTGTCAGATGTCAAAGGTGAACTGATACAGGTAATAACAGTGTACATAACTAACAACAGGTATATTTCAATTGTTGTTTCAATTGAAATCAGATCAAATAAATAAAAGAATATTAATCGTGAGTGATTGCTCACCTTTCGAGACTAGAGAAAATAGGAGCTGGCACGGATACGCACACTGATATGGACACTGAAATGGAGTTACAAATCCAAGCATGATTCTCAGAACAAAGTAAGATTGGCACGAATCGACGAGCAAAACTGTTAAATAGGAATTGCCGAAATCAAATCAAAACATTCAACATAGCAACAATTACAAAACATGTCCTACGTCAAAGTTTAACAATATAATTCTATGTGCTACCGAGATCGAAATGGTCTGAAATTTGGTATGAATAAAGATCAAAACTTGTATTTCAAAACTGAAAAGAATCACTTGATTCCGACGTCAGACGGAGGAGATACGATGCGTCAAACATGAACACAGGTCATGTTTGCAGCAGTGTAAAATAATTTTAAGTACAAAAGAACAGCTGCCTGTGTCAAACTTCTAGATCCTCGACCACTAATCAAACGATGTCGGATTTTGCTTAAATTTGACATGCATAAACTAGGTAACTTTGACTCTTTTATAAAAATAGAATCAACCCATTCCGATAAAACATGAGTGAGATATGACATCGTGAAATGAAGTCTAACTGTTGTTCAGAAAAAAAAAACAAATATAAACTTATATTTCAAAACCCGCATATATATATATACATACAATACAATAGTAATGTACAGGTTCGAACATATTAATATATATACATCACTATATTATAAAGTTTGTACATATATGCAATGCAGTCTAATGTAAACATATGCTTTGTTAGAAACTTCATAAACTAATACATAATTATATACACTTACGTGTATAATAGCCTGGTGCCCAAAGCATGAAACAAATGGCCTAGCTATATGTAGAATGTAACTTACACTATAAACATAAAAGCTTTGAATAATGCATACAGTAGACTCATGTATGCACGCATGCATGTTAAAAATATGTACTGACACATACAACCCGACATATATAACCAACATATAATAAAACGTATAAACTAAATTTTCAAGCCAATATAATCATATATATATATATATATATATATATATATATATATATATATAAAATACAACCTGAAAATATGTGACAAAACATATACTCATATGCTTTTAAACGTATATAAGCCTGTAACAATAATTCTTATACTCATGTTACTAACAACAAATTATAGAAACTCATATGTATAAGTCAATACGAATCAGAGAATATGCACACATATATATTTGTACTCATATATTCTTTCGAACATATTATATATATACATATAAATAACAGTAATTGCAACTTTAAACTACCCAAATATCTAAAAAATCGACAATTTATAAAACAAAGACTGACATATAAATGAAAATTTTCAAACAACCAACTCTCACTGAACAGTGAACAACTTATATAAGATATATGTGTACTTACAAAAATATATAAGAAAGACATATGCAGACCAACATTCAGACCACAAAATAAAATATACATATTTAAAACATATGCGTTTTACATACAGGCGCATATATGAATATATAACATATATTAAATGAAGCCCATACCATATCTCTATTCTCGAGTTGTAAGGCAAGAAAAGGCTGAGCTAGGCTGCGCGAGTGAAGGGAAAGAGATGAGGAGACGCATTGATCAGAGGCAGAGGTGAAAGGCGGCTGTTGTTTCAGGGACGAGCGCGGCAATTAAGTGGGCAGGCTCCGCTGTGTTTTGATCCAAGGAAGGCTCACGGCTATAAGCTGATGGGTAGAGGAGCGAAGTGAAAGTTGGTGGATCCGGGTGCGGTAGAGAGTGGGAAGAGGGGGAGCGGGTTCAGGTGACTGGCCGCGAGTGGCGGGTGCGGAGGGTGGTGCTCGGCCGTGTGATGCACCAGTAGCCGAAGTGGTGTCGGAGGGAATTTCGGCATGGGTAAACGGTTTATAGAGTGGCCACGGTGGTTTGAGGAAACGAGGCGAGCAACCCATCAGGTGGAAGAAGAAAATAATTGGAACATGCAAAAGGAGTAGTGAGGCCATCCTAGCACAAGCACTATCATGCAATGCAAAATGAAATAGGGCAATGCAAAAAACAACAGGCATACAGCTCCTTTTTTTTAGAGAGGGAACGTAACATAGAGGAGACGAGTGGGGATAAGAATAGGAATGAAACCGGTTGTAACAGAGAAGAAGCAAATGCCACTATAACATATGAATTAGCAAATGCATTTATGTTGGAAATGAGGAACAGACACATAAATTTGACTAGGCAATTGCCTTTCTGGGAAATAGTAATAGTCAATATGGCTATTAGTTTGAGTTGAGGCAAACGAATGGACCAGGAGAGTAACAGAGATCGAACACCGAACCGATACGATGGGCGTTTCGCAGATTACACCGCACACCGGGCTTCTAAGTAGACAAACGAATATACCACTGAGATCGGTACGATGAGACGGCCAAAACGGTATACGGGTATCAGTGGTACGATTGGATTATAAAAATTCGAAATTTTTACCAGCGGAAAATGCGTAAAAATCGCAGAAAATTAAGATCGATGGAGCCAAAGATGTCCGAACTTGGAAAAACGACAAACTGACAACTTGCTCAAAAGATGGTTTAGAATTTTTCTATGTAAAAATATTTTGGTTTTGAAAACGTTTTATTTTCATCGCTTTTTAACTGATTAAATTGAAGTAAATTTACGCGCGAAATAAACTTTCATATTTTTGGACGAAAATTTACCCATTGCTATGTTTAACTGGACGCATTCCAAATATCAAATTTTTATTTCAAAATTTTATCGTTTTTAAAAATTTCCACAAAAATTTCAATTAAATACGTTACTAAAACCGTTAAAATTTACGGGTCATTACAGATTTATAAATCAAAGTTTTATAAATAGAAATGGAATTTATAAAGATTATTTATAAATTTGAAACCAATTGAATTTGATAAATGAAACATAGAAGTTATTAAAGGAGATATATTCGTGATTTTGGACAACGAATTATCCTTTAAGTTAAATATTGTGATAGTAAATGTTGGTTGGGAATTTTATCTACGATTTTGGACAGTGAATAATCTTTTAAATAAAAAGTGTAGAAATACTGAATTGGGTAAATAAGTATATTCACGATTTTGGACAGTGAATATATTATTAAATAAAACGAATATGTTTTAGGGAAGTGATATTATGAAATGAAGTTAATTGTTTTAAAAGATGTTTTAAAATGCATTAAGTATCGAATGCATAGATTTCAACATTCATTGTTGAAATAGACGTTTTCGAGAAATAAGGAAATGGTGGGCTATAACACTGTTGTTATAGTAAATGGTTTCCGAAAAAAAATGTTTTATATAGTATTGGGATTTATATATCTATCTTAAATTCGAATCCCTATACTAGTGATTTTGGGTCGTCGTAACAATGTTTTATGCAACATTCGTTTTGACTCAAATAAATGTGTTTAAAAGAACGCTTTCCTTAAAGAATGGAATATATACTTGATTATGATTTAAGTATATTGAAAATTTTCCAAGTGTTGAAAATAAATGGATTTGTGAATTACTTATTATTAAATAAGTATGGAAATGTTTTCCAATATGAAATGAAAGTTTTGAAGTTCTATCTTTTAAAGATAAATTGAAAAATGAATATTTGAAATTTGTTTCAAATGTTTAAGTGTGGAAAATTATATATATCTTGTAAAGATATTTTTGGAAAATTTGGACAATTAGTTCAACTTGAAATTTTTCAAAAAGACTGAATCCTGAGTTAAATTTAGTTTAACTTCGATACCAAAAACAATATAAGTTGAGCTTTGAATTTTGGATAGTTGATTTGAATTGTATGTCTAACATTGAGAATTGATGACATAGCAATTGATCTCTATTAAAAATATATCTGTGGTGGCGGAGAATTTATTCTTTTAGCTTAACACCCTTCTCTGAGACATACGAGCTTAGAGGTTATATATCGGTAGACATCAATTATGTGTTGAGAATTGATGATGTAACGTGAAATCCAAATCGAATGTGAAGTCGATAATGAAATGGATTATGAATGTGAATTGGGTTTGAGATAACCTTAAATTTTCAAATCGATTTAGAGGAAATTTTAAACGAGATGGAAAATTTAGAAATCCTCTATTTGTTATGGGTATGGGATATTGTGGTTTTCAGAACTTATATATGTGAATGTAATAATTCGAAAACCATCAGTTTGGAAAGTCATTATTATGAAAATCCTATGCAAGTCTACATAGGTATGATATGTATAAAATGTGAAATGAAGTACTATATGTATATGACATATGTTTTCTAAACTGAGGATATGGAAAAGTACCTTCCATTTAAAATTTGTGAAGGTGATTGGAACTCGGTGTGAGTGTCCATTTGAAAATCGTAGCTACGTAGAATTTCCATAAGTTGGAATGTCCATTTGGAATAGAATCCCTCATGATGGATCATCGTGATGGGATCATGTGAATTGATGAT
This sequence comes from Allium cepa, assembly GCA_030765085.1. Taxonomy (NCBI): domain Eukaryota; kingdom Viridiplantae; phylum Streptophyta; class Magnoliopsida; order Asparagales; family Amaryllidaceae; genus Allium; species Allium cepa. Next base: position 781,061,303 of record CM060934.1, read on the forward strand.
GTATGCTAGCGTAATTCGTGGGGCGTGATGCCTACAGTTACAAGCGTTTCCACTGGGATAGTGGCGCAACCGCCGCGTAAACTGCGATCTAGAGGCCAAAGCGTAATTTGAGGGGCGAGATGCCTACGGTCACAAGCGATTCTACTGGGATAGTAGCGTAACCGCCGTGTGAACCGCGATCTATGGCAACAACCATGGCGAAATTCAAGAGATGTGAAATCTACATATTATAAGCGATTCTACTGGGATAGTAGCGTAACCGCTGGGTAAAATGTGATCCATGGGGGAACGTGCTTTCCATATCCATTTTTAAAATAATTTTTAGAAGTATTTTCACTGGGAGTTGAAGCAAGTATATTTAGTACTTGGGGATTTTTAGTCCTACGCCTGGCCAGCGTATGCCTAATGTCTGTAAGAACGACAATAGACTTGTTAAATTTCAAATTAGCAAGTATTTTCAAAACTTTAGGTAGCAAATCAATAGTCTGAAATTAAAATTACATAATTCCAACCTAATTGAATTAAGGAAGAAGATCTTTTAAAATATCTTGAAAGTCCACAGCTTTGAAAAAATATATGATATGCAAATCTCTAGCATGAAGAATTTCAAGTTAAATTTGAGTTTTGTAAGTCAAAATTTTTGATAAAAGACTTTTGTGTCTTGATTGTAGAAATCAATGGATAAAGGAGATAATGAACAAAGATAGCGAGATAAAACAAATGGAATGAATCCTATATTTATTAATAAGTTTAGAACTTGGTAAAATTGTGTAGGGTATAAATATCGGTGAGATTTTAACAATCGTTTTTCCTAACTTATAATTTCGGGACAAAATTCTTTTAAGAGGGGAAAATTGTAAAAAACCTGAATTTTGAACAATTTAAATTGAAAATATTTAATTAATTTTAAATATTTGAATGATGGTTTAGTTTGAATTCCCAATATAACTATGAAATTGGCGATTAAATTTTAGAATTTAATCTATTGAAAGTTGAATTGAAATTTGAATTTGACTTTGGGGTTTGAAATTGAACATTAAATTTGTATATAAAATTCGAACTAATGACTTAGAAAAAATAGTTTGGATTTACGAATTATTTTTATGTAAATTTATAGATTGATGGTTAGTTTTAATAACATTTTTCTTTAACTTAAATAAAATGGAATAAATTTTATCAATACAAAATATAAGTATAAAATCTAATTGTAAAACATGTTAATATAAATTGATGTTTGATAGTTGAACTTCAAAACGTTTATATATCTATGAAGCTTAATAAAGAAAATAAATGAAAAAAAAATGAATTGAAAAAAATAAATAAAATATATATATGATAAAATAATATGCTTTATTCTTTTCACCAGCACCCTAAAACCATGCAACTTTCAAAGCATGGCCGATATCTTTTCACCAGCATGTTTTCCTCTCCTAAAATCATGCCTTCACTCATGCCGTAACCCATGCCTAAAATCACGTCCCTCCCTTCTCTTCTATATTCAATAACCCTACACAATTTCAAAACCATTCAACCGAAAGAAAATTAAAAATGGCGGCCACGAATCCTCTTTCGTCCCTCTAAATCAAATTAGGGTTTTCGCTCGTCTTCGCCTCGTTCGCGGCCGCGTCAGGTGAAAGGTGAGTGAATCTTTTCCTCACATCTAATTCAAACAATTGATGATTTCGTACTTCTGCATTGTGATGATTTTTGTTGTGATGATTTTTGCTGTGATGATTTTGTTTATATAGGGTTTGAATCCCTGTTTTCTCGTTCGTATAAAAAAAATTGGGCTTCGGCCATTTGATTTTGTTTTAATTTGACATTGCTTCAATTTTGGCCATTATAATTCTGACCTTGCTTCAAAGTATGGCTTTCTTTGATGTTGGGATCGACACTGTCTTTGTGGCTTTGTTCGAACTAACTATTTAAGTTGAAAATGGATATGTTTGATTTTTATTTTTCCGTCCCTACCTTGGCTCACTGATTTGTAACCTGTGCTAGTGCCTTGAAATATGACATAAAATCTTTTGTATAATTAGCATACGTTTCTGTCATTCTATCCTTGTTTATTTTTGTTGCCTTCACCCAAAACCTCCATGTGGTGGCTGCAGTTATGGTTGCAGTTTGCCCTTAAGTTCAAAGTGGGGCTGCAGTTCATTTTTATAAAAATCTTGCACTTGTTGAAGTGTGCAAGTAATGAGTTGTTTGGGAATTATTTTTCTTGAGTTTACTTGAGTATATGCAAAACAGTTGCATTTCGACCCTGCCATGTTGCATGGGTTTTGGTGTGGCAACTGCGTTGAGTCACTGACTTGACCTTTGCATTTTTGTTAATGGTTTGGCTTTGCAGCTTCATTTTATTGCAGTGAGTAACATCACTTAATAACAAATTTAAACGTATAATTCTGATGCATATATGTATGTGAATGAATGTGTTTATATCTTTATATATGAATGCCTTATGAATAATGAATAATATGTGAGTGCAGGTTGTATATCATACACCCCTCTGTTTTAAGTTTTCTCGATACAATGTTTGATTTAAAAATCATTCCCTATTGATATACTGATTTGTTTTGAGCTTAGTGTTAAGACAATATTGGTTGTTATATTCTAAACTAAAGAGTAAACATATATTAAGTTAAAAACAGTTAGTTAATAACTCTGAAAATTTAAGAACTGTTTTAAATTTTTAAACCAACGTTTGACCTGAGTTTTCTAAACAAAGTTTCAAATATAAATACAAGTCTCTATTATGTAGAAGTCACTATGCACTGGTCCATTGTTTTAGTGAAGTCTGACTTAGTTGGTTGCGAGGTTGCCATTGATTTAATTCCATCCTGTCTGTTCATTTTCTTGCATCACTGGGTGGCACTTGCTATCCAATTAACATGTGCATTTCCTTCATATGGTCTGTGCACTGTGTAGCCACATGATCATATATATGTGTCGCTGGTTATACTTGTGGACTGGTCTTCATTTGCATTGTGCAGTAGCTTGAACATTGAGCTTGTTGTATTGGTTATCTTACTGGACTTGTTGAGTTGTCCCTGTTGTCACTTTAATTTGGACTGCACATATGAAGGGGTCACTGACCTGATTTGTATGTTGGTTAGCTTCACTCGACTTTGTTAAGCATGTCTTTGTTGTTCCCCAGATTTGGTGACTGCAGTTTCATTTGTGCAGTTTGCCTTGGATTCGTTTATGCAGTTGCCCTTGTCGGTTTGCGTTGCATCGATATTTGATTCTTGATTAATTTCGGTTCGTTGATCTTTTGAGTACATCATCACGATAGTGGCAAGGCAGTGCACGCAAGCGTGAACTGCAGCCACACGGCATGGCTTTTATTGATATACTATTTTGTTTTGATTTATGATCTTTTGCATATTTCATTACGGTAGTGGCGAGGCAGTGCACGCAAGCGTGAACTGGAGCCACACAGAGTTGACGTTTTAAATGTGGCGAGGCCGTACACGCGTGCGTGTACTACAGCCCTACTAGATCAGCCATTTTAAATTGATTGATTTCAATTGATGAAATTGTTTTATGTCGCCAATTCAATATATTTTGAATCGTATTTTGATTTGGTTTAAATTTGATGATTTTGTTGTTAAATTGCCGTTTAGGCAAATTTTGATGTTTTTCTAAATTATCTTCATTTAAAATCCATTCATCTATCTTCGTTGATAAATTGAATCTATTGATTTATTGTTTAACACTGTTAAGTGTTATGTTTACCGTTATCCGTTTTCTTTGTTGAAAGGATCGGATAGGTGAATTTATCTTTGACTGTCGTCTAATTGTTGTTGATTATTATTGCCTCTATGCACTAATAACTGAGTTTGAATTAGACTGGCCCGTGTATTATTTTCTTTTGAATGTAATACTCGGGTCAGACCCAGTATTTTACAGCTTGAAGATTTTCAGGCCGCGAAGTTAGAGAGAGTTGGGGAAAATGCTTCACCTTAGCTTTTCGGGGATTTATTTTTGTACTTTAAGGAAATATTCCGCTATATAAATTTAATTCATTGTACAAACTCTGATATATGTAAGAAAATTCATTATGTGAAATATAATTATTCTGTGTTTCTGTGGCTGATTCTGTTTAAACTCTATAAACTGAATAATAATCCGTCATTTTGAACGTTTCAAGTTGGTTTAATTACCGACTAGGGGCGGTCAGAAGGGCGGGTCGTTACAGTAATAAAGCACATACAAATTCTAAAATAAATATTATTACAAACCTCTATGCATATGTACTTTGAAATCAACCATATGCTTGTACTATAACCTTATTAAATATATATATATATATACACACACACACACAGACATGGACCAATATGCAGAGGTCTAAACATATATATAAAGTACAGTAAAAGTTTATACATTAAAGCACGCAAGCATATACATATAAAACTCACATCATTTCAAAATCTAATATATATGCTTATCAATCATTATATGCAGTGGTATAAACAACACTTTAAATAACTTGTCCAAACTTTATACATATAACAACAACTTTTCTCTTTCCAAAACAGCAAACTGTACATATAATAGCTAATAGATCATAGCCTACGTCTTAAAGTATGATATATATATATATATATATATATATATATATATATATATTGGTATAATACTTCTTTTATAAATTAATATATACTTTCTTCCAGAATATATATTATAAATCAACAATTGCTATGAAATAATACAACTGCAAAACTATGAATACTTATATATACATATATATGATTAATGTACCAACTACAGACATATGCAAACCATTATACTTTTTTCTAACACCGATGCATATATCACATTATACTACTGTAAAGAAGATATTTATAACAAACATTGTAACTTACAGGTTATGTAAACTCTTTGAAATAGAAACACATATATATAAAACTGTATAATATAAACAGAATATATAACTTATATATATTTATTTAACTTATATATAACAGTTTATATTATAAACTAACATATTATATATATACATACATACATACATATATATATATATATATATATATATATATATATAAACAAAAAAACAATATATATGTATGTGTGTGTACAATTCCATAAACTGAAGTTATATACGACTGTAAATTTTATATACACGTAAATAAACTAATACACATACTTACTGACACATATATATATATATACACTTTTGCAACTTTGTAAACTGTACAGTATATACTACATATTATAATATAAATAATATAACATACCCATATATAAAAGAGGAGATGATGGTGGTGGTCGGAGAAGATGGTGGTGGTTGTGGCCGAGCTAAACAAGAGGAAGCAAGGAAAAACAAATGCAAAAAAGGTAGAAAGGAAGAAGCCATTACTTATAGATTTTTTTATGGCCGTGAGAAATGAAAGATGAGAAGTAAATTTTTATGTGAAAATGAGTTGGAGGCGGCTAGGGTTAAGGATGCATGGCTAAAATTTTGGAGAAGTTATGGTAGGAAATCAAAAGGGTGGAAAATATAAAGGCAAGAAATCAAATGAAACGTATGCCTATATTAAAACAAGTAACGTAACTTAATTGATTCTTTTCCTATAAATTAAACAAAGATGTATACAAAAGAAGCCTTCATAAAATAAATAAATACAAGAACATTTAATAAATAAATTTTAAAGGAAATGCATTTAAGTCAACAACATATATCTATCTGAAATTTCTTTCCAAGAAATAAATAAGGGATCTAAACACATAACTATTCAATTAATAAATGAATGTCTAAATAAATAAAATAGAAAGATAAGGTGGAGATAGATATTATAAAAACAAGTAAATAATTTTAGGAAAAATAGAAAATAAATAAAGAAAATACTTTATTTAATTGAAACTAGAATTAAAATTTGTAAACAAAATACAACTAACATTGAAAAATTTCAACTACACTTATAAAATGTTTTAAAAATAAAACATATATATACATAACATGTCATGTTACACATGTAAATGTAAATTATAACATGACATGATGAACAAAAATATTATTTATACAAATTAAAATAATCAATTTTGTTAAATAAAACAATTTACATACAACAGTTTAAAAAGCATAACTTTCACAATATTAATCAGATTTCAACGAAACAAAAAGCAATATACTTAGAATATTATTCACTTTCATAAAATAAAGATAAATTTCAAAAGTTCAAATTTTAAACTTTTTAAATTAAAAGTCAAAGTTTGATCGCATTAATAAAAATTCACATTTTTGGAGAATATTCTATTTATTCATGTTTGGAATTATAGTTCACGTACAAATCAAAATTTATATTTAAAGATAACAAAAATTTCATTTTTATAAATAAAATAAATTTTTTAAATCAGAAAATTCAGTTTAAAATAATTTAAATATACAATTAAAACAATCACACAAATACCGGGTTGTTACACATGGAGTAGGAGTGGAGGATGGCCAGATGAGGAGCTCGAAAAACATGGAAAAAGCTTGCGGCCATGGTGAGGGAAATCTGAGCTCAGGTTTAGACTGCTGGATCCGAGGCGGAGAGGGGATGAAGGCCGCTATGGGGTGGTGGCAATGGCCAGGTAAGGCGGCAGTTGACATTGGGGATCGGCTGTTGTTTGAGGCCGAAGGTGGGAAGCGAGTCTAGATGTGGAGGAGGGAAGCTCGTTTCATGGAGGGTGGAGCACTGGGAAGATTTGGGGCAGGTGAAGTGATGACCCAGAGAGGAGAAGATGGAATACGTGCTGAAGCTTGAAGTCTTCACGCATATTATATATTTAATAAAAAAAATTTGTATAACATCTTTCCATTTAGCAATTGAACAGAGAAGAGAACAACAAAAGTAAATTGTACGATGGGAATGGTAAAGGTCAGACATAAGAATTCAAGGAATAGTAATGTCTAATGGCTGATGGTTAATACACCGTGGAATAATGAAAAGTCATATAAACCAAAAGCCTGAATACAGAATCGATATGAAAATCATTTCCGTAGATTTCATTGTCTCCCGTACTCCGAAACACACAAACGAATATACTGTGAAGATCAGCATGACGAGACAATCAAAACGTTGCACAGATATCAATGATAGGATCATCTCATCAAAATTCGATATCGGTACTGATTTGAATTTAAATAAAATTGTACAAGAAAATAAATTTCCATATTATCGGACAAAAATTTACCATTTACTATATTTAAGTAAACGTATTCTAAATATCAAATTTTCATTTCCAAATTCAATTATTTAAAATTTCACAAAAATTCAATTAATTACGTTATTTAAACTATTGAAAATTTACGGGTCGTTACTCTCCATGATGTAATCTTATCAATCATGGTTAACGATATTTTTTCTTTAGTTTACCAGATGCACCGAGCCTTGTTTCTTTGATGTTGGTGTTGCTTGTATGGCATACATGATTTCATTTTCTTTGAACAGGGAGCTAATCTTAATGTCATTACCATGATCAAAGTCAGAATCTTCTAGGTAATCATTTTTTTCTATTTTTTCTTGGTCTTGTTCTTTTTACTAGCTTCGGGAATTTGTTCGTTATTGAGAATTGAATTGATAATAGTTAAGGTAAGGGATTTACTATAACTGGATTATCGAAGTGATGGTTATTAAAGGGTTTGGCTCAATGCTAAAGTGGGTCAGAGCATTAGTAACATGTTTTGACAGTTGTTGGTCAGGATAAGGGAAAGATTACTAGTGGGGGGAGGGATGGTTGGTTCAGAGATGAACAGTGAAGGAGGGGAGGTGATGAAATGAGTTGGTGGAGGGCCAGGAGAAACATAAGGATGGGGAGTGGTAGAATCAATGGTAGATAAAGGTTGGAAGGGGTTCAAATGAGTACGAATTATTTTGCTTGGAAGATAATTTATTTGATTGAGGAGAGATTAGGATGTGTGGAGAGATGTTGGTTGCCGTGTAATGATAGTGGAAGGGAGTGTGCATGTTGTATCAGGTGCAATTGCACATGCACATGCACATGTCACGTTGTTTATTTCCAATGGGCTTGTATTTCCAAGCATATGAGTTTCTTTGTGTGCATGTATATCACAGTCTGGTGCACAAGTTTGGTCTTTTAAATAGCATGGGTGTGGTCCAAGTATCGAAGTAGCGGTTTGGTTAAAAGTATTATAACCTGAAGCATTATTCTTTTTGACATTCTAGGTTGCCTTGTTTTTGTTTTTTTTGAAGTTTTATTTTTCTTTTCTTTGTTTGTCGCTGAGTTCGCTCCTTATTTATTACTTCTGGTGCGATGCTTTTTTGAATTTATTCGGTTTCTGCTCTGTTGTTTCTAGTTTGCAATTTTTTTCACTTTTTTTCATTATATCATCACACTCTAAAGTGGGTGGCCAAACATTTTCAAATAGTGCAAATGAGAGGCTTCCTGTCATATTTAACCTTAACATGTATGTAATCATCCTTTTCTCCAATCTTCAGAAAATCAGGTAATTCTCTGTCTGGTATAATTTCAATAAGGCATTTTTCTTGCTTAAATCTGCTCATTTTCTCAGTTTCCTCATTCATACATATGAACTTTCCAAGATGACGGCAAGCCAATTAACACCAACCAGCGACCAAGTGATTAAGGGTACATTAAAAAAACGTACCAAAATAGGTATAGATTTAACAATGGATCGCATGTTGAAATGAGATGGTTGCCAAGTAGTGATTATAAACATTTTCCCTCTAGTGAAGAGAGGGTTAGATTTAAGTGCTCTATCTCTATCATCATCATCAGTAAACTTGAAAAAGAAATACTATGCATTAGATTTGACAGTGACTGTACCATTATGCTTCCATACTTTTTGGCATGTTGGATGACAGTAGTGTAAGATAAGTTGCCATCAAGGAAGAATCCCACAAGATTTTTTTCCTAGAATTGAGCGCCCGCCTGTTTGACTATGTTAGAGAGAGAAAGAGGCGAGTCAATGTAGTCAAGGTTAAAGTTCGTTGTTGTGTATTTCCCTGCATTGCATGGAAGAGGTTTAAAGAGAGAGGACCAGTTTTTGGGTTGTGGGATGGAGCAAGTAGAAGGAATAGCTGGACGAAGGTCATAAGGTTGGTCAGGAGGCGGAGGAGGATCGGGTGGTAAGGACAACAAGGGGATGACAATGGAAGAAACAATGGAAGCGATGGTGGGAGGGACAGTAGGGTTGGTATGGTGTGACAAGATGGAAGGTAAGGGAGTGTCAAAAGGGAGAGACAAAAAGGACATGAAAAATATTTATTTGAAAGATGATATAATTTTATTTTTTACTTGACTAAATTTAATATATTTACAATAAAATCATCCAATTTCTTTTGTTTATTTTATAGTATAATCTTGTATTTCAAGAATTTCAATGCTTGAATTATTATTTTAATCATTTTTAAAATATACAAACAATCATTTGAACAATTCTTCTTTATAGTTGAGAATAAAAGTTGCCTTTTAAGTTCTCACCACTTTCAAATTTGGCTTTATGAATTTTTTATAACTTAATTGTTTAGCCTTTAAAAGTTAATTTCACAATAATGTCTTGATCAAACACTAAAAAACTAAATATAAATTAAAATTTATATTATCACTAACAATATTGTACTTGAGTTTTATAAGATTATTTGGTATACAAATATTCAATAATTGACATGACACAAACTTGACTGATATAAATTTTATTGCTTTATAAAATAAAAGTACTTGATTCATTTTTATACTTAACAAAACATTCACATGTCGATGTGTATCACACATACTAAACTAACTAGTGATCATCTAATCAACATAAATACAGTTTAATAAATAGTTAGTCAATTTTTGTGATTTTTGTGAATATTGTTTATGCAAGATGTATTTGATGGACGCCAATTTTCATTTAGGCTCTAACAGAATTCCGCTTGAGTTCTAAAGCAAATTTAGTGCCCCATACTTCGCTCCGTTTCAAACAACATAGATTATAATTATTACAATGCTTCTACCGGTTCTCTTTTCTATCGTTTTACATTTAAATATCAAATTTTTCTAAATTTTACAATTATTTACATATTTTTGTCAAGTTGGTTTCTATTATTTTATATGTAAGTTCAGATGCTAGAGTTTTGGTGATTTTAAATAAAATAAAGTTAATAAATATTCATTAATTATTGTAATGAATTTTAAAAAAAAATGATAATTAAATTTGTGCGCCACATTCATACTGACACAAATGGTAGAGCTGATTTTTTTATTATAATCCATACAGTCTAAAATTTTCACAATTATATATGGATTATTACATTGTTCTGCTAATTTTCTCTTCTATGGTTTTACATCTAAATATAAACATTTTTTTTACAATTTTTTTAATTTCTCTTAAGTTTTTTATACCGTTTTACATTGAAGTTCCATGTATTTGAATTAATTAAGTGATCTTATATTTAATTTTTTTAAATAAATTCAATTAAAAAATATATTTATTGATTGATCTAATAAATCATGAAAAAATGATGTTTCAATGTGCATACCACATTCTTACTAACAAAAATGGTAAAAGTAATTTTCCATTCAAGGTCATATAATTTAAAATTTTCATTGTTATATACAAAATTATCTTTAGTTCTCTTGTATTATTCTACATTCAAGTTCATAAAAAAAAATTCTTTCTAAAATTAGTATTTTGGTACAAAGAAATATATACATAATCTTTTTCTTCTAAATTTAGTATTTCATTACAAACAAATATATACATAATTTTTCTTTCTAAAAAGCATATACCATTACAAACATATATGAAATTTACTTTTTTAAAGAATGATATTACAATTATAAAAATGTATGAAATTTACTTTTGTAAAGAATGACATTACAATTAATGAGTGACAAACTTTTGTGGTCTATAATGTTAAAGAATAATAAACATTTTCAAATAGCACGTTTTTGTAAAAAAGTTACATTTTAATTATTCATATTTATAATTTACATAAATTAGTGGACAAAATTTATTGCATATTTTGATTAGAAATATTAATTTTTTATATTTTATTATCTTTTTGTGGAATTGTTAGATACTGTTTGAACTATTGTATTATAAATTAAAATTAAGATATGGAACAACAAGTCAAAAGTCGTATTTTTTTTTACATAATTAAAATGACATATGATTTGTAATATTCCAAGCTTTATTTTCACTTGATATTTCTTTATGTTGTTAAATAATATTTTGTTTATTACTATGATAACATGTTACACTAAGTTTCGATAAATACGTGTTATAAGAACGGTGATTCGTTAGTATTACACTTTTGTTTTTGGGTATTTTTGTCACTCTCTCAAATAACATTTGAAATTCAATCTATATATCATTGATTGTTTAGTCAAATGTATCAAAGTTAATGTTAATTTCAAAATGTACATACAGGAAAATTTATTAATAAAATTCTATAAAAATATTGTTTTGAAAATTAATTAAGAAACCGATTTTCATTTATTTTGCTTAATAAATACCTAATCCTAAAATAATACATACATACATACATACATACATACATACATACATACATATATATATACATATATATATATATATATATATATATATATATATATAAGTTCAATTTATATCTCAGTTCCATCGTATATTACATAATAAACTCCATTCTTCAAAATATTTATAACATTCAAAATTATTTATAATATTATTTTTCTACAATATACCATATGTAATGCAACTATCACTGGCTGGTCAATTAGATAGTTGTAAAGTTGAAGAGTTAAAAACTCCCTTATTAATTCTAAGAATTTCCTCCTCTCTCCTTATTTCTCTATAAGTATTATGTTTTCCTTCCAGTTTATCATTATTCTTACAAATTTTTACAAATTTTCTTAATTATCATTTTATATTTAAATAATAATATTTCATAATTTCTAAAATTATTCGCAAAATTCTCCTAAGTTTTATCATAATATTTGTAACATTCCCATTTTTAGGCCAGATTTAATTTGGTAATTAATATAATTTTTTTGATTAAATTGTGAATAATTTTGAATTTTTCCAAGTTAAATAAGATATTTGTTTGTTTGTTTATATATATGTATGTAAACTTATTATAAATTGAAATTTGGAATTGAAACTCTAAAATAAATATTTTGAGAAATAATTTGAATTTGAAAAATCTAAAATTTAAAACTAATATAAATTTGTTATCTAATTATAATATACATATGTATATATATTTTGATAGTTATATTTTGGAATTTGATATAAATGATTTTCAAAAGTTAAAAATTGAATTCTATAATTAAGAATATATATATATATATATATATGTGTGTGTGTGTGTGTGTGTGTGTGTGTTTATTTATTGATGTATATAATTTTATTTCAAATTATTTCTCTTTAATTTTAGTGATATAAATATAAGAAAAATGTATGAATACAAATATATGAAAACAAAAATGAATAAGAAGCTTTAATATATATATATATATATATATATATTGCTTTAATATATACACACACACATTGTGATTTGAAAGTGATATTTTGATATTTAAGATTAAATATATTACAAAGAAAAATATATGTATGTGTATATGATTATCGATTAGTGTATAAATAAATTTTTAATCATCTCTTTTAAAATACACTTAAACTAATTTTGTAAATATATTAAAAAGTTTAAAAATAAAACATAAAACATAGTCAATATATATAATTAATAAAAACTTAAACCTATGTAAAATATAAGATTTAATAAAATTTAAGTAAGGGGTTTAAAACATAATTTATAAATAAATTAAAGAAAGGGTTTAAACATAAAATATAAGTTTATGACATTTGTAGAATTATAATAACATTGTATTAGGCATTTGTAACTATTTTATCATATAAATCTACAAGTATGATGTTTTAAAATTTCTTTTCATTTTGAGTTTAATAAATTAAATAAAAACAAGGCTATGTATATATCATATCTCCTTCTTTCTCATTTTTTTTCTTTGTTAATATTCAAAACAAAAGAAATTTATAAACCAAAAAAGAAAACTAAAAGAAAATCAAAATCTAAAAACCTGAAAATAAAGATCATCTCAGTATTAATTCAAAGCAAACAATTTGCAGCCTGAAGCTTAAAGCAGATAAAAATTCAAGTTTTAGTTTTTTAAAATCAAGTTGCAAATCAAATTACAATAACACTTTCAAGATCAAGTTCAACCTGAAGCAAAGATTAAAGATTTAACTCAACATAAATTTAAAATTCCCAGTATTCAAATTCGAAATCAAGATTTCCAGCCTGTCCTCTGTTTCTTCAAAAAAAATCTGTGAGTAAACTTCAAACTATTTAAGTTAAATTCATTAATATCTAATTGTGAATGTCATAAGATATGTTCTGCATGAATGTATAGATGTATCCTGAATGGAATTATTGTCGAATTACTGAGTGAACAACTGCATGTCTATATATATATATATATATATATATATATATATATATATTTACAGGCTCTGTTCTTAGATTACAGGCTACCAAACCTGTTTAAAATTCAAGATTTCATCCCATGATCCTTTTCAGACTTAGATGTTTAAACGAAATGTGTTCAAATTAACAAGATCTCGATTCCAAAAATAGTTTCAGGAAAAAATATTTAGTAAATGTTGTAAAAATGATATTACAGTAAGAATCAATTGTACATCAAAAATTGATGATCATGATTTCGTGTTTGGATTCCATAGTCTAGTTCGTACTGCAAATTGATGAATTTTAATAATCAAATCTTGATTTTTAAGTTTAGGAATGAGGGGATTTGGCGAGTTGATTAGAGATTGATTTTTCATCGATTCTCGACGATCAACAAGGAATCAAGCTTTGACTTTGGGTCTGAAGGAAGATGACGTGATGGAGATTAAAGGAAAATTTGTGTTTGGGTTTGTAGATCATCGGAGCGGCGTAACAACATTGATATAGGGTTTTTGCTCGATATCGATTCTCGAGTTCGTGTGACATAGAGTGAGGATCGGGCTCGATCGCATAAGGGGGAATGATGCATGGGACTCAGGCGAAGGTTCAGGCATAAGGTCATGGTCTCCGGTGACCAGAGATAGGAGATATAGGGTGTTTCAGATGATTAGGCTTCACCCTGATGGGTTCAAATTCTTTCGATTTTGATTTCGAGATGGTTATATGATCTGGGTGGTCGAGATGTTAGGGGAGGTCACTAGTGACTTGCGGGTGATCTCAGCGACGTCCAATGATGATTGGAGTGATCGTGCATGTGCACGTGAGCATGGGTGTATCTGGGTTGTTGTAGTGTTTAAAGAAGAATGAGGAATCTCGAAATAAATGATGATTTTTGCTCGGGGAAGAATCGAGGCGGGCTCGGGCCATTTTTGTGGTGTTCCTAGGTTTTTTTTAAAAAATTGTTTTCAGGTTTTAAAATACAACCAGGCTTTGAAAATAAAGAGTATGATCAAGTTTCAAGTATTTATAAGTTTTAAACAATGTAAATGTTTTAATCAAGTCTTTAATAAGAATAAGAATTTTTTTTTAAAAGTCCAAAGCTAAATGAAAATTTGCAAGTTTTCATAAATATGAATTAATAAGTTTTAAAGGTAAAATAAATATGAATTTAATTTTCAAAGTAAGTTTATTTAAAACAAGTTTTAAACAAGTTTTAAAGGTTTAAAATTGAAGTTAAATGTTTTCAAAATTGTTTGGGGTATATAATTAAGTGTTAGGTTAATTAGTGAATGTGATTAATTAAAAAATAATTATTCAGTGTAAGTGATTATGGGATAATCGATTTATGTAATAAATTATGGTATAGTAAATTTATAAAAGTAATTAAGGATAATTACTTAAATGAAAGTGATTAAAGAATAATTACTGAACGAAAGTAGTTATTGGATAATTAATCAGGATAATTAATTAAGATCATTAATTAATGTAATTAATCAATGTAAGCAATTAAAGGTTAATTAATCAAAGGATAATTAATTAAATGGTAATTAATTAAGGGTTAATTAATTATGTAATTAACTTAAGAATGATTTACTAATGGTAATTAATTAAATGGTAATTAATTAAGGGTCAAATAAGTTATGTAATTAACTTAAGAATGATTTATTAATGGTAGTTAATTAAGGGTAATTGATTAAATGGTAATTATTTAAGGGTTAATTAATTATGTAATTAACTTAAGAATGATTTATTAATGGTAATTAATTATGGGTAATTGATTAAATGGTAATTGGTTAAGGGTTAATTAATTATGTAATTAACTCAAGAATGATTTATTAATGGTAATTTATTATGGGTAATTGATTAAATGGTAATAAATTAAGAGTTAATTAATTAATGTAATTAATTAAAGATAATTAATTAAAGGACAATTAAATAATTAAAGGAGATTATTTGATGATTAAGGTTGATTAATTAATAATCAAAGGTTGAATTATTTATTATTAATGGCTAATTAATAAATGATTAAAGGTTAATTTAATTCAGGGTTGTACTTAATTAATGTTAGTTAACCCGGATTAGTAATTTATTCATAAGCGATTAATCTAATTAAATTAATCAGATGATTAATTGATCTTGTTTATAGATGTTTGGATTGTATGAAATGCTTTTGATATCTCTTATTAGTTATATTCTGTGATGTAAATTGTTTGAATTGAGTTGTGTGTGCAATTTATTTATCTATGATGCATTTACATATATATTTGTAACTCTCTGAAGGGAAGATAAGCCTTATAGGATTATACCGCTTATCGATATTGCTCTGCTTGAATCTGTAATGATTGATGATGTTGCACTATTGTGTAAAGTCCGTAGACTACACTATATACACACAAATATGGATTTCACGTGGATTCGGTTAAGTTACAGATATTTGAATTTAATATTATTTTATTCAAAATAATGAAATGGTTTTAAAGTTGAATTTTGAATCCAAAATGGTTTGGAAATGTAATTGGTTAAATATGAAAACTTTTGAAAAGAAAGTTTGGAAAATACTTTGAATATAATATAACTTGTTAGAGTTTTGAAATTTAAATGTTTTGATTTGAATTTGAATTTAAGATTTGAAGTTGAGTTCTATAAATATATGTTTAGAAATTATGGTTTAACAAGTTATATAATGTATTTATATGGGTTTTAAAACATTTTAAATATATTATTTTAGGAATTTGAATTTAACCCAAATACTCTAAAGGTTATAACTTATGCATATTTGATCGTATTTTCCCGAAATGAAAACTCTTTGTTTTCTAATGATAATGGCTTTCAAATAATGAAAGGATTTCTAGTTTTTGTTGAAAGGGTTTCAAATTTGAAATGGAATTGTTTTCAAAGCTATGAATGAATCTTTGTGAAAGATTGGTGAACTTTATTTTCAAATTTAAGAGGATCTTAAAGGTGTATCTTTTGTATAAAAGATTTGAAATGGAAATAGTTTTGAAAGCTATGAATTAAGCTTTCTGACAGATTAGTGAACCTTGGTTTCAAATTGAAGTGGATTTTAAAAGGTTAATCTTTTGTTTTAAAAAGATTTAAGTGGAAATTTGTTTAAACCATTCAAAAGAAAGGTTTTGGGTAATAAGTTGTGACTTAACTAAGATCCCAATATCCATATGTTTTTAAAATTAAGAGCTCATTATTCGATTTAGCTGGGAGAGGTCTTTATGTCATATAACCCATTTCGAATAGTGATACACGAAATGGATAGCATTTGAAGACTAGTGGTGAAGACCGGGTATTCGAAAGCGAAAGGATTACCTATCGAATGTCTCTGCACCAAATGTCCCCAGTATATAGATTTGATCACCCTTTGTGATGGGGAGTCCGGGCATGATTAGGGATTATACGGATTGTAAGGGCTTCTTTCGAAGTGCCTTCGGTTCTGTTCGAACCCGGAACAGACTTGTATGGATGTATGTCTGACGTTACACTTTGAGATGTAGAGCTGGTTTCTATCAAATACATTTCTGTTTGGTGGCGGATAATTTATCCTCTTAGCTTAACACCCTTCTTTGAGACATACGAGCTCAGAGGTTATGTAGTTGATATTTACCAGTGATATATTCCCAATTTGGTAATGTGGCATACGAAGTGCTGCTGATCATTTGTTGATCAAAGCATTGCTTTTGTGAAAAGCGTAGCTTTGTGGACATGACGTCGTCGAACCTCACAACCCAGAAATGATCGAAAGAGAAAGAATGCAGCAAGGTTATGAGGGTCGCGCCCTTTAGGGTATGTCCATTTCCTTCTGGAAAAAGGTAGTATCATGGTATGGAGCCTAGTTATTTAACCTATGTGATTGTTGCAAATTTATTACTTTATGGTTGTTGGTGTTGAGGATTCTCAGATAAAGGTCGGTAAGGACCAGGGGATGGCATACTCGTGTAGTAGTTACCTAGTTACAGAGGTAACTCGGCCTTGTGTTGGCATAGAACCGGTTAGGTTCTTGAGGCGTCCCTCCAGAGGGGTACCCATATGGCCCTGGAAGTTCCTTAGCCTGACAATTTGTTGGAAATCCAAAGAAACAATACGAGCCCTTTATGATTGCAGTTGTATCACCTGCCACCTCAGGTGGTAGCTATAGCATGCATAATATAATGGTACCTATGCAGGCTAAGGTTAATATTATACTTTCAAAATGTTTTCTGCACTATGCACTAATAATAATATCAGAAGGATTTTCGCGTATCAAGCATGTTTGACTATCATAAGGAGAAATCTCTCCCAAATTGCGATTGCATTGTGTGTGTGCCGAGAGGCCTTATGGTAGTTTCATTTTCTAAAAAGCATTGTGGATTTCTTTTATTTCCTTTTTGTTTCTTTTGTTATAGATAAATTGCTTTCGTTTGCTCACACCAGTCCCATGACTGACCTTTTTTAATACTGCGTGATATGGGGTTCTTGCTTGGCGTTTGGTGGCGAACGGGAGACTCTTAACCCTACATGTCCCTGGGGAAGGGTTGGTTAACCGGTTAGGTGAAGAAGTTGAAAGGCTGGCTGTAAAAGCAAGTTCGGGGTACCATTATATGCCATGGCAGGGCTAGGATGGTTGAAAAGCCTACCAGTCGAGGGTGGCCGCTGTCGATGGTTGAAAAGCCTAGACCGTCACACTTGGTATAAGAGCTAAAGATTGAGTAAAAAATTTAGCTCAGGAGTATAACACATTAGGTAACTTATTAGAGATAGGGTTGTAAATGCCCTAGAATGAGTATATCCCTAAGATATCCGTCTGCATGCTTAAGTAAATTCTCTTACTATCCACAGATAGTAAGTATGAGTGCAAGAAGAGGGCGAGGCAAGGGATAGGGGAGTACCAATATAAATGGTCAATACCCTACAACAAAAAGGAAACAATCTTTTCTCTATCAATATCTCTTATTCATTATTTACTTTCAATTCTTTAGTGATTTCGTGGCAGCTCCAGAAAAAAGTTCTAACAGTGGTGATGGCCCTGCGAATCGTATAGATAAGTTCCTATTTCGTATTCCGTTCATCAGTTTTCTATCAACTTTTCGTTTTAACTTTAATCAATTTGAAATTTTAATTGAAATAAATAGGTTAATTAAATATGAAACTAAATTGATACCTATTCTTTGGGGTCTCGATATATATTCTACGAATGGTTAGTTATCCCTTTGGGCTAACCAGTGCCCCTACATATTTTGTAGAACGGATGACCCGAATATTTTGTGAAATATTGAATGAGTTCGTTCTCATAATTATTGATGATATTCTGATTTTGTAAGCCAAATGCAGGATAAATATTCAGTTTGATTTGATAAACCATCTCTCTATCTTTCTATATTCTTTGTTGTCTCCCTGTCTAGCAAATTTTAGGGATGAAATTTTCTTAAGGGGGAATTTGTAACATTCCCACTTTTAGGCTAGATTTAATTTGGTAATTAACATAAATTTTTTCATTAAATTGTGAATAAATTTGAATTTTTCCAAATTAAATAAGATATTTGTTTATTTGTTTATATATATGTATATAAACTTATTCTAAATTGAAATTTGGAATTGAAATTCTAAAATAAATATTTTGAGAAATAATTTGAATTTGAAAAATCTAAAATTTAAAACTAATAAGAATTTGTTTTCTAATTATAATATACATATATAATATATATTTTGATAGTTATATTTTGGAATTTAATATAAATGATTTTCAAAAGTTAAAAGTTAAATTCTATAATTAAGAACTTATATATATATATGTGTGTGTACATAAATATGTGTTTATTTATTTGTATATATAATTGATTTCAAATTATTTCTCTTTAATTTGTATAGATATAAATAATAAGAAAAATGTATGAATACAAAATATATGAAAACAAAAATGAATAAGAAGCTTTAATATATATATATATATATATATTGCTTTAATAAATAAATAAATATATATATACACACACATTGTGATTTGAAAGTGATATTTTGAAATTTAAGAATAAATAAATTTCAAAAAAACAAATATATAGGTGTATAGGATTATCTACTAGTGTATAAATGAATTTTTAATCATCCCTTTTAAAATACACTTAAACTAAGTTTGTAAATATATTAAAAAGTTTAAAAACAAAATATAAAACATAGTTAATATATATAATTAATAAAACTTAAACCTATGTAAAATATAAGACATAATAAAATTTAAGTAAGGGGTTTAAAACATAATTTATAAATAAATTAAAAAAAGGGTTTAAACATTAAATATAAGTTCATGACATTTGTAAAATTATAATAACATTGTATTAGACATTTGTAACTATTTTATCATACAAATCTACAAGTGTCATGTTTTAAAATTTCTTTTCATTTGAGTTTAATAAATGAAATAAAAACAAGGCTATGTATATATTATATCTCCTTCTTTCTCTTTTTTTTCTTTGTTAATATTCAAAACAAAAAAAGTTATAAACCAAAAAAGACAACTAAAAGAAAATCAAAATCTAAAAACTTGAAAATAAAGATCATCCCAGTATTAATTCAAAGCAAACAATTTGCAACCTGAAGCTTAAAGCAGATAAAAATCAAGTTTCAGTTTTTTAAATCAAGTTGCAAATCAAACTACAACAACACTTTCAAGTTCAAGTTCAAGTTCAACCTGAAGTGAAGATTAAAGCTTCAACTCAACATAAATACAAAGTTCCCAGTTTTCAAATTCGAAATCAAGATTTCCAGGCTGTCCTTTATTTCTTTTAAAAAAATTGTGAGTAAAATTTAAACTATTTAAGTTAAATTCATTAATATCTATTTGTGAATGCAATAAAATATGCTCTGCATGAATGTATGATCTATCTTGACTGGAATTATTGTTGAATTACTGAGTGAACAACTGAATGTATGTATGTATGTATATGTATGTATGTATGTGTATATATATATATATATATATATATATATATATATATATATATATATATATATATATATAGAGGCTATGTTCTTAGTTACAGGCTACCAAACCTATTCAAAATTCATGATCTCATCCCATAATCCTTTTTAGGCTTAGATGTTTAAAAGAAATGAGTTCAAATTAATAAGATCTCAATTCTAAAAAGAGTTTCACGAAAAAATATTTAGTAAATATTGTAAAAATGATATACTATAGTAAATATCAAATGTACATCAGAAATTGATGATCATGATTTCGTGTTTGGATCCCATAATCTGGTTCATACTGCAAATTGATGAATTTTAATAATCATATCTTGATTTTTAAGTTTGGGAATGAGGGGATTTGGCGATTTGATCAAAGATCGATTTTTCATTAATTCTGACAATCAACAAGGAATCAAGCTCTGAGTTTGGGTCTAAAGGAAGATGACGTGATGGAGATTGAAGGAAAATTTATGGTTGGGTTTGTAGATCATCGGAGTGGCGTAACAACTTTGATTTAGGGGTTTAATAGCTGTTTTAGTCGACTTTAATTTTCGAGTTCGTGTGACGTCGAGAGAGGATCAGGCTCGATCGTATAAGGAGGAGACGATGCATGGGACTCAGGCGAAGGTTCAGGCATAAGGTCGTGGTCTCCGATGACCAGAGATGGGAGATATGGGACGTTCAGATGATCAGGTTTCGCCCTGATCTGTTCAAATCCTTTCGATTTTGATTTCGAGATTGGTTATATGATCTGGGTGGTCGAGATGTTAGGGGAGGTCACCGGTGACTTGCGGGTGATCTCAGTGACGTCTAGTGATGATTGGAGTGACTGCATGTGCACGCGAGAGTGGCTGTATCTGGGTTGTTGTAATGTTTAAAGAAGAAAGAGGAATCTCGAAGCAAATGATGTTTTTGCTCGGGGAAGAATCGAGGTGGGCTCAGGGTTTTGATAGTTTAGGCTCACGCCATTTTTGTTTTATTCCCAGACTTAAAAAAAATTGTTTTTGGTTTTAAAATATAACCAGGCTTTTAAAATAAAGAGAATGATCAAGTTTCAAGTATTTATAAGTTTTAAACAATGTCAATATTTTAATCAAGTTTTTAATAAGCATAAGAAAAATGTTAAACAAGTTCAAAGCTAATTGAAAATTTACAAGTTTTCATAAATATGAATTAACTAAGTTTTAAAGGTAAAATAAATATGAATTTATTTTTCGAAGTAAATTTATTTAAAACAAGTTTTAAATAAGTTTTAATAGTTTAAAATTGAAGTTAAATGTTTTCACAATTGTTTGGGGTATATAATTAAGTATTAGGTTAATTGTTAAATATGATTAATTAAAAGATAATTAATCAGTGTAAGTGATTATGGGATAATCGATTTATGTAATAAATTATGGTATAATAAATTTATAAAAGTAATTAAGGATAATTACTTAAATAAAAGTGATTAAAGAATAATTACTTAACGGAAGTAGTTATTGGATAATTAATCAGGATAATTAATTAATGTAGGCAATTAAAGGTTAATTAATTAATTAAAGGATAATTGATTAAATGGTAATTAATTAAGGGTAATTAGTTAAATGGTAATTATTAAGGGTTAATTAATTATGTAATTAACTTAAGAATGATTTATTAATGGTAATTAATTAAGGGTAATTAATTAAATGGTAATCGGTTAAGGGTTAATTAATTATGTAATTAACTTAAGAATGATTTATTGATGGCAATTAATTAAGGCTAATTGATTAAATGGTAATTAATTAAGGGTTATTTAATTATGTAATTAACTTAAGAATGATTTATTAATGGTAATTAATTAAGGGTTAATTCATTATGTAATTAACTTAAGAATGATTTATTAATGGTAATTAATTAAGGGCAATTGATTAAATGGTAATTAATAAGGGTTAATTAATTAATGTAGTTACTTAAAGATAGTTAATTAAAGGATAATTAAATAATTCAAGGATGATTATTTGATGATTAAGGTTGATTAATTAATCGTCAAAGGTTGATTTATTTATTATTAAAGGTTAATTAATAAATGATTAAATGTTAATTAAATTAACGGTTGTACTTAATTAATGTTAATTAACCCGGATTAATAATTCATTCATAAGTGATTAATCTGATTAAATTAATTCGATGATTAATTGATCTTATTTATAGATGTTTAGATTGTATAAAATGCTTTGAATTATTTGATATCCTTTATGTGTGATATTCTGTGATGTAAATTGTTTGTATTGAGTTGTGTGTAATTTATTTATTTGTGATGCATTTACATATATATCTGTAACTCTGTGAATGGAAGATAAGCGTTATAGGATTATACCGCTTATTGATATTGCTGTGCTTAAATCTGCAATGATTGATGATGTTGCACTATTGTGTAAAACCCCTGGACTACACTATAGACACACAAATATGGATTTCACGAGGATTCGGTTAAGTCACGGATGTTTGAATTTAATATTATTTTATCTGACGTAGTGAAATGATTTTAAAGTTGAATTTTGAATCCAAAATGGTTTGAAAATGTAATTAGGTTAAATATGAAAACTTTTGGAAAGAAAGTTTTGGAAATTACTTTGAATATAATATAACTTGTTAAAGTTTTGAAATTTAAATGGTTTGATTCGAATTTGAATTCAAGATTTGAAGTTGAGTTCTATAAATATATGTTTAGAAATAATGGTTTAACAAGTTGTATAATATATTTATATAGGTTTTAAAACATTTTAAATATATTATTTTAGGAATTTGAATTTAACCCAAGTTTATACTTTAAAGGTTATAACTTGTGCATATTTGATCGGATTTTCTCGAAATGAAAACTCTTTGTTTTCAAATGATATCTAGTTTTTGTTGAAAGGGTTTCAAATTTGAAATGGAATTGTTTTGAAAGCTATGAATGAATCTTTGTGAAAGATTGGTGAATTTTATTTTCAAATTTAAGAGGATCTTAAAGATGTATCTTTTGTATAAAAGATTTGAAATGGAAATAGCTTTGAAAGTTATGAATTAATCTTTATGAAAGATTGGTGAACCTTGGTTTCAAATTGAAGTGGATCTTAAAAGGTGAATCTTTTGTTTTAAAAAGACTTAAAGTGGAATTTTTTTTAAACAATTCAAAAGAAAGGTTTTGGGTAATAAGTTGCGACTTAAATAAGATCCTAATATCCATATGTTTTCAAAATTAAGCGCTTATTATTCGGTTTAGCCAGGAGAGGACTTTATGTCATATAACCCATTCCCATAGTGATATGATGAAATGGATAGCATTTGAAGACCGGTAGTGATGACCGGGTATTTTCGAAAGCGAAAGGATTACGTGTGAAATGTCTCTGCACCGAATTGCCCCAGTATAGAGATTTGAACGTCCTTTGTGATGGGGAGTCTGGACGTGATTAGGGATTATCCGGATTGCAAGGGCTTTGAAGTGCCTTTGGTTCTATTCGAACCCAGAACAGACTTGTATGGATGTATATCTGACATTACACTTTGAGATGTAGGGCCGGTTTCTATCAAATACATTTCTATTTGGTGGTGGAGAATTTATTCTCTTAGCTTAACACCCTTCTCTGAGACGTACGAGCTCAGAGGTTATGTAGTTGATATTTACCAATGATGTATTCCCAATTTGGTAATGTAGCATATGAAGTGATACTGATCATTTATTGATCGAAGCTTGGCTTTTATGAAAAGCATAGCTTTGTGGATGTGACTTCGTCGAACCTCGCAATTCGGAAATGGTCGAAATAGGAAGAATGCAGCAAGGTTATGAGGGTCGTTCCCTTTAGGGCATGTCTATTTCCTTCTGGAAAAAGGTGGTATCATGGTATGGAGACCAGATATTTAACCTATGTGGTTGCTGCAAATTTATTACTTTGTGGTTGTTGGTGTTGAGGATCATTGGATAAAGGTCGGTAACGACCGGGGGATGGCATACTCGTGTAGTAGTTACCTAGCTACAGAGGTAACCCGGCCTTGTGTTGGCAGAGATCTAGTTAGGTTCTCGAGGCGTCCCTCCAAAGGCGTACCCATGTGGCCTAGGAAGTTCCTTAGCCTGATCATTTGTTGGAAATCCAAAGAAACAATACGAGCCATTTGCGACTGCAGTTGTATAACCTGTCACCTTAAGTGGTTGCTATTGAAGGCATAATATAATGGTACCTATGTTGGCAAATATTAATATTATACTTTCGAAATGTTTTCTGCACTATGCACTAATAATAATATCAAATGGATTTTCGCGTGTCAAGCATGTTTGATTATCATAAGGAGAAATCTCCCCAAATGTGCGATTGCATTGTGTGTGGGCGGAGAGGCCTTATGGTAGTTTCATTTTCTAAAAAGCATGGCAGATTTCCTTTATTTCCCTTTTATTTTATTTGTTAAAGGTAAAAAAAATTCGTTTGTTCACACCAGCCCCATGACTAACCTGGTGTTTATTGTTCCCTTTCTAAACTCTGGGTACCCACAATTTTCCACGCGGCCAGCCTAGAGTCAGTTTTTCAGACAATCAGCTAGTAGATATAGATTGGGTAGCCTTCAGCTTTCTGTTTGGGATTCTTTAGAGTCTTTGGATTTTGGTAATCGCATTGTGCTCCTAGTTTTCTCAAGTTCAGCGCGATGGTGGTTCGAGCTTATAGCTTGGAGATCTTTGGAGCATTGGATTGGGATGTAGTTTGTGGATTCACTCTCTTTTGGAAATCATGATGGAGTTATCTCTTCCGCTATTGTCATGTATCTCTGATTATAATGATATCATTTATATCATATTACTGTATCATTATTGTATCGAATAATGTGTATCAATAAAATCATACATTTTTCTTCCGACATGTTTTTGCATTTAATGTGTTATAAGCTCCGGCGAACCAGATTCGACGTTTGAATCTGCGGCATTCGAATACGGGTGACGTATTTGGATGTCGATTTTCCAAGGTCGAGTCAGGGTCGTCACAATATTTAACATTCTAGTCCATATATTTAAATTAATTAAGTGCTCTAAAATTTGAAATTTTAAAATAAATCCTGCTAGTTCTCTTATATTATTCCAATTCAAGTTTATATATTTATTTCTTTCTACAATTAGTACGTAACTATAAAAAAAAATATACATAAAATTTTTCATTCTAAAACATGTATTATTACAAACATAATCAACATTTTTCTTTTTAAAATTAGTAAATCAAGTGAATTCTTTATCGCTAATAAAATTTATTTTCATTAAGAATGATATTAAATTAACTATAGGCGATGAATAATGTATTATAGCATTTTAGTTAGAATTTTTTTATATTATATTTTATTGGCTTTCTCGGGTAAGTGTTAATTATTTTTTAAAAATATTTTTATTATTAACTAAAAGTATTGAGGTATGAAACGATGGTTTTAAGAACCAAACTATAAATTTTATATAATTAGATAAATTTCTAATGTTGCTTATAATCAACATTTCTTTTAGTTGTTAAATTAATATTTTGCACCACTTAGATAATATAATATACTTATTCTTAATTTTGATATTAAATGCAAGAGTTTTAAATGCATAAGAATATACAAATTCATTACTATTACACATTCATTTTAGGCTTTTTTCATTGTTTTAAATATTATATGAACTTCAGTCAATATATCATTTATCTTTTAAACAAATGTACTAAAAACTAAATGTCAAACTCAAAATTTGTGTATATAATTGTTTATATGTAGAAATTTATAAAAATATTGATTTTGAAATTAAATAATTTTATTTATTTTCTTACCAAGCATTAAATGCTAAAGAATAATAAATCAACATCTAACTCAGTATTATCTTCGAAAGCGACTATTTAAAATTTGTATAAATATAAAAATCATTACTTATATGACAAAAATTAAATACTTAAAATATGTTAGATTAGTATATAATTCAATTATTTTAAAAAATTTACCCATAATAAATATAATTCATTGAAAATATTAGTTTCAAAATAGAAAGAAATAAGCTACAATTTTTTTCAACCAAAGGCAAAATTCAGCTACAGTAGCTGAATTTTGCCTCTGGTTGAAAAAAATTCGTAGCTTATTTCTGTCTATTTTGAAACTGAAACGAAAAAGTTATGGACGATCTCGTTTCAATTTTATCGGATGTCCCCAAGCTGCGATGCCCCACCCCAAGACCCACATTAGTAAAGAGAATTAACGAGTAATTCCGTCTACTAATGCAGAGAATAGGGCTGGTTAAGGGCGACCGAATAGCAATGCACTAGCTAATGACTAAGTATGTCTATGCTCACCATTTTTTTCGCGAATCTCAAGTAGTCGACATATTCAGTGATTAACTAATACGGTACTACACGGCTAACGGATCTATTCAGAACAAAGCACAATAACATCATAACATGTCGCAGAAACAGCAGTCACAGATAATATATACTGATACAAAACCAAACACCCGATGTAATATCGTTCATCACATAATATATTACAACAACATCCATAAAAGAATATATACATGAAGTGGGAATAAAAGGTCCAACAAAAGTGGAGATATCCGAGTCCATAGTCATGAGCCCACAAAAGATAACAAAAACGGATCCAAACATAAATGATAGTCATCCAACCTAACCTGCAACTCGGTCTGACCCGAGTGATAAACACACAGGTCAGGCAACTGAATCTTATCGTTAGAAAGGAAATACGATAAGGTATAAGGGAAACATACATCAAGGGACCAATAATTGATAAGAATGACTAAGGTTGATATCAAGAATTGTCTATCTCTAAGATGGTATAATTCTACACTTACTTGGGTTAATACTGGGGGATTCATGCATATAAAGAAAACATCCAAATATGATTCATGAATAAATAAACTTCTCAAAGTGGTAAATGAAATCCCAAGTATAAAACCATAAAATTGAAATCACCAAAATCCTCAAGAACTCATATTTCGCCTTATTCATCTCTATAAGGCTATGTAAACACATCAAATATGGTGAAATCAAATTTATCTTAACTCAAAAAATAAATCTAAGATTGGCCAATAATTACATGCTAAAGCATGTTGCACGTGTTAAAGTTCACAGACTAGTGCTAGTAATATAGTTAGGTACCCAACAGAGATCTCAGAGGCAACCGAGGTCACCTTTTCCGGATTTCTCAGATTCTCAGATAACCTGAAGGTCATAGCACTAGTAATTCTAGAATGTGTCGCTAACTTTCGGAGAGAAATCCGTAAAGTGTTAACCTGTGTCCCATACCACACGTTCGCACTAAACAGTTTACTAACCGTTAGTCAAATCCACATTAAAATAGAAACTCAGATGTTCACAAAAGTCATATACCTTGTCTCATATCATCTGCATATGGTATAAAATACTAAGCTCAAACTATTCGCAAATCAAGTGAAAAAAAAAACAAATCATCAGAAAACTCATCAACCAAAGCAAACACAACACACAAGACTACATGCAAGTGCTCAAGACAGCGATCTTGCATCAGCTATTTCAACTCTTTAATCACTGAATTTCGGAAAGTGATACAAATGGAAGTTGTCATATTCTTCCTGCAGTTTCCAAAACTTTAAAAATTATAGGATTTGGATAAGAAATGCAAAAGTTATGCACAAAATACTTGCTCAGGTTTGCATAAAACACTGAGTACTCTACAACAACAGGACAACGAGTTTGCAAGTGGTTTTTCAACATTTTAATCAACGAATTTTAGAAAATGATATAAGTAAAGGTTTTCACACTCTTTCAGTTTCCAAAACTTTAAAAATTATAGGATTTGGATAAGAAACGCAAAAGTTATGCACAAAATACTAGCTCAGGTTTGCACAAAACACTGAGTACTCTACAACAACAGTACAGCGAGTTTGCAAGAGGTTTTTCAACATTTTATTCAAAGAATTTCCGAAAGTGATACAAATAAAAGTTGTAGCTATATCTTTAAGCTTTCCGAAATATCTAAAATTATCTAATTTGGCTTAGAAACAAAAAAGTTATGGACGATATCGTTTCAGTTTCAAAATAGACAGAAATAAGGTACGAATTTTTTTCAACCAGAGGCAAAATTCAGCTATTATAAGTTTCATACTTACTGTACTTAGCAAAGGAGACGATTTTTGGCAAGAAGACTTGAGGTTTCAGCGCTCTGGAGCTTCGATTCCACCTATAGAAGCTAGAAGAAAGCCATGCAAACCAAAAAGAGGGGTAAATAAAATTTACAGTACATGAAAAAAATGGATTTCTCCTCAAATTGGAGAGATAAATAGATTAGAGATTACCTTCTCTTTTTTTGGGACTGAAAATCTATCTAATTCGAGCAATAAAATGGAGATTTGGATGAATTCTAAGTTGACGAGGCCATTTGCAAAGCTTCAGGAAGTTTTTTGAGGAAGGAGATGAAAGAAGAAAATGAACTGTACGTTCATTTTCCTGTTTCTCATCCAGAAGCTTCTCTAGGCAATGGGTTTGGGCCAAAAGCAATAGCAATCCAATAAAACTTAATCA
Source organism: Allium cepa (assembly GCA_030765085.1). Taxonomy (NCBI): domain Eukaryota; kingdom Viridiplantae; phylum Streptophyta; class Magnoliopsida; order Asparagales; family Amaryllidaceae; genus Allium; species Allium cepa. Next base: position 781,090,197 of record CM060934.1, read on the forward strand.
AATTTTAGTTTATCAAATTATGTTCATGTCATTATTTAAATCTTCGTAACTTCTCCAATTTAAATCCAAATTTAGCAAACTTGGACTTGTTGGAATCGTCTCTACACCTAGATTCCAAATAAAAATGTAAAAAACCCAAATATTACACTTTTATTATTTATTTTACTAATATTACTAAATTTAACCAATTTCTACACTTTCGCAAAATAAATTGCAATATGATACAAATTGATTAAATATAAACGTATATTAGATTCCAATGAATGTAAGTACATGTTCTAACACTAATAAAATATTTTGCATCATTATTAATCATATTCCCCATGAATAATTATTATATTAACCAATTCTCATATATTTAAATTAATAAAATGGCAATATTGGCAAAGAAAAATCATAATATTGCACACATTATTTATTTTTAATTAAATGTACCCAAAATAGTACATTCAACATTCATGAAATAAAGTAAAACTTTATTTCTCTCATGTTTATCATTTTATTTAGCCCAAGCTAACCCAAATCCATTGTTTACTAAAATAAACAATATTTTCTACTTATTAGTCCAATTAATTCCAATATTAAATTATAACCACGATTATAATCTAATATTCAAGGTAATCTCAAAAACCAGGGTTATTACAGACTCCCTCCCTTAATAAAATTGCGTCCACACAATTTCTAGGGATAAATCTCTAACAACTCACAATACAAACGAATGAAACAAGAAATAACTTGAGATAAATACTCACCTTCGTCAAAAGAAGAAAGAAAATCCGGATATGAACGCTCGATAGATTCTTTGGTTTCCCAAGTGCAATCATTGGGATTATCGGACCATTGAATCTTTACTAAGGGAACGTTCTTGCTTCGAAGGTGTTTCACTTCCGTACCAAGTACTCGAATAGGCTGCTGAGAGGTAGATAAACTCGGTGAGATCTCAAGCTCAATCTGCTCTGATGAATCAATAACAGAATCGGAATCTCGAATGCACTTCCGAAGTTGAGAGACGTGAAAACGTTATGAATACTAGAAAAAAGAGATGGAAGTGACAATCTATAAGAAACGGGACCAATGCGCTCTGTTATCGGAAATGGTCCTATATAACGAAGAGCCAATTTCCCTTTGGAGCTAAAGTGCATCACTCCCTTCATAGGAGATACACTAATGAACACAAGATCACCGCCCGCGAACTCAAGAGGCCTCCTACAATTGTCCGCGTAGGATTTCTGACGGCTCAGTGCCTCTTTCCTTCTCTGTCTAATGAGAGATATCTTCTCCGAAGAATCACGATGGAATCTAGACCGAGTATAAGCTTCTCGACAGATTCTAACCAACAAGATGGAGAACGACACGGTCTACCATAAAGAGCGTCAAACGGTGCCATACCGATACTAGATTGGAGGCTATTATTATACGAGAACTCGACCAATGGAAGGCGATCTTCCCAAGAACCACCGAAATCAAGAATACATACACGGAGAAGGTCTTCAAGAACATGGTTCACCCTCTCAATCTGCCCATCAGACTGGGGATGACAAGTTGTAGAAAGATTAAGCTTTGTACCCAAAGCTTGCTGAAAACTAGTCCAGAAATGACTAGTGAATAAAGGATCACGGTCACAAATAATCGAAGAAGGAACACCTTGTAGCTGTACAACGCATGGGTTACACACTTGTCTCATCTAGTGTAACACCATACAAGAAAACTGTTTATGAATCGGGTATCCCTAAATACTTGTATGGTTCTTAGCGTCAGCTGTTCTGTATTTATTCTATTTTTCTATTGATTCTCACGGGTGTCTTCGTCTGAAGAACCGTATAGTTGTGCCATCTGATTCGGCACTTAGGCGTGACATACTTGATGATTTTCATCGAACTAAGTATAACATTCATCTGGGAAGCAGCAAGATGTATGCGAATATGCATCGCATTTATTATTGGGAAGGCATGAAGCGTGATACTGCAAGTTATGTGAGCAAGTGCATGACTTGTCAGCTTGTCAAGGCCGAGCATCAGCGGCCATCTGGTCTCCTTCAGCCTCTTTAGGTTCCACTGTGGAAGTGGGACCAGGTTTCGATGGACTTCATTGACGGCCTACCTCATTCAAGGTTGGGTCATTCTAGCATTTGGGTTATCGTGGATCATCTTTCTAAATCCGCAAATTTTGTTCCTATTAAGTCTAATAGGAATGCTCCTCTTCTTGCTAAGATTTATATTAAGGAGATTGTACGGTTACATGGTGTTCCTTCTTCGATTATTTGTGACCGTGATCCTCTATTCACTAGTCATTTCTGGACTAGTTTTCAGCAAGCTTTGGGTATAAAGCTTAATCTTTCTACAGCTTATCATCCCCAGTCTGATGGGAAGACTAAGAGGGTGAACCCTGTTCTTGAAGACCTTCTCCGTGTATGTATTCTTGATTTCGGTGGTTCTTGGGAAGATCACCGTCCATTGTTCGAGTTCTCATATAATAATAGCTTCCAATCCAGTATCAGTATGGCAACGTTTGAGGCTCTTTATGGTAGACCGTGTCGTTCTCCATCTTGTTGGTTAGAATCTGGCGAGAAGCTTATACTCGGTCCAGATTCCATTCATGATTCTTCGGAGAAGATATCTCTTATTAGACAGAGAATGAAAGAGGCACAGAGCCGTCAGAAATCCAACACGGACAACCGTAGGAGGACTCTTGAGTTCACGGTCGGTGATCTTGTGTTCATTCATGTATCTCCTATGAAGGGAGTGATGCGCTTTAGCTCCACAGGGAAATTAGGTCCTCGCTATATAGGACCATTTCCGATCACAGAGCGCATTGGTCCCGTTGCTTATAGATTGTCACTTCATCTCTTTTTTCTGGTATTCATAACGTCTTTCACGTCTCTCAGCTTCGGAAGTGCATTCGAAATTCCGATTCTGTTATTGATTCATTAGAGCAGCTTGAGCTTGAGATCTCACCGAGTTTATCTACCTCTCAGCAGCCTATGCGAGTACTTGGTTCGGAAGTGAAATGCCTTCGAAGCAAGAACGTTCCCTTAGTAAAGATTCAATGGTCCGGTAATTCCAATGATTGCACTTGGGAAACCAAAGAATCTAACGAGCGTTCATATCCGGGTTTTCTTTCTTCTTTTGATGAAGGTGAGTATTTATCTCAAGTTATTTCTTGTTTCATTCGTTTGTATTGTGAGTTGTTAGAGATTTATCCTTAGAAATTGCATGGACGCAATTTTATTAAGGGAGGGAGTCTGTAATAACCCTTGTTTTTGAGATTACCTTGAATATTAAATTATAATGGTGATTATAATTTAATATTAGAATTAATTGGACTAATAAGTAGAAAATATTATTTATTTAAGTAAACAATAGATTTGGGTTAGCTTGGGCTAAATAAAATGATAAACATGAGAGAAATAAAGTTTTACTTTATTTCATGAATGTTGAATGAACTTTTTTGGGTACATTTAATTAAAAATTAATAATGTGTGCAATATTATGATTTTTCTTTGCCAATATTGCCATTTTATTAATTTAAATATATGATAATTGGTTAATATAATAATTATTCATGGGGAATATGATTAATAATGATGCAAAATATTTTATTAGTGTTAGAACATGTATTTACATTCATTGGAATGTATTATACATTTATATTTAATCAATTTGTATCAAATTGCAATTTATTTTACAAAAGTGTAGAAATTGGTTAAATTTAGTAATATCAGTAAAATAAATAATAAAATTGTAAAATTTGGGTTTTTTACATTTTTATTTGGAATCTAGGTGTTGAGACGATTCCAACAAGTCCAAGTTTGCAAAATTTGGATTTAAATTGGAGAAGTTATGAAGATTTAAATAAATGACATGAACATAATTTGATAAACTAAAATTTGATTAAGTGTTATTGGGTTGCTATTGCTTTTGGCCCAAACCCATTACCTAGAGAAGCTTCTGGATGAGAAACAGGAAAATGAACGTACAGTTCATTTTCTTCTTTCTTCTCCTTCCTCAGAAAACTTCCTAAAGCTTTGCAAATGGCCTCCTAAACTTAGAATTGATCCAAATCTCCATTTTATTGCTCGAATTAGATAGATTTTCAGTCCAAAAACAAGAGAAGGTAATCTCTAATCTATTTATCTCTCCAATTTGAGGAGAAATCCATTTTTTCATGTACTGTAACTTTTATTTACCCCTCTTTTTGGTTTGCATGGCTTTCTTCTAGCTTCTATAGGTGGAATTGAAGCTCTAGAGCGCTGAAAGCTCAAGTCTTCTTGCCAAAAATCGTCTCCTTTGCTAAGTACGGTAAGTACAAAACTTACAGTAGCTGAATTTTGCCTCTGGTTGAAAAAATTCGTAGCTTATTTCTGTCTATTTTGAAACTGAAACGAGATCGTCCTTAACATTTTCTTTTCTAAGCCAAATTAGATAATTTTAGATGTTTTGAAAAGCTCAGAGATATAGCTACAACTTTTATTTGTATCACTTTTGGAAATTCGTTGACTAAAATGTTGAAAAACCTCTTGCAAACTCGCTGTCCTGTTGTTGTAGAGTACTCAGTGTTTTGTGCAAACCTGAGCTAGTATTTTGTGCCTAACTATTACGTTTCTTATCCAAATCCTATAATTTTTAAAGTTTTCGAAACTGCAGAAAGAATATGACAACTTATGTTTGTATCATTTTCTGAAATTCGATGATTAAAATTTTGAAAAAACTCTTGCAAACTCGCTGTCCTGTTGTTGTAGAGTACTCAGTGTTTTGTGCAAACCTGAGCTAGTATTTTGTGCAAAACTTTTGCGTTTCTTATCCAAATCTTATAATTTTTAAAGTATTTGAAACTGCAGGAAGAATGTGACAACTTTCATCTGTAGTACTTTCTGAAATTCTGTGATTAAAGAGTCGAAATAGCTGATACAAGATCGTTGTCTGGAGCACTTGCATGTAGTCTTGTGTGTTGTATTTGCTTTGGTTGATGAGTTTTCTGATGATTTGTTTTTTTTTCGCTTGATCTGTGAATAGTTTGAGCACAATATTTTATACCATATGCAGATGATATGAGACAAGGTATATGACTTTTGTGAACATCTGAGTTTCTATTTTAATGTGGATTTGACTAACGGTTAGTAAACTGTTTAGTGCGAACGTGTGGTATGGGACACAGGTTAACACTTTACAGATTCCTCTCCGAAAGTTAGGACACATTCTAGAATTACTAGTGCTATGACCTTCGGGTCATCTGAGAATTTGAGAAATCCGAAAAAGGTGACCTCGGTCGCCTCTAAGATCTCTGTTGGGTACCTAACTATATTACTAGCACTAGTCTGAGAACTTTAGCACGTGCAACATGCTTTAGCATGTAATTATTGGCCAATCTGAGATTTATTTTATGAGTTAAAAGAATTTTGATTTCACCATATTTTGATGTGTTTACTTAGCCTTATGGAGATGAATAAGGCGAAATATGAGTTCTTAAAGGATTTTGGTGATTTAAATTTTATGGTTTTATACTTGGGATTCCATTTACCAATTTGAGAATTTTATTTATTCATGAATCATATTTGGATGTTTTCTTTATATGCATGTATCCCCTAGTATTAACCCAAGTAAGTGTAGAATTATACCATCTTAGAGATAGACAATTCTTGATATCAACCTTAGTCATTCTTATCAATTATTGGTCCCTTGATGTATGTTTCCCTTATACCTTATCGTATTTCCTTTCTAACGATAAGATTCAGTTGCCTAACCCGTGTGTTTATCACTCGGGTCAGACTGAGTTGCAGGTTTGGTTGGATGACTGTCATTTATGTTTGGATCCGTTTTGCTAACTTTTGTGGGCTCATGACTATGGACTCGGATATCTCCACTTTTGTTGGACCTTTTATTTCCACTTCATGTATATTTTCTTTTATGGATGTTGTTGTAATATATTATGTGATGAACGATATTACATCGGGTGTTTGATTTTGTATCAGTATATATTATCTATGACTGCTGTTTCTGTGACATGTTATGATGTTATTGTGCTTTGTTCTGAATAGATCTGTTAGCCGTGTAGTATCGTATTAGTTAATCACTGAGTATGTCGACTACTTGGGATTCGTGAAAAAAAATGGTAAGCATCGACATACTTAGTCATTAGCTAGTGCATTCCTATTCGGTCGCCCTCAACCAGCCCTATTCTCTGCATTAGTAGACGGAATTACTCGTTAATTCTCTTTACTAATGTGGGTCTCGGGGGGGGGGGGGGGGGCGTCATAGCTCCGTATGATTCTTTTGAGGCTTTTTCTAAGTATGGGTTAGAATTCATTAGTACACCATACAAGAAGAAGCTTAAGTTTGTTTCCGGACTTAAGAAATATTTGAAGAAGTCCTTAATGCTCCAAATCAAGCTTCCCATCGAAGAGTTGGTTGATTCTGCTCTCCATCTCGAGGCAGTCGAGAACGAGAAGTAGAGTGACGAAGAAGTTGGTATTCAGTCTAATCCTAAGAAGAAGAGATTTCCTTTTCGCAAGCCTAGATTCCCTCATTCGAAGAAGAAGAAGCAAGGTGGATTGTCTTCTTCACAATCCCAAGCTCCTTCTCAGTCTAAGCCTTTTGCATGCTACAACTGTGGTTCTCCTGACCATCCTGCCCGTGATTGCCCAAAGCCTAAGAGATGCAGCTATTGCAAGACCGAAGGACATATGACTTTTTCTTGTCCTAAGAAGAACAAAGGTTCTCGTCCGAGGAAACTTAATGTAGCAGCTTCTAGTGATGCATCTCAGCCGAAAGGTACTATTCCTTCTATTCTTGAAGGTTCCATTCTATTTCATGATCGATCGATTAGAGTGCTCTTTAATACGGGTGCATCACACTCATTCGTGTCAAAGGAACTCGTGGATGCTTGTTTTTTAGATGTTTCATGCTCGCTTACTTCTTTACGGGTTGCTAATCCTGTCGGTGGGTTCACAACCCTTACTTTATTTTGTGAGGATGTTGAGGTTATGCTTTGTGGGTTTTCTTTCAGTGCGAATCTGCACGTGATTCCATCGCTTGGTTTTGATATGATCTTTGGTATGGACTGGCTAGTTCGATATGAGACCAGGATTCTTTTTTCTGATAGAGTTATTTATCTTCGATATCCAGATTCTTCTTCCCAGTTATCTCTTGTAATTCGCGACTCAGATTGTGGTTCTCTAGCTACCTTATATGCTTTTTATTCTCAAGATGACGATGATGATATTTCTCGTATTCCGATAGTTTGTGACTTCGCTAATATTTTTGAGCCAGTTTCGGGTTTGCCACCCAAGCGGGCCATAGAGTTTCGTATTGACCTCATTCCTGGTGCGCAACCGTTAGTCGTTCTCCCATGAGGATGTCTACTAAGGAGAATGAGGAACTTAAGAAGCAACTCATTGAACTCGAAGCTAAACACTTCATTCGATCTAGTTCTTCACCGTGGCGTGCCGAGGTGGTATTCGTGAAGAAGTCCGATGGTACTCTTAGGCTTTGCATCGACTATCGTAAGCTTAATGAGTTAACCATCAAGAATCGCTATCCCTTGCCTCGTATTGATGACATGTTTGATCAGTTGAATGGTGCAAATGTCTTTTCTCAACTGGACCTTGCCACAGGTTTTCACCAACTTCGAGTTACGGATGATAGCATTCCTCTTACAGCTTTCCGCACTCGTTATGGATCTTATAAGTGGCTATTCATGCCATTCGGTTTGACTAACGCTCCTGCTTTCTTCGTTGACCTTATGAATCGGGTATTCCGGGAATATCTCGATAAATTCTTGATTGTATTCATCGATGACATCTTAGTCTATTCCAAATCCGAAAAAGATCATGCTCGACATCTTAGAATTGTCTTGAGTACACACCGCAAACATCAACTCAAGGAAAAGCTTTCTAAGTGTCACTTTTGGGAAAGGCAAGTGAAGTTTTTAGGCCATGTTGTATCTTCCGATGGTATCTCAGTCGATCCTTCCAAGATCGAGGCTATTTAGGATTGGAAGAGGCCTGAGAATGTTCATGAGATTCGTAGTTTTCTAGGATTGGCCGGTTATTACCGCCGCTTTATTAAGGATTTCTCTCGTATCGCTCTTCCTCTTACTAGTCTTACTAGGAAGGGTGTTCGTTATATTTGGTCTGATAAGTGTGAGACTTCCTTCCGGCGATTGAAGGAACTTCTTACTCATGCTTCTGTGCTTGTAGTTCCTGAGGAGAATCAGGATCTCATCATCTATACCGATGCCAGCCTTAGTGGTCTTGGTGCGGTTCTTATGCAGAAGGATCGGGTTGTTGCCTACGCTTCAAGGCAAATATGTCCGAACGAGATTCGGTACGCTACCCATGACTTAGAGCTTGCAGCTATCGTCTTCGCTTTGTAGATGTGGCGTCATTTTCTTTTGGGAGAGCACTTCATTCTTTACACCGATCATAAAACTCTCAAGTATCTCTTTTCGCAGAAAGATCTTAATATGAGGCAACAGCGATGGTTAGAGTTTCTCGCCTCATATGACTTTGATATCGAGTATACCCCTGGCAAGGGTAATCGTGTAGCTGATGCACTTAGTCGTAAGCAATCGGCTGTAGTTTCCTTGATGTTGGCCGAATGGGATATTCTTGAGACCTTATCTTGTTGTGAAATTCGTGATCGAGCCCCATCTTCTGATTCGCCTGCTTTATTATTTAGTATGGAGGCTCGACCATCTCTTCTTGATCGTATCTCTAAGGCTTAGAGGCATGATGATTATACTATGCGCCTCATCCAGTCATATTCATCCGAGTCCCGTGATGATGAGTTGCAGGATTTTTCTATTGATTCTCACGGTTGTCTTCGTCTGAAGAACCGTATAGTTGTGCCTTCTGATTCAGCACTTAGGCGTGACATACTAGATGATTGTCATCGCACTAAGTATACCATTCATCCGGGCAGCAGCAAGATGTATGCGGATATGCATCACATTTATTATTGGGAAGGCATGAAGCGTGATACTGCATATTATGTGAGCAAGTGCATGACTTGTCAGCTTGTCAAGGCCGAGCATCAGCGGCCATCTGGTCTCCTTCAGCCTCTTAAGGTTCCACTATGGAAGTGGGATCAGGTTTCGATGGACTTCATTGACGGCCTACCTCATTCGAGGTTGGGTCATTCTAGCATTTGGGTTATCGTGGATCGTCTTTCTAAATCCGAACATTTTGTTCCAATTAAGTCTAATAGGAATGCTCCTCTTCTTGCTAAGCTTTATATTAAGGAGATTATACGGTTACATGGTGTTCCTTCTTCGATTATTTGTGACCGTGATCCTCTATTCACTAGTCATTTCTGGACTAGTTTTCAGCAAGCTTTGGGTACAAACCTTAATCTTTCTATAGCTTATCATCCCCAGTCTGATGGGCAGACTGAGAGGGTGAACCGTGTTCTTGAAGACCTTCTTCGCGTATGTATTCTTGATTTCGGTGGTTCTTGGGAAGATCACCATCCATTGGTCGAGTTCTCGTATAATAATAGCTTCCAATCCAGTATAGGTATGGCATCGTTTGAGGCTCTTTATGGTAGACCGTGTCGTTCTCCATCTTGTTGGTTATAATCTGGCGAGAAGCTTATACTCGGTCTAGATTCCATTCGTGATTCTTCGGAGAAGATATTTCTCATTAGACAGAGAATTAAAGAGGCACAGAGCCGTCAGAAATCCTACGCGGACAGCCGTAGGAGGCCTCTTGAGTTCACGGTCGGTGATATTGTGTTCATTCGTGTATCTCCTATTAAGGGAGTGATGTGCTTTAGCTCTACAAGGAAATTGGCTCCTCGCAATATAGGACCATTTCCAATCACAGAGCGCATTGGTCCCGTTGCTTATAGATTGTCACTTCCATCTCTTTTTTCTGGTATTCATAACGTCTTTCACGTCTCTCAGCTTCAGAAGTGCATTCGAAATTCTGATTCTATTATTGATTCATCAGAGCAGCTTGAGCTTGAGATCTCACCGAGTTTATCTACCTCTCAGCAGCCTATTCGAGTACTCGGTTCGGAAGTGAAATGCCTTTGAACAAAGAACGTTCCCTAAGTAAAGATTCAATGGTCCGATAATCCCAATGATTGCACTTGGGAAACCAAAGAATCTATCGAGCGTTCATATCCGGATTTTCTTTCTTCTTTTGATGAAGGTGAGTATTTATCTCAAGTTATTTCTTATTTCATTCGTTTGTATTGTGAGTTGTTAGAAATTTATCTCTAGAAATTGCGTGGATGCAATTTTATTAAGGGAGGGAGTCTGTAATAGCCCTGGTTTTTGAGATTACCTTGAATATTAAATTATAATGGCGATTATATTTTAATATTGGAATTAATTGGACTAATAAGTAGAAAATATTGTTTTTTTTAGTAAAAAATGGATTTGGGTTAGCTTGGGCTAAATAAAATTATAAACATGAGAGAAATAAAGTTTTACTTTATTTCATGAATGTTGAATGTACTGTTTTGGGTACATTTAATTAAAAATTAGTAATGTGTGCAATATTATGATTTTTCTTTGCCAATATTGCCATTTTATTAATTTAAATATATGAGAATTAGTTAATATAATAATTATTCATGGGGAATATGATTAATAATGATGCAAAATATTTTATTAGTGTTAGAACATGTATTTACATTCATTGGAATGTAATATACGTTTATATTTAATCGATTTGTATCATATTGCAATTTATTTTGGCAAAAGTGTAGAAATTGGTTAAATTTAGTAATATCAGTAAAATAAATAATAAAAGTGTAAAATTAGGGTTTTTTACATTTTTATTTGGAATCTAGGTGTTGAGACAATTCCAACAAGTTCAAGTTTGCTAAATTTGGATTTAAATTGGAGAAGTTATGAAGATTTAAATAAATGACATGAACATAATTTGATAAACTAAAATTTGATTAAGTGTTATTGGGTTGCTATTGCTTTTGGCACAAACCCATTGCCTAGAGATGCTTTTGGATGAGAAACAGGAAAATGAACGTACAGTTCATTTTCTTCTTCCATCTCCTTCACCAGAAAACTTCCTGAAGCTTTGCAAATGGCCTCCTCAACTTAGAATTCATCCAAATCTCCATTTTATTGCTCGAATTAGATAGATTTTCAGTCCAAAAACATGAGAAGGTAATCCCTAATCTATTTATCTCTCCAATTTGAGGAGAAATCCATTTTTTCATGTAGTGTAACTTTTATTTACCCCTCATTTTGGTTTGCATGGCTTTCTTCTAGCTTCTATCGGCGGAATCGAAGCTCCAAAGCGCTTAAAGCTCAAGTCTTCTTGCCAAAAATCATCTCCTTTGCTAGGTACAGTAAGTATAAAACTTACAGTAGCTGAATTTTGCCTCTGGTTGAAAAAATTCGTAGCTTATTTCTGTCTATTTTGAAACTGAAACGAGATCGTCCATAACTTTTTCGTTTCTAAGCCAAATTAGATAATTTTAGATGTTTCAGAAAGCTTAGAGATATAGCTACAACTTTTATTCGTATCACTTTTGGAAATTCATTGATTAAAATGTTGAAAAACCTCTTGCAAACTCGTTGTCCTGTTGTTGTAGAGTACTCAGTGTTTTGTGCAAACCCGAGCTAGTATTTTGTGCATAACTTTTGGGTTTCTTATCCAAATCCTATAATTTTTAAAGTTTTGGAAACTGCAGAAAGAGTGTGAAAATTTTATTTGTATCGTTTTCAGAAATTCGTTGATTAAAATGTTGAAAACCCTCTTGCAAACTCGTTGTCATGTTGTTGTAGAGTACTCAGTGTTTTGTGCAAACCTGAGCTAGTATTTTGTGCATAACTTTTGCGTTTCTTATCAAAATCCTATAATTTTTAAATTTTTGGAAACTGCAGGAAGTATGAGACAACTTTCATTTGTATCACTTTCTGAAATTCTGTGATTAAAGGGTCGAAATAGCTGATGCAAGATCGCTGTCTTGAGCACTTGCATGTAGTCTTGTGTGTTGTATTTGCTTTGGTTGATGAGTTTTCTAATGATTTGTTTTTTTTCCACTTGATTTGCGAATAGTTTGAGCTTAGTATTTTATACCATATGCAGATGATATGAGACAAGGTATATGACTTTTGTGAACATCTGAGTTTCTATTTTAATGTGGATTTGACTAACAGTTAGTAAACTGTTTAGTGCGAACGTGTGGTATGGGACACAGGTTAACACTTTACAGATTCCTCTCCGAAAGTTAGCGACACAATCTAGAATTACTAGTGCAATGACCTTCGGGTCATCTGAGAATCTGAGAATCTGAAAAATCTGGAAAAGGTGACCTCGGTTGCCTCTAAGATCTCTGTTGGGTACCTAACTATATTACTAGCACTAGTCTGAGAACTTTAGCATGTGCAACATGCTTTAGCATGTAATTATTGGCCAATCGGAGATTTATTTTATGAGTTAAGAGAATTTGGATTTCACCATATTTTGATGTGTTTACTTAGCCTTGTAGAGATGAATAAGGCAAAATATGAGTTCTTGAGGATTTTGGTAATTTCAATTTTATGGTTTTATACTTGGGATTTCATTTACCACTTTGAGAAGTTTATTTATTCATGAATCATATTTGGATGTTTTCTTTATATGCATGAATCTCCTCGTAATAACCCAAGTAAGTGTAGAATTATACCATCTTAGAGATAGACAATTCTTGATATCAACCTTAGTCATTCTTATCAATTATTGGTCCCTTGATGTATGTTTCCCTTATACCTTATCGTATTTCCTTTCTAACGATAAGATTCAGTTGCCTGACCCGTGTGTTTATCACTCGGGTCAGACCGAGTTGCAGGTTAGGTTGGATGACTATCATTTATGTTTGATCCGTTTTGCTATCTTTTGTAGGCTCATGACTATGGACTAAGATATCTCCACTTTTGTTGGTCCTTTTATTTCCACTTCATGTATATATTCTTTTATGGATGTCGTTGTAATATATTATGTGATGAACGATATTACATCGGGTGTTTGGTTTTGTATCAGTATATATTATCTGTGACTGCTGTTTCTGTGACATGTTATGATGTTATTGTGCTTTGTTCTGAATAGACCCGTTAGCCGTGTAGTATCGTATTAGTTAATCACTGAGCATGTCGACAACTTGAGATTCACAAAAAAAAATGGTAAGCATCGACATACTTAGTCATTAGCTAGTGCATTACTATTCGGCCACCCATAACCAGCCCTATTCTCTGCATTAGTAGACGGAATTACTCGTTAATTCTCTTTACTAATGCGGGTCTTGGGGTGGGGCGTCACAGCTTGGTATCAGAGCCAGGTTTCGATCCTGGGACTGTGGGTTATGGGCCCACCACGCTTCCGCTAAGAACACATTATGAACGATAACGTCTTTCACGTCTCTCAGCTTCGTACTAACCATGTAACTTACAGTAGCTGAATTTTGCCTCTGGTTGAAAAAATTCATAGCTTATTTCTGTCTATTTTGAAACTGAAACGACATGAACATAATTTCATAAACTAAAATTTGATTAAGTGTTATTGGGTTGCTATTGCTTTTGGCACAAACCCATTGCCTGGAGACGCTTCTGGATGAGAAACAGGAAAATGAACGTACAGTTTATTTTATTCTTTCATCTTCTTCACCAGAAAACTTCCTGAAGCTTTGCAAATGGCCTCCTCAACTTAGAATTCATCCAAATCTCCATTTTATTGCTCGAATTAGATAGATTTTCAGTCCGAAAACAAGAGAAGGTAATCCCTAATCTATTTATCTCTCCAATTTGAGGAGAAATCCATTTTTTCATGTAGTGTAACTTTTATTTACCCCTCATTTTGGTTTTCATGGCTTTCTTCTAGCTTCTCTAGGCGGAATCGAAGCTCCAAAGCGCTGAAAGCTCAAGTATTCTTGCCAAAAATCATCTCCTTTGCTAAGTACAGTAAGTATAAAACTTACAGTAGCTGAATTTTGCCTCTGGTTGAAAAAATTCGTAGCTTATTTCTGTCTATTTTGAAACTGAAACGAGATCGTCCATAACTTTTTAGTTTCTAAGCCAAATTTGACAATTTTAGATGTTTCGGAAAGCTTAGAGCTATAGCTACAAGTTTTATTTGTATCACTTTTGGAAATTCGTTAATTAAAATTTTGAAAAACCTCTTGCAAACTCGTTGTCCTGTTGTTGTAGAGTACTCGGTGTTTTGTGCAAACCTGAGCTAGTATTTTGTGCATAACTTTTGCTTTTCTTATCCAAATTCTATAATTTTTAAAGAAACTGCAGGAAGAATGTGACAACTTTCATTTGTATCACTTTTTGAATTTCTGTGATTAAAGGGTCGAAATAGCTGATGCAAGATCGCTGTCTTGAGCACTTGCATGTAGTCTTGTGTGTTGTATTTGCTTTGGTTGATGAGTTTTCTGATGATTTATTTATTTTTTCACTTGATTTGCGAATAGTTTGAGCTTAGTATTTTATACCATATGCAGATGATATGAGACAAGGTATATGACTTTTGTGAACATCTGAGTTTCTATTTTAATGTGGATTTGACTAACGGTTAGTAAACTGTTTAGTGCGAACGTGTGGTATGGGACACAGGTTAACACTTTACAGATTCCTCTCCGAAAGTTAGCGACACATTCTAGAATTACTAGTGCTATGACCTTCAGGTCATCTGAGAATCTGAGAAATCCGAAAAAGGTGACCTCGGTCGCCTCTAAGATCTCTGTTGGGTACCTAACTATATTACTGACACTAGTCTGAGAACTTTAGCACGTACAACATGCTTTAGCATGTAATTATTAGCCAATCTGAGATTTATTTTATGAGTTAAGAGAATTTTGATTTCACCATATTTGATGTGTTTACTTAGCCTTATAGAGATGAATAAGGCGAAATATGAGTTCTTGAGGATTTTGGTGATTTCAATTTTATGGTTTTATACTTGGGATTTCATTTACCACTTTGAGAAGTTTATTTATTCATGAATCATATTTGGATGTTTTCTTTATATGCATGAATCCCCCAGTATTAACCCACGTAAGTGTTGAATTATACCATCTTAGATATAGACAATTCTTTATATCAACCTTAGTCATTCTTATCAATTATTGGTCCCTTGATGTATGTTTCCCTTATACCTTATCGTATTTCCTTTCTAACGATAAGTTTCAGTTGCCTGACCCGTGTGTTTATCACTCGGGTCAGACCGAGTTGCAGGTTAGGTTGGATGACTATCATTTATGTTTGGATCCGTTTTTGCCATCTTTTGTGGGCTCATGACTATGGACTCGGATATCTCCACTTTTGTTGGACCTTTTATTCCCACTTCATGTATATATTCTTTTATGGATGTTGTTGTAATATATTATGTGATGAAGGATATTACATTGGGTGTTTGGTTTTGTATCAGTATATATTATCCGTGACTACTATTTCTGTGACATGTTATGGTGTTATTGTGCTTTGTTCTGAATAGATCCGTTAGTCGTGTAGTATCGTATTAGTTAATCACTGAATATGTCGACTACTTGAGATTTGTGAAAAAAAATGGTAAGCATCGACATATTTAGTCATTAGCTAGTGCATTACTAATCGGTCGCCCTTAACCAGCCCTATTCTCTGCATTAGTAGACGGAATTACTCGTTAATTCTCTTTACTAATGTGGGTCTCGGGGTGGGGCGTCACAGCTTAGCATACTGTTTATGAATCGGGGTGGGGCGTCAGAGCTTAGCATCTCAGTCTAACCATAAAGGCAACGCACGGGTTAGACACTTGTCTCAAATAATAAACACATCATTTTATCAAATAAACAAATAAAAAACAAGGAGAAACATACAATTTTTCATTGTGTTACTGTCATTAACTAAATCTACCTATTTTTAAATAGTATCACATTGATTATGAATTGTTTGTTGTGGGAGCGGGATTGGTTTTTAGTTTGGAAGCACTTTGTTTAGTAACGAGGAGATCCCTTTTTTTGGAATGGAGGATCGTAATATATACCCGCTACATAAAATTTTATTCTTGTTATGATCAAACTGGTAGATATCTTAATCTCCAAAACCAAAAGGAATATGAAGTCGTTGTTGACTTATTAATATATTATAATAGAGAGATTGCCGAGGAAAGACACTAGATTGAACCAATGTAGGAGAGGGTTGTTTTACTAGGCCAAATGGAAAAACTAATGGACCAAGTAACTTTTCTGGTTTGGTTGTTTCGTCCCGTATTTTACGTATTGGAGGATCTAAAATATTATTTTTGAAATTCATACTAGGTCGTGTGGCACTATAACTTTGACAATTATTGAGTAGTGATATTTCTTATCCTTAGTCATTTTAGTGGACGATTTTGACCCTGAAAACGTGTAAGACCTATTATTTTTTATAGGAACCGAGTTACAAACTGAGACCATTTCTATTGGAAAGATATGTTGTTTCTTTTTGTATAATGGTCATAATAGCTTTTTGGACTTATTATTTAGAAGATATTATGATTTAAAGTTTGGACACTTTCTAGTTAGTTTAATAAGTAACTAATTAGGCCCGGATTAGGCCTATTAAATCATTTTAGGATTTATGCCTAGTTAGGGATGATGGGACAGTCCCTAATCACTTTGTCACTTCCTAGAAAATGAACCAAACCTCCATTAATCCATTTTAGCCAAAAGCATGAATTTTACTTAATTTAATTAGTTTAAAAATATCATTAATGTGTAATTACATGGGAATTAGAGGATTACATTATAGCAACCTCGGGATTCGTGCATTTTTTGTCCTATCTTTTATTTGCTTTGATAATAAGCGAGTAGTTTTGTATCTCGCACTATTTTAAGCATGGTTATATGGTAAAATAACAACTTTATGGATGATTTTTGATGTTTAAGCATTTATAAATCTAGATCCAACTTTGATAAAATCTTTAAATCAGATTTAAAAATATAGATATGTATTTTAATTCATTTTCCACTATTATTGAACCAAGTCATCATTCTTGTGAATGATTAAATTTAAGATGAAATATTAGTTCGAATTGTGTTTGAATTGATTATATATGAAATTTGAATGTTCTATGAAGATTGTATGTGATTGTTTGATGTGTTTATTAGTCGTTTTAGCTTAGAAAAAAGGCCGGTGCTTTGAGAAGACTAACATAGAAAATGTTCAGAACATGATGCGACTGAAAACTATTGCTCTAAGAAGCCTAAAGTAGCTATAAAGTAAGTCGCATGATGTTTGAAGGAGTTTCGAGGCAAGAAATCATGTTGTTATTGGATTGTGAATTATGTTGATAATTGCTTCAAATTAAGTCGATGGTAAAGGTGGTGATGCTTCACCATAGGCTGGAGCTTCGATTGCTTCGGGGCTCAGGTTCGAAGACTCCGTGTAAGGCAAGAAGACAAGAGGATTTAAGGGAGTTGTGAAAAACTAAGCCTATTTGGATATGTAGTAATAACTGCACCGACATATTTTTTGAATATATCTTGGAATTCGACGTCTTGCCATGTGTTGTGCAACTCTGATCGGGAAGGGCTTTGCTTTGAGGAAATAGAGAGAACCCTAGCCGAGATGAGAGCTTGTAGGGTGGAGGAGACTAAACCATTTTTTGTTAAGTAATTATGTCGACGTCGACATAATTAAGCATGTTGGGTTTGACATGGTTGGGGGTTGACCAATCATTGTCAAACTTTATCGAAGGGATGGTGGTGCCTTGGGGATCATGCCATGTATGTTCATTCGATGTTTAGTTTCGATATTATGGCATGATAAAGAAGGATGAGGGACTATGAGTCGATAATGGAATGCTTCAACTTACTGACTTCAGGATTTTGATTTGAGGATTCTACAAATTACGAGGACTGTATATAGGCATTTTGATGATGAAGACTCGATAGTGGGAGTCACGATGATGATTTATAAGGATGAGTTTAAGGAGTGGAGCACATAGGTAGAATGATGATGTGTTCTGCTTTGGAAAATGGAATGAAATCAGAGGATAATGGGTTAGGAGATGTGTGCAAAGAGATCGCTGATACTTGGAGGTTTCTAGAAATGCTCATATATAAGGGGTATGTGAGGATGCCCACTTGGATTTTGACGGTGTCCTGATTTTATAATGGTAGATTGCCCTGGACTCGAGGATTGTGAGTCCAATTTATGGCCATGCGAAGTGCGTAGATTCAAGCATTGATAAATTGAGACTTTCCCTATGGTCTTTGGCTTATGAGGGTGCCTTATGAGTTAACTTATATCCAAAGCACTGAGTGGTGTGAGGATTGTTTGATGGATGCTAGAATGCATGTTTGTTTATTACTCTAGGTCGTCACATGAATTAGGTATTGTTTACTTGGATACCAACACCTGCATTGTACTTAGGCTTGTAGTCTACACATGTGATGATGATAGCAGATTAGCACATACTATTACGTGTTAACTCTTTCGATGCCAGGATAGGTCAAGTATTATTCTCCATGCCCTTTGTCCAATACTATATCGACTTTCATAGTATTTGGAGATAGTTTATCGCTTACATCAATTATTGTCTGACTTGACATTTTATGAATTTCTTTTATTACCCCAAGTACTCTTAAATGAGTAGATTAGATTAAAAGAGTGCAATAACACGTTGTGTTTTATTGATGGACTTGTAGGAGGATACAATTTCATGTATACTAGATTTTGAAGCTTTTAATATTTTCGCTATGCGACACTATGAAGCGTTGGAATTAGTTTTACTTTATTTAGTGATAGTCTATCATTTTAACTTAACTTATTGGTTGTATAAACTCTATTATTGCCTTGTATAATGTATTGAACATTTTCTCTGATCTGTGTTAGTTCTTATAGACATATTATTGTCTCATCTATTTTATATTTGTGATTACTATTACATTTTATTCCATGCGCTATGAGACATACGACAAATTTTGTGATTTTTTTCAATATCATACCCCTTGACTATTATCTTACATTGTTCGGGTACCATTACAACGCACTATACAAGTATATTGGGTACAAAGGTGTAAGCCAGTCATCACAATTGGTATCGGAGCATAGGTTGCATGGTTAACCTTAGGGATATGGGGATCCATCAGAGATAGAGTATTAGTTATCACTCAAGGGTGGATCAAGCATATATGAGATAGTGTAATTGTTATATATTTTTATTTCTATAACCATATAGTAATGGTATGTCTATTTATATGTATAAGTTTCATTGCACACATGAGTGTTATTCATGCAACTTTTCTTTATGAGAGACTAATCATTCTTATTACAGATAAAGAATGAGATGACATACAAAAAACCTTACAAATAACTCCATCTCTGAAGTTGAGGAGAGGGCTGGCTTGGGGGCTTCCAATCCCTACCAATAGAACATGTTCAATGAGATGGCGCAAAAAATTGTTCAGGGTACCCAAGTTTCTCCAAATGTTGGTGGTGCTATAGTGCAGGCGCCCGGGGAGGAGTTACTAAATTGACTTGAGATTATTCTAGCTTAGTAGGAAGCCGTTCCTTGGAACGGAATCAACCTTGGAATTCAAAGAATGGATTGACACTAGTGAATGGATCTTTATGGGCTTCGAGATTGAGCATGCCGTGAAAAGGAAGTTGGCTTCTAGACAACTTCAAGGGAGAGCAATGGAGTGGTGGAATACTATCAAGGTTACTACTCCTAAGGAACCAAATTACTTAGGTTCAGCTTTACATTATGTTTGAGGAGAAATTCATACCGGTTGCTCAGAAGTCGATGCTTTTATGTATTTATTATCATTTAACACAGGTGATGTATCTATGTCGAATTATTTAGCCGAGTTCAATATGCTATCGAATTATGACCTATCTTTTATTGATACTCCACTAAAGAAGAATGACAAGTTTATTATGGGCTTAGATGAGTACCTCTGGGAGAGACCGGTAAGTCACATTAATGATTCTTCTAAGAAGTTGATGGAGAAGGCTCTTTGACAAGAGAGTCTATACCCAAAGTCTAAGTCTGTGCCAAAGTCGCAAGCTGGCGGGGGAGGTAAAAGAAAGTGGAACAACAATAAGAAGAAGCAAATTTAGAAGGGTGTACAAGTTGTATCCTGTTTGCATAATCGAGATGAGATGGGTCACTTGAAGATGAACTCCAAAGATGTCACGTCTCGAATTTCAACGTTTGAAAATCGACACCCGTACTTCACTTGTACTCGAATGCCGTAGATTCAACCGTTGAAATCTGATTTATGCCAAAACTTTTAAAACATTTAGTATAACAACACAATGGAAGAAAATGAATATATCATTGATATACAAAAGTTGTGATATAATGAATATCACGTATCAGAGATACATAATAGCGGGCCATAACTTATAACACATTAAGTATAACAATACAACAGAAGAAAATGAATATGTCATTGATATACAACAGTTGACAACAATGATACAATGAATATCACGTATCAGAGATACATAATAGCGGAAAGATACAACAATGGAAAAAAATAACTCCAACATATTCTTCAAGAGAGAATGAATCCATAAACTGCATCCCAAAACCAAAGCTCCAAAACTCCCAATCAAAAGCTCGAACCATCATCAAGTTGGACTTAAGCAAGGTCAGACCAGAATATTGATAAGAATCACAAAATGATGACCAAAATCCAAAGACTTTCGAGATATCAAATCTACATCTACTATCTGAAAAACCTAACTCTAGACTGCCTGTATGAAAAATTGTGGGCAACCCAGAGCTTAGGAAGGGAACAATAAACATTGGGTCAGTCATGGGACTAGTATAAGCAAACAAAAAAAGTTTTAAACAAGAAAACAACAAAAGAATTTAAAAATAAATCCGTGATGCTTTTTGGAAAATGAAACTACCATAAGGCCTCCCACCGCACATACAATGCAAACGCAGAATTGGAGGAGATTTCTCCTTATGATAGTCAAACAAGCTTGATACACGAAAACCATTTTGATATTATTATTAGTGCATAGTGAAAATTTTTGCAAGTATAACATTAATCTTAGCCAACATACCACATTTCGTTGTATGCCTATTATAGCTACCATGTTCAATAGCAGGTTACCGCCACATTCCATGACAGGTTATGCAACTAAAACCGTATAGGGCGCGTATTGTTTCTTTGGATTTCCAGCAAATGGTCAGGCTAAGGAACATTCTATTGCCACATGGATATGCCTCTGGAGGGACGCCCTGAGAAACTACCTGGATCTCTGCTAAAACAAGGCCGGGTTACCCCTACCCGGAATAACACCTACAAGTATGCCATCTCCTGGTCATTTGCGACCTTTATCCGAGGATCCTCAACTATAAAGCAACAACCACAAAGTAATAAAATTGCAGTGACTACATGAGTTAAGTATCTGGGCTCCATACCATGACACCACGCTTTTCCACTAGGAATGTACATACCCTAGGGGCACGATCCCTAAATAACCATGGTGCATTCTTCTTGTTTCGACCATTTTCGGATTTTGAGGCCCGACGAAGTCTCATCCACAAAGCTACACTTTTCACAAAGCCATGCTTTGATCAACAAATGATCCGCAAAACTTCGTATGCCACATTACCAAGTTGGGGATGTATCACTAGTAATCATCAACTACATAACCTCTGAGCTACGTCTTAGAGAAGGGTGTTAAGCTAAGAGAATAAATTTCTGCCACTAAACAGTAATGTATTTGATAGAAACCAGCTTTACATCTCAAAGTGTAATGTCAGAGACACATCCATACAAGTCTATTCTGGGCTCGAACAGAACCGAAGGCACTTCACAAAGAAGCCCTTGCAATCCGGGTATTTACAATCCCGATCGGACTCCCCATCACATATGGAGATCTCTATACCGGTGCGACTCAGTGCAGAGACATTCGACGGGTTATCCTTTCGTTCTTAAAAATATACTGTCTTCACAACTGGCCTTTAATTGCTATCCATATCATCGTATCATTATTCGGAGTGGGTTATATGACACAAGGTCCTCTCCCGGCTAAACCGAATAATGAGCGCAATATTTAAAAACATATGGATATTGGGATCTTAGTTAAGTCATAACTTAAAACCCAAAACTTTTCTTTCAAATGGTTTAAACAAATTAACATTTTCAAATCTTTAAACAAAAAGATTCACTTCACAAAGTTCACCAATCTTCCACAAAGATTCATTCGCGGCTTTCAAAACAGTTTCCTTTTCAAATTGGATTAACTCATCCAATCATTAAATCAAAGACTCAATTTATAGCTTTCAAAACCATTTCCAAAGATTCATTCATAACTTTGAAAATGATTCCCATTTCAACTCTTTTATACAAAAGATACACCTTTAAGATCCTCTTTAATTTCAAAACAAGGTTCAACCATATTTCACAAAGATTCATTCATAGCTTTCAAAACTATTATTATTTGAAAACAAATGGTTTTCGTTTCAGAAAAATCCGATTACATTTGCATGAGTTAAAGCTCTTCAAGTATAAAATTTGGATTAAAATCAAATTCCCAAAACAATACTTTTAAAATGGTTTAAAACCTATATAAACACATTTGCAACTTGTATAACCTTTTTTAAACCATAATTTCCAAACATAGAATTCATTTCAAATCTTGAATTCAAACTCAAATCAAATTATTTAAATTTCAAAACTTTATCAAGTTATTAAGAATAATTTTTATCTTCAAAACTCCTTTTCAAAAGCTTTTCATATTTAAACCAATTCAATTTCCAAAACTATTTTGATTCAAAATTCAATCTTTAAAACCATTTCATAATATTAGATTCAAATATCTGTGAGTTAACCAATTTCCTCATGCAATCCATATTTGTGTGTGTATAGTGTAGTCCAGGGATTTTACACAATAGTGCAACATCATCAATCATTACAGATTCAAGCACATCAGTATCGATAAGCGGTATAGTCTTATAACGCTTATCTTCCATTCATAGATTCACAGATAAATAATATAAATTTATCATAGATAAATAAATTACATTCATCACAGATAAATAGGTTACACTCATCACAGCTCAAATCAAAACAGAGCATCACACATCATGGGTATCAAACAATTCAACATTCAATAGAATCCAAACATTCATATGTAAGATCAAATAATTATCTGATTAATTTAAATCAGATTAATCACTTATGCATAAATTACTAATTCTGGTTAATTAATATTAATTAATTACAAATCATTTTAATAAATTACCCTTTAATCATTTATTAATTAATCTTTAATCCTTTATTAATTAACTTTTAATAATAAATTAATCAACCTTTAATTATAAATTAATCAACCTTAATTAATAAATAAATCAACCTTTAATCATTAAATAATTAACCTTTAATTATTTAATTATTCTTTAATCTAATTATCCTTTATTTATTAATTAATAAATTAATTAACCCTTAATTAATTACCATTGAATTAATTATCCTTAATTAATTACAATAAGTGATTATCTTAATCACTTATATCATAAATTAATTACATTGAGTAATTATCCTTGAATCACTTGATTAATCCACTTTAATCATTAATAAATTAATTTTAATTAAGTAATTACCTTTAAGTAATTAATTACCTTTAATTACCTTTCATAAATTAATCAACCTTTAATAAATCAATAACATTAACAAATTAACCTCAAATTATATTAATTAATTAATCATATTAAATAATTATCCTTAAAGGTAATTACCCAAAGAATTAACTTTACTTTAATTCATAAAGTAATAATTCTTATTTTATCACTAATTATATTTTTTTAAACCTTATAAGATAAATTAAATCATCATTAAAAAAAATTAAATTTTAAAACATTTAAGTTAATTAATAATCAAAACATTATTGAGATAAACCATTTATTTTTATTAATTACATAATTTTGATCAGCATATAAATTTTAAAACATTTTATCTTTTCAGTTAACACTTAATTATATTTTCTAAATTAAGTTTCAAATATAACTTAAAAAGAATTTCAACTTAACAAATTTAAAATTAAACGAATTACATAACTTCTAAAAGAATTTATTTTATAAAGGAATAGATTCTAGAAAATAGATTTAAACTTGATTAATTCTAGATTTAAAAACTAACTTTCTTTTAATATATTTTTTTAAAACTGTTTGTTTCCTTGCTTCGGGTTCAACCCGTATATCTCTCGAGCCTTACTTTGAGTTTCCCCTCACCACTCTTGTATTTGAGTTAGACATGATTCCTCACGAACAAAAATCCGGGCCAAAACCTTCATCCCCAAATAACGTCTTCTTTCAGACACAAGCCTAAACGCGTGCACGCGCACCGCGATCGCTGGCATTCGGGCTATTCTGGCCACCTTCAATAGTTCATCGACGACATATACAAAAGCTACGACCACTCAGATCGTCGAGTTTGACTGAGAATCAAAAATGAGGTCCCCGATCACCACCTAGAAATCAACTTGATCAATAAAATTGGCTTGCCTCTTCACCATCGACGATCTGAACTCACGCCACATAGTCCAAAGCTTCGCCACACAACGATACTTCGATTCAACCTATACTGGTCCTGTCCGATGCTCCGACATTGATGAACCAGTCACGAATCTCTCGTCGACCAAAATGGGTTCTTAAACCCTACTTTGTCGATGCCAGAACACCACGATGACCAAGAAGTGTTCTGACCATTTTTCCCTTATTCCCCTTATTCACTCTCCCCTCAGACCAAAGTACGTCGTCCAACGTCTCCACGTTCGACAGAATTTGATCAAAAATCAAATTCCTATCAACACAAAATATCTCAACCTATACTTGTTTAAAAATCATGATTTGATTACTAAAATTCATCATTTTTTAAGATGATTCAGATTATATAATCAAATTGAGAAAACTTGATATTTAAGTTTTGGGATGTGATTGAGTTTTCACTATTATATATTTTGAAATAAATATCCAACTTAAATACATAAAATCTTTTTTAAATAAGAGGTTACAGTCTTACAATTATTTCTCATTTAGATATCAAGGCCTAAAAGAGTTTGGAGGAGTAGATTTGAATTTTTGAAAGAATTCCTAACACTGTAACTAAACAGAAACATGGTTTTTTATGTACAGGCATATACATATATTTTCAGAAACATGTAGGCACATTTACTCAATCATACAATCGATTTGACACCAAAGCTTCATAGATTATCATATGCTACTTAGATATAACAAATTTAAGGGTTTGTAAGGGTAGTTTTCTCACCTTTCTTTGAACAGCGGACATGTTTTATAAAATATGGTACTTTGTATTTTGTTTATTGCTTGGTCTTGATTCTGATCTTTGCATTATCGTTGAAACTTGAACACATGCTTGACCTTTGCTTAATTACAGGTTTGTTTCCAGGTTGAGATGTTTCTATTTTCCAGTTTGAACTTGAATGTATTATATTTGATTCTGCTTGAATTAAATCTGCTACTTGAGTTGCTCCTTCCAGGTTGAAGATTTAAGGTTGAAAGCTTTCAAGGTTTTGATTTTAATCTGAGTTTGATTTCCAGTTGAAAACTTAAGTTTGATTCAGATTGAACAGATGAAGATTTGAAACTGAAGTTCTTGTTTTGATTTTTATTTTTGATCTCAGTTTTGAGTTTTGTTTTCTTTTTATCTGGTTTGTGTTTTGAAAGATAAGAAACAACAATAAAGAAATAGGATAGTAGTTGTATATATGTAGCTTGTTTTTCTTTTATTAATAACTAAAATAAATGATGATAAATGACACTTGTAATTATAAAATAAAATTGAGCTACACTTGTCTCATTGACAAGAATAATTAATTTACACTTGTAAATTCATGTTTAATTGTTATACACTTGTTAATATAATTAAAATTATGTTTAAACTCCTGATTAATTTAATTTGCAAATTATGTTTTAAACCCTTTATGCTATTAAAGTTATTTACATATATGTTATGTATTTTTAAATCTTCTTGTATATACAAATTATACTTATACTTTTAAAAGATATATACATGCCAAAGACTCTATATATAAAGACAAACACACTTTATTGAATTTCCAAATTAATTTCTTTATTTACAATCCAATTTTTTATTTAAAATCATGTATATATTTTTTATTCCCAATTTAATTCATAATTAAATTCAAAATTTTATATTAGTCACTATTAATTCAAAAATTAATTTAATTACCAATTTAATTTTGATTTAAATCTGGGATCGTTACAGATTCCCCCCTTAAGAAAATTTCATCCTCGAAATTTGCTAGGGAGACAACAAAGAACAGATGGAGAATGTTTTACCAAATCAACTGATTATTTCTTCTGCATTTGGCTTACCAAGTCAGAATATCAACAATAGATACGAGAACAGACTCATTTAATATCTTATGAAGTATTCGGGTCATTAGATCTATGAAATATGCAGGGGCATTGGTTAGTTCGAAGGATAACTAACTGTTCGTAGAATGTATCTGGACCTCCAAAGAATAGGTAAATGAATTTTAAACTCAGATCGCAATAATTTAAAGTATATGCTATCTTGTCCCTCTTCGGACTTTGATCCTCACAAGAAATCACAACAAAACTTTCCAAAGTTTGGTTTTAACCGAAATCGTTTTATCAATACAAATTAATCTATCTATTTATTTCAATTTTAAAATTCCAACTTCATTTAAGTTAAAACGAAAAACTGATAACGAGAATACGAGATAGGAATTAGAATCTTTTCTGCAATGATTCGCAATGCCACCACACCAAAACATCTCCCTCGAGCTGCCACGAAGCAATCAAAGAATTGGAAGTGAACGATGAACAAAGGAGATTGAGAAGAGTTGTTTCCTTGTTGTTACCGGGCGTCGACCATTTGTTGTGGTACTTTCCTGTCCCCTATCTCGTCCTCTTCTTGCACTCATGCTCACTATCAGTGGATAGTAAAAGAATTTAATAAGGCATACGGACGGATATCTTAGGGATATACTCATTCTAGGGTATACTACACCCTATCTTTAATGAGTTACCTAATGTGTTATACTCCTGAGCTAAAGTTCAACCTTCAGCTCTGATACCAAGATGTCACGTCCCGAATTACAGCATTCGAAAATCAACACTCGTACTTCACTTGTACTCGAAAGCCGTAGATTCAACTGTTGAAATCTGATTCGTGCCGGAGCTTATAACACATTATGTATAACAACACAGCGGAAGAAAATGAATATATCATTGATATACAACAATGATACAATGAATATCACGTATCAGAGATACATAACAGCAGAAAGATATAACAATGGAAAAAAAATAAATCCAACATATTCTTTAAGAGAGAATGAATCCAGAAACTGCATCCCAAAACCAAAGCTCCAAAACTCCAAATTGAAAGCTCAAACCACCATCAAGTTGGACTTAAGCAAGGTCCGACGAGAATATGGAAGAGAAGCAGAAAATGATAACCAAAATTCAAAGACTTTTAAAATATCAAATCTACATCTACTATCTGAAAAACCTAACTCTAGACTGCCCGTGTGGAAAATTGTGGGCACCCAGAGTTTAGGAAGGAAACAATAAACTTCGGGTCAGTCATGAGACTAGTATGAGCAAAAAAATAGTTTTAAACAAAAACAAAAAACAAAAGAATTTAAAAAGAAATCCGCAATGATTTTTGGAAATGAAACTACCGTAAGGCCTCCCACCGCACACATAATGTAAACACAAAATTGGAGGAGATTTCTCCTTATGATAGTCAAACTTGCTTGATACGTGAAAACCAATTTGATATTATTATTATTAGCGCATAGTGGAAAACATTTGCAAGTATAATATTAATCTTAGCCAGCGTACAACATTTCGTCGTATGCCTACTATAGCTACCATGTTCAATAGCAGGTTACCGCCACATTCCATGGCAGGTTATGCAACTAAAACCGTACAGGGCGCGTATCGTTTCTTTGGATTTTCAACAAATGGTCAGGCTAAGGAACTTCCTATTGCCACATGGGTATGCCTCTGGAGGGACGCCCCGAGAACCTACCCGGATCTCTACCAACATAAGGCCGGGTTATCTCTGCCCGGAAGTAACACCTACAAGTATGCCATCCCCGCTCATTTGCGACCTTTATTCGAGGATCCTCAACCATAAACAACAACCACAAAGTAATAAATTTGCAGTGACCACATGTGTTAAAGTATCTGGGCTCCATACCATGATACCACTCTTTTCCAGAAGGAATGGACATACCCTAGGTGTGCGACCCCTAAATAACCTTGTTGCATTTTTCCTATTTCGACCATTTTCGGGTCGTAAGGTCCAACGAAGTCTCGTCCATAAAGCTACACTTTTCACAAAGCCATACTTTGACCAACAAATGATCAACCGCACTACGTATGCCACATTACCAAAGAGGGAATGTATCACTAGTAACCATCAACCACACAACCTCTGAGCTCGTACGTCTCAAAGAAGGGTGTTAAGCTAAGAAAATAAATCACCGCCACCAAACATAAATGTATTTGGTAGAGACCGGCTATACATCTCAAAGTGTAATGCCAGACACACATCCATACAAGTCTGTTTCGGGTTCGAATAGAACCGAAAGCACTTCATAAAGAAACCCTTGCAATCCGGGTATTCACAATCCCGATCGGACAACCCATCACATATGGAGATCTCTGTACTAAGTGACTCGGTGCAGAGACATTTGATGGGTTACCCTTTCGTTCTTGAAAATACCCGGTCTTCACCACTGGTCTTCAACTGCTATCCATATCGTCGTATCATTATTCGGAATGGGTTATATGACACAAGGTCCTCTCCCAGCTAAACCCAATAATGAGCGCAAAATTTAAAACATATGGCTATTAGGATCTTAGTTAAGTCACAACTTAAAACCCAAAATTTTTCTTTCAAATGGCTTAAACAAATTACCATTTTCAAATCTTTAAACAAAAAGATTCACTTCACAAAGTTCACCAATCTTCCACAAAGATTCATTCACGGCTTTCAAAACAATTTCCTTTTCAAATTGGATTAACTCATCCAATCACTAAATCAAAGACTCAATTCATAGCTTTCAAAATCATTTCCATAGATTCATTCATAACCTTCAAAACGATTCCCATTTTGTGACGACCGCCCATGACTCCCGCACTTAAACAAGGGAATAGTGCGCTGTAAAGCGTGCCAGGCCGCCATGGACGATCATCAGGGTAAGGTAAACACAGAATAGTCTATCGTATTACTCACAGCGCATGGATAAAAATACAATAGAAAAGTATACATAGTGAAGCTCCATAGAATAGAATCTCATCATATAAACTCATAATAGTTTGTTACAACAATCTGAAAAGTCAATACAGCAATCCTCACTACATATCACTCAGAGAATCAAGCAAACAGCGGAACATCCAGTACATATAGTAAGAAAACAATATGCAAAAGCCTCCAGCTCGTCTTCGTCATCAACAGTGTTAGTCACTAAGAACAGCACCTGTCACCTGCTACCTAGTCTGCCCATCCCAACATGGATGAACAACCCAAGGTGATAAGAGTTAAACATAAAACCTTGAGTCAGACAAAAGTCTTAGTGAGCAGTAAATCAACTATCAAACATACCAAAAGAGCATAAAGGGTAAAAAGGAGTAGGAACTCAACCATCCCACTCCACCTCTTTCTACAGTGATAGCCCCCAGACGCACTAAGCAGAAACAAACATAGCAAAGTAGACAATTAAAGTAAAACAATTATCACTCGAGTCAAGGTCGATGTTTTCCAAGTACAAACCCCCAAGGCCTAAACCAAGATCAGGTAAGCACCCCGAAAACATCGCTCTTGGCCCGAGCGACGATACAACCAAAACATCCAAACATCCATGACTCTGGCTATCACTGTTATCATTGCCTCGATTTCACCGTTAATTGAATGACCGGCCCATTATTTCATCCGTCCGCCAAGGGCTAATGGTAACCCCGGTTCTAGACATAACTCCGCACGTCGTCGTGACCCGTGCCTAGGACTATCGAATCTGCCCGGAGTACTAACACGTCATCGTGACCCGTGCCTGGGACGTCGTCGTGACCCGTCCCAACATACTCTTGCTTTGAGCAAGCTAGAACCTCCAACAACGATGAAATCTCATCCTTCTAGTCATCCTCCTCGACGACTATTCACATACTAGCTCAAGCGCCTCTCGAGCCAACCATTATCAACAAACTTGAACCACATCACCGAGTTATCAACATGCTTGGAATGATCCCGTCTGAATTAAACCAAGGCTTTCTTATATCATGCTTTGCTTCATCGCATCATAGCAAAGTCCCATCCCAACATCATTATCAAATCTATCCATATGAGCTTTATCATCCGCTTCATATGCCACGAGCAGCTTTCCTTATTCAAGAGCCTTTCCACCTAACTTTTGAATCATCTTCGACCAACTTGTCCAAATTCAATCACTAATTAACTAATCAATCAAATCAATCATTCATCCAAGTAGTCAATCATTCAAACAAGATCTAAATAAACAGTTATAACAATAATGGCAATTTCGTAATTAAAGGGTCCAAATCTAACAAGCATGAATTCTAAGTAATATCTTGATGAATGAACTAGCATAGGTAAACATATAGTAAAATGGATATCAAAGCTTCATGAACAATGGATCTACATGCAGACTTAAGGAAAATGCATGAAATCACTATCTTTAACACACAAACAAACCACCGATCCAATATACTCCTTTGGGTCCGTGTGAGAGATAACCACCACTCATCGAATCACCTAAACACCTCACAAACAACAAACTCCAGATCTGGACAGCAAAGGATCTAGCTTGATCCGACAAGGTTTCCCTTTAAATGATGAAATCTCTCTTCGATGGATGGAGATCTTCAACTTTGGCTCTTGGATCTTCGATTTGATCTTCAATCTTGGATGGATGGAAGCACTAGATTAGAGTGGAGAAAAGAAGTGAAGAAGTGTTGTAGTCGAGCTCTCAAAATGGCAGCACTTCGTCGCTTCAAAATCTGGATCCCAAAAATGAAGATAGGCACTTCTATTTATAGGCTGGAAATCCCTTAAGTCGGCCGTCCCCTTAAGTCGTCGCCGACCTAACGACCTACGACTCAAGAACCCTACGACCTACCGACCTAACACAACACACGGCTCAACACTGCTGCCGACCTAACGCTAGAGACGACATAGCAACTTAACTACAAAGCCGACCCAACGACTCACAAATGTAGCCGACCTAACACTATACACATGGTCTCAACGACCTACGACCTATACCAAAACCCGTCCACGACCTAACTGTACTCACCCTATCACCATAAGTCGCTTACGACTTAAGCCTTCAGGTCGTTAACTCCTATAGGTCGTTATCTCCTATAGGTCGGTCTTCTTTTAAATCGGTCAATACCTTAAGTCGCTTACTCCCCTAAACCGTTAGCTCTTAGATCGGCCCATCTCCTTAACCCGCTAACCACCTTAAGTCGTTAGTTCCCTTAGGTCGCTCCACCGACCTAAACCACGACACGACCTAAGATCCCACACGAGATAACTCTAGTTGACTCAAACAATGCAAACGACCTAATGGAAACTATTATACAATCTGTCGACACGTAAAATACGGGTCGTTACATTCTCTCCCCCTTGGGAATTTCGCCCCCGAAATTCCAAACAATCAAGAACAATCAAAACTATTCTGCATGCCTACCATCCTTAGCAATCAACAAACCATGCATCCAATTAATAGCCTAGCATGCAGAATTCTAAGACTAGAACAAGTTACAAATTCATGAGATGCCACGACACCTTAGGGCCATACCTCGAAGAGTTCAGGATGAGCTGCCTTCATCCTCTCTTCCTCCTCCCATGTACAGTCGTTAACATCATCACTCCATTGTACCTTGAGCAACTTGACTACCTTCCTCCTAAGCTGTTTCGTGTCAGTCTCTACAACACGAAGCGGCTTACGAGGTCTCTCAACGACTGGATCAACCTCTAAATCTTCATAGCTATCAGCAGAAACCATCGTACTTGGGTCGTGCACATACCTCCGTAGGTACGATACGTGAAAAACATTGTGCACACCCGACATCTTTTCTGGTAACTCCAATTTATAAGCGAGCTTTCCAATTCGCTCGATGATCGGGAATGGTCCAACAAATCTCGGAGTCAATTTTCCTTTCTTCCCGAATCGAATAACATTCTTCAGTGGAGAAATCCTCACAAAAACCATATCTCCTACGTCGAATTCCAAATCCTTTCGACGCTTATCGGCATAACTTTTCTGACGGTCTTGGGTTGCCTTCATTCGTTGCCGAATGATCTCTATACAATCCGTAGGCTGTTGAATCATTTCTGGCCCAAGTATCAACTTTTCTCCTGTTTCCAACCAACATGTAGGAGAGTTACACTGTCTTCCATACAATGCTTCATATGGTGCCATATCAATACTGGACTGGTAACTATTATTGTATGAAAATTCCACCAAATGGAGATGATCTTCCCGTGATCCTCCGAAGTCCAAAACACATGCTCTGAGGAGATCCTCCAAAAGTCGGTTGACTCTCTCGGTCTGACCATCTGTTTGGGGATGATATGCTGTACTCAAACACAACTCAGTTCCCAAAACTTCCTGGAAGCTCTTCCAAAATCCACTAGTGAACAATGGGTCTCGATCGCTCACTATACTCTTCGGAATACCATGGAATCGAACTATCCACTTAACATACAACTCAGCCAACTTCGATGCAGTCCTGATTGATCGAACAGGAATGAATCTTGCACTCTTAGTCAATCGATCTACGATGACCCAAATCCCTTCATTCCCTGCTCTGGTTCTAGGTAGTCCATCGATAAAATCCATCGATATTTGCTCCCACTTCCATGTAGGAACTTCTAACGGCTGAAGCAATCCACTTGGCTTCTTCTGTTTGGCTTTTATCAACTGGCAGTTCATACATTTGGAAATAAAGTTTCCAACATCCTTTTTCATACCTTCCCAGTAATAGGTTGTCTTCATATCCCGATACATCTTATTTCCACCTAGATGAATTGTCAACTTCAAGTGATGACTTTCCTTCAAAACTTCATTCCTCAATTCATCTATATCGGGAACAACCAGTCGTCCTTGTTTCCGAAGCCAACCCTCCTGATCGACCTCGAACCCTTTATCCTTCTCTGGATCCAATCCAGATTCCAAATCACGGATAATCTTGACAAGCTTATCGTCTCGTTTTTGGCCCTTGCCAATTCTTTCCACAAGTGAAGGTCTTATCGATAAGTTTGCCAACATTTCAGGTTCCAATTCACATCTAGGCCTGAAGTCAAATCCATCCAAATACTCGAGACTCTTCCATTCCGAAAACATGGCTCCTAATCCTGCATGTCGTCGACTTAACGCATCTGCCACTGCGTTACCTTTTCCCGGAGTATAGGCTATACCAAAATCATATGATTCTAAAAACTCTAGCCATCGTTGCTGTCGAAGATTCAAATCTTTTTGGGAGAAGAGATACTTCAACGACTTATGATCTGTAAACAACTCAAATCGAACTCCCAATATATAATGTCTCCACATCTTCAGAGCAAATACAATCGCCGCTAACTCTAAATCATGAGTCGGATAATTCCTTTCATGCGGCTTCCGTTATCGACTTGCATACGCAACAACTTTATCCTTTTGCATCAGCACTGCTCCAAGTCCAGTACCACATGCATCGGTGTAAACCACCATCTCATCATTTCCACTTGGAATAGTCAAAACAGGAGCACTTGTCAGTCGCTCTTTCAGGATTCCGAAAGCTTGCTCACACTTAGCTTCCCATCTAAATACTTGATTCTTTTTCGTCAATCCTGTTAACGGTGCAGCTATCTTGGAAAAGTCTTTGATAAACAGATGATAGTATCCTGCTAATCCAAGAAAACTTCTCACATCAGATGCATTCTTAGGTCTAACCCAATCCTGGATTGCTGCCACCTTGGCGGGATCAACCGCTATTCCATTTCCAGAGATAACATGGCCTAAGAATCTCACTTCGCTCTTCCAGAAGTGACACTTCGAAAACTTAGCCCTCAGCTGATGTTTTCGCAGAATTTGCAAAATAATACGCAAGTGCGTCTTGTGCTCTTCTTCAGTTCTAGAATAAATCAGAATATCATCCACGAACACAAGTACAAACTTGTTCAACTGATCCCTGAACACTCTATTCATAAGATCCACAAAATATGCTGGTGCATTAGTCAATCCAAACGGCATTACCAGCCACTCATAGAAACCAGATGGTGTCCTAAAAGCAGTCTTTGGAACACTATCCTTTGCCACTCTCAACTGGTGAAATCCCGTTGCCAAATCCATCTGAGAAAACACCTTAGCTTCGTGAAGTTGGTCAAACAAGTCATCTATTCTCGGCAATGGATACTTGTTCTTCTTAGTCACTTTATTCAGCTCACGATAATCCACACACAACCTCAACGATCCATCCGCTTTGGTTGCAAACACAACTGGCGCACCCCATTCGGACACACTACGCCGAATGAATCCTTTCTATAAAAGGTCATCAACATGCACCTTCAACTCTTGCTGTTCCCTAGGCGCCATCCGCCTAAGAGGCATCACAATAGGTCTGGCTCCCTCAACTAGATCTATACGAAACTCGATCTCTCTATGCGGCGGTAACCCTTTGACCTCGTCAAAGACATCCTCAAATCCATTCACAATAGGCACCGATGACAGTCCATCTCGTGGAACAACTAGCGAATACATGAAGTTCATGAAGACGCCTTCTTCATGCTTACATCATATCACAACCTTTCGCCCCTCCACATTCTTGACTGTCACCTCCAGCCCCTTACAATCAACCCTAGCCGCATACTTTCTAATCCAGTCCATACCCAAAATAATCCCGAACCCGCAAAGTGCAGAACAAAACAATCACAAACAAAAGAGCAATCGTGACTCGATACAACTAGACCACGGCATATCATACACAAACAAGACGAACCTCCAACTGGATTAGTCACAACCAATGGTCTATCAACAATATCCGGTTCCAAACCCAACCGGCCTACAAGTTCACTACAAACAAAGGAATGCGACGCCCCAGTATCAAATAACACTCTAACTGGAACACCACAAATGGAAAGAGTACCTTGAACCACCACACTCTTTCCCTCCTCTTCAGCAGTAGGAGCTTTCAAAGATGATGGCACAGCCCCCAAAGCATAAGCTTGCACAATCTGCTTGTCCTTCCTCGGTTCCGGACAATTCCTCTTGATATGGCCTAGTTTGTCACAGTTCTGGCACTTCACCGGCACTCTCGGATTCTTGCAATCTCTGGAGAGATGACCCTTCTGCCGACAGTTGTAGCAGGTCACTTTACCCTTCGGCTTCTTCTGGCCATCCTTACCCTTCTGCTGCTGATGCTTTCTCTTCTTGTTTCCACTTTGCTCCTTGGTCACATCAACAACAGATCCTTCTTTAGGAAACAAATTCTCATGCCTGAGAGCTTTCTCCACAAGCTTCTCAAATGGTTCATCCAAATGATCCACCAACTGTCTCCCAAGATAAGTGTCCAGGCCTGTCACAAACTTCTCATTCTTCTGATAGGGAGATTCAATATACGACCGAGCATACTTGGACAAAGCTTCAAACTCAGAAACATACTCAAGAACTGGTCTTCCACCTTGCTTAAGTTCCACAAACTTCTTGAACAAAACAGACTTCTGAGCTGTAGAAATGAACTTAGCCTCAAATCTATCTTGGAATTGCTCCCAAGTGATTTCTTCCTCTGGAGTATCAATGTTGATAGAGTTCCACCAATCAGAAGCTCTTCCTTGAAGCTGTCTTGATGCAAGCTTCCTCTTAGTTGCATCCTCAATTCCCAAGTCACCAAAAATCCTTCTACAAGCATCTATCCATCTCTGGACTTCTATGGTTGATTCTGTCCCTAAGAAAACCTTTCCTCCAAGAGCAGTATAGTCCTTACACAACTTAGCAAAATCCACTGGTTTTGGAGCTTGAACTTGAACTCCAACATCTACTGATGGCCCCGGAGCTGGCATCCTTCTCATGATCGAAGTCATCATAGCCTCGAACATCGAAGCATAATCAGCAGCACCCTCAACAGCACGGCCTCCCCTAGCAGCTGGTCTCCCTCTTCGACTCATTCCTAATATCTATAAGAAAATGATTAATATACCCTGAGAAACAACTGCATAAGGAGTTCAAATCCTTCTAAGCTACTATATTATATATAGTAATAATCCATCAAAATTACAATTACGTCCCGCATACGTAGTTACGTCAGCGAGAGTTGGCTAAAATCGATTAACCAAAGCTTTGATACCAAATGTGACGACCGCCCATGACTCCCGCACTTAAACAAGGGAATAGTGCACTGTAAAGTGTGCCAGGCCGCCATGGACGATCATCAGGGTAAGGTAAACACAGAATAGTATATCGTATTACTCACAGCGCATGGATAAAAATACAATAGAAAAGTATACATAGTGAAGCTCCATAGAATAGAATCTTATCATATAAACTCATAATAGTTTGTTACAACAATCTGAAAAGTCAATACAGCAATCCTCACTACATATCACTCAGAGAATCATGCAAACAGCGGAACATCCAGTACATATAGTAAGAAAACAATATGCAAAAGCCTCCAGCTCGTCTTCGTCATCAACGGTGTTAGTCACTAAGAACAGCACCTGTCACCTGCTACCTAGTCTACCCATCCCAACATGGATGAATAGCCCAAGGTGATAAGAGTTAAACATAAAACCTTGAGTCAGAAAAAAGTCTTAGTGAGCAGTAAATCAACTATCAAACATACCAAAAGAGCATAAAGGGTAAAAAGGAATAGGAACTCAACCATCCCACTCCACCTCTTTCTACAGTGATAGCCCCCAGACGCACTAAGAAGAAACAAACATAGCAAAGCAGACAATTAAAGTAAAACAATTATCACTCGAGTCAAGGTCGATGTTTTCCAAGTACAAACCCCCAAGGCCTAAACCAAGATCAGGTAAGCACCCCGAAAACATCGCTCTTGGCCCAAGCGACGATACAACCAAAACATCCAAACATCCATGACTCTGGCTATCACTGTTATCATTGCCTCGATTTCACCGTTAATTGAATGACCGGCCCATTATTTCATCTGTCCGCCAAGGGCTAATGGTAACCCCGGTTCTAGACATAACTCCGCACGTCGTCGTGACACGTGCCTAGGACTATCGAATCTGCCCAGAGTACTAACACGTCATCGTGACCCGTGCCTGGGACGTCGTCGTGACCCGTCCCAACGTACTCTTTCTTTGAGCATGCTAGAACCTCCAACAACGATGAAATCTCAGCCTTCTAGTCATCCTCCTCGACGACTATTCACATACTAGCTCAAGCGCCTCTCGAGCCAACCATTATCAACAAACTCGAACCACATCACCGAGTTATCAACATGCTTGGAATGATCCCGTCTGAATTAAACCAAGGCTTTCTCATATCAAGCTTTGCTTCATCGCATCATAGCAAAGTCCCATCGAAACATCATGATCAAATCTATCCATATGAGCTTTATCATCCGGTTCATATGCCACGAGCAGCTTTCCTTATTCAAGAGCCGTTCCACTTAGCTTTTGAATCATCTTCGACCAACTTGTCCGAATTCAATCACTAATTAACAAATCAATCAAATCAATCATTCATCCAAGTAGTCAATCATTCAAACAAGATCTAAATAAACAGTTATAACAATAATGACAATTTCGTAATTAAAGGGTCCAAATCTAACAAGCATGAATTCTAAGTAATATCTTGATGAATGAACTAGCATAGGTTAACATATAGTAAAATGGATATCAAAGCTTCATGAACAATGGATCTACATGCAGACTTAAGGAAAATGCATGAAATCACTATCTTTAACACACAAACAAACCACCGATCCAATATACTCCTTTGGGTCCGTGTGAGAGATAACCACCACTCACCGAATCACCTAAACACCTCACAAAAAACAAACTCCAGATCTGGACAGCAAAGGATCTAGCTTGATCCGACAAGGTTTCCCTTCAAATGATGAAATCTCTCTTCGATGGATGGAGATCTTCAACTTTGGCTTTTGGATCTTCGATTTGATCTTCAATCTTGGATGGAAGGAAGCACTAGATTAGAGTGGAGAAAAGAAGTGAAGAAGTGTTGTAGTCAAGCTCTCAAAATGGCAGCACTTCGTCGCTTCAAAATCCGGATCCCAAAAATGAAGATAGGCACTTCTATTTATAGGCTGGAAATCCCTTAAGTCGGCCGTCCCCTTAGGTCGCCGCCAACCTAACGACCTACGACTCAAGGACCCTACGACCTACCGACCTAACACAACACACGGCTCAACACTGCTGCCGACCTAACACTAGAGACGACCTAGCAACTTAACTACAAAGCCGACCCAATGACTCACAAATGTAGCCGACCTAACACTATACACACGGTCTCAACGACCTACGACCTATACCAAAACCCGTCCACGACCTAACTGTACTCACCCTATCACCATAAGTCGCTTATGACTTAAGCCTGCAGGTCGTTAACTCCTATAGGTCTTTATTTCCTATAGGTCGGTCTTCTTTTAAATCGGTCAATACCTTAAGTCGCTTACTCCCCTAAACCGTTAGCTCTTAGATCGGCCCATCTCCTTAACCCACTAACTACCTTAAGTCGTTAGTTCGCTTAGGTCGGTCAATACCTTAAGTCGGTCACTCTCTTAACTCGCTCCACCGACCCAAACCACAACACGACCTAAGCTCCCACACGAGCTAACTCTAGTTGACTCAAACAATGCAAACGACCTAATGGCAACTATTATACAATCTGTCGACACGTAAAATACGGGTCGTTACACATTTCAAATCTTTTATACAAAAGATAAACCTTTAAGATCCTCTTCAATTTCAAAACAAGGTTCAACCATCTTTCACAAAGATTCATTCATAGCTTTCAAAACTATTATTATTTGAAAACAAATAGTTTTCGTTTCAGAAAAATCGGATTACATTTGCACGAGTTAAAGCTCTTCAAATATAAAACTTGGATTAAATTAAAATTCCGAAAACAATACTTCTAAAATGGTTTAAAACCCATATAATCACATTTGTAACTTGTATAACCTTTTTAAACCATAATCTCAAAACATAGAATTCACTTTCAAATCTTGAGTTCAAATTCAAATCAAATTATTTAAATTTCAAAACATTATCAAGTTATTCAGAATAAATTTTATCTTCAAAACTCCTTTTCAAAAGCTTTTCATACTTAACCAAATTCCATTTGCAAAACTATTTTGGATTCAAAATTCAATCTTTAAACCCATTTCATAATATTAGATTCAATATCTGTAACTTAACCAATTTCCTCGTGCAATCCATATTTGTGTGTGTATTGTGTAGTCTAGGGGTTTTACACAATAGTGCAACATCATCAATCATTACTGATTCAAGCACATCAATTTTGATAAGCGGTATATCTTATAACGCTTAT
The DNA here is from genome assembly GCA_030765085.1 of Allium cepa. Taxonomy (NCBI): domain Eukaryota; kingdom Viridiplantae; phylum Streptophyta; class Magnoliopsida; order Asparagales; family Amaryllidaceae; genus Allium; species Allium cepa. The sequence goes on from CM060934.1 coordinate 781,129,695, forward strand.
CTTCCATTCACACATTCACGGATAAATAATATAAATTTATCACAGATAAATAAATTACATTCATCATAGCTCAAATCAAAACAGAGCATCACACATCAGGGATATCAAACAATTCAACATTCAATTGAATCCAAACATTCATAAGTAAGATCAAATAATTATTTGATTAATTTAAATCAGACTAATCACTTATGAATAAATTACTAATTCTGGTTAAATAATATTAATTAATTACAAATCATTTTAATTAATTATCCTTTAATCATTTATTAATTAATATTTAATCCTTTATTAATTAAATTTTAATAATAAATTAATCAACCTTTAATTATTAATTAATCAACCTTAATTAATAAATAAATCAACCTTTAATCATTAAATAATTAACATTTAATTATTTAATTATTCTTTAATCTAATTACCCTTAATTGATTAACTAATAAATCAATTACCCTTTAATTAATTACCATTAAATTAATTATACTTAATTAATTACAGTAAGTGACTATCCTAATTACTTATATCATAAATTAATTACACCGAGTAATTATCCTTGAATCACTTGAATAATCCACTTTAATCATTAATCAATTATTTTTAATTAAGTAATTACCTTTAAGTAATTAATTACCTTTAATTATTTATCAAAAATTAATCAACCTTTAATAAATTAATAACATTAACAAATTAACCTCAAATTATATTAATTAATTAATCACATTAATTAATTATCCTTAAAGGTAATTACCCAAAGTATTAACTTTACTTTAATTCACAAAGTAATTATTCTTATTTAATCACTTAATTATATTTTTTAAACCTTATAAGATAAAGTAAAGCATCATTAACAAAAATTAAATTTTAAAACCTTTAAGTTAATTGATAATCAAAACATTATTGAGATAAACCATTTATTTTTATTAATTACTTAATTTTGATCAGCACATAAATTTTAAAACATTTTATCTTTTCATTTAACATTTAATTATATTTTCTAAATTAAGTTTCAAAGATAACTTAAAAAGAATTTCAACTTAACAAATTTAAAATTAAACGAATTACATAACTTCTGAAAGCATATATTTTATAGAGGAATAAATTCTAAGAAATAGATTTAAACTTGATTAATTCTTGATTTAAAAACTTACTTTCTTTTAATTTTTTTTTAAAACTGTTTATTTCCTTGCTTTGGGTTCAACTCGTATATCTCTCGAGTCTTACTTCGAGTTTCACCTCGCCACTCTTGTCTTCGAGTCAAACATGATTCATCACGAACAAAAACCCGGGCCAAAACCTTCATCCCCAAATAACTTCTTCTTTCAGACACAAGCCTACACGTGTGCACATGCACCGCCGATAGTCGATGTCTGGCCATTCCTGCTGTTTGCACCAAAAATGGGTGAACACCCTTCGGAAGTTTTTGAAGAGATAGTAAATGAAGAACTTGAATTGGAAATAGGGACTATCTAACAAAAACTCCAAGTCACAGAAAAGTAAATTGCGCAGAAGACAAGGATTTAGAGTGGTTCGGCTATGCGCCTACGTCCACTAAGAAGTTTTTTTCACTTTATTTCTTAATACTTGAAGATTACAAGTGCTTTTCAGCAAATTATAGCAGGAAATGGACTTAAACTCGAAATTGACAGCAATTGAGATAGCATGGAGTGATTCTGGCAGCGTTTAGACTTGTTCTTCTTCTCCAAATTCTCCGACCCCCCTTCTGAATGACCAGGGGGCTCTATTTATAGGTGTGGAAGGCCAAAATCCCGCCTAAATCATGGAGAGACTGCTTGGCACGTGACGGGGGGCCCACAGGCCCGCGTTCTTGAAGTGCGTGCCCAGTTTGGGATCGATTCGAAGTGAACTTCGAATCGATCAAAAAATCGTCCAATTGCGATGAAACTTGGCGTGGTCCTTCTTCATCATGTAGACAAACTTCTGTAAAAATTTCATGGGATTTGGATCAGTAGATTGGGAGTTATGATCGATTCGAGATGAGGCATCTCGGTACGCTGGTTAGTTCGAATCGATCCTCTGGGTCATTCGAATCCATATGTTTCGAATCCATATGGTTCGAACCCTTAGGTTCGAATCCATATGTTTCGAATCCATATGGTTCGAACCCATAGGTTCGAATCGAACCTGTTGTATGAGGGGGCGGTGACGCTTCGAATCGATGGCTCCAGATCGATTCGAAGTTGTTTTTAACGTGTAGGGTTCGAGGACAGCATGGATTCGAAGTTGTGATGGACTCGAAGCTTGTGATCGACTCGAAGCTGTCATCGATTCGAAGCGTATTTAGGCGGTGATGGATACAAAGTTTGATGGATGGATTCGAAGTACAAATTGGCTTGATGGATTCGAAGGAAGGCGTTGGCTGATGGATTCGAAACAGATGGTTTCGAACACGATGGGTTCGAACGCGATGGGTTCGAACGCGATGGGTTCGAATCATGATGGGTTCGGACCGAGCAATGTGCACCTTCTTAACTTGAATCCATCATATCTTGAGCATATGACCTCAGATTGACTTGAAATTTGAATCGGTGGCTTCTATGGTCTTTCTTGTTACGCCCTATCAATTGTGGCCCAATCCGGACTCGGACAGAATTCATCGATATCCATAGCGGAGTGAAGTACGATCAATCTCTGAGGCGAACTGTCTCCTGTCTTTGACCAATCTTTTGGTATCACGGCTTTTGTCCAAAAAGCGGGAAAAATGTTTGCACCAAAAATGGGCGAACACCCTTCGGAAGTTTTTGAAGAGATAGTAAATGAAGAACTTGAATTGGAAATAGGGACTATCTAACAAAAACTCCAAGTCACAGAAAAGTAAATTGCGCAGAAGACAAGGATTTAGAGTGGTTCGGCTATGCGCCTACGTCCACTAAGAAGTTTTTTTCACTTTATTTCCTAATACTTGAAGATTACAAGTGCTTTTCAGCAAATTACAGCAGGAAATGGACTTAAACTCGAAATTGACAGCAATTGAGATAGCATGGAGTGATTCTGGCAGCGTTTAGACTTGTTCTTCTTCTCCAAATTCTCCGACCCCCCTTCTGAATGACCAGGGGGCTCTATTTATAGGTGTGGAAGGCCAAAATCCCGCCTAAATCATGGAGAGACTGCTTGGCACGTGACGGGGGGCCCACAGGCCCGCGTTCTTGAAGTGCGTGCCCAGTTTGGGATCGATTCGAAGTGAACTTCGAATCGATCAAAAAATCGTCCAATTGCGATGAAACTTGGCGTGGACGTTCTTCATCATGTAGACAAACTTCTGTAAAAATTTCATGGGATTTGGATCAGTAGATTGGGAGTTATGATCGATTCGAGATGAGGCATCTCGGTACGCTGGTTAGTTCGAATCGATCCTCTGGGTCATTCGAATCCATATGTTTCGAATCCATATGGTTCGAACCCTTAGGTTCGAATCCATATGTTTCGAATCCATATGGTTCGAACCCATAGGTTCGAATCGAACCTGTTGTATGAGGGGGCGGTGACGCTTCGAATCGATGGCTCCAGATCGATTCGAAGTTGTTTTTAACGTGTAGGGTTCGAGGACAGCATGGATTCGAAGCTGTGATGGACTCGAAGCTTGTGATCGACTCGAAGCTGTCATCGATTCGAAGCGTATTTAGGCGGTGATGGATACAAAGTTTGATGGATGGATTCGAAGTACAAATTGGCTTGATGGATTCGAAGGAAGGCGTTGGCTGATGGATTCGAAACAGATGGTTTCGAACACGATGGGTTCGAACGCGATGGGTTCGAATCATGATGGGTTCGGACCGAGCAATGTGCACCTTCTTAACTTGAATCCATCATATCTTGAGCATATGACCTCGGATTGACTTGAAATTTGAATCGGTGGCTTCTATGGTCTTTCTTGTTATGCCCTATCAATTGTTTCCCAATCCGGACTCGGACAGAATTCATCGATATCCATAGCGGAGTGAAGTACGATCAATCTCTGAGGCGAACTGTCTCCTGTCTTTGACCAATCTTTTGGTATCACGGCTTTTGTCCAAAAAGCGGGATACCATTTTGCCCCCCAAAGTACGTCTTGTGGGAACATGATGTGCTTTGAATAGTCGCCATTTTATTCTGAAGATTATTGCTCCCTTTTCGTTGAGACTCATATACCGTATTGCCGTAACCTTGCCTTGATATGATTGATTACTGTGTGATTGTGCCTAATCGTTGGCTGTCGTTGCTATAACAGGGTAAATATTTGATCCCTGCGAATGTTCAAAATCGAACATTAGTTCGTTATGTGTGCACATACATTAGCTCCGCCCTTATTAACGTCGTGTGTCCATGAGTCATGTCGGTCTTTGTTTGCTGCCGAACTCCGTCCCGGTTTTCTCCTGAATCGATTTTAGATTCAAACCAAAGTGTTGTTAATTAGTGGTTTTTGATGGGTTCGAAGCTTAGAAGGGGTTCGGAGCTGTGATGGATTCGAAGCAATGATGCGTTCGAAGCCTCTGATGGGTCCGAAGCCTCTGATGGGTTCGAAGCCTCTGATGGGTTCGAAACTTAGATGGATTCGAAACTCCTGATGGATTCGAAGCTTAGATGGATTCGAATCAGTGATGGATTCGAGGACTCTGATGGACTCGAAGCCCTTGATGGATTCGAAACTTGGATGGATTCGAAGTTTCCAGTGGATTCGAAACTTAGATGGATTCGAAGTTTCCAGTGGATTCGAAACTTAGATGGATTCGAATCAGTGATGGGTTCGAAAGTGGTCGTTCGAATCGATGGGAGTCGAAGTGACACTAATCCCTCTTGGAATCCGTATAAATACATGAGGTTGACTTCATTTTCACTTTTTACCTTTTACCATTGCTTTAGCTGCTTCTCCGAATCGATTTACCAGAGCCAAATCAAACGTGCTTTTTCACGAATCGACCAAATTCCTTCTAGCTTCCATTTGTAATCAAACTAAATCAGGTAATCAAGGGGTCGATTCGGTTTTGAGAATGATAGATTAATCTTTTTTGGCATTGATTCAACCCCTTCTTCTGGAAATTTTTGGAGAGTGACGAGGTTTGAACGAAGTAGGCCGACTCCATGGAACTGAGGAATGCAAACTTTTGAGCCGTATCGATCAGGGGTGCGCGCTTCGAGTTGGTTTCGAATGTGTAGCTTCGAACCGATGATTGCAGGAGAACACAACAAAAAAAAAAGCGTGCGGTGATGGATTCGAAACAGTGGCATTCTGATCGATTCGAAGGAGCTCACTACTGATCGATTCGAAGCAATGATACGTTCATCGATTCGAAGGAGTTCAACTCCGATGGATTCGAAGCTAGGCGGGACTCCGTGGATTCGAACCGCTCTTGATGGATTCGAAGGAGCACGATTTCGATGGATTCGAAGTCAGGTGGGGCTCCGTGGATTCGAACCGCTCTTGATGGATTCGAAGGAGCCCGACTTTGATGGATTCGAAGTCAGGTGGGGCTCCATGGGTTCGAACTGCGCTGATTCGAGGTTCATTGATCTGACTCGTGTCGAATCGAGTCGATCGATTCGAACGTTCTTGCTTCTGGAACTTCCACCTCATCGATTCGTTCCAATATCTGAACTACGACCACTTTTAAATCGAACTCTAACGAACTCACTAAATTTTTAGCATATTTGATTCCGACGAGCTTCGTCCTTTGCATGATCAAAGTTGACCTGACCTGTCTTTTGGAGCTCGTCGATGGCACCGTGACTTAAACACATATAACGAATTCATACTTGAATTGGTCAGTAGTATCCGAGGGACGCGAAAGCGACGGTCAGTGATGACGGTCGTTTTCGTTCTCTGATTCAAAAGCCTAGTCGTTCAGACACCATGCTCTACTCTTGTAAAATTTGTTTTAGTTATGTATTTGCACTGCACGGCATATCCATATGCTTCACACCGGGGAATATACGGGCTTTCTTCGTTTTTAACGCTGCTTTCTCGTGAGTTAGTTTGTTATGGAGTCTTCGGGTTCTGAACAACAAGAGTTACAAAGCTTGCCTCCTCCGATGCTAGAAATTCCAGAGATCATTCCTGAAGTAATAGATCCTGCTCCGGACGAATTGCCGGAGGCCTTACTTATCGAGGATCCCATAGACTCCGTCCGATCTAATATTTCTGGAGCATTATTGGGTCGGATATGTTCGAAGCATAACTTATCCCCGGATGATGTTTTGCTACCGGGAGTTGATGATAGGCCTCACAATCCACCCGAGGGCTATACTGCTTTTTATCGCCACGCTTGTGCGGCTGGAACTCTCCCCCCGTTTAACCAATATATCAGGGAGATGCTATCGTTCATTGGAATCGCTCCCGCACAACTTCACCCCAACGGGCACGCGTTACTGAACAGTGTTTTCATCTTATTCATGGACCGCCTTTTTCGTCCGCCTAGGCCAGCTGAGATTAGACATATATTCAACTTCAAGAGCAGGGGTGATAGTCCATCGTTCACCTTTCTGGAGGCAGTTAGAAACTGCCAGATTGTGACGGGAGCCTGGACCAGACTCAGTTACTTTAAGAATGAATGGTTCTTTGTCCGATGCCCCCCAGGATTCGCTAGGCGATGGCTGTCCAGACGTCAGTATCGTAAATCGTGTTAGCCTTCTTTAATGGTCATTGTCAACACTCGAACTGACATCAGGTGTTTTTTCTTGCAGCTATCATATCAAGGCCAGACGGTGGTCGATACAGAAACGTCATCCGAAGTCTACAAGAGGTTCCGAGTGACCTGCAGCACATTGACTTGGTCTTAACCGATGATAACTTAAGGATGCTGGGCTAAATTGAGACGAACCAGAGTATTGTCGTTGAAGGGTTTGTGAAATCGGCTCCGAAGGCAAAGAAGAAGACCGGTGTAGCGATAAGAGGAATGGGCGATGATGAGAGGACGCCTACTGACACCGGGCTAGCGGCCGATTTTCCCCAAGCAGGAAAAAAGCGGAAAGGCAAGGCTGTTGTTCCTAAATTTGCGAGACGGAAGTCTGTAATCGTGTCTCGCTTGATTCCTGGAATTATTTCTTCTGACTCCGCTCTTTGTCAATCAGGAAACATTTTCACAAGACTGGATGAATTTCCCATCCCGGAATGCGTTTCTCTTTATCACAAGTCCGGGTTGGTTGAGCTCCGGGAAGCGTTAGACATAAGCGGGCTTTTACCCATTAGTGCAGTCGAAACCTCTGGTTGGTCGGGGGCTTTGCACATTTGCATACACTCTCATGACACTACATGACTGCTTCACTCGCCCTATTGATTTTTCCTGGTACCTTTTCCAGGTAATATGGCTGGTCGTCAGACTACATTGGACAAACTCCGGAGAGTGCATCACCCCTCAACCTATTATGAATCTCGTCGTGGAGGCCCCGATCGTGATCGTGACCGGAGGCAATATGGCCAGGTGTATTATGCAAAGGATCATCACCGTGGTAACTCCAGCCAGGAACGATCAGACAGAGATCGTAGGCATCGCTCCCCATCTCGATCTCCTCCGCAATCCCGAAGTCATGTCCAGGCATCCGAGCCTCTGCGACATCAGTCATCTTCGCAGGTTTCGAGGCCTGAGCCACATCGTTCTCGAACCGGGGTCGCAACGTCTATGTCTGGGGAGGAGACCCTTATTGAGTCTTCTGGCGAAGGGGCCATCAGGCTTGCACAACTGAGGAAAGATTTTTCAGAGATTTGCTTTGATGCTTGTATTTTTCCTCCCAATCTTAAAAGAATTCCCGATGATGCCGCGACTTCGGCGCTCAACTACACCCGTGACTTTTTTGCTCAGTACAAAGAATGGTACAAAGCGGCTGTTAAGGCTTCCAAAGCTGCCTTCGACCGGGCCCAAATCATTGAGAAGCTAGAGGCCGACTTGGCTCAAAAGAGTCGCATCGTCGACATACTCCAATCTGAGGCGGAATCTTCCCGCAAGGCCGAGGTCGAGTCGTTACAGAAGGTTGATGAGACATTAGCTGAAATGGCGAAAATGCAACAGGCACATTGTACTTTAGTTGAAGACTTAGGCCATCGATACAAGAATGTTGAATCTGAGCGGGATGCGGCAGTGAAGGAACTAGAGGAGCAAAAGGCTAGGTTCACTGACATGAATAAAGAAAAAGACGACGCGAACGTGGCTGCGCAAGAGGCGTGTGAGCAGGCTGTATCTTTTCGGGCCGAGCGCGATGCGGCAATTGCAAGGGTTAAGGAGGTTGAATCGGAGTTGGAGGAGAGAGTCCAAGCAGAGAGGTTCAAGATGGAGGCCGAATTCGACGATCTTTTGGACACATATAATGCCAATGTATTGGAGCATAGAAATCTCTCCTGGCTAGGGGATTACTCGATGCCTCTCTACAATGCTTGGAAGAAATTAGTGGAAAACAAGAGGATGTCTTGTCCGGATTCGGTATTAGATGAGTTTGAGCTTGAGTCACGTCTGCTCAGCGAGGATGAGAGGAGGACCCTTCATGAAGCAATCATTTCTGTTGAAAAAGAAAGACTTGTCGTCCATCAAACGGAGGTTGGCGAAGGTTCGGGTATCGTGCACCATAGCGAGAATACTGAAGTCCCTGTTTCGACTTCACCCGAAGCTGCTGCCGTGGTTGATCCACAAGCTATTCCAGCCTACAATCCGGACCAACCGGAACTGTCTTCGGGCAAGACGCTCGCCCCCGAGCTTGTTCAAGCTCCAAGGCAAGGTAAAGTAGGTATTTCCCTTTACGTCTTAAAACATTGATTTTCGAGGGAATTTCTTGGTCTGATAGCTCTAATTTTGGTTGTTTAGTGACCGAGAGTGTCGCACCCGTGCTCCCTGTCCCTTCGGCTTTACATCCTACACGTGGAGTTATTGTCACCGAGGTGATTTCAACTGCCGCCATGGCTGGTGATATGGGAGAGGGAGGCTCAATGTCATTCGATGTTCAAATGTTTGAAGAGCTATTTGGTCATCCTCTTGACCCCATGCCCGACCTCTCTTTTGTGACGAGCGGAGCTGCTCCAGTTTCTAGTTCGATCGTGACGACCACTGGCGTACCTAGCGCAGCTCAACTGTCTCGAGAGGAGGAGATTTTAGCAGAGATAAGTGCCGAGATGGCCAAGACAGTGACAGTTGGTCCCGGTGGTGACGCCGTTCCTTCAAGCTTATCTTCTCTAATGATGATTTCTCCTGGTGGCACAGTAACCGTCTCGAGTGTTGCTGAACAAGTATCTGTTACTGCTCCCATGCCCCTGGTTCGTCCTTATAAAAGGATCTCCATCCCTTCCAGTTCTGAGGAAGATGTTGATATCATGCCGGAACTGGAGGATGTTCCAAAGAAAGGCAAAAAGTCTCGTAGGAAGCCAGACAGTGGGTCTAGCGGCTCGACTCCGAGGAAGAAACACCGGAGGAAGAAAGAGTGAGCCCCTCGCTTTGTCGTGAGATTTACGGATAACAATTCTTTTTCCTCTTCTTTTGTTCTTTCTTGGGCCATGTGTATGTATGGATGCGGCCTCCACTTAATTGAAACATCTTTACTTGCCATGTAATCAAACTTGTTTCTGTTGGTTGATGAAATGGGAAGTTACACTTTTCTTCTTACCTGAATGCCTTGCAGTATTTGTGTTGTATCCGCTCAGTATTTATATAGCTTCGTGTCGTGATTTAATGAATGAGTCGGATTCTGAGTATATTATCACTTAAGCCAGCGATTAGCACCCAGCTTTTTGCCCCTTAGTTGCGGGGAATAATACTCATATTCTGGTGGCTGATTGCGTTTATTGCAAGCCCTGAACACGTGCCCCCCCCCCCTTCTGGGGATTCATGACAATTTGAGATTGATAATCTGTCCTGCATTGCAGGAATCTGAGGGTTATCGATGTTTACACTCCATTCCACGCTATGGGAATTGGGAGTTGATATTGATATCTCGGCCCGTATTTCGGGAACTTCGAATTGTTACTTGTACTTTGATTCGCGCTTCGGGAATCTGGATTAGATGTTTATACTCCAATTCGTACTCTGGGAAGTTGGAGTCCGTTCGCGCTTTGGAAACGACTTATTGGATGTTTTATACTCCAATTCACACTCTGGGAAGTTGGAGTCCGTTCGCGCTCTGGAAACGACTTATTGGATGTTTCATACTCCAATTCATACTCTGGGAAGTTGGAGTCCGTTCGCGCTCTGGGAACGATTTATTGGATGTTTTATACTCCAATTCACACTCTAGGAAGTTGGAGTCCGTTCGCGCTCTGGGAACGACTTATTGGATGTTTTATACTCCAATTCACACTCTGGGAAGTTGGAGTCCGTTCGCACTCTGGGAATGATTTATTGGATGTTTTATACTCCAATTCACACTCTGGGAAGTTGGAGTCCGTTCGCGCTCTGGGAACGACTTTTTGGATGTTTATACTCCAATTCACAATCTAGGAAGTTGGAGTCCGTTCGCGCTCTGGGAACGACTTTTTGGATGTTTATACTCCAATTCACAATCTGGGAAGTTGGAGTTAGTAAAAGGATTGTCGTGTATCAATCCCTGTGAATGCTGGTATTGTGTTTTGCCCCCGAGCTCGGGTCTTATTTAGTAAGTGACTGGTCGTATCACAGTTACTCCCTATTTAGATAAATCCCACCGTGTGATGGAATTTAGCTCTTCGTGCAATGTGATATTATGTGCTATTTTCAGTGAATCACAACTTTTGGCTCGAAGAGATGGCGTTTTATTGCTGAAACAAAAGAAGCATGACAACATCAGTTGCCTTATTACAAGTTCAAATTTCGAAGTGCAAAAAACAAAATGCTAAGGAAGAAAATGATAGAAAGACAAATAAAGCCTGTCAGGTGTAGTAGGGACGGAGGCTTCCGCTATTCCAGGCTCTTGGTAAAGTGAGACCATCAACGGTCGATAACTTGAACGTGCCATCTCTGAGTTTTTGTGAAATCATATACGGCCCTTCCCAATTTAGGTTCATGTGCGAAGGAACCGGGTAAATTCTTTTGAGTACCAGGTCGCCGGATTCAAAAGTCCGTGGGCGGACCTTGGCGTTGTATATTCAAGCGACTCGACTTCGATATGCAGCTGCCCTCACGTCGGCTTCTTCACGTTTCTCATCAAGCAGATCTAGGGATTCAGCAAGTAATATAGCATTCGTTTTCGGGTCGTAGTATGTCACACGGTGAGAGTGAACTTCCATTTCGACCGGGATAACTGCTTCGGAGCCATAGGATAGAGAAAAAGGGGTGTGTCCGGTCGCAGTTTTGTGAGTTGTTCTGTATGCCCACAGAGCCATTGGTAGTTCATCGACCCATTTGCCCCCGGCTTTCTCCAATCTTTTCTTCAATATAGACTTGATAACCTTATTGACGGCCTCGACCTGACCGTTTGCTTGTGGGTGCGCTACTGCTGAGAATCTCTTATGGATGTGAAATCGCAGACAGAAATCCCTGAATTCAGTACTGTCGAATTGGGCTCCATTATCGGTGATAATAGTATGCGGGAGACCAAACCGGCAGATGATGTTGCGCACCACGAAGTTGATCACCTTTTTTGTTGTTATCGTTGCAAGGGGCTCAGCCTCAGCCCATTTGGTGAAGTAATCAACCGCAACTAGGCGTACTTTGCACCCCCTTTAGCTAAAGGCAATGCACCGATTATATCCATCCCCCACATTGCAAATGGCCACGGGCTGACCATTTGGGTTATTTCAGAAGGCGGGGTTCTAGGGATCCGAGCGTGTCTCTGGCATTTATCACATCTTTTGGCATAATCCATAGCATCGCGGTTAACGGTAGGCCAGTAATATCCGTATTGAAGTATTTTCTTGGCAAGCGCTTGCCCCCCAGTGTGATCGCCACATTCTCCTTCGTGCACCTCACGCAACACTCGCTTGATTTCGTTATGCGCGATACACCGGAGAAGAGGAACAGAGTAACCTCTCCGATACATAACTCCGTCTTGAATGACAAATCGTGACACCTTTCGAAGAATCTGTCTTCTTTCACTTCGTCGTTCGGGCAGTGTGCCATGCTTAATATAATCTTGGTAGGGAGTCATCCATGATTCCTTCTCGGAGGTAGCTTCTAATGTGAATTCATTCTCCGTTCGATCAATGCTCGGAGAGGATAATGTCTCGACAGGGACGAGTCCCAAGTGTTGAGCTTCGCCTGTACTTGCCAGCTTTGCCAATGAATCGGCTTTCTGATTGTGCTCTCGGGGTATGTAGAAAATGGTATAATAATCAAACCGATCCAGTATTTCTCGGACCCGGGCTAGATAAGCGGCTAGCCTTCGATCCTTGGCCTGATATTCACCCCGAACTTGACATACCACTAACTGGGAATCGTAGTAGATTTCCACAGCGATAATTTTCAGGTCTCGGGCCAACTTCAACCCGGTGAGCAAGGCTTCGTATTCAGCTTCGTTGTTGGTTGCCCGGAAATCAAACTTTAAGGCGTAGCAGATGGATCGGCCCTCGGGGGTCTCAAGCACAATCCCTGCACCCGAGCATCGATCGTTGGATGCGCCATCAGTGTATAGTTTCCATATATCTTCGGGGGAGTCACTAGTTTCGGGTAAGTCTTCAGGAACAGTGAATTCGGCAATGAAATCTGCTAAGACTTGACCGTGTATGGCTCTCCTTGGAACATATGCGATGTCGAATTGACTCAGCTCAATGTTCCACTTTAGTAACCTGCCAGACGTCTCAGGTCGTGTGAGGACCTGTCGTAACGGTTGGTCGGTGTATACAATGATAGGGTGAGCCTGGAAATATGGATGGAGCTTCCTCGAGGCGATGACTAGGCAGTATGCCAACTTTTCTAGCCTTGGATAATTTCTCTCGGCCCCGGTTAATCGTTTACTGACGTAATAGACTGGTTTCTGTGTTCGGTCTTCCTCTCGAACCAATGCAGCACTAACAGCGTTTTCAGATACAGCCAGATAAAGGTATAATTGCTCGTGATCAACAGGTTTTGAAAGAATCGGTGGTGTGGAAAGATGCTGGATTAGCGATCGAAACGCGCCCTCGCATTCCGTAGTCCATTCGAAGTTTCGTTTCCCTTTTCGGATCAGATCGAAAAAGGGTATGCATTTATCCGTTGATTTCGAGATGAACCTGCTCAGCGCTGCAACCTTTCCGTTGAGACTCTGAACCTGTTTTATGGTCCTCGGGGTTTGAAGATTCCTGATTGCCCAGATCTTCTCGGGCTTGGCCTCTATTCCCCGGGCGTTGACGATGAATCCAAGGAACTTTCCGGAAGCAACCCCAAAATGAAATCTTAACGGATTTAGCTTCATTCCATATCTCCGGAGGACATTGAACATTGACTCCAAGTCCTTGACATGATCAATGGAGTATCGTGATTTTACCAACATGTCATCCACATAAACCTCCATGGTTTTCCCGATCTGATCGGCAAACATCCGGTTGACTAAGCGTTGGTAAGTTGCTCCGGCATTCTTTAAACCAAAAGGCATGACCATGTAGCAGTATAGTCCTAGGTCAGTTACGAAGCTTGTATGTTCTTGGTCGGGCACATGCATGGGTATCTGATTGTACCCGGAGTAAGCATCCATGAAAGACAATAATTCGTGTTCGGCCGTCGAATCCACAAGTTGATCGATTCGAGGAAGTGGAAAACTGTCTTTTGGACAAGCCTTATTTAAGTCAGAGTAGTCGACGCACGTTCTCCATTTTCCATTCGGTTTGTGGACAAGTACAGGATTGGATACCCATTTCGGGTATAAAGCATCTCGGATAAACCCATTCGTCTTCAACTTATCGACTTCTTCTTTGAGGGCGGCAGATCTCTCTGGATCCATACCGCGTCTCTTTTGCTTGACCGGGATGTATCGTGGGTCAATATTTAAGGTATGGCTCACGATGTTCGACGAGATTCCACACATATCGGAGTGCGTCCAGGCGAATACGTCTAGATTCTCTTGGAGAAATTCGACCAATTCCTGTTGTGCTTGTAGGTTTAGCTGAGACCCAATTTTCAATATTTTCGAATCGTTATTGTCATCAATTGGAACATCGATCGTCAGCTCGGCTGGAGAAGCTTGACTTTCTTTGGATTCATCATTATCTTCAGTGTCTCGAGGGTTAAGATCCTTCTGGAATTGGTCGTGGTGCCCGGGCCGAGGCCCAGGCGCTAATTGTCAATCGTCGGCAAAGCGGACGCGGAGAGATTCCCCCACGCCCTTTCCTTTCTCCTTCCTTTGCGCTTCTCGTAGTTCAGCAACATAACAGGCTCTCCCGGCAGCCTGGTCCCCTTGAATGACCCCAATCCCGTGGTCAGTAGGGAACTTTAGAGTCAAACACCATGGGGCAATTGCTGCCCTAAATTCTGCAAGGGCTGGTCGGCCCAAAAAGGCATTATAGGGTGAATGGATATCCAGGACAACAAACTGTAACATTCGGACTCTACGGCGTTCTCCGTTTCCCAATTCTACTGGCAATTCCACCATCCCGGTGGGTATATTAGCACTTCCATCGAAGCCGTGGATCCTACATTGACAAGGCTTTAGATCTTTAGCTTCCATCTTCATCTGATCATATGCCCCTTTAAACAAGATGTTTACTGAGCTTCCACTGTCTACCAGGATCCTCTTCATCCAAGCAGGACCAACCTGTGCGGATATGACCAGTGGGTCTATGGTCGGGGCTTCGACTTTGTCAGCATCTCGGTTTCTAAATACGATATCATCCGTCATCGTCTTCTGTTGTTTAGCCGGAGCCCCTTCATCAAGTGTACTACAGCTTTCAAAACTTACGTGCCTGATCGAATTGGCGTATGATTCCATTTCCCTCCAACTTCGATCCGCTGGATGAGGGCCACCACTGACTGTATTTATGACCAATCTTCCGCTTGTACGAGCAGGCTCTTCCTGTCTTTCTTGGTTCTGCGCACGATTTTGGTTTGACGGGCCCACACCACCGGTTTGTGGTGCTCGCACAAATTGATCCAACTTCCTCTCTCTGATCAGTTTTTCAATAAGGTCTTGCAGATGCCTGCAGTCATTGGTGTTGTGTCCATAGCTTTCGTGAAATCTACAAAACTTCCCCGTTTGAATCTGTTTCTCCGATGATAATTTCGGAGTCGGCTTCTTATATTGCATCGCATTACAGGTTTGTAGATATACGTTTTCCAATGTCGTACTCAGTGGTGTATAGCTTTCAAACATTTGCGCCCTACGTCGCGGGCCACGGTTCTGATCCTGCTTCTTATTCCTATTATCGCCATTCCTTGGCTGGGTTTGCTTGTTCTGAATATTCAACTGCACCCTTCCTGAGCCCTCTCCTGACTGTTTAACCGCCACATTGCTTTGAACCCCTTCCTTGTTGGGCCTTGCATCATCCTGCTTCCTAGATTGTTTCGCATCCTCACGCCTCAGGAATTGGGCGGCTTTGGAATAGAAACGATCCAACGACGCGGGAGGTTTTCCAGCTAGCCAGTTTCCAAAATCAGAGTCGGGGTCAATCCCCTTAGTCAGAGCCATCAAGATTGAATTATCATTGGGGTTAGTGATTTCTGCGCAGGCGGCGTTGAATCTTTCCAGGTATCGCCTGAGTGTTTCCCCAGGAGCTTGAGTGACACTAGATAAAGTGTTTACGTCTTTAGGCCTGGCGATGTGCATACAGAATTGTTCGAAAAACTTGGTTGCCAACTGGTCAAACGAGGAGATAGACCGTGGTGGTAATCGTGTAAACCACATTGTCGCAATCCCCCCAAGGAAATAGGAAAACTACGGCACTTTACTGCATCATCAGCTCTTGCAGCAGTCATTGACCATTCGTACTTTAGAATATGCTGGCTAGGGTCGGAGTTTCCTTCATACATGGGCAAAGCCGGCATTCTGAATCGCCGGGGAGGCTCAGCATATAATATGTCATCGGTGAACGGGGTGTGACTTCGAGAGATCCCCCAATCGTCATTTGTCAAACCTTGACTTTCGCGAACCATTTGGCGGACCATAGCTGAGAGATCAGGTGTTGCTGTATTCGAAGGGTGTTGAGCCAAAGTGTGGTCGGACTCCACAGTGCGAGGTGGGATCGGGCGCTGTCGACGATCCGAATCTCGCCTCCTTGGCTCGACATCTTCTGGGATATTCGGTCCTGGGACACGTTCCTGTGGGTGGTAGTTTGGACTGGAGTGATTTCGGGTGTCAACTCCTGTGCCAACTGCGGTGGCTTGGTTATCTGCGGTGTGCTGTGGAACAGTGCCTCCTCGAGAGGAGGGTCCCGTATGAAAACTGGCAGAGGGGCCAACTCTTATTTGCCCAACAGTCAATGTCTGCCGGAGGCCAGAAGCATGCGCATGACTTTCGTCTAGCCTGGGGCGCGTAGATCTGCCGGCATAGTCGGATGAGGCAGAGCTTTCCGTGGAAGAATGCGGAGCGTGGTCCCTCTTTGATCTCCTTCGCCCTTGGTGGTTTAGTTGGTTAGCCAATTCAGCATTGACACGTAGCTGCTCAGTTAGCTGTTGTCGGCTTTTAGTTAATTCCTGCAGTAATGTTTGGAACTCCTGTCTTGTAACCGGACCCGACTGATCCGCTTGCCCAACGACATCCTGATTGGCTGACTGTAGCTGTGCGGGATTCTGCCTATCCTGACCTTCTTGGTTACCAATGTTGGAAGTGGTTCTCGTACTAACCATCCTGAAGGTTGGGTTCCTATCCTAGATTTTGAGCAAACCTGAGAAGAATGGATGGAATCTGAATTTGAAGTCTGGATCTCCCTCTTAGATTTGTGCAATCCGGTATCGAAGATAGATCCACGGAGCGGGAGAAAGAACTGGTTCTTTTTCTTTCTCAGTGAAAGCACCAAAATGTTTGCACCAAAAATGGGCGAACACCCTTCGGAAGTTTTTGAAGAGATAGTAAATGAAGAACTTGAATTGGAAATAGGGACTATCTAACAAAAACTCCAAGTCACAGAAAAGTAAATTGCGCAGAAGACAAGGATTTAGAGTGGTTCGGCTATGCGCCTACGTCCACTAAGAAGTTTTTTTCACTTTATTTCTTAATACTTGAAGATTACAAGTGCTTTTCAGCAAATTACAGCAGGAAATGGACTTAAACTCGAAACTGACAGCAATTGAGATAGCATGGAGTGATTCTGGCAGCGTTTAGACTTGTTCTTCTTCTCCAAATTCTCCGACCCCCCTTCTGAATGACCAGGGGGCTCTATTTATAGGTGTGGAAGGCCAAAATCCCGCCTAAATCATGGAGAGACTGCTTGGCACGTGACGGGGGGCCCACAGGCCCGCGTTCTTGAAGTGCGTGCCCAGTTTGGGATCGATTCGAAGTGAACTTCGAATCGATCAAAAAATCGTCCAATTGCGATGAAACTTGGCGTGGACGTTCTTCATCATGTAGACAAACTTCTGTAAAAATTTCATGGGATTTGGATCAGTAGATTGGGAGTTATGATCGATTCGAGATGAGGCATCTCGGTACGCTGGTTAGTTCGAATCGATCCTCTGGGTCATTCGAATCCATATGTTTCGAATCCATATGGTTCGAACCCTTAGGTTCGAATCCATATGTTTCGAATCCATATGGTTCGAACCCATAGGTTCGAATCGAACCTGTTGTATGAGGGGGCGGTGACGCTTCGAATCGATGGCTCCAGATCGATTCGAAGTTGTTTTTAACGTGTAGGGTTCGAGGACAGCATGGATTCGAAGCTGTGATGGACTCGAAGCTTGTGATCGACTCGAAGCTGTCATCGATTCGAAGCGTATTTAGGCGGTGATGGATACAAAGTTTGATGGATGGATTCGAAGTACAAATTGGCTTGATGGATTTGAAGGAAGGCGTTGGCTGATGGATTCGAAACAGATGGTTTTGAACACGATGGGTTCGAACGCGATGGGTTCGAACGCGATGGGTTCGAATCATGATGGGTTCGGACCGAGCAATGTGCACCTTCTTAACTTGAATCCATCATATCTTGAGCATATGACCTCGGATTGACTTGAAATTTGAATCGGTGGCTTCTATGGTCTTTCTTGTTACGCCCTATCAATTGTGGCCCAATCCGGACTCGGACAGAATTCATCGATATCCATAGCGGAGTGAAGTACGATCAATCTTTGAGGCGAACTGTCTCCTGTCTTTGACCAATCTTTTGGTATCATGGCTTTTGTCCAAAAAGCGGGATAACACCTGCCACCTTCAATAGTTCGTTGACGACATGTACAAAAGCTACAACCACTCATATCATCGAATTCGACTGAGAATCAAAAACGAGGTCCCCGATCACTACCTGGAAATCAACTTGATCAATAAAATTGGTTCGCATCTTCACCTCCGACGATCTGAACTCACGCCACCTAGTCCAAAGCTTCGCCACACAACGATACTTTGATTCAACCTGTACCGGTCCTGTCCGATGCTCCGACGTTGATGAACCAGTCAAAAATCTCTCATCGACCAAAATGGGTTCTTAAACCCTACTTTGCCGATGCCAGACTGCCACGGTGGCCAAGAAGTGTTCTAACCATTTTTCCCTTAATCCCCCTTATTCACTCTACCCCTAGACCTAATCACGCCGTCCAACATTTCCACGTGACCAAAAATCAAATTCCGATCAACACAAAATATCTCAACATATACTTTCTTTAAAAATCATGATTCGATTACTAAAATTCATCATTTTTGAAGACGATTCAGATTATATAGTCAAATCGAGAAAACTTGATATTCAAATTTTGGGATGTGATTGAGTTTTCACTGTTATATATTAATTTTGAAATAAATATCCAACTTAAACATTTAAATCATTTTTAAATAAGAGGTTACAGTCTTACAATTATTCCTCATTTAGATATCAAGGCCTAAAAGAGATTGGAGGAGTAGATTTGAATTTTTGAATGAATTCCTAACCCTGTAACTAAATATAAACATGGTTTCTTATGTACAGGCATATACATATATTTTCACAAACATGCAAGAACATTTACTCAATTATACAACAGATTTCACCACAACTTCATATATTATCACATGCTACTCGGATACAACAAGTTTAAGGGTTTATAAGGGTAGTTTGCTCACCTTGCGTTGAATAGAGGACATGTTTTATAAAATCTGGAACTTTTATTTTTTTGTTGCTTGATCTTGATTCTAATCATTGCATTATCCTTGAAACTTGAACACATGCTTGACCTTTGCTTGATTACAGGTTTGTTTCCAGGTTGAGATGTTTCTTTTTTCCAGTTTGAACTTGAATGTATTATATTTGATTCAGCTTGAATTAAATCTACTACTTGAGCTGTTGCTTCTAGGTTGAAGATTTAAGGTTGAAAGCTTTTTAGGTTTTGATTTTAATCTGAGTTTGATTTCTAGTTTGAAAACTTAAGTTTGATTCAGATTGAACAGACGAAGATTTGAAACTGAAGTTCTTGTTTTGATTTTTATTTTCGATCTCAGTTTTGAGTTTTGTTTTCTTTTTATCTGGTTTGTGTTTTGAAAGATCTGAAACAACAATGAAGAAATAGGATAGTAGTTGTATATATGTAGCTTAATTTTCTTTTTTATTAATAACTAAAATAAATGATGATAAATGACACTTGTAATTATAAAATAAAATTGAGCTACACTTGTCTCATTTACATGAATAATTAATTTACACTTGTAAATTCATGTTTTAATTTTTATATACTTGTTAATATAATTAAAATTATGTTTAAGCCCCTAATTGATTTAATTTACAAATTATGTTTTAAATCCTTTATGATATTAAATTATTTACATATATGCTATGTGTTTTTATATCTTCTTATATATACAATTTATACGTATATTTTTAAAAGATATATACATGCCAAAGATTTTATATATAGAGACAAACACACTTTATTGAATTTCCAAATTAATTTCTTTATTTACAATCCAATTTTTTATTTAAAATCATATATATATATATATTATTCCCAATTAATTAATATTTAAATTCAAAACTTTATATTAATCACTAATTAATTCACAAATTAATTCGAAAATGAAGTTAATTACCAATTTAAATTTGATTTAAAATCGAGATCTTTACAAAAGAGGAAGGACAAGAAGTGTTATAATTGCAATAAATTCAAGTGTATTCAGAGGGACTATCCCAAAGCAGTAAAGCAAAGGTAGTTAGTTAAGGCATTTGCATTGGGTGTTGTTCTAACCTCGTCGATTGCTCTATCTGCAAAGGAGAAGGGAAAGAGCATTACTATCCATTGTATGCTTTCCATTTATGATGTTTTGGTAAGTCTTTTATTTGACACCATGGGGCTTCACATTCCTTTGTATCTAATAAGACCATCATCCTTTCAAACTCCACTCTTGTCACAGTCCCCTGAGAAGCAGATGGTCCTAGCAACGTGGTCATCGGTTGGTTAGTCCCCTTAATTAAACTAGGAAGCTTCATCTTCTCCACCAGCAACTGCTCCATATCTACCAAATGTCGTTGGTTCATTACTTTCATCATGAATTTTCTTTAGATCTAAGACAAAAACCTTTTGAATCTAACACATGCACGTTTTAATCCTTAATAGAAAGCTAGCATTGTTCCCAAGAAGCTTTGTTTTCAATTGAAGCACCAAAAACGTTATGTCAAAAAAATGCACCCAAATGTATATGAAAATAGATAGATCTAGCAAGAAATAAAAAGAAAATAATGTCAATACATGGATTTTTATAGTGGTTCGGCAAATTCTATGGCCAATGTCCACTTTAATATTATTATAAAGATGTATTTCATGAAACAACGGCTTTACAGTTTAAATTCATTTACAATATCAAAGTATACCCTTCTAGGTGACAAAATTTAGGTAGAGACAAGAGAATGAAGAAGAAGAATGGTCAGAAGTCATCTCCAAGTGGCTATAGGCTTGTTATTTATTTAAGAGTCACTCGAAGAAGTCGCTGGATTACGAAATACCAGTTCGAACTCTAGATCTGAAAAAATCTAAAGGGGAGACAAGGTCTCCCATAGCTTAAAATCATGTCCGTGTTGACATGATTCATGTTAGTACCAAAATGATTTGCCAAGTGCAAACTATGCCATCTTCCTTTATCTTGTTTTCTATCCTCCATTCATCAATCTTCAAGCACTTTGCCTTAGAAATCAAGTCATCACCAATAGGTTCTGACACCTTTAGTGACCTTATCCTTTTCTACAAAGCTTTTTAGAGTTATTCACCCACGCCTTTCAAAATGGACCCTAGGACGATAACTTCAGCCAACCAACCCCTGAACGTAGCTTTAGAAGCCACTAAAGTGTCTGAAATCATATCGGTACCAACCTAAAAAGAGGTTAGCACCGATCTTCCCCTAGTGGCATTTTTTCTCTTTAACTCTGTAAATTCCTCTACAACGCCAATCTAAGCTTGCCTCCATGTCCTTGAACTATTTCGTCTTCATCGTGACATCCAAATTCTTTGAAAGTTGGATTAGCATATACATAAAAACATGGATCGTTACAGCAAAATGGATAGAAAGAGCATAAGTGAAACATTCCACTTTATCGGTTAATCTATACTCTCATAGTTTTGTAAGAAACAAAATTATGTTTCATTATCCATATGCGAAGCTGAATGTATGTGGTTGTGTTGTCTTGTATCCAAGTAATTTGTATGCAATAAGAACTAAAAGGTTTTGTTGTAATTATAACTAAGTCTTATATACACGGTGATAATACCCATGTTAAATGACTCACATACTAAGCATATTAATATGCGACATCATTTTCTACATGATTTTTTGCCAAAGGAAATATAACTCTGGACTTTATATCTATTGATAAGAAGATTACAGACATTTATACAAAATCTTATTTGGAGCTAGTTACATTAATCGAGATAAGTTAAATAACTTAGAATAATAACACTTTGTTATTTTTATGTGCTAAATGTTTATAAAATATTTTTTTATAAAAGGAGAGAAAATATCGTTGGACATACAAGTTTTTTCTTTATTTTTGTTGATGAGAAAAGGAGAGAAAATAAAGCATAACACATAATCACAGATGAATACACAAATAAACTGGAAGCATATATTAGAAAGAGTAATGTATAATATTTTAAATTTATAAATCATATGATTTTCATCATTAAAAAGGGAAGAATGTCAAAAAATAATTCTGATGTTTTAATGATAATTAACAACCATGTGACAATACTACTAACAAGTTTATTAATATCTTTCCAGTAATGTAGCATTCATATAGAAGTGGAAAACTAATGATATCAATACAAAGCATGTTAAATACAAAGAAATAAAGAATATCAAATATCAGTCAATGAAGTTAAGGTATGCATATTTGGAGACACATGGCAACATTCACAAGTCATTTAGAAATTATGTCGACACTTGAAGATTATTTAAATAGCTCAACAAGCACAAAGCATGGTATGTATTGTGTGTAGGCCTCTCAGTGGGCTGTGTTCGGCATGGGTATCTTAAAATCCGAAATCAAGCACGATTATAATAATCAAAATGTGAGTCCGACCCGAACCAGCTGGGTATTTCAAAACCAAACCCAAACCTGGCCCATCGGGCTTTTTAGGCCCATGGGGTAATACCTGTATACCTAACTCATAATATTTTTGTTAAAACCATACTTTAAACTTGCATTTTTGTAAAATTTATATACAAAAAATGTTAATATACAAATTGGGTAGTGATGTAACCATACCTGACGTTAACAGTAAATGGATCACAAATAGGTCGGGTCTGGGTAGTTATGGAAAAACCCATACCATCATTGAAAGGGTGGGTCTGGGTCGGAATCGGACAGAAACCCGTACCCACATTAGTAGGTGGGCTTGAGCTAGGCTCGGATCAAAACCCGAACCATTGGTAGACCTAATTATGTGTCAAGTCTAGTGTTAGAATATTTCAAAACCACTCAAGTCTTATCCGATTCACTGCAAACTTTACCGTTTTCTAATTTTTACCGAATTTTATGGATTTTTTGGAGTTAGGAGGCGAAAAATAACCAAAATACAATAGTAAAAGTACAAAACAAGAAGAATGGAAAGAACTGGTTCAGCCGTTTAACATTAATCATTCAATCAGATCATCATAACCGGTCAATTAGTTGCGACAACCGGTTTAGACCAAGCAGTCATCCAGTTCTGAATGATTCAAGTTTATTTTGTGATTTGTCGGCTCTTCTAGCCATTTCCATTCATCTTGTTCCTTTCCCTCTTAGTTTCATAAACTCTTCTAATCGTTGTAACACTTCAATCCATATACCCACAACTTTATATAAACCTCCTTTTGATCAGAGAATAAAATAAGTGAACTTTCCTATTCTACGTCTCTCGTAATAACCTAGTTCCTTGAATTCTATTATTGCAATCTTAGTTTCAAAGCGTTCAACTCAAAATTATTTTTAGATCAAGCTCAAACTCTCGTTACAAGAGGAACAATAATTTCGACAGTTAACAACCATAGACGACCGCCAAAAGCTGTTGAAAGCCAATGAAATAACGACCAGCGAGCGGCTACTCATCGATAAACTTTTTGATGGCTTCATCGACAAATTTTCGATGGCCTTCATCGGACTATTCGACATTTTTTATTGCCTCGTCGAGGACACATAGAAAGCATTGAGACATCACGTTTTGGCCAATAGGCCGTTGGAAGCCGTGGAAAATATAGGACTTTATTTTTTGCAATTAAGTAGTGGTTCATGCCTCAAATAACACCTATATAAAAATATATATCGCACCATAATTTTATACATATAAATCATATATATTAAATCCCAAATCGCACATCACATATACCATAAAATATATCGCATCGATAATAAAAAATGCATCAATATATACCATAAGCATAAGTTCAATCTCAAAAGTCCATTACAAATTTCAATCTCAAACATCTCTTAACACTCAAAGTGTATCACACATCTAATCATACATCAAACGAACCTTATCAATCTCAAACTATATAATACTATCATACTACCTCACAACCTCAAAGTGCATATATACAATACCTTAACTTAAAAAAATCATACCTTCTCCTCATCGCCTCCAAATCCCTGTGATGAAGGAAATCTACCATGATGTTGCACATATGCAGCAATGCGCTAATCTAGTATACAATACATCTCCTTGGTTTGATGCCCATCTCGATCCTTGAGGTCAACAATCAAAGTCTACAATATCTTGATTATCCTAAGCTCTTTTATAGTTGGCTTTCCTCCATCTAACCTATAACAATTTTTTCCAAAGTTATGAATTTCATATTGTGTGATTAATATAATAAATGTGTTATATAATATTTATAAATATATTATACATAAACGTTACCTATTGATTCTCAAAACAATACCGCCTATTCCACTTTGATGATTCCATGATAGCATCAAAAATCAGGTCCTCCTCATCAGCGGTCAGCTCGTCTTGACCTATTCCCTCAAGGAACTGGTCTCACTCTTTAAATAATTTATCCTATGATTATAATATAATTACAATTAAAATTTTGTTGGGTGAATTCTCACCACCGATCCAAGGCCTCACCGAACCCACCTACCATCGAACCAAACACCAACTCATCTACCACCAGACCAAACACCAACTCACCTACCACCGAATCAACTACTACCAAATCAACTACTACCGAATCAACTACTACCGAATCAACTACTACCGAATCAACCAGTACCGAACCAATTCTCACTCACCACTCTCCACCGGATCAACCACTACCGAATCAACCACCACCGGACCGAAAGCCACTCCAACCATCTCCGGAATAAGGCTTTGCCGAACCAACATTGCCAGGCCAGATTACATCAGCCCAGGCCCACCAGCAGCTATGTACATCCAAGACCCCTACCCCCAGCCTTACTCTATAAATAGAGGGGTAGGGGTGCAACAATGGCAGACAAGTTTGAGAGCTCAAGCACGGATAGAACTTTCAAACAACTTTCATATACTTGTAATCAAAGCTTTGTACTTGTAATATGAACAGTAAAGGAGAATAACATATAAAGTGGACGTAGTCACATTCTGGCCGAACCACTATAAATCTGTGTGTCTTTTACAGTTTAGTCCCTGCTTTTTACATGTTCGCATAAATCACCCAACTCGCTAAGAACAACGTAAAATCAACTAAATTATACGACTTGGAGGTGTTTGCCCATTTTTTGTGCAAACATTTTTAGTGCTTTCATTGAGAGCTCGAGCTAGAAGCTTCAGCTTCTCCCACTTAACCCTCTTCCCGACAGCAACGCTCATTGCTTGAAAGACATGCCTCCCAGGCAGAAGAAAGATGTTAGCAAAGGAAAGAACATCGCAACTAGCAGCATTCCAGATCTAGTGATCACAGATCAAGAGAACCATCCCGTTTCAACAGCAGTACGAAATGGAAATCAGGCAAATCCGACAGCCCCTACCACGGAACAACCAACAACAATTACTAGGGAAGATCTAGACAGGTTGTGGCTGAAGTGACTAACCGCTTCACATCCCAACAAGAAGCCTTGGTGGACCGACTCATGTCAGGCTTAAAGGATACTGAAGAATCCAACCGCAACACTGAATCATGGGATGAGTCCCGGTCTGGAGGATCTGGGAGGTGACAAAGATCTTTCTTCTTCGAAGAAGCTAACAACAGAAACAGTAATGATAGGAGCCGAGCCCGAACTCAGCTCGAACTCCGACCCGAGGAAACACTTGGAACCAAACCCAACGGGGGAGGTACCATGCGAGGGTGGGCTGTGGCTGAGCCGATCATGCTACCTAGCCATGGAAACACCAACGAACGGGGCCGAGCTAGAGTCCAGCCCGAAGTTGGACCCGAGGAAGTGCTCAGAACAGAACCCAGCAGGGGAAGATCAAGGCAAGGGCCAACTGTAGCCGACCCTAGCGTGCTCCTAGAAGACCAGAGGCAGCCACTGGAAAATATTAGGAGTGATAGACGATACCACCCCTACAGATCATCTGGACGGAATCAATCCCACAGAGAAGAACCAAACTCATTTCTATCTGGTCTAAATTCTGATTAAAGGATGGCGCGATTGTTCAGAGAGTGTGTCCAATAGGATCAAAGAGATCAAGGGATAGGCGCTAGGGTAACCAGCCCTTTCACCCGCAATATCGAAATTGCCATCACCCCCCGAGAATGGAAAATGCCAACAATGGAACCTTACAAGGGAATCTCTGACCCCGTTGTACACTTGTAGAGATACACACAGCATATGCTCATGAGTGGAGCCATAGAAGGAGTATTGTGCAAATGCTTTCCACTATTTTTGGCAGATCTAGCTAGCTCCTGGTTCTATCACCTACCCCAAGGATCCATCAGCTCATGGGAAATGTTGGAAGAAAAGTTCATCAGCCAGTTCCGCATTCATGTGAAACAACCGAAGGGCGCTTATTCCCTATCTAATATCAAACAGAAGCCTGGAGAGACAGTGCAGCAATATCTAACCCGATTCAATGCGGCAGCGGCCGCAGTCCAAGATGCCGATGAGAAACTTATCTTAATGGCCCTCTGTAGTGGTGTGCATTCGGATACTAAGTTTGCTAGAAGATTAACGAAAGAAAAACCAGTTACCTTACCCGATTTCTTCCATAAAGCCGGAAGATATATGAAACTTGAAGACGCTGCCACTGATAGACAGACAGGACAACAAACTAAGGCAGCTCATGGCGACACACCCGCTGTAGCAAAGGACGTTCGAATAAATGACTCTAGAGACAAAGCCGGGGGCAAGAAGGGAGAAAAACGTCTATATCGGCAAGGATCAAGGTTTGACACTTACACTTCTTTGAATGAAACAATCGAAAACATCTTCCTGGCCACCCAAGACGAAGTTAAATACAGACGCCCTCCATACAAGGAGGAATCAGATAACGCAATTAAGTCTGGAAAGTTCTGCCGCTTCCACGAATCTCATGGGCATGATACCAATGAATGCCATCATCTCCGGGACTTAATTGAAGAACACATCAGAAGGAAGAGACTAGAACGCTATGTAAAAGGTCAGAACAGGACCCCAGCTCCTGCCGATGAAAACCCAAGGCTACCTCTCCCAGAAACAGGAGGGGGAAATCGCAACACCGGCGGCCCCAGTCATGAGAAGATAGTGTTCCATACCATATCAGGAGGACCACACATCGCCGATAGAAGCTGGACAGAGATGGATAGATACGGAAAGTCACTTAGAAACAATGAAGGCTACATTAATTCTTTTATGGAAGAACGCCACCCGAAGCGAAAAGAGAATGATGACATTACATTCAATAGGCGTGACCTGAAAGGAAGGCAGTACCATCACATGGATCCTATGGTCATCTCTGCCCGGTTTGGCCCAGCCGAAGTTTTTCGAATTCTAGTATACACTGGAAGCTCAGTAAATATCCTATTCAAGAATGCTTTCGGCAGAATGAAGCTGTCAATGAAGGATGTGTCGCCCTGCAACAAACCACTATACGGTTTCACTGGAGATGCGAAGATGCCCCTCGGGCAATTGGACCTTTTTGTTGAAATAGGAAGTCACCCCCGCTCCGTTGTGTGGAAACAAACATTTGTGCTGATAGATAACCACTCGACATACAATGCCTTTTTAGGAAGACCAGCCTTGTCTGACTTCCAAATTGTCTTGGCACCGTGGTGCCTGAAGATGAAATTTCCAATAGACAATGGAATAGGGAAAGTAGAGGGAGATCAAGACGCCGCTCGAGATTGATATGTAACTGAACTTCACAATAATCGCAGGAAGGATAAAGGAAAGAATGCAGAGACTACTCTCTGCACGAAAAACTTGGAAGCATAGCAACTAAAGAGAGCCCCTCCTCTTCGATATACCAGTGGTCCTTTCAATGAATTAGACCCCAGGGATAAAGAGGAGGAGGCCACCGCCGAGCCTGCAGAGGCTATGGAATTTGTACCTGTAGACAAACATGATTCGAGTAGACTGTTGAAAATTGGATCTCAGCTAAGAGCAAAATTGAGGGATCAACTCATTGATTTTCTCCGCCACAACTTGGATGTGTTTGCATGGATGCACGCTGACATGACTGGAATCTCCCCAGACGTGGCATGCTACGTACTAAATATCTATCCTACCAAGGCACCAGTAAAGCAGAAAAAGAGAAGTATGGGGGCTGAACGATCAGCAGCCCTCGATGAAGAAGTAAAGAACCTACTTACCAATAACTTCATACGAGAAGCCATCTACCCAGAGTGGATCGCTAACCCGGTACTAGTAAAGAAGGCTAATGGGAAGTGACGAACATGCATTGACTTCTCTAACTTAAATGACGCTTGCCCGAAGGATTGCTTCCCACTCCCCCGAATCGATTAGCTTGTGGACAGCACCGTAGGGCACGAACTTCTATCTTTTATGGACGCATACTCAGGATATAACCAAATTCCTATGCATGCCCCCGATCAAGACCACACTAGTTTCATCACTGATCGGGGATTGTATTGCTATAGAGTAATGCCTTTTGGACTCAAAAACACCGGGGCTACCTATCAGCGCCTCGTCAACAAGATGTTTGCGGAACTGATAGGACGAACTATGGAGGTTTATGTGGATGACATGCTAGTAAAATCGAGGAAAGCCAATG
The DNA here is from genome assembly GCA_030765085.1 of Allium cepa. Lineage (NCBI taxonomy): Eukaryota > Viridiplantae > Streptophyta > Magnoliopsida > Asparagales > Amaryllidaceae > Allium > Allium cepa. The sequence goes on from CM060934.1 coordinate 781,158,260, forward strand.
ATCACGTAGCCACCTGGGCGTGATGTTTCAAGTACTTCGTCAATATGGAATGAAGCTGAATCCTCTAAAGTGCTCATTCGGAGTATCGTCAGGAAAGTTCTTGGGATTCATCGTCCATGCCAGAGGAATTGAAGAAAGCCACGAACAAGTCCGAGACCTGAAAGATATCAGGATATCTTCCACTCGAAAAGAAATGCAAAGCCTGAATGGGAAGGTGGCCGCCCTAAGCAGATTCATCTCTAAAGCGACTAACAAGTGCATCCCCTTCTTCGAGGCTCTAAGAAAGACAAAGGAAAGTTCGAGTGGACTGACGAATGCTTAACGGCTTTTCTTAACCTAAACGAACACCTCCAGAGACCACCAGTACTCTCAACTCCAAACGAAGGCGAAGAGCTATACCTATACCTTGCTGTGTCATCTCATGCTCTAAGCGCCACTTTGGTGAGAGAAGACAACCGCGCGAAACGGCCAGTATACTTTGTAAGCAAGAGGTTAACAGGGGCAGAAGCCAGATATCCTAAACTTGAGAAGCTAGCATACTATCTACTAATCACTTCACGGAAACTGCGACACTATTTCCAATCTCATTCCATCAGGGTTCTAACCGATCAACCGCTAAGGCAGGTACTCCATCGTCTCGACACTTCTGGACGACTACTTAAATGGTGCATTGAACCGAGTCAATAAGATATCACCTACCATCCTCGCACCGCCATTAAGGGACAAGACATAGCCGATTTCATTGTCGAATTCACTACCAACGAAGGTAAGGAGCAATCTGAAATAGCAAAAGACATTAAGTGGAATCTCTTTGTGGATGGAGCTTCAAACGAACAAGGCTCGGGGGCAGATATTGTGATAATCACTCCCAGGGGAAGGAAGCTACACTATGCTCTAAGGCTGGAATTCGCTGCCACCAAAAACGATGCATAATACGAAGCAGTAATAGCTGGATTAGAACTTGGCCTAGAGATTGGAGTTAGTTCTTTATGTCTTCATAGTGATTCCCAGCTTATTGTAAACCAAATACTAGTAGAATTTCACTCGAGGAAAATGACTCACAGCATATCTAAAGAAGACCAAGCTGCTACTCGATCAATTGGATCACTATTTAATCAAACACATCCCTCGAGAAGAGAACCAAGAGGCTGACGAGCTGGCAAAGGAAGCTAGCATGAAAGACGGTACCACTTCCATAACAGTAGCCATCTCAAAGCAACTAACCCCGAGTTTCGAGCAAGTGAATCTGGTAGCTGCAATCGAAGAAGAAACTTGGATGACTCCCATCCGAAAATCCTTACAAGATGGCACACTGCCCAGCGAGCGTGACGAAGTCTTGAAAATCTTAAGGAAAGCTTCCCGCTACACAATATAATAAGGCATCCTCTATCGGCGCGGCTTCTCTAACCCCTTATTAAGATGTGTCGCTGGAAGGGAAGCTAAGGAAATCTTATCCAACATCCACCAAGGAAGCTGCGGGGATCACACTGCAGGGCAGACTGTGGCAAAGAAAATACTCCGATATGGATATTTCTGGCCCGCCTTAAACAAAGACGCATTAGACTTCGTTAAAAAATGTGACGGATGTCAGAAATTTACCAAGATTCCTCGTCTACCAACAAATGAGATTACTCAAATGACCAGCCCTACCTGATTGGCAAACTGCCTGTGGGTCGAGGCGGAGCCAAATATGCTATAGTGGCAGTTGACTATTTCACCAAATGGGTGTAAGCAAAACCTCTAAATAAAATATCTTCGGCAAAAGTTATTAACTTCTTGATCAAAAATGTTCTATGCAGGTACGGGGTTCCACTCAAAATCATATCGGACAATGGACTTCAGTTTGACAATGAAGAGTTTGCCGACTGGTGCCGAAAGCATGGAATTCGCAAAAGCTTCTCATCTGTGGCTTACCCCCAGGCAAATGGACAAGTCGAAGCTGTCAACAAAATTCTCAAAACTCTAATCAAAAAGAAGCTTGAAAAATCAAAAGGCGCTTGTGTGGATGAACTTCCTACGGCACTTTGGGCCTACCACACATCTATCAGAACATCAACGGGGAATACTCCTTTCTCTTTGGCATACTAATCGGAGGCCATGCTCCTAGTCGAAACTGTAGTACCTTCCCACCGCAGGATCCACTATATCCCAGAAGAGAACGAAGAACTCCTTCACATGTCATTGGATCTAATTGAAGAGAGGAGAAACGATGCAGCGCTCAAAGTAGCAGCTCACAACCAAAAAGTGGCGGCGCAATACATCCAAAGTCAAGCATCGTAGCTTACAAGAAGGAGATCTTGTCCTCAAACGAATCCTCCCGCGCCCCGGTGCACTAGATCCAATCTGGGACGGACCATATGTAATTCATAAAGATCTCCACAATGGAGCTTATATTTTGTCAAAAGTGGACGGAGAGGTGTTCCAGAGTGCATGGAACATCCAACACCTTCGTCAATACTTTTCTTAACTTGTACTGCCCATATGAAGTGAATTAACAAAGAGAATCAGTGGGCATTTTCGTGCCGAACCACTTTAAAAACTTGTATCTTTTTAACTTGTTCCTTTATATCTTGGCTTCTTGTTAACTTTATCCTTTTTCTGTTGAACAAAATCCTGTGTAATGGCATTTCCATTCAAGATGCATCACGGCGCAACCTCCTCTCGACAAGACCTAACTGGTACTATACGAATCTATACCCTCGCCAATGGGACCCTTTTGCTCCAGCATCCCTCTGCTGCGGGTTAACTCATTGCTCGTGATCGGCCCTTAAAGCCAACTGTAATGAGCCGATTATAAGCCACCGAGAAGGCCGACTATAGCCGAGGCAGCTCATTACGGCGTTCGGCTCGCCGGCAACTGTGAACCTACTTTAAGCTCCAATATAAGGTGTGGCCAGCCAGGGGTAGTTCACAGTTGACGATCGGCACCCACGCTAGCCGGCCATGGTAAATTGAATAATACCCACGATTACAGGCCATAATGGCCCGGGTAGTTATTGTGCACGATCTCGGCTCCGATATGTCTTAAGTACGGCTGTGGTAAAAAAGAAAACTCCCCGCGGAGGCGTAAGATGGGTGACAAATGTTTCCAAGACCCACAGATAGGGAAAGTGACTATAAAACCCGTTTGCCACGAACTTAAGCACATCGAAGGCCTTCCGTGATTGGAAGTTTTACTATTTCTTATATTCCTATTTTATTTAAAAACTTTCCTCCTATCCTATATAACAATCCCTAAAGTACATGGCACAAAATAGGAGACACCCACAAATGGGGATAGGAACTCACAACTGGATGACAGGACACTCAGCTGCATTCCATACTCAGTCACACACGACATTCAAAGCTACCATCTACAACTAAAACACGAAGGGCGGTACTCTCTTCCTTTGTCTATGAATGTGCAGCTATAATTTATTTACACATTACAATAACATTGCAAGATATGAAATTATATTTTAAGCAAGAACTTGACATCAAACACAATTGAATCACAGGCATATGCATAGCTGCATTTCTTATGCAACACACCAAAATAACGAAAGCATTTAAATATAACAGAACCAGCTTAAGTTAAAAAATTACATGTCCAAAAATGAAGTTCTTCGTTACAAATAACATAATTACAGCCTAAAAATTACATTAATGTTTTGGGACTAGCATAGACAACAATGTCAGGTAAACCAAAAGATGTCCAGGTCAAGTCAGGGAGTCGGCTGCATTAGAGCTTCACCTCTATCTTACTGGCCCCCCGAGATCTACTTAACCGCGGGATCGGAACTCTCAGCATGCTGACCAAAGGTAGTTGGTGCTCTAGGGGTCCCGCCTGTCCAATTCGGGAAAGAATCCATTAATAGTCGCGAACAATAAGCAATCAAGTTACGAAAAGACTGAAAGGGAAGACTTACCGGCATCTTCTCCTTGATCATCATCCTCCAACTACACCCCTACCTCCTCAGCGGTAAGCAACCGCATACCCTCCTTCACCGCCGCTTTCTCCTTCTTGGTAAACTGGGCCGTGACCACGTCCATTCTGAAGGCCACGCCACCCTCCTTATCTGCATCGGCCTTAGCCTCCTCCAGGGCCCTAAGGTAAATCCTGGCCATGACTCGGGGATAATCATCCATCCACGATAAGTTGCCATGTTTCCAAGTGCTAAAGTACATAACCTGAAGCATCTCATCCATTATCCCCTCGTTCTCCTCGAACTCCCTTATTCGGTCCCCAGAAGCCAGCAGCTTTGCAACGGCAGTATCCCTCTCCGATCAGTATTGCGAGCAGTCAGCCTGAAAGGATCACCTCATCTCCTCCTTCAGCTTGGTTTGAGCAAACTCTGCGGCTTCAAGATTCCCAGACAACTCCTGTACCCTCTCAAGATCCGCTTTCCGAACCTCATCCACCGTTTCAATGGCCATGTCAATCCGTTCCTTACAAGCGGCCTCCATTTTCCGTAACTCTGCCCTGCTGGCCTCTTCCATGGTTCTCCTTAATTGCCTAGAGGTGGCCTCATGTTGAGAGATCTAGATGGCCTGATTAGCGAGTTGTTTGGCCTAGTCGGAAACCATTAACCGCAGTCGAATGTTGGCGCTCCCGATTTCTTTCCCAGCCTTGACCAATCGAGCATGATGCCCCATCAGCTTCCTGGTCTCCTCAGCAACCCGGTCGATGTTTGTCTTAGCTTCGTCCCCCAAAGTTACAACCGAGTGGTAAGAAAATCAAGGTCCACGGACTTAGCTTCATCGAGTACCCTTACCATAGGATTGCAAGGGAGCAGGTGCTCACCGGTAGCCTTATCGAAGGTAACATCATGAAAACCTGGATCCAGATCCGAATGACCCGCAAACGGATTACGGACTAAACCGGGACGATCTATCTGGGTAACGGTAGGATTTTTAGACGGATGCGGAGAAGGTATAAACCCAGTAATCTCCTCCGTGGTATCCTGGGGAGGCTGAGTTGGAAGTTGAGGACCAGGTGAAGATTCAAGCAAGGAGCGACTCCTCTTCTTCCTTTGGATATCCTCTTCGATAACTCCAAGAAGAGGACGGTAGCCGACTACGTCTCCGGGGCGGTTAGTCGGAGGCTTTGGTTTAGTAGAAGCCTTGAGAAGTTTGTATTGTTCGAGACGGTGCCGAACGTCCGATGTCTTGGCCACCTTACCTGCTTCGGTGATATGAAACCAAGTGTTACAAGCATACATTGAACTATAATTCAAGAAATATATCAAGTTAAGAAAAGTAAAGAAGTGCTTTGTTATACAAACCCTGGAGAGGAGTAGGATACTGCAATAAGTCCTGGATCTCACTCCAGGACGGAAGCCGATCATAAAATATTCCTAAATCCTTATCATAAATGGAGTCTGCAGGAGTCCAAAATTCACCTTGATTCGTAGGAGTTGCCTTGGCTGAAATGCTCTTAGAAGATGAATCGGCACCAGTCCCGGCCTTGTCAGCTTTCTTTGTCTTCTCCACCAAGGCCGATCCTTCCTCCAACACCTCAAAAGCTAGGCGGAAAGCATCATCTGTCCACTACTGGATCTCACCTACCTGCCCAGAAGACAAAGCCCCAGTGCCATCACCGCTCTGTCCTTCGCCGCCATCATCACCACGACCATCACCATCGCCTTCTCTACCACTTCCACTCTCCGCCTCACCTCCTTCATCCTCGCCTCTTTCCTCGTTCACATCTTCCTCCTCGGAACATCTGGACATGTGCTGGGGGAGGGTCCATCAGACTTCTTAAGTTTCTTCCCCCGGGCGACTGGATGTTTCGAGAAGGGTTTCCTTTTGCTGCTCTTCGCCGTATCCCCTCCTTTAGCTTTGGCAGCCTTCTCCTCAGCTGTGTCTCATTGCTTGACCACAGATTGGCGTGGCAGAATAAAGTTGAGCTCCATATGAGTAGCATTCCTGATCAAATAAGAGGCTTCCCTCTCCCTTTCTGGAATGGCTTCTATCTCCGCAGCCATCTGAACCAGGCGATCGCTCTCCACAACCGCAAAACCACCTGTCCCTAACAAGAAATAAAGCACATAAGGAGGAGCATTGTAGTTAGAATAGAAATTATAAATAAGATTCAACTTACAGCCAGAGGTGAAGCGGTGGAAAAAAACAGAGTCATCCTTGACAAAAAACCATTCCTTCTTAAACATGCTGAATTTCGAATACAAGTCCAGGAGTGGCTTGAAAGACACGGCCGACTCTAAGCTGATATATGGAGACCCCTTCTTATAGCCCCTCAAGTTGTACAGGTACCGAATCTCCCGGTCGGAAGGGGGACGCCCGTACTTTCTCTGAAAGATAATAAATAGACTCACCAAGATGGCATAAGAGTTGGGCTGAAGCTGGAAAGGGGCCACCTTCAAATAGGTGATGAAGCTGACTACCCAAGCGTTGATCGGAGGAATGGCCCCGCACATGCAATGGTACCTACTATAAGCGAAATATCCTTCAAGGGGATTATACGGTATCACTCCTTCCCCCGGCAACAACATATGCGCTCTGTCGATCCCGAAAGAGCGAGATATAACATCAAGCTGCTCATCTTTGAGGGAGCTGGGAAAGCAGTTTGGTGGTGAATTCAAGAGCTCTTGAGGACCGTACCCGTCTACTAACGATCTCGGGGTTGGTCCATGACATTCTGCCCGAACTGGGGGCACTATGGGGGACTCTCCTCTGTCTTTGGAGTTCTTCTTATCAGAACGAGTTTCTACTTTATGAGACATTACCTACAACACGAGAAAACATATTGTTTGAACAAGGAAAGTAGAGATATGAACAAGCAAGTGCGTACAGTCTGGAATTTCATTTGTAATTCAAAACATAAAAGGCTCAATGTTCATTCGGCATTCAAACTCCCCGATCTCATTCGGTATTTCCAACATAAAGTTCATTCGGCATTCAAACTCCCCGACCTCATTTGGTAAGTCAAAGCTAAAGATTCATTCAGCACTCGGAATCCCTGAGCTCACTCGGAAAGTCAAAGCGAAAGCTCATTCGGCAGAAGAAGGCCTCACCTGGTCTGGCAGTTGAGGTCCGGTGATACGTTTGATTCGGCAAAGACAAGAGTTTGGTTCGTCTAGTACGGAATAACAGAGGCACGAAGCCCCTACTTATAGACCAACACAGACGACCGAATCAACTGGTTCCGCGCTTGGGACCGAATGAGAAAGTCCAAGTTGAATGGCCTAAAACAAAGCGTGACATATGCAGGCATATGCCCCACTTTGGGGGGCAAATGTTGGGCGAATTCTCACCACCGATCCAAGGCCTCACCGAACCCACCTACCACCGGACCAAACACCAACTCACCTACCACCGAATCAACTACTACCGAATCAACCAGTACCGAACCAATTCTCACTCACCACTCTCCACCGGATCAACCACTACCGAATCAACCACTACCGGACCGAAAGCCACTCCAACCATCTCCGGACCAAGGCTTTGCCGAACCAACATTGGCAGGCCAGATTACATCAGCCAAGGCCCACCAGCAGCTATGTACACCAAGACCCCTACCCCCAGCCTTACTCTATAAATAGAGGGGTAGGGGTACAACAATGGCAGACAAGTTTGAGAGCTCAAGCACGGATAGAACTTTCAAATAACTTTCATATACTTGTAATCAAAGCTTTGTACTTGTAATCTGAACAGTAAAGGAGAATAACATATAAAGTGGACGTAGGCACATTCTTGCCGAACCACTATAAATCCGCGTGTCTTTTACAGTTTAGTCCCTGCTTTTTACATATTCGCATAAATCACCCAAATCGCTAAGAACAACGTAAAATCAACTAAATTAAACGATTTGGAAGTGTTTGCCCATTTTTTGTGCAAACAAATTCATATTAAATTATTCTAATTATTTATACCTTATAATTTAAAGTGATTGTTAACGACTTATAATTTAAAATATGCTTACCATGTACTTTTGTGATTTTGTGTCATGCCTTGTGTATTTTTTGAGACATCTTCATTAACATACTGGATGGCGTGAATATGAGTAAAACTTCCAAGTAGTTAGGCGGCATACCACAATATCTTTCTTAAAATAATTATCATGTATTATTACTATATATATAGGATTATTATTATATATATGAGATAATACAATTTTATAAGTATTTATAATCATAATTAATAAATTTACCATTCTTGACGATAGTGATGAAATAACCTTTAAATCCTACGACGTGTGATAGCATTTGCATTCTTATGTGTAGAATTCCACTCAGATTCTACCTGCAACTTTAACATAAATATTGTATTTCACATTTGTAAATTAATGCAATTATTGTACTTACTTCTATTAAATTTTTAGTAAATATAGAGACTAGTAAACCTAAAGTCACGTCTGGACTTTTATGTAAGCATTTAGAGCTTCCCAAATGGTTGCACTCATCCAGTCAGGCTTTTTGTTCGCTTTTTTAGTGCTTGACATTATAACATGGTAATTTTTAGTATTTTTTTAGTCCTATAATTTCTACAAAAGGACATGGATAGAGCCAGCACTTGTCTTATGAACATCCTGCTAGAAACGATTTATTTTTGTAAATCTATCACCCCCTACACATTGAAATTAAGCTGAATTATATATTTATACTTATTCAACAGATTGCGCAATGGTTATTTATAAAATGAAATACACATTTATACCCACATAAAAAACTTTCTAAGTACTGTCTACAAAATGGGTAAGGATATTCTCCCATTAAGACAAGCAAGCAGTCATTATGCCATTGTCAATAGTCTTAGAAATATCAAGCATAGTATCCGAGGGCTCCAATTCGAAATCCCTATGCTAATTATGATATAGAAATTAAATAAATCATGAATAATATATTATACACAAAATATTTATGATGTTGCAATAAATTTGACACTTACTTACTCGCTTTGCTTGCTAACCTAACTATAGGTTGAAAAACATATGATGGCCTGCCGCCATCCACGGTAGTCCCTCTTTGACTAGAAGATGGAGAATCAAATGAAAGAAAGATCGCCGATGTGGAAACATAGTATCTATCACAGACATGTCATTTTATTATAGGAGAAAAATATCATTTTATTATGGGAAAACATACCCTTTTTTTATGAGAAAACATGTAGCATCAACTATCACGTAAATTATCTTTTATCAAAACATTCATTAATAATCAGTCTTCGTCATCTTCTAATTCGTATCTGATATCATACTTCTATTGTGACTTGGTTTTGATTCATGACATAAATCTATCATCTAGAACATACAGATTTGATGACTGCTATGACAAAAAAGAGAATATATACTACAAGGAGACAAGACTTCAAAACCTATGCATCAATTTTATATTTTGATTGTTTGAGTCTTATGTCAATATTGTTAAAATCTTTCCTCGGTTAACGTATATATTAGCTTATATATTTTATTACTCATTTTATATGCATATATATAAGCATATAATTAATTTATAAAGGTTTGAAAGTAATATTTATATAAACTGTGCATACTGCACAAAACATACCATGTCAGTCGACTGACTCAGGCTACCAGTCGACTGACACTATGTAAAATTTGCAATGTGCACAGTTCATGTATATATGAATTTGAATATTTGAATTCGTTTGAATATTCAGTCAACTGACCATGTAGTCCAGTCGACTGAATTTCTATAACAGCCATATTTTTGAAAAGACACGACTTTTGTAAAGAGTTGCGAACCTTTAACGAAAAGATTCGGGTGCAACACTTCGAACGAACCTCTTCACCAACAATCATAGCTTTCTAACTATATTGTTAGCACCAAAATTGGCCACTAACACCCTTAAGAAAGATTGTGTAGAGAGATTAATAGAGATAGTAAATTAAAACAGAAGACAGTGTGTAAAATTAAATGCAGAGAACAAGAACACTAAATTTATAGTGGTTCGGCGTAACTGTCTACGTCCACTTTGAAGTTGATTTTTATTTCTTTCCTTGATAGTTGATTACAGATACAATCCATTTCCAATTACTTGAATACAAGTTTGAATGAAAAATAGGAGAGTATGAAAAATGGCAGAGTCTCTCCAGTGTTCCCCGAAAAAAGGTCCCTTTCACTATGCCCCTGTCTCTCTATTTATAAACGAAGGTGGGTTGGACTTCCCTGGTGGGCCTGGTAGCTGAATACCTCGGTCCAAATGGAGTGGTCTCTGTGCGCCGATCCATAGATGCCGAACAGGGCATGAATTCCGAACAGGGCATGAATGTCGAACAATACTGGAAGCCGAACCAGAGTGTTGTGCCGAATGACTAGATGCTGAACCACCATCTTCATGCCGAACGAAGTGAGATGCAGAGTGGCGAGAGTATGCCGAGCAATGATTGAAGTTGATTGAGACTGGTTGAATGCCGAACACTTCTGACTGCAGAACGACCTCGGGATGTCGAACACCTTTGGGTGTCGAACAATCTTCGAATGCCGAACGTCCAGAGATGTCGAACGTCCAGAGATGCCGAACCTCCAGAGATGCCGAACGCCCTTACCTTTCAAGCGCTTCTAGATGCCGAGCGACCGTTCATGCCGAGCATTCCTTTATCTCGAGCGTTCTTCTGATGTCGAGCACCCTTCTGATGTCGAACGCACTTGGATGCCGAGCGCTTCTGGATGGCGACCACTCCCAAATGCCGAACGACCCTGACTGCCGAACACCCCTCAATGCCGAGTACTCAAGAATGCTATTCGAGCCATTTACGCCGAGCGTTCAGAATGCCGGACGGTATGTAAATGCCGAACGATCCATGAATTGCCGAGCAATGTGCTAATGCCGAGTACTAAGTTGCCTGGTCAAATCTCCAGGAAACAATCATAAATACAACCTCCAACTTCATTTCAACTCACCGAATTACAATCGATTTCTCTTATTCTCTGATCGAACTTTCTAAAATCTATTTGATATCTTATTCTCAATTATTCTGCAAAAATGCAATATTATACCTTTCTAATCTTCATATACTTCAAATACAAACATTTATACTCAAGGAGAAGATTATAGGAAGAGTGTACTACAGGTGAAAAATCCGTGTTATCAGAACACATAAGTCAAAACTATTTTCTGTAAGTGTTGAAGTCATGTTCTACTGCTCAGGAAAGTGAAGTCCTCTTTAGTTGTTGAGGCGAAATCCTGTTCTACTGCTCAAGTCCATGTTAGGATGCTCAATGATTGTATAGACCGGTTCTTCTGGGTTAAGTGAGGGTTGTTGTTTTAGTGAAATTCCAAAAGGAGTCTAGGACTGGACATAGGATGGTGCTCCGAACCAGCATAAAAATCTCTGGTGTCATTTTACTATACTGTTTTTTATTCTACACTATTTGCAGTATTATTATCATCAGTATACTCCGCATTATCATATATCCATATTACACAATCCACACTGCGCTTTCATTTGGTATCAGAGCAAGGCCATCATATAACCGTAACACAGTTATCTGATAATCTATTAATACAGACACTAACTCCAGCACTAGCATTAACACTAGCTTTGTTGAAGGACAATCCACTGCACGTCCACCACTATTTAATGGCATGAATTATAACTATTGGTCCACACGAATGAGAATATATATGCAAGCAAATAGTTTTGAATCATGGAATATAACTTAGATAGAATATACTATTCCTACTGAAGAATATTCCACTTGGTCAAATACACAGAAATTAGATGCCACAGCTAATGCAAAAGCCGTGAATATGTTGGTTTGTGTTTTAGATAAAAATGAGTTTAATCGTGTTAGCATGTGTAATACTGCATATGAAATATGGCATACACTCAAAATCAAACATGAAGGAACCAACAAGGCTAAACAAAGCAAATTATCCATGCTCAAGAGTCAGTTTCACAACATTAGAATGAAAGAAAATGAATCAATAAATGACATGTATTCAAGATTTCAGGATATCTATCACTCACTAGTAGGATTAGGAGAAAAATATTCAGATTTTGATATCATATCCAAAATCCTTAATTCTCTAATGGATGAATGGGAAAGAGAAGTTCTCGCTATTGAAAAGCGAACGATATTTCCAAAATAACTCCAGAAGAATTAATAGGAAATCTAGTGTCCTATGAAGTGAATTTGCAGGCAAAAAGAGTTCAGGCTCAAGATAAAAAAAATTATAGCATTTCATGCAGAACAAGAAGAATCAGACTCTGACAAAGACGATCTAGCTTTTATTGCAAAGAACTTCAAGAAATTCCTGAAATATAGAAAAGGAAACAGAAATAATAGCAAGAAAATCTTAACCAGCAAAAAACCACCGTCTTTGTCAATTATGGAATGTTATAACTGTCACAAAAAGGGGCACATGCAGAAAGACTGTCCAGAACAAAAGAAAGAACATCGAAATAAAAGAAAGGACAAATTCAAAAGAAAAGCTTTTTCAATCACATGGGATGATTCAGATTCCTCATCTTCTTCTTCAGGAAGTGAAAGTGAAAGCGATAATGAACAAGCTAATGTATATTTTATGGCTAAAGCTAATGAGGTTAGTGATTTTACTTTTGATGATATGATAGAAATAAACTCTGAATTATTAGATACTTTAAAAAGTTTTAAAAGAAAATATAAAGAAGCTGTAGAAAATCAAAAAAAGGGCAGAATTCGAAAGAGATATGCTTAAAGATGAGAAGAAAATATTGGAAGAAGAACTTGAGAAAAGTCAAGAAACTCTCTCTAATGTTAATTCTTAATTTATATTATTGAGTCAAGAAATTGAAGCTCAAAAAGAAAAGAATGATAGCCTTGTTTCTGAGAATCATGTTTTAAAAACTAATATTAAAACGGTAGAATTAGAAAATTCAAGTCTAAAGACTAAACTAGATGGAATCTCTAAAAATGTTTCAAATTTTAATAAAGGCGGAGAAAATTTATCTAGAATTATTGAGAATTCACAATCTGTTAATAATAAACATGGTTTAGGATATCAGAAGAAAGTTAAAAGGTCACAAACTAGTAATTTGAACAAATTTAAATCTAATAAAACATCCATGTCTTTAAATAAACTAGTTTCTAAAACCTTAAGTATATAGATACCTAAAACCAGTAACAAACTAATAAGAAAGAAATATATTAGTTCGTTCATAGAAGATGTTTATAATAATAAAAATTATATTTATAAAAGGGATACTAAACCCTCTTGGGTTTGGTTTCATAAGACCTAACTTTTAGGACCCTATTAAAAAGGTGGGTACCAACAATATTCCTTATTTTTTTGCAGGTCCCACTCAAGAAAAGAGAAAAATGGGTACTCGATAGTGGTTGCTCAAATATATGACAGGAGATAAAGACATGCTGATAAATATTACACACTCAGATGGAGGTTCTGTCACTTCTGGAGATAATTCCAAGGGATATATCATCGGAAAAGGCGATGTGAGCAATTACGGTACATCTAATTTACCTCATATTACAAATGTTTTATTAATTAAGAATTTAAAACATAACTTATTAAGTATAAGTCAAATATGCAATAAAGGTTTGAAAATTTCATTTTATGAAAATAAGTGTAGCATTCTCAATCAGATTCAAAATCTTATTTTCGAAGGAAAGAGAGATAAAAATATTTACGTTTTAAGTATGAAAGTTAATCATAACTAAGATTTATGTTTAATAGCTAAAGAAAATGATCCTTCGTTGTGGCATAAACGATTTCGTCATATCAATTTCAAATATATAAAAAAAAATCTAAAAGTAATCTTGTAAAAGGATTACCAAATATGAATTTTAAAATCAATGATATATGTGACTCGTGTCAATTAGGAAAACTAACTAAATCCTCGTTTAAATCTAAGGAAATTATTTCTACATTACAACCGTTCGAATTACTTCATATGGATTTATTTGGTCCTACCCAAATTCAATCTATAAATCATAATAAACACATATTTGTAATAGTTGATGATTTTCCTAGATATACATGGACTATTTTTATGAAAAATAAAAGTGATACCTTTGAAAATTTTAAAACTTTTGTTAAACAAATTAAAAATCTAAAAGGTATTAAAATTAAAAGTATTAGAAGCGATCATGGAGGTGAATTTGAAAATATACAATTTGATAACTATTGTAAAAAGAAAGGAATTTTTCATAACTTCTCATTTCCTAGAACTCCAAACAAAATGGAGTTGTAGAATGAAAGAATCGGACTCTACAAGAATGTGCAAGAACTTTATTAAATGAAAGCACGTTACCAAAACAATTTTGGACAGAAGCTGTTGCAACTGCTTGTTATGTTTTGAATCGTGTTTCTATTAGACCTCTCACCAAAAATACTCCTTCCGAACTTTTTAACGGTAGAAAACCAAACATATCTTATTTTAAAATATTTGGGTCGAAATGCTTTATATTAAATACTAAAGATCAGCTTGGAAAATTCAATTAAAAATATGATGAATATTTCTTGGGTATTCGAATCGAAGTAAAGCTTATCGAATTTTTAATAAACGAACAAATATTATCGAAGAGTCACTCCATGTATCTTTTGATGAACATGCTAAAATTACTTCTACGATTGATGACAATGACTTTCTCAATAAACCAAAACCAACTATAAACAATTCGAACGACGACGACGATATCATTTTATCTAGAGAAGATGAAAACATTGTTTATAATTTAGAAAATAGAAGTACTACTAATACAATATGATCCCCTCAAAGAATTTTACGAAATCATCCTATAGAAAATATAATTGGAGAAATAAATTCAAATGTTCGAACCAGAAGTCAATTAAATTTAACGGGAAATGTAGCTTTTCTATCAACTATAGAACCTTAAAATTCTAAAGAAGCGTCATCTGATGAAAACTGGATTATTGCTATGCAAGAAAAATTAAATCAGTTTGAACGAAACGAAGTTTGGGAATTAGTACCCAGACCAACCGATCAAACAGTTATAGGAACTAAATGGGTTTATAAAAAATAAAGCAGAAGAATTTGGAAATATAACTAGAAATAAAGCAAGACTAGTAGCACAAGGATATAACCAAGAAGAAGGAATAGACTACGAAGAAACGTTTTCCCTAGTTGCTAGACTAGAAGCAATACGAATCTTATTGGCATTCGCATGTTTTAATAATTTTAAACTTTATCAAATGGATGTTAAAAGCTCATTTTTGAATGGTTATATTAAAGAAAATGTTTATGTTGAACAACCTCCTTTATTTATTCATGAAAAATATCCAGATCATGTATATAAACTTAAAAAAGCTTTATATGGATTAAAACAAGCACTACATGCTTGGTATGAATGTCTTAAAAGCTATCTAATTAATTCTGGATTCGAAATAGGAAAAGTAGATAAAACATTATTTATAAAACATTCTAAAAATGATATATTAATAGTTCAAATATATGTTGTTGACATTATATTTGGCTCAACTAATAATGAACTATGTAAAGAATTTTCTGACATAATGACTAGAGAATTTGAAATGTCTCATATTGGAGAATTATCATATTTTCTAGGACTACAAATTAAACTAGTTTCAAATGGAATTTTTATTAATTAAGAAAAATACTGTAATAATCTTATTAAATGTTATGGAATGGAAAACACTTCTGCCAAACCAACTCCTATGAGTATAACAACTCATCTTGATAAAGATTAAAATGGCAAAAGTGTAGACCAAAAATTATATCATAGTATGATAGGATCACTACTATATTTAACAGAAAGTAGACCAGATATCATGATAAGTGTATGCTTATGCGCTCGCTTTCAAGAAGACCCGAAAGAATCACATCTACGTGCTGTAAAACGAATACTACGCTATCTAAGTAAAACTAAAAATTTCGGAATTTTTTATCCCAAAGAATGTTCATTCGAATTAGTATCGTACAGCGATGCTGGTGCGGAGGATCACGAACGGATAGAAAAAGTACAAGTGGTATGTGTCATTTCATCGGTAAATCGTTAATTTCATGGTTCAGCAAGAAACAAAACTGTGTCTCTCTGTCAACTTATGAAGCAGAATATATTTCTACAGCACTAGCTTGCACATAAGTAATTTATATGCAATAGACACTTAAAGATTTTGGAATAAATCTATCAAAATTAACAATTTACTCGATAACTCTAGTGCAATTAATTCATCTAAAAATCATTTAAATCACTCGAGAACTAAACATATAGATATTAGACATCACTTTTTACGAGATAATATAGAAAAATATATAATAAATCTAGACTACGTACCATCAGAAAATCAGTTAGCGGATATCTTTACTAAATCACTATTAGAGAATATGTTTATAAAATTACGACGTGAGCTCGAGGTAATTTCAAGTAAGGATATATAAATATAATTTTTTTAATAAATATTCAAAAAAAAAAAGAGTTTTCAAAAATTCGAAATTCTGACCATGACGTGACTCGAATTCATGACCTGTTATGAATGGCTCAGATGTCTTAACCCCTGAGCTATTAATGTTTTCTGTTCTAGTTTCTACTGGCCGTCTTATTGAATAGTTACATATATTTATTACTACTATATATGTCACAAATATCTTTATACTACTGTATTTATATATTATTACTTTTATACATATTCTAACTGATTAGAATAACCTCAGCCAGCAGAAATCCTCCGATTCTACATACATTTAGCCTAAAATCAATATAATTCATCAATTCAAATCCTATTTTTTCTAAAACTACAACTATAAATAGGAACATTTTCCTATTCCTAAGCGCTCAAACTCAATACATTACTTGTTTCTCTGAAAAATAAAATCAACCAACAACAGCCCATTACAACAATGTCAACATCATCTACTACCGACTCTATTGAAATTCTTGCCACACCAAACTCCCTAAAAAAACCAAACCACCAAGGTTCGCCATCTTCGGCTTACCATACCAGATATAAACCAAAAAAGAAAAAAGGAAAAAAAGACCGTTGATATCTCACCACAACAAAACAAAAGATCGACGATCTTTATCATTATCAACAGGAGTCTCTATTGCTTCAACGGGAGATGTATTCTGGGCAGAAAATTAACTCCAGACTTATAGGTATGGTCGAGCATATAGCGATGAAATTCTGTGGGGCTTCGTCACCCCCAATAGATGAATATGCCGTTTTGCCGATCCGACACCCTTCGACTTCATCTCCTCCGCGACCTCCATATTCCCCAAACTAATGGGATCGCAACGAAGCTTCGAACATCCGCCGCAAATAGCTGAAAGAATTCAAAACACCAAGTCCAAAGAAATAATCATAGTGTTTAATAATTTCCTTCGTTGTTTGCTTAATAAATTTTTATCAATATGTACATTTATATATTTCTGCAATAAAATTATTTCCCATTCAATGAACAAACAATTTAAATATAAAAATTATTCACCTTTATCTACAAAATAAAGTTAAATTTGTGAAAAACTAAAATATGAACATTTCGTATAATAAAACAATTTTCTATGTAAAATGAAACAGGTCAGTCGACTGGACTCACAAATCAGTCAACTGACACTGCCTAATTTCGAAAATAAAAACAAGGCCAGTCGACTGGTCCAGAAGGTAGAAATGATCAACGTTCAGCATCAGTCGACTGAAGTTCTACATCAGTCGATTGACGCTGTAACAAGGCCAAAAATTAAACATGGCCGGTCGACTAATGCAGGCCCTCGGTCAACTTGTCCAGAAGGTCGAAAATTCACAACCTTCAGATTTAGTCGACTGATAGCCTGCACCAGTCGACTGACCGTAGATCTGAAAGGCTTTTAACCTTTCCACCTACCCTTTCACCTCTCTTTATTTATCACTTTACCCTTTCTTCTCCTTCAGAATTGAGTATTTCAAACTATTCCAAACCCTAAGCTCTCCAAAACTCAAAATTTTCTCCTCCAAATCAAAATTAAAATGGCACCCAAATGAAAAGGCCAAGCCTCCTCTTCATTTCAACCACCTTCTAATGAACAAATTCACCAATGGTTATTTGATGACACGACAATAAAGCGATGGAGATGGATGCAAGATTCCAGAATTTTCAAAGGTTCATTCATCAACTTCCCTGATTTTTCATCTTATCATATTCAATAATTAGCCTACCGTAGCAATTTAGAGTCGTTAATTGATATCAACGACAATAAACACAAAATTAACCAAATTATGGTTAAATTGTTCTATGCTAATCTCAACTTGGGTCATCAAGATGTTACGAATCAAGAAGATTGCATATGGTGCCTAGTATGTAGTAAGCCCATCTTCTTTTCTCTAGATCGTATGGCTCATATACTAAAAACAGACAATGCTGGAGTTGAATTGTCAGCTGTTGATGTCGATTTGGTAGTTAGAGACCGTGTTAGCCATTTATTTCTTGAAGATGACATGCATTAGTTAAAGTCAATGTCTTTACAATCAAAAGCCCGAATAATTCATCGCGCCTTAATGAAAATCGTAACTCCTAGAACAGGGAGTTATGAACTGGTCTATGAGAAAAATTTTAGAGCCTTGTATGCTATATTTGGAAACATCAAAATCAATTGGCTTCGTTTAATACTTGACGACTTTTTAAGCTTTAACAAAGTCATGATGAATGTAGTTTATCAAGGAGAATATATTATGCGTATTCTCAAAGCTTGTGAAGTACTAGAACCGGATTCACCGATTTCTACAGTTGGATGCTTGAATGCTCAGACCTTAGCTTAAATGAAGTTGCCAGTTTCCCGACCCCCTCCTATAATTTCCTTCGAAGAATGGACACAAAGACAAACATCTCAAGTCCAACCACAACAAGGCGAGTCTTCTCACCGACCATCTTGCCAAACATCAACTAGATATCAACAAGAAGAAATTACAATTCCGGATGAACGTCTTCAACCACGTGCGGCCATCAATATCATGTGCCGTAATCAACAAATCCTTCAATCAAATATTTAAAAAATTGATAAGAAGCTCGATAAAGTGAAAGGATTTTTCACAAAATTATGGCAAGCCATATCGTGCTCTTCCGGCACTTCTACATCTACTTTAGGCGATCCGGGTAAGCAACCTGTATTTACATGGTCTTCTTCTTCTGGGGACGATCAAGCTAGTAGTGATGAAGGAGATGAAGGAGATGGTGGTAGGGGTAAGGGTACGATGGTGTAAGATGTTCATTTATTTCTTCAAATTAAAGACAACCGTTTAAATTCATATGGCTTGTACTTAAGTGGCCATTCTAGTTTGTTTACTTTTAAACACTATTGTCATGGATATTAAATGTGTGGACGTTTGTTCTTTGTTTTATTTCATATTATCTCTCACATTATAATATCATATTACTTATTCCTTTTTGTCGATGACAAAGGGGAAGAAATGTAAGGACCCGAAAAATTCGATCCCGAAATTTTCGGATAGTTAGTGAAAAGAAGAAAAAGAAAGAAAAAGAAACAGGAAACTCAAACTCAGAATCTCACATTCGCAGCGGATAAAATATAATATCACATAAATAATAGTTTTACAAAGGAAAACTGATCAGTACATCTACATTTTTATACATCAGAGTTACAATCAATACACAACCCTGGACAGTTTAAGACAACATGTCCTAACTTTACAATAATATATCACAATGATAAAACACTCCATACGTTCCAGCCATCCAGCTCGCCTTGCTGAGCTCCAGAATGTCCTTACCTGAAAATCTGTAATACTCGGTCTGACCCGAGCATTACATCAAAGTAACACCCGGGTCAGGCTGGAAACCAGCGTGAGTAAACCCATCAAACAAGAAATACCAATCCATACAACTTATATAAACCCGGGGTAACTTACATCAATTTACAACTCCTCAAGTTGTTATAGACATCACCTATTCCACATATCCATTTCTAAGCACCACAACTTAGAATAAATGGTCCAACCCCCTTAAATCTTTCCATTACAGCTTATTGATTTCGCCTATCATTTTATAAAGGATCGAAGTGGTTTCGGGTATTTCTAATACCCGACTCCGGTTTCTTTGAAACCATTGTCAACTTAACTTAAATTATTCAAGTGAAATACAATTCCACTTTTAATACATGATGCCGCAGTAATTCATTATCAATATATAACCATAACTTCTCAATTTAAATCAAACATATCTTATCACATAGCATCACAAACTACATATTAGGAATAACAATTAATCAAAGGCTTTCAATATCATTCTATTTATCCTTTAATTACATTTAAGTAATTAACCCTTAATTTTATTTCACATATTAAATATCCTTAACCCAATATAGTAATTATCCTTTAATTACTTTATTAATTAATCACTAAACATAATTATTAATCACTCTTGATTAATAACAACAGTAATTAACTACCCTTAATTACTTCATCAAATAAATTAATTACTCTTAATTAATTATCTCTAATTAATTCTTTGATTAATTATACAAGGTAATTTAATCCAAATTTCCTCATTAATAAATCACTTATTCAATTAATTACATCCAGTAATTATCCATTAATTGCTTACCTAAATAGTTTATTTATCAAATCAACAAGTGATTATCTTTAATTAATTAAACTGAATTAATTAGCTTAAACTAATCAGATTAAATACAATTAATTACAATGAGTAATTAATCCTTTAGTTACATCCATTTAGTAATTATACTCTAATTACTTTATTAAGTAATCCCCATTTAATTAATTACATCAAGTAATTATCCATTTTTTACTTCTCTAAGTAATCCTACTTAATTAATTTATAATTAAATGATTATCTTTAATTAATTATGCTAATTAATTAAGATTAATCACCTTAATTAATTTATCAATCAATCATCACCCAAATCCTAGTTAATGATTCATCTCTTAATTACATTCATTAACTATCCACTAATTACCCCATTAAATAATTATTCTTAATTACAATAAGTAAATAATAATTTTATTAATTACTCTTAATTTATCTCAACCTTAGTTAATTAAAACGAATTCTATATCAAACTTAAACTTCATTTGTAACATTAAACATTATTTGAAATTTGGAATTAATTACAAAATTAATTCTGATATAATTATTTAATTAAGACAAATTTAAAACATTTTATTTTAAAGTTAAACTTGAAAACTTGTTCAAATAATTTATTTAGAAACTTGGTTTATTTTGCTTTAACCTAGAAACATTTTCACATATCCAAAACCTTTCTTGTACAACAGAAATTGGACCATCATTAGAACCCGAGCCCAAAACCCTTCAAACCCGATCCAAACACGGGACATGACCGTCCTCTCCTACTTCGAGCGAAAACCCAACTCCTTCGTGTTAAACCCGAGAAAAACATTACCCCAAAACTCTCTTTCCAGATGCACGAAACATGCACATCCACATGCACATTGCCACCGGTCGCCGATGATCTTCGCCCTACGCTCAGACGAGTCGATAATAAACACGACAACTCCACGAGACTGACCCATCGCATCAGTTTGCTGTAAATTCAAAAACGTCCTTAACACCCATCAACCTGGGACAACCCCACCGAAAAATTCGACCATCACCAACGATTAAGCACTCGAGAATCCTCACCATTCTCTCCGTTGCTTCATCACACCCTCCAGCACTCACAGCTCATCACACGATAGATTCTGATCGCCCCTTAGCATCGAGAAACTCCTCAGAATGACGATGACACAACCAAGCAGCAAAACCCTATTTCACCTTACTCCGGGCACCACGGCCCAACATAAAATACAACCCTATTTTTCCCTAACTCGACGTTCACCAATCAAGCTCCTACCAAAGCCCGGATCTCCAAAGCTTCACCAGTCGCCAGAATTTACTCGAAACCCAAGAACCGATCAACCCCAATTTGCAAGCCACAAACTAAACTAAAATTTGTGATATGATTACTAAAATTCATGGTTTGGTATTTCGAACTCAAATATATACTT
Organism: Allium cepa; assembly: GCA_030765085.1. Taxonomy (NCBI): domain Eukaryota; kingdom Viridiplantae; phylum Streptophyta; class Magnoliopsida; order Asparagales; family Amaryllidaceae; genus Allium; species Allium cepa. The sequence goes on from CM060934.1 coordinate 781,180,151, forward strand.
AAATCTAAAAATTACATTGAGTAAATTTTGACCAAAATTAAGATTTCACTATAAATCTTAAATTTCCAAACCAAAGGTTGATTCTAAATCCCTGTAATTGTTTCTAGGTGAAAGGTTATATAGTTACAAACAATTTTCATTCACAAATCACAAATTAATTCGAATTCAAAATTGAGATATTGAATTTATTAAGAAATTTAAACCTGTAGTTACCAACAGAGTCTATATTTTTATTTTTATTTTTTTTAAAAATCACACAGGCATTCAATAATCACACATATAACATGTCTCTATTCCATCCAAATTTACAGGCATTCATCTGATATTCCAGCACATCATACATATGTATTCATTCATGCATTCATACCCATAACACAAGCAGTTATATTTTCACACAATTCATCATAAGCAACAGGTTTAAATCATAGGTTTTAATTTGATTTTAAAAATGAAATTTACTCACCTTACAGAGAATGGTACTTTTATAAGATCTGAAAACTTGTTTGATGTTGAAGATGATGTTTGATCTGGTACTAGATGATTTGAGACAGTTTGATTTTAGTTCCTGCCTTGGTTACTCCAGTCTTAGGTTTGAACTATCATGCTTAGCTTCCAGGATTGAGATTACCAGTTTAATATTTCTTTGAAATGTTTTTGTTTTGAATCTGGTTTCTCAGGTTGATTTTTATAATTTTTTCTTTTTTCTTTTTCTTTTGTTTGGTGGGAGAAGAAATTCAGAAAAATGAATGTAAAAACTGGAAAGGGTTTTCTATCTGATCACTAGAATTAAATTATTAAATTTTTAAAGAAACAAAAATTGCCACTTGTAATTGTTGAGCTAACACATGTAAGTTAAGTAATACTTGTTAAAACACATTGTTAATGCATGAGTTTAAAACTTAACAAGTGTCATAAACAAGAAAATTTATGTTTAAACCCTTTGTATTATTAAATTTATAAATTTATCTTAAATCCTTATGTTATTAACATTTACATTTGTTCATTCACTATAGTTTATTAATCAACATTTGTTATAATGAAGCCTTAATATACATACACTTGTAATTAAATAACTTATATTTGGTTTTAAAATGTTAGTAAAATCCATTACTTAATTTATTTATGTAAATGTATATATGAATTTCTTTTTAAAGAAAATGTAATAAACAAATTATATATAAATAAAAGTCTAGATATATTTTAAATCCAAATATTTTAAAATGTCTATCCTTTGAATTACTTAATAAATCAGAATTCAATTTCAAATTAAGTTTGAAAATCTAATTAAAAATCAAGTCAACGATACATATATATTTCCAATCCAATTTGCAATTAATAATTCTATTTAAAAAAAAATTATTTACCTATATTTAAAACAACCCATTATCATTATTGTTTGAAATAATAATAAATTTACCAATTTAAAATAATTATACTTGGAAGATTATCAAACCAATACTTATCCATATATATATATATATATATCAGAATTTCATTTGTTCAATTAAAACATAAGTATTTTAACAATTTTAATCTTGTTAATTTCCAATTATCACATTCCTCCCCCCTTTGAATCTTTTCGTCCTCGAAAAGGAACGAAGCCAAAATTTTATTAAAATGCTTTTATCAGAAAAATTATTCTTTGACCATTATTAAACACTTTGAAAATATATAATATTATAAAATAGATTTTATGAAAATACTTTTTATAACCTAATGTTTCAATAAGTCCATCCTCGTTCTCATAGAGATTCGGTCATATGTTGATCAGGCGTAGGACTGAAAATCTATAAGTACTTAGCAGACCCATCTTTAACATCCAGTGAAAATACTTCGAAAATAATTTTATTGAAAATATAGAAAACATTTTTGAAAATAGAGGAATATATCTTTGGTGAGGATGCTCTGGAAATCATCACCCCCATCCATGGTCGCAGTTAACTTGATGGTTACGTTGCCATCCCAACAAAATCCACAATAACTGTAGGCCTCTGCGCCCCTCGATTACACCATGGAACCCGCTACAGATCGCAGCTACAACTGGGGTTACGTAGCTATCACAGTAAAAACCCATATAACTGTAGGCATCAGCGCCCTCGAATTGAGCTGCCAAAAGAATGAAACTTCTCTACTCCACTTGACCATAGATCGCAGTCTACTGATGTTGCGTTGCCTTCCCGGCAAAATCAAGTGTAGACCGTTGGCACTCATCCTCCACACGATTTTCGCTATGGTCCCCACAGTAGATCGTAGTGACATCGAGTTACACTGTCGTCACAGCATAACCCAAATGCCCCTGTAGGTATCAGCGCCCTCGACTTTCGCTACCCAATAATCCTGAGGAACTAGTTTGTCCGGACTCCTCACAGGATCAACTTTAGAAACCCCCCCCCCATGGGGCTCAAGGCAGCACCACCCGGTGGTACTCCTGAGAAGTCCATTTCAAGGGAGCGCCTTTTTCCCCAGAGCCATAATCAAAACATTTTATAATATATATATAGCATCTTTAAATCATACACCTAGTATGATTTCATACAAAGCTCCTTTACACAAAACCGATAATTCCAAAATCGATAATTCTCAAACTAGGCTTTCCAAATTTAATATTGATTTTACCCAAAAATCAAAAGCATTTCCAAATCCATAGGTTTCCAAAACCTTTTCCCAAAATCCTCATATGATCCATTATATATATAGATATATATAAAATCCTTGATAAAAATCTTTGGATTATTATAAACTTGTATAAAATCCTTTTATACTTCAAACACTTTCAAAATCCTTTCCTTCTGGCAATAGATTCATCAAGGGAAGTTTTATCTTACAAAAAAAAGATATATAACTTTGTTTATTCAAAATCAAATATTCAAATTTGATTACTCTTTTCAATATCAATTTCATTCAAATCCGTATGATGTACACATATCATTCGTACGCCATACCGATCTGATCGCTCACTTGATCACACAATTTCATTTTCGAACTAGTATTGTCCATTCGACTTCCTAGTGCGGACACAGATCTGGTTTCTTGATCAGAAACCGTCATTCTCCTTGCATAGTCATAACTGTGATAGAGAATATCCAGAATCAATCAACAACCCATATCCAGGTTCGCCGTCGAAAATCGAGTGGAAAATCCCAACTCGGATCGATATAATTATCTCGAAATTCTGTGCTCGAATCTGGATCAAATCACTACGCGAATAGAATAACATACGTACACCCTACGTAGTTATCTTTATTGGTCATTAGTCAAATCAATTCCATTTCTATTCACATTCACTTTGATTTTCATTCACTTACACCAAATTGCTTCAATCCATTTGGGTTATCACCTCTATTCTTATCTCGATTGAGTATTTAACCATTAACAGTTTGAACTCCGACCAGTTTATTTAGAAAATAGCTTGAAAATTTTAAAAATAGATAAGTAGTTGGAAAATAATTACTAGTTTGTAAAATAAGTGTAAAATAGTTAAAATATTTATAGAAATTTTAAATAATTGCAAAATAGTAGTAAGATAGTAATTAGTTTATAAAACAGTTGGAAAATTGTCAAACAGTTTCAAAAATAATTGTAAAACAAGTATAAGATAGTTTGGCTTTTTACAGAAAGGTTGTATATATAATGAATAGCTTGGAAAAATAGGTTTATATTAAAACAATTTATATTAAAAATCATCCAGAGTCAAACTGCTCACTTCCCAATCTCCATTCTCATCAATTCAATTTAAATTTCCTTTACCATTTAAATTGACCCAATTCAAATTTAAATAACTTCAATTTCCATTGAAATTGATTCAACCCTAAATCAAGTTGAATTAACCTCAGTTTCTTTTCAAATTTAACTTTATTCAAGTTTGATCTCAAATTCTTCTAATTCAAATAAATTTCAATTGAACTAGTTCAAATTTCAATTCATTTCAACTCCCGTTTGAATTAATTCCAATTTCAAACTCCATTTCCAAATCAAATTGAATTATTCTTGATTTCCTTCCAAATTTAATTCAAATTCCATTTGAATTTAAAACCATTCAACTTTAATTACAATTCTTGAAATTGAAAATAAATTCTTTATTTCTTGATATGACATCACTTAAGTTTAAAATTCATTATTTCTCTGTTTATTCAAAATCCCTTTTTCATACCCGGAATTTATTAGGATTTAAATATCACTTTTATTCCTTTTCAATTCATTCTTATTTTTATTCTATAATTATTTCACTTCAAAATTTACTCTTATATTTCTTTCAAAAATCCAGTTCTAAATATTTTGATGACTCAGTGTACCGAAATATATTAAATCAAACCATGGTATCCAATATTCCAATTATTAATATAATTCATCACAGCATATCAAATAATCATAACACAGAATTATCAGAACAATCTAGATAATTTTGAGGAATCCAGTTGGATCCCTCCAACCTGTTTCCCTGTATCCATGAGTGTTAGCACAATATAAAATACCAATTCCACTTCGAGGTGGAATATCGCGGTATATGGGTTTAAATAATATCATCCGCTATTATGCGGCGCATAGGGTCTCATTCGCTACATAATGCGAGAAATCAATCACTCCAATATACTATATACTACCATATATAATATAGCACATTAAATCAATTCAATCATTCAACCAATTATTTAAATTTAACCACTTAAATTAAACCCAGATGAGTGAGGTTAACTCAACTCTGATTTTTGCAATCCACTTCAATCTCGACTCGGTCTCATCATGATTTAGACCTTGTATAAACATTTATATGGTTTATTAATATTCGAACCAAACGAATAATTAAATTTCCATTTGATAAATTTAATTAACTAATGATTTTATTTTAAAAGTTCTCATTTTAACAAATGATTTATTAACATCTGAGATAATCTACCAATAATTTACCAATAAATAAATTAAATTGACCAATAATTTAATTTAAAATAATCATTGGGTTTTAAACTAATAATTTGACTTTTAAATAAATTTTCCTTTTAAATAATCTTTAGTAACTAGAATAATTAAAGAAGTTTATCAACAAATTTATTACCTAAATCCATTTTAAAAATAAACTAGTAAGTTGCATTTATTTCTCATTTTCAAACTGTATATAAAAATAATCTATATAGGTCTAAAAAAAATCTAATTTTGTATAAACCTTAAAATTTTTAAAATTCCTATACCTTTTTAACTCTTGTATATATATATATATATTTACTCTTTTTAACTAATTATATTTATCCTTTGAAAACCACATTCATGGATAAAAACCATCCATATAAATTTTAAAAGCCTGAATTAAAAACCTTTTTTTTTTCAGAACTAACATTTTTATACTCCTGTTTAAAAATCTCCTTTTTACTTTATATTTTCTTATAATATTAACTAAAACAATATTTAGATAAATTAAACAATCAACGGTAAATACCTCAAAATTTACAGACGAACGGCCTGCAAGATGCAACCAACGACGATTCGTCCACACTCATGCACTGCTGAACCCAACCGCGCGCGCCAAGCATGGTCTCGACATCGGTGGCCTTCCCTGCCTCGACAGCAGTCGTGCGCTACCTACCACTACCTCGCCATCGCCTTCGAACTCGAGTTCGACATCGAAATCGAACAAACCAAATCCATTGTCGAACCCCAAATTTGCGACCTCCTCTGTATCGAGCCCTTCCTCATGCTCGCGACCCAAATCGCGTCGCCACCGACGCTATTCCGAAGCTTCGGCCGCCCACCCCTAGCCTTGTGAGCTTTAACTTGATCAGAGATTTCATTCGATCCCAGAATGAGCTTTGAATCGTCAAGCACTTTGTATTTTAATCGAATGAAATTTGATTTGCTGTGAAAGAATTGGGGGAGGCCATTCCAAAATTTAAAGAGAAGTTTGTACGCGATTTGATTTTGCACTCGATTTGAAATTGAAGGAGAGTAGAGGAGAGGGAGATCCGGAACACTCGGCCATTAGAATTCTTTTGTTATCGGCTATTGATGTATATTTTTCCTTTTTTGAAGTTCTGAAATTAAAATGAAAGGCCCGACTGAATAAAGAGGGAGGGGACGTGATGCTTTGAAAAGAATGTGGCATGCGACCGGAGGCTACAGTGCTTTGGAAAGGATGGAAAAGGGTTGATGTGAGATAATTTCAACTGCAGCCGACTAGTATAAATATTCAATTTAAATTCAAATTCAAACCGTTCCGATAAATGCAACTTACAAACTTGATCTCCTATCGAGGCGTGGCGCTAGGCATTTATAATGTTATACCCCTATTTCGAACGCAATGGGAAAGGTTTCGAGTCCTAATTCGATCATATGGAGAAGATTGCTTTTTAAACCCAGTTATTATATATTAAATTTCGATTTAATTTCCAACGCGTTTACTTATCGTACGGCCAAAAGATCGCTCCAAATACTACGAAAATTGAAATCCATTAATAATACGATATTATGGATCCAATGTTACTGGTTTTTTCGAAATCCGAGACTATGCCTCGGAAGGCTATTTTGAACGTCAATTTAAACGATGTATTATTAAAATTTGAACAAACTACTGTTAAATTTAATTTTACCCCATCGATTACTTTCAGTATTATTGATATAAATTTTATAAGCCTTTGAAATAATTTTAACAAGCTTGAAACTCCAGATTTTATATTTTACCCAATTCCCAACTATTAAATTAAATAGAATATCATCCAACAAACCGCTATATTAAATTCTGAATCTATTTTATTGAATAAAAAACCAAAATTTTCATATTCAAAATCAATTTATAATGCAAATTAAATATTTAAACCCATTTAAATATTCCAAACTCAATGATGAAAAATCCGGGTCATTACAGTCCCAGTGGTCCATCCAATATCATAGTCCCTCCTGATCGGGAAGCCACCAGAGGATACCACACGGGCTACGGGAGAAAACCAAACTCGTACAACGCGTGCTAGGGTAGGTGACACGGCACAACTAGGCAATGCCAAGGTAGATATACCAATTGCTATCTGAGCTGGTGGTAACGCGTAGCAGCTACTACCGCCCACCTCGAGCCACATCCCCGAAATCAAAAATCAAAAGTGGCCACCAAATAAATCTGAAAGTCCGAATATAATATCGAAGGAGTGTGTCCGATCAGAGGAATGACCTCATTGGCCCATGAATCGCTTACGTTTTAGCCACCTTATGCCAACTAATGGGAGTTGGGTCCACGTATATACCTCAAAAGAAACGCCGCCACCATCCTACTTCATTCTGGAATATCCACTGCGTACACGGTTGTTAAAGTGGTTTTCGGAGTTGGCAGAGAGTATGACAACTTCCGATCCCGGTCTCTTTAACAACCAAAAATTATTATAACACCGCGGTCATTTCAAAATAATTATACTTCAAAACCAGGATATAATATTCATTTCAAAACCATATAAATACAATATCATATTCGTTTTAAAAACCAAATCAATATGATATCCTTTTTAAAATCATAGTATTCAAAGTTATAAAATTTCGAAACCAAAGACTTAAAACTATAACATTTCCAAAACGTAATACTTTGAAATTTATAACTTTGAAACATAACTTCCAATACTTTAATGGTTCAAATATTAAATTACTTTATTTTAAATCGCTTCTTAATTTCACAAATCAATTCCAAATACAGATTTGAACCCCCAATAAACCATTTCAATTTCCATACATTTCAAAACATTAAATATTCAACCATTTCAAAACAAATTCTTTGATGATTCCAAATATACATATATCAAATTTAATTATTGTTACTTGGATTTGAAATGTTAACTAAATAAATCCAATATAATTTAAGAAAAAGTTTTAAAACTTCAATTAATTGGATATTCTTTAAACTTATTTAACTTGATAAATTCATTTAAATCAACTTGATATTCATTTAAATCACTCTAAACCAAAATCAAGTTATAAAATCATACCAGTTAAAATCTCAATTTTATTAAAATATCAAATCAACTTTATTCGAGTATAATCCTTAAATAATTTAATTCACTTCAATTTCCTATTTATCATCAAACCTCAGTTTTATTTAAGCCATTTTAACTATATATACAATATAATTTAAACAGCTACTCAACCATATTATATAAAACCAATCAAAATCTATTATTCAACTTATTTTATATTTCAAAGAAAACTTATACATAGCTAAAATCAATTATAAAATAACATTTACATAACTTCTAAAATCAATATTTATATAACCAATATATTCCTTTACAAACCATAGAAATCATTTAAAAATATCTTATATATATAGACCACGGTGTCTGTATAAAATTTTCTATCCTATGGTCAAGTGATACAGATATTTATCATTTCAATCCGCAATTAAAAATAAAAATACGGTTATATATCACTTCAAACTGCAATCCCGAATATGCATAACAATTTGCAGTTTAAAACAATATAAAATACAATATCCATTCATCCAATATCAATCATCAACCATTTATTAAAATTATCATCCAATTTAAACAATAACATCAATATAGAGCATATAATAAATAACAGGTAATTACTGACATTTTATATTCAATAATAAATTAAAAAATCTATCTAATTGGCAGTTTATATTCAATAATAAATTAAATAACAATTTAATTTAGTAAATTAAATTAAATTGAGATCATGATTAAAAATATGCCAAACAATCATAAATAAATTTCAAATCACATCATATATTAATTTAACACACATAAGAAATTTTATAAGTTTTGAGTGGGTTAAAATACTCACCTTTTGAATTTAAATTGAATTTAAATACAATTTAAACCCAAAGTTTGAACAGTCTCCAAATCCGTCGAAACTAGCATCAAAATGTTTGGAATTTCAATACGAACCTAGCGGAGAAAACCGTGCATGAAACAGAGTTTGTATGCGAAAGTTATATCAGTTAGATCTTTTGAAATCAAAAATTAAAAAAAAAAAAACAACAGCACCCTCTCACCATTTCGGCCACGTCACCGAGCACGCGTGAACCCATCCCCAGATCGAATTCAAAACCATAGAGCCGCAACTAGTTCATCGATTTACACGCTGCCCACCGTCGCCTTCATCCCGATAGAGCAACACTGTCACCATGCCCACGTCAGGCCGAACCTACATGGCCCACGCGCGGCCTCCACGACCACCCCTGCACGGCCGCGGCCGCCCACGTTCGAATGCCAAATTGAGACGACTCTGACCGCCTTAGCACGAGCGAACCACGCCGATGGGTGCTGCTCATCGTCACCCTTCAATTGCCGCCCTCTGATCGTCAAACCATCGCTAATCTGCTATTGGATCGAAACCCTAGCCTATGGACAGCTGAGGTTCAACTCAATTGTTTGGACAAATGATGCATTGAATTGAAAAACAAATTACAGAATTGAGATGCGCTCTTCGAGAGCTTCGATATATAATTTTTCTTAATTCTTTTGAGGAGTTTGAAATTTTGGGTTTGGATTTGATTTGGAATTTCAATTGGATCTGAAATTTTATTGTCTGCCATTGAAGAGGAGGAATAGCTGAATTGTACGTACTGAATTATATGCGTTGAACGATAAAATGGCCCGAAAAGCCCGTTCTGACTCCGGAACGAAATTGGATCAACTCATATATCAAAATAGATGTTTTAAAATATTTTACACGCGATGGAACAGGTTTCACGTCCAAATTGTATCATATGAAGAAGTTATGCCAAAATCAAATTATTTCCAATTGATTTCAATTGATTTCAATTTCATTGATTTCAGGACGTTTCAAGTCCGTATGATCAAACGACAAGTCCGATCGCTACGAAACTTGAAACCCTACAATAATTCACCGTTACGGATCCGGTGAAACTGGCTATTGTCTAGTTAATTAAATAAACTAAAAATTAATTAATTAAATCAAATTCTCAATTTCAATTCTTTAATTGACAAATTTCATCATTTTTGATTTCTCAATCATTTATAATGATTTAAACAAATTAAAATGTCAATTTAGAGTTGATAAATTATAAATTTCAATATTAACCTCAATTTCATTAAATTCAAAATTATGAATTTAATTTCCAATAATTCTATTAAATTCACTTTTCATTCTATTGTTCAGTTCATCATTATCAAAAGGATGGAGTTGATATTCGTTCATGATTGTTTACATTTATATTCTCATATTTCATCTAAATTTCCATTTATGCAATATTTAAATATTTAATTCATTTAATTGCAATTAATCCTTTTATCATAAATTAAATTCCAATATATTGATAAAACTTAATTTACATTCCTTTTATTCAACCAATTGTCATATTATAAATAAAATTGACATTATCTCCAATTATTTCCTTAATTTATACTAACCTAACTTTTAATTTAGATTTATTACAATTGATTACCAGTTTTAATTTCACATACTAAATAAATGGTTAACTTACAATACTTGTTACCATTTACGTTTATTCTCACCTATAAGCTATTAATAACAAACAAATGTTGCATTTTATTTAGATCTAATTCAATAAATTAAATGAATGGGTAACAATTAATAATTATCACTATTGCCAAATTTACTCACATTCATACTTTAATTATCAACTGACAATTATTATAATTACTTATCTAGCATTGATTCTATTAAATTTCCATTTATTACATATTATTTCATTAATTAATATAACTTTTGAATTTATTCCCCATTTACTAATTTCAATCAATTGCAACCTTACAATTGTTTTCAATTGAATCGTATTGCATTGAAATTTTTATTTATTAGCTTACATCAACATTATTACCTTTAATTGCAAATTGATTACCAATTTTATTCAACACCCTAAATAACTAACATATATTAATTCAATACTTACATTTTTTACCTATGTTTCATTTATAACAAATTATATTATTCCCACTATTTCAATTAATTTGAATTCCATTCTAGCACCAATTTATTACTTAATATGTACATTATGTTTCTATAAAATTTATACTTTCACGCTTTCCGTTATTGTATTAATTGTCGTTAAATAAATGTTCATTATTAGTCACCAATGATTATACCAGCTCATATCACACTAATCCTATTCAATTCCCATTTATTACGTAGATTTATTTTAATAAATCAACATTTACATTTGTTACTTACATTCAACTTATAACCAAGTTATACTATTTTACATTATTTCATTTATTTAAATTTCATTCAAATAGTTAATAATTAACTTTGGTTAACCTTGTTACTTTTCATTTGAGTTTTTATTTCCTTATTAATTAACAAATTTTTCATTCTTTCAATAATTAATTACCAAAACTTTATTGAATTAACAAATTTAAATCATTGAAATTTACGGGTCGTTACAATTAAAATATAAGATTTCAATTTCTTATTTTGAGCTTTCAAAATTTATTTACACAATTGTTTACATAATTTAATTTATCTTCTTATAGACTAGGGATCAAATATAAAAATAAACATTCATTTGAAACATAAAATGATATGTACAGCACATCAAAAATATCACACATTATTCTTCTTAGCATATATCTTAAAAATATATACATTCACATTTCACAAATATCAAATAATTTAATAACGTTACCTTGCCATCCACTTAGAGCAAATCGCTTTTTCAAATGGCTGCGATGTTGATCATGAAATCAACATGGCCTCACCACTGATCTTTGATATCGCTATGGTTCGGTGGCTGCATACGTCATCTAAATTAGTACACAAAATGCATCTTTACTATTTATTATTATAATTTTTCTAAACCATCAAAATTTTAAAACACCTATATGCATATAGGTAAATTTTCTTCTTAATTAATTTTTAAAAATTTCTTTCCACAAAATATTATTTTTTCACAAATAATAATATTCAATTGAAATCATTTACTAAATATTTTTATCAAAACTTCAATTAATTCTTCCTTTCCAAATAAAAAAATAGTTGATAGTATTTTCTTTTGAAATATCTTCAGGATATTTGTTTTTAATATTATCACAATTGTATACGACGAATACATACTTTTTCACAAAATATCTTTTCACTTCCCAAATTTATTGCATATGCATATAAATATATTTTCCAAAATACTTATCCCATTTCAAAATAATATTTAACTCACTTAAAACTTCATTTCCTTCTTAAATATTATTTATGACTCATTCATAGTTGTTTACAATACTTTAAATATTATAACTCAAAATTACTGTGTCTGACTGTCTCGACAAAGCGTCTAGGAATCCTTATCGACACCATGACATCCTACATCTCTACTAGAATTTATAAAACACTGAACGGGCAACTTAACACCAAAAAATTCCAAATTTATAACTCTCTATGTTCTCATACAAATGAAAATCTAGTATTAGCAATTTAATAATGCAACCATTTATCCATGCATACAACATTCAATCAAACATAAATAAGCAACTAATTACTATGCTTGGCGAAAACATTCTATCAGCTTCCGATATGCAAATCTGATCACTAAGGGGTCAGAACACCACTACACAATACTGAACTTTGTTAAATTATTTTATAAAACTAATTTGAAAAGTGATTTAAAAATTTCACAAATACGTTCACATGATTATAACCAATAATCATTTATAATTCTTTTCGGTGGATTAGGGTTTTGGGTGAAGCTCAGTCTGGTAACGGTGCTTGATTGGAGGGGACCGTTGCTGCTGTGCTCGACGTCGATAGAGGAGGCGCGTATGTTTTGGTCTGCGAGGTCCAGAAATCATGACAACAAGCTGGAACGGAAATGAATTTGCATGCATAGGCAATGGTGAGATCTTCTCACTCAAAATAATAATTGAAAATTTCAGTTATTGATTGATTGTTGAATTGTGATAGTTAAGTTTAAATTGTTGATTGTGTGCTTGGATGATAAATTATTATCATTTGTTTTGAAATAGACCCTATGCGCCGCATAATAGCGGATGATATTTTATAAATCCCATATACCGCGATATTCCACCTCAAAGTGGAATTGGCATTGAATTGTTTTGCTAACATCTGTGGATGCAGGAAAACAGATTGGAGGGATCCAACTGGATTCCTCAAAACATTTGAATTTTTTCAATGTTATGTGTTGATTATTTATAATCTTTGTTTGATTATATTGGTGATTGAATTCGTTGAAGGCTATAGTTGAGCCAAATTTATTTTTGGCATCATCGAATACCGAAAATAAATGAAATTTGATTTTTAAAATAAAAATAAAAATTTATAGTAAAATTTGTTTTTGAATTGGATAAATTTAAAAGAAGAAATTTTAAAAGGATAAAGTTTTATTTTTGAATCCTATTGAATAAAATTCCAAAATATGGGAAAAAGTTTAATAAATGGATTTCAAGTAATATTATTCAAGAGGTGAAGAATTTATTTTTAAAAAATACATATTTAAATAATTTGGAAGAGATAAAGGAATTTATTTTAAAAAATAAATTCGAAAATTGATTTGGTGTTAAAAAAGAATAAATCTTTGGGAAATCCATATGAAAATTGATTTGGTGTTTGATTGAAAATCGAATTGGTGTTGAAATAAATTTAGAAAATCAATTTGGAATTTGATTTGGTGATTGAAATAAATTCTGAAATCAATTTGAAAATTGATTTGGTGTTGAAAGTGAATATTTGAAAATCGATTTGAAGATCGTATATTAATGATATTTGAAAAATTAAATTCACAATGGGAATTTATAAAGGAAAGGGAAATTTGTTTTAAAAATAAATATTGGTTTATTTTTAAAAGTGAGGAATTTACGAATTTGGAATGTAAGTTGAAATTAATCAAGAAGGATTTATTAATTGGTTTAAATGAACCATTTTGAAATAAATGTGTATTTCCTTTGGAAAGCCGAGTACATTTTCAAAGTAGCTTTTAAGGTATAAATTAAAGTTCTAGAGATGGTTTTAAAAGAATTTTTAGAGAATTTATTTTCTTAAGTTATTTTGAAAATCTTTAGAGTAAAGATTTATTTAATTAATTGTAGAAGTGTTTATTTAAAAATTAAATTGATAATTGTTTTAGGAAAAGGTTATTGGAATAATTGTGCTCTGTCTACAAATTTAATTTTTAAAATTAGTTTGGACTTAAAGTTACATGTGATATTAGTATAATGTTTTCATAACTAATATTTAAGTAAGTGTTCAAAAATAGTTAAATGTTTTCCAAGTGTATTTGGATAAGCGATTTAAATTATTTTAAAGTATTCGGACTTGGCAGATTTTCAGTGGAAATGCACAGACATTTGGAAATATTTTCCGCGTAAGGAAAATGATTTGAAATTTGTTTTCAAAGGATTAAAATAAGAAAATTAATTTGAAATTTACTTTCAAAAGGTTAAAATATGAAAATATATCTTGCGAAGATATGTAGAAAATAAAAATTGGGGAGAAAAATTATACAAATCCCAGCGATTTTTGTCAATGTTGATTGATAGTTAAATAACCGACTATCAATATTGGCCTTTTTAATGTCATTTGAATTCCGATGCGACCGGTGGTCGAATTCCAAATGGATATTCGAAACCCACATTGAACCTTTATGATTGTGATGGATCTTTTATTTTAAAAATCAAAGTGGAAATTTGTTGTGATTTGTTTGAAATCTGGTTGAACACTTATTTTTAAAAATAAGCGCTCATTATTCGGATTAGCCGGGAGAGGACATTGTGTCATAAAACCCATTTCGAATAATGATATGACGAAATGGGATTACATTCGAAGACGGTGTTGAAGACCAGTTATTTTCGAAAACAAAAGGATTACCTGTCGAATGTCACTGCACCGGGTTGCTCCGGTATAGAGATTTTATCGCCCTTTGTGATGGGGATTCCGGGCATGATTAGTAAATATCCGGATTTTCAAGGGCTTCTTTGGAAGTACCTTCGGTTCCGTTCGATCTCGGAATGGACTTGTATGGATGTGTGTCTGACGTTACACTTTGAGATGTAAAGCTGGTTTCTATCAAATACATTTCTGTTGGTGGCGGAGAATTTATTCTCTTAGCTTAACACCCTTCTCTGAGATGTACGAGCTCAGAGGTTATGTAGTTGATGGTTACTAGTGATGTAACATCCCGAAAATTATGAATTTAAATTTTAGTAATGTATTTGAACTTTTTGAAATTTAAATTGAAAAGTTATAAAGAAATAAAATATGAACAAAATTTAGTGTTTTTAGTTAAAACTTTTAATAGAATTAAAACAAATATTGTAATAAAATCACATAGTTATTTAATGTTAATAACTAAAACCACTTTTCTTTTTAACAAAGTAAAATAAGAAATTGTGACAAAGTAAAACAAGAAATTGTGATAGATGAGCTTTTAATAGAAATAAAATTGTTAAAGTAAGTTATGATGAAATTATAAAATTTAAATCACATAATTATAATCTAACATCTAAACAAATAAACAAATAATTAAACAAATGAACAAATGAACAAACAAAAGAATAAATAAACAAATAATTAAACAAGATAACAAAAGAGTGAACAAATATAAACTATACATATAAAAGAAAATCTAAAATAACATTACCTGTAAGTATACAAGGAGGCAAGGGAGCATTGCATACATGCTTCCATTTAATGCTTCATTTAATGCCATTTACTCTAGTAACATCAAGTAAGACATCAACTGTAAATACATGCTTGTATTAAATGTTTACTCTTCAGCCTCCTTTGAAGAAAGAAGGAAAGCATGTGAAGTACAAAAGCCAGTATAAAGCCACTATGAAAAATAATGTTTCAGTACTTTGCTTAAAATTTGCCTACCTCCTTTACTTTGTATACTTCTATATATATCAACCTATGCATCATCTCGTTCAAAACTATTTTTACTGAAGAAAGAAAAAAAAATAAACAAGCAAAGATCAGAAACTAAAAGGAAAAGGGAAACATTACTTTATATTTCAAAGTTGAAAATAAATTACTGAAGAAAGAAGAACAGAGGGAAATTCAAACTGCAGTTGCAAAATATCTCTTCTCATCCATTATATAGGTGAGTAAACATGATTTGTAAAGGATATTAAGTTTATTTAAAAACTGTTTAAACTTCCATTATAACTGTTTTTATTCATATTACAGTATGATGATATACCAGTTATGCTCTGTGTCATTCATGCAGGGATTACATATGTTTTTAAAACTAAAGTCTATTTGTTTTAAATCACTAACAAGCTATGATTTTTCACATAATCAAGTTGGTTAAACCATTAAACAAGATTTTGCAAGTTTATTGAAATATACAGTGGATTATCACCACTGTAACTTTAGTTTACAGATCTTCACTAATATGGATAAAAATAGATTGTTGTAAAATATGAATTCAAGAATATTTATTGAATATATACCTCAAGACATAAATTTTAAAACAAGAATTTAAATTTTTAGTTTGGTATTCACAGAGAAATTGGTTTATGAACAAAAGTTGCATTTTTATGAATTGCAGAAAATCAAATCAATTATAAATACTGAAATTCGCATGGAAGCATGTTTGAACACCCACGAATCCAGGAAAAGTATTAATTAATTTTTCTATTGCGTGAAAGTTGGATTCAAAGTCCCATTATAGTTTTAGTTCCAGTTTTGAACGTGCTTAGCAAAAAGAGGATTGCACCCTCTTGAGTTGACCGAGCTTCACGAGGACTTGAGGAATGATAGCTTGGGGTGTTGTTGAACTATGGACGGAGTTGCTTGGCTTCTGGCGCCGTCAGGCGTCGGGGCGAGGCAATTGTTTAAGGGTTGTTCGTTCAAGCTTTTGGATTTGGGAACGAGATTTCGAAATTGTGATTAGTTTGAACTTGTGAGTGTTTGAGAGGCACGAGCACGTCGTCGATGATGTGTGGATGACTAGAAGTTCGACCGGAGGAGGTGATTCCAATTGCGCACGTATACGTGCACAAATTGATAACCTGAAATTTTTGATTGCCTGAAGCATTTCAGGTTTGTTTTCTTATGGGTTGTACTCGAAGCATGACTCGGGAAAAACAGGGCAGAACTCAAAGGGAGACTCGGGAATTTCAGCAGTTGTGTCGTGAAAAAATTTGGACTTAAACAAATTTTGAAAATTTTTATTACACGGGTAGCTTTGGGGTGAAACTCGAAGCAGGGAGCGTTCGAGCTCGGGCGTGACTCAGGGGGAGCCTCAGGTTAGCCACCTGAAACAGCATATTCAGTTTGAATTTGTCAAAAACTTAAGTTTAAACAATTTTTATAAGCATTGTTTATAAAATGATGATCGTTTGTAAATGGAATGTGAAGTTAATTAAATAATGATTAAATAATTTATGATTTATAATTACTTTGTAATTAATAATAATAAATAAATAAAAGAAAATTAAAATTAAAATTGTAAATTAAGAATCGTTAATTTGATAATTTAAGTCGATTGATTCAAAATTGATGGTTACATTAAGATAATTTATTAAGGAATAATAAATTAATATAGTCAATTGAGATTTAATTAAATTGTAATTATAAATAATAAATCATCGTTTTAAAGTAATCAAGAAAAATAATAATATTTATATGGCTAATTTATTAAATCCCATTCACTTTGATTGGAAAACGATTAACTATCGCTGTGTACTATATTAATATTTCTGTTCTGATTGTGATGCTGTGTTATATAAATTGCCCTGTACTGCATTGTGATTGTGATTCGTTCTGTATTGATGTGAAAACCCTGTTGCCCGTAAAACGACATTTTAAACTTCGATGCGACAGGGAATCGGATTTCATTTGGTTATCCGAAACCCACATCGAACCTGTGAATATTTTTGAATGACATCCACATGTTTTTAAATTTGACACTCACTATTTGAATTAGCCGGGAAAGGACCCTTGTGTCATATAACCCATTTGGAATATGTGATTCGACGTTATGGATAGCAATTGAAGACCGGTGTTGAAGACCGGGTATTTGCGAGAGCGATAGGATGACCTGTCGATTGACTCTGCACCAAGTTGCTCCGGTATAGAGTTCTCCATATGTGATGGGGAATCCAATCAGGATTGTGGATATCCGGATTTCAAGGACTTCTTTGGAAGTGCCTTCGGTTCTGTTCGAGCCCGGAACAGACTTGTATGGATTGTATGTCTGACATTACAAGTTGAGATATAAAGCTGATTTCTTTCAAATATATTTCTGTTGGTGGCGGAGAATTTATTCTCTTAGCTTAACACCCTTCTCTGAGACGTACGAGCTCATAGGTTATGTAGTTGAAGGTTATCAGCGATATATTCCCAATTTGGTAATGTGACATGCTGAGTGTTGCTGTGAAATGATCATTGTGTTGATCATTTGTGATAGGATCATTCGTTTGATCGTCTATCTTGGTGATCATTTCTATGATCATTTGTTGACCCAAAGCACAGCTTTTGTATAAAGCATGGCTTTGTGGACGAGACTTCGTCGGACCTCACACCCCGAAATGGTCGAAACAGGAAAGATGCGGCAAGGTTATTGGGGGTAGCACCCCTTAGGGTATGTGCATTTCCTTCTGGATAGAAGTGGTATCATGGTATGGATCCCAGATACTTAACTTATGTTGATATTGCAGATATATATATATATATATATATATATTACTTTGTGATTTGTTGCTGGGGCCCCGGTTAAAGGTCGGTTACAACCGGGAGATGGCATACTCGTGTCAGTAGTTACCCAGTTAGGGGTAACCCGGCCTTGTGTTGGCAGGGATCCGGTTTCGTTCTCGGGGACGTCCTTCCAGAGGCGTTCTCATGTGGCAATGGGAAGTTCCTTAGCCTGACCATTTGTTGGAAATCCAAAGAAACAATACGAAACCCTGTACGGTTTTAGTTGTAAAACCTGTCATGCAGCGTGGCGGTAACCTGCCACAAAACATGGTAGCTATAGTAGGCATACGATAATGGTCGTATGTTGGCTAAGATTAATAATCTATTTTCGAAAAGATTTACTTCACTATGCACTAGTATAATATAAAAGAATTCTTTTCTCGTACCAAGCATATTTAACTATCATAAGAAGAAATCTCCTCCAATTCTACGTTTGCATTGTGTGTGTGGCGGGAGGTCTTATGGTAGTTCCATTTTTAAAAGAATACCGAAAATTCTATTATAAATCTTGTTTTATTTAAATGCAACTGTTTTTGTTTACTCATACCAGTCCCATGACTGATCCGGAGTTTATTGTTTTCTTTCCTAAACTCTGGGTGCCCATTATTTCCACACGGGCAGCCTAGTAGCAGGTTTCTGTATTTTGGAGGAGCAATATTTTGGAGCTTTTTATCTTGGAGATATCTTAGGAGCTTTTGGAGATATCAGGTGTTAGCTTTTGGGAGTTCGTTATCATCTCTCTCATTTGAGAACTTTTGGATATATGTTCACTGTTGTATTATCATGATGTTGTATTTGGAGTTGTAGTGTATGTATTATGTACTCTGTTGTAGTATGGATATTATGTTGATGTTGTAACTGTGATGATATTTATGATATTGATTCTGTTCCGCTGTTTTATTTTCATCTAATTGTTGTTATAAGCTCCGGCGATGCGAATTTGATGTTGTTTATCGGACATCGAGTTTGGGTCGTCACAAGTGGTATCAAAGCTGTTGGTTGAGTAAGAACTTTAGCTACGGAGTATAACACATTAGATGGCTCATTAGAGATAGGGTGAAGTATACCCTGGAAGGAGTATAACCAAGACTGAAACTTTAAATTTTCTTAGTCTGTTTCTTTTTACTGCTGATATTCCTTAAGATATCTCGTCTGTATATATAAATCAATTTTCTTACTAATCTCAGATAGTGAAAATGAGTGGACGCAGAGGAAGAGCTAGGGGTCAAGGCAATGCCGCAGCACCAAATCAAATTCCCCCAGCCACAGAAGCAGTTATAGAAATTCAGTAGCAGCCGGACTTGGCTGATTTATATAAGAAGTTCGAAAAGCTTGGTGGCAAACTGTTCATTGGCAAGGAGTCAATTATTGACGCTCAAGCTTGGGTAAGATCGTGTGAAAAGATTTTTAAAGGGCTAAAACTGCAGGATGAGCAGAAAAGACTTATAGCTTCTTGGCAACTCTAAGGAGAAGCTTCAGCATGGTGGGAAACCATCATTGTAGAGGAACCCGAGGAAGAATTTACTTGGGATCGTTTTAAAGAAGTGTTTGAGAAACATTACATGCCATCGGCGGGAGTTTCCAGAATGTATCAGGAATTTCTGGATTTGAAACAAGGAAGTTTGTCGTTTGAAGAATACTTGAATAAATTCAGCGAACTATCTCGGTTTGGCCCAGAATTGCTAAATACACCTCTTAAGAAAAACGAAAGGTTTATCCGTGGTATGAACCAGAAATATCATGGAAGAATGACGGGTCATGTGAAAGAATCTTTTTCGGATTTAGTAGATATGGGTTACAGATACGCTACCCTTGACATACAAGAAGCAACTGTGAAGAAAGGTAATTCAGGTAGTCCGAATTATAAAAAGCGGAAATTCAGAGGCAAGAAACCTTAGCAAGGCAATGAGAAGAAGAGGAGCATTCAAGGAAGCGCAACAGAAAATGTCACTTGTTACAACTGCAAAGAGAAGGGCCGCTATTCAAATGACTGCCCAAAACCGAAGAAGCCAGCTAAAGAATGCTACAATTGTCATAAACCGGGACATTTAGTTAAAGATTGCCCAGTGATGAAGCCAGCGCAGGTGGCAAAAGTTTACACGATAAAGAAGGACCCCTCATCTTCAAAAGCTGATAAAGGGAAAAGTGTTTTGGAAGGTAATCTAACTATTAATGATAGAACTGTTAGAGTTTTATTTGATACAGGAGCTTCACATAGCTTTATCTCCCAACAAACTGCAAATGAATTAGGAATTTAAACTAAATTTGTTGACGATCCTATTTGCATGGAAAATCCGGTTGGAGGTCCTGCAAATCTTTGTTCATATTGTAAGAGAGTTCCTATTTCATATACTAGCTATAAATTTCCTATCAAACTTTTTGTCCTCGAATTTAATGAATTTGAAATCTTACTCGGTATGAACTGGTTGTCGAAATATGAGGCTATATTGGAGTGTAGTAATCGGATAGTTTTAATCAAAACAAGTTTTGGAAATTTTATTGAAATCTCTTGTGAGAATCCAAGTCCAAGGAGAGATAGGTTGATGTATACTTTGGGAAATCTTGAACCCACTTTGCAGTCTATACCTGTTGTTCGGGATTTTTCCGACGTGTTTGAAGAAGTGAAATCTTTACCTCCTCATCGAGAAATTGAATTCCGAATCGATCTTGTACCTAATACTCGTCCTGTGGTTCACGCAAGTCGTAGGATGGCACCCCGGGAAAAGATTGAATTGGTTCATCAAACTGATGAACTACGAGCAAAAGGATTAATTCGACCCAGTGTTTCTGAATGGGGCTCAGCCGTCGTATTTGTTGCTAAATCAGACGGATCTTTGAGATTGTTTGTAGATTACCGCGATCTAAATAAATAAACTCTCAAAAATAAATTTCCATTGCCCAGAATTGATGATTTATTTGATCAGTTGCACGGCGCTCGTTTCTTTTCAAAGATGGATCTAGCTTAGGGATTCCATCAATTACGAATCGCCGAAGATTGTGTACATCTGACCGCTTTCAGAGGTCCTGATATGTTCTATGAATGGTTAGTTATGCCTTTTGGGCTAACCAATGCTTCTGCATACTTCGTAAATCTTATGACTCGTGTGTTTCGGGAGGTTTTGAATAAATTTGTGCTCGTATTCATTGATGATATTTTGATCTATTCTAAAACTAAAGAAGAGCATGCCGAACATCTTAAAATCGTATTGGAAATATTGAGGAGAAATGTTCTATATGCAAAATTTTCCAAATGCCACTTCTGGGTCAATGAAGTCAAATTCCTTGGCCATATTGTTAATGAAGAAGGAATTTCGGTAGATCCTAGCAAAATTTCCGCTATTCTTGATTGGAAACAACCCACTACTCCAAGAGAAGTTCGAAGCTTTTTGGGTTTAGCAGGCTATTACCGGAAATTCGTTCAAGATTTTTCTAAGTTGGCTAGTCCGCTGACTAAGTTAACAATGAAAAATGCAAAGTTCATTTGGGCTCCAGAATGTAAAGAAGTTTTTCAAGAGTTGAAAAAGAGATTGACCACTGCTCCTGTTCTCACTATTGTTAACGGGAACCAAGGCTTATCTGTCTATACTGATGCATGTAGTGAAGGGGTAGGTGCAGTATTGATGCAAAAATGGAAAGGTGGTTGCCTACGCGAGTAGACAATTACGTCCACACGAGAAGAACTACCCAACGCACGATTTGGAACTTTTGGCTGTTGTTTTCGTTTTGAAAATATGGCGACACTATCTTCTAGGTATGAATCTTTTCAGCTTTCTTAACAATTTATGAAACTAATTTGACTAAAGAAATATACTTAATAAACTCTCTTTGTTTTAGGTGAAAAATTCGAATTATTCACCGATCATAAATCCTTGAAATATCTTTTCACCCAGAAGGATTTGAATTTGCGACAACAACGTTGGTTGGAATTTCTAGCATCATATGACCTAGATATCCAATATACGCCGGGAAAAGCCAATGTGGTTGCGGATGCTTTAAGTAGGAGACATGCTGTTCTCGCATATCTTGTTATCACTCCTACTCTCCTTGAGAAGATCGCGAGCAAGCAAACTGAAGACAAGTTTCTTCGAGAAATGCGTAGAAGAATAGATCGAGGAGAGGATACTACTTTTGAAATAGATAATAGAGAAGTTATAAGGATGAAGGGCAGAATTTGTGTCCCTGACATTCCAGAACTGAAGCATGAAGTATTGGACGAATGCCACAAGTCAAAATTAAACATCCATCCAGGAGTCAACAAAATGTATCGTGATGTTAAAAGGACATTCTGGTGGAAAACGATGAAGAGAGACATATCTATTTATGTGAGTCGCTGTGCTACTTGTCAGCAAATCAAGAGCGATCAAATGAAAGTGGCCGGTTTACTTCAACCTTTGGAAGTACCGAAATGGAAGTGGCATCTGGTATCGATGGATTTCATCGACGGATTGCCACGAACCAAGAAAGGCAATGAAGCGATTTGGGTTATTGTGGATCGTCTAACCAAAAATGCTCATTTCATTCCAGTTAAATCTACTCGGACTGCAGCAAGCTGGGTAGGTATATATATAAAGGAAATTGTTCGCCTCCATGGTATTCCCAGCAGTATAGTGAGTGATCGTGACCCGATCTTCACTAGTAGATTTTGGGAAGCATTTCAGGATGCATTGGGAACGAAATTAAATTTCAGTACTGCTTATCACCCACAATCTGATGGGCAGACTGAGAGAGTCAACCGAATTTTAGAAGACCTACTGCGTGCTTGTGTGCATGATTTTGGTGGTTCTTGGGAGGACCATTTGCATCTGGTTGAATTCTCATATAATAACAGTTATCAGGCCAGTGTAGAAATGGCTCCTTTCGAAGCTTTATATGGTCGTCCGTGTCGATCACCTTCATGCTGGATCGAATCAGGTGATAGACTTGTTCTTGGACCGGATATGATAAAAGAAGCCACTGAGAAGGTAGACTTTATTAGAAAGAAGTTATTAACTACCCAAAGCTGTCAGAAGAGCTATTATGACCGACGAAGAAGAAATTTGGAATTTCAAGTTGGAGATTCTGTATTTCTAAAAGTATCTCCGATGCGGGGTGTATTGAGATTCGGGAAAACTGGAAAGCTAGCACCGCGTTATATTGGTCCTTTTCCTATTCTGGAAAGGATTGGTTCCCTAGCATATAGAGTGCAGTTACCCAGCTGGTTGTCAGGCGTACATGATGTGTTCCATATTTCTAATCTTCGGAAATATGTGCACGATCCAGATGATATTATTGAAGAAGCTGCTCAGCAGGATCTGGAAATCACTCCTAACTTGGCAGTTAGAAGGGAACCGATAAAAATTGTTGATCGCGATGAGAAGCGATTAAGAAACAAGATTTTGAAATTGGTCGAAGTTCAATGGAGTGGCGATCCAAAGGACTGTACTTGGGAGACCGAAGATAATATGAAGAAATCGTATCCCAATTGCAGAATTGACATCTCGACTTAAAACTGTAAGTCATTTCCTTATTTATAAATTCGTCTATTCTTTGTTTACGTTTCTCTTTCTTCCAATTTCGAGGACGAAATTTTCTTAAGGAGGGGATATTGTAACATCCCGAAAATTATGAATTTAAATTTTAGTAATGTATTTGAACTTTTTGAAATTTAAATTGAAAAGTTATAAAAAAATAAAATATGAACAAAATTTAGTGTTTTTAGTTAAAACTTTTAATAGAATTAAAACAAATATTGTAATAAAATCACATAGTTATTTAATGTTAATAACTAAAACCACTTTTCTTTTTAACAAAGTAAAATAAGAAATTGTGAGAAAGTAAAACAAGAAATTGTGATAGATGAGCTTTTAATAGAAATAAAATTGTTAAAGTAAGTTATGATGAAATTATAAAATTTAAATCACATAATTATAACCTAACATCTAAACAAATAAACATATAATTAAACAAATGAACAAATGAACAAACAAAAGAACAAATAAACAAATAATTAAACAAGATAACAAAAGAGTGAACAAATATAAACTATACATATAAAAGAAAATCTAAAATAACATTACCTATAAGTATACAAGGAGGCAAGGGAGCATTGCATACATGCTTCCATTTAATGCTTCATTTAATGCCATTTACTCTAGTAACATCAAGTAAGAAATCAACTGTAAATACATGCTTGTATTAAATTTTTACTCTTCAGCCTCCCTTGAAGAAAGGAGGAAAGCATGTGAAGTACAAAAGCCTGTATAAAGCCACTATGCAAAATAATGTTTCAGTACTTTGCTTAAAATTTGCCTACCTCCTTTACTTTGTATACTTCTATATATATCAACCTATGCATCATCTCGTTCAAAACTATTTGTACTGAAGAAAGAAAAAAAAAAAAACAAGCAAAGATCAGAAATTAAAAGGAAAAGGGAAACATTACTTTATATTTCAAAGTTGAAAATAAATTACTGAAGAAAGAAGAACAGAGGGAAATTCAAACTGCAGTTGCAAAATAGTCTCTGCTCATCCATTATACAGGTGAGCAAACATGATTTGTAAAGGATATTAAGTTTATTTAAAAACAGTTTGAACTTCCATTATAACTGTTTTTATTCATATTACAGTATGATGATATACCAGTTATGCTTTGTGTCATTCATGCAGGGATTACATATGTTTTTAAAACTGAAGTCTATTTGTTTTAAATCACTAACAAGCTATGATTTTTCACATAATCAAGTTGGTTAAACCATGAAACAAGATTTTGCAAGTTTATTGAAATATACAGTGGATTATCACCACTGTAACTTTAGTTTACAGATCTTCACTAATATGGATAAAAATAGATTGTTGTAAAATATGAATTCAAGAATATTTATTGAGTATATACCTCAAGACATAAATTTTAAAACAAGAATTTAAATTTTTAGTTTGGTATTCACAGAGAAATTGGTTTATGAACAAAAGTTGCATTTTTATGAATTGAAGAAAATCAAATCAATTATAAATACTGAAATTCGCATGGAAGCATGTTTGAACACCCAGGAATCCAGGAAAATTATTAATTAATTTTTCTATTGCGTGAAAGTTGGATTCAAAGTCCCATTAGGGTTTTAGTTCCAGTTTTGAACGTGCTTAGCAAAAAGAGGATTGCGCCCTCTTGAGTTGACCGAGCTTCATGAGGACTTGAGGAATGATAGCTTGGGGTGTTGTCGAACTATGGACGGAGTTGCTTGGCTTCTGGCGGCGTCAGGCATCGGGGCGAGGCAATTGTTTAAGGGTTGTTCGTTCAAGCTTTTGGGTTTGGGAATGAGATATCGAAATTGTGATTAGTTCGAACTTGTGAGTGTTTGAGAGGCACGAGCACGTCGTCGATGATGTGTGGATGACCAGAAGTTCGACCGGAGGAGGCGATTCCAGTTGTGCACGTATACGTGCACAAATTGATAACCTAAAATTTTTGATTGCCTGAAGCATTTCAGGTTTGTTTTCTTATGGGTTGTACTCGAAGCATGACTCGGGAAAAACAGGGCAGAACTCGAAGGGAGACTCGGGGATTTCAGCATTTGTGTCGTGACAAAATTTGGACTTAAACAAATTTTGAAAATTTTTATTACACGGGTAGCTTTGGGGTGAAACTCGAAGCAGGGAGCGTTCGAGCTCGGGCGTGACTCAGGGGGAGCCTCGGGTTGGCCACCTGAAACAGCATATTCAGTTTGAATTTGTCGAAAACTTAAGTTTAAACAATTTTTATAAGCATTGTTTATAAAATGATGATTGTTTGTAAATGGAATGTGAAGTTAATTAAATAATGATTAAATAATTTATGATTTATAATTACTTTGTAATTAATAATAATAAATAAATAAAAGCAAATTAAAATTAAAATTGTAAATTAATAATCGTTAATTTGATAATTTAAGTCGATTGATTCAAAATTGATAGTTACATTAAGATAATTTATTAAGAAATAATAAATTAATATAGTCAATTGAGATTTAATTAAATTGTAATTATAAATAATAAATCATCGTTTTAAAGTAATCAAGAAAAATAATAATATTTATATGGTTAATTTATTAAATCCCATTCACTTTGATTGGAAAACGATTAACTATCGCTGTGTACTATATTAATATTTTTGTTCTGATTGTGATGCCGTGTTATATAAATTGCCATGTACTGCATTGTGATTGTGATTCGTTCTGTATTGATGTGAAAACCCTGTTGCCCGTAAAACGGCATTTTAAACTTCGATGCGATAGGGAATAGGATTTCATTTGGTTATCCGAAACCCACATCGAACCTGTGAATATTTGTGAATGACATCCACATGTTTTTAAATTTGACACTCACTATTTGAATTAGCCGGGAAAGGACACTTGTGTCATATAACCCATTTCGAATATGTGATTCGACGTTATGGATAGCAATTGAAGACCGGTGTTGAAGGCCGGGTATTTGCGAGAGCGATAGGATGACCTGTCGATTGACTCTGCACCGAGTTGCTCCGGTATAGAGTTCTCCATATGTGATGGGGCATCCGATCAGGATTGTGGATATCCGGATTTCAAGGACTTCTTTGGAAGTGCCTTCGGTTCTGTTCGAGCCCGGAACAGACTTGTATGGATTGTATGTCTGACATTACAAGTTGAGATATAAAGCTGATTTCTTTCAAATATATTGCTGTTGGTGGTGGAGAATTTATTCTCTTAGCTTAACACCCTTCTCTGAGACGTACGAGCTCAGAGGTTATGTAGTTGAAGGTTATCAGCGATATATTCCCAATTTGGTAATGTGACATGCTGAGTGTTGCTGTGAAATGATCATTGTGTTGATCATTTGTGATAGGATCATTCGTTTGATCGTCTATCTTGGTGATCATTTCTATGATCATTTGTTGACCCAAAGCACAGCTTTTGTATAAAGCATGGCTTTGTGGACGAGACTTCGTCGGACCTCACACCCCGAAATGGTCGAAACAGGAA
Source organism: Allium cepa (assembly GCA_030765085.1). Lineage (NCBI taxonomy): Eukaryota > Viridiplantae > Streptophyta > Magnoliopsida > Asparagales > Amaryllidaceae > Allium > Allium cepa. The sequence goes on from CM060934.1 coordinate 781,207,735, forward strand.
AGATGCGGCAAGGTTATTGGGGGTAGCACCCCTTAGGGTATGTGCATTTCCTTCTGGATAGAAGTGGTATCATGGTATGGAGCCCAGTTACTTAACTTATGTTGATATCGCAGATATATATATATATATATATATATATATATATATTACTTTGTGATTTGTTGCTGGGGCCCCGGTTAAAGGTTGGTTACAACCGGGAGATGGCATACTCATGTCAGTAGTTACCCAGTTAGGGGTAACCCGGCCTTGTGTTGGCAGAGATCCGGTTTCGTTCTCGGGGATGTCCTTCCAGAGGCGTTCTCATGTGGCAATGGGAAGTTCCTTGGCCTGACCATTTGTTGGAAATCCAAAGAAACAATACGAAACCCTGTACGGTTTTAGTTGTAAAACCTGTCATGCAGCGTGGCGGTAACCTGCCATAAAACATGGTAGCTATAGTAGGCATACGATAATGGTCGTATGTTGGCTAAGATTAATATTCTATTTTCGAAAAGATTTACTTCACTATGCACTAGTATAATATAAAAGAATTCTTTTCTCGTACCAAGCATATTTAACTATCATAAGAAGAAATCTCCTCCAATTCTGCGTTTGCATTGTGTGTGTGGCGGGAGGTCTTATGGTAGTTCCATTTTTAAAAGCATACCGAAAATTCTTTTATAAATCTTGTTTTATTTAAATGCAACTGTTTTTGTTTACTCATACCAGTCCCATGACTGATCCGGAGTTTATTGTTTTCTTTCCTAAACTCTGGGTGCCCATTATTTCCACACGGGCAGCCTAGTAGCAGGTTTCTGTATTTTGGAGGAGCAATATTTTGGAGCTTTTTATCTTGGAGATATGTTAGGAGTTTTTGGAGATATCAGGTGTTAGCTTTTGGGAGTTCGTTATCATCTCTCTCAATTGAGAACTTTTGGATATATGTTCACTGTTCTATTATCATGATGTTGTATTTGGAGTTGTAGTGTATGTATTATGTACTCTGTTGTAGTATGGATATTATGTTGATGTTGTAACTGTGATGATATTTATGATATTGATTCTGTTCCGCTGTTTTATTTTCATCTAATTGTTGTTATAAGCTCCGGCGATGCGAATTTGATGTCGTTTATCGGACATCGAGTTTGGGTCGTCACAAGTGATATACTCCCAATTTGGTAATGTGGCATACGAAGTGCTGCTGATCATTTGTTGATCAAAGCATGAATTTCTAAAAAGTGTAGCTTTGTGGACGAGACTTCGTCGGACCTCACACCCTAGAAATGGTTGAAACAGTAAAGATGCGGTAAGGTTACGAGGGTCGCGCCCTTTAGGGTATGTCATTTCCTTCTGGAAAAGGGTGGTATCATGGTATGGAGCCCAGATATTTAACCTATGTGGTTGTTGCTTTATGGTTGAGGATCCTTGGATAAAGGTCGCAAATAACCGATGGGTAGCATACTCGTGTAGTAGTTAACTAGTTACAGAGGTAACCCGGCCTTGTGTTGGCAAAGAGCTGGTTAAGTTCTCGGGACGTCCCTCCAGAGGTGTACCCATGTGGCCGTAATAAGTTTCTTAGCCTAATCATTTGTTGGAAATCCAAAGAAAAAATACGTGCCCCTTGCGGTTTTAGTTGTATAACCTGCCATGGAATGTGGTGGTAACCTGCTATTGAACATGGTAGCTACAGTAGCATACAATAATGGTTGTATGTTGGCTAAGATTAATATTATACTTTCAAAATGTTTTCTGCACTATGCACTAATGATAATATTAAAAAGATTTTACGTATTAAGCATGTTTGACTGTCATAAGGAGAAATCTCCTCCAATTCTACGTTTGCATTGTGCGTGTGTGGCGGGAGGCCTTATGGTAGTTTCATTTTACAAAAGCATAGCAGATTTCTTTTCCTTTTCTTTGTGAAAATAACTGTTTTTAAGATCTCACACTAGTCCCACGACTGACTGGAGTTTATTGTTTCCTTTCTAAACTCTGGGTGCCCACAAATTTCCACACGGGCAGCCTAGAGTCAGGTTATCGTTATTCTGGGGCGAAGTTAGGAATGATATGCTGTGGAGATCTGGAGTTCAAGCTAGATGGCAAAGCGTATCATTTATACTATGTAGTGTCTGTTGCGTCTGGGTTAGTGCGAGTCAAATTTTCCATGTATACAAGTTATTATAACTGCCAGTATTGTATTGTGTCGTTTTAAACTTTGATGATGTATGTATAAACTAATTAGTGCTTTTGTTTTAAAGATTATTCATTTATCTATTATATTTTTTCTGCTACAAAATGTGAGATTCTATTATTGTTTCTGTTTCTTCTTCTATCTTCTTCTTCTTTAACCCTAACGGTTCGGTTTTCCAGCATTCGACTGTGCGACATTCGATACAGTGGACGTACTAATGTCGACTTTCGAGCGTCGAAAAATTGGGTTGTTACAATTTGGTATCAGAGCATTTGGTTAAGCGACAACCTTGGCTCTGTTGGGTGTTAGAATGAGTTTGAGTGTAATAATAGATATGAGTGCGTATTTTTTAGTGAATATAAAATTGTTTTATATTGTGATGGTTGGGTTGTTGAGTGGTATATGGATTCTGGTCGATATAGTCTGTACAACTCTATCGATAGGGATCTCTAAACACTCGTACAGAACAATTCGACACGATATTGTTTTAAAATAGGGTGAATGAAATAATTTTACCCAAACTATTTTCGTAGATAAAGGAAGTAATCTTTGTAAATTATTATAGTACATGGTTGCTTGATTGTTAGGAAGTGATAACATTAAATTGTTATCATTGGTTATTGAATAGAAATTGAAAACATAACCAAAAGCTAAGAAAATAAAATCCATATACAAATGGGATTTGCAAATATAAGTTGTAAATGTAAATGAAATTTATAATTTGAAATAGATTCCAGAGAAATATTTGAAAGTGGACTGAAAAGATTTAAAATTGGAAATTTTGGAAATTAAATTCCAATGAGTTTGAAAAAGAATTTCAAAGGTTCTGGAAAAGTGTTTTGATGGGATGAAAGCACTAAACTCTTTTCGGTCGCTGGAAAATAACTTCGGTGATGACTGCAGCATTATCGATGTTCATTTTCGGGTTTCCACGAGAGGAATTGCTACCACATTATTTTAAATGGAAGTTGTTTACAAACTATGTTTGTTTTAGGAATTCAAAAGATAATTTGAATTGATTTCAAAAATGATTTTGAAAGGTTGAAAAGACTCTGGAATCTTATTAAAAATAGATATATATGGAATAAAATTTATTAAGGTGGAAAATAGAATTTTGAATGAATAAATAAATTCACAATTGCTAGTAAATGAAAGGGAAATTGAATGTTCAAATTCATTTCGAATTTGTAAGTAATTAGAATTGGAGTTGTAATTGAAAATTGATTTGTGATAAACAAAGTGAAGTACTAAACTAAAGTTATTAAGTGAAACTAATTGATGAATGACCAAATGGGTAAGGTTTAAAATGAATTGAATCAAATATTTACAGATGAAAGTAAATTGAATTCATATAGAATTGGAAATCCAGTTTAATATAAGTGGTTATAAACCAGAATAGTGAATTGAAAATAAATTTTTGGGAATGAACAAAAGAATAAAAACTGGAATTGAAACTAAATATTGAAAACCAATTTGAATTATGTGAAATAAAATGAAGTTGTAAAATTGGTTCGAAGTGAACTAAAGATAAAAAAAAAGGTGGAAATATAAAAAATGGTTTGAGATTACATGAATTGGAATTTGTAATGAATTAGTAAATGAAACTACTTTAAAATAGTGACATGAATCAATTATGAATGAAAGATAAGGTAAATTGAATCCAAATTAAATTGAAAGTGTAAATTGAATTCAAATGAAATTGAAAATGCAAAATTGAATGAAAATGGATATATAACTTCAATAGAGAAGTAAAAATGGTATACGAAGCAAGTATTCAAAATTTTGCAAAGAGATGTGCAAAAATGATTTTTGAATGTCGAAATTGGACATTATGGATATCAGGATATACAGGTGTGTTAAAGACAAAGGATAAATTGGATTTTGATTCCGAAGATAATTTAAATTGCTCGACAAAAAGGTATGTATTTAAATTTCAGTATGAAATTTCATGATTTTCTTGTCTAGCCGCTTCGCTTTTCATTTTCTTTTTGAATCTGGGGGCCCATGGTGCCATTTTGTAGTCGTACCGAGCTAGCCGCGCAAAGAAGACACTAGCGAAATTTTTTGAAAATTTAGGGCGTTAGAAAAATTTTGAGAAAATTTTGAAAATTAAAATTTTGAATTTAGATTTAAATTTGAATTATTGAGAAAACAATGTTTCTTGGAACCTATGATTGATTTTGGAAAGTTAGATGAAATGATAGTGGGTCTCTAATAAAAAGATTTGTTTTGGGAAAGTTGATAAAACTGTTTAGTTTTAGAAAGATAACATATGGGTTAAGGATCAATCTTCTTAACTAGAAACTTAGGGAGGAAATTCTTCTGAGGGGGGAAGGATGTGACGACCCAGAAATTTTTAACGTTTGAAATGGAATATTTAATTGATTTCAAATATTTGGAGGTTAGTTTAACTTGAATTTCAAATATAACTGTGGATTTGACAATTAAATTTTTAGATTTATAAATTTGGGTAAAATATTAAATCTTCAATTTTATGCTGATTAAAAATAATTTGAAGGCTTGGAAAATTTATATTGATAATACTTGAGGTAATAAAACTTTTAAAAGTAAGTTTAAAAGTAGTTTGTTCAATTTTGAATTTATATCGTTTAAATCGATATTTAAAAATGGCCTTCTGAGGCACAGTCTTGGAATTCGATGAAACCAGTTCCATTGAATCCGTAATAGTTAATTATTATCGGATTTCAATTTTCATAGCGTTTGGAGTTGTCGTTTGTCCGTACGGATGAGAAATGTGTTGGAATTAAAATCGATAATTTAATATTTAAACTTGATTCAAAAAGCTATCTTTTCCATATGATCGAGTTAGGCCTCGAAACCTTTCCCATTGCGTTCGGAATATAGGTTTAACATTATAAATGCCCAGTGGCACACCTCGATAGGAGGTCAAGTTTTTAAGTTGCATTTATCGGAACGGTTCGAATTTGAATTTAAATTGAATATTTATATTAGTCAACCGCAGTTGAAATTATCTCACATCAACACTTTTTCCTTTCCATTCAAAACACTGTAGCTTGTTAACTCGAGTAAGCTAACGTCTTTTCTTGTCTCCCGTTTTCCCTTTAAATCACGTAAAGCAGATGGAATCAAAATCAAGTTCGGATAAACTTTAATGGCCGAGCTGCCTTCTCGTTTAAATGGCAGTGCCCAAAAACCAAAATCTCATTTCTCTTTCCATCTCCGTTCAAATTCAATTACCCTCCCTCATTTCTCTCAGCAAATTCGTGAAATCAAAATCAAATAGAGCGCAACTCTTCTTTACCTCGTTCGCTTTAGAGTATGATGGGACTCACTCACGTGATGGGGATGGTCGCGATGCTCAAGAGGGTGGGGTCGAGGCAGCCGCCAGCCTTTGTGGAAGGGAGCGCGATATTTGTGTCGAGGTGGGGTCTCAGTGGATTAGGGTTTTAGGTGAAGCTCAGTTCTGGTAACGGTGCTCGATTGAAGGGGACCGTTGCTGTTGTGCTCGACGTCGATAGCGGAGGCACGTATGTTTTGGTCTGCGAGGTCTAGAAATCATGACAACAAGTTGGAACGGAAATGAATTTGCATGCATAGGCAAAGGTGAGATCTTCTCACTCAAACTAATAGTTGAAAATTTCAGTTATTGATTGATTGTTGAATTGTGATAGTTAAATTTAAATTGTTGATTGTGTGCTTGGATGACAAATTATTATCATTTGTTTTGAAATAGACCCTATGCGCCACATAATAGCGGATGATATTTTATAAATCTCATATACCGCGACATTCCACCTCGAAGTGGAATCGGTATTTAATTGTTGTGCTAACGTCTGTGGATGCAGGAAAACAGGTTGGAGGGATCCAACTGGATTCCTCAAAACATTTGAATTTGTTTCAATGTTATGTGTTGATTATTTATAATCTTTGTGTGATTATATTGGTGATTGAATTCGTTGAAGGATATAGTTTAGCCGAATTTATTTTTGGTATCATCGAATACTTGAAATAAATGAAATTTGATTTTTAAAATTAAAATTGAAAATTTATAGTAAAATTTATTTTTGAATTGGATAAATTTAAAAGAAGAAATTTTAAAAGGATAAAGTTTTATTTGTGAATCCTATTGAATAAATTTGCAAAATATGGGAAAAAGTTTAATAAATGGATTTCAAGTAATATTATTCAAAAGGTAAAGAATTTATTTTTTAAAAATATGGATTTTAAATAATTTGGAAGAGATAAACGAATTTATTTCAAAAAATAAATTCAAAAATTGATTTGGTGTTAAAAAGAATAAATATTTTGGAAATCCATATGAAAATTGATTTGGTATTTGATTGAAAATCAAATTGGTGTTGAAATAAATTTAGAAAATCAATTTGGAATTTGATTTGGTGATTGAAATAAATTTTGAAATCAATTTGAAAATTGATTTGGTGTTGAAAGTGAATATTTGAAAATCGATTTGAAGATCGTATATTAATGGATATATGGAAAATTAAATTCACAATGGGAATTTATAAAGGAAAGGGAAATTTGTTTTAAAAATAAATATTGATTTATTTTTAAAAGTGAGGAATTTACGAATTTGGAATGTAAGTTGAAATAAATCAAGAAGGATTTAGTAATTGGTTTAAATGGACCATTTTGAAATGAAAGTGTATTTCCTTTGGAAAGCCGAGTACATTTTCAAAGTAGCTTTTATGGTATAAATTAAAGTTCTAGAGATGGTTTTAAAAAGAATATTTTAGAGAATTTATTTTCTTAAGTTATTTTGAAAATCTTTAGAGTAAAGATTTATTTAATTAATTATAGAAGTGATTATTTAAAGATTTAATTGATAATTGTTTTAGGAAAAGGTTATTGGAATAATTGTACTTTATCTACTACTTTTATTTTTGAAATTAGTTTGGACTTAAAGTTATATGTGATATTAGTATAATGTTTTCATAATTAATATTTAAGTAAGTGTTTAAAAATAATTGAATGTTTTCCAAGTGTATTTGGATAAGCGATTTAAATTATTTTGAAGTATTCGGACATGGCAGATTTTTAATGGAAATGCATATGCATTTTGAAATGTTTTCCGCGTAAGGAAAATGGTTTGAAATTTGTTCTCAAAGGATTAGAATATGAAAATTAATTTGAAATTTACTTCAAAAGGTTAAAATATGAAAATATATCTTGCGAAGATATGTTGAAAATAATAATTGGGGGGAAAAATTATTTAAATCCTAGCGATTGTTGTGAATGTTGATTGATAGTTAAATAACCGACTATCAATATTGGCCTTTTTAATGTCATTTGAATTTCGATGCGACAGGGATTCGAATTCCAAATGGATATTCAAAACCCACATCGAACCTTTGTGATTGTAATGGATCTTTTATTTAAAATATCAAAATGGAAATTTGTTGTGATTTGTTTGAAATCTGATTGAATACTTACTTTTAAAAATAAGCACTCATTATTCGGATTAGCCAGAGAGGGCCTTGTGTCATTAAACTCATTTTGAATATTGGTACGACGAAATGGGATAGCATTCGAAGACGGTGTTGAAGACCGGTTATTTTCGAAAACAAAAGGATTACCTGTCGAATGTCTCTACACCGAGTTGCTCCGGTACAGAGATTTTATCACCCTTTGTGAGGGGGATACCGAACGTGATTAGTAAATATCCTAATTTGCAAGGGCTTCTTTGGAAGTTCCTTCGGTTCTGTTCGATCCCAGAATGGACTTGTATGGATGTGTATATGACGTTACACTTTGAGATGTAAAGCTGGTTTCTTTCAAATACATTTCTATTGGTGGTGGAGAATTTATTCTCTTAACTTAACACCCTTCTCTGAGATGTACGAGCTCAGAGGTTATGAAGTTGATGGTTACTAGTGATATATTTCCAATTTGGTAATGTGGCGTACAAAGTGCTGCTAATCATTTGTTAATCAAAGCATGACTTTTTGAAAAGTGTAGCTTTATGGACGAGATTTCGTCGGACCTCACACCCTGGAAATGGTCGAAACAGGAAAGATGCGGCAAGGTTATGAGGTTCACGCCCTTTAGGGTATGTCATTTCCTTATGGAAAAGGGTGGTATCATGGTATGGAGCCCAGATATTTAATTTATGTGGTTGCTGCAAATCTATTACTCTTTGTGGTTGTTGCTTTGTGGTTGAGGATCCTCGGATAAAGGTCGCAAACGACCGGGGGGTGGCATACTCGTGTAGTAGTTACCTAGTTACAGAGGTAACCGGCCTTGTGTTGGCAGGGAGCTTGTGACGCCCCACCTCTATACCCACACTAGCCAAGGACACTACGGGGCAATGTCGTCAACTAGCACGGAGAATAAGGCTGTTGAGGAGCGACCATCCGCGTAATTGCTTTGTGCGAGCAATGATATGTCAGATAGTACAACATAAGTTTGGTTTAAGGAGGAAATCCAATATACAAATACAAACTCAAAGCTACTACATAGTGGCTATATATATTCTTCGGAAACAAATATAGAAATAAACATAACACAAATCAAAAAGGTGGAAATAGATATGAATATATAACACATGAAAGTGTACATTAAAGTAGTGGTCAACAAGATCCACAATGTCACAAAAGAACAGCTACAAGTGCTAGACAAAAGAATATGGATACATCAATGAGTCTATATCTCAAATGTATACAACAAAATCTACTAATCTAAGTAGTTAGCCAAAAGTCAAGGTGATAATCACAGATGTGAAGTCAAGCAGAAGCACCTGTAACATCTCGGTCTGACCCAAGTATTATTTAATAAGAAAATAATAAACGGATCAGTCTAGCTATAAATATCAAGTAAAATGATATAGAATAAGAGATATGACATAAATATATGATAACCATAAAGCCATATTGTGATAAGTATGCAATTGAAAATCAACTAGGGATTAATCAATATCACAAGAATCTTCTCAAAGATCAAAAGGAATGTCATACTCTTTATTTATATTCACCAAACCAGAAATATGGACAATAATATCAATGCCAATCACAAAAGTTAATGACACACAAATTCACCAATGCACAAATATTGACAAAACTTATCAATGTAAATCGCAAAAATTGGTGAAAACACAAATTCCATAAATCATCAATGAAAATCCAGAAATCACAAAGGGGGGGGGGGGCTATCACAAAACGGGAGCATGAAAACTCACCAACACATGTATCACAAAATGGAACACTATTCCATGGTTGCTAACCATTAATTTTTGACCCGGAGCTACACAAAACGGCCCAAAGACCATGGGTCGCTACCCCATCAAATTGAGCCGAAGCTCCACAGAAACGGGGTTTAGTCTCCCTCGTAGACAAAGAGACATTGCACATTTGCTAGTCTAAATCACAAAAATGATCATCAACGATCATCAAGAAGTGTCAATTACAGTAAGTTAGTAAATATATAAGCTTAGCTTCATGTCCCATAACCACTAGCTTAACTTAAATATTTACGAACAAATTGTAGATCTCCACTCGAAAATTGTCACAAGAGATTCAATCGAACAAGTCCAAGAATTAACCGGCGAAGTAAATGCAAGCGTTTCATACCATTTGTTTTGCTAAGCCGTTTAATTAGATTTCTCATACGAGTGAGATGAAGTGACAAATCACAAAAATGATTGTAAAAACAATAAATCACAAAAATTCACATTCGAAGACGTGAATAAAATCCAAAGAATTCGATTTCAAATTCATCAAAGTGGAAATACCCTTGCGACTTAACAGCCACGACTTACGACTTAACATAAGTCAACACAAGAAATCAATGGCTCAACACATGCGACTGCACGACGTACGACCTAAGAGATCAGCGACTTAAGAAATAGCATGCGGCTTAAAGCAGGTGCGACTTAAAGGGTGGCGCGACCTAACTGCAAACGACCTAAGGAATGGCGCGACCCAAAGTATGTGCGACCTAGCCGAGCGACCTAAGTGTTGCAAGCGACATAATAGGCCAAGCGACCTTAACGAGACCAATGGCGCGACCTAAGTGACGCGACCTAGCCGAGCGACCTAAGCGTTGCAAGCGGCATAATAGGCCAAATGACCTAAGGAACGAGCGACCTAAGGGGTGAAGTAGGCCGAGCGACTTAAGTGTAGAATGACCTATCCCATGGCGCGACCTATCTTTTCGCGACCTAAGTTGGCAGGTGTGACATAACATGGCCGAGCGACCTAACGACCTAAGAGGAAAGAAGGCCGAGCGACCTCACGACCTAAGAGGAAAGAAGGCGAGCGACCTAATAACCTAAGAGGAAAGTAGGCCGAGCGACTTAACGACCTAAGAGGAAAGAAGGCCGAGCGACTTAACGACCTAACTTGTCGTAACCTAAGGGGTTGCGTGATATAGCAGGTGTCGCTTACATGGTTGAGCGACCTATGGGGTGGAATGACCTAACACATGGCCGAGCGACCTAAGCTGGCACGACCTAAGCAAGGCGCGACCTATATGCAGGCCGAGCATTTCGAGTTGTGCAGGCCGAGCGACCTAGGGGATTGAAGTGTAAACTCGCTCAATTTGCAACCGATCGAGCACAGACGCTAGGGGATTATGCCCATCGGCTACCCGGTCCTATTGGCTCCTCGATGCATCACCAAAAACGTGTTCAATCATCAAAGTTAGGATTTTTCTGAAAGACTTGAACCCAAAACACTAAAAAATTGGGATTTACACCAATTCAATCCAAACCAAGAGCAAATGCACATGAATAAGTGTTAGGAATTCATACCCAACAATCAAAGATAGTTATAGACAAAGATGTGAGATAAAAATCTCACATTTACACAAAATCAATGAAGAAGAAGCTTGAGAGCAAAGGAAGAATTAATGGCTTCTCTTTGAATTTGGAGTTAGATGTTGGATTTGCAAATGAACTAGGGCTTGGAATTTTAATTTCCCATTCCTTCCTCCATTTTTGATGTAGCTTGAGTGTTAGGAAATGAAAGTGAAGTTATGAAGGGAAGGGGGTTGAGCTAGAGTTAATAGTTTAGGCTAATGGGCTAAACCAAACCCAAAGCCCAAAGTGAAAAGGTGGCAAAATTCCCTTAACTCAAAACATATCAAAGTTTATACTTAAAAAGACAGCAAACGGTGTTTTGGACCCAATGGAAGTGGTTCCGAGTCCTAATTCGACCGTACGCAAAAGTAACTTTTCGGAATAAAATCTGACTAACGATAAAATATTAAAATATTCAATCGTAAAATATGCGGGTTGTTACAGACTCCCCTTCTTAAAGAAATTGCGTCCTCGCAATATTTAAAAAGAAAATATAAGGTAACAACCATGAAAGCATATCAACACAAAAGGAATTTGAAATAAGAAATTCACCTCATGGAGCACGAGAAGTAAGTCTGGATGTGTTCGCTCGATGAACTCTCCAGATTCCCAAGAGCAATCCTTAGGATTTGAGGACCAGTGGACTTTAACAAGCGGAACATCTTTATTTTGAAGGCGCTTGACCTCCGAAGCAATAATACGAATAGGATGTTGCTCAAAAGTTGAATTAGGTGAAATTTCAATTTCTTCCACAACACCGGGCTCAAGAATAGAATTGGAATCTCGAAGGCACTTCCGTAATTGAAAAACATGAAACACGTCATGAATAGCAGAAAACTGAGCCGGCAATAAAAGGCGATAAGCCACGGAACCAATACGTTCGGTGATGGGAAATGGACCAATATATCGAGGCGCTAATTTTCCCGATCGACTAAAACGTACAACACCCTTCATAGGTGAAACACGAATAAACATAAGATCCCTTGCAGAAAATTCTAATTTCCTTCTTCGGTTATCGGCATAGGATTTTTGTCTACTCTGGGCTTCTTTCATCCTATGACGAATAAGGTCAATCTTCTCTGTGGAATCCCGAATAAAATCTGGACCTAAAACCAGCTTCTCACTGACCTCAAGCCAACAAGAAGGAGAACGACATGGCCTTCCATAGTGTGCCTCAAAAGGTGCCATACCAATACTAGATTGGAAGCTATTATTACAGGAAAACTCAACATGAGAAATATGATCTTCCCAACTTCCACCAAAATCAAGAACACATGCACAAAGAAGATCTTCAAGAGTTTGATTCACATGCTCAGTTTGTCCATCGGACTGGGCATGATAAGCGGTGCTAAAATTAAGTTTTGTTCCCAAAGCTTTTTGAAGACTCTTCCAAAATCCACTAGTAAACAATGGATCACGATCACTGACAACAGAAGAAGGAACTCCATGCAATTTTACAATTTCTTTAATAAAGAGTTTGGCCAAGAGAGGAACGGATCGATTGGACCGAACGGGAATAAAATGGACAGATTTAGTAAGTCTATCGACTATCACCCATAAGCTATCATGACCCGAACGAGAACGGGGAAGGCCCTCTATAAAATCCATGGAAATTTGGTCCCACTTCCAAATTGGAACTTCTAAAGGTTGCAATAACCCACAGGGCCTTTGGTGTTCGGCCTTAATGAGTTAGCAAGTCATGCAACACTTAACAAAGTTAGCAATATCAGATTTTATTCCCTCCCAATCATAAAGTCGCTTCATATCCGCGTAAATTTTACTACAACCGGGATGAATGGTAAATTTAGAACGATGTGAATCTTCTAAAATGTCTTTACGAAGATTACAAATATTTGTAACGATAAGTCTACCAAATTTTCGAATACCACCACGAGAATCAATATCAAAGTCTTTCAAACCCTCAATATCAATTTTATCCCTAAAATTTTGGCCAAGAAGAGCCAATTCGGGATCTAGCTTTTGAGCTTCAAGAATGCGGTCTAAAAGAGTAGTATGATCCTCAAGGCTACATAAAACAAGAGATGAACATAACTCGGTAACACGATCTCGAATCTCACAAGTGGATAGAATTCCGAGATCATTCCACTTGGATATCATCATAGAAACAACCCCATGTTGCTTATGACTAAGTGCATCGGCAACACGATTTCCCTTTCCGTGAGTATAGAGAACATCAAGATCATAAGCTGCAAGAAATTCGAGCCAACGTTGTTGACGCAAATTAAGTTCCTTTTGAGAAAACAGATACTTCAAAGATTTATGATCGGTGTAAAGAATAAATTTTTCTCCTAAAAGATGATGTCGCCAAATACGAAGGGCGAAAACAATAGCCGCGAGGTCTAAATCATGAGTGGCATATCTAGTCTCGGCTGGCTTCAATTGCCTAGAAGCATAAGCAATAACACATTCCATTTGCATAAGAACGCCCCCCAAAGCAACGCGACTAGCATCGGTATAAACAATAAAATCTTGGTTTCTCTCTGGAATCACAAGAATAGGAGCATTGGAAAGGAGTTTATTTAATTTTTGAAAAGAAGCTTCACATTTGTCTAACCAAATGTATTTAACTCCCTTCTTTGTCAAGCTAGTAAGAGGCACGGAAATTTTGGAAATGTCTTTTATGAAACGACGGTAATAACCTGCCAATCCAAGGAAACTATGAATTTCCGTCACACTCTCCGGTCTCTTCCAATTTTGGATCGCTTCAATCTTTGAAGGATCCACGGAAATTCCGGATTCGGAAATAATACGACCGAGAAACTTCACACGAGATTGCCAAAAGTGGCATTTAAATTTTTTTGCTTTCAATTGATTGCTCCTAAGAGTTTCCAACACAATCCTAAGATGCTTTTCATTCTCCTCCTCGGTTCTAGAATACACAAGAATATCATCAATAAAGATGAGAAAAAACCGATCGAGGAAGTCTTTGAAAACTCTATTCGTAAGGTCAACGAAATAAGCCGGAGCATTCGTTAAACCAAATGGCATAACATGCCATTCATACGATCCATAACGAGTACGGAAAGATGTCAAAGGAATTCTATCCTCTGCAATACGAAGCTGATGAAAACAGGTAGCTAAGTCTAATTGTGAAAAGACTCTAGCACCACTAACTTGATCGAATAGATCATCAATCCGAGGTAAAGGATATTTATTCTTGATAGTAAGATCATTAAGCTTGCGGTAGTCAACACAAAGCCTAATTGTACCATCGGATTTCTTCACAAAAATAGCCGATAGACATGCGATAAGGAGGACGAGTGATAGGTTGAGCTCCAGGGATGAGATTAATTCTGAACTCAATTGCTCGCTTAGGTGGTAATCCTAAAACGGTTTCAAATATGTCGGAAAATTCTCAAACAACGTGAATAAGAGAAATAATATCTTCCTCATCATCATTATCGTCATCATGAGGATTTAAAGAGTATAAAGATGCAACCAAGCTGGAATCCGAATCTTTAAGGTCAATAGAAATCTGCTTAACAGATTATGGATGTCGAAGATGAATAGTCCGCTCTGGACATAGGATTTGGGCTTCATAGCGTTAAGTCAATCCATCCCCAAAATCATTCCAAAGCATAAGTAGCGCATAACATGCAAATCGGCTCAGAAAGAAAAATCACACAAATTAATCTCGACATCTTTACACAATAAACTAATTGTTGCGGATCCACCAACCAGATTCGCAATTCTCAAAGAAGTCATTAAACACAAAACATCCAAAGAAAAGATATCAACAAGTTCTTTTGATATAAAAAAATGGGATGCACCCGTATCAAAAAGAACTTGAATAGGATGATCACGAAATAAAATAATGCCATCAAGGATAGAATGAGAAATACCTTTACCACGAGATGTGTTGCCAGGGGCTTGAGCAACATTAAGTTTTCCCTCCTTTCTGCCTTGAAGTTTGGGACAAGAAGATAAATAATGATCCGGGCTTTTGGAATAGCGACAAGCACGAGGCTTTGAACACTTGTTCGCATAATGGTCCTTAGAACCACAGTTGTAGCATTGCCCACTACTAGAGGTAGAAGTCTTAGCTTCCGGAGAGGCTTGCTTCCCTTTCTTATTGTTGGGATAAGGACCCTTGAACTTATTATGCATTTTCTTGTTGTTGAAGTTTGGTTTGGCACCCATAACTTCAACATTACTCTCCCTATCTGCCTCTTCAAGACGAAGAGCGATATCGACGAGTTGATCAAATGAAACTTCTAATTTTAGAAGTAATGGCTTTTTGAGATTTTTATTCAAGCCATAGACAAACATTTGGTTCTTCTTCAATGGGGTGTTTATGTACTCGACCCCATATTTAGAAAGTGACTCGAATGATGCGACTGTCATAGAGGATTCACCTTGAACAAGGTCAATGAAACGGCGAGCCAAAGTCACCTTCTCAGCTTCTGGCACAAATTTTAATTCGAAGCGTTCCCGGAATTTCTCCCAAGTAACATCCGCTTTATTTATTTCAGAAATCAGAAGCTCATACCAATCTAATGCTCTTTCTTGGACATACTAGAGGCCACCTGAACATGGTGAAGATCAATAAGATTCATGCGAGAAAATATTCGATCGCACGTTCTCATCCAAGCCTGGACTTCAATAATAGTTTCAGAACATTTTAATGGCCTCCCACCCAAATTGGTATAATCGCTGCACAAACATGCAAATCCAGACCTAGGGTGAGTAGACTCCGGATTAGATCCGGCTGCTTGAGCATTCCTTACCAGATCAAGAAGCTGCTGGGCAGACATAAATACTCCATCTTGGGGAGTAGCACGAGATTGACCGGCGCTGGGACGGCCAGGTCTAACCATTTCTCTTCCTTTTTGAAAGAAATAAAGAAGAAGGATAAGGTTATTCACCAAATTAATATCAAGCAATCATGATAGATAAACAAGGAATCATAAAGAAAATAGGATGAATCGGTACGAAGACTCGAATTAAATCCCAAAGCACGACTCCTAAGATGGACTTAGGACGATGATCCTTGCAAGATTATTCTACATTGTTCCGTAGATTGGCTCTGATACCAAGCTATGACACCCCACCTCTATACCCACACTAGCCAAGGACACTATGGGGCAATGCCGTCAACTAGCGCGGAGAATAAGGGTGTTGAGGAGCGGCCATCCGCGTAATTTCTTTGTGCGAGCAACGATATGTCAGATAGTACAACATGCGTTTGGTTTAAGGAAATCCGACATACCGATACAAACTCAAAGCTACTACACAGTGGCTATATATATTCTTCGGAAACATATATAGAAATAAACATAACACAAATCAGTCACAGACATCCATATCACAAAGGCGGAAATAGATATGAATATATAACACATGAAAGTGTACATCAGAGTAATGGTCAAACAAGATCCACAATGTCACAAAAGAATAGCTACAAGTGCTAGACAAAAGAATATGGATACATCAATGAGTCTATATCTCAAATGTATACAACAAAAACTACTAATCTAAGTGGTTAGCCAAAAGTCAGGGTGATAATCCCAGATGTGAAGTCAAGCTGAAGCACCTGTAACATCTCGGTCTGACCCGAGTATTATTTAATAAGAAAATAATAAACGGATCAGTCTAGCTATAAATATTAGATAAAATGATATAGAATAAGAGATATGGCATAAATATATGATAACCATAAAGCCATACTGTGATAAGTATGCAATTGAAAATCAACTAGGGATTAATCAATATCACAAGAATCTTCTCAAAGATCAAAAGGAATGTCATACTCTTTATTTATATTCACCAAACCAGAAATATAGACAATAATATCAATACCAATCATAAAAGTTAATGACACACAAATTCACCAATGCAAAAATATTGATAAAACTTATCAATGTAAATCACGAAAATTGGTGAAAACACAAATTCCAGAAATCATCAATGGAAATCCAGAAATCACAAAAAGGGGGAGGCCTATCACAAAACGGGAGCATGAAAACTCACCAACACGTGTATCACAAAATGGAACGCTATTCCATGGTTGCTAACCATTAATTTTTGAGCCGAAGCTCCACAAAACGGCCCGAAGACCATGGGTCGCTACCCCACCAAATTGAGCCGAAGCTCCATAGAAACGGGGTTTAGTTTCCCTCGTAGACAAAGAGACATCGTGCATTTGCTAATCTAAATCACAAAAATGATCATCAACGATCATCAAGAAGTGTCAATTACAGTAAGCTAGTAAATATATAAGCTTAGCTTCATGTCCCATAACCACTAGCGTAACTTAAATATTTACGAACAAATTGTAGATCTTCACTCGAAAATTGTCACAAGAGATTCAATCGAACAAGTCCAAGAATTAACTGGCAAAGTAAATGCAAGCGTTTCATACCATTTGTTTTGCTAAGACGTTTAATTAGATTTCTCGTACGAGTGAGATGAAGTGACAAATCACAAAAATGATTGTAGAAACAATAAATCACAAAAATTCACATTCGAAGATGTGAATAAAATCCAAAGAATTCGATTCCAAATTCATCAAAGTGGAAATACCCTTGCGACTTAACAGCCACGACTTACGACTTAACATAAGTCAACACAAGAAATCAACGGCTCAACACATGCGACTGCATGGCGTACGACCTAAGATATCAGCCACTTAAGAAATAGCATGCGGCTTAAAGCAGGTGCGACTTAAAGGGTGGCGCGACCTAACTGCAAACGACCTAAGGAATAATGCGACCCAAAGTATGTGCGACCTAGCCGAGCGACCTAAGTGTTGCAAGCGGCATAATAGGCCAAGTGACCTAAACGAGACCACTGGCGCGACCTAAGTGACGCGACCTAGCCGAACGAACTAAGTGTTGCAAGCGGCATAATAGGCCAAGCGACCTAAGGAACGAGCGACCTAAGGGGTGAAGTAGGCCGAGCGACTTAAGTGTGAAATGACCTATCCCATGGCGCGAACTATCTTGTCGCGACCTAAGTTGGTAGGTGCGACATAACACGGCCGAGCGACCTAACGACCTAAGAGGAAATAAGGCCGAGCGACCTAACGATCTAAGAGGAAAGAAGGCCAAGCGACCTAACGACCTAAGAGGAAAAAAGGCCGAGCGACTTAACGACCTAAGAGGAAAGAAGGCCGAGCGACTTAACGACCTAACTTGTCACGACCTAAGGGGTTGCATGATATAGCAGGTGTTGGAACAACCAAACACATGGCCGAGCGACCTAAGCTGGCACGACCTAAGCAAGGCGCGACCTATATGTAGGCCGAGCGACCTAGGGGATTGAAGTGCAAAACTCGCCCAATTTGCAACCGATCGAGCACAAACGCTAGGTAATTATGCCCATCGGCTACCCGGTCCTATTTGCTCCTCGATGCATCACCAAAAATGTGTTCAATCGTCAAAGTTAGGATTTTTTTTAAAGACTTGAACCCAAAACACTAAAAAATTGGGATTTTCACCAATTCAATCCGAACCAAGAGCAAATGCACATGAACAAGCGTTAGGAATTCATACACAACAATCAAAGATAGTTATGGACAAAGATGTGAGATAAAAATCTCACCTTTACACAAAATCAGTGAAGAAGAAGCTTGAGAGCAAAGGAAGAATCAATAGCTTCTCTTTGAATTTGGAGTTAGATGTTGGATTTGCAAATGAACTAGGGCTTGGAGTTTTAACTTCTCATTCCTTCCTCCATTTTTGATGAAGCTTGACTGTTAGGAAATGAAAGTGAAGTTATGAAGGGAAGGGGGTTGAGCTTGAGTAAATAGTTTAGGCTAATGGGCTAAACCAAACCCAAAGCCCAAAGTGAAAAAGTGGCAAAATTCCCTTAACTCCAAACATATCAAAGTTTATACTCAAAAAGATCGCAAACAGTGTTTTGGACCCAATGGAAGTGGTTCCGAGTCCTAATTCGACCGTATGCAAAAAGTAACTTATTGGACTAAAATCCGACTAACGATAAAATATTAAAATAAAATATTTAAATATTCAATCGTAAAATATGCGGGTTGTTACAGAGCTGGTTAAGTTCTCGGGACGTCCCTCCAAAGGCGTACCCATATGGCAGTAGGAAGTTCCTTAGCCAGACCATTTGTTAGAAATCCAAAGAAACAATACGCGTCCTGTACGGTTTTAGTTGTATAACCTACCATGGAATGTGGTGGTAACCTGCTATTGAACATGGTAGCTATAGTAGGCATACAATAATGGTTGTATGCTAGCTAAGATTAATATTATACTTTCGAAATGTTTTCTGCACTATGCACTAATGATAATATTAAAAAGATTTTGCGTATTAAGCATGTTTGACTATCATAAGGAGAAATCTCCTCCAATTCTACGTTTGCATTATGTGTGTGACGGAGGCCTTATGGTAGTTTCATTTTCCAAAAGCATATCGGATTTCTTTTCCTTTCCTTTGTGAAAATAACTTTTTTTAAGATCTCACACCAGTCCCACGACCGACCTGGAGTTTATTGTTCCCTTTCTAAACTTTGGGTGCCCACAATTTTCCACAAAAGCAGCCTAGAGTCAGGTTATCGTTATTCTGGGGTGAAGTTAGGAAAGATTTGCTGTGGAAATCTGGAGATCAAGCTGGATGGAAAAGCGTATCATTTATACTATGTAGTGTCCGTTGCGTCTGGGTTAGTGCGAGTCAAATTTTCCCTGTATACAAGTTATTATAACTGCCAGTATTGTATTGTGTCATTTTAAACTCTAATGACGTATGTATAAACTAATATAGTGCTTTTGTTTTAAAGATTATTCATTTATCTATTATATTTGTTCTGCTGCAAAATGTGAGATTCTGTTATTGTTTCTGTTTCTTCTTCTATCTTCTTCTTCTATCTTCTTCTTCTATAACCCTAACGGTTCGCTTTTCCGGCATTCGACTGTGCGGCATTCGATACAGTGGACGTATTGATGTCGACTTTCGGACGTCGAAAAGTTAGGTCGTTACATCACATATCTCTTTAAAGTGTAAGTCTACAAAATAAAATACTAGACTTTCATTTAAAAAGATGTATAATTGCATAAATTATGACAGGTCTAAACATATATATGACTACCCATGTCAACACTACAACCAAATATACACAAGTACACAAATAAGACCATAATCTCAAAAGGGAACTACATCACAAAGTTACTACTTCATATTGCTACTCTAACTAGCCCAAATCCATAGTCACTGAGTCATATACCCGTT
The DNA here is from genome assembly GCA_030765085.1 of Allium cepa. Taxonomy (NCBI): domain Eukaryota; kingdom Viridiplantae; phylum Streptophyta; class Magnoliopsida; order Asparagales; family Amaryllidaceae; genus Allium; species Allium cepa. The sequence goes on from CM060934.1 coordinate 781,227,912, forward strand.
AAGTCTCCGTCTAACACGAGTATTATAAAAATAAAAAAGGGTTGGACTGTTTTTAAATATCCAAAAGGTGAGATTATGGTAACAAGCATGCATAAACATCAAAGATATAGAAACCCATATAGTGTCTCAAACTAAACAAGTTCAAGAACTATACTAATTACTATGGTAAATTATCCTAAAATCTAGAAATAGCCACAACAAAGTAAATGATAACTCATCACATATTTCATTACATCATGAGAAATACAAATATAACCTTCCATTGGCAAAACTGAATTATGGTGAAATCTCGATGAATTCTCAAATCACAATGTTTAAATTAATAGACATATAGTTAAAATCATATGACTTAATAGACGAATAAGCCATAATAAAATGCCTGAAACCCATGGTCATAATAAGGCACATTAATAAAAATCACCATTTCATAAATCCATATCAAGCCTTCATTTGACTATCATTAAAAATATGGTGATAACAATTTAAAATCTCTAAACTCACAAAAGTAAGGGATCTCGAATGCAATGACAAGGTTGCTACCACCTCTCCAAGCAGTTTCGTCCATGACAAGGTTGCTTACACCTCGCTGAGCAGTTTCGTCCATGACAAGGTCGCTGACGCCTCACTAAGCAGTTTCGTCCACGACAAGGTCACTAACATCTTGCTTAGCATTTTCATCTGTGATAAGCTAATTAAAACCTCAGTAGGCAGTATCGTTCGTGACAAGGCTGTAAACACTTCGCTAAGCGGTTTCATCCGTGACAAGGTCGCTAACAACTCGTTAAGCTTTTTTTCCCTTGCGCTATCAAATCTAAGAATGTGTTGACTCCTGGGTCAATGAAATATGAGCCATCTTCTCTTGGGGATTAATCGGTCTGAAATCCAAACACCCAAAGATAATACAACTCTAAAGCATAAATTACTTACGCTGTAGTAACTACTAAAATTTAAATACTATCCCATACCAATAGTGAAATTATTAAATTTACTAAAAGCTAGAAATTCCACTCAAACTCTATTTAACAAATTATATAAATAAGCGTAAAAATAGTACGTAATGTCCTGTACCAATCCGACAATTCAATCATTTATTAAATTGTTTATTTGTAGAAAAACATGAAATCCAAAATAGCTACACAAAAAAGGCCGAGATAGCATAAAAATAACCAAAGGCTAAACATAATAAAAAAAACAATAAGAACTTATAAATTGGAAGCAAATAATATAATTATATCATATAGAAAATGATTTCTAAAATACTTTATCCATAAATTTACTTTCAAACTTCTCATTTTAAAATCCATGAGCACGTTTGATATTCAACTATATTTATTTATTTATCGCTTAATAACATAAACTATAAACCCGTATCGATAACAAAATATATTTATATATATGATTGTTCCAAAATCTCATTTAAAAAGATATTTAACTTGACAACTATATTCCAAAAGCCACATAAATAAGTAACCATTTATTTAGGGAAATATAAATACTCATGTCCCAAAATCATATTGATGCACAAACATTTGTTTAAAAATAACATACGCTTATAATTCAAAACCATACACTTAAATCCACAAACTATTTCAACTGATTATATTTAATATATATAAATATATATAGTTACTTAATATAGTTATTTATAAAAGGAATTGAATTAATTTGGAAATAAGTTTGAAAACATTAAATTATAATAAAATTTGTTTTGTAAAATTACTGTTATTCAAACCCCATATATATAATGTGTTTATATAATTCCATGGAAAGAGTTTTGCCTTATAAAAGTAATTCAGAACAATATCTCTATTCATAATATGCTTAAGAACTTTTTATAAAATCCTTTATTACTATATATGTTTGTGTGTGTACAAACATACATACATATATTACAAAGTTAGTTTGAACTATTTCTTTTCATAAATCATTTTCAAATATTCCTTTATGAACATTTAGTATTTTGCATATGGGATAGGTATATAATTATTCCTATAGAATAATATTCCTATGGCATCAAAAGCTAGAAGAAGCAAATCAAAAACCAAAAAAGGCAGTAGAAATCCAAACAATCTTGAAGCTCAGAAATGCAACTAATATTCATATAAAACAAGAGGGAAAAAGGAAGCAAGAAAGCAATACACAAGAGCAACATAGGTGAAGTAGTTGCGTAGAGCTACATGCTCCAGTATTTGACAAAGAAACGGAGTTTTGACTAAATAAAACTTATAGTTTTTCATAGCTCAAAACAAGTTAGTTGTAGATAAAAGTCTAAGCTTTCCAAAAAGAAAAGGATCATCAAATTCGAAACGACGGTTCAAAAGTTACGGTCGAACAATTTTCAGGTTCAAATTACTTAATTCTTGTTCTTCATTCTCAGAGCAGCGAGACTAAACATGATTTCAACCATTATAATCTCAGAATTTGACAAAACTCAAAGCATGCAAGTTATAGATAAAAGTTTACGCTTTCTAAAAAAATATCATCAAATTCGAACTTACTGTTCAAAAGTTTTAGTTAAAACAATTTTCCTTTTTAAATTCCTTAGTGATGTCTTTTACTCTCAGGATAGTGATAATAAAATGCATTTTTGATCATATAAACGACTAAATATTGCAAAATTGAAAATATAAAATTTTAGGGAAAAGTCTAAAATTTCCAAAACAATAACAATTGTCGAATTTCAATCAGTAATGAAAAAGATATAGCCAAATTAATTTCAAATTTAAAATTCATAAAATTACATTAAAGACAAAATTGCAACTATACTTGCAAATCCATTTCAGATCATGTAAGTGGATGAATATCAAAAAGAAACAAAAAGAGAAATTGTTTCTCATTGAATCTAGTTTCTAACCTAAAATGGTTGACCTCAAAAACTTAAAAAGGTGCAAATTATTGTTGTTTTACTACAGCACACTTTTCAAATAGATTTTCAGCTACTACCTTTGTTTCAAAGGTGAAATACTTCCAACTTATTACATAACTACTACGATTCAATTTAATTTACTACTAAAATAACTATTATACAAACATGTAATCCACTTAAAGAGAGTGTTGAGGATTACTCTTCTTGAATCCCCAATAGATTTGCCAAACTCTTCAAATTTCAGCAAACCTAGAAATAACTCAAACCCAAACCAAATAGCAACTAAATCAAACAATGCAAATCTAAATTGAACAATCAAAAACCTAGAATATATTATAAAACCATTACCTTAATTACACTAGATTTTCTAGCAATTGATTCCCTATTTTATTTATTAATTTGCAACTAAGATTGAAGAGGAATATTTGGTTTTCTAACTTCCTATTTTCTTAGCTAAGTTTACTGTAATTGAACGTACAGTAGAATGTGGAGGAGGATTCTCTTTGGTTAAACAGGATTGGGTTAAGGAAAAAACCAAATAGGTAATTAAAAGAATTTGTTCTTTTATTTTAACAAGGACTTTCACCTTTTACTCTTAGTGTCCTTTTATTCCACTTTTAGAGACTTAACTTTTTTTTACCATGGATTTGAGAATAAGAGAAATACTACAAAATCTTAAAATATACACTATTAATATAAAAACTAATTTAAACACTATTTAGATTTATTTACAAAAATTTGAATAAAATCCAAATAATGATTTTAAGATGATTTCTAACACATAGAAAATTGCTTTATTTTCTAATTTCACAATATTTTGAATCAATCATTATAAAACATGTTATCTTTTATAAAAAAATATAAACTCCAAATTAATGATTTAAATTCTCTAATTTAAATCATTATTTATCTATTTAATCAACCAAAAATCCAGATGGTTACATTTAGCCTTTAGATGAAAGGTCTTAGTGCGAATGTCGATAAACGACTACAGATTTGAAAATCAAGATGGACACTCTAAATTTATTTTCTGCTTTACCATATTTTGAAAGTAAGTCTAAAATACTTTGAATCAACATAAGATTCAAATAAATTATTTTTATACTGAATATTTTATTTTATATGATTATATAATGTTAAATACATTTAAAGTTTCATAATTAGTTGGACAATGGTTAAGTAATCAATCTTTTTAAATTCATAAAACTATTGTACAATGTTTTAGCGAAGTTGTATAATGGACAAATTGAAAGTTACATAGATTGATTGTTTAAGTTCGATTTTCATTGAAGTTAACTATCGAGTTACACAATAAAAGATAATCAAATATCCTAATTTAATTAACCACAAACTATCATAAAATTAAAGAAACAAGTAAAAATGTCTTATTAAATTTTTAGAAATTTCAAAAAAAATTCAAACTTCTATAATAAATAAATTATACACTGTGATAACTTAAATTAATTAAAATCCGACTGTCTAAAGCCATTGAAAACGGGATAGAGATGTTGGTGCCCGTCGAAACTGTCCGTTGGTATTTAGCTCTTTTCTAATAGTGTCTATACATTCATCTCCAAAGATCTTCGATTAGTCATAGGATTTTGTAAGGACATTAGTAACACATCATTCTACATAGAGACAAGTCTACTGCAAGTTTTTGAATATTTGTTGGAGTCTTCATTGAATATGTGAAACCTTGTTTATAGAGAATAAACGACTGTTGTGAACTGAATTTTTAACCAAGCAAAATCAAGAAGGAGTTAGAACATTCAAATTGCACCAAAATGACTCGATACTTGACCGGACGACCTAAAGTTACATGACAAAGAGAGCCAAAAGTTTGGACAAGAAATAAGCCAATTATGTAGATCGACACCGATCCGATCCAATTGGATCGGTACCGATCCAAATTATTTACCTGTAGATTCTCTAATCCACATGCGTTGTATTCCTACATTTCTCCCAAACATGACTACCAAGTTTGATAACATTTCAAGTATCTAAGTTGAAGAAGTCAAGAATCATCTGATTCGGACTACAGTTCAATCTAATTTGTAGGTGAACCATCATCAAAATAGGTCAACAAGCTATGAAATCACATGGGGAACCTTGCATGCTAGAAAGGAAGCCAACGAAGAAGGAGTTGGCTTCCTTTCTTGCATGTGAGGTTCCCCATGTGATTTTGTAGCTTATTGACTTGTTTTGATGATGGCTCACCTGCAAATTAGATTGAATTGTAATCTGAATCAAAGAAGTCATGACTTCTTCAACTCGGATGCTTGGAATTTTATCAAGCATAGTAGTCAAGTTTAGGAAAGATATAGTAATATAATGCATGTGGATTGAAGAATTCACTGGTCAATACTTCGGATCGGTACTGATCCAACTAGGTTGAATCGGTGTCGATCCAAATAGTTGGTGTATTTTTTATCCAAACTTTTAGGGTTTATTTGTCATGTACTTTTAGTCTTCGGTCAAGTTTTGAGTCGTGCCGGCGCAATTTGAATTTTCTAACTTCTTCTGGATTCTGCTAGGTTAAAAACCCTATTAATATTTATTCCCCTGAGCATGCCTTCGTCAGAAATAAGGTGTGCTCTGGAATTATTTATCTTTCGGTTTCCATTTCATGGAGCTTTATTGGTCGTATCCAGCTTCCTTGAGTAGCTTCCTATGACGTTCCGGCTAACTATACAGTCCTTAGTTGAAATCTTCATTAGTCGTAATTATGAAGTGATCTTTGTTGGAATCTCAATTTAGCATTGTTTTGATTAATGACAAGCTATATATACAATATTGTGTGTACTAATCATTTATGCCGGTGTTTTGTTGCAGATTCGTATTTAGAGTGTTTTCGAAGCTGTTAATTTCCTTTTCTAGAATCCTTATATCATTTAGTTTTATGTTAAAATCCCTCCTGGATTGATATATATATATATATATAACCATATACATACATACTTTAGGCTGCACAGAGGCTGAAAATAGACGGCTGAATGCATTAATTCAGCCGGTTGAATGCTGAAACAAATTTATTGTTTCACAATATTCAGTCGGATGAATAAGTTTATTCAAAGGGCTGAAACAGGACAAAATAGCTTATTTCCTTGCTATTTACAATTTTGTTTAATTCATACGGTTGAATTAATAAATTCAGGCGGATGAATATTTTTCAACGACTTTTCTCAAAAGACACTTCTCTTCATCGAAGAGAAACGTCTTCAAACCAATAGTTGCACCTTTTTATTTTCATCGTTACCTTTCGACTATGGTTGCAATTTTTTAAACTCGACAGATAGATTTCAGAATTTAACAAAAAATTCACCGAAACAGATTTTAATATTCTTGAATTCTTATCCATTCTCTATTTTTAAACCGCATTCAAACTGCTTACATTCTATGTTCGTTGATCACTTTATCTTCCATAATACTGAAGCACATTACACTATATATCGTCAAGGAGAAGATTATAGGAAGATTGTACTTAATTGACTTATCAATGCTATTTAAAGAGCATGCTATAGTCAGATACTTTTGTTATTTGTAAAGAAGTCCTATTCGGTTGCTTAAGTGGTAGAAGTCCTATTCGGTTGCTTAGGCGGTAGAAGTCCTGTTCGGATTCTTAGGCGGTGTAAACCTATTCCTTCAGGTTAAGTGAGGGTTGCTAATTTTATTCCAGGAGGAGTCTGGGACTGGACGTAGAACTAGAGTTCGAACCAGTATAAAAATCTCTGGTGTCATTTACTTTACTGCTTTCACTATTTACTTACTTATTTCGCACAAGTAGTTTATCTGTATCACACGATCCTATAGCATAGTCTCTTGCATTTGGTATCAGAGCAAGGCCATCATATTATTGTAACATAGTTATCTGATATTGTTTAATATGGAAAGCAACACCAGTGATGTTTCTATTTTTAGAAGGTCAACCTATTGCACGACCACCTCTATTTATTGGAATGAACTATAACTATTGGGCTACTAGGATGAGAATCTGTATACAAGCAAGAACTTATTAAACCTGGAACATTGTGCAAACTGAATATATTATTCCTACTACTGAATATTCAGCTTGGTCTAACACATAAAAATTAGATGCATGTGTAAAACTACTCATGACTACTCATGTCTAACACATAAAAATTAGATGCATTAGACAAAAATGACTTTAATAGAATAAGCATGTGTAAAACTACTCATGAAATTTGGTGTACACTTAAAATTACACATGAATGAACTAACAAAGTCAAACATAGTAAAATTTCTATGTTCAAAAACCAGTTCCAGAATTTTAAAATGAAACAAGATGAGACTATAAATGACATATACTCTACATTTAAAGATATATACCATTCTTTAATAGCACTAGGAGAAACTTACATGGATTTTGATATTGTTTCAAAAATCCTCAACTCAATAACGGACGAGTGGGAACGAAAAGTCTTAGCAATCGCAGAAGCTAACAACATTTTGTAACGATCTGAAATTTTTTTATAATTAAGTTGGTTGTTTTAATTAAAATTTGGTGATTAAATTCAAAAAAACTAAGGGTTAGTATATGGAATAAAATCCCAATAAAGGTAGTAGTGAAAGTGTTATACTTGGGAAATTTTTTATATATATTTAAGGTAAGCAATTAATTATCCAATGCAATAATTTATTTATCTAAAGGTATCTGCATTTAAATTTAGGCAATAAAGTTAGTCAAACCTAAATGTGTATAAATTGAATGAAATGGGTTGATGTAAATGTTAAATCAGGCTATAAATCAAATAGAAGAAAACGAGCGTAAAATTTGAATTAATTTATGAAATAAAATATACTGAATAGTAGTTGAATGAAAATAAATGTGATAAGGTTAATGCAAGTTGATAAGTAACGATATTTGTGCAATACCTATTAATTGGAAAATTTGTAAAAGTTATAATTGAGTGAAATTGTAAATGTGAAGTTAAGTAATAATGGACATAGTAAAGATGGCAATCAAATTTTATTTAATTTTGAAGGTAATCAATAATTAAGGAGTTAAATGGTAAGTAATTAGAATTAAATTCTATATTAATTAAAACTGAATGTAGATTTAATGTAATACGTTTAGGCTAACTAAATTGGCGCAACCCAAATTTATGGAAACCAATTGCAATAAATGAATTAAGTATTACATTTTTTTGGGAACTAGGGAAACCTGTTCAATCACTACCGACCAGCGATTCTTGAACAGTAAACCTAGGGAATAGCCGGAAGGTCCGCCACAACCAACTATTCTGGACAGCCAGACCTTTCGGTTGGCTTGGGGCAGGAGGCGCGAAAATGAACCGGATACCTCCCAAGTGAAAAGTCGTTTCTCCTCCCACACAAGGTGGGACTCGAACCCCAAACCTCCCACTTGGGAGCCGCATCATCCCACCACCGCACCAAGCCCGCAGACAATTAAGTATTACATTATTGTGGATTTAAGGTAATATTTAGGAACAAGGTATGGTTAGTGATTTGTTAATGAATTGATAATTAAAAAATTTAAGTAGTGATGTTAATATAATATTTATCCAACTTAAGATGTAAATAAGCGTGTATTTACGTAATGAAACAAAATTAGCATTATAGATGGAATTATAGTCTGGATTGATAGGTAACGAACTTATAAGTGCAATTAGGAGCAAATAGGTGGCAAATTAATATGGGTTGTTTATTTATTTAATGTGTAAATAAACTTTGATAAATTAATTTCTATAAATCCAAATTTAACGTTTTGTTAATATAAATTAAAGAAATGTTAATTTTATTCAAAATATGAACTGGTTGATTTAATGAATGGAAACCAAGATTTTTTTAATTGAAATCATAAGTTCAATAATTGGATTAATTGTAAGTAAATGAAATTGGATATAGCTAAATAATACGTTATTTGAAGTGAAGTTGGGATAGGAGAAAATTTATGTAATATTTTTGAATCCAATAGTAAATCCATCTATTTTACAATAGTGAATGTAATAATAATTGGTTAATTTAATTAAATGGAAAATTTGGTAATTTTATTTATAATTTTAAAATTTAATGAAGTTGGAAGTTAACACTGAAATTTTTAAATTTATCCACTTTACAGTTACATCTGAATTTGTTTAAAACATTGTAAATTATTGAGAAATATAAAAGTATTAAAATTGGTCAATTTTAATATTGAAATTAAAAGTTGGATTTTATTAATTAATTATTAATTTATTTAATTAATGGAAAAATGCCTATTTTGTCCACTAACTCGGATTTCGACGAATTCGAGTTTCATCGGATCCATAACGGTGAATTATTGTAGGGTTTCAAGTTTCATAGCAATCGGACTTGTCGTTTGATCGTAAAGAAATATATATGGTTTTATGAGATATTGATTTCGGATATTTGATAAAGGTTATTTTATATATAGTTAAATTTTGGCTTTAAGCTATTTACAAAAGTGTTTAAAGTATAAAGTAAGCTTAATAATAAAGTTGATTTTTATTAAAATATATTATGGATAAGGGTTTACTTAAATTATATTCTAATAAGAGTTTATATTAATTTTATAAATGAAAGTTGAGAAGATAGTTTTGAAATTGATTTGAGATTTTATTTAATTAAGATCTTATTGAAATTTAGATTTAAAAAGAATATGGTGTTATAACTAAATTCGGGTTTAAGATGATTAAGTGAATATATCTAGTCTAAATAAATTAAGGAATATTCAATTTTTGAATTTGGAAGTTTTGTTTAAAGGATACGGGGTTTATTAAGTAAGTATTTCAAAACTAAATAAGAGTAAAGTGAATTTGGCATATATATATATATATATGAATTAAAAATTTAGTTTTGAAATGGTGGAATATTTAAAACATTGAAATATATGGAAATTTAAATGCTTTATTTGGGAATTTAAATCTGTATTTGGAATTGGTTTTAAAAAAATTTAAAAAGCTAATTTAATTTATAAAGTATTTTATTACTAATCCATTTAAGTATTGAAAATATGTTTCGAAGCTATGGGTTTAAGGTATATATATTTGGAAGTACTATGATTTTTGAAAAAGGATATATTTGAAATAAAAACGATATCATATTGATTTGGGTTTTAAAATAGAAATGATATCGTATTTATATGGTTTTGAAATAGAATATTTATTCTGGTTTTAAAGTATAAACTATTTGGAAAAGACCGCGGTGTTATAATAACGTTTGGTTGTTGAAGAGACCGGGATCGGAAGTTGTCATACTCTCTACCAACTCCAAAAACCACTTTAACAACCGTGTATGCGGTGGAGATTCCAGAATGAAGTAGGACGGTGGCGGCGTTTCCTTTAAGGTAAATACGTGGACCCAACTCCCGTGAGTTGGCATAAGGTGGCTAAAACAGAAGCGATCGACGGGTTAATGAGGTAGCACCTTTGATCGGACGCATTCCTTCGGTATTATACTTTGAACTTTGGATTTATTCGTTGACCACTTTTGATTTCTTTGATTTGGGAGTGTTGTTCGAGGTGGGCGGTAGCTACGGCTACGCGTTTCCACCGACCCGGAAGCGTAATTGGTATATCTACCGTGGCATTGCCCAGTTGTGCTGTGTCACCTACCATACCGAGCCTTTACTACGAATTTATATTTGAGTCGTACCTATTGAGTATCCTCTGGTAGCCTCCCGATCAGAAGGTATGCGGTACTGTATAGACTATTGGCATTATTTGTGTTAAGGGTTATATAGGTAACCCCTTAATGCTATTAAAAAGTATGTTTATTCTACAATTAGACACTATTATAATAGCGAAATATACTACATAGTAAATAGTTTAACGGAACCTTAAAAGATGTAAATCCCGAGCATCTCTTGAGTTACTACACTCATATTTTTTTCTGTTGATTTAACTTACATAAGATCCTTTAGTTCTGACTCGAGTGTTTTGTCCTTTCAATTCACTCGGGTCTGTCCGAGCATTTCAGGATCAAAGACTTTATTTCTAGAGGACGAAGACGAAGATTTCATTATTACTATTTATTATATTCCACTACACTCATATTGTTCCGCCGCATTGTTATTGGTATGTGTAACTCTGATATGTATTATATAAGTATAATCAAATATTTTTTGTAAACAGCTTTATGAACTGTTATTTGATATTATACTTCATCTTTTCGCTGTGATATTTTGATTTTGTTTTATTTCTTTCTCTGCTTTTCTTATTTACCCCATAATAATCCGCCCTTCCACATGGTTTAAATTGGCATGTGTGTCGATTTAAAGTGTGCGAAAAGGAGGGACGTTACATCTGGTATCAGAGCTTTGGTTTAGCGATAAACCTTAGCTTTGTGGGGTTTGACTCTTTATTAATAGGGTAGTAATACCCTATGGGAGTCACTGAGTGAATATATATAAGGGAGCGTATTTGTTAGTGTTATAAGAAGGTTTTAATATTGTGTTGATCTGTTCCATTTTGTATTTATGAATTCTGGTTGGTGCATGCGACGCTATGACATCAATAGGGATTTCTAAACACTTAATAGGACAGACCGACATAATATTTGGTTTTAATATAGGTGAATGAAATAATTTTGCCTATTATATTTTCTATATATATAAAATAAATTTTTATAAAGGTTATATTTGGTTGTATTATATTGGTTGTTTGGTAGCGAAATTTATAAATAATAGTTGAAATAATATTTGCAAGCAAAATAAATGAATATGGAAATTTAGAATCTAAGTCACGGGGTTTTGAAATTTCTTTTGAATGATTTTGAAATATAATAGTAATATTATTAGAAGTATTTTCTGAGATAAATATTTCAATATATATTAAAATAATTATTTTAAAAGAAAATTTAGAAAGATAAAAGTTGTACTCCCCTCTCAGTTGTTGGAAAAGAATTTCGGTGATGAGTGCACGCATCATCGACAATCATTTTCGAGTTTCAAAGCGGGAAGGCCACTGTAGTAGTTTTACCGCAGAGTTGTTTGATAAAAAAACATTTTAAATGGTTTTAAATACAATTTGATATATATAAGTTGTAAGTATATATTTATCTATTATTTTTAAATAATTTGAAATTAAACCCAGAATTTAAATTCTTAAGTTTCCATTAATTAATGGTTTTAATTAGTGAAAAGGAATTTAACTAATAATTGAAACCTAAAAATGAAATAATAGATTTAATGCTAGGTTATAAATGGAATTAAATTAGATTTGAAATTGTAACCTATAAGATAAAGAGTATCGTTATTGAACATTTAATTTATTTAAAGAAATGAGGAAGACTGGTATAACTTTCAATTACATTCTTAAAAACATATATGTGTATATATAACTTACCCAACAATAAAAGTTACAATGTTTAATAAGAAATGGCAATAGAATATTATACAAGTAATAAACTTTAGGTAATGAAGTAATTAATGAAATTCTTTAAATAAATAGGAATTTGGTATTGTAGTTGTTTTAAACTTAAGTATAATTGAAATACTACTAACTGGATATACTGGAAGGCAGGTATTCTAAGTAAGAAATTTAACTTAAGTGAATAAGTTAAAGTTATTTCTAAATAAAATTGTAAGAAATAAATGGAAAATAAAAAGATAAATCATTATATGAAAGAAAAGAAATCAAACAAGTAATGTATGAAATGAAATTAATAATAAGTAAAGTTGATTGGTTGGTTGGAATTGTTGTTGTTTTGGTTTATGGTAGTTTGGGCAAGGATACTTTAAATTTGTATGGAAGGTATGAATAATCTATTTAGTTTCACCTCAGACTATTGAGTAAAGGATACTCTTAGTAGTTTATTTCTCTTTCCGTACAATTGAAAGTTTGAACCCGAACAACTATTTGTTTTGTTGATTTGAATCAATGATTGATTTGTATTGATTCTATGTGATGGTTGTATGCTTGTTGCAAGTGATGGTTGATTGATTTATTTGTTGTGATTAAAACAACTTAAACATTTCATTATATGTAATTGTTAACTTTTTGGAATTATAAAAGTGAAATACAGGTTATGGAAGCAATTGCTACTGCTTTTGGTTTCATAATTAAGCGTAATTGCCCGATTAATAGGTACATTTTCGGATTACGGTTTATAGCGTTATTATATTGTTTTCCCGGGTTGAGATATATATTATTTTGGTAATTATATGTTGTATATTGTTATATTTGATATTATATTTTCTCCCGAGCCTCACCGTACAAAGGAGACTCTGATGAAATTTTTCGTAAATTTTTGGACTTAGAAAATATTTCGAAAATGTTGTCCAAACTTTATTAATTTGAGTATACAATGATTTAATGGTTATAAATCGATATATTTTATTTAGATTATTAAATTTTGTAAATATTTTTAATTATAAATTTAATATTTTGAATAAGATATTGATTACTTAATTCTTTCTTTTCCTTCTTTCCCTTTTCGGGGGCGAAAAGTTTTGAGTGGGGGAGAGTGTAACGACCCGAAATTTTTTTTTAATTAAGTTGGTTATTTTAATTAAAATTTGCTAATTAAATTCAAAAAAAACTAAGGGGTAATATATGGAATAAAATCCTAATAAAGGCAGTAGTGAAAGTGTTATACTTGGGAAATTTTTTATATATATTTAAGGTAAGCATTTAATTATCCAATGCAATAATTTATTTATCTATAAGTAACTGCATGTAAATTTTGGCAATAAAGTTATTCAAAGCTAAATGTGTATAAATTGAATGAAATGGGTTAATGTAAATGTTAAATCGGGCTATAAATCAAATGGAAGAAAACGAGCGTAAAATTTGAATTAATTTATGAAATAAAATACACTGAATAGTAGTTGAATGAAAATAAATGTGATAAGGTTAATGCAAGTTGATAAGTAACGATATTTGTACAATACCTATTAATTGGAAAATTTTGTAAAAGTTATAATTGAGTGAAATTGTAAATGGGAAGTTAAGTAATAATGGACATAGTAAAGATGGAAATCAAATTTTGTTTAATTTTGAAGGTGATCAATAATTAATGAATTAAATGGCAAGTAATTAGAATTAAATTCTATATTAGTTGAAACTAAATGTAGATTTAATGTAATAACGTTTAGGCTAACTAAATTAGCGCAACCCAATTTATGGAAACCAATTGCAATAAATGAATTAAATATTACATTATTGTGGATTTATGGTAATATTTGGGAATAAGGTATGGTTAGTGATTTGTGAATGAATTGATAATTAAAAATTTAAGGTAGTGATGTTAATATAATATTTATCCAACTTAAGATGTAAATAGGCGTGTATTTACGTAATGAAATAAAATTAGCATTATAGATGGAATTATAGTCTGGATTGATAGGTAACGAACTTATAAGTGCAATTAGGAGCAAATAGGTGGCAAATTAATATAGGTTGTTTATTTATTTAATGTGTAAATAAACTTTGGTAAATTTATTTCTATAAATCCAAATTTAATGTTTTGTTAATATAAATTAAAGAAATGTTAATTTTATTCAAAATATGAATTGGTTGATTTAATGAATGGAAGCCAAGATTTTTTTTAATTGAAATGAAAAGTTCAATAATTGGATTAATTGTAAGTAAATGAAATTGAATATAGCTAAATAATACGTTATTTGAAATGAAGTTGGGATAGGAGATAATTAATGTAATATTTTTGAATCCAATAGTAAACCCATCCATTTTACAATAATGAATGTAATAATAATTGGTTAATTTAATTAAATGGAAAATTTGGTAATTTTATTTATAATTTTAAAATTTAATGAAGTTGGAAGTTGACACTGAAATTTATAAATTTATCCACTTTACAGTTACATCTGAATTTGTTTAAAACATTGTAAATTATTGAGAAATATAAAAGTATTAAAATTGGTCAATTTTAAGATTGAAATTAAAAGTTGGATTTTATTAATTAATTATTAATTATTTAATTAATGGAAAAATAGCCATTTTGTCCACTGACTCGGATTTCGATGAAACCAGTTTTATCGGATCCATAACGGTAAATTATTATAGGGTTTTAAGTTTCGTAGCGATCGGACTTGTCGTTTGATCGTACGGACTAGAAATGTCTTGAAATCATTGAAATTGAAATAAATTGAAATCAATTTGAAAAATATTGATTTGATCATAACTTCTTCATACGATGCAATTTGAACCTGAAAACTTTTCCATCGCGTTTAAAATATTTTAAAACATCTATTTGATATATGGGTTTACCCAATTTCGTTCCGGGGTCAGAACGGGCTTTTTGGGCCACTTTGTCGTTAGCGCGTATTCAACCCGATCCATTTATTCTATTTCAACTTTCTCTATAAATATCCCGCTATAAACCCTAGCCTCCCTAAATTCTCATTTATCTGTACGTAAATTCATTATATTCCCCTTCTTCCTCAATGGCAGACAAAATTCTATATTTCTAGTACCAATTACAATTCAAAATCAAAGTCAAAAATTTAAAATCCTCAGAAAAATTTGGAAAAAATAAATGTTGAAGCTCTCGACGAGCGTAATTCAATGGTGTAATTCGTTTTTCAATTTGATGCATTGTTTGACCATAAATCATGGTCAAAATTGAATAGGGCGTTTTTGACTGGAGCGTCAATCGAGAAATCGGTTTCTAGGTATTGTAGATCTGGTCATGGGCTTCGAGATGGTGGTGGTCGTTTGACTTGAATCGAAGCGTGGTGGCCGGAATAGGCATTTTAGGGTTTGAAATCATCATTTTTCATGCGGCAGCGCGGCGAGCTATGGGACACCAGAGGCCGGCGGCATCAGGCCGAAGGTAGAGGGGGAGGAGGCGAGTTCATGGACGATGGTGCCGTGGCCAACAGTAGCCGGTGGTGGCAAGGAGGCGTGGTCAAAGATGGTGATTTTGGGGCGTGTAAATGGATTCACGGTCGTGACCTACTGGAGAAGAATGCGCAGGCTGATGACGTGGCATATGTGTTTGGGTGAAAGTGTTCTTTTCCTTTTTATTTTTTTATTAAAATTCAATCGCATTTATCATCATAACTTTTGCATACGATATCAGATTTACGTGCAGTTTCTTTTGTTATGATCGTATTGAAATTCCGGACATGATGACGCAGGTTATATGAATTATGAGACGGTCAAATTTTTGGGGTTTCAATTGAATTTAAATTCAATTTAAATTCAAAAGGTGAGTGTTTTAACCCACTCACAACTTCTAAAATTTCTTATGTTTGTTAAATTGATTTGTGATGTGTTTAGAAATTTATTTAAGACCGTTTGACATATTTTTAGTCATCATCCCAGTCAAATTAAATTTATTTAATTAAATTGTTAATTAATTATTCATTGCATATAAACTGCCAATTTAATTGTTATTTATTCATTTATTGCATATAAACTCCCAGTTAAACAGTTATTTAATTTATTATTTATTGCATATAAACTATTTGTTAATACATGTTATCTATTATCTGTTATATAGTATCAGTTGTACATTGGTATTGATTGATTGGTTTGGATGATGATTGTGATGGATGTATAATTTTATGATGGATGAATGGATGTTTATTTATATCATCATAATCTACAAGTTATTATGCATTTTCATTTCATTCGGGATTGCGGTTTGAAATGATATACAACCGCATTTTTATTTTAAATTGCGGATTGAAATGATAAATATCCATATCACATGACCATAGGATAGAAAATTATATACAGGCACCGCAATATATATATATATATATATATATATATATATATATATTTCAAAATGATTTTTCTATGGTTTTGTAAAGAAATATATATATGGTTTTATGAGATATTAATTTCGGATATTTGATAAAGGTTATTTTATATATAGTTAAATTTTGGTTTTAAGCTATGTATAAAAGTGTTTAAAGTATAAAGTAAGTTTAATAATAAAGTTGATTTTTATTAAAATATATTATGGATAAGGGTTTACTTAAATTATATTCTAATATAGAGTTTATATTGATTTTATAAATCAAAGTTGAGAAGATGGTTTTGAAATTGATTTGAGATTTTATTTAAGATCTTATTGAAATTTAGATTTAAAAAGAATATGGTGTTATAACTAAATTCGGGTTTAAGATGATTAAGTGAATATATCTAGTCTAAATAAATTAAGGAATATTCAGTTTTTGAATTTGGAAGTTTTATTTAAAGGATACGGGGTTTATTAAGTAAGTATTTCAAAACTAAATAATAGTAAAGTGAATTTGGCATATATATATATATATATATATGAATTAAAAAATTAGTTTCGAAATGGTGGAATATTTAAAACTTTGAAATATATGGAAATTTAAATGGTTTATTTTGGAATTTAAATCTGTATTTGGAATTGGTTTGAAAAAAATTTAAAAAGCTAATTTACTTTATAATGTAATTTATTACTAAACCATTTAAGTGTTGAAAATTATGTTTCGAAGCTATGGGTTTAAGGTATATATATTTGGAAGTATTATGATTTTTGAAAAAGGATATATTTGAAATAAAAAGGATACCATATTGATTTGGGTTTTAAAATAGAAATGATATCGTATTTATATGGTTTTGAAATAGAATATTTATTCTGGTTTTAAAGTATAAACTATTTTGAAAAGACCGTGGTGTTATAATAACGTTTAGTTGTTGAAGAGACCGGAATCGGAAGTTGTCATACGCTCTACCAACTCTGAAAACCACTTTAACAACCGTGTACGCGGTGGAGATTCCAGAATGAAGTAGGATGGTGGAGGCGTTTCCTTTAAGGTAAATACGTGGATCCAACTCCCGTGAGTTGGCATAAGGTGGCTAAAACAGGAGCGATCGACGGGTTAATGAGGTAGCATCTTTGATCGGACGCATCCCTTCGATATTATACTTTGACCTTTGGATTTAGTCGATGGCCACTTTTGATTTCTTTGATTTGGAGGTGTTGTTCGAGGTGGGCGGTAGGTGCGGCTACGCGTTTCCACCGACCCGGAAGTGTAATTGGTATATCTACCCTAGCATTGCCTAGTTGTGCCGTGTCACCTACCATACCGAGCCTTTACTACGAGTTTCTATTTGTGTCGTACCTGTGGAGTATCCTCTGGTAGCCTCCCGATCAGGAGGTATCACGGTACTGTATAGACTATTGGCATTATTTGTGTTAAGGGCTATATGTGTACCCCCTTAATGCTATTAAAAAGTAAGTTTATCTTACAATTAGACACTATTATAATAGCGAAATATACAACATAGTAAATAGTTTAACGGATCCTTAAGAGATGTAAATCCCGAGCATCTCTTGAGTTACTACACTCATATTTATTTATGTTGATTTAACTAACATAAGATCCTTTAGTTCTGACTCGAGTGTTTTGTCTTTTCAACTCGCTCGGGTCAGTTCGAGCATTTCAGGATCGAAAACTTTATTTCTGGAGGACGAAGACGAAGATTTCATCATTATTATTTATTATATTCCACTACACTCATACTGTTCCGTTGCATTGTTATTGGTATATGTAACTCTGATATGTATTATATAAGTATAATCAAATGTTTTTTGTAAACAGCTTTATGAACTGTTATTTGATTATTATATTTCATCGTTCCGCTGTGAGATTCTAATTTTGTTTTATTTCTTTCTCTGCTTTTCTTATTTACCCCATAATAATACGCCCTTCCGCATGGTTTAAATTGGCACGTGTATCGATTTAAAGCGTGTGAAAAGGCGGGACGTTACACATTTCAACCATAAAACCACAAGAGTTGATTTGAAATCTAATGTCTTATGAAGTTAATAAAACGAGTACATGCTCAAGATAAGAAAAATATAGCATTTCAGGAAGAAAATGATGAATTAGATTCAGATGAAGAAGATATGACATTCTTTGCTAAAAATTTCAAAAAGTTTTTGAAATTTAGAAAGAGCAACAAATTTAGAAATTACAAAAACAACTCCAGCAGCAATAACAAAACCAACAAATCATCAACATCTGCTCTAGAATGTTTTGAATGTCACAAGAAAGGTCACATCAAGAAAGATTGTCCTAAGAAAAGGTAAGAAAAGCATAAGCACAAGAAAGATAAATTTAAGAAGAAAGCTTTCTCTATTACATGGGACGGTGCAGAATCGTCTTCATCATCAGAAAGTGACTTGGATGGTGATTAAGAACAAGCCAATATTTGCTTTATGGCTACAAAAGACGAGGTAAGTGATCTAGCTTTTAATGACCTTTTGGAAATCAATTCAGAATTACTTGACAAATTAAAAAGCAAAAATAGGAAGTTTAAAGAAGCTCTTAAAAAATTGAATAGAACTGAAATCGAAGTAGAAATGCTAAGAGATGAAAAGAAAATTTTAGAAGAAGAACTCCAAGTTACTCAAGAATCATGATCTAATATGACATCTCAACTTTCTCTGCTAAGTCAAGAGATAGAAACTCAGAAAGAAAGAAATAATGCTTTATTAATTGAAAATCATGATCTTAAAGCAAATATCAAGATTTTAGAATTAGATAACTCTAGCTTTAAAATAAAGTTAGAAAACAGTACTAAAACTATTTCTAATTTTAATAAAGGTAGACAAAATCTTTCTAAAATTATAGAAATTATCAAATTGTTTCAAATAAAAGAGGACTAGAATATAAACAGTCCTCTAAAATTATTCCAAAGAAAAAGAATTCTTCATATAAAAATAAAATTGAAAAAACTAGTTCTAAAATCTCAAATTTTACAACATTCTATTAAAAGTTGGATTCCTAAAACAAATAATTTTCAGTTAGAAATAAGTATATAAAATCTTTTATAAAAACTGTTCATAAAAACAAAAACTTGGTTTTCAAAAGGAATTCTGAACCCTCTTGGGTTTGGCTTCCTAAGACCTAACTATTAGGACCTAAAATAAAAATGGTGGGTAATGATGTTAATTCTATATTTTGTAGGTACCATCCAAAAAGAGAGAAAAATGGATACTAGATAGTGGTTGCTCAAAACACATGACAGGAAATAAAGGGATGCTAACAAACATTATTTACTCAGATGGAGGATCTGTCACATTCAGAGATAATTCCAAAGGATATGTTATCGGCAAAGATGATGTGAGCAATAATGGTATATCTAATTCACCTCTTATGACAGATGTTTTATTCGTTAAAAATTTGAAGCATAATTTACTTACTATTAGCCAATTGTATGACAAAGGATTCAATATTTCTTTCTCTGAAAATAGGTGTAGCATTTTTGATCAAAATAAAAATCTTATTTTTCAAGGTTTTACAGAGAAAAATATTTATTTTTTATATATGAATATAAATCATAATACAAATATGTGTTTAATAGCAAAAGTGAATGATCCTTTGTTATGGCACATAAGACATTGTCATATTAATTTCAAAATTATAAATAAAACATCTAAAATAATTTAGTAAAAGGTTTACCAAAAATGAACTTTAAAGTAAATAATATTTTTGATGCTTGTCAATTAGGGAAATTATCAAAATCATCCTTTAAATCAAAGAAAAATATTTCTACTAGACTACCACTAGAACTGTTACATTTAGATCTCTTTGGTCCAACTCAAATTCAATCTATAAACCATAGTAAATATGTGTTTGTTATAGTAGACGATTTCTCAAGATATACTTGGACTATTTTCTTAAAAAGTAAAAGTGATGCTTTTTAAAATTTCAAGAATTTTGCAAATAGAATTCAAAATTTCAAAAATTTAAAAATTAAAAATATCAGAAGTGATCATGGAGGAGAATTTGAAAATGAAGCATTTGAACATTTTTGTAATTAGAAGGGAATTTACCATAATTTTTATTTTCCTAGAACACCACAACAAAATAGTGTTGTAGAAAGGAAAAATAGAATGTTACAAGAATGAGCAAGAACTTTGTTAAATGGAAACACATTACCAAAACATTTCTGGGCAGAAGCTGTGGCAACTGCTTGCTATGTTCTAAATCGTGTTTCCATCCGACCTTTAACAAAACGCACTCCATATGAACTTTTTCATTAACGAAAACAAAACATTTCATTTTTTAAAACTTTTGGTTCAAAATGTTTTATCTTATATACAAAAGATCAGCTTGGAAAATTCGATCCAAAATATGATGAAGGAATCTTCGTTGGGTATTCAGAACAATGCAAAGCTTATAGAATTTTCAATAAAGAACAAAAACAGTCGAAGAAACTCTTCATGTTTCATTCGATGAAAATTTTAAATTTAATAATAATTATGAGGATGATGAGGACATATCTAAGTCGATCACAAATAGCATTATTCAAAATAATTTTGAAGAAGATGATAACAGTATTTATAACTTTGAAGGAAATGAAAACATTGTTCATAGTGAAAATGAATTAAGATCTCCTCCTAGGATTTTACGAAATCACCCAGTAGAAAATGTTATAGGAGAAATTAATTCACATGTTAGAACTAGAAACCAACTTAATCAAATAGGCCATGTAGCTTTTCTTTCTAAAATCGAACCTAAAAATGCAAAGGAAGCATCTACTAATGACTATTAGATTATAGCTATGCAAGAAGAGAAAAACCAATTTGAACGAAACGAAGTTTGGAAACTAGTTCCTAGACAAAGTGATCAAACAATCATTTGTACTAAATAGGTCTTTAAAAATAAAGCAGATCAACAAGGTAATATAACTAGAAATAAAGCTAGATTAGTTGGACAATGATATAATCAAGAAGAAGGAATTGACTATGAAGAAACATTTGCTCCAGTTGCACGACTTGAAGCAATATGTATTTTATTGGCCTTTGCATGATTTGATAATTTCAAACTTTATCAAATGGATGTTAAAAGTGTTTTCTTAAATGGTTATATAAAAGAAAATGTTTATGTTGAACAACCTCCATTATTCACTCATGAAAAATTTCCAGACCATGTCTATAAACTTTAACAAGCCTTGTACGTTCTAAAACAAGCATCTCGTGCTTGGTACGAACGTCTTAAGAGCTATCTAATAGATTCTGATTTTCAAATTGGGAAGGTTGATCAAACTCTTTTTATTAAAAGAACTAAAAATGATGTTTTAGTTTTTCAAATTTATGTAGATGATATTATTTTTGGCTCTATAAATGAAAATTTATGTCAAGAATTTTCAAAGATTATGACCAAAGAATTTGAAATGTCACATATGGGACAAATATCTTATTTTCTTGGATTACAAATTAAACAACTAGAAAATGGAACTTTTATTAACCAAGAAAAATATTTTAATAATCTGGTTAAACGCTTTAATATGGAAAATACTTCTACTAAATCAACTCCAATGAGTACAACAGTTCATCTCGATAGAGATGAAGATGGCAAAAGTATTGACCAAAAATTATACCAAAGTACAATTGGATCATTACTCTATCTAACTGCTAGTAGACCTGACATATTGATGATTGTTTATTTATGTGCATGATTTCAAGCAAATCCTAAAGAATCACATATGCGAGCAGTAAAACGCATATTGCTTTATCTAAGCAAAAAGAAAGATTTTGGACTTTTTTATCTGAAAGAATGTCCTTTTAGGTTAGTTTCATATAGTGATGCTGACTTTGGAGGATGTCGGATGGATCGAAAAAATACTAGTGAGACTTGTCACTTCATTGGACAACCCTTTAGTCTCTTGGTTGAGCAAGAAACAAAATCGTGTTTCACTCTCAACTTGTGAGGCAGAATTTATTTCTGCTGCTTAGCTTGTGCGCAAGTCATCTATATGTAACAAACACATCAAGATTTTGGTGCAAATTTATCTAAATCAACAATTTTTTGTGATAATACTAGTGCTATAAACTTATCCAACATTCCCGTCAATCACTCACGAACTAAATATATAGACATGCATCGTCATTTTCTTCGTGATAAAATTGAAAAGGATTTAGTAAGACTAGAATTTGTTTCCTCTGAAAATCAATTGCCAGATATATTTACAAAACCATTAAATGAAAATATCTTCATAAAATTAAGAAGAGAATCAGGAATTGTATCCCTAAAATATTTATAAATTATTTTTCTATTTTCAAACACTCGAACTCAAGATCTCTTCTTGAAAATCTGGTGCTCTACCACCTCACTACTCGTTTCTTTACATCTATTTTTAGATTACATTCCATTTTCTTTTGTTTATTCTCTACCTCATAATTTTATTTCACCAAACATTTTTTTTGGCTCCTATCATCTTAACCACCAATGTTATTTCTATTTATCTGAAAATTTTCACATAAAATGACTCTACTCCTTATTTTTTGCATTCAATTGAAAATTAAAACTGTTTCAACTCTCTTACTTTACAAAAAAATGTCTTCCCAGCATAATTCTGAATCTTCTGATTTATCATATTCTTCTTCTAGTTCGGGATCTGTGAATTTACCTACTCCAACACCGATTTATGAACCAGTTCCAATTGTTCCTCCTTCTGCACACACTGGTTACACTCCACCTGCTAAAAGAATGAGATAATCTCTATTTTTTGGTTCACCGTCTACTAAAGAAAAGGTAGATGATATTCCTCACTATCAAAAGTAAACACTAGAATTACAATGTGAACTTTATTATTAACAAAAGGTTCACACCAAGCGTTAAGCTTTTTGGAACAAGTCACTTTAAAATTTTGTGGTTCTTCATCCAAAAACATGGTTCATCAACCATCTCCTATTTGTTCTCCAATCCGACACAGTACTTGGGAACCATCGCCACAGCGTCCACCAATATCTCTGAATTCTTAGGAAATCGGCAATAGATGCTCACCACTCCGGCCTTTTCAAGAGACACAAAAATGGAACCAGATGAATATCACACTCCAAGCTCTTCCGAATTCTATTTAAATATTTATCATGTTGTTAATATGTAATTTCCTTTTGTTTATTCCAAAAAAATTATTCGTTTTTATACAATTGTTGTTATAAAAATAAAAGGCTGGCATAAGTTTCTGAAAAAATTCAGTGGATAGTCACTTACAAAACAAAAGGCTGAATATTATCCAGGGAATAGTGTAACGACCCGCCTTTTTGGACAGTTTAAACCGACGATCAAATACACATGTTGATTCCAAACCATTCAAAAGTGCAGATAGTTATTGGGGTAAATAAGAAAAGAAAAGAAAAGAAATAAAGGAAATGAAACAACACAGAATCTCGCAGCGGAACGATAAAATATAATAGTCAAATAAACAGTTCATGAAGCTGTTTACTATACTTTGACAATTATTTATACAACATTTATCAGAGATATACATATACAACAGAACAATTTAAATAATGCAGCTGACAGCATGATGCATAGATAATAATAGTAATAGCGTACCAAATCTTCGTCTTCGTCCTCTAGAATAGATCTTCAAAAATCTGAAAACTCAAGACTGACCCGAGCGTAATGAAAAGACAAAACACTCGAGTTAGGACTAAAATATCCTTATGAAAGTTAAATCAATCGTAAATAAATATGAGTGTAACGGCGTCAGAGATGTTTACGGGGTTTGACATCTTATATCCAGTGTCAACGTGCGTGCAATAACTTAAGAGATGTTACGGGATTTTCCATCTCTCAAGGATCCGTTAAACTATCTACTATGTAGTAATGTACGCTAAGTAGATAATGCCTATCAGTAATATAAAGTATCAAAATAGCGTTAAGGCATTACCATAATCCCCCTTAACACATTTTATATTCCCAAAAGCATATACAAGACCGTAGTTTCCCCAAAACCGGAAGTCACCAGAGGGCAATCCATATACTCAAGGTACAAATCAAAACGTAGTGGTCACGAATAGGATAATCAGTATGACAAGGTACATGAGGCGATACCAACTAGGATACTAGTAGTTGCGTGATCCGGACTGATGTTGGGCATAGCCAGCAGCTACCCCAACACCGCGAAACAACACTCCCAAATCAAGGGGTGCACCCAAATCGCATCACAAATGTAATAGAAATGGTATCGAAGAAGTGTGTCCGCTAGAGGTGGCGAACCTCAATGGCCCGGCGCGACTCCTGTTTTAGTCATGTCAGGGGTCATCCAATAATCGTTCTCTTTCTTCAGTCAACGCGTTCACCAAACCATCCACTTCATTCTGGATCAACACTCCGCGTATAATAGTTATTAAAGTGGTTTTCGGTATCGACAGAGAGTATGTCCATATCCGATCCCGGTCTCTTTAATAACTATGTATTATTACACCGTTGGCTATTTTACATTTCAAATCGATTCATAATTGATATCAAAATATCATATTCGCTTCATAAATCAAATCCATTTCAAATATCGTCGTATCTATTCAAAATATAAGGTTCCTTTTCAAAAAATCATTTCTCGCCTCAATATCTCATTTCGATTTTCAAGATCATTTCGAATTTCAATTTAGGTTACAATTTCATTTAATCCAATTCCTATTTAGATTTAAGATTTTAAATATAAACATTCACCTTATTGACCAGTTTGGAATTTTAGAAAATAGTTTTAAGTAGTTTTAAATAATTAAAATACTTAAAAATACTTAAAATCTTAAAATGGATTTCAAATAGATAAATTAGTTTAAAATAATTTAAATCGGGTTAAGTAGATTTAAAATAGATTAAATAGTTTAAGTATTCAAAAATGGTTTATATAACCAAGAAATTTGGAAAACAAAATAAAACAGCTTCAAAACCAAACCATTTCAATTATAACTTCCCAATTCAAATCAATTTCAATTTCAATTTCCATTCTACCGATTCAATTTCGATTTCAATTCAAAACAATGTCAACTTTAACTTCAAGTCAATTGAATTTTACATTCACCTTCAATTTATTCAATTTCAATTTTTATCGATTTGGAGCTTGATTTCAAAATATCCATTTATAACACTTAACAAATTTTCCATCAATATTCAAGTTTAAATCCAAATTTCAAATATGGTTCAATTCCAAGCTCGATTTCAAAATATCATTTTTATATCACTTTTACTTAATAATATTCAAAGCTCGAATTAAGGTTAAATCTTTAAACAAATCAATTTCGAAATTAAATCATATTCTGATTTTAAATTCCAAAGTCTCCACTTAATTTTTTTTTTAACAATTTCTTTTAACCAAAATTAATTTCAACATTCCAAACTCAAATTTCGATAAATTCGATCTTTATAAATTGATTTCTATTTATAACTTTTAAATCAAAACATTTAAACAAACTTCAAATCGACGATATTTAAAATTATTAATTTAGCCAATCCGGTGTCCGTATATAATTTTCTATCCTATGGCCAAGTAATTATTTATTTCAATTAAATGTCAAGGAAGAATGTATATCACTTAAATCAAATCACAGTGTCATATGTATGCATAACAGTATATATATATATATATATATATATATATATATATATATATATATATATATATTAGCAAATAAACATCCAAACATTTAACTATCAACCAATAACATCCATCGACATACATCATCCAATAAACAATACAATTCATAGCAATTTCATAGTTATCAATGTCATGTAATTTAATCGCAATTCAATTTCAATTTCAATTTAAATTTAACTGTCAATTTAATTTCAACGATTAATTCAAATGACAATCTATATGACAATTAAATTTTATCAAACAACGACAAATAAAAACATAACACTTCATAATGTCAATTTAACTAGCATAAAGATATTTAGTACGTTGTGAGCGTTATAAAACACTCACCTTGATTTTACGATTTTAAATCAAATCGAACGACGTTCGATTTAACTCAAAATTTTCTCTAGCACCAAATGATTCCAATCCAGTTGCATTGCGTAGTGCTCGACAAAACGATTGCAACGCAATTCGTTTCGTTGAATTCCGACCTCGTATGCAAAAGTTAGAGCATTTTAAAGATTGAACAAATTTAAAACGTAAATAAATTAACATTTTTTTTTCAAACCCTACGCGATCTCAGTCGTTGATTTCCAGCCCAAGCAGATCAGGCCGTTGCACGCATTTATCTTCTTCCCGGTGTTCGAACGCGCAACACAACCCATAGCCGTCAAGCTTCAACGAATTTTCACGACCAAAATACACGACTTGAAGACGATCGGCCACCTCCATCGCGAAGCCCCCGACGAACTCTCCCTACACCGGGAATAGCATGAAACTCGGCTGCCCCTTTGGCCTCGAAAAACGTGAAAAACGCAGCCCCTTCTTGCTCGATTTTCCGTTGATTCGAAGCTCCGTTTTCGATCATCTACGTATGGATTTGAAGCTTTCATCGTGCTCTACAACTTTGTAGTTGAGAGTTTTTGCTAATTGTTGATGCATTGAGAGGAAAATGAGGAGGAAGTTTCGAAATTTTCAGGCCATTGAAATGAAAGTGGCGGCTGGTCAAAAAGAGTTAGGGTTTGGAGCAAATGAAAGAGGATGGGTCCTTTTATAGAAAATTGCAAAAACACTATTCACCGAAAAATTTTCGAACTCCAAACGAAGCGTGCCGGCAGGCGTTTCTAATGTTTACCCCACGTTCCGAACGCAATGGAACGTGTTTCGGAAGCTAATTCGATCGTATGTGTGAGTTACGACAATAAACGATCAATTTTAAATTAAACCGATTAAACGATTTTCTATGCGTTTTGGCTTGCCCCGGACAAACGATAAATCCGTTTGACTTAAAATTTGAAACCTTACAATAATATCACATTACGGATCCAATGAAACTAGTTTCGTCGAAATCCAAGACCGTTTGAAAAATGACTATTTTAACTCGCCAAATTAATATTAAAACAATTTCAACGCGTTTCGAGCTGCCACGGTCAAACGACAACTCCGATTGCTACGAAAATTGAAATCCAATAATAACTAACTATTACGGATCCAATGAAACTAGTTTTGTCCAATTCTGAGACTGTTCAAAAATTGGCTATTTTCCAGTCGAAAATTAAATATTAAAATATTCAATTTTCACAAATAAATTTTAAATTCAGTTTTAAAAGTTCTATAACATCACTATAAATTCAATATGATAAAATAAAATTTTACAAATCATTTTTAATCATATTAAATCCGTTATTTAATTTATCCAATAAATTCCAAATATTTAATTTAGACAATTCCGCTTATCCAATAATTGATTATCTTTTGAAATATTGAAATTGAACTTATAAGATTCAACTTTTAAAACCATTTCAAAATTTAGAACCCTATTTTCATTTTACAGTTATTCAATTATTCAATAAGTTTTAAATATTTAATTTAAACAATTTACGTGTTCAATATTCAATATTTGATTTCAAATAGATTTTACTTATCAATCAACTACTTTCTTATACCAAATGAATTCAACATTTATCACCCTATTTAACTATCGATTGCAAAGGAATTTACTAAGTAGCATTTATTTTTCATTACTTGGATAATTGTTGCAATTCATTCCAGTTATTATTATTCCAAATGAATTACAAATTTTTTCTAACATTAAATCACGAAATCTTATTAAATTAGCTATTTTAATTATCGAAAATTTACGGGTCGTTACAAATAGTTTTTCCCAAATTCATACGGTTGAATCTATTCTAATAGCCGTCTGAATTAGTGTAACGACTCAATTTTTTCGACTTTCGAAAATCGACATTAATACGTCTAGTGTATCAAATGCCGCACAATCGAATGCCGGAAAACCGAACCGTTAGAGTTAAAGAAGAAGAAGATGGAAGAAGAAACAGAAAACAACAATAGAATCTCACATTTCACAGCGGAACAACATATAATAGATAAATAAATATCTTTAAAACAAAGCACTATATCAGCTTATACATACATCATCCGAGTTTTCAACAACACAAAACATAACTGACAGTCATTATAACCTGACTCACATGGAAAACTTGACTTGCACCAACCCATACGCAGCAGACACTATATAATATAAGTGATACGCTTCGCCATCCAGCTTGAACTCCAGATCTCCACAGCATACTTTCTGACTTCGCTCCAGAATAATGATAACCTGACTCTAGGCCGTAAAGTTATGGGCACCCAGAGTTTAGAAAGGGAACAATAAACTCCATGTCAGTCATGGGACTGGTGTGAAATCTTAAAAACAATTATTTTCACAAAGAAAAGGAAAATAAATCAGCAATGCTTTTGGAAAATGAAGCTACCATAAGGCCTCCTGGCACATACACAATGCAATCGCACACTTGGGGAGATTTCTCCTTATGATAGTCAAACATGCTTGATACGCAAAATCCTTTTGATAATATTATTATTAGTGCATAGTGCAGAAAACCTTTCGAAGGTATAATATTAATCTTGGCCAACATAGGTACCATTATATTATGCCTGCTATAGCTACCTCCTGAGGAGGCAGGTTATACAACTGCGATCGTAAAGCGCTCGTATTGTTTCTTTGGATTTCCAACAAATGGTCAGGCTAAGAAACTTCCTATTTCCACATGGGTGCGCCTCTAGAGGGATGCCCCGAGAACTTAACTAGCTCTCTGCCAACACAAGGCTAGGTTACCTCTGTAACTATGTAACTACTACACAAGTATGTCATCCCCCGGTTGTTTGCGACCTTTATCCGAGGATCTTCAACCACGAAGCAACAACCACAAAGTATAATAAATTTTTAGTAACCACACAGGTTAAATATCTGGGCTCCATACGATGATATAACCCTTTTCCAGAAGGAAATGTCATACCCTTAGGGGGCACTACTCCTAAATAACCTTGGCGCATCCTTCCTGTTTCGACCATTTTCGGGGTGTGAGGTCCGACGAAGTCTCGTCCACAAAGCTACACTATTCCACAAAGTCAAGCTTTCAACAAATGATCAGCAGCACTTCCTATGCCACATTACCAGTTAGAGAATATATCACTAGTATCCATCAAATACATAACCTCTGAGATCGTATGTCTCAGAAAAGGTTGTTAAGCTAAGAGAATAAATTCTCCGCCACCAACAGAAATGTATTTGATAGAAATCAGCTTTATATCTCAAAGTGTAATGTTAAACACAAATCCATACAAGTCTATTCCGAGATCGAATGAAACCGTAGGCACTTCCAAAGAAGCCCTTGCAAATCCGGATTCACTAATCACGTCTGGAATCCTATCACAAAGGGTGATAAAATCCCTATACCGGAGCAACCCAGTGTAGAGAAATTCGACAGGAAATCCTTTCGCTTTCGAAAATACCCAGTCTTCATCACCGTCTTCAAATGCAATCCCATTTCATTGTATCATTATTCGGAATGGGTTTTATGACACAAAGTCATCTCCCGGCTAATCTGAATAATGAGCGCTTATTTTTAAAAATAAGTGTTACATTTAGATTTTATACAAATTACAACAAATTTCTACTTTGATCTTTTAAATAAAAGATCCATCACAATCACAAAGGTTCGATGTGGTTCTGAATATCTCTTTGGAATCGGACCCCCGGTCGTATCGAAATTCAAATGCCATTAAAAGGCCAATTTTGATAGTCGGTTATTTAACTAGCAATCAACATTCACAACAATCACCAAGATTTAAATAATTTTTCCCAATTATTTATTTTCAGAAATATCTTTGCAAGATAAAATTTTAACACTTTAACCATTTGAAAACAAATTCCAAATCACTTTTCACCTTTTAATCTTTCGAAAACAAATTTCAAATCGCTTTTCACACTTCAATCATTTGAAAAAAAAATTCAAATCACCTTCCTCACGTGGAATAAATTTCCAAATATTTCTTTAATTCCATTGAAAATTTGCCGATTTCAAATATTATAAAATCATTTGAATTACTTATCTAAACATATATACTTGAAAACATTTAAAATAAAACTATTTTTAAACACTTACTTAAATATTAATTATGAAAATATTATACTAATACCTCATATAATACTTCAAGTCCAAACTAATTTTAAAATAAAATTAGTAAATAGAGTATAAATATTAAATAATTATTTTCTAAATCAACTATTAATTTAATTTTTAAAATAATCTCATCTATAATTAATTAAATAAATCTCTACTTTAAAGATTTAAAACAATCTTCAAAACTAATTTCTCTAACAATATTCTTTCAAATCAATTTCTAGAAATTTTAATTTATACTTCAAAAGCTACTTTAAAAAATAATATACTCGGCTTTCCAGGGAAGAATTCTCTTTCCATTACAAAATGGTTCATTCATGGCAATTAATAAACCTTTCTCGATTTATTTTAAATTTACATTCCAAATCCGAAGATTTCTTACCACACTTAAAATTAAACCGACATTTATTTTTAAAACAAATTCCCCTTTCCTTTATAAATTTTCGTTGTGAATTTAAATTTTCAAATATCCATTGATATACGATTTTCAAAATCGTTTTCCCAATTTATTTCCAAAACACCAAATCAAATTTCCAAATTTATTTTTAAAATTTATTTTAACACCAAATTAAATCCCAAATCGATTTCTAAAAGTTATTTTAACTCCAAATTAAATCCCAAATTGATTTCTAAATTTTTTTTCTTTTAAAATAAATTTCTTTATCTCTTCCAAACTATTTAAAATCCAAATTTTAAATAAATTCGTCAACTATTAAACAATATTACTCAAAACCCATTTATCAAAATCTTTTACCATATTTTGGAATTTATTCAATAAGTTTTCAAAAACAATACTTTTTCCATTTAAAATTTCTTCTTTTAAATTCACCCAATTCTTTTAAATGAATTTATTATAAATTTTCTACTTGAATTTCAAAATTTCAATTTTATTTATTTCTGGTATCCTACGATACCAAAAATATATTTGGCTAAATTATAGCCTTCAACGGTTTCAATCACAAACATAATCACACACAGATTATAGATAATCAACACAAAATTTTGAAACAAATTCAAATAATTAAGGAACCCAGTTGGATCCCTCCAACCTGTTTCTCTGCATCCATAGAGGTTAGCATAACAATTAAGTGCCAATTCCACTTCGAGGTGGAATATCACGGTATATGGGATTTTATATAATATCATCCACTATTATGCGGCGCGTAGGGTTTCATCTACTATATAATATGGGAAATCAATCACTCCAAATACATATATAATACAATTCCACTTCGAGGTGGAATATCGCAGTATATGGGTTTAATATAATATTATTCGCTATTATATGGCGCATACAGTCTAATTTAATACAATTGATAATAATAGTTTGTCATCTAAGCACACAATCAAAATTTTAAATTTGATTAATTTAAATCATAAAAAATCCGATTGAGTGAGAAGATCTCACCTTTGCCCTTTTATTTGCAATCCAATCCAATTCCGACTTGTTTCTTCACACTTTTAGACCTTGTATAAATAATTTATACAATTTATTAATATTCAAATAAATCAAAAAATTCAACTTGCCATTTTAAAATTCCAATTCAACTAATAATTTAGCTTAAATTATTGATTTTAATTTTAAACGAAAAATTAAATTTTAAACAAATTTTCTCTTACCAATTCATTTAAGTAAATTGATTTCCCTTTTTAGAATCTTTTAGTGACTACAATAAATTCAATAAGTTAATTGATCATTTTAAATCACCAAATTCATAAATTTAAAATAAATGGGTAAATTTAAATGTATGTGTATATATAATGGTCTATATAGAATTTAAAAATCAAATTTTTAATTATACTTTCAGCACTTCAAAAATTCTAATTTTCCAAACTTTATCTACATGTATAATAGTTCTGTAAATGATGAAATAACAATTTTCTTTATTGCAAAAAAAATTATATTTTCTGCATGCATAATATAAATAAATTCAAAACTGCATATATATATATATATATATATATATATATATATATATATATATATATCCCTACTGTATATAGATTAATGACCGAATATTAGAAATTAAATTAAGACATCTTTACAGTTATACCTTACTGCCCATCTGCCCACACGCGACCTTAATATCGACGGCAAGGATGACGATTTCGCCACCTCAATGCGTGAATGCCACGACCAGCCTCCCCTCTGAATTTGGGACTACCCGCATCATGAAAACCCTAGGTCATCCATTGAACTCTCGCGAGTATCAACTGTCGAGCATCGCCATTGCGCGCGAGCTGCCTTCGACTCGCAGATGCTCCTCCCTAATGCACGATCGAACTCCACGACCACTGCCTGAATGCTGCGCCGCCTCCATGCCTTTACCCTCAACGCGTGATACCAGATGTCGCGAGACTCCATTAACGATGCCGAGATGATTTTGGTTGACAAGCTTGAACTCGATTTGAATTCGGTCCGCCCTTTTTTTATTGAATTGCATTTGATTGAATTAACTTCGGCCATTAATTTTTTTGATGAACTAGATTATTTTTTTATTGAACGAAGTGATTTCGTTTCGCTTTTTCTTTTATTTTAAACGAGAATAAAAAAAATCAACGTGTGTATACCTAACGAACACGTGGTTGAATTTTCCTTCAATGTGTCTAATGCTACAGTAATGAAATTATGTTATTTTTATTTTGAATTCAAATTCAAATTTAAATCGTGCCCAATTACGCAATTTAAAATCTCGACCTGCAATCACGGCGTGCCGCCAAGCGTTCATAATGTTATACGCCTATTTCGAATGCAAGGGAAAGGGTTCCGAGTCCTAATTTGATCGTACGAAGAAGATAGCTTTTCGAACCAATTAAAATATCAAATTTTCGATTTAAATTTTAGCGTGTTTATTGACCGTACAACCAAAAAATCACTCCAAACAATACGAAAATTAAAATCTGATAATAATACCATATTCCGAGTCTAATGGAACTAGTCTCGTCGAATTCCGAGACTGTGACTCAGAATGCTACTTTTAAATATTGGTTTAAACGATATAATTTCAAAACTGAGTAAAACATTCCCAAATCAAATTCTGAAGCTTCCTTTATCTTCAGTATTATCAATATAGATTTTTTAAGCCTTTAAAATATTTTTAATCAGCTTAAAATTGAAGATACAAATTTTTACCCAACTTCACATTATTAAATTCAATAATTTAATTGCCAAATTCATAACAATATTTGAAATTCAAGTTTAAATTAACTCCCAAACATTCAAAATTAATTAAATATTTCCAATTTCAAATGTTGAAAATCCTGGTTCGTCACATTCTTCCCCCCTTAAAAGAATTTCGTCTCGAAATTTCTAGTTAAGAAGAATGATCCTTAACCCATTTACTATTTTCGCAAAACCAAAATATTTTCTACCAACTTGCCAAAACAAATCTTTTATTAAAGACTTATTCACTTTAGATAATTTTCCAAAGTCTTCAATAGTTTCCAAACAACTTTATTTTCCCAACAATTCAAATTAAATTTAAATTCAAATTTTAAATTATCCGAATTTCTTAAAAATATTCGAACTCCCTAAAATTTCGAAAAAATTCGCTAGCGTCTTCTTTGCGCGACCAGCTCGGTACGACTACAAAATAGCACCATGGGACCCCAGGTTTCAAAAGAAAAAAAATGCCAAGCGGCTAGACAAGAAAGTCATCAAATTTCATACTAAAATTCAATTAAATACCTTTTTTTCGAGCAGTTAAATTATCTTCCAAATCAAATCCCAAATTATCTTTTTCCTGTAACATACTTGTATGTCCTACTAGCCATAATATCCAATTACAACCTTCAAATATCATTTTGAACATTTCATTACGAAAGTTTGAATATTATTTCATTTAAATCCGTACAATGTACATTATCATTCGTATGCAATAATCAAATTCGATCGCTCACTCGATCACACAATTTCACTTCCGAACTAGTATCG
Organism: Allium cepa; assembly: GCA_030765085.1. NCBI lineage: Eukaryota > Viridiplantae > Streptophyta > Magnoliopsida > Asparagales > Amaryllidaceae > Allium > Allium cepa. The sequence goes on from CM060934.1 coordinate 781,262,511, forward strand.
TCCGTCCAACTTCCTAGTGCGGGCTCGGATCTGGTTTCTCGATCAAAAACCGTCATTCTCCTTGCATAGTTCTAAACTATGATAGAGAATTTTCAGAATCAACCAAAAATCCATATCCAGGTTTGCTGTCGTAAATCGAGTGAAAAATTCCAACTCGGATCGGGATAATTATCTTGAAATTCTTTGCTCGAATACTAGATCAAATCATCATGCGAATAAAATAATATACGTACATCTTACGTATTAATTCCAATTGATTATTAGCTTTATCAATTACTTTTCTTTTATTCACATATGATTTTCATTTTCATTCACTTGTTCACAATCTTCATTTCCCAAATTTTCTAGTTTAATCTTCATTTCCCAATTTTTTCTAGTTTAATCTTCATTTGATTAACTTATTAAACTCCATATTTTCTTCTATACACTTCTTATATTTATTTTCAATTCACCATTTCGGTTTATCTATACTTCTATTTAAACTAGATTTCCAATTCATTTCAAACGACATTTAATTTGTCACTTCTTTAATTAGTTTCACTTACTAATTTAATTTTAATATTTCGCTTTGTTTATCACAAATCACATTCAATTCCAATTTTAGTTCTATTCAATTAAAAATTCGAAATGAATTTCAACATTCATTTTTAATTCCATTTACTGGCAATTGTAAATTTATTTATTCATTCACAATTTTATTTTCCACCTTAATTAATTTTATTCCATAACTATTTTTATCAGACTCCATTATCTCTCTAATATTTCAAAAATCATTTTTGAAATCAATTCAAATTACCCTTTGAATTTCCAAAACCGAACTCAGTTTGCAAACAACTTCCATTTAAAACAATTTGGCAGCAATTCCCCTCCTGGAAACCTGAAAATGAATATCGATGATGCTGCAGTCATCACCGAAGTTATTTTCCAGTGACCGAAAAAAGTTTAGAGCTTTTATCCCTTCAAAACTAATTTCCCAAAAGCTTTGAAAATTGTTTTCAAACTAAAAAGGATTTAATTTCCAAACCTTCCAAATTTCTAATCCTTTCCAAAACATTTACAAATACTTCTCTGGAATTCTATTTCAAATTATAAATTACACTTACAATTCGTATTTACAAATCCCATTTGTATATGGATTTTATTTCTCAGCTTTAAGTTATGATTTCAACTTCTTATTCAATAATCAATGATAATAATTTAAGATTATCACTTCCTAACGACCAAGCAACCATATATATACTATAATAATTTATGGAAATCATTTCCTTTTATATATGAAAATAATTTGGGTAAAATTATTTCATTTATCTGATTTTAAAACAATATCGTGTCGCATTGTTCTGTACAAGTGTTTAGAGATCCCTATCGATAGAGTTGTACCGACTATACTGACCAGAATCCATATACCACTCAATAAACCAATCATCACAGTATAAAACAATTTTATATTCACTAACAAATACGCGCTCATATCTATTATTATACTCGACTGATTCTAGAATACTACCGACTCTATCTCCAATGAGTAATCCCCAATAGAGCCAAGGTTGTCGCTTAACCAATTTCTCTTATACCACATTTGTAATGACCCAATTTTTTCGAATTTCAAAAATCGACATCAATACGTCCACTGAATCAAATGCCCCACAATCGAATGCCAGAAAACTGAACCATTAGAGTTAAAGAAGAAGAAGATAGAAGAAGAAACAGAAAACAACAACAGAATCTCACATTTCGCAGCGGAACAACATATAATGGATAAATAAATATCTTTAAAAAAAAACCACTATATTAGTTTATACATACATCATCCGAGTTTTCAACAACTCAATTATAACTGACAGTCATTATAACTTGACTCACATGGAAAATTTGACTAGCACCAACCCATACGCAGCAGACACTATATAAATATAAGTGATATGCTTCACCATCCAGCTTGAACTCCAGATCTCCATAGCATACTTTCTAACTTCGCTCCAGAATAATGGTAACCTGACTCTAGGCTGCCTGTGTGGAAAATTATGGGCACCCAAGGTTTAGAAAGGGAACAATAAACTCCAGGTCCGTCATGGGACTGGTGTGAGATCTTAAAAATAGTTATTTCCACAAAGAAAAGTAAAAGAAATCCACAATGCTTTTGGAAAATGAAACTACCATAAGGCCTCCCAGCGCACACATAATGCAATCGCACACTTGGGGGAGATTTCTCCTTATGACAGTCAAACATGCTTGATACGCAAAATCCTTTTTGATAATATTATTATTAGTGCATAGTGTAGAAAACCTTTCGAAAGTATAATATTAATCTTAGCTAGCATAGGTACCATTATATTATGCCTGCTACAACTACCTCCTAAGGAGGCAGGTTATACAATTGCAATCATAAAGGGCTCGTATTGTTTCATTGGATTTCCAACAAACAGTCAGGCTAAGGAACTTCCTGCTGCCACATGGGTATGCCCCAGAACTTAACCAGCTCTCCACCAACATATGGCCGGCTACCTCTCAAACTAGGTAACAACTATAACGAATATGCCATCCCCAGTCATTTGCAACCTTTATCCGAGGATCCTCAACCACAAAGCAACAACTACAAAGTATAATAAATTTGCAGTAACCACACAGGTTAAATTTCTGGGCTCCATACCATGATACAACCCTTTTCCTGAAGGAAATGGCATACCCACAGGGGGCGCTACTCCCAAATAACCTTGCCGCATCCTTCCAGTTTCAACCATTTCTGGGGTGTGAGGTCCAACGAAGTCTCTCCCACAAAGCTACACTTTTTCACAAATTCATGCTTCCATCAACAAATGATCAGCAGCACTTCGTATAACACATTACCAGTTTAGGAATATATCATTAGTAACCACAACTACATAACCTCTGAGGTCGTACGTCTCAGAGAAGAGTGTTAAGCTAAGAGAATAAATTCTCCGCCACCAACAGAAATGTATTTGATAGAAATAAGCATTATATCTCAAAGTGTAATGTTAGACACATATCCTTACAAGTCCGTTCCGGGATCGATCGAAACCGAAGGCACTTCCAAAGAAGCCCTTGCAAATCCGGATATTCACTAATCACATCCGGAATCCCCATCACAAAGGGTGATAAAATCTATATACCGGAGCAACCCGGTGCAGAGAAAATTGACAGGAAATCCTTTCGCTTTCGAAAATAGCCATTCTTCAACACCGTCTTCAAATGCAATCCTATTTCATCGTGTCATTATTCGGAATGGGTTTTATGACACAAAGTCCTCTCCCGGCTAATCCGAATAATGAGTGCTTATTTTTAAAAATAAGTATTACATTCAGATTTCAAACAAATCACAACCAATTTCCACTTTGATCTTTCAAATAAAAGATCCATCACAATCACAAAGGTTCGATGTGGTTTTCGAATATCCATTTGGAATCCGACCCCCGGTCACATCGAAGTTCAAATGCCATTAAAAGGATAATTTTTATAGTCAGTTATTTAACTATCAATCAACATTCATAGCAATCACCAAGATTTAAATAATTTTCCCCAATTATTTATTTTCAAAATATCTTTGCAAGCTAAAATTTTAACACTTCAATCATTTGAAAACAAATTCCAAATCACTTTTCACCTTTCAATCTTTTGAAAACAAATTTCAAATCGCTTTTCACACTTCAATCCTTTTGAAACAAATTTCAAATCACCTTCCTCACATGGAATAAATTTTTAAATATTTATTTAATACCATTGAAAATTTGCCGAGTTCAAATATTTTAAAATCATTTGAATTACTTATCCAAACATATATACTTGAAAATATTTAAGATAAAACTATTCTTAAACACTTACTTCAAAATTAATTATGAAAGTATTATACTGATACCTCATATAATACTTCATGTCCAAATAATTTTATATTAAAATAGTTAGATAGAGTATAAAAATCACATAACTATTTTCTAAATCAAATATCAATTTAATCTTTAAAATAACCCCTTCTATAATTAATTAAATAAATCTTTACTTTAAAGATTTAAAAAAATCTTCAAAACTAATTTCTCCAACAATATTCTTTCAAATCAATTTCTAGAAACTTTTAATTTACACTTCAAAAGCTACTTTAAAAAAAATATACTCGGTTTCCAGGGAAGAATTCTCTTTCCATTACAAAATGGTGCATTTACGTCAATTAATAAACCTTTCTCGATTTATTTTAAATTTACATTCCAATTCCGTAGATTTCTTTCCACACTCAAAAATAAACCGATATTTATTTTTAAAACAAATTCCCCTTTCCTTTATAAATTTTTGCTGTGAATTTAAATTTTCAAATATTCACTGATACACGATTTTCAAATCGTTTTCCCAATTTATTTCCAAAACACCAAATCAAATTTCCAAATCAATTTCTAAAATTTATTTTAACCCCAAATTAAATCCCAAATCGATTTCTAAAATTTATTTTAACTCGAAATTAAATCCCAAATCGATTTCTAAAATTTTTTCCTTTTAATATAAACTTCTTTATCTCTTCCAGGCTATTTGAAATTCGAATTTTAAATAAATTCTTCAACTACAAATAATATTACTCCAAACCCATTTATTAAAATCTTTTCCCATATTTTGGAATTTATTCAATGCGTTTTCAAAAATAAAAATTTATCTATTTAAAATTTCTTCTTTTATATTCACTTAATTCTTTTAAAGGAATTTATTATAAATTTTCTAATTGAATTTCAAAAATCTAATTTTATTTATTTCTAGTATCCTCCGATACCAAATATATACTCGGCTAAATTATGGCCTTCAACGGTTTCAATCACAAATATAATCACACACAGATTATAGATAATCAACACATAATTTTGAAATAAATTCAAATATTTGAGGAATCTAGTTGGATCCCTTCGACCTGCATCCACAGACGTTAGCATAACAATTAAATACCAATTCCACTTCGAGGTGGAATATCGCGGTATATGGGATTTTATATAATATTACCCGCTATTATGCGACGCATAGGGTCTCATCCGCTATATAATGCAGGAAATCAATCACTTCAAATACATATATAATACAATTCCACTTCAAGGTGGAACATCACGGTATATGGGTTTAATATAATATCATCCTCTATTATGCGGCGCAAAGGGTCTAATTCAATACAACTGATAATAATAATTTATCATCTAAGCACACAATCAACAATTTTAAATTTAACTATTTAAAAATTAAATCAGAAAAAATCTGATTGAGTGAGAAGATCACACCTATGCCCTTTTATTTGCAATCCAATCCAATTCCGACTTGTTTCTTCACAGTTTTAGACCTTGTATAAATAATTTATACAATTTATTAGTATTTGAATAAATCAAAATTTTCAATTTTCCATTTTAAAATTCTAATTCAACTAATAATTTTGTTTAAATAATGATTTTAATTTTAAATGAAAAATTAAATTTTAAACAAATTTTCTCTTGACAACTCATTCAATTAAATCAATTTCCCTTTTTAGAATCTTTTAGTGACTACAATAAATTCAATATGTTAATTCAACATTTTAAATCGCCAAATTCATAAATTTAAAATAAACGGGTAAATTTAAATGTGTGTATATATAATAGTATATATAGAATTTAAAAATCAAATTTTTAATTATACGTTCAACACTTCAAAATTTCTAATTTTCCAAACTTTATCTATATGTATAATAGTTCTATAAATGATGAAATAACAATTTCCTTTATTGCAAAATAAATTATATTTTCTACATGCATAATATAAATAAATTCAAAACTGTATATATATATATATATATATATATATATATATATATATATCCGTACTATATATAGATTAATAACTGAATATTAGAAATTAAATTAAGACATCTTTACAGTTATACCTTACTGCCCATCAGCCCGCACGCAACCTTAGTATCTACGCCGACGATGACGATTTCGCCACCTCAATGCGTGAATGCCACGACCAGCCTCCCCCCTCGAATTCGTAACCACCCGCATCATGAAAACCCAAGGTCATCCATTGAATTCTCGCGAGTATTAATCGCAGAGCATCGCCATTGCACGCAAGCTGCCTTCGACTCGCAAACGCTCCTTCTTCCCAATGCACGATAGAACTCCACGTCACTGCCTGAATGTTGCGCCCCTTCCACGCCTTTACCCTCAATGCACGATACCAGATGTCGCGAGACTCCATTGACGATGGCGAGATGATTTTGATTGAAAAGCTTGAACTAGATTTGAATTCGGCCCGCCCATTTTTTTTATTGAATTGCTTTTGATTGAATTAACTTCGACCATTAATTTTTTTGATGAATGAGATTATTTTTTATTGAACGAAGTGATTATGTTTCGTTTTTTTCCTTTTATTTTGAACGAGAATAAAAAATTTCAACGTGTGTATACCCAATGAACACGTGGTTGAATTTTCCTTCAACGTGTCTAATGCTACAGTAATGAAATTATGTTATTTTTATTTTGAATTCAAATTCAAATTTAAATCGTATCCAATTACGCAACTTAAAATCTCGACCTCCAATCGCGGCGTATCGCCAGGCGTTCGTAATGTTATACGCCTATTTTGAACGCAATGGTAAGAATTCCGAGTCCTAATTTGATCGTACAGAGAAGATAGCTTTTCGAACCAGTTAAAATATCGAATTTTCAATTTAAATTTCAACGCATTTATTGACTGTACAGCCAAACGATCCCTCCAAACGCTACGAAAATTGAAATCCGGTAATAATACAATATTTCGGATCCAATGGAACTAGTTTCGTCGAATTTCGAGACTGTGACTCGGAAAGCTATTTTAAATATTGATTTAAACAATATAATTTCAAAACTGAATAAAACATCCCTAAATCAAATTTTGAAGCTCCCTTTATCTTCAGTATTATCAATATAGATTTTTCAAGCCTTTAAAATATTTTTAATCGGCTTAAAATTGAAGATACAAATTTTTACCCAACTTTACATTATTAAATTCAATAATTTAATTGCCAAATTCATAACAATATTTGGAATTCATGTTTAAATTAACTCCCAAACATTCAAAATTAATTAAATATTTCCAATTTCAAATGTTCAAAATCCCGGGTTGTCACAATTAGTTCAAAAATATACTTATTTCTTATGGTTTGAGATTCATAGTAATTCAGACGGCTGATACCAATCATTCAACCGGCTGAATTTCCTCTGAGACATTTTTTTAACTTGGTCCAACAAATTTTCTTCTAATCTTAAGCTTACTTTTTATCTACTACATGTTCATCTTTTCACCATTTACCCATTCACTTCAGAACCCTAGCTCATCTTTCTCCTTTTTTTTCAACTTTTACTCCTCGTTTTCACTCTCTAATGGCTCCTAGATCCAAACGCTCAAGGGAATCCACCTCCGGTCCTTCCGAAGATTAGATTCGTCAATGGCTTTGGAATGATATTACGGTCTCCTGGTTTAATTCTATGAAAAATTCAAAAATCTTTGAAGGGGCTTTCATGAAATTTTCGGATTTTGCAGCTTATAGAATTAGAGAATTGGCAGAGACAGCCTAATAGGGTATGCTCCAAATAATGTCAAAATTAAATATTTTTTCATCGAACTCTTTCTTGCTAATCTAAATTCAGACCACCTTAATCATCAAAATCGATAAGATTGTGTTTGGTCAATAGTTTGTGGCATTCAAATTTTCTTCCCTCTACAAAGATTAGGGTATATTTTAAATTGTCCTTATCAAGGTGTTGATATTGCTGATATTGAAATTAATATGGATCATAGAGATGAGGTTTCTCATCGTTTCTTGTCCGATCACCTTACAAACTTAAGTGGATTAAATCTAGCACCTTAAGGCCACAATCCTTCTTCACCGTGCTTTCATTTGCTCTCTACAACCTCAAACGGGAAGTTATGAAAAAGTCTATAAAAGAGATTTTCAAGCCCTCTATTCCATCTACTCCAACCGACAAGTAAATTAGGGTAAAATCATTTTAGATGAATTTCAAGACATCGCAATCCGAAGAAAATATAAGACCATTCATTGCGATGCTTATATTATGCATATCCTTCTTAGTTGTGGCATTCTAATGCCCGACTTCGAGTTTTTAAGAATTAGTGAGTTAGGCGCAAAGACATTAGGGGATCTTCCTCACCGACCTCCTCCACAACAAGTCACCACTTTTCGACAATGGTCTCGCAATATTCAACACGGTGTTCCACAACCTCGTGACACTAATGTTGCCTCCTCTACACATATCCAACATGAAGAAGAAGAAGAGGACGATAGTTCCATTCATGTTGTTGGCCCGAAAACCTCTTTCGGATTAGCTATCATCTCTCTCTTCTGAAATCAATCCAAACTTCATCGGGATGTTAAGGCTCTTGAAAAGAAACAAAAAAGAAATTCAACTCCATAAGAGGTTTTCTTAATAAAATATGGGATAAAATTTCTTCCTCCAGATCCACATCCATCGAAGTTCACAACCCATCTCCATTTCAATGGCCATCTTCGAGTTCGGATTCCAATAATGATGAGCCTTCTCTCTCTACCCAGTTTTAATCATCTTTGTTTTAATTCAGTTTATGTTGTCTTCTTTTGTTTCAAACTTCTTTTTCTATCTAATTTTTAATGTAATGTTGTACGAATATTTCTATTCTTCCTTTTTAATGACACCTTGAGTAAAGAGCTATATTTTGCTTAATAATGTTTCTCTGCATGCATTCTTATCCTTCTTTTTGTCGAAGACAAAGGGGAAGAATGGTATCTAAGGTAATTAAATATTTGCGCATATTGACAGGGGGAGTAATAATATTATTGTAAGTATTTATTTTATTACTTATATAGTTGTCATCGTCAAAAAGGGGAAGAATGTTGGAATCTCAATTTAACATTGTTTTGATTAATGACAAGCTACAATATTGTGTGTATAAATCGTTTATGCAGGAGTTTTAGTGCAAACTCATATTTAGAGGGTTTTTAAAGCTGTTAGGTTCCTTGTCTAGAATCCTTATATCATTTAGTATTATTTTAAAATCTCTCCTGGATTGATATATATAAAATCATATACACACATACTCTACCATGCATACTAGCTGAAAATAGACGGCTGAATGCATTAATTCAACCGACTGAATGCTGAAGCAAATTTATTGTTTAACAATATTCAGTCGGCTGAATAAGTTTATTCAGACAGCTGAATTAGGCCAAAAATAGTCTATTTCCTTATTGTTTACAATTTTGTTTAATTCAGACGGTTGAATTAATAAATTCAACCGATTGAATATTTTTCAACGGCTATTTTCTCAAAAGACACTTCTCTTCATCGAAGAGAAAAAGCTTCAAATAAACAGTTGCACCTTTTCTTTTCATCGTTGCCTTTCGATAATGGTTGCAACTTTTTTAACTCTATAAATAGATTTCAGAGTTCAACAAACAATTCACTGAAATTGATTTTAATATTCTTCAATTCTTATCCATTCTCTATTTTCATACTATACTCAAACTGCTTACATTCTTTGATCGTTGATCACTTTATCTTCCACAATTCTCAAGCACATTACACTATATATCGTAAAGGAGAAGATTATAGGAAGATTGTACTTAATTGACTTATCAATGCTATTTAAAGAGCATATTACAGTCAGATACTTTTGTTATTTGTAAAGAAGTCATGTCGGTTGCTCAGGCAGTAGAAGTCCTATTCGGTTGCTCAGATGGTAGAAGTCCTGTTTGGTTGCTCAGGCGAGGTAAACCTATTCCTCTAGGTTAAGTGAGGGTTGCTAATTTAATTCCAGAAGGAGTCTGGGACTGGACGTAGAATGGGAGTTCGAACCAGTATAAAAATCTCTAGTGTCACTTACTTTACTGTTTTACTATATACTTACTTATTTAGCACAAGTAGTTTGTCATATCACACGATCCTATAGCACCGTCTCTTAAAATCTCGACTTGATAACTTCCAGAATGAATATAAACATCAAGTTGGGAAAACAAGGAAATTTTGAGGTCATTTGTGGGAAATAAATTAGATTAGATCGGCACCGATCCAATTGGATTGGATAGGCACCGATCGAAGTAGTTAGCGAAATTTCCTGCTTCCCTCTCCTTTTCTTATAAGAGGGATCGAATCTTCATTTTTTCATTTTATGCTTTCGAGCCTAACCGATCCAAAGGAAATTGAACTCCACCAATCCATCTTCTTCCATCACCGAAGTGCCACCGCTGCCTATTCTCACACCTAGCGCCACCCGCTGCCTTGATTTTTTCTTGCTTTGACTGCCAATCCAAGCACTCTAGTACGAGCTATCTTGAACTGAAGAACTTATTACTTTTCTCAATTTTGAAGGTCGATGAAGTGGATTTTCATGTGTTATTACACCATTGATTGATGATGAGGTTATGTTGCTGACGGATGCAGTGGAAGATTCGAGCTAATTGTGATTTTATGGTAGAAAATGGTAATTCAAGTTTGAGGTTCTTCAAGGAACGAAGCTAGGGTTTTGCTCCGAGCTCGACATGTTTTGCAATTGTGATATTCCAGAATTCTAGACTTATGTAATTGATAAATAATTGAGTTAATTAATAGGATATTGATTTAACAAATGGTTTAATATGTTTAAGATCTGCTGCATGCAATAAATATCTGAAGAAATGTATGATAAATTGGTTGCATGATTGTTTTAATGTTATAATTTGATATTGTTTTGAAATTTAATTTATATATGAATGAATTTAATTTAAAAGCTTTGTTTAAAAAATTAATTTATATTCTTCAAAAGCTAATTTAAAGATTAGTTCATTTATTTTCAAAATATAAGATAATTGTTTGTTTTTTTTTCAAAATATGATAGTTTAAAAAGAATTTAAACAAGCTTTGTTTTGTTTTCTTTTTAATTTGTTCAAATATAAATATAGTTATAAATGTATATATGAATGTTTTAGATTTTAAATAACATGTATAAGAAAGTGTATTTGCATTATAATTAATTTTAGAATATTTCTTTTAAACAAATAAATTTACTTATACATATGTAAAATTTATTTTGTTAAGATAATTAAATTAAGTAAGTTATTTACATTTAAATTAAGTAAAAATTTAATTAAAAACACTTAAAACATGTGTAAACATGTTAGTCCTCTCATAAACACTTGTAAAGCAATTAAACAATTAAGATGACAAATGTAAGTTTAATAACATATGGCAACCATTTCATTTTAATTTTTAATAAATTATTTTAAGAAGAAAACTTGTTTTCCTCTTCTATTCCAACTTTCTTTCTTCATCTCAAATTTCTTTATTCTCATTTCTTAACTCAAATTGAAATTTTCTCTAAAATCTGGGAAGTAAAAATCTGAATTTAATCAAAAGCAAAATTTAAAGCTGCTCACTTTAAATTTACAAACCTGCAACATCAATGAAATCTGCAACTTCAAATAAATAGCAAATTCAATTGGAATGAAATTCAATTGCAATCAACATTTGTTTCAACCTGCATTTCAAAAGAAGATCAGCAGTTTCAACATCAGTTCAATCTTTTAAATCAACAAATTGATGCATGCAAATGGATTTTCAATCAAAAAGCAAATCAAGCATATCAAAGCTTTTTCAAATTTAAAGATTAAAGGCTGGAAAGTTTAAATCTGTTGTGCTCTGCAATATTTGAGGTGAGTAACTTTCTAAGTTTAAAAGCTTAAGTATTTTAAACCTGAAGCACGTTCATATTTTTTTGAATTTTAAATAATTTTTTTGTCAATTGCAGTGCATTTCTGTGGACTAATATGTGATGTGAATGAATGTAATATGCTGTGACAGTGCTTGGTTTTTTTTTGTAGTATGAATTCATGTTATAAAAAAATCCATTCCCTCTTATAACAATCTCTAATAATGTTTATACTTTAAACAAACCAGATTATTAGACATAAAGTAAGGTTTTAAGAATTTTTATATAAGTTAAAATAAATCTTATATTACTTGGAAGTAAGTTTAACAGAGCAATAAGTGTATAAGGTGAAAATTCAACCCTTATAAAACAATGTTTCAGAATTATAAAACAAAACATCATACAAAATCGTGAATTCTAAACCTAGAATTATAATTTTTAATACAACATTCAGAGAACAGTTCTTTTAGACTGTGGTATGAGTTTTGGGAAAACTCTGTTGCCACCAGAAGTTTGAGGTGCTGAGATTTTTTCCTGGGGAAGGAGGAGTTATTGTTGATGATGGAAAAAAATTCTTTTGGTTGCTCTGCAATTTGGTGATGATGGATTTGGGGTTTGAATTATAGAACCCTAGCTTTTACTAGGATTTAGAAATTTGAACATTTCGGCTTTGACAATGGATCGATTTGCTTGGGGTCTTGAGCATTGGAAGATGATGAGTTGCCGAAGGGTTCGTCGGAGTTTTAGTGGAGATGGTGGTCAGAGTTTAAGGGGGTGAACATGTTGACAGGTTTGGTTTTGAGTTCTGTGCCTGTTCCAGTTTGTTTTCAGGTTGGATTTTGAACTCGTTTTTAAATTCAGAGGTGAAGCTGGGTAATGGCGATGTATATGGGATGCCTGGTTGATCGATGACTTGTTTTAGTCATCGGAGTTGACCGGAGGAGGCCGGCGTTGTTGTACATGTGCACAGAGGAAGTGGGATGCTGGTGATATTTGTTGGGTCACGGTTTTGGTTGCCATGTGTTGGACTCGGGAATTTCGAGTTTTAACTCGAAGTAGATGGGTGTATGACTCGAAGTAAAGTATAGGGAGACTCGAGTGAAGTTGTGTTGCAGGTTTTAAACAAAACCGAAAAACCTGTTGTAGTTTTTTTTTAAAAAGAGAAATAGAAGTAGAGTTTAAAATGTAATCTAAATCTAAACTGAGTTTAAAACCTAAATTTAAATATGAATTTAATTAGTTTAAATTTTGTTTTTTTGAATAATTTGAATTTTTAAATTCTGGTTTGAATTTGAAGTGGAAGTTTAAATTTTAAATTAGAAATTTAAGATAAATTTAAATCTGGTTTTTAAATCTGGATTTAAATTTAAACTTAAGTATTTAAAATAAAATAAGTTTAAATATAAATTGATAATTACTTTGGAAAGGTTAAATGATTTGAAATCTTTAAAAAGGATGATGTAAAATGTAAACAAAGCTTTTAAGATTTAGGTTTAAATCTGGAATAAAAGTATTCAAATTGTATTTCAGTTTTGAAATTAAAAGGAAATTTTTAAATTGAATTTGTTTTGTTTTTAAGTTGTTTTGAATTTAAATTGAATTGGGATTTAAATTCTTTTAAACTTATTTATAAAGTAGATGTTTCTTTTAACATATGAGACAAAGGTTTTGAATTGTTTTTAAAATCTTGTTTAAGTTAAAATTTGTATTCATTTTAAAATCTCAAATTTTAAAATGAAGTTCAAATGGAATTTAAAGTTAATTTAAAAAAACAATTTGTGTTTAAATGCTTAACTAAGTAATAATGTTATCGTAAAAGATAAATAAAATTTAATGAATGGATTCATTAAATTATTAAGATAATTAAGATGGGTAATTAATTATTTAATTAATTAATGTGGGGTTAATTAAGTAATTAAGAATTTTTTTAAATGAATTAATTAAAGACTTAAGATTAATTAATTAGGGTTAATTAATCTATAATTAAGGATTGTTAATTAAATTTTAATTAATGATTAAGATTAATTAATCAAGTGATTAAGGATTAATTAAGATGGTAATTAACACTTAATAAATTAATAATTAGAGATTAATTAAATTGTAATTAAATATTAATTAATTTGTAATTAATAATGATTAATATAAGTTAATTTCTTAATAAAGTAATTAAGAAATGTTAATGAAGGTCATTAACTTAAGATTATTTAACAATTAATTAATGTGATTAATTATTATGTGAAATTTAAGACAAATATTTGTAAACTCTTTAATTATTATGTGAAATTTAAGAATAATTAACTAATGAAAGTAATTTGAGGATCATTAATTAATATAATTAATGAAGTGATCAAGCTTGCTTATTAATGACTGAATGATGATGAGTGCTTCGGACTAGTTGATATTCCTGATATGAATTGCTTTGTGATATGATATGTTGGACGAATGGTGATAATGTGATTATCTATCAATTATGAATTGATGTGTTAAAATGTTATCTGGTAATTGAAGTTGAATTGTATTTAATTGAATAATTTGGGTTAAGATGACATTGGATTCGAAGAGATCGGAGTCGGGTATGAGTAAATACCCGAACCCACTTCGATTTTTTATAAACTGATTTGTGAAATCAATAAACTGATATGGAATAATTTAAGTGATTTGGATCATAAGATCTAAGTTCTAACACTTAGAAATTGATGAGTATAATAAGTGTTGTCTATACCAAACCTGTGGATTTGTAAAATTGTTATGAGTTACCCCAGGTTAAAATTTGGTTATTGTTTTTATGAATTTCCTGTTAGATGAGTTTCCAGCCTGACCCAGGTGTTACTTTGATGTAATGCTCGGGTCATACCGAGTATTACAGATTTTCAAGTTGGGACGTTCTGGAGCTCAGGAGGCGAGCTGGATGGCTGGAACGTACGGAGTGTTTACCGCTGTGTTATATTATTGTATATATCTGAGGCATGTTAAATTGTATCTGTCCAATGTTATATAAAATCGTTGTAACTCTGATATATCAATGTAAATTGATAGATACAGTTTTCTTTGGTATAACTATTATTATTGATATTATATTTTATCCGCTGCGAATGTGAGATTGTGTGTTTCTTGTCTGTTCTTCTTCTATCTCTTTCTTCTTTTCTCCAACTATCTGGAATTTTCGGGATCGAAAATCCCGGGTCATTACATTTGGTATCAGAGCTGAAGGTTAAGCGAGAACCTTGGCTCTGTTGGGTTACTCATTAAGGAAAGGGTCAATGGTACCCTAGAATGAGTTGAGTGTATATGAGAGCGTACTTGTTATTTTCTTATATAAAGATTTTAAATGATTTTATATAAAAATATATTTTGATATATAAAGCAATATTTCTTTCTAACAAATAGTAAAGGAATTGGTTGTTAAATTATTGAATTAAATTAAGAAGTAATAGAAATACAACCAAACTGAAATCAAAATCTTGAATTAGAGAAGGAGTTTCAGAATAAGATAATTATGAATTGGTTTCCAGATATGATAAGCTTGGTTATTATCATAAATGGTTGTTGCATTTAATAATAAAGTGTGTATTAATGAGAAAGCAAAATGAAATGTTTTAAGGAAATAAAACATTTAGGTAAGTATGAATTATAAATTGGAATTGAAAATGATCTGAATTGTAAAGATTTAAATCTAGGTCTAGAATTTGAAAATTGTTTCAAAGTGATACGGAAATAATAAATAATATTATTGAATGAAGGGGTCCTATTTCAAACAAGAGTTGTTCGAAAATTTAAAAGACATTTGTTTTGAATTAAAAACCAAAGGTGGTTTAGAATTTTAAAGTATAACTTGGTATGTAAAACAAATTAATATGTATACATGTGGATATACATAATATCAAAGGTAGTTGGAAATAAACTCTAAATGGTGAGTTTTGAATTTGGAATAAGATGTGATACCCAAGGTGATAAGTTTTTGAATTTAATAAGTGGGAAGATTATTTATGAGAAGTTCAAAATTTGAAATGGAAGTTCAAAATTGGATAAGGTTGACTGGATTAAGTGAACTGAGTTTAACTTGGGGAAAAGTTAAATGGTTGATTTAAAATGAAAATTCTAGAAATTTGAGCTCAGAAATTAAATTGTTAAAAAACTTTAAAGGTAAATTGATTTAAAGGAATTAAATCAACATTTGAAGTATTAACTCGAATTTATATAATTCGAGATGGTTTAAATTTGAAATTTGAATTTGATTTGAATTAATTGAAATGGTGATTGAAGATGTATGAGTATAAGGTTCAAATGGAAAATTTGGATTGGATTGATTTGAATAATTTGGAATTGTAATTAAAGTTTAATAGTTTTAAATTCAAATGGAATTTGAATTGAATATGGGAGGATATCAAGAATAATTTAGCTTGATGTGGAAATGGAGTTTGAAATTGGGATTAATTCAAACTGGAGTTGAAATGAATTGAAAACTGGAACTAGTTCAACTGAAATTTATTTGGATTAGTAGAATTTGAGATCAAGGTTGAATAAAGTTAAATTTGGAAAGAAACTTTGATTAATTCAACTTGATTTGGGTTGAATCAATTTCAATAGAAATTGAAGTTATTTAAATTTGAGTTAAGTCAATTTAAATTGAAAGTGGAATTTAAATTGAATTGATTGGGAATAGAGATTGGAAATTGAATAGTTTTGACTCTGGACTATTTTTTTTAATGTAAACTGTTTTAATATAAACCTATTTTTCCAAGCTATTTATTATATATAAAACCTTTCTTTTAAAAGCCAAACTATCTTATACTTGTTTTACAATTATTATTGAACTGTTTAACAATTTTCCAACTGTTTTATAAACTAATTACTATCTTACTATTATTTTGCAATTATCTAAAATTTCTATAATTATTTTAACTATTTTCTAATTATTATACACCTATTTTAAAAACTAGTAATTATTTTCCAACTACTTATCTATTTTTAACATTTCAAGCTATTTCTAAATAAACAGGTCGGAGTTCAAACTGTTATTGGTTAAATACCCAATCGAGATAAGAATAGAGGTGATAATCCAAATGGACTAAAGCAATTGTGAGTAAGGGAATGGAAATCAAAGTGAATGTGAATAGAAATGGAATTGATCTAGCTAATAACCAATAAAGATAAATACGTAGGGTGTACGTATGTTATTCTACTTGCATAGTGATTTGATCCAGATTCAAGCACAGAATTTCGAGATAGATATATCGATCCGAGTTGGATTTTTCACTCGATTTTCGACGGCGAACCTGGATATGGATTGTTGATTGGTTCTGGATATTCTCTATCATAATTATGAATATGCAAGGAGAATGACGGTTTCTGATCAAGAAACCAGATCTGTGTCCGTACTAGGAAGTCGGGTGGACGATACTAGTTCGGAAATGAAATTGTGTGATCGAGTAAGCGATCAGATTGGTATAGCGTACGGATGATATATGTGCATCTTACGGATTTGAATGAAATTGATATTGAAAGGAGTAATCAAATTTGAATATCTGATTTTGAGTAAGCAAAGTAAATATCTTTGTTTTATAAAATGAAACTTCCCTTGTTGAATCTATTGCCAGAAGAAAAGGATTTTTGAAGGTGTTTTGAAGTATAAAAGGATTTTATACAAGTTTAAAATGATCCAAAGATTTTTATCAAGGATTATATATATATATATATATATATATATATATATATATATATATAAAGGATCATACGAGGATTTTGGAAAAAGGTTTTGGGAACCTTTGGATTTGGAAAGGCTTTTGATTTTTGGGTAAAATCAATATTGAATTTGGGAAGCCTAGTTTGAGAATTATCGATTTTTGGAATAATCAATTTTGTGTAAAGGAGCTTTGTATGAGATCATACTAGGTGTATTATTTGAAGATACTATATGTGTATAGTATAAAATGTTTTGATGATGGCTCTGGGGAAAAAGACGCTCCCTTGAAACGAATTTCTCAGGAGTACCACTGGGTGGTGCTGCCTTGAGCCCCAAGGGGGGTTCTAAAGTTGATCCTGTGAGGAGTGTGGACAAAACTAGTTCCTGGGGATTATGAATAGAGTATATCATAGCGAAAGTCATGTGTGTCGCTGAGAGCCAACAGTTTGCGTTTGATTATATATCGGTAGACTGCGACCTATGGTATAACATAGCGAAAGTCGTGTGTGCCGCTGAGAGCCAACAATCTGCGTTTGATTTTATATCGGCAGATTGCGACCTATGTAGGAGTGGAGAGATTTCATTTCGACAGTGAAAATCAGAGGCCGCTGAGAGCCTGCAGTTACATGGACTTTTGGTGTGACAGCAACGTAACCCTGGATGTAACTGTGATCCGTTGTGGGTTTCATGACGTAATCGAGAGGCCGCGGAGAGCCTGTAGTTACATGGACTTTTGCTGCGACGGCAACGTAACCCTGGAATGTAACCGTGACCATGGATGGGGGTGATGATTTCCAGAGCATTCTCACCAAAGATATATCCTCTATTTTCAAAAACTGTTTTCTATATTTTCAATAAAATTATTTTTCAAGTATTTTCACTCTGTGTTAAAAATGGGTCTGCTAAGTACTTATAGAATATCAGTCGTACGCCTGATCAACGTATGACCGAATTTCTGGGAGAACAAGGATGGACTGGTTGAAACATCGAGTTATAAAAAGTATTTTTATAAAACTATTTTAGCATTATTACAGATTTTAAAAGTGTTTTAAATTGATCAAAAAAATATTTTAATTGGTTTTAAAATATTTATAAATTTTGGCTTCGTTCCTTTTCGAGGACGAAAAGATTCAAAGGGGGAAGGAATGTAATATTTCAGAATTCTAGACTTATGTAATTGATAAATAATTGAGTTACTTAATAGGATATTCATTTAACAAATGGTTTAATTTGTTTAAGATCTACTGCATGCAATAAATATCTAAAGAAATGTATGATAAATTGGTTGCATGATTGTTTTAATGTTATAATTTGATATTGTTGTGAAATTTAATTTATATATGAATGAATTGTAATTTAAAAGCTCTATTTTAAAAAAAATTAATTTATATTCTTCAAAAGGTAATTTAAAGATTAATTCATTTGTTTTCAAAATATAAGATAATTGTTTGTTTTTTTTCAAAATATGATAATTTAAAAAGAATTTGAACAAGCTTTTTTTTTTCTTTTTAAAGTGTTTAAATTTAAATGTGGTTATAAATGTATATATGGATGTTTTAGATTTTAAATAACATGTATAAGAAAATTTATTTGCATTATAATTAATTTTAGAATATTTCTTTTAAAAAAATAAATTTATTTATATATATGTAAATTTTATTTTATTAAGAGAATTAAATTAAGTAAGTTAATATTTACATTTAAATTAAGTAAAATTTTAACTAAAAACACTTAAAACATGTGTAAACATGTTAGTCCTCTCATAAACACTTGTAAAGCAATTAAACAATTAAGATGACAAATATAAGTTTAACAACATGTGGCAACCATTTCATTTTAATTTTTAATAAATTATTTTAAGAAGAAAACTTGTTTTCCTCTTCTATTCCAACTTTCTTTCTTCATCTCAAATTTCTTTATTTTCATTTCTTAACTCAAACTGAAATTTTCTTCAAAATCTAAGAAGTAAAAAATCTAAATTTAATCAAAAGCAAAATTTAAAGCTGAAACTTCAAATTTACAAACCTGCAACATCAATGAAATTTGCAACTTCAAATGAATGGCAAATTCAATTGGAATGAAATTCAAATGCAATCAACATTTGTTTCAACCTGCATTTCAAAAGAAGATCAGCAGTTTCAACATCAGTTCAATCTTTAAATCAACAAATTGATGCATGCAAAAGGATTTTCAATCAAAAAGCAAATCAAGCATATCAAAGCTTTTTTAGATTTAAAGATTAAAGGCCTGGAAAGTTTAAATCTGCTATGCTCTGCAATATTTGAGGTGAGTAACTTTCTAAGTTTAAAAGCTTAAGTATTTTAAACTTGAAGCATGTTCAAATTTTTTGAATTTCAAATAATTTCTTTGTAAATTGCAGTGCATTTCTGTGGACTAATATGTGATGTGAATGAATGTAATACGCTGTGACAGTGCTTGGTTTTTTTGTTGTAGTATGAATTCATGTTAAAAAATATCCATTCCCTCTTATAACAATCTCTAATAATGTTTATACTTCAAACAAACCTGATTATTAGAAATAAAGCAAGGTTTTAAGAATTTTTATATAAGTTAAAATAAAATCTTATATTACCTGGAAGTAAGTTTAACAGAGCAATAAGTGTATAAGGTGAAAATTCAACCCTTACAAAACAATGTTTCAGAATTATAAAACAAAACATCATACAAAATCGTGAATTCTAAACCTAGAATTATAATTTTTAATACTATATTCAGAGAATAGTTCTTTTAGACTGTGGTATGAGTTTTGGGAAAACTCTGTTGCCACCAGAAGTTTGAGGTGCTGAGATTTTTTCCTAGGGAATGAGGAGTTATTGGTGATGATGGAAAAAATTTCTTTTGGTTGCTCCGCAATTTGGTGTTGATGGATTTGGGGTTTGAATTGTAGAACCCTAGTTTTTACTAGGATTGAGAAATTTAAACATTTCGGCTTTGAAAATGGATCGAGTTGCTTGGGGTCTTGAGCGTTGGAAGATGGTGAGTTGCCGAAGAGTTCGCCGGAGTTTTAGTGGAGATGTTGATTGGAGTTTAAGGGGGTGAACGTGTTGACAGGTTTTGTTTTGAGTTCTGTGCCTGTTCCAGTTTGTTTTCAGGTAGGATTTTGACATCGTTTTTAAATTCGGAGGTGAAGCTGGGTAATGGCAATTTATATGGGATGCCTGGGTGATCGATGACTTGTTCTAGTCATCGGAGTTGATCGGAGGAGGCCGGCATTGTTGTACATGTGCACAGAGGAAGTGGGATGCTGGTGATGTTTGTTGGGTTACAGTTTTGGTTTCCATGTGTTGGACTCGGTAATTTCGAGTTTTAACTCGAAGTAGAAGGGTGTATGACTCGAAGTAAAGTATAGGGAGACTCGAGTGAAGCTGTATTGTAGGTTTTAAACAAAACCAGAAAACCTGTTGCAGTTTTTTTTAAGAAGAGAAATAGAAGTAGAGTTTAAAATGTAATCTAAATCTGAACTGAGTTTAAAACCTAAATTTAAATATGAATTCGATTAGTTTAAATTTTGTTTTTTGAATAATTTGAATTTTTAAATTCTGGTTTGGATTTAAATATAAACAGGAAAACTGTTTCTGTTTTTAAAATCAAAAGAGAAGTATAAAATGCAAACTGAAAATTTAACTGAGTTTATAATTGAGTTTGAATATGAATGCTAGTAGTTTAAATCTCAGTTTTAAAATTAAATTTGGTAAAACTTATGAGTGTAAAAAAAAACTTATGCAGTTTTGAATTTGAAGTGGAAGTTTAAATTTTAAATTAGAAATTTAAGATGAATTTAAATCTGGGTTTTAAATCTGGATTTAAATTTAAACTTCAGTGTTTAAAATAAAATAAGTTTAAATTTAAATTGTTAATTACTTTGGAAAGGTTAAATGATTTGAATTCTTTAAAAAGGATGATGTAAAATGTAAACAAAGCTTTTAAGATTTAGGTTTAAATCTAGAATAAAAGGATTCAAACTGTATTTCAGTTTTGAAATTAAAAGGAAATTTTTAAATTGAATTTGTTTTGTTTTTAAGTTGTTTTGAATTTAAATTGAATTGGGATTTAAATTCTTTTAAACTTATTTATAAAGTAGATGTTTCTTTTAACATATAAGATAAAGGTTTTGAATTGTTTTTAAAATCTTGTTTAAGTTAAAATTTGTATTCATTTTAAAATCTCAAATTTTAAAATGAAGTTTAAATGGAATTTAAAGTAAATTTTAAAAAAACAATTTGTGTTTTAAATGCTTAAATAAGTATAATGCTATCGTAAAAGATAAATAAAATTTAATGATTGGATTCATTAAATTATTAAGATAATTAAGATGGGTAATTAATTATTTAATTAATTAATGCGAGGTTAATTAAGTAATTAAGAATTTTTTTTAAATGGATTAATTAAAGACTTAATATTAATTAATTAGGGTTAATTAATCTATAATTAAGGATTGTTAATTAAATTTTAATTAATGATTAAGATTGGTTAATCAAGTGATTAAGGATTAATTAAGATGGTAATTAACACTTAATTAATTAATAATTAGAGATTAATTAAATTGTAATTAAATATTAATTAATTGGTAATTAATAATGATTAATATAAGTTAATTTCTTAATAAAGTAATTAAGAAATGTTAATGAAGGTCATTAACTTAAGATTATTTAACAATTAATTAATGTGATTAATTATTATGTGAAATTTAAGACAAATATTTGAAAACTCTTTAATTATATGTGAAATTTAAGAATAATTAACTAATGAAAGTAATTTGAGGATCATTAATTAATATAATTAATGAAGTGATCAATCTTGCTTATTAATGATTGAATGATGTTG
The DNA here is from genome assembly GCA_030765085.1 of Allium cepa. Taxonomy (NCBI): domain Eukaryota; kingdom Viridiplantae; phylum Streptophyta; class Magnoliopsida; order Asparagales; family Amaryllidaceae; genus Allium; species Allium cepa. The sequence goes on from CM060934.1 coordinate 781,284,709, forward strand.
AGTGCTTGGAACTAGTTGATATTCCTGATATGAATTGCTTTGTGATAAGATATGCTGGACGAATGGTGATAATGTGATTATCTATCAATTATGAATTGATGTGTTAAAATGTTATCTGGTAATTGAAGTTGAATTGTATTTAATTGAATAATTTAGGTTAAGATGACATTGGATTCGAAGAGACTGGAGTCGGGTACGTGTAAATACCCGAACCCACTTCGATTCTTTATAAACTGATTTGAGAAATCAATAAACTGATATGGAATAATTTAAGTGATTTGGATCATAAGATCTAAGTTTTAACACTTAGAAATTGATGAGTATAACAAGTGTTGTCTATACCAAACCTGTGGATTTGTAAAATTGTTATGAGTTACCCCAGGTTAAAATTTGGTTATTGTTTTTGTGAATTTCATGTTAGATGAGTTTCCAGCCTGACCCGGGTGTTACTTTGATGTAATGCTCGGGTCATACCGAGTATTACAGATTTTCAGGTAGGGACGTTCTAGAGCTCAAGAGGCGAGCTGGATGGCTGGAACGTATGGAGTGTTTACCACTGTGTTATATTATTGTATATATCTGAGGCATGTTAAATTGTATCTGTCCAATGTTACATAAAATCGTTGTAACTCTGATATATCGATGTAAATTGATAGATACAGTTTTCTTTGGTATAACTATTATTATTGATATTATATTTTATCCGCTGCGAATGTGAGATTGTGTGTTTCTTGTCTGTTCTTCTTCTATCTCTTTCTTCTTTTCTCTAACTATCTGAAATTTTCAGGATCGAAAATCCCAGGTCGTTACAGCAATCTTTATCCACATAATCAGAATTTACTCGTACCAAGTTTCAAAGTCGATTCCGATATGACATCTTGCATATTGCTGATTGATTTTGGTGTTTTGGAAGGTGATAATAACTTAGGATAGCGTCTTGCATGCAGCTTAGGTTGTTATCACTTTCCAGGAAACTAAAATTGACTTATACTGGTAATTTTCTTCCTGATTCTGACCCATCGGTTTATAATTGCATGCATTAGTCTAGTCTTGTCATGGTATTGTCATTGTACCTGGAATAGGAAGAGCTTTTCATGTCGCTACGGACAATAGATTCGTTATTTATTGTTGATCGATAACGGGTAAGTGTGGAAGAAAAGACATTAATAACTGATACAGATCGCTTTTTCCGGTGAAGTGAGACATCTACATGGAATGGTTTGTTCACAGTGTTTAAGAAGCTGAGCTCATTCTAACATATATTTCACACCACACATGCTCGCGGTTAATATTTGGAATCCTATCGATCATTGGTACATGTCAATGACCTTTTGAATTCCACGTATCAGTCGGGTTAAGTGTTTATAGTTTAAGGATTTGGCACACCTAAAATTTTTAACGCAAGCTTTCAAATATAGAAAGACATGCAAATCCTCCTAGCGTAAGTCAGTTAAAGGAAGCTCACTTATTTCTAAAGCGGAGTCCTCATCGATCCTGGTTGGACTTGCTACTTCCATAGCTTCGGGGCAATATGGCCTTCTGATACGAGTTGGCCCCATCGTCTGCCACACTCCCGTCAACTTTAGGGTTTTTCTTGATCCTCAAGAGATAGCCTCCTGATCCTTACACTTAGAGCTTTGCAAAGCATTAGCTCGCACTAGACATCCCGAGGACGATGTGCTTCTATCGTCCAAAGTGGTATTCGCTCATAGACCACCTTTCAGATATGTGGCTTGCCATCGCCACAAGATTATGTGTGGTGTGGTACCCACATTTAATCACTTTCTTATGGTGACTCTTCCGAACATGGGGCTAGCACCATTCTAAATCGTCCCGAATGGTTGCGACATGCTAACTTGCTTGTTTATTCTGTTCATGCGAACACTTAACCACGCCCTAAGCTTTTTCGAGCTGCAGTATCTCCTATTATCTAAAAAGAGGGAGGCTAATCAGTCACTCATTTATATCGAGGTGCAACGTATCCAAGCGCTTATACTTGATCTTCCTAGCAAGATTCCCTCGTTCAAAAATCAGTTCTTTTTTGCCAAGTGTCCAAACGGATTCACCCATCTGTAGATCATGGGGGGTAAGTTTTTTCACCATGCCTGGAATTTCCTTTAGCCACTAAAAAGTCTTCAGAACAATCATCTATTATTTTGCAGTTCTCTCGAAGATAAACAAAGATCGAACACACGACCTTGTTCTCAGCGCCTTGAAAGCGGTCGATGCCCGAGAGCGCATGATTAGGTTTTCTGCTTACAGATGAAAATTTTCACCGGTGTGGGCTCTTACATCCGGGGAGGTCTGTTGGATTCACTAATGCCACTTCCCGCTTTAAAACCCAAATTCGCTCAGTTTTTTCTTCCCACGATTCTGATGTAGGTGACAGTGATGGTGATGATGAGGAGGAGGAAGAAAGTGACTCATCCTGTGGGTCAGAGAAAACTTCTGAAGTGGCTTGAGGGAAAGAAGGAAGGATATGATTTTGTTCATTGGACGGGCAAAGCTCCATTGATTCAGGGAAAGGAGGAAGGAGAGATCGATGAGAGGCTTCCTTTAATCGAATAAGAAATAAATTGGGATACAGATACCGATGAAGGCAATGCTGATTTATGTGACAAGGCCCCAAAGTTGATTCCCAAACATACTCCCTCACCTCTTTCAAAAGAATGTTTTAAAGAATCTCCTCCCAAGAACGACCCCTTTCCCAGCCCTTTGCCAAAGGGCGTCGATTTTGACTTAGGATACGCGAGCGACATTTTTAGATATAGGTACCATAATAGGTGACTTCACTTCAGAAGGTTTGCCTTCCTAGCCTACCTGAATCATTCCTATATAAATGGATGTCCTGATGTCGGTTGGCGATCGATCCAGTTTGCGTATTCTACTAGGGTCGTTAAACTATAGGACACACTTCACAAGGATAACACATTTCACTATTATTGTCTTAGGATACTTTAATCCGTTAAATGCCTTTTTCTGAAGTCATTTTGTTATTTGTTGCGGGGATCTTATCTCGTGGCTTCTACAATGACATTAACCGAGAACTTGAGTCTCGGCTTTGCAAAGGCACTCAACCAAATACCACGCATCCCACGAAACTGATGAAGAGCGAAGGAGGAGAAAAGATAAGGAGGCTGAAGAACGCCACCGAGTTGATAAGGATTAAGACCGTTATAGAGGAAGTGGCCACAAGAGAAGGAAAAGCCAGATTGAATGGAAGACCCATCAAAGAGGCTAAAGAAAGATCAAGGACATGTACTGGGATCGCCGTTCCCACATCTGGCATCTTTTCCTCCTGCATTCACGCATCAATGGTCGCTTCTCTGCAATTCAAGGCGAGCCCCTTACATTCTCCATGACGATCCACTGCTCCTACAGGCTACATATCCCAACTTGTTATTAAAGGGGGTTGTTTTTTATAAACCAAACATGAAATCATTTCACGCAGAACCTTATTCAACCTATCTCCATGCGATTCAAAGTGACATGGAGAACGTCAAAAGTTAGGAGAAATTATGCAAGTAGCTTTCTACCTTTAATCGAAAAAATTACTAGGAGAATCTCTCATTAGAGTCTGGAAAAGATGAAATGAGAGGTAGCATGCGGACCGTGACTCGGAGATTAAAAGATTGAAGAAGGGGAGGGATGACACCCTGAAGAGAGAAAATAGGAGTGCTTATTTATTCAAGGAGCTGAAGGAGTCTACCAACCAAACCACACTCATACTTAGGGATGAAATAGAGAAGATGCTACACTAATGAGGCGGCTCTAAAAGAAAAACTGAAGACAAGTGGGACAATGGTCAAGGCAGAGAAGAAAGCCGTCATCGAACAATCCTAGGATAGTGTCGCCCTACGTGTGTAAATTTTGGCATTGGCTACAAAGAAAAATTAAATGGCAGTAGAGAAGGCTAGCACAAAAGCCAGCCTTTTTGAATTCCAAGATATGTTCGCTAAGAGAATGGAAGGCTTGGATGCTACCATTTTAGGGTTCTATGTTAATTTCGTACTTCATCACGGTAGCCTCAAGTACTTGGATCCATCGTTCCCTCGAATGATCATTATAGTTTTGGAAGAAGTTTTGGCTTGATTTTGAGATATGGGTGGCAATTACACCAAAGAGGAGTTGGTTGCACTTGAAAGAAGAATTTCACCTAGCTCTAGTCGAAGGCCAGAAAATCTTAATGCTGGAGATGAGGCATGAAACCATCAATTTCACGGCCATCACCGAGGCTACTACTAAACATTTTTCTTTAGGTCCGGGCTAGCCATCTTCGCATCTCCATATTGGCAAGGGGATCGTTGCCACTTCTCTTGTAGTCGTGTAGCTGTCGAAGGTAGGCAACGATGATGGCATCGAAGTCATTGCACATGAACAAACCCCTATAGTAGTTAACTTTTTTATCTCTTCCATGTTTGAAGATTTTCAATTCACACCTGAAGAGATTGTCGAGATAACTGCCCTTTATTATGATATTGTAGATCAACCTTCTCATCTTGCTGAATTGACTTCTAATTATGATGCCAGGTCAACCGTTATTTTAACTGCGCAATCATCATGTCTGCTTCTGGCTCGCAGCCTGGCTCGCATTCTAAGCAAATTGCGACGCTATATGGTTTGGATGACCCCTTTATCTCTCAAGAGGAGAGCTTGGCAGCTGGTGATACACGAGACCAAGCAGACCAAGGAAGCCAACAAGAAAGAGTAGAGGTCGAGCAGCCGAAGACCAAGATCCATATGATCATGGTGAAAAAGGAAAAGGTTGAAGCACATAAGAGGTCATCGATGAGCTCTCACTGATCCCACAAGCATAAAGGGAAAGAAGGGTCTGTCTGCGGCCATGCCTCGAAGAATGGGATTTCTCCGAGAAAGGACAATCATGAGAAATTGCAAACTAGAGGTGGGAAAGGCGACTGGGGAAGCTGTGAGAAGACGCCTTGATTTACCTTTTCCTTCTTTCGTTGTTTTTTTGATCACCTTCTACAAAAGTGTAAAGTTTTCATTTAGCATTTTTCTTGTTGTTGTCATAGTGATATTTTGTATTTCCCTATTTGTTGGCCAATATTTTACGGGTACGGCCGTTGCTGTTTCTTGTTGTACATTGAAAACGTTATAAGCAATACAATATTGACATTTTAATTATAACTTTATTTTCCTACTTTTCTATGTTTCATGCACTTAAGCCAATATTATTTATCATCATTTTATCTAGTCCTATAATCACCATTAAAATTCTTTTTTGGGAGTAAATGAACTATGAAGTAATTGGATTTTTGGTTGAATATTGGTGTGCCCCCAGTTCCTGGGACTGTTTACATCAAACATTTGACATGAGACTAGGTGCTTTCTACGGCAGCTTGATGCCCCTGGTCAGATTTGTATTGCAACTCCTATCTTTAAGAATTTTTTATTTGAGCATCTCGACTCCAAAGATTTTGTAGGTCAACAATCGGAATTCTTTGACGATTTGTAATCGTGCGACATTACTGGATTCATGCCTATTACTTCTTATAGCGGGAGTGGACCGATTCTTGTTAGTCCTGCAATAGATGAGTTCCTCGGCATTGCCAAGACAATACTAGTACTTGAGAGAGTGCACGACTTATGAAATGCATGGCTTTTGAGAGTATGTGTGGCTTATAAGATACGCGACTTTTAGGATCGATACGACCCGTCGATCTGGAATGATTTGGAGTTCCTCAATGTTATCAATCTTCGAGCAACGCGAGGATTTCATGTTTCGAGAGCACGGTTCCATGAATCAAGAAGCAATGCATGGCTTATAGAGCTACTCGGCTTTGATTGGGGCCTTCCCTGTTTTTCCAGAGCAACACTGGTTCTTAGAAGGCAAGGATCGAGTTCCCTCGAACCAACGGTTTGATTCGATTTTATTCCGTCGACCCGGCGAGTAGATGGGGCTTACTTGAATGTGGTTCCAATATCTCAAGCAGCGATTGGATGGTTTTGAGTTGATTTGACAATGGAATCTGCCAGTGGTTACCCACTGATAACCTTTCGAGGATGGTATGTGATTTCGTACCGACTTAATTCGATGTTCTATTTGATAAGCCGTCCAGAGGTCTCGGGGCAGTATAACACTTGCTTCAAAGGTTGATATGTTGGCACTTTGATCAGGTGTGCTTGGAAGTACGGTCGTAGTTCTGGGTGCGATCAAAAGACAATATGCTAGTTTTTCCAATTTTGGATAGTTCTTTATGCTCTAGTGAACCATTTACTGATGTAATATACAGGTCGCTTGATCTTAGCTTCTTCTCGTATGAGCGTGGCACCCAATGTGTGGGGCGAGACTACTAAGTAGATGTACGAATCTACTCCGTCTACCGGCTTGGATAGAATGGGTAGGGTTTCCATATGTCGCAACGGCTCTTCAAACATAGTTTGACAAGCTTGATCCCATTCATAATTCTTCTTTCCCTTCTTTAGCGCGTCAAAGCATGATATGCATTTGTCGGTTGCTTTTGAGATGAACTAGCTCAGTGCTGCAGATTTTCCTTTCAAGATTTGTAACTCTTTCATGTTCCTCTAGGCCTCGACTTTCCATAAAGCGATAATTTTTTTAGGATTTCCTTTGATCCCTCAAGTGCTAACTATGAATCCCAAGAACTTTCCGAAGGCTACCTCGAAGTGGCATGTAAGTGGATTGAGATTCGTTCCATATTTGTGGAGTATTTCAAACATTTCGGCAAGGTTGTCCAAGTGATTTGCAGCTTTGTGCGATTTGACCAACATATCATCTACATAAACTTCCATAGTCTTCTTGATCTAATGTTTAAACATGGTGTTCACTAGACCTTGGTATGTTGCCCCAACATTCTTTAAGCCAAATGGCATCAATTTTTAGCAGTATAGTCCTTGATCAGTAATGAAGCTGGTATTTTTTATGGTTGTATTCATGCACTATGATCTGGTTGTACCTCGAAAAAGCATCAATAAATGATAGTAGTTCATGTCCAGCTGTCATGTCCACAAGTTGGTTGATTCTAGACAGAGGAAATCCGTTGGGAAAGCTTTGCTTAGGTCTAAGTCTTGACATAAGTTCGCCATTTTCCATTGCACTTCTTGACCAAGACCGGGTAACCCATTTAGGGTAAGTTGCATCTTAGATAAAACTATTCGCCGTCAGCTTATCCACTTACTCTCCCAACGCTTTAGACCATTCGGGTACTAAGCTACATCTCTTCTGCTTTATTGGTGTATACATGGGATCGATGTTGAGTGCATGGCATACAATCTCTGGTGACACCCCGCATATATCGAAATCCATCCAAGCAAATACGTCCAAGTTGGCACGAAGAAATTTGACGAGTTCCTGCTGCATCTTGTTTCCAAGATGTGGCCCAATTTTCAGGACCAGTAATGGGCCATCCATATCGACTGGAATAGACACCGTCAATTCAGCCGTTGCTGCCCATTCCTCCACAAAACTCTTCTTTCTAGGGTCTAAAGCCTTATCGAATCAGCTATGGTCTTCTAGCCAAGGGCGGCTCTGTAGTTGCTATTAGGTAGGTTCATGAATGTGGAGAGTTCTCCCTACGTTCTTCCCCTTTTTCCTTCATCTAGACTCACGTAGCTTTTCGATATAGCATTACCCAGCAGCACCTTTTTCTCCTTCGATAATCCCGAATCCATTCTTTGTTGGAAATTTCATAGTTAGACATCACAGAGCTAAAGCGATTCTGAAATTTGCTAAGGCTTGCCGGCCTAGGAAGGCATTTTAGGCGGAGATTTCATCTACGATCACAAAGGTTTGGATGAGAGTGACTCTTTGGTCACCTTCCCCGAGTTCTATGGGTAAATCAATTATTCTAACAGGTTGTTTGGGTTCGCCATTGAATCCCTGGATCTTTGTTCGGCAAGTGGATACATCTTCATACTGATCTTCATCTGATCAAAGGTGCATTTGAAAAGGATATTCATAAAAATGCCAATGTCCAACAATACTCGTCTGACCATGGCGGGTTCGATTCCTACTGTCATGACCATGGGATCAAGAGTTGGAGCTTTTATCCCGTTTTTGTCTTGATTCTGGAATACTACGTCATCGTTTAAGGTTCCCTACTGCTTAGCAGGGGTTCCATCTTCGAACGTAAAGCACAAATCTAGCGAAGCGTGCTTTTTTGAGCTTTCAAACTGCTCCATTTTTCCCCAACTCTTCTAGGCAAGATGGGGTCCTCCGGATATTGTTCCAATGATGAGTCTCTAGTCAGTCCATTTGGGTCCCCCTTCACTGGTTCCAACTTCATTTCCTCTATGTCTAGAAGCTTGGGGCGTTGTGGGTTGGTCATGATTCTATAGTTTCCTCACATATTGCCGAAGCTTATTTTCCTGAATCATCTCTTCAATCAAGTTCTTCTGGCGACGACACTCATTCGTAAAGTGGCCACGTGTTTCATGGAACCGGTAGTACTTTTTGGAATGTTTTTGCTGTTTAGTTGCACCCCTTTTAGGTGGCTTCTTGTACTTTTCTGCCCCCTGTGTTGTGAGATAGATGTTTTCTGGTGTATCATTGAGCGGGGTGTATTCTTCAGGCCTCAAACCTTTAATTCGATTGTTTCTTCTATTTTGCTTGTTGGAATTGTGGTTCTTCTGTTTCTTATTTCCATCTTTCTCTATGTTTCCTTCAGTGGTCACATGTATTTATGTCTTGGTTTGTTGCCATACCACCCTACCCAATGTTTTCTTGTTGTAAGTTTGCGAATTTTCTTCCTAATTCATGTGCTTCTTTCAATCTCAAATACTGGCTCGCCTTTCGATTGAAGTCCTTCCTAGTGGTAGGTTGTTTTATTTTGATCCATTTTTTAATTCAGCTTCAGGGTGGATAGCGCTGATCAAGGCAATGAAAACCCTACCCTCGCTTGAATTACTTACTTTAGTTACCACGGTGTTGAACCGATTCATGATAGACTTCAGAGATTCATTCCATGCATGGAATAGGCCAGATAAGGACATTAAAGCTTTTGGTTATGCCATGTGAAGCCTAAATCGATCAAGGTGAAAGTCTATAGGATCGTTATAATTAATGCAACTTATATATACCTATGTATATTACTAACTATGTAAGCAGAGAATGATAAGTGAATAAAAGATAAATAATAAAAACGATCACACCGGATATGTTATACCGGTTCGGATTTTCCATTCTATGTCCAGTCCCGAAGCCCCCTTTGGTATTTCCTTTAACCAACTAACCCTTCCTTCCCCTAGAGGAATAGGTATATCTTTGACAATCTTTTGTTCCAAATAACAAAGTGTTTGATGGGTAGTACAAATTTTCCTTTGTTCTCCTTTGAGTATGTGAATGTGAGTGCTTTGAGTTGTAGGAAGTGGTTTAACCAAAGTTATATTTATGTTATAATAGATTGAGAGTATGTAAGCAATGCATGCACAAGAGAGTGATAAGAAACCAAGAGAGAATATATTTAATTAATTCAATTTAGTTAAACTCTACATCTCAATCATGGTGGTATTAATAGATTCAAAAGGATGCAGATGAAGAGTTGTTACTATTAGATAAGTTCTATTCATTTTAGTGGCTGCAACCTTTCGATGAAGGGTAATTTCTTTTGTCTAACAGAAATGTCTTTTCAAAAATTTGCAGTTTTCAAATGGAAGATGTCTGTGATAAAAGCTCAGACGTCTATGACTTCAGAAAATAATTTCCCAATGATTGTCACAGATATCTGTGGTTTTACCTTAGATGTCTGTGAGCAGTAAATGTAGTTTTTCACCTTAGGTTCAACGTTTATGAAATCGTGTGTGATGTATATGCATATATACTCAAGGAGACCTTTACAATATTTTATCTAAGACTCTTTTATAGTAGAATAGCCCTGTGTAGTTAATGCCCTGCTATTACCCCGCTACAACCCCGCTATATCTCATAGCAGATTTCTACCGCTACAATTTTTCCGTATAGCCCCAAAATATAGCCTTTCCGCTTTAATCCCCGCTATTTCAGCTGTATTCCGTTATTTCCGCTATATTCCGCTATTCCTGCTATATCTTTTTCAATAAAATGAATTGAAAAATTGCATTTATACATTATAAAATTATGAAACTAATTTATTTGATTTAATTTTTAATATATTTTCAGAAATGAAAATACTCAAATATTCTATCAAATTCAATTATGTTATATAACAGTTTTTCGTTTATTTAAAGTATATTCACACATGTTTTTATTTAAAATTATTTATGTATTATTTATAATTCAATTGGATGATTATTTTTCATTAATTACCATTTATATATTTGTAAAAACATTAAGTACGAGTTTTATATGTTGTTTTAGAGCCATCCGCTATATACCGCTATATCCTCGATGTATCCTCGCTATTACTTTTTTCACCTCCACCACTGTGAATCTACCGAGCGCATTACCTGCACAGGAATAGCCTTACTAACTATAGCATGGTCAATAGATTATCGTTTGTCTTCGAGCCTTAATATCTTCGAGCACGATGTCTTCTTGTAGTATATATATGTAATCTTAAAATATGTGTACATATAAAATTGTATTGTTATTGTCATTGAAACATAAACTAGAGGTTCTAATATTCTCCCCCTTTTGATTATGCAAACTACATAATCAAAATGGAAGAGTTAATATATTTGTCTCCCCTAATGTATATGCATAAATTCCTTCCCTTTTTTCGTTATCAAAATGGAAGGAATGATATAACGTATAAACATAAATGTTAAATACACATTTAATAACATGTTATATATAAGATCATAAATATTTAAAACTAAATAAGGAAGTTCAAATAGAAATAGAGACCAATATATAAAGAGTTAAATAATTAAACAAACAAGCATAAATGATGGAAAGTCATAAAATGATAACTAAAATAAAATTCTAACTGTACTGGTTGAAGTGTAAGATAAGCCATCGAAATTATAATAATATTCCTAATAAGATGAAGGATCATGTTCGTATGTGCCTGGCCATTGTGTTTGGTCATTGTACTCCTCATCTTCTTGAATGGAAAATCGTTGAAATGCCATGCACGATTGATGTTGGAATTGCAGAGTATCAGACATGTACATATCATCACTATCTTCTTCCTCCTTGGGTTGTTCTTGCATAGGAGTCTTTCCTCTATCGTGAGAAGATCCTTCCGAAGAAGTATGAGAATGATAAATTGGTGTCTGTTCTTGAGGTGTGGTGTTGGTGATGGTGAAGAAGTTAAGTGAGGACAATTTGCCACGGAATTTTCTCTTAACCTTTCCTAAATTTGAAACAACATTTTCTATCATCCTATTCATTTTAGTCATTCTCGTAGAAAAAGAACATTCCAAACCACTCATATTTTTGTTTAAAGACCATTGGTAGGTCGTGATTAGCTTTTGATTTTTAAGCGCTTCGTTTTGCATTGGTCCAACGCGAGCTTCTTGTATTTCAAAATTCGAATAATATTCGGTAGCATGAGTGGAGGATGTAGGTTGTTGTGAAGGAAGAGGTGAGTAAAGTTATTGAGGTGCAATAATGGGAGGAGTACCATAATGCACTTGCTGTTGTTGTAAGGACCATTGTTGAAGGGGGATTATTAGGGTTGGTCGAAGGGGAAGATGCATCAATGATAAAAACCATATACCGCTTTCTTTAACGGGGATTTATTCAAAATGGGAGATGTAGGAGGATACCCCAAAAGCATTTAAGAAATGCATAATGCATGGAGCATAGATAATAGTGCGTCGATGATAAGGCCAAAAGCTTTTAATTTCAGCATGAATGAATTTAGCCCAATTTATTTGTATTCCACCCAAAATAGCATAAAGAGCTTTGTGATCATTGTTATAGATTTGTTCATGACTACATAGATGTGAGATTATCGTATTTATGATTGTACGATTTAACAATCAACGTTTTGGACGTAAGTTGATGGATTCCACTAGGGCATCCAATCTTCTTAAATAAGATGACTTATTTCGTCTCGTGGCAAGTTTCTATCGTCGAGAATTTCTTCCAAATCGATCCTGATTGCAGAACAAAAAAGTATACGTAAAATGGTGTTAACGCCAATTCTAAAACACGTCCGTACACACTCGTCCATATTTAACCTTCATTATTCTCAAGATTCCAAATATCACTACTACATAAATTGGCACAGAAAAGAAAGATAGCTAATTGGTCGTACCTCATTTTCATCGAATTTAATTAAAGCTCGACATTCGAAGGCGACAGTAAGTTCTTGAATGTTATATTCTCCAAATTTGCATAGTATATAGAAAAGCTCGGATTGAAGCTTCTTTGGTTTTAGGTCATCAAATCGCTTGTTGGTAATCGTGCTATTGCGAAGCCATTCTTGAATTAAAGCATCGTTAACTATAGGATTGTGAGAAGTGGATGATTGACCTTTCTTGAATCATTTGTTAAATTGAGTTTCTGGTTTGGGAGTCATTAGTAAGCAAATAGAGATTGGATGAAGGCTGCAGTTTCTGAATTGGGGAGTAATTTGGAGGTAGAAGGTAAAACTAGGAAAAAGCTTTTATATATATACTGCTGGAGAAAGGGTTTTGGAACAGTGACGGACGTCTGCAGGTATGCCATAGACGTCTATGGTTTTAGTTAGTAATAGATAGTAATGTATGACAGACGCCTGTGAGGTTTCCAGCGATGTCTGTGGTTTTGTAAAAAATAAACAGAGAGATACAGAAGATGTTTATGAGTTCCACAGACTTCTGAGGTTATCAAAAAATGTTTTACCGTAACATTTGACCTGCGGTATTTTCTTAGACGTTTGTGGTATGTATTTTTTGTAAATTATGGACATAATTTAAATGGCAATCAATTTTTATTGAAATATCAATACAATAAAACAGTATACATACTAAAAACTAACAAATAAGCTTATTTTACACGATGCATGGCATAAGTTTAGTTTTTCTTTGAGAATTTAGAAATTTTGATTTGTATACTCGATGAATTTGCTTCAGCCTCTGTGTCGTCAATTAATGGCTTTAGTGGAGACCAACTCAGATGAACTAGAGTGTTAATCCAAGCTTGGTTTGATAGTCCTGGTTGCATAGATTTCTTGAAGTAATGTTATACGTTTTTGTAGGAGTTTCTTGCAATCGAGAAGATTTTTTATGCATGCAATTTTTAAATTTGTAAATGACCACAAATTGCGAGAATACTTTTTTGAGAAATTTAGATGAGATCCTTGATGTCGTTGTTTGTAATACATTTCATGTTGAACTCCCAACATTTCTTGTTGATAGTGATATATTCCACCGACTTTGTTTGTGAAAGATGTCAATTGCAGATCAATTGACCGTTTGGCATTCTTTTCTTTTTATCATTATTGAGCTGTGGAAAATCCTTCTTCATATAGCCAAAATTTTCACATTCATAACATTTAATTGATATTTGGTTTGAAGATTTTGGTTTTCTATGTAACATCCCATAACAGGAGGCCAAAAGCTAGGTGCTACAGGTGCTGCAGCATCTATAGTATTAGCTTCTAGTGACAAAACACGACAATGCTAATGGTAATACCAGAAGCATTTAAATATGAACAAAATCATAGATTTCCAAAAAAACATTTTACTGATTACATTTCAAACAAATTCATATTCAAATTACATAATCCCATGCCCGTTTTTCAGGTAAAGATCAATTATAATAATTACAAAACTACGCCAAGTGCGACATATGACAATTCCCCCTTGGTTGATCAGAGAAATATAGTAATATCTAACTTAATATATACAGTGGAAAAATAAACACAATAATTTGTATCCTTAATTAGCTATCCATCAACCACCTGCTCATCTTTGGAAGCTTTATTCACAAAAATATCAAAAATCTGAAAACCTTAACCCTCAGCCTACTCAAATCAATTTTAAGCACCCCCGAGTTTAAGGGGAAACAAAAACATCGGGTCAGACATAAAGCCTGGCGTGAATAATTCTCTTACATCTTGGTTTATTGATATTAAGTGAGACCACACCGCTTAGCAGAACGGGTTCCCCCCCACTAATATCCTTTTCAAAACATATATATTTTGCAAATCCTTTCCTACAATCAAACTGGTTAACCAAACCAAGTATATCAAAATAACAATATCCTTTATGCCAATAAATGTACTATCTGTCCTTAAAATTGATAATATGTGAACTACCTGTCCATAACAAAATAGCAAGGTCTGTTATGCTACAAATGGACTATCTGTCCATATAACTGGGCTGACTGCCCGCAAATTGTACTAACTATTCAAAATCTTGGTTGATTGCGAACAAACTGGACTACCTGTCCGAATTAAAATGGACAAACTGTTCGAATCATTTTCATAGGGGTAACCACTCTTAAATTTTTCTTGAAGACATTTTCAGAATGATTTAGTCCTTCAAATCATATATATACAAGGAAAATATATCTTTAGCTATACTCTGAGCCATTTTTCCATGTTATATATACTTTACTCAAAATAACGCTGATGAGTTTTAATAAGGATTGGCTATCCTTCCAAAATAAGATAAACCCTTTTTAACTTGAAAATACTTAGGCTATATTGCTTATTCAATACATTCAAACCTTTGTTTAAAACCTTTAAACAACCCTTTTGAAACTCTTGAAGGTAACCCCTTCGAAACTATTGAAAGTGACCTTTTTGAAACCATTAAAAGCCTTTCCTTTGAAAGCTTCAAAATGTTAGACATTCCTCTTTAAAACCTTTAAATATTGCCTTTCAAAAACATAGGAAAAACCATTCCTTCCATCTCTTTTGAAACCCTGGGGAACCACCCCTTTCGAAACCATTCATTACAACCTTTCGAAACAGTCAAAAATCAATCCTTTCAAAAATCTTTGGGTTCAATTTAAAACATATGGAAACCATTCAATATTTTGTTCCTTCGAAACCATTGAAAATCATCCGGGTCAAAACCATTTGAATTCTGTCTTCAAGTAGCGCAAAAGGGTCAGAAACCCATCAAAGTCGAAAGCATCTGTTTCGAAACCATTTAAAACTCTCTCTTTCGAAACCATTTAGGTTTTACTTTGAACGTAGAAAATGGGTCTTAAAAACATTTAATAAGAAAGCATTTGTTTCGAAACCATTTCATAAGTAATGAAGTGATGGTGTCGAAACCATTCGTTCGAAAGCATTGAAGAGGTGGCCATACTTTAGAAAACAAAACGAACCCCTTCAAAACCATCTGGATCGAAAAGTAGGAAGCGATAGCTAAAGGTTTCAACTCAATCGAAAGCAAGCAATTAATAACAAAGGCGTAACCCAATCAAAACCATTCCTTTAAACCATTTGACCTAGTCGAAAGCCAACTAAGTCGAAAGCGTCTTAGTTAAAAGCAAGAATGCACATTTTTCTTTAAAACCAAAACAATGCTTCAAGCCCTTCGAAACCCTTTGGTTTCATCCCTATACCTTTAGCCCAAATCCAATTCATTACATACCAATTTCCTAATACCATATGCATTAGTTTCAACTGTGTCGAAGGCGATGGTATGGAGACGGAACCTAGAGCCAAAGAGATGAAACAGTGAATAACCTATTTATTTGTACTTTTAAATTATTCTTTTGTACCTAACATGCCTTATTTGTCTAAATCTATTTGATTGCAAGGTTTTTCTTTTCAAAAGTGCTGCCAACTTTCTAGATTTAACAATTTAAACATTTTTCAAAAAAGCCCCTTCTCCTCCTTAAGTATATAAAACATTTAAGCCGCATACCTTAAATAATTTTATATAACCATTAAACCACTATGGAAAAATCTAGAAAAATTTCAAAAAATCATATTACATATGTTTTCTAACATATACAAATTTTAGACCCAAATAATTAATTATTTACAAGTAATTAATTCATAACTCGTAATACCGTTTTCTTTACCAGAAAATTCATATTAATTCCACGAAAATTCAGAAAAAACTAAAAATTGAAACTCATCTCCAAAATAATATTTATGATTTTTATTAAAATTCACAAGGTGTTTGGATGTCATTTAGTAGGGTTTTCACCGTAAACATATCATGAATTCAATATGAATAACCATAATTCATCAACAGGTATACATATTCATTCCATCATTCAAAAACATTGTAAATCATTGCAAAATATTCAGAATTCATCCAAAAACCAAGGACACAGTCAAAATGAGATGTAAACATTATTCATCTTAGCTTTACAGATTAAGAAGATGGAGATTTGATGAATTTGATTTGAATTAGCTTTTTCTTTAGCTTTTTTTACTCTTCTTCCCCTTTTCATTGTTAATGGTGGTCGATCTCATGTTTTAAAAAATTCCAAAATGAAATGAACGTGTATTGTAATACACGACCAAGGTTTGGAGGATATAGGAATGACCTTATTCCTATTTTACCCCTCATCTATTTCAATTTAACTTTTATTTTAGTTCATTGTTAAATGGCATGGCTACACCTTAATTAAAATCAAATCTCAACCCTTAACCAACATATTATTTTATTTAATTAACTAGTTAAATATCCTAACTAATGTTACCAAAAATCTGGGTTGTTACAGACTACCCTCCTTAAAGAATTTCGTCCTCAAAATTACGATAAGGCATATAATAAATCAAATAAGAAGGTAAAACATACCATCAAAAAAGTCAGGTTAAGTATCTCTAATCTTGCTCTCAATATCCCAAGTACAGTCCCTGTCATCGTCGCTCCACTGGATTTTGACTAATCTGAACGTCTTGGTTCTAAGCCATTTCTCATCTCTCGCAACAATACGAATGGGCTTTCTCAAAATAGTCAAATCTGATTCTACTACTAAGTGTCTAGCACAGTTGGTGCAATAGCAGTCTATGGGTCTCTTACACATTTTCTGAGATGAGAAATATGGAAAACATCGTAGACTCCTGCCAAACCACTTGGTAACTCAACTCTATGTGCATATTTCCCGATCCTCCCAACAATAGGAAAAGGTCCAATGAACCTCGGTGCCAACTTCCCTGATTTTCCAAACCTAATCACACCCTTCATTAGTGTTACTTTGAAGAAAACTTGATCTCCAACTGAGAACTCTAGATCTTTCGGCCTCTTATCTACAAAAATTTTTTACCTAAATTGAGCCTCCTTAATTCTAGTCCGAATGGCCTCAATCTTTTCTACAGCTTCCCTAACCAAATCTGCACCAAGAACCAACCTATCCTCGGTCTCTAACCAGCATACGGGAGATTTGCATGGCCTTCCTTACAAAGCTTCAAATGATGCAATCCCAATACTAGTCTGATAAACGTTGTTATAAGAAAACTCGACTAAATGTAGATGGTCTTCCTGTGATCCCTCGAAATCTAGAACACAAGCTCTTAACAATTCCTCCAAGATTTTTTTTAACCCTTACGATTTTCCCATCTGTCTACAGATGGTAAGCAGTGCTCATCTTGAGCTTGGTTCCCAAAACTTCCTTCAGACTCTTCCAAAACTTGCTAGTGAATAAGGTATCTCTACCACTTAATAAGCTACTAGGAATTCCATGTAGTCTAACCACGTTCCTCATAAACAACTTTGCGAAATAGGTGCCATTCTGGTTGATTTAATTAGAATGAAATAGGCACTCTTGGTTAATCTATCCACTATGACCCATATACTTTCATTTTCCTTGTTCGCCCTTGGCAACCCGTCAATAAAATACATGGATATAGAATCCCACTTCCCTATCGGAATATCTAACAGCTAAAGCAACCCACTTGGCTTTTGGTGTTCGATCTTTGCCTGTTGGAAATTCAAGCACTGCTTTACACACAAACCAATATCTCGCTTCATACCTTCCTAAAAGAAACTCTTCTTCGTATACTTATACATCTTAGTATCTCCTAGATGAATGGTGAACTACGAACGATGGCATTCCTCCAAGACTTCTTTCCTTGTGCTTCCTACACTTGGAACACATAATCTTCCTTTCTTTCTCAACCACCCATTCTGGTCAAGACTAAAATCTTTCAAGTCATCGCTCTCAGTTCCTTCTCTTATTTTCCTGATTCGTTCGGCTAACACCGAATCCTCCATTTGTTTGGAAACAATCTTTTCAATCAATACTGGTCAAACTTCCAACTAAGATAATACAACTGTATCACCACTAGACCCAACCTCGGATCTCCACTGCACTCTGCAATCTGCTAATGCTTCTAAATACTTCCACTCAGCAATCACCGCGAAAACTACATTCTGATGTTTCCTACTAAGTGCATTTGAAACCTTATTACCCTACGCCGGTGTGTACTCAATCCTAAAATCATAAGCAGTAATAAACTAATCACCTTTGCTGTCTCATATTCAACTCTTTCTAATAGAACAAATACGTTAGCGACTTATGATCTATATATAACTCAAACCTTTCTCCCACAAGGTAAAGTTCCACAACTTCAAAGAAAAATCACCGTAGCGAATTCCAAATCATGCGCCAGATATCTAACCTCATGCGGTCTAAGCTGTCAAGATGCATAAGCAATCACTTTACCTCTCTGTATTAGCATAGCTCCTAGTCCTATTCCACACGCATCGTCATAAACCACCAAATTCTGATTCACTTCTGGAACAATCAACATAGGTGCATGGGTCAATAATTTTTTCAAACTTTGGAATGCTTCCACACACTTAACAGTCCACACAAACTTCACATCCTTTCTTGTTATCTTGGTCATTTGTGTCGCTATCTGTAAAAAATTCTTAATGAACCTCCGATAATAGCTAGCCAACCCAAGGAAAGTTTTTATCTCAGTCACCGTCTCGGGTCTCTTTCAACTATTTACTGCCTCAATCTTAGTCGGTTCTATTGACAACCCTTCCTTTGAGACTACATGACCAAGAAACTTCACTTCTTTCTTCCAAAAGTGACACTTCGAAAACTTCGCTTTCAATTGATGTTGCCTCGGCGTCTCAAGCACCACTCTAGAATGAACTTCATGCTCTCTTTCATCCTTGGAGTATATCAAGATATCATCTATGAAAACCAATACGAACCTATCCAAGTTCTCTTAGAAAACGCGGTTCAATAAATCCACAAAGAAAGCTGGCGCATTATTCGGTCCGAACGGCATGACTAACCCTTCATACAACCCATACCTTGTCCTAAACACTATCAAAGGTATATTATCCTCTGCTACTCTGAGCTGATGGAAACCTGTCGCTAAATCCTACTGCAAAAATACCTTGGCTCCACTCAACTGGTCTAACAAATCGTCAACCCTCGGCAATGTATATCGATTCTTTACCGTCCTCTCATTCAACTTAAGATAATCCATACATAGCCTTAACGATCCGTCCACCTTCTTAACAAACACCGTGGTTTCCCCTCAAGACGAACTACTCGTGCTGATAAAACTCTTGCCTTCTAAATCCACCAACTGCACCTACAACTCCCTCATCTCTGAAGGGGTCATCCTGATTGGCGGTCTACTCACTGGTTCTGCTCCCGGAACCAAATCTATCTGAAACTCAATGGCTCATTTCGATGGCAATCCAACTATAGACTTAAACACATCTACGAATTCTCTAATCATAAAAACTCGACTCAACTCATCTTTTAACTCCATAGCATCCAACATGGCATACATCTCATCGCAAGAACATTCTACTGTATAAACAATTTTGTCACTACAATCTGGGTGTCTAAGCGATATTTTCCTATCCTGGAAAAATATCATAGCATCGTACTCACTCAACCATTCCATACCAAGAATGATTCTGAACCCCACAAAATCAAACACACGTAAACTGGAAACAAAAGCATGACCTAACAAGCCAAACTCTAACTGGTCACATCTCAACCCTAGATTTGCATACCCATCTATTAGATTCACAATCCAAAAGGAAGTAACTAAATATGTGGGTTCTAGATTAAGCTTATCTATCAAACATCTAGATATACAAGAATGCAAGGGATCAATATCAAATAGAACACTAACAAACATACCACGAATCTGAAGCGTTCCTCCAAAAACTTCCTTTCCCTTCTCTTGAGTTGTTGGCTTTGAAGTAGCACGTTCCAATGCATACACTTTTCCCTTTCCATCCTTAGCGGGATCCTTACACTGGCTCTTATAGTGGTCTATCTGGTCCCAGTTGAAGCATCTGACATTCTTCCTCCCAACCACTTCCTTTGCCTTCCCAGCACGATACTCATTGGCAAAATGCCCCTTCTTGTCGCACTTGAAACAGACAATCTTAAACTTCCCTTTCTTAGCTGCTCTACCCTTCTGAGCAACTTTCTTAGGAAAGAACTTCCTCCTTTGACCTTGCCCAACCGGGCCTTCATTAGCCTTACTCTTCTCTAGAGAATCAAGCAACTCCTCATGCCTTAAGGCTATCTCCACTACAAAATTAGAAGGATCTCTAATATGAGGTAATATAGCCCTGGCTAACTCAGGCTTCAATCCCCTGATAAACTTCTCGTTCCTCTACATTATCATATCGACTGAAGCATACCCATATTTGGTCAACTCCTTGAACCTCCTAGCATACTCCAGAACATCCCTC
This sequence comes from Allium cepa, assembly GCA_030765085.1. Taxonomy (NCBI): domain Eukaryota; kingdom Viridiplantae; phylum Streptophyta; class Magnoliopsida; order Asparagales; family Amaryllidaceae; genus Allium; species Allium cepa. Next base: position 781,305,199 of record CM060934.1, read on the forward strand.
CCTGCTCCAATTCATCAAAGTTTCTGAGAAGAGCCGACTGTGCTATTGTAGACATGAACCTTTCCTAGAACCTCCCCTTGAAAGCTTCACAGGTCATAGTCTCCTCATCCACTGCCATAATCACACTATTCCACTAAAACGAAGCATCTCCCTGAAGTTGTCTAGATGCCAACATCATCTTTTGCTCATCATTGAGCCCTAAATCTACAAAAGTCCTTTCGCAGTGCAACAACCAATTCTCTACCTTATTGGCATCATTCGTTCCAACAAACGACTTCCCTCAAAGCTTAATGTAGTCCCCACTCAACTTAGCATAGTCATTGACAACTAGAGGTCCCAAAACTCCTCCTCCCACTACTCCAGCAGCAACAGCAGCCTGCACCATATTCACAAAGAACTGACACATAGCTTCCATTCCAACTTGCGGGCTCCAGCACCTACATTCTCTACTTGTGCCTGATCTTGACCTCTTCTCACATTAGGCCTGGCATTCCCATCGTTGCCTTACCCTCATGGGTTAACTCTTTCTCTTCTTCCTTCCATATTTATATTCAAACCTCATGAGATACAGAAAATAACCTAACAAAGATAGGAGATTAGAGATATTTATATATAGAAAATACAAGTATGTTACTATAGCGTTATCCCATCCCCTAACCTCACTCTACTTCTTTAGGATTAAGTTTTAAAAAGCATTTTTAGTTAAAAAATTTCATAAAACCTATGCTCTGATACCAAGTAGTAGCATCCCTATCTGGAGGCCAAAAGCTAAGCGCTACAAGTGCTGCAGTCATCTATAGTATTAACTTCTGATGATAAAATATGGCTATGCTAATGGTATTCATAATATCAGAAGCACTTGAAAATGAACAAAATCACATATTTCCAAAAACAACATTTTGCTGATTACATTTCAAAAAATTATTCAAATTATATAATCCTAAGCCGTTTTCCATGTAAAGATCAATTATAATCCTTACAAAACTACGCCAAAAGCGAGATATGATGATATCCCTTGGTTGATCAGAGAAATATAGTCATATCTGACTTAATACACAGTGGAAAAAAACAGAATAATTAGTATTTCTAATTAGTTATCCGTCAACCACCTACTCGCCTTGGAAGCCTTATTCGCTAAAATTTAAAAAACCTGAAAACCTTCACCCACAGCCTAATCAAATCAATTTTGAGCACTCAAGAGTTTAAGGGAAAACAAAAACTTTGAGTCAGACATAAAGCCGGGTGTGAATAATTCTATTATATCTCGGTTTACTGATATTAAGTGAGACCATGCTGCTTAGCGGAATAGGTTTCCCCTCACTAATATCCTTTTCAAGATATATATATTTTGCAAATCCTTTCCTGCAACCAAACTGGTTAATCAAACTGATTACATCAAAATAGAATATCCTTTACGCTAATAATGGGCTATCTATCCGTAAAACAGGTAATATGTGAACTATCTGCCCACAACAAAATAGCAAGGTCCGTTACACTATAAATGGACTATATATCCATATAACTGGCTGACTCCCCGCAAAATGGACTAGCTGTCCGAATCTAGGCCGACTGCTTGCAAATTGGACTAACTATCCGAATGAAAGTGGCTGACTATTTGAATCATTTTTAGGGTTAAATACCCTTTAAATTTCCTTGAAAACCTTTTCAAAATGATTTAGTCCTTCAAATCATATCTATATTAGGAAAATATATCATTAGCTTTACTCTAAGCCATTTGCTATTTAATATATACTTTACTGAAAATAATGTTGATGAATTTTAATACAGATTGTGTATTCTTCCAAAACAAGTTAAACCCTTTTTAACTTGAAAATACTTAGGCTATATTGCATATTCAATACATTCAAAACTTTTGTTTAAAACCTTTAAACAACCTTTACAAAACACTTGAAGGTAACCCCTTCGGAACAACTGAAAGTGACCCTTTCGAAACCAATAAAATCATTTCCTTTGAAAGCTTCAAAACATGAGACATCCCACTTTAAAACCTTTAAATATTGCTTTTTGAAAACATTGGAAAAACCATTCCTTTCGTCTCTTTAGAAACCCTGGAGAACCACCCCTTTCGAAACCATTCATTACAAACTTTCGAAACAGTCAAAACTTATCCTTTCAAAAGCACTTTGGGTTTAATTTAAAACATGTAGAAACCTTTAGAAACAATTCAAAATTTCATTCCTTCGAAACCATTAAAGTCTTCTTGTTCAAACCATTTGGACTCTGCCTTAAAGTAGAGCAAAAGGATCAAAAACCTATCAAAGTCGAAAGCATCTGTTTCGTAACCATTTGAAACTATATCTTTCAAAACCATTTGGGTTATACTTCAAATATAGGAAAAAGGTCTTAAAAATATTTAAGTCGAAAGCATCTTCTTCGAAACCATTTCCTAAGTAATGATGTGATGGTGTCGAAACCATCCCTTTGAAAGCATAGGAGAGGTGGCCATATTTTACAAAACAAAAGGAACCCCTTCAAAACCATCTGGAATGAAATGTAGGAAGCGCCAGCTAAAGATTTCGACTCGTTCAAAAGCAAGAATTTAAAAACAAAGGCGCAACCCAATCAAAACCTTTCTTTTAAACAATTTGGCCAAGTCGAAAGCCAACTAAGTAGAAAGCATCTTAGTCGAAAGCAAGCAGGTGAATTTTTCTTTAAAACCAAAACAATGCTTCAAGCCCACATCCAATTCATTACATACTAGTTGCTTGATACCATAAGCATTAGTTTCGACAGTGTCGGAGGCGATAGTATGGAGGCGGAACCTGGTGCCAAAAGAGACGAAACAGTGAAAACCCAATCTATTTATACTTTTAAACTATTCTTTGTACATAACCTACCTTGTTTGTCTAAATGTGATTAGTTGTAAGGTTTCTCTTTTCAAAAGTGATGCTGACTTTCCAGATTTAAGAATTTAAACATTTTTCAAAAATCCCCCTCTCCTCTTGTAATTATATAAAACATTTAAGTCTCATACCTTAAATAATTTTATATAACCATTAAAACACTTAGATAAAATCTAGAAAAATTCCATAAAACAAAATTATATATATTTTCTAACATATAAAAATTTCAAGCCCAAACAATTAATTATTTATTCGTAATTAATTTATAGCCCAAAATATCATTTCTTTACTAAAAATTTATATTAATTCCAAGAAAATTCAAAAAAAATCTGAAAATTGGAACCCATCTCCGAAATAATATTTATGATCTTCATAAAAATTCACAAGGCATTTGGATGTTATTTAATAGGGTATTCACCTTAAAACATATCATAAATTCAATATGAATAACCATAATTCCTTAACAAGTATATATATTCATTCCATCATTCAAAAACATGGCAAATCATTGCAAAATAATTTGGAATTGATCTTAAAACCAAAGATATAATCAAAATGAGATACAAACATTATTCACCTTATCTTTAGAGATTAAGAACCATCAGATTTGGATGAATTTGATTTGAATTAGCTTTTCCTTTAGCTTTTCTTACTCTTCTTCCCCTTTTCCTTGTTAATGGTGGCCGACCTCTTATTTTTTTAAAAAGTTCAAAATGAAATGAACATTTATTCTAATACACGGCCAAGGTTTGGAGCATATATGAATGGCCACTTTCATATTTTAACCCTCCTGTATTTCATCTTAACTCTTATTTTAATTCATTGTTAAATGGCACGGCCACACCTTAATTGAAATCAAATCTCAACCCCTAATCAGCACATTATTTTATTTATTTTAGCTAATTAAATATCTTAAATAATGTTATCAAAAATCTAGGGTGTTACATGCTGCCATTTTGAAATTTGGTCATCTTCTTGAACTTTTTGAATTTACTGTAGTTTTTGGCAACAAAGACAATATCCTCTTCATCTAAGACTAAATCTTCATTACTTGCTTGGAATGCTATGTTTTTCTTTTCATGATTTTGTTCCTTTCTAGCCTGCAAGTTAGCTTCATACGACATCAAGTTTCCTATTAGCTCTTCGATTTTATGTTGAGAAAGATCGTTAGCTTCTTCAATGGCTAAAACTTTTCTTTATTAGTCATTTGTCAAAGAGTTTAAAATTCGCATGAATAAATCAAAATCTGTGAATTTGACTCCAAGTGCCATAAGATTGTGTTGAATGATTTGAAACCTTGCATGCATATCGATAATTAATGCACTTGTTTTCATTTTGGAAGATGAGAATTGAGTTAGTAAATCGAATTTTTTGTTTTCTTGACTTTATTTATTCCTTCATACGTTACTTGGAAAGTGTACCATATATTACATGCAGTCTTGCAGAGCATGACACATGAAAAATCATTTTTGTCAAGTGAGCAAAACAGTACATTCATAGCTTCAGAATTTTTAGATACCTCTGCTTTTTTGTGCATCATTCTATATGCTAATATTAGTGTCACATGCTTCATATTTATTTTTAGTTGCTATGTATTTTCAATCTCTTTAGAAGGTAAATAATAGAAATGATCACACCAGATATTTTATACTAGTTCTGAACTCCCATCCTATGTCCAGTCCCAAAACTCCCCTTTGGCATTTCCTTTAACCGACTAACCTTCGCTTCGTCTGGAGGAATAGGTTAATACAAAAGTATATCTCAGACAATCTTGTGTTCCAAATAACATGGTTTTTGAATGATAGTGCAAATCTTCCTATGGTCTCCTTTGAGTATGTGAATGTGAGTGCTTCGAATACAGGATGTGGTTTAACCGAAATTATTTTTTTATAATAGATTGAGAGTATGTAAGCAATGTGTTCTCAGGAGAGTGATAAGAAATCAAGAGAGAATAGATTTAATTAATTAAATTTAGTTAATCTCTACATCTCACTAATGGCAGTATTTACAGATTCAAAGGGATGCAGATGAAGAATTGTTACAATTAGATAAGTTCTACTCATTTTGATAGTCGTAACCTTTCAATGAAGGGCAATTTCTTTTTGTCTCAATAGAAATTTCTTTTAAAAAATTTGCAGTTTTTCAAGTGAAAACGTCTGTGGTAAAACCCCAGACATCTTTGACTTCAGAAAATAATTTTTCGAGGATTGTCATAGACGTCTGTTGTTTGACCTCACACGTTTACGAGAAGTGAATGCAATTTTTCATCTTAAATTCAGTGTATATGAAATCGTGTGTGATCGTGTATGTATATATAGTCATGGAGACCTTAACAATATTTTATCTAAGATTCTTTTACGATAGATTACCCTTGCTGACTATATATAGTCGATAGTTCGTCGTTTGTCTTCGAGTCTCAATATCTTCAAGCATGATGTCTTCTTATAGTATATACCTGTAATCTTAAAATGTGTGTATATATATGATTATATAGTTATTGTCATTGAAACATAAACTAGAGGTTCTAACACAAGGAATCTTGTTGCTAGTTTATTGAATGTGGAGATGGAACTTGGTGGAAGCCTGGTGAACCACATGGTAGCAATTTCCTTCAGGGAAATCGAGAAACATCTACATCGAATGGCATTCCAAGCATTTGCTCCGTCCACATACCAACTATACTTATACAAGTAAGGTTACGGGTCTCTCATCCCATCGTAAGATGGAATAGTTGGCATAGTGACTATTTTAGGGTTCGCTCATTCAGAGTGTCATCATTAATAGGAGTTCAACTTGGAGCGGATCCTCATTCATCATCCCTTCTATCCTTACTTTCATAAATTAGCTTTTAACCATGTCCACGATATATACCTCAAATGTCCGGTAATCTGCGGGTTGGTTGTCAGTGACTACTCCAAATGTTTGATTTCGCAAAGGATCTTGGTGAGTGGACTGAAACTTAGGCTCTCGTGTCTTCGGAAGATCCACTTCCTTAGGGTTTCGTTTGTTTGCGGTTGGTCGGGTAGCGACAGTTTGGATCTCCATGGAATTATTGAATGTATTGGTATTTCCTTCCAACTTGTCGTCATCAAGTCACTCACCATGTGATATCCTGGAAATTTCAAGCAATTAAAATGTGATAATCTCTTTTATAAATTATTTAAAATTGACATATTATTCTTTTAAACAAATAATAATGATTGTTTATATATATATAGATAAATTAGATTTTAAATAAGAGTTATTATTTTCACACAAATTAAAATTTGTGTTTGTTTAAATGTATATATATAATAGTTGATTTTAAATTGAATATTATGAATTTGAAATTCAAAACATAAATATCTTAAAAAAATTTGGTTTTAAGATATTATATATAGATATGTATTTTTTTATTAATATATAGTTTGTTTTATATTATTTCTTTAAAGGATTTTATTTATATAAATTAAGAAAAGTACTTATTAAATAGTAAACTAAATATTAAAGTTTTATAAACCATTTAAAATTAATAAACTCATGCATAATTACAAGTGTAAATAAATGAAATCTTGTTAATAATAAATGTAAGGTGATAAACATATGCTAATGACAAATGTTAGAAAATTTAACAAGAGTCACCAATTTGTTTTATTTTCTTTTATTTTTTTAAAAATCATAATTAAGTCTATATATGTATCTATCTTTTCTCTTCCATTTCTTTTTCCTATCTTCATTTCAAAACTAAAAAAACAAAGTCTGTAACTTATAAACAACTTTCAAACCAAAGAAAAACAAAAAGCCTGTATACAGTCTCAAAACCAGAAAAATTAATCAAGCAACACAATTAAGTTTTCAGAGATCAAGGCATTTTTCTTCCAGCAATTCAAGTTTTCAAAATAAAAACTACTTCCAATCTTCTCTATTCAACATCTTAACAGTGGAGTAAACATAACAACACCTTGTTTTAACTTAGTGTATGTGATGATCTTATGGAAAATGATGTAGTAAATTGTTTGCATGACTGAAAATGGACCTGCATGTTATAAGTATGAAATAATATAAGTGCGCATGTCTATTCGTCTCTGTTTCAAAGTTATAGAGTTTAAATTTGATAAAAATTCCAAGTCTCTTCATCCATTCTCTGATAGGCTTTAGTTTTCAAACAAGATATGTTTGTTTAAACACGGATTAGGTTTTAAAAATATATTTAAGTAAAACAAATTTGTAATTTTCTGGAAATTAAGAAAGAACAGTGGAAAACTAAAAACATGTTAAATTCAATCATCAAAATTCTCTAATTCACGAATATAATCTAAATTATCTTTGTAAATCATGAATTTTAAAGGTAAGATCTAGATTTTTAGTTTGGGATTGAGAGAGATATTTGAGGTTGATCAGATTTTGGTTTTTGGGCAATTTCTTGTGAGTGGTGGGTGGTGAGGCCTTGGGATCGCCACTAGAAGTAGCCAGGGTGGAGTCGAGCTAGGGAAAAATGTTAGGTGGATTTATTACCCACCATGGCGTTAGCACTTGGTCGAAATAGGGTTTAGTACCCAGTTTAGGTCGAGGTTGAAGTTTGGTCGATTGCGTTGTCTCTCTGGCATCAAGATTCATCAGACTTGGGAGGATGGAAGTGTGGAAGGCCGGCAAGGGTGTGGATGAAGTTGCATGGGAGCTAGTGGTCATCAGCGGTGGGTCGAGAAGGTTTTCTGGTGACTAGTTTGATTCCATGCTTGTTCAAGTAGCTCGATTCTGATTTTGGGATTGTGATAGAGATTGGTTGGCTCGGATAGTTAGTAAGGGTGATCGTCGATGAGTTGGAGGTGACAACGGTTGTCAGAGCCCACGATCGATGGTGCACGTGCACGAGGTTGGCTGGTGTGTCAGTGTTTGGGAAGAAGGGTGGACTCGAAGGAATACTCGGGGGAAATCAGGTTTTGCTTGGGTTCGTCTTTGTGTCTTACTTGAGTGGTAAATCATGTTTACAAGTTTAAAATTTTAAACTAACCAAGTTTTTTTATAAAAAACATAAAGGAAAGGGGAAGTATTAGGGTAGGTCTCGGGTGAGGATCGGGTCGAACCCGAAGCAAAATTTAACGGTTTTAAAATTTAAAAGAAATTAAGTTTTAAAATCTAAAATAAATCAAGTTTAAATCTATTTCTAGAATCTATTCCTTTATATAATAAATGTTTTTAAATAATCAATTTAAGAAAGTTATATGATTTGTTTAACTTGAATTTATTAAGTTAAAATTCTTTTTAAGTTATTTTAAAACTTAATTTAGAAATGAAATTAAGTAGTTAATTAAAAAGATAAAATGGTTTAAAATTTATATGATAATGATAATTAAGTAATTAATAAGATAAATGATTTATCTTAAAAGTTAATAAAGGTTTTAATGATTTAAGATTAATTAAATTAATAAAGTAATTAAAGAGTAATTAATTTAATTAATTAATGATTAAGGATTAATTAATTAATTAATAATTAAAGGTTAAGTTAATTAATTAATTAAGTAATTAGAGATTAATTAATTTGAAATTAAGGATTTATTAATTAATAATTTAAGATTTATTAATTAATAATTAGGGTTAATTGATTATTGATTAAGGTTAATTAATTAATAATTAATCAGTAATTAAAGATTGACTAATTAATTTGTAAAGTAATTAAAGAATGATTAATTAATTCAGATTGTTGTAATTAATTAATGATTAATTAAGCAGGTTTAGGTAATTAATTCTTAAGTAATTTAATTTAATTTAAGTTAATTAAATTAATTATAGTATGGATTAATAAGCCTTGCTTATGGATGATTAATTGTGTAGAATGTTTGGATTGATTGATATCTATAGTTTGATAATCTATGATATTCTGTGATGTGATATTGGATATAGCTGTGATAAATGCGTAATATTTATCTCTAATGAATGCTATGTGAATTCAAAGTATTGAATTGAATTAAATTGTTTGAACCATAAACGAGTTGAACTTTAAAACGGCGTTTGGATTTCGATGAGACTGGGATCAGATATCAAGTTTGATTATCCGAAAACCAAATCGATCCAAGTTAAATGATAGGTCGTGAAATCTCAAGTGAAGATCGAGATGGAGTTTCAGAGTGCAAGGGTTATTGTCGTTAACTCTGAGGGTGGTTCCAAAATGAGTGTAACGAGATAATGCGTTCGATTTCATTTGAATCCGGAACGAACTTGTATGGATGAATGCTATCAGACCATCGTCAATGGAGGACGATGAGCATTCCAAGTTAAGTGTTCTCTAATGGTAATTGTGGCCTCAAGCCTCATCAACCGTGAATGTCTAAAATAGGGGAGGTGCACGCAAGGCTAAGTGGGTAGCATCCAAGTAGGATAAGATTTTCCCCTATCTAGATGTCCTTTTATATTCTGCTATGTGGGCAGTTGTTTGGCCACAACCACGGGTTTGTCTTATTCGGACTATCCAATAAGGGGCGGCTTCGGCTTTGTGTTGCAGGGGATCAGGGTGGATCCTCGATATAGTAATCTAGATCACGTACTGTGATGGGCGGTACCCTAGTAGCCCTGCTATTGTATGGAATCCAATCTCTAATAAGTGATCTTGAACTTGATTGTATACCTATGTATGCTGGAATTTAATGAATGTAACAATTTCAACTATGTGAATATTTATTTGGAAAACCTAGATGTTATTATAATATAACCAGATTTCCTATCAAATGTTTTTGTTATCGTAAGTAAAAAACTTGTCTGTGTTTATTTGCGGAGAGTCTTACGAGATACCTTTTATTTCAAAGGTTTTTCAAGTTAAACAACTTAACCGTTTACTCACACCAGACTCATGTCTGACCCAGAGTTTATTCTATTTTTCTTAAACTCTTGGGTACTCAAATTTTTATGAGTAGCCAAGTGATTAGGTTTTACTTGATGAATATGGAAAGCTTGGAGCAGGAGCCTTGGCGTATATATATATATATATATATATATATATATATATATATATGTTTCCACTGTGTTGGAGTCTTTTGTCTGTAGTATTTTGGAATGTAAATGGATAGATAGGTCTTTATAACTATCTAATGTGATGATGTTGTGTAACTATATAACTGTGTAACTATGTAACTCTGTTGTATATTGACTCTGTAATCGTTATGTGATATATTATATTTTGTTCTGTTTCCGCTGTGAGATTATGATATTGTTTAGTTCTTTCTTCTATCTTTCTTTTTCTACATATTTCTTTCTTATTGATGATACATCTTTCTGTGGAATGAAAGGCGGGTCGTCACAGTTGGTATCAGAGCGCTAGGTTGAGATATTACCTAGGCTTTGGAGTAGTATCTATCTTGAGAGCACTTATTTGTAATTTTTATATAAATATATACCTATCTAAATTGTTGGGTTACCTGTTCAGGTTTACAACATGAGTTCTATAGGATGGAGAAGCAAAGTTGTAGGCAGCACGACGACCAATAATGGAAGAGGTCAAACTGCTAGCAAGGCTGTGAATCCAACACCACCTCGACTAAGTTTTGCTGCTTTGTGTAAAGATTTCACCACTTTGGGAGGAAGACCTTTTAAAGGATCGGAGTCATTATATAGGTTCAGGCTTGGTTACGCTCATGTCAGCGCATTTTTAAGAGTTTGGATTTGTCTAACGAGAAAAAGAGGGTGATGGCATCGTGGCAACTTCAAGAAGGTGCTGCAGCTTGGTGGGATGCAGTTACAACAAATATTTCAGAGGATGATATTTCTTAGAGTAGATTTAAGGAATTGTTTGAGGAACAGTTTATGCAGACAGCTGGAAGGACTCGTCTATATAGAGATTTTCTTGATCTGAAGCAAGGGTGTATGTTGGTTTCATAATATGAGAACAAGTTTAATGAATTATCTCGTTACGGACTTGAACTTATCGATATGCCACTCAAGAAGAATGAGATGTTTGTACAAGGAATGGGGCCTAAGTTCCACGAGAAGATGACGGCTCATCTTAAGGGATCTTTTATGGAGTTGACATGGCATTAACGTACGAGGAGCTTATAAACAAGAAACCATTGGCTTCTCAACAGCACCAAGTGGAATTTCTTCCAATCCAAATAAGAGGAAATTCAACCCAAATTGAAAGAAGCAAAGCAAAAGGAAGCAGGGACGAAACAATGGACCTCATAAGTGTTATGTATGTCAGCAAGAGGGTCACTTGGCTAAGCAGTGTCCCAGGGGCAGATCTCAGCAGTAGCAATAGCAACAACATCAGAGTGGACCTAGTTCAGCATTGGTTTAGAAATCCTTATGTTTCAACTGTCATCAGTCGGGGCACATGATGAAGGCTTGTCCGCTTCTTCAGAAGGTCCAGGAAAACAAGGTGTTTGCTCTTGAACGTGGTCCATCAACTTCTTCTAAAGGTAAAGGAATTTTGGAAGGTACTTTTCTTTTGGATGATATTTTTATTAGAGTTCTTTTTTATTCTGGTGCATCTCGTTGTTTTATTTCTTTGGATTCAGTAGAGAAGTTTCATATTTCTCCTAGTTTGGTAGACCATCCTATTTTTGTATCTAACCCTATAGGCGGGGTGACTAAGTTAGATAAGATCTGTAGAGACCTAAGGCTTTCTTATCTATCTCATAGTTTTTCTTACGACCCATTCGTATTGGATTTCAAATGGTTTGACCTTATTCTATGTATGGATTGGTTTGATAAATGTAAGGCTGTATTGATTTGTGAAGAGAGAACTGTGACTTTTGGAGACTGAGTTGGGAAGGATCACAAAAGTGACTTGTGATAATTTCGGAGTTCACTTGAGTAATCTTTTGCATGGAATCGAGGCATCTCCAGAAGGCATAGAATCCATCAAAGTGGCCAGAGAATTTCCTGATGTCTTCGAGGAAGTTAAAGGTTTACCCCCACATCGGGAGATAGAGTTTCGGATCGATTTGGTTCTGGGTGCAATACCTGTTGTTCGGCCTAGTAGAAGGATGGCGCCGAGAGAGAGAGAAGAGCTGATGAAGCAGACCCAAGATTTCTTAGAGAAAGGTTCCATGCGGCCTAGTTTTTCCAGTTATACTTCTGCTGTTATGTTTGTGACCAAGTCGGATGGGTCTTTGAGATTATGTGTGGATTATCGGAGTTGAATAAGGTTACTATTAGGAATAAGTATCCATTGCCTTGTATAGATGATCTTTTTGATCAACTCCATGGAGCTTCTGTTTTCTCCCAGTTGGATTTAGCTTCGGGTTTCCACCAGTTAAGGGTAGCTGAGATAGTATTCCCTTGACTGCGTTCATGGGACCCAATTGTTTTTATGAGTGGTTGGTTATGCCTTTTGAGCTAACCAACCCTCCTGCCTATTTTGTGGATTTGATGAACCGATTTTTCCGAGATGTGCTGAATAAGTTTGTTCTCGTGTTCATCGATGACATTCTTGTCTACTCCAAGTCTGAAGAGGAGCATAAGCGACATTTAAGGATAGTGTTGGAGACTTTGAGGAGGCATGTTCTGAAGGCTAAGTTTTCGAAGTGCCATTTTTGAAGTCGAAAGTCATATTTTTGGGACATATTATTTCTGGAGAGGGTATTTTTGTAGATCTGGCCAAGGTAGCTACTATTCAGGAGTGGAAGCAACCGCAGACTCCTACGGAAGTCTATAGTTTTTTGGGTTTGGCAGGGTACTAAAGAAAGTTTATCAGGGACTATTCTAAGATTTCTTCACATTTAGCCAAGTTGACTAGGAAAGAGGAAAAGTTTAAGTGGACCCCCGAGGGTGAAGAATCTTTCTTGGATTTGAAGGCAAGGCTGACCAGTGCACCTATTCTAGCTATTCCTGATGGTAAGAGTAAGTTCGAAGTCTACAGGATGCTTGTGGAGTTGGGCTGGATGCAGCGCTGATGCAGAATAGGAAAGTGATTACGTATGCGAGCAGGAAATTGGATCCACATGAAATGAATTACGCTACGCACAATCTGGAATTTTTGGCCATCGTCTTTGCTTTAAAGATCTGAAGGCACAATCTGTTGGGAGAGAAGTTCGAGCTTTCCATGGATCACAAACTTTTGAAGTACCGTTTCTCCTAGAAGGATCTGAATTTGGGGCAGCAGAGATGGGTAGAATTTTTGGCATCTTATGATTTGGACATCCTTCGTACTCCAGGGAAAGAAAATGTAGTGGCTGATGCTCTGAGTAGGAATGCAGTTCTGTCTCGATTGGAAGTTGTTCCGTCTCTACAGGAAAGGATCATAAGCAGTCAGATAAAGGTTAGATCTCTTGAGGAATTGATTCTTGGAACCAGGGAAGGTCGATATTCGGATTTCAAGATTGACGATCAGGGAGCTTTGAGGATCAACGGTCGTTTTTGTGTGCCAGAGGTGGATGGCTTGAGGCAGGAAGTTTTGCGGGAATGCCACAAATCAAGGTTGAGTATCCACCTAGGGATATCAAAGATGTATAAGGATGTGAAGAGAGTCTTCTGGTGGCCGAACGTGAAGAAGGATATTGCTGCTTTCGTCAATGGATATGCGATCTGCCAGTAGGTTAAAGGTGATCAGTAGAAGACATCAGGATTGTTGCAGCCTCTAGAAGTTCCTAAGTGGAATTGGGAAATGATTTCAATGGATTTCGTCGACGGTTTGCCAAGGACCAGAAAGGGAAATGAAGGAATATGGGTAGACCGAGTAACCAAGAGCACCCATTTTATTCCGGTTAAGGCAACCCGTACTGCAGCATCTTTGGCAGAGATTTTCTTAAAGGAGATTATTAGACTGCATGATGTTCCTATCAACATTTTCAGTGGTCGTGACCCAATCTTTACCAGTAAATTTTAGGAGGCTTTGCAGACAGCTTTAGGTACGAGATTGAGTTTGAGTACAGCCTATCATCCCTAGACTGATGGACAAACGGAAAGGCTGAATAGAATTCTTGAGGATATGCTGAGGGCTTGTGTTTTGGATTTTGGTGGATCTTCGGAGGACCATCTACATTTAGTGGAATTCTCATACAGTAATAGTTATCAGGCGAGTATCAAGATGGCACCCTATGAAGCTTTATATGGAAGACCATGTAGATCACCGTCCTGTTGGGTAGAGTCAGGAGATCATCTTCTTCTTGGTCTAGATTTGATCCGATAGGCATCTGTGATGGTTGAGCTTATCAAAAAGAGAATGAAAGCAGCGTAGGATCGCCAGAAGATTTATGCGGACAAGAGACGAAGGCAATCGAAATTCGAAGTTGAAGATTTGGTCTTTGTCAAAGTTTCCTCGATAAAAGGAGCGATCAGATTTGGAAAAACGGGAAAGCTTGCCCCAAGGTATATTGGTTCGTTTCGAGTGCTTGAGAGAATTGGTGTTATGGCCTACAGGATTGAATTTCCAGTCTGGATGGCTGGAATTCACAATTTTTTTCACGTATATCATCTGAGAAAATACGTGCATGACCCATCTCTAGTTGTGGAGCCAGCAGTGCAAGAAGATTTAGAGATCGAATCGGACTTATCTGTAGTCAGGCATCCAATCCAGATAGTTGATCAAGATGAGAGGCAACTCAGAAGCAAGATGGTGAAGCTGATCAAGGTGCAGTGGAGCGAAGATCCCAGATATTATACTTGGGAAACTCTGGATAGTGTTAGGAAAGCCTATCTGGAATTGTGTCCGGATAGCTAGTAATGTTTGTTTGAATGAACTGTTTGTTTGGTTGTTAGTATATGACTGATATGTATGCTTGGATTGTTTGAAATTAAAAAAAAAATTGATTATCTTTTGCTTTTAAATTTCAGGGACGAAATTCTTATACGGGGGGAGGAATGTGATATCGCGAAAATTTCAAGCAATTAAAATGTGATAATCTCTTTTATAAATTATTTAAAACTAACAAATTATTCTTTTAAACAAATAATAATGATTGTTCATATATATGTAGATAAAATTAGATTTTAAATAAGAATTATTATTTTCACACAAATTAAAATTTGTGTTTGTTTAAATGTGTATATATATATGAGTTGATTTTAAATTGAATTTGAATTTGAAATTCAAAAGATAGATATCTTAAATAATTTGGTTTTAAAGATATTATATATATGTAATTTTTTATTAGTATATAGTTTGTTTTATATTATTTTCTTTAAAGGATTTTATTTATATAAATTAAGAAAAGTTTTTATTAAATAGTAAATTAAATATAAAAGTTTTATAAACCATTTAAAATTAATAAACTCATGCATAATTACAAGGTAAATAAATGAAATCTTGCAAATAACAAATGTAAGGTTATAAACATATGCTAATGACAAATGTTAGAAAATTTAACAAGTGTCACCAATTTATTTTATTTTATTTTACTTTTTCTAAAATCATAATTAAGTCTATATATGCATCTATCTCTTCTCTTCCATTTCTTTTTCCTATCTTCATTTCAAAACTCAAAAAAACAAAGTCTGTAACCTATAATCAACTTTCAAACCAGAGACAAACAAGAAGCCTGTATACGTTCTCAAAACTAGAAAAATTAATCAAGCAACACAATCAGGTTTTCAAAGATCAAGGCATTTTTCTTCCAACAATTCAAGTTCTCAAAATAAAAACTGCTTCCAATCTTCTCTGTTCAACATCTTAACAGGTGAGTAAACATAACAACACCTTGTTTTAACCTAATGTACATGATGATCTTATGGAAAATGATGTGGTAAATTGTTTGCATGAGTGAAAGTGGACCTGCATGTTATAAATATGAAATATTATAAGTGTGCATGTCTGTTCGTCTCTATTTTAAAGTTACAAAGTTTAAATTTGATAAAAATTCCAAATCACTTCGTCTATTCTCTGATAGGCTTTAGTTTTCAATCAATATATGTTTGTTTAAACATAGATTAAGTTTTAAAACTATATTTAAGTAAAATAAATTTGTAATTTTTTGGAAATTAAGAAAGAACAGTGGAAAACTAGAAGCATGTTAAATTCAATCATCAAAATTCTCTGATTCAGGCAATCTTAATTGTCTTTGTAAATCATGAATTTTAAAGGTAAGATCTCGATTTTTAGTTTAGATCGAGAGAGATATTTGAGGTTGATCAGATTTTGGTTTTTGGACAATTTCTTGTGACTGGTGGGTGGTGAGGCCTCGGGATCTCCGCTGGAGGTAGCCAGGGTGGAGTCGAGCTAGAGAAAAATGTCAGGTGGATTTATTACCCACCGTGGCGTCGGCACTTGGTTGGAATAGGGTTTAACACCTAGTTTAGGTCGAGGTTGAAGTTTGGCCGACGGCATCGTCTCTCTGACATCGGGATTAATCAGACTTGGGTAGATGGAAGTGTGGAAGGCCGGCGAGGGTGTGGATGGAGTTGCATGGGCGCTGGTGGTCAGTAGCATCAGGTCGAGAAGGTTTTCTGGTGATGGGTTTGGTTCCAGGCTTGTTCAAGTAGCTCGATCTTGATTTTGGGCTTGTGATGGAGATTGGGTGGTCGGGATGGTTAGTAGTGGTGATCTTCAATGTGTTGGAGGTGTCGGCGGTGGTCAAAGCTCGGCGATCGATGGTGCACGTGCACGAGGTTGGCTGGTGTGTCATTGTTTGGGAAGAAGGGTGGACTTGAAGGAATACTCGGAGGAAATCAGGTTTTGCTCGGGTTCGTCTTCGTGTCTTACGTGAGTGTTAAATCATGTTTACAAGTTTAAAGTTTAAAACTAACCTAGTTTTTAAAAAAAAGTAAAGGAAAGGGGAAGTACTCGGGTTGGTCTCGGGTGAGGATCTGGTCGATCCCGAAGCAAAATTTAGCGGTTTTAAAATTTAAAAGAAAGTTAAATAAATCAAGTTGAAATCTATTTCTTAGAGTCTATTAGTTTATATAATAAATGTTTTAAATAATCAATTTAAGAAAGTTATATGATTTGTTTAACTTGAATTTGTTAAGTTAAAATTCTTTTTAAGTTATTTTAAAACTTAATTTAGAAATGAAATTAAGTAGTTAATTAAAATGATAAAATGTTTTAAAATTTATATGATAATGATAATTAAGTAATTAATAAGATAAATGATTTATCTTAAAAGTTAATAAAGGTTTTAATGATTTAAGATTAATTAAATTAATAAAGTAATTAAAGAGTAATTAATTAATTTAATTAATTAATGATTAAGGATTAATTAATTAATAATTAAGGGTTAAGTTAATTAATTAAATAAGTAATTAGAGATTAATTAATTTAAAATTAAGTATTTATTAATTAATAATTTAAGATTTATTAATTAATAATTAGGGTTAATTAATTATTGATTAAAGTTAATTAACTAATAATTAAAGAATAATTAATCAGTAATTAAAGATTAACTAATTAATTTGTAAAGTAATTAACGAATGATTAATTAATTCAAATTATTGTAATTAATTAATGATTAATTAAGTAGGGTTAGGTAATTAATTCTTAAGTAGTTAATTTAATTTAAGTTAAGTTAATTAATTATAGTATGGATTAATAAGTCTTGTTTATGGATGATTGATTGTGTATAATGTCTGATTGATTGATATCTATAGTTTGATAATCTATGATATTCTGTAATGTGATATTGGATATCGTTGTGATAAATGTGCAATATTTATCTGTGAGGAATGCTGTGTGAATTCAAAGTATTGAATTAAATTATTTGAACCTTAAACAACTTGACCTTTAAAACGGCGTTTGGATATCGATGAGACCGGGATCGGATATCAAGTTTGATTATCCGAAAACCACATCGATCCAAGTTAAACGATGGGTCGTGAAATCTCAAATGAAGATCGAGATAGGGTTTCAGAGTGCAAGGGTTATTGTCGTTAACTCTTAAGGTGATTCCAAAATGAGTATAACGAGGTAATGCCTTCGGTTTCGTTCGAATCCGGAACGAACTTGTATGGATGAATGCTATCAGACCATCGTCAATGGAGGACGATGAGCATTCCAAGTTAAGTGTTCTCTAAAGGTAATCGTAGCCTAAAGCCTCATCAATCGAGAATGGCTAAAATAGGGGAGGCGCACGCAAGGCTAAGTGGGTAGCACCCAAGTAGGATAAGATTTTCTCCTGTTTAGAGGTCCCTTTTTATTTGGCTGTGTGGGCGGTTGTTTGGCCACAACCGTGGGGTTGTCTTATTCGGACTATCCAGTAAGGGGTAGCTCTAGCTTTGTGTTGTAGGGGATCAGGGTGGATCCTCGGTACGGTGATCTAGACCACGTACTGTGACGAGCAGTACCCCAGTAGCCCTGCCATTGTATGGAATCCAATCTCCAATGAGTGATCTTGAACTTGATTGTATACCTATGTATGCTAGAATTTAATGAATGTAACAATTTCATCTATGTGAATATTTATTTGGAAACCCTAGACACTATTATAATATAACCAGATTTCCTATCAAATGTTTTGGTTATCATAAGAGAAAAACATGTCTGTGTTTATTTGCGGAGAGTCTTACGAGATACCTTTTATTTCAAAGGTTTTTCAAGTTAAACAACTTAACTGTTTACTCACACCAGACCCATGTCTGACCGGGAGTTTATTCTGTTTTTCTTAAACTCTTGGGTACTCAAATTTTTATGAGTGGCCAAGTGATCAGGTTTTACATGACGAATTTGGAAAGCTTGGAGCAGGAGCCTTGGCGTATCTATATATATCTATTTCCGCTGTGTTGGAGTCTTTTGTCTATTGTATTTTGGAATGTAAATGGATAAAAAGGTCTTTACAACTGTCTAATGTGATGATGTTGTGTAACTGTGTAACTCTGACATATATTGACTATGTAATAGTTATGTGATATATTATATTTTGTTCCGTTTCCGCTATAAGATTCTGATATTGTTTAGTTTTTTCTTCTATCTATTCTTTTTCTATCTATTTCTTTCTTATTGATGATACGTCTTTCTGTAGAATGAAAGGCGGGTTGTCACACACCATCGTCTGGGTCGAAGAGATCCATTGCCATATCTTTAATGGGATTTTTGCCCTTAGTCTCAAGTTTGTAGCCGGTTGCCTCACAGTTGATGGAGTGCTTATGTTTTCTTCCATATTAATTCCTACGGTTCCACATATCACTCTTTTCTGTTGATGCTTTCTATTTCTCCTATTTAAGCGAGAGATGGAAGAATTCTTGTTCAATGGAAGCCGTGGACTCTATAATGGTTCTTGGAGCAGCATGTGACTGCAAAATCAATAGGGCATTCAATTTGTCCACAAGTTCTCTATGGTTGTTCTCCATCTTCTAATTAGTTTCTTCAACCATTTTATCTAATTCATCTCTAGTGTCAACTTCACGCTGAGGATTAATCTCTTCTCTAGCAATTACAACTTCTATCGATCTTCCAGAATTAGTTCTCTTTCTTCATGGTGTCAATTATTCTCAGCAGCAGATCTTCTAAGGAGAGATTGAGGATCTAACTTCTGCATCTATCTGATCCAAATAGCTAGATCTAAGCCTAAGTTTGATTCTCAATGAAAGCACCAAAATGTTAGCCAAAAAATGGATCAACACTCTGATGTGATTGCGAAAGCACCAATCCTATTTATCAGGACAAATAAACTAGAGCTAAACACTCTATAAATTGTAGAAACGATAAACTAAAGTAGAAAAACACAAGATTTCTACAGTGGTTTGGCTGCTAACAAAGCCTATGTCAACTTTATAGAAATATTTAAAGATTAACTGTTGATCACAAGTAAAAGTTGTTGACTATTCTAATAATTGAACGAAGAAAGATCAAACCACCATTGATGGAGATAAAAGGAAAGATCACAACTATCCCATTGCAGCCATTGTGAGGAGGAGGAAGGTTGAAGAATCTTAGTAATAGAATTTCCCCAGTGATCAGAGCAGCCTGCCCCCTTCCTATTGAAGCTAGGATAATATTGATATGATTTAGATAGTGCTTGAATTGGAACCAGAGTACCAGAAGCCTGTAGTTATCTATAGGAGGAGGCAATTAAAATCCAAAAAGTTAGTTTGAAATCGCCCCAAACTTTACGTGCCTCCTCCTATGGATAAATACAGGCTTCTGGTACTCTTGTTCCGATTCAAGTGCTATCTAAATCCTATAAATACCATCCTATCTTCAACATGTAGGGAGCCAGCTGCTCTGATCAATGGGGAAACTCTACTACTAAGATTCTTCAACCTTCTTCCTCCTCACAATGACTACCATGAGACAATTGAGATCCTTCCTTTCGTCTTCATCAATTGTGGTTTTATCTTTCTTCGTTCAACTATTAGAATTCTAAACAGCTTGTACTTGTGACCTACAGTCAATCTATCAATATAATCTATAAAGTGGATGTTCGTTAACAACCAAACTAATATAAATATATTATGTTTCTTTACTTTATTTTGCCTTTCCTATAATTTATTGAGTGTTTAGTTCTACTTTATTTATCCTGATAAACAGAGCTGGTGCTTTTATAATCATATTAGGGCGTTGATCCAGATCCATTCTTTTGGGTTAACAACTATGTAAATACAAATCCATAAAACTCTGTATTTACATATATTGTTATCGATATTACATATAATTTTTAAATACAAATTTTGACGTAATTTTTGGGAAAATAGTGACTGAATAGAATTTTAAAATGAGATGTTTTTTCAAACACCTTTCATAAGTTTTAAATTTCACTATATATTTAATTTTAGAATGATAACTTGAAACCAATGACGTGGATCATTAATCCTAGCCACGAGATGCAAAATAATAAGAAAATCTCAGCTGTCAAAAATATATGGTTTAAAGACAGAAATTCAGTCTTTACACTGTCTCAATACATATAAACTGATTAAAAACTTTTAATCAATCCCTAACATTGAAACCTAAAGATTGAATTTATCATTCATTAAGCAGTTTTTAATTATATACTGAAAAAAATTTATCTTTAATTTACAGTCTTTAATTGAAAGTATTTTTATAGCACTATATATGTGAGATTGGTGGCACGGAACGTTGGCAATTCCTTTTATTACAAGCAAGCGTTGCCAAGACCATGTATGTGCCCATTCCACAAGACGATGAAAGGGATGTTCACCCGGGACGCTGGCACATCGGAAGCTTCAGTAGATGGCGCCATTAGAGAGCAATGAAGCGCACATTTATCGAGACACGTTGGAGTGCTGAACCACAACATGCTTTTCAAATATTTGCATTTTATATTGCAAATATTTGTAGTTCTAACTGCGAATTTTTTTCAGTCGATAAATATTTATTTTTAAAAATATATAGTTAAAACTGTAAATATTTACAGTCTACACTATATATTTTCACTGAAAATTTGGACTTAAATGTTTCGTGAAACTTGTTGAAAGAATGATTTTTCAGTTATTAAGTTTGAAAATAAAAGACAAATCCTAATTTCCACTCTGAAAAAATTAGAATCAATCTTGAATCATAATACATGAAGTCCTCCCACGATCGAAACACAGGGCCGGCCCATAATCCTGGCTGTACAAGTCCAAACACAATTTTGAAAAGAAAAAAAAAAGTTAAAATCAGAAGAAAAAAATTGTTGTCCCTTGGCAACTTTAAACCCAGTAGTGCCAAGTTTGATTTCACTTACTACTAAACTATTCACAAATTATTGAAGCTTAAACTTTATGTATTAAAAAATATTCTAATTTTTTGCCCCAGCCTAGTGGACAGTCCTAGCCCGAGGGCTTGGTAGGTTGCCCCTTGGTTTGGCAGAAATTGGCTATTATTTCCAAATTTGGCTTATTGAACAACTCCCCTTTTTAAGTGTTTGTTCAGCAACAAACCTGCGCATATAGGTGCTTATGCTTTAAAATTGGACACTTGTTGTATACATCTGCTTTTGTTGAACAAACGGTCGAGCCCAGTTCATTATTACTGAATTTTTGACAGCATTCCCGATTTTAATATCATCATTTGTAACTTTTAACAGAACTGCAATTCAAAAGGGAATAGTAGGAAATGTTGGTGTACACGCAAGCCAGCAAGTAATGTGAAGGTAGCTTCTGCGGCAGACAAATAATAGTCTGACATGAGTCAGTATACTGCGCATGCATGCATGCCCGCACGTAATAACCTAAAAATAACCTTGCGCCCTGATCAAATGGCAATGGAAAACCCACAAAGCTAGGAGTAATCGCCAATTGTAACCTCGAAACTAGCTCAAGCTACAACTCAATCACCACCCGTTTCATTCTTTGCTTGCTATAAATCACCTCTCAAACAATCGATTCTTCATAACCATCATCAGCTGTAACAAAGAAGAAGAAGAAGAAGAAGAAGAAGAAGAAGAAGAAGGAGGAAGAGTAAGAAAGCCTAAATTCGAAAGGAAAAAAAAATGTCAAACAGCGGGGACATCAGGTATCAAGCTGGTCAGGCCGTAGGCCAAGCTCAGGTATTTATTACTCCTATCTCTTCTTGCTTTCTCATAATTCTTTTAAAACAAGTTCTCATCTGGCTACAAAACACTTGGATAAAAAACCAGAATAATCCAAACTGACTATATATGTTTGTAAATATTGTACGTTTATGTGCACGACTTAAGGTGAAGAAAGATGATATAATGAACAGCGCGTCCCAAACAGCACAGCAAGCGAAAGAACATGCGGCAGGAATGGGGGAGCAGGCAATGAACATGGCTCAAAATGCTGCCGATTCCGTGAAGAATGCAGTCGGCATGGGCAACACTGCTACGAATACCAGATCTGCCCCTTAATTGATTGCAATTCAGTCTCATGTGTTTTGATGTTTTGTTTCCTTTGGTTTTTCATTTCAATAAGTCTGGATTATGTCCAGATTGCTTATTCCATTTGAGGTCATATGCTTAATTTTGTATTCTAAATGCCTATATTAATTTGTCGTGAATGAATTATATTTCTTGCTTACTCTTAGCATACAATTTTGAATTTTTAGTGGTAGTGTTTTGTGATACAGCTGCATTCTAATTTACCTTCAATTAGCTTCATTTACAACAGTTTTTTGAATGCTTTCTATTAAGTTATACAGATTCTATGCATGTGCATTCTTTATGTCAGTTGAGTATAATTTCAATAAAAACCTAATGATTATTGGGGTCCTATGTAAAAGTGCAAATTCAATGCAGCAATGGACCCAATTCTGTTTATTTTGTAAATTGAACTGTCTTTAATTCACCCAGGCATCTTTTATACGTTATATTCACAGAGTTTCTTGTCTATGAAGTTTAATATTAACGGAGATTCACGATGTAATGAAAAACTGCTTTCTGACGTGCTCATTTTTCCAATTTCATATACATTGATTTTTTAAGTGATAAATGGTAAAACAGTAATAATTGGCAAATAAGATAATATTTGATTACTACTACTATCTTATCTATATATAATGATAAAATTTCCATTTGAAGCTTCTGAAATGTGCAAACTGTCCATTAAAATTCCTCCTAAATCATAAGGATATTTTAGTCATTTGTATCTCTTACATTAGTGGTGTAGTAATACTTAAGATGTACTGCTTCCTACTTTTACATTTCTTTTTCAACGTGGTAAATTACCCGTCTTTTTACACGGTTTGATTTTATTTATTTGCAATTAAATACCAGGTTTTTCACTTTCGATTTATTGACCTATGACCGATTTCATTCATTTCTCCTATTGATTTCACTAATTCAGAATTGCACCGATTTACAACGATTCGGATATTTTTGTTTTTGTTTTTTGAAGATAGACCATCTTACTTTCGAAACGTGAGTATGGAGATATATTGACTTTAAAGTACAGATTCAACTGGGAGGTAGAAATGCCAATAACTGAAACAAACACATTTCCAAGTGACGTAATGACAAGCTTTCGATGGGTATTTTATTAAAATATTTATCAGAACGGACAACCAATCTATTACTTATATCTTAAAGTGGAACTTTCAAACACTGACGTGGACACACCTGATCATTCCACTTCAAAATAATACTCATTCAGCGGTTTTTTTTATTTTTTAACAAAATAACCACCAGCCTATCACGTACCCTCAAAACCGCTCCATTTTCTTCCCGACACATTTCATTACTCAACAATTTTGTGCATCTGTTTTTTCCCTTTGCAGCAACTGTTCCCTCTATCTTCCATCCACGCCCTATCCACTGAATGTACCTTTCCCCCAACTTCTTTTAACCTAACATTTGCATCGCCCTTTCCCACCGATTGTATATGGTATTCCTTCCCACTTTATGTCGGTACACACAGACGATCCCAAGCTTTGTTATTTCCACAGCGTCTTTGATTCTGACCGCCTTATAACTTCTATATCGATCCATACTTTTGGGCCGCCTTTTGCATTGGTGATCGGTGTATGTTTGCGAGGCGTAGGCATATTTCATCATCTCTGATGTTTTGCTTCGATAAACCAACGCGTCTTAGACCTTTAGGACTTGTCAATGGTTAATAAATACAATATAAAGGTAATCATTTTGGATTGCATTGAGTTTATTCTCTGTATATGATCTAACAGTTCAAATATTGAAAAATATCCACAGTATGTTCCTTTAACATATTGCCTTTATTTTATGTTTAAAAACCATCTGAATCTTTTAACTTCATATTAGTTTGGTATAGCATGTTCCCATAGAAATTATGAGTAAAATTTAAGTCGAGGAGAGCCAAGTTATCATGAATTTTTTGAAGTTGTACCTTTATGGAATCGGTTAATTTCAGTCCAAATAAGAGCCATCATGGTTTGTGGAAGAAAATTTTGTTCCCCCCGGTTACCACTTTATAGTTTTGAAAGCTATATTATATAAACAGATATATATCCATGGCATCCATTTCATAAAATTTTGCTATTGAATGGGAACCTAAGTTTGGTTCACTTATTACTGAATTTTACTCTTTAACTTTGTGGTTATAGCTATCTTTGTATTTAACATTGAACCTATGTATTGTCTCAAAATATGGTCCATATTTGTCCTCAATGCTCACTTTGTAGTCGGTAACTACCTTTGTTTATGCTATTACTATTTAGAACCTATGCGGATTGTTTTCCTTAAACAAAGAATTGAAGATATTGTTTTTATTGATAATGCAGCAATACAAATACTGTTACAGAGAAATGCTTTTATACATAATGAAAATGGGCCAAATATGCGAGCCCATATGTATTTGGTAATCTGAAACAAATAGCAGTGAATAATCATGGCCGTTTGATCTTGATCCATGGCTAATATGCTCTGAGATTGTTTGCTCGGATTGATATGTGTGCTTTTAGTGACCCTTGTATTGTTTGTTTCATTATACGCCGCCTCAAACAAAATTAGGGTTTTATCTTTTCTTTACTTTCCATATCGGCTGAGAAAATTCTGAGTTCCTCACGAAATCGATTGAAATTTCTGGCTGATAAAGCCTTGGTCAGAAAGTCTGCTTGATAGTAAGATGGAACATGGTTGATGGCAAGCTTGCCGCTTCCTGTCCTTTCTCGAACGAAGTGGAGATCTATCTCCATGTGTTTCGTGCGAGTATGCTGAACTGGATTCATAGAAAGCAAGATGGCACTGAGATTGTCATACCAAATAATGGGCTTGCAAGTTGATTCGAACCCTAATTCCCAAATTATGGTTTCGATCCAGGTGATTTCAGCAACTGTACTTGCTATACATCTATATTCAGCTTCAGTGCTGCTTTTGGAAATCGTGGGCTGCTTCTTCATGCACCAAGAAATCGGATTTGGACCCAGATAGATGCAATATCCAGAATGGATTTTCTGTCATCAATGTCGTTTGCCCAGTCGGAATCACTATAAGCGTGTATATTTATATCTTTGCTAGCTTTTAAATGCAACCCATATGTATTTGTCCCTTTGAGGTATCTATGAATTCGCTTTAAGACACTCCAATGCTCGTTTAGGGGATTCTGCATGTACTGACATACCCTATTGACACTAAAGCATATGTCTGGCCTAGTAATAGTGGCATACTGAAGTGCTCCAATGATACTTCTGTATTGCTTGACATTATCAATAGGCTCACCTCTATTTTTATATAACTGTTTATTGCTTGTCATGGGGGTAGGTAGTGGTTTTGCCTTGTCCATGTTATGCCTGACCAGAATATCATTGATGTATTGCTTTTGTGACAGAAAAAGTTCGCTGTCAGTTTTTCTTTGGATGTTTATTCCTAAAAAGTATTTCAATTCACCCATGTCCTTGATTGCAAAGTGCTTGTCCAGTAGCTCTATGATGTGGTTGATTTCCTGTTGATCATTTCCTGTGATGAGTATATTATCCACATACACAAGTATATATGTGCTCACATGCTTGCCTTTTCTCAAGTAAAGTGAATTGTCTGATTTTGTAGCATTAAAACCCAAATATGTCAGCGTGCTTTTAAGCTTCTCATACCATGCTCTAGAGGCTTTCTTTAACCCATATATGGCTTTTTGTAACTTGTAAACATAACCTTTATTCATATGATGATTGTATCCTTCTGGCTGTTGCATGTAAACATCTTCACATAATTCACCATTTAAAAAAGCATTATGGACATCTAGCTGTCATATTTTCCAATTTTGTGAAGAGCTAGAGTTAACATGACTCTTATAGTAGTTGGTTTGATCACTGGGGAAAAAGTCTCAGTGAAATCAAAACCAAACTGCTACGAATACCCTTTTGCCACCAACCTGGCTTTATACTTGGATACATTACCATCTGTATCTCTTTTGATTTTATAAGTCCATATGCATCCCACAATATTTTTGTTCTTTGGTGGTTGCACTAGTGTCCGGGTCTTATTTTTGACTAATGCATTTAATTCTTCATCCATTGCCTTTCTCCATTTTTCATGTTTGCTAGCCTGATCATAAGAATTTGGCTCCACCTCATTTAGTTGAGAAATGTATAATTTAGGTTTGAAAATATCACTCTTAGATCTGGTAATCATGGGGTGTCTTATTTCCACATGTTGGCTATGAGAATCTTCCAATTGATTATCATTGATGTTTGTTATTGCATCTGTTCCTTGATTGTCATTGGATATATTTGCACTTTGATCATTATTTTGACTGCTGCTTAACATGCTAGTATTCTGCTCATCATTTAAATCAATTGGTGAGTAGCTGTTATCATTCTCGTTGTCTGAACTGTATCCTGATTTGGTGCTAGATATAGATGCATCTTTATCAACATTTTGTATTGTCTGACTGTTTCCTTGAACACACTCTGACAATTCTGGGATATAAAAACCATGTGTTTTGTCATTGTTGATTTCATGATTCTGCTTTCTTTTGCCTGCAAATGGAAACACATTTTGATTAAACACAACATGCCTTGAAATATAGATTTTGCCTTGATTGTCCATGCACTTGTATCCTTTTTGATTGTGTGCATACCCCAGAAAAGTGCATGGGCTTGATCTCAGGCTCAATTTATGTCTATTGTATGGTCTGAGATAGGGATAACACAAACACCCAAAAACTTTTAAATGATCATATTTTGGTTTAACTTTAAAAAGATTTTCATGTGGGCAGCCATTGTTTAGCACTTTTGTCGGCATCCTATTAATAAGATATACTGCAGTGGCAAAAGTATCGCTCCAGTACTTCAAAGGTAATGATGCTTGAGACAAAAGTGTTAAACCTGTCTCCACGATATGTCTGTGCTTCCTCTCAACTAAACCATTTTGTTCTGATGTGTGGGTGCATGTAGTTCTGTGAAGAATTCCTTTTTTGCTAAAAAAATTCTTTTAATGGTTTAAATTCTCCCCCACCATCTGTTTGCATTATTTTTACACATTTGTTAATTTGTTTCTCAACATGAGTAATAAACTGTGTTATAGCATGGCTAGTGTCAGATTTAGTCTTGAGAAAATAAATCCAAGTATCTCTTGTGTGTGCATCTACAAGTGATAGATAATACATGTGTCCTTGTGTTGAAGTGAGTGGTGCTGGTCCCCATAAATCTGCAGTAATTAACTCAAGGGGATTTTCATATATAGTTTCAGAAATTGGAAAAGGCAATTTATGCATTTTCCCCATTTGACAATGATCACATAAGGTAAATCAGATTTATTTGGGACAGAAATATTGTTTTGCATTAAAATGAGTTTAACTACATCATTACTAGGATGGCCATGTTTACAGTGCCATTCATGAAACAACTTTACATTATTGTCACCCTTTGTGCTAACATTATTTGACCAAATTCTCTCATTAGCAGCATCATTGTTTCGAATATTGCTGAATTTGTACAGACCATTGTCCAGCTTAACATGTAATAATATGTTTTTATTTAATGAATCTCTAACAAGACATGACTTTGGGTGAAACTCAAAATACGCCTTATTTTCACTGGAAAATTGTGAACACTAATAAGGTTTTTCTTGATACTTGGTACTCTCAATAAATTGTTCAAATAGAGTAGCCTTGTACCTTTTGTACAGCCAGTACCAACATGTGTTATATTTGTAGCTTCACCATTTCCCATAAGTACAGTTTGATTACATGTGTATCCTTTGTTGCCCAGATTTAAATTCTGTAGGTTGTTTGTGATGTGATTTGTGGCACCAGAATCAGGAAACCATTCATCCATGTTGCAATCTTCTATTTTAGGTGTATCATCAGTAGTATTATCTCCATTGTTTCTGGATTGATTGCTAGTTTGAATCATGTTAGCATTTGGTTACTTGCTGGTTTGAGATGTTTGTCCTGCATTGAAATCTTCCTTATATCTGAAATAACACTTGTTTGTCACATGCCCAAATTTTTCACAAATCTGACATTTAACTTTATTATTGTATCCACTCCTCCCTATGCCTCTGCCTCTTTGAACATAGCCTCCTCTCTGACTTTGATTTTCTTGTCTGGGTTGATTTGATGCATTTTTCTGTTTTCTATTCCTTGATGCAACAGCATAATTGATATTATATTCTTCTTGCATTGATTTCCTTTGTTGAATCCTTCCCTCATGAGCAAGCAGAGCTGTGTGGATGTATTCAATATCGGGCAGGGTTGGTTGTGTGGCAATATATGTTATTAAAGACTCATAATCTTGATCTAATACATTGGTTATCACTAGAATCTACTCACTGATGGACACATTATGACCAACACCTTTTAATTTGTCACATAAATTTTTGATTTTGGCAAGATATTCTCTCATTGGCATATCATTTTTTCTTTCATTTTGTAATTCCCTTCTATATTGCATGACTTTTGCTGCGGATTGTGAACTGAAAATGCATTCGATTGCTGACCATATCTCATAAGAGCTGTTGCATCCAACCATTTGTGACAGTAAGCTTTGACTAATTGAAGATAATAGCCACGATGATAAGAGATTATCCTGCTTTTGGTAGTGTTTGTAATCTGGATTGCTAACAGTCTTGTCTTCTTTGTCAGTTATCATGATTGGTGGTATGATTTTGGTTCCAGCAACATATTCATGTAAGTCATATCCTTTCAAAGCTATTTCGACTTGATATTTCCATAAAACATAATTGTCTTCATCTAATGATGTTGTGATAACTTGACTTTTAGGTTTTATCAAGATCTGATCTGAATTCTGGGGATTCATGAACTGGTTGCTTGAAGTGGCTGATGTCATTCCTTCTTCATCAAGTGCCATGGTGATTCAATAATCTTGAAATGCCGGTTTCTTGGTGAAAAGAATGACTGACAGGAATATTGGCGTGGCTATTTGAGAATAGCAGCCAAGAAACAAGAAAAGGTGGAAATTCAAACTGCTTGTGATAGGTGTGTATTACTGTTCCATGAAGAAGCAGTAATATGCATGAACAGCAGTGAAGAATCTTGCAAACAGAGGAGAAAAGTGAAGATAAAATTCTGATTTCTCCTTTAGGATGGCAAGAAATGGATATGGAACTGATATAACGGATCTTGATGCGGTTGAGAGAAAGGCATGCCTCCTCGATGATGATATATTTCTGAGAGGAGCCAAAACAACCTAAATCTTTGAATTTCTTTGATTATGATTTTAGAAAAAATTTCCGTTTGGCTTTCTGCTCTGATACCATAAACAAAGAACTGAAGATATTGTTTTTATTGATAATGCAGCAATACAAATACTGTTACAGAGAAATGCTTTTATACATAATGAAAATGGGCCAAATATGCGAGCCCATATGTATTTGGTAATCTGAAACAAATAGCAGTGAATAGTCCTGGTCGTTCGATCTTGATCCATGGCTGATATGCTTTGAGATTGTTTGCTCGGATTGATATGTGTGCTTTTAGTGACCCTTGTATTGTTTGTTTCATTATATTACTATTAATGCTTCTTCAGTTTCAATTGTATTCGTTTCTCCTGTTAATATAATTTGTTCCATACATCTTCTTAAAGCAGCTATTACATGTGATAAGTGCCAACACAAAGTCCCCCAGCCTTCTATTTGTTCAGTAAAATTACAAAAAAAAATCACTATTCCACACTCAAAATAAGACATCGTCAAATTGGGAGGGGAATTAATTAAATCTACTTGCCTCAACACTGCCAAGAATGAATTGTAAATTTTATTTCATGATATCTATTTCGTACTACATTATTTATTATAAAATAATAACCCAATACCAAAAAATAATTTATACTAATAACCCTGCACATTACAGAGGTTAGAAAAGCTTATAGTTTTGGGCAAGGTACTCACAACAAAATTTAGTATTGGACAAACACTGAATGCATAAGTGAACATTACACCCGACGTTGATGCATGTTGTTTTATGCTTGCAAAATCAAACTCCATCTTATTTTTCTTCTCCGTAGGATGGTGATAAAGAATTTGATGTAGCAGCACAACCTGAAAGAAAGATTTAGGAGAAGAGGCAAAGGAACTAATTTTTGAAAGCTTATCAAACCATGTTACCATTTAATTGGATCTTTTCTTCAAACCCTGATGTCTGTTTATCCTGTCACTGTATTATTTTTCTTCCACTTTGCACTTGTGAACCCACGGTGACGGTATCAATCTAATTTCTCCTGTAGTACATATATGCTTGTTTTTTTTAAAATTACAATGGTTTCTATTTTAAAATTTCTTTGGAATTGTAGTATGCAGTTTCATTGAACACATGTTCAACATTTTTATTTTGCTGTTCTGCTGCGTCAATGTTGCATATGAGTCTGTCCTACTAAATCAATATTTTGGTGAACAAGTGTTATTTCTTATTAGAGAACCGCTATAAAATCTTTTATCACTATGCGTTCATGCAGGAAATACATGCGTATACTATTGATAGTGTTGTCCTCAATCACATTATTGTCGGCTGAACATTGGTCATCTTTACTGCTAAAATTAGGATTGAAGCACGGACATGATTCATGCACTTGCTCTGTGATGCATGACAGAAATGGGATACTGTCCTTGCAATTTTACCCTCCTTTAAATAAAAAATGCAATTGAATAACTGTTGAAGGAACTACAGAAGCTTGCTATTAAAAGCATTATGCTAGTTATCTTACTCTTTTAAATGCTTTTGCCACTACAAAGACAATTAACTACTTTGAGAACTTTTGGTTAAGTAGAGAAAAGACGGAAATATTACATACTGATGTTCATTGATATCCAACAATCTACCATCCACTAATCTACCATGCACATTTTGTTAGATAAAACTGATGTTGGATATTCTATACAAATCCAAATGTTTATAAATCATGTCTTCATATGCATTTTCGGCACATTGAAATTACAGGTATTGATTGAAGCTAGGTTATAAGGTTCTATTCTCATGTTTACTGTGTACTTTGAATTTTTTTGCAAAAGACATAGAGGGGGGATTATGTCACACTGCATGCATGCCTACCTGAATTTTTGTATTCATTTATATACATCCGATAACTGTTGGTTTTTTCCACCTTTGTACTTGCGTACTGGAACACATTTTTATCTCGAACCATTGTACATACGGTCATTACCGCGTTGTCGAATTTGCAAAACTCGGCTTTGCTACTCTCATTCTATTCTGAATTTTCCCCACAGGTATTGGTCCTTATTTGTAACAACCCGCATATTTATCGATTATATATTTAAATATTTTATTTAAATATTTTATCGTTCATCGGATTTTGGTCCGAAAAGCTACTTTGTGCAAACAGTCGAATTGGGACTCGAGACCACCCCCATTGAGTTCAAAATGACGTTTGCGACCTTTTTGAGTATAAGCTTCGATATGTTTGGAGAAAGTTGATTTTTGCCACTTTTTCACTTAGGGTTTTGGTTTGGGCTGAACCCACTTACTAACTCAGTCCCAACCCCCCTCTCCTCTTCACTTCTTTTCTATTTTTCCTAACACTCAAGCTTTAGCAAAAATGGCGGAAGAGAATGGGAAATAGAAATCCAAAACCCTAGTTCCTCTTGCTAGCTCAAGTTCTTGCTCCAAACTAATAGAAGAACCCATTGGTAAGCTTCTCTTCATCTTCCCCAACTCATTCTCCCTTTGATCTCGGAAATTTCCTAAACCTAACTTGGGGAATGTTCTTCTTTTAAGCTTAGATTCAAGCTTCTAGAGTTTTGGATTTGAAGAGTGGTTGATTCCCCTTTGCTTTCAAGCTTCATCTTCATAAATTTTAGTGCAAAGGTGAGATTTTTAATCTCACATCTATGCTTATAATTCTCTTCTATTGTTAGGTATGAATTCCTAACACTTATTCATGTGCATTTGATTTTGATTTGGATTGCTTTTGTGAATATTCCAATTTTTAGTGTTTTGAGTTCAATTCGTTAAAAATCCTAACTTTGATGTTTGAACATGTTTTTGGTAATGCATCGAGGAGCATATAAGGCCGGGTACTCGATTGACATAAACCATTAGCGCCGTTGCTCGTGCGATTGCAATTTGGTCGGGATTTGCACCTCCTTTGAAATAGGGTAGGAAGTGCAAGTATACAGGTTCGGCCGACCGAGCCCCCTGGGCCGGTCGACCGACCTGTAGTCCAGGCACTTCCTGCCTCTGTTTGGAAGTGCTGGTTACAGGCTTCGGCCGACCGAGCCCCTTGGGCCGGTCGACCGACCTGGTGCCCCGAGCACTTCCAACCTCTGGTTCGGTCGACCGACTCAGGGTGTCCGGTCGACCGACCTGCTACTATTTGCCAGATTAGCCTATATTGCTAATCCGTTTGAATATCCAACTTTAATCGATTCGTGTTGATTCCCTTTTGTTATTATCACTTATTATCGACTTTGATGACATTTTCTTCGTGATTTATGGGAATATCCATTTTGATGGATTCGGTATCGATTTCTTTGGATTTTATTCACATTTTCGAATGTGAATCTTAGTGATTGATTGTTCTTACAATCTTCTTCGTGATTTGTCACTTTAAAAATATAAAGATTTTCTATACTAGTAGTAAATATCAAAACTCTTTCCTCAAACGATTTCAATACTATTTTAATACCAAATTCGTTTATAAAACCGTTTTCCAATCTATTAGTATATACAAACCTTTACTCACTCGTATGAGAAATCTAATTAAACGACTTAGTAAAACAAGTGGTATGAAACGCTTGCGTTCACTTTGTTGGTTAATTCTTGGACTTGTTCGATTGAAACTCTTGTGACAATTTTCTAGTAGAGATCTACAATTTGTTCGTAAATATTTAAGTTAAGCTAGTGGTTATGGGACATGATGCTAAGTTCATATATTTACTAGCTTACTGTAATCGACACTTCTCGTTGATCATGACGATCATCTTTGTGATTTAGACTAGCAATGTGCGATGTCTCTTTGTCTGCGAGGGAGACTAAACCCCGTTTTGTGGAGTTTCGACTCAATTTGGTGGGGTAGCAACCCATGGTCTTCGGGCCGTTTGTGGAGCTTTGGCTCAATTTGTGATGGTTAGCAACCATGGAATTAGCGTTCCGTTTGTGATACACGTGTTGGTGGGCTTTATGCTCCCGTTTGTGATAGGCCTCCCTCCTTTGTGATTTCTGGATTTCTTGAGATGATTTCTAGAATTTGTGTTTCACCAATTTTCGTGATTTCCATTGATAAGTTTTATCAATATTTGTGCATTGGTGAATTTGTGCGTCATTGACTTTTGTGATTTCTGGATTTCGCGTATTGAATTTTGGAATTTGTGTGTCATTGACTTTTGTGATTGACATTGATATTATTGTCAATATTTGTGCATTGGTGAATTTGTGTGTCGTTGACTTTTGTGATTGACATTGATATTATTGTCAATATTTGTGCATTGGTGAATTTGTGTGTCATTGACTTTTGTGATTGACATTGATATTATCGTCAATATTTATGGGTTTGTGAACTAAATTAGGAGTATGACGTTTCTTTGATTCTTGTGTAGATTTTGTGACATTGAATAATCCCTTGATGATTTTCAACTACTTATATATATCACAGCTTGGCATTGTGATTATTATGTGTTTAGTCATATCTCTTATTCTATATCGTTTCATCTGATATCTATAGTTAGACTGATCCGTTTATTATTTTCTTATTAAATAATACTCGGGTCAGACCGAGATGTTACAGGTGCTTCTGCTTGACTTCTCTCTTGGGATTTATTTCTCTGACTTTTGGCTTACTACTTAGATTAGTAGTTTATTTTGGTGTATACATTCGAGATATAGACTCCATAATGTATACTTATTCTTTTGTGTAGTTCATGTAACTATTCTTTTGTGATATTGTGGATCTTTTTAGACCACTACTCTGATGTACACTTCCTAGTGTAATATTCATATCTATTTCCGCCTTTGTGATATGAATTGTCTGTGACTGATTTATGTTTATTTCTATATTTGTTTCCAAAGATATTATAGCCACCGTGTGATATCTTTGAGTTTGTGTCGGCATGTCGGATTTCCACTTAAAAAGAATTGCATGTTATACTATCTGACATATCGATGCTCGCACAAAGCAATTACACGGATGGTCGCTCCTCAACAGCCATATTCTCCGTGCTACTTGACAGCATTACTTCGTAGTGTTCTTGGCTAGCGTGGGTATAGAGGTGGGGCGTCACAGCTTGGTATCAGAGCCAAACTTCGAAACAATATGGAATATTATAACAAGGATCATCGTCCTAAGTCTTTCTTAGGAGTCGTGCTTTAGGATTTAATTCGAGTCTTCGTACCGATTCATCCTATTTTCTTTATGATTCCTTGTTTTATCTATCAAGAATTGCTTGATATTTATCTTGAGAATAACTTTTTCTTCTTATTTATTTCTTTCTTAAAGAAGAGAAATGGTTAGACCAGGCCGTCCCATCGCCGGTCAATCTAGTGCTACTCCCCAAGATGGAGTTTTTATGTCTGCCCAGCAGCTTTTAGATCTTGTTAAGAACGCTCAAGCTGCCAGACCCAACCCAGAGCCTACTCATCCTAGATCCAATTTTGCACGCTTATGCAGAGACTACACTGATTTGGGTGGAAGGCCATTCAAGGGATCCGAGAGTGTAATTGAAATTCAAGCTTGGCTCAAATCATGTGATCGCATCTTTTCTCGCATGAACCTTATTGACCTTCATCGAGTCCAAGTGGCTTCTAGCATGCTCCAAGAAAGAGCATTAGATTGGTATGAGCTTTTAATTTCTGAAATCGTTGAAGCGGATCTCACTTGGGAGCAATTTCGGGAAAGATTCGAATTGAAATTCGTGCTGGAGGCTCAAAAAGTAACTTTGGCCCGGCGTTTTATTAACCTTGTTCAAGGTGAATCTTCTGTGACAGACTATGTCGCATCTTTCGAGTCTCTTTCTAAATACGGGGTTGAGTATATTAATACCCCGATGAAGAAAAATCAAAGATTTGTCTATGGCTTGAATAAGAATCTTAAGAAGCCATTACTTCTGAAACTTGAGGTTTCATTTGATCAGCTTATTGATATTGCTCTTCGTCTTGAAGAGGCCGATAATGAAGATGATGTTGAAGTTGTGCGTGCCCAACAGAACTTCGACAATAACTTGAAGAGGCCTATCACATTCAAAGGCCCCAATTCTAATAAGAAAGGGAAGCAACCAACTCCGGTAGCAAAGACTCCTACCTCTAGTCGTGGACAATGCTACAATTGTGGCTCCACAGACCACTATGCAAGGGAGTGCCCGAAACCCCTCTTTTGTCCTTATTGCAAAGGTTCGGGTCATCTTTTATCTTCGTGCCCTAGGCTTCCAAGCAAGAGAGAAGGAAAGCTGCAAGCCCCTAGCAACTCTTCTCTTAGTCAGGGTAGCCATTCTATCCTTGGTGACATTTGTTTTATGATTTTCCTTTTCGAGTTCTTTTTTGATATGGGTTCCATCTCACTAATTTATATCAAAAGAACTTGTTGATTCTTTTTAAACATTTTTGGGCTTGATGACGTCTTTGAGGATTGTGAATCCGGATGGTAGATCCGCAACACTCAATTTGCTTTTATTGATGTCGAAATTATTTTATGAGACTTTTCTTTCCGAGCCGATATTTTTACTTAGGCTTCGGAATTGATTTTTTGAAAGGATCGGCTTAATCATTGTGAAGCCCATATCCTATTTTTCGAGTGGACTATTCATCTTCGACATTTTCAATCTGTTAAGCAGATTCCTATTTTTCCTTTATGATTTTGATTCCAACTTGATGGCATCATTTTATTCCTTAAGCCCACTTATAAGGAAAGTGTTATTTCTCTCATTCATGTAGTTTGAGAAATTTTCCGGTATTTTTGAGTTTGTCTTAGGATTATCACCTAAGAAATCTTTTGTGTGGTGTTGAGGTCTTTTCAGTTTGACTTTACTACCGGTTTTCGTTTGCTACGAGTTGCGGAAATTAGCATTCCACTTACCGCATTTCGCACTCGTTATGATTCTTATGAATGACTCATTATGTCATTCAAATTGTCCAGCTTATTTCATCCATTTTATAAATCGAATATTCTATGAATATTTCGATGAGACTATTCTTGTATTTACTGATTTTGGATGAAAATAGTAATTTAAAATTTTGCAAATCTTTTTCATAAGATTTATTTATAAGTAAAACTGGATTTTGTTCTTGAAATGAACAAAGAATATTCTTAAAACTTTTTAAGAGATTTATTTATCCTATAAAAGATGATTTTGTGATTGTATTGCCCGTTGAGTGCTTTAAGAATTTTGGTCGATGCGCTTGATCAACGTTATCGATAGGAATTTCCTAAACGCTTTGATGAGACAATCAGACACAGTATATTAACTTGAAAATAGTAAATTTTTTTAGAATGATAATTACATAAAGATAAATGTAATTTTGAAAGTTTTAACTTTATGGGAAAGAAGATTATTTAAAAGAAATTCTTTCTTTTCGAAACTCTTATTCTTGTGATTCCTGAAGGGGAACCAAGACTTTGCTATTTGTACCGATACTAGTCGTATTGGTTTGGGTGTCGTTCTCTTGCAAAAGAGAATGTGCTATCACTTGTGCTTCTAAATCATTTTAGCTTATCGAGACTAGATATGCCACTCGTGATCTAGTGCTCTCGGCTATTGTTTTTACTTTTGGAATTTGGCATCATCATATTTGGATGAGAAATTGTTCTCTACCTCGATCATAAATCTTTGGAATAATTATTTTCTCATATGGAACTCCATGTTGACTCGAGTTCCTGACATCTTATGATCTTGATATTCTTTTTATTCATGGAAGGGAAATCGTGTTGCCAATGCGCTTTGTCATAAGCAACAAGTGGTTGATTCGTTGATGTTGTCTGAATGGAATTATCTTTTCATCAAGTTCATCGGACGTTTCGGTACACTTCGTTTTATTGAGTTTCATCTCATTTCTTTTATGGACTAGCGTCTGATGTCCTTTTATTGTGTTCGGTTCATTGGACGTACCGTTTTTGTACTACGTCGGTGTTTCGAAATCATTCGGGCTTCGGTTCATTGGACGTACCGTTTTTGTACTGCGTCGGTGTTCCGAATTATTTGAGCTTGGATTCATTGGATGTACCGTTTGTACTACATCAATGACTTTGCTTTTGATTCATTGGATGTACCGTTTGTACTACATCAATGTCTTTGCTTTTGATTCATTGGATGTACCGTTTGTACTACATCAATGTCTTTGCTTTTGATTCATTGGATGTACCGTTTGTACTACATCAATGTCTTTGCTTTTGATTCATTGGATGTACCATTTGTACTACATCAATGTCTTTGCTTTTGATTCATTGGATGTACCGTTTGTACTACATCAATGACTTTGCTGTTTGATTCATTGGATTTACCGTTTGTACTACATCAATGTCTTTGCTTTTGATTCATTGGATGTACCGTTTGTACTACATCAATGTCTTTGCTTTTGATTCATTGGATGTACCGTTTGTACTACATCAATGTCTTTGTTTTGATTCATTGGATGTACCGTTTGTACTACATCAGTGTCTTTGATTCATTGGATGTACCATTTGTACTACATCAATGACTTTGCTATTTGATTCATTGGATGTACCGTATGTACTACATCAATGTCTTTGCTTTGGTTCATTGGGCGTACCGTTTTTGTACTACGCTGATGTCCCAAATTATTTGAGTTTCTAGTTTCTCGGGCGTACCGTTTTTGTACTACGCCGTTGCACTGGCTCAATTTTCTGCTATTCTTGACGTTCCCCACGTCTTTTATCTAAGGAAATGCCTTAGGGATTCCGGTTTTCATTTTTGAGTCCGGTGTTATTGAGGGGATTGAAGTTTCACCAAATTTGACTTTTGAGCAACATTCTATTCGCATCATTGCTTCGGAGGTTGAGCGCCTTCGATATAAAGATATTCTTTTTGATAGAAGTTCAATGGTTCTCAAATCCTAAGGATTTCTCATGTGAAATCTTGAGAATTCATCGAACGAAAACTTTCGGATTTACTCCTTCGTGCTCTTTATGGTGAACTTCTTGATTCAAATTTTCTTTTGTGTTAATATGCTTCTATGGTTGTTACTTCTTATATTTCCTTCTTAATTATTGCGAGGACGCAATTTCTTTAAGGAGGGGAGTCTGTAACAACCCGCATATTTATCGATTATATATTTAAATATTTTATTTAAATATTTTATCGTTCATCGGATTTTGGTCCGAAAAGCTACTTTGTGCAAACAGTCGAATTGGGACTCGAGACCACCCCCATTGAGTTCAAAATGACGTTTGCGACCTTTTTGAGTATAAGCTTCGATATGTTTGGAGAAAGTTGATTTTTGCCACTTTTTCACTTAGGGTTTTGGTTTGGGTTGAACCCACTTACTAACTCAGTCCCAACCCCCCTCTCCTCTTTACTTCTTTTCTATTTTTCCTAACACTCAAGCTTTAGCAAAAATGGTGGAAGAGAATGGGAAATAGAAATCCAAAACCCTAGTTCCTCTTGCTAGCTCAAGTTCTTGCTCCAAACTAATAGAAGAACCCATTGGTAAGCTTCTCTTCATCTTCCCCAACTCATTCTCCCTTTGATCTCGGAAATTTCCTAAACCTAACTTGGGGAATGTTCTTCTTTTAAGCTTAGATTCAAGCTTCTAGAGTTGGATTTGAAGAGTGGTTGATTCCCCTTTGCTTTCAAGCTTCATCTCATAAATTTTAGTGCAAAGGTGAGATTTTTAGTCTCACATCTATGCTTATAATTCTCTTCTATTGTTAGGTATGAATTCCTAACACTTATTCATGTGCATTTGATTTTGATTTGGATTTGTTTTGTGAATATTCCAATTTTTAGTGTTTTGAGTTCAATTCGTTAAAAATCCTAACTTTGATGTTTGAACATGTTTTTGGTAATGCATCGAGAGGCATATAGGGCCGGGTAGTCGATTGACATAAACCCTTAGCGCCGTTGCTCGTGCGATTGCAATTTGGTCGGGATTTGCACCTCCTTTGAAATAGGGTAGGAAGTGCAAGTATACAGGTTCGGCCGACCGAACCCCCTGGGCCGGTCGACCGACCTGTAGTCCAGGCACTTCCTGCCTCTGTTTGGAAGTGGTGGTTACAGGCTTCGGC
The DNA here is from genome assembly GCA_030765085.1 of Allium cepa. Taxonomy (NCBI): domain Eukaryota; kingdom Viridiplantae; phylum Streptophyta; class Magnoliopsida; order Asparagales; family Amaryllidaceae; genus Allium; species Allium cepa. The sequence continues at coordinate 781,344,913 of CM060934.1, forward strand.
CGACCGACCCCCTGGGCCGGTCGACCGACCTGGTGCCCCGAGCACTTCCAACCTCTGGTTCGGTCGACCGACTCAGGGAGTCCGGTCGACCGACCTGCTACTATTTGCCAGATTAGCCTATATTGCTAATCCGTTTGAATATCCAACTTTAATCGATTTGTGTTGATTCCCTTTTGTTATTATCACTTATTATCGACTTTGATGACATTTTCTTCATGATTTATGGGAATATCCATTTTGATGGATTCGGTATCGATTTCTTTGGATTTTATTCACATTTTCGAATGTGAATCTTAGTGATTGATTGTTCTTACAATCTTATTCGTGATTTGTCACTTTAAAAATATAAAGGTTTTCTATACTAGTAGTAAATATCAAAACTCTTTACTCAAACGATGTCAATACTATTTTGATACCAAATTCGTTTATAAAACCGTTTTCCAATCTACTAGTATATACAAACCTTTACCTCACTCGTATGAGAAATCTAATTAAACGACTTAGTAAAACAAGTGGTATGAAACGCTTGCGTTCACTTTGTTGGTTAATTCTTGGACTTGTTCGATTGAAACTCTTGTGACAATTTTCTAGTGGAGATCTACAATTTGTTCATAAATATTTAAGTTAAGCTAGTGGTTATGGGACATGATGCTAAGCTCATATATTTACTAGCTTCCTGTAATCGACACTTCTCGTTGATCATAACGATCATCTTTGTGATTTAGACTGGCAATGTGCGATGTCTCTTTGTCTGCGAGGGAGACTAAACCCCGTTTTGTGGAGTTTCGACTCAATTTGGTGGGGTAGCAACCCATGGTCTTCGGGCCGTTTGTGGAGCTTCGGCTCAATTTATGATGGTTAGCAACCATGGAATTAGCGTTCCGTTTGTGATACACGTGTTGGTGGGCTTTATGCTCCCGTTTGTGATAGGCCTCCCCCCTTTGTGATTTCTGGATTTCTTGAGATAATTTCTAGAATTTGTGTTTCATCAATTTTTGTGATTTTCATTGATAAGTTTTATCAATATTTGTGCATTGGTGAATTTGTGCGTCATTGACTTTTGTGATTTTTGGATTTCGCGTATTGAATTCTGGAATTTGTGTGTCATTGGCTTTTGTGATTGACATTGATATTATTGTCAATATTTGTGCATTGGTGAATTTGTGTGTCGTTGACTTTTGTGATTGACATTGATATTATTGTCAATATTTGTGCATTGGTGAATTAAATTAGGAGTATGACGTTTCTTTGATTCTTGTGTAGATTTTGTGACATTGAATAATCCCTTGATGATTTTCAACTACTTATATATATCACAGCTTGGCATTGTGATTATTATGTGTTTAGTCATATCTCTTATTCTATATCGTTTCATCTGATATTTATAGTTAGACTGATCCGTTTATTATTTTCTTATTAAATAATACTCGGGTCAGACCGAGATGTTACAGGTGCTTCTGCTTAACTTCTCTCTTGGGATTGATTTCTCTGACTTTTGGCTTACTACTTAGATTAGTAGTTTATTTTGGTGTATACATTCGAGATATAGACTCCATAATGTATACTTATTCTTTTGTGTAGTTCATGTAACTATTCTTTTGTGATATTGTCTATCTTTTTAGACCACTACTCTGATGTACACTTCCTAGTGTAATATTCATATCTATTTCCGCCTTTGTGATATGAATTGTCTGTGACTGATTTATGTTATGTTTATTTCTATATTTGTTTCCGAAGATATTATAGCCACCGTGTGATATCTTTGAGTTTGTGTCGGCATGTCGGATTTCCACTTAAAAAGAATTGCATGTTATACTATCTGACATATCGATGCTCGCACAAAGCAATTACATGGATGGTCGCTCCTCAACAGCCTTATTCTCCGTGCTAGTTGACAGCATTACTTCGTAGTGTTCTTGGCTAGCGTGGGTATAGAGGTGGGGCGTCACATTATTGGATTGGATATGATTGCTGCTGTTTCTACATCAGAAGAGAGGAGCTATGATCTTTTGTTTATTTTCCCATAATTGCTATCATTACTTATTAGATTGGAAACACAATTGTTTCAATATAATGTGTAAGAGATTTCTTAATATAACTTGGTGATCTGTATGACAATTTTATTTGTGGTAGCTTATTTGACATGTTGCATTAAGATAATTTATGGCCATGACATCCAATCCTGTGAAATGTTTCATATTCCCTTTGTGGTAAATACTTGGATCAATTCATGTACCATCAGTATTCCATCCTTTATTTGCTGTAAAAGCTTGACTTTGTGCAAACCAATTACCAGCCAAAAATGCTAAACTATTTGGAAATGCTATTTATGCACAAATTCTGTACCAAACCATATTAAAAATTGCAAGTGCTAATATGTGTACACTTACTGACAATTTGGCCCAAACATAGATTTAGTTCATTTTTTATAGCACAGAATTTTACTTTTTATTTTTGGGTATTTATCTGTTCTTTATGTATAAACCTACGGTAAAACTTGCATTGTGAACCAGAAGACAAATCTTCCAAAATAACTTAACTTAAAGACGATAGAAAAGGAAAGCAACAATAAGCAAAGGAGACTGAAAACATTATTAGACTGACTTAGTGTTGCGGACCTAAGATCGATGTCAAGGTAGAAAATGAATATAAATCTATGGCTTCCATTAATACTACAATTTAATACTACAATATGTTTATAGACTCTGTCCGTGTGCGTAGCACGGGCCACACACTAGTAATCAATTATTTTTAGGTGGGAACTTCTAGAAAATTGCTGAAGTATGGTTAACTTAATCCATTTTTTCATTTTATTCAAATAGAGTACCATCGATGACCTGTTTAATTTGCTGTACAATACGCTTTTTAGATATTCCGGCATTCCCGTCCAATTAAAGTGCTTAAAATTTTACAAAAATGCCCAATTTACTTTTTTTTGAAGGAATTATTTGCAAAATGAATGCATATGTGTCTTGCATTGAGCGGTTGGACACATCGAGACACTAAACCTTAGGTCTAGATGAATTGCTCTCAAATTCTTTCCATTAATATAACAAAATTATTATATGAATTGTATATAATATCGTTGTTTAATCGTACTTACATTGTTAGATATCACATCATTTGTATAGTTAAAACACTCATGTTACAATAAATTAGATCGATCTTTCCGACCACAATTAACAAATGATAATTCTATTTCAACACAGATAATTACTTAGCAGCCCCTGAAATAAATAAAATTTTAAAGACTAAAATACCCTTAGAAAGCTGCTTACTTTCATTCTTCTCAATTCCATTATATTCGTACATCAGTTTCTTACTATCTAAAGCACAGCTTCTTCAAAACCCTGGTTTTTAAATCAGTGAAGAAAAAATTTAATTTTACACTACTAAGTTATTTTTCGGGTCTACATACTTTTTTAATTGTAATTCTGAAGAAAATATGAATTGAGTTTCCAAATCAGTGAAGAAAATATTAAATTTTTCACTAGTTATTTTTTCGGTTTACAGACTTTTCTAAGAAAAAAATTAATTTTTCACAAAAAGATTCTAAATCAGTGAGAGAAAAATTTAACCATAGTTTTTAAATTAGTGAAGAAAAAATTAATTTTTTCACGTTTCGCGTGATGGGAAGGGTAATTCATAAAATAATAGGAGGCTACTAAGTTATTTTTTGCATTTACAGACTTTTTAAATTTTTGGATGGCTACTAAGTAAATACTCGGGTTGAAATAGAATTTGCCTCAAAAAATATAATGTAAAAGGAACGAAAAAAGTGAAGGTAAGTCATGTCATGTTATTATTTACTCCGAGGATTGGCCACAAAAAAACCTCTAATCTTATAGTCACTTTGAAGAGCAATCGTTGCAGCTTTAGGTAAGCCAAGTATTTGTTTGGCGTTATAATTATTTACAGAAGAAAATGTCAACGGATGGGAGAAATCACTCATGGATAATCTTTGAACTTTAGGAAACTTGCTGGTGATAGTCAAAAGTTGATAAGGGCTATTACTACCAATTGTGTTTAAACCTTCCTAAGGCATGGGCAGAATGTGAAATTTTTTAATCATGAATAACTATCAAGTAACTATCCTCCTAATTTTGTGAATACCAAATTTTCATATACGTTTAAAAGTAACAACTTTATGTTACATTAATAACTATTTGCAGAACATAAGAAAAATACCCAATAAGAATACAAAGAAACAATGGATGTCTTTACATGTTTTAATTTTATTTTTTTACAGTAAACTTTTAGTTCTATTTTTGCATCAAAACATATTACTATTGAGTGAACAATGATAGGTAAAAACTAAGTGAAGAGGTAAGCAGACTTTTTAATCAATGCATGTGTTTGAAACAAATGGCTTTGTATTTTGAATTTGCACGGAGATAGATGACCGCATGATTGAAAAATAAAATAACAACAAATTTTTTAAAAGGAAGAAATAGGACATTTTAGCTTCTTTTTCTCTTTAACTTCAATTATTTGGTAGGTACACTATAATGCTAATTTATCTAACCAATAAATTCTTCAAAATATCATTTATAATGCGTACATGAAAAGTTTTTATTTCAAAAATATTTTTCATTTGAAAATTTCTTCTGAAAGTAAATAAATAAGCAACTTAAACGTCAAGAAAACAAAATTATTCTTCTTCAAATTGCTTAAAAGCCAGAAACGAATTAAAAAATTAGCAAACATACTTCCAACTGATTTTTTCATTAATTTAGATGTTATTAATTGACACGGTTCCTTGATGAACTTTGTATTGTGTATTTTATAAACTACAGTTAGTTGTTGTTTTTTTAGTAGTTGCCATTTCCTAGGTCTTTCATTTTATTTGTTGCCATTAATAATTCAATTTAAAGTGGGTTCCACTATAATATTACTTGTTCCAAATCTGACACACGAACTTAGGCCTTAGGCAACCACATATATTCAATGGCTAAAAGAAACCCCTTAAACATAGGCAAGCACATATCTAAAGTCACTAATAATGATTTATTTCTTCTAAGAGTAACTAAATAAAGTATTATCTTACTAACACACACACACATAATAGATGCACACAGCATAAATATACGTTTTATATTTTCCTCTATGATTATTCATTGCTTCCAATGTGGTGGTAACAAAGTTGCTCATGTATAGTTAAGTGCATACAAAAGCATAAAAGCATGAAATGAGTAAGAGAAAAAAAACAAAACGTAGCATCACAAAGTTTGAAATGGATGAAGCTACACAAGTTGAGATACTTACACTAAATATGTGTGTTATTCTTGCACCAATGATGATGGAAGATGTCCAATTCTTTTTACAAATGAAGGTGGAGGATATTCTAAATTCTGCTTTAATGAAAATGAAGGTTTCCACGTGATTATTGGCATCACCGATTAATGTGTTAGTATGTAGAATTTGAATAAAGTTAGACAACTTTTGTTCATGGTTTCATTTTAATTTTTGTGAATATTCCTATGAAAAAGTATAAATCACATGAAATTTTTTTCATTTAAAATTTATACAAAAATTAAATTGATGCAAAAAAATATAACATCGAGTTTCGTGCGCATTTGTTCTTACTATCTCACAATATAAAAAATTAGGGCACATATTTATCTCAAATATTATCAATGCATATGACCATTATTTCAAAATGCAATTTATCTATTTAGGATTTTCTGTACACACGTCTAACTGACGTATCTAACGTGCTGGTATAAATAAGAGCAACAACAATAAATGGAAAAGGAATAATTTAATTCATCAAATCTTGGTCTGTTTGCAGTGAAATATAGCAATACGCAAGGACGTATATGTTCTAGGGCTAGATGAATTGAACTTCAACAAATAAATAATGACCAATAGCATAGTCACATACTATCATCAGACCATTGGTTTTAGGCAATAGTCTCTAACTAGTATTGACCCGAAAAATCCAAAATCTGTCTGTATCTGTATTCCAAAAATGATAAAATGTTTAAAATTCAGAAAATGAATGATGGATACAAATATGATACTATTCACATCCAAAAATTACCCGTTTGACTTTTATTTAGGTAGCAACTAACCTTATGAATATTTTAGTATATGAAATGGTTGATATATATTATTTTATCGTGGTAATAATTCATATTACTATGTATAAATGAACATTTGCTATCAAAAATTAATTATTTCCTCTAAACCAATTCTATTAATTCCTCCAAAAGATTACAAAGAAAAACCATAAAATTGAAAAGAAATCTCAATCACCAAAACCCGAAAACAATATAGGTTCATTATTTTTTAAGTCAAAATCTTTTTCTTAAATAAGATGATTATTTTTCCATGTACATGTGCATGAGCACTTTTTTTTTGAACTGGTACTCTATATACAACAAATCATTGGGACAACATATCTCATGTCAAATAAATGTTCGAAAGCAAGTTTCAAACTTGTGACATCCTGCACCAAAACCAAATCAATTAACCACTTGGACAAAGGTGCTTGTCGAGCACATGTTTCTATTAGCAGTAAAACTTGATCCACAAATCATTGAAGAATGACCATAATATTTTGTCATGAAACTATATTGTTTTTTGTTTGATGTGTTGTTTATGTATCTTTCATATTATTAATACTTTTAGCGAAAAATTGTTCAAGAGTTCAAGTGAAGACGTATCATCAATGTAGTTACTTTCTAAGTCAGCCGTGCTCTACCTGCTCGAACTAACAAATAATTTTTGAACCTATCAAATTTAGGTTTACCAAGACATTCTTGATTTTCATATCAGGCTAATTTGATTAGGATTTAGTTGTTTTGGATGTGTATTACTGATCAGAGTTGAAGATTTACATGAAAAATTATTCATTGTATACTACCTACCATCCAAACTAAATATTTCTTTATAGAAATTCAAACCATAAAGTCATAAAAAACATTTGCAAATGAATTATGTTTTGCAATAGTAGTTTAATATGTTCATAGAAAATATACATCTTGTCTAAGAAAATAGAAACAGATATAATATTATTTTACTGTAAATGTGCATTCGTTCTTGTAATTATGTTTAATAAAAATATATAAGAAAAATAATAACTTCAACGAAGCATTGATCATAACATTTGTTTCTAGCCAATAAGAAAAACTCAAATGACGGTCACTTTAGGTGATACATATACATATATATATATATATATATATACATATACATATACATATATATATATATATATATATATATTTAGGTGATAGGTTTGTAGTTGTATGCCAAATTATACTTTCAGACTCATAGTAGCTTGCTTTGTGTCAAATTCTTAAACCATGTGGACCACCGTGTTAGTGCCCAATTAAACAATATTTGTCAAAGTATAACAATATAAAATATAACATCACATATTAACTAATATATTGTTACTAAAAAAATTAATCAAAATATAATAATGTCTTATCTAACATCTCAAATGTACCAATATGCCATAACGATCAAATCACCTATAGCAAGAAAACTGATAAGCTCTTACCTAAGCTCATTATCATCTTTGGAATTGAATGTATAACAAAAGATTTCTATTTCTTTTGTTGCTGCCAACAAAGCCGAAGAGATAGATCACCCATCCAAATAAGGAAATTTAAGAGGTTATCTTCAATCATTATTCAAAAATGTTATCATGAAGCAGCATTTATGCAATTAGTTTAATCAGTTAAGTAATGTTTTTAGTGCTCGGTTGTGACAACCCGGATTTTTAAACTTCTGTTAATAGGCTAATTAACTGGTTTAAATCAAGGAACGTTAATTTTATTAGTCAAAAAGACAAATTTTTGATAATGGTAATAACTGAACAAATATAAATTGATTTGAAAACTATAACAAATGTTGAATTATAAATCTCTGGAAATGATAAATCTTATAGTAAATTAATAAATAATATATTTAACCACTTAAATTCAAGATAAAATATCCATAAATATGTTTCTAATTACTATTATTCATATATATGTTGTGAATGGAACTATGATTTGGAATCCAAAATAATTTATATTTAAACTATACATTTTTAAACACTAGAATGTATGTGTGTGTGTGTATATATATGGTTATTAATTAAAATATTAATAACTTAACCCTAAAAATGAAATAGGAATAAATGATAGGTTTTATAACATCAAGTAAATCTTTTGAGCTTCATAGTTAATAATATTAACTAAAATAAAAGTATAAAGAAAATATAAAATATATATAAATATGTAGGACACTTGTAAGCTAAGGGGGACATAATAATTCATTTAAACTCACAAGTGTCAAAAAATTTCTTTAAAATGGGTTTTTCTTCATTTAAAAAAATGATTTAAGAGAGAAACCAGGTGCGGTACAGTTTATACTCTTTTAAACATACATCTCAACTTCTTCTTCTTTCTTCTTTGATTTTCTTTGAAACAAAACCTGGAAAAAAAATTAACAACTCCAAGCTAACAACTGAAGCAAGATTCAATTCCAACATAAGATTCAACTCAAAGAAGGTCAAATCAAAATCACCTGTAGTTTCAAATCTAGTAGCAGTTCCAGATTTCAAACATCTTTTCTCTGTTCAAGTTTTAAGGTGAGTAAACTTCACTTTTGAAGCCAAATCTACTTTATTTTAGTGTGCATGTAAAGATTTGATGGTGGAAATGATTTGAATATGAATTTCGTGGATGGAACTGTATGATTGCCTGGGTGTACAAGTTGAAAGTACTATGTGTATATATGCATGTCTTTGTTTTGTTTCAACAGACCCCAAAAAAACACTCAAAATTCAATTTCTCCTCATATAAACCATTATAGATTATGATGTTAAAAGAAAATATACTTGTATTAGCTAAATTCTATTTATAAAAATGTTTTTATGTGAAATTAGCAAGTATCTTTGGTGGGAACAAGAAATAACAGTTGGTAATGAATCATAGCTGAAAATAAATTATTTAATTGCATGTTTGCACTTATATAATCGGATTCGCGTTTGAAATTGGTGATTTTTGGTGAGAATTTTGTAATTTTTAAGTGGTTATTTGAAGAGGTATTGGAGGATGAACGGAATCTGTTCATTGGGTGTTTTCCGACGATCGGAGCTTAGAGAGAAGTCGGGGTTGTTGCTGGAAGTTGTTCATGGGTCGAGGATTGTAGGAAAAATGGTCGGTGAATTTTTAGATCACCGTAGCGGCGTAGCGAATGCGAAGTAGGGTTTTAGGCTTTGGTTTGGTCGATAGTGTCATCGTGCGATTTCGATATTGTGGCGGCATCGAGTAGGTCCAGAGTAGGGGGAAATGGGAGGTAGTCAAGTGGCGAAGGTCTAGTCGTGGTGACGTGGCTTTTGGTGGTCGAAGGCGGCGGCGCGAGGCAATTTCGTATTGGGTTCTGAGTGGTTGAATCGTTGGTGCATGCCGTCGACGATTGGTCGACGGTGGCAGAGTGGGTCAGAACGGAGTCGTCTTGGCGTGCACGTGCACGTGTATCAGCGTGTCTGGTTTTGGCTTTGCTGTGAGATTAGAGAGAAGAGAAGAAGCGGAAGAAAGAGGATTGGGCTTGGGTTAGAACTCGGGTCTGCTTAGGGGTATTAACCAAGTTTGAAAAGGAAGAAGAATGGGCTGGAAGGGAAGTTTGGGCCTGAGAAAAAGATGAAGAAATAAAAGAGGGAGATAGAAAGGAAAATAAAAAAGAAAAAAAAAAAGAAAAGGGAAATAAAAAAGTTTTTCCAAAATAATTTTCTAACCGATTCTTTTTAAGGTTAAATGTTTTACTTATATGTTATCTGGTTTAAGGGTCATATAAATAAATTATTTTAAATTAAATTAATAAAGCTTAGAAATTATATTATTTAAATTAATTGTTGAGTTTATTTAAATAAAGTTTAAACAATAATTAAGTGGATGGTTAAGGAAAATAAAATGTTTTAAACTTTTAATTAATCAATGTCTCAAGTGATTTATAAGTTAATAATTAATTCCAAATGGTTAATTAAAATAAAATAAATGGCTTATAATTAGTCAGTGTTAATTAAGCAAGATTTCAACTAATTTATTTTAGTTTTAAAATTAATTAATTGGATGATTGTGGTCTAGTCAATCTAGCCTATGAATGATTAATTTGAATTGAATACTTTGATTGCTTAAATATCTCTAGTATGTTAATTCCTGTTATTTTGTGATTTGAAACACCCTGGATTTAACTTTAAGTATTGGAAATAGATATCTGTGATGAAATTTCTGTATGAATATGACATTCTGGAATTTAAATTGAATTGTTTTACTTAAACAACTTGGCTTAAAGGACGGAGTAGGATTCGAAGAGATCGGGGTCGGATATCAGCGATATCTGGAACCACTTCAATTAGCAACTACTATAATTCTTCTTAGATTTGATCATAGAATCAAATAGGCTGGAATGGAATAAATTAAGCAAACCTGGCCATTTAAACTAAGTAACGGTGCTTAGATATTATTTTATGAAATAAGTGTTTGGCTATAGCAAGATAAAACTCATAGTGATGAACGAGTTACCTGGGTTTTCAAAGAAGCTTTACAACTTAAGTATTTCATGTTAAATGGTTTTACTCACGCTGGTTTCTAGCCTGACTCGGGTGTTACTTTACTGTAATGCTCGGGTCAGACCGAATATTACAGATTTTCAGGTTAGGACGTTCTGGAGCTCAGGAGACGAGCTGTATGGCAGAGACATATTGATTATATTCTGCTGCGAAGTAATGATTGTCTACACTGGATTTAGGACAGATTATGATAACTGTCCGGTTTATTGTGAAGGATTGTGCTATGATATATTGTATATAAATTGACTTTTACAGCTTTCTTTGTGTAAATGTTGTTATTTATATTATATTTTGATCCGCTATGATTGTGAGATTATGTGCTGTTGTTTTCTGTTCCTTCTTCTTCCTCTTTTTTCTTCTTTACCCTAACGGTCTGGTGTCTCCGGCACTCAATTTCTAGACACTCTATACAGTGAACGTATTAGTGTCGAATTTTCGAGGTCGAAAATCTTGGGGCATGACATTTGGTATCAGAGTAGAAGGTTAAGCGAGAACCTTGGCCTTGGTGAGGATTACTCATTTGAATAGGGTCAGTAGTACCCTAGAATGAATTGAGTGTATCATATATGAGGGCGTACTTGTTATTTTCTTATATAATGATTTTTAGAAACGGTTTTAAAAATGATTCTTATATAAGCTTATATTTTGATATATAAAGCAATAATTTTTTCTAGTTATTATATATATATATATATATATATATTAAGATAATTGGTTGTTGATTATTGAAATCAAATATAATAATAAGAATTAAGTGGTAATATATATAACCAAATAGGAATTTGGGTAAGGATTAACTATGCAAATAAGTTGAGCTAAAAATGGATTCAAAACTGAATTTAAATCTTAGAAATTCGAAAGAAATTTCAAAATATTCAAATAAGTTACCTTGATTTGATTTTCCAGCAAATGATTATGGAATATATGGTATGTAAGATCTCTAGACGTGATAATTATCATAAATTAGGTATTGTATCTTAATAAAGGGATGTTTATTTTTCCAAATAAATAATGATAAAGCAGAATGAAATGTTTAAGGAAGTAACAATTTAGATAAGTATGACTTATAAATTGAAAAGGATTTAAATTGTGAAGTTTTAAAATCTAAGTCCAGAAAAATTTGAAATTGTTACAAAGTCTTAAAGGTATAATAAATAATATTATTTAGAATATTTTTAAATGTAGGAATCTTATTTTAAAACAAGAGTTGTTTTAAAAAATTTAAAGGAATTTGTTTGGATTAAAAACCAAGAATGGTTTAAAATTGAAAGTATGACTTGGTGAGCTAATAAAACAAATATGTAGATATATGTGGGATATACATAATATCAAAGTGGATTGGAAGTAATCACTAAGTGTTGAGTTTTGAATTTTCCCCTGAAACGAGATGTAAAAAAAACAAAGAGAAATAAGTTTTTGAACTTATATGTGGGAAGGGATATTGATGGGAAAATTTAAATTTGAAATGAAAATTTAAATTGAGAAGTCTAGATGGATTAATGAATTGAATTTAACTTAGGGGAAGTTAAATAAGTTTAGAACAAACAACCTGAATTGGAAATCTCCGGCAAGTTAAATGGGTTGAATTGAAAAGGGAGTTATGGGTGATTCCAAAATGGGTTTGAGTTCTGGAAATTGGTAATGGATGCTATTGAGGATGCTTTAGATAAATTGGATATTTATTTACTTTGACTTAACCTGATATCATCCTGTTGTTATTAACAATCTATGGAACTACAAATTGGATTATTTTGAAAAGAATTAAGAAGTGGACTGAAATGATATATCCCTTACTGAAATTAAATGGAAATAAAATTTTATTTTGAAACTATTTAAAAGATTTTGATATTTGAAATGAAATTGTAATATTGGGAATGGAATCACTTTGAACTTAAGATTTAAATGTTAAAAATGAACTTGTAACTAGAATTGTTTAAGAATTGGGTTTTAAATTTTAAAGTATAATTAGGTAATCAATTGAATTTCGAAATTGATTTGTTCAAAAAGATTTAACTCTCACTTGAACCTTGAAATAAGTTTATCAAGGAGTAAAGGTGGAATTGACATAAATTAATTGGGAGTGTAATCGAAGTTGAATAAGTTTAAATTCAAATGGGAATTGATTTGAATTTGGAATGGAAATCGAGGTTAATTCAAATTGAATTGGAATTGAATCAATTTAATGGGAATGGAAATTGAGATGGGTTGAAATGGGAGATTGGGAGATTGAACAGTTTGGCTCTAAACTATTTTCAAACAAATTATTTTAATATAAATCGTTTTGAATCTATTCCCTTAAACATTTAGACTATTATGATTACTATACAAACCTTTCTTTTTAAAACTCAAACTATCTTATATTAACTAATCACTATTTTACAACTACTTTACCACTAATTACTATTTTACAACTATTTTGCAACCATCTAACTATTCTACAACTATTTAACTATTTTACCACTACTTTATATGTAACGACCCGATATTTTCAACCATTCGCATCCATTATAAGTGCATAGGTAGACACTCATGCCGGAATTGAATTGCTTAAAATACCGCGTTGTAATTAAAAATTTGGCAAATCTCATAATATACAGTAAATAAAAATCACAGATCACAGACACAGAGTAATAATAATGCAGCGGAAGTAAAAAGAGATAGTAGTTCATGAAGCTACTATATAAAAATATCAGAGTTACATAAAATACAACAGAGGAAATAAAGTACAAAAGAAGTCTCACTTCATAGATGTCAACTAATACAAGAGCTGAAAGGAACAACAGATTTCAAAAGATAAACTTGACAAGTAGATAATCTCCTGCGATTCCAATCTCCAGAAAGTGGAAATCCAAATCTGTGAATAACTCAGGCTGACCCGAGCGTAAATAAAAATACGAACACTCGAGTCAGGACATACATACTTATACAATGTAAACCAACTCAAGTGAACTGTAGTAAAGGTACAAGTAACTTAGAAGATGCTTGGGACCGCCCATCCTCTAAGGATCCGTTAAACTATTTACTATGTAGTATATTGCGCTATATACAGTAGTGTCTAATCAGTAAAGTATAATCATATAGAAAATAGCGTTAAGGGGATGGTGAACCTTAACGCGGTCGGATCTTTAAAACCAAAATCGTAGTGGGCTCGATATAAGGATATGACACGGCACGCGAGGCAATGCCAAGGTGGATACACCGTTTGCACTTCCGGACCGGTAGTGATGGCAAGCCAGCAGCTTCCGCCCACCTCGAACAATACCCCCGAATCAAAGTGGCGCCACCAAATCGAATCACAACAGTAATAGAATGGTTTCCGACGGAGCATGCTCGATGAAAGCGTGTGACCCTTTGTGTAGCCCGGTATAGCTCCTGTTTTAGTCATATATGCCAACTCACGAGAGTTGGGTCCACGTAATATACCTCGAGAACGTCGCCACCATCCTACTTCATTCTGGAATCTCCACCGCATACACAGTTGTTAAAGTGATTTTCGGTATTGGCCGGCTATAAGACAATATCCGATCCCGGTCTCTTTGACAACCAATCGTTATTACAACCCGTAGTTATAATCTTTTAAAACAATATATTTCAAAATAAAATATTATTTCAACCCAAATCTTTATCAAAATAAAGATTAAATCATTCCAAAATATCATATCTTTCGGATCTTCTTTTCAAATCATTTTAATATCAAAATATCATATCTTTCAAAACTCCATTTTCAAACCATTTTAATATATCAAAATATCATATGTTTTCAAAACCACATTTCAATCATTTAACATATCAAAATATCATATCTTTTTGAAACCACATTCATTTCAAATCATTATTCACTTTATTCAATTTAAAATATCATTTCAATCCATATTTCAAAATAGTATATATTCCAAAAATCATTTTTAATCATTAAAATGAAGTTATTATGTTTAATAATTAAATTATTAAATTTCCAAAATTTTCGACTTCCAAAGTTCATTTATTCACTTAAGTTTATCAAAGCAGTGAAAATTCACTTTTCGTGGCATTTAGAAAACGCTACGGAAAAATACATTCAAAATAGTTCAATTTAACAAAAGACAACATTTTAAAATGTTGTTGTGACGACCCGGAATTTTGAGCAATATCAATTTAATAATCTTTGATAATAATTAAATTGATTTGATCATTTTATATTATAAATTGACAAGTTAAATTTATTTTAAAGGTTAATGATAATAATTTGTTAATATCTATTCATATTTTTCTTTACAAATATAAATAGGCAAGATTAATTCTTTTGAAAGCTAATAATAAATTGATTTAGAAATACTTATTTTGATAAATAAGAAGTTTTTAATGTAATAAAACTTTGTATTCAAATTATAATATATATGAATGTATATATATTGTGATTTGATATTTGTTTTAAAATTTAATTTGGAAATTAATAAATATAATATTAGAATATGTTCTATTTGAAATGTGTATATATATATTTGTATATATATATATTTGAAATAGAAAATTTTTAATTTGAATATTAATAAGAGTTTTCAAACTTGAATATATTTAGTTTTGGAATTTAAAATGATAATTTGATTTAATGACTTTAAATTGATAATTGAGATTTAAACTTAAAATAACAAAGTTAATTCCTTATTTATGATAAATATGTACTTTAAGCTTTTAAATAAGATTTAAATTTAAAAGAGAAATTTCAAACATATAAACTTTAACTTGAATTAAAAATGTAAGCTACTTGTTTCATATGAATATTTATTAGAATATAAGTATGTACATTTTATATTACATGAATACATGTATATAAGGATTTAATAAATTATTAAAGATAAATACATTTAAAGAAAAACATTAATAAAACATATAAATAATACTTATATAACACATGTAAGAATATTAATTTACATTAAAGACACTTGTAAATAAATTGGTATAGGTGTAAGTAAATTAGAACTTGAAGGTGACAAATGTCATTTTCTTTAATAATTAAATTTAAAATTTAACTTGTAAATATAAAATATGAGTTTTATTTTCAGCTGAAATATTTTCTTTGAACTCAAAACTGTAAACTTAATACAAAAGAAAAATGCAAATCAAAACAAAGATCAAAATACAAACAAATCAAAGATGAGAACAAATCTGAAATCCAGGAAACCAAAAGGGAGTAAAATCTGGAAAATACAACAAAGCAGAAATTCAGATTTTCAACAGCTACAAGATTTTTAAATTCAAATTACATGCAAGCTCATTTTCAAGAACAACTCAGTAATCATGCATTAGGATGTACATCTTCAACATGCATACTGGAAATAAAATCATCACTTCAACTTGCAAAGGGAATTGGAAGTCTGGAAACATACAACTTCTGTTTTCTGGAAAATTGTACAGGTGAGTAAATGAGCTTTTAAAAACAGTTTAACTTGAATTTCATCATGTTAATATGGTTGGGTATTTAATATTATTGAGTACTTAGTTTAGAATTGAGTGCATCTTTGAATTAAGATAGTTGAATGCCTGGTAGTTAAAATTTATAATCTGTGTATGTTTAAAATTCACAGTTTCATCATTAAATTTAATAACTTAATTCTGGATTCATATGAGTCTTTGTTGTGTAAATAAAAGATGTTTGAAATCAACTAACATATCATCTAAAAATATTTGCAAGTTTTAAATTTGAATAATTAGTTGTAAATTGCAAGTTTACAGTAAAATACAATATTTGGTCAAAATTTGATGAAATCAATTTCAAGTTTTGATTTCATGATTGGATTGTAAATGGT
The DNA here is from genome assembly GCA_030765085.1 of Allium cepa. Taxonomy (NCBI): domain Eukaryota; kingdom Viridiplantae; phylum Streptophyta; class Magnoliopsida; order Asparagales; family Amaryllidaceae; genus Allium; species Allium cepa. The sequence continues at coordinate 781,361,269 of CM060934.1, forward strand.
AAATGATGATTTTAGAAGCTGGAATCACAATTTTTAATGGAGTATGTTGTGAGTATTTTGGAATTTAATGATTTGGGTATTTTTGCCAAATCACGGCAAACTACGATGAATTGGTCGTCGCCGTTGAACTCAAAGGAGGGGGAAGCTTCGGTGATCTTGTGAAAAATACTATTGTATTTTATTTTGGTATGTGGTGATCGTGGTTTGAGATGATAGGTTTTTTTCACCTGTTAATGCCGATGTGTTCTTTGGGTTACTGCGACATCATGTTGTTACCGGAGGTTGTCGCTAGCATTGCAGAGGGTCGAGGGGGTAATGGTGGAGCTAAGGAAGCAACGGCGTGGTCTCTGGTGAAGGCAGTGACCGGCGGTGGTGGTTTGCAGGTAGGGGTTTTTCGAACAGTTTGGGTTCGAATGTTGTATTTCGATTTTCAATCGTATTTGGGTTTCTGGGTGTAGCGTTAGGAAGTTAGGGTCGAGGATGACTTGTCGGAGTTGCGGCGATGGTCGTCGGTGGAAGGTGTGGTGGTGCACGTTGCACGGTGCAGGTGATATCGAGAAGTATGGGTTCAGGAATGAGAAGGAGGGAGGAACTCGATGTAGGCATCGTGTTTTGTTTGATGGAACTCGAAGCAGGAGGACTAGGTGGGATGCACGGGGTTGACGCGATATTTTTGTGAAGGTTACTCGGGTTTTAGTGGGGTCACTCGAGTATTGGTAAGTTCTGGTTTTAGAACTAGATGTTTAAGTGTTAATACTAAGTAAATTTGATTTTAGGAATTAAGTTATTAAAACAAGAGTTAGACTAGTTCAAATTGAATTGGTTTTCAATGTTATGTTTTAAACAAGTTTATATATTTTAAATATGGGAATTTTAAAATAAAGTATGTAGATTTGAAATAAAGTTTATATTAAACTTTATTAAATAAATGTGGGAAGTTTTTTAAAGACTTAAAGGTTCAATTTAAAATATGTTTTAAATTTAATTGATTTCTAATTATTATATTTTACTTAAATAAGTCAATGATTTAGAATTTGATAATCAATTGTAATAAAGATTATCTTTAGTAAGTTTGAATTTAATTTAAGTAAAGATAATTAAATTTGTAAAGATAATTGAGATAATTAAATTATTTTTAATTATCAAGTTTTAATTATGAATAAATGATTTAATTAAGATAAGGTTTCTTAATTAAGAATCTTTTAATATAATAAGTTAAGAATCATTTAATTAATTTTAAATGATTTAGTTAAATAGTTAATTAAGTAATTAACTTGTGATTAATTAAAATAATCACTTATGGATTAATATAATATAATTACTTGGGAAGTAATTAAAGTAATTAAGTGGTAATTACAGAAGGTAATTAAGTAAAAGTTAATTACTTTATGAAAAGTAATTAGGTAATGTGATTAAGAGTTAATCACTTTAGTTATTAATTAAAGACTTAATTAATAATTGATTAAAGGTTTAAATTATTTGGTTAGTGATTTATTAATTAAAGAATTAAGAGTAATTAATTAAGTAATTAATTACTTGTGAAAGTAATTAATTAAGATAGAATTTAATTAATGATGTAATCATTAATTAATGAAAATAATTAATTAATTGTTAATTAATAATTTAAGAATAATTAATTTATAATTAAGTTTTAATTACTAAATGTAATTAAAAGTAATTAATTAAAGGTGATTAATTGAAAGTAATTAATCAAGTGTGATTAATTAAAAGGGATTAATCAAGTGTAATTGATTAAAGGTAATTAAGGAATAATTATCAGGATAATTAGAGAATAATTAATCAAGGTTGATTAATTTAGAAAGTAATTAAGAGGTAATTACTTAATTTAATTTGGAAGTAATTAATCAGGATGATTAATTAATTTGGAAATTAAGTAATAATTACTTATAGTAATTAAGTGATAATTAATCAAGGAAGATTAATTGAGTTGGGTAATTAAGTGATGTTTGTTAATTAATTTGTAATTAATTAATGAATAGTATTGGATTGAAGATAATCCAAGTGTTTAATTAAGGATTAATTTAATTTAAGGATTAATTAAATTAATCGAGTTTGAATCAAACTTGTTTATGGATGATAATTGATTGGATGATATATATATATATCATTGAATGAGAAATGATATTGGTTGTTGTTGGATGATATTGATTGATATGTGATGATGTGATTATGTTATATCTGATTGTGATATATATGCTGCTTTGTGATATGTATAGATGCATGTGATAATAGATGCTCATCTATTTGTGTTGTGAATACATCCATTTATGTTAAGTGATATTTCTAAATATCTATTGTTTAAATCCCTTAAGTACAACTTGGACATTAAAATGGCGTTTGGTTTCGATGAGACCGGGATCGGGTTTCCATATTTGGAATCCGAAAACCACATCGATTCCAATTAAACGTTAGGTCGTTAATCCAAGTGGAGCAAGTGAAGACTCGAGGTGTAAGGGCTATACGTCAGTATAACTCTGTGGGTGATTCCGTAATGAGTTTGACGGAATAGTGCTTATAGATTCGAGATGGTGAATCAGAGTGCAAGGGCTATGGTCGTTGACTCTGAGGGTGATTCCAAAATGAGTGCAACGAGATAGTGCCTTCGGTTTCGTTCGAACCCGGAACGAACTTGTATGGATTGAATGCTTTCAGAACATCGTCAGGCGGACGATGAGCATTCTAAGATAATTGGTCCTATAAAGGTAATCGCAGCCTCAAGCCTCATCAACCGGGAATGGCTAAAACAGGGGAGGTGCAGCAAGGCTTCGTGGGTCGCGCCCACTGGAGAGCAAGATACATCCCTGTCTAGAAGTCCCTTTATATTTCGGCTGTGTGGGCAGTTGGTCTGCAGCCAACTGCGGGGTGGTCTTGTTCGGGGCTGTTCAGTAAGGAATGGTCCCGGCCTTGTGTTGCAGGGGAGTTAGGGTGGCTCCTCGGTACGGTGATCTAGGCCACGTACTGTGACGGGCGGTACCCCAGTAGCCCTGCCATTGTTGGAAACCCATTTTCCCTACGAGACCCTACGGTTTTGTTTGTATTACCCACTTTTGTGGCTAGTAGCTGGAATTTAATAGATGTAACAATTTCGGCTATTTCATATTTACTTGAAAACCCTAGACACTATTATAATATCACTGGATTTCCTATCAAATGTTTTGGTTAGCGTAAGGTAAAAACTTTTCCATGTTTATGTGTGGGAAGTCTTACGTGATACCTTTCTTTTCAAAGGATTTTCTAAAGTTAAGCAATCTTAAACCGTTTACTCACACCAGACCCCTGTCTGACCCGAGTGTTTATTTTCTGTTTTATTAAACTCTTGGGTACTCATATTATATATGAGTAGTCAAGTGATTCAGGTTATCTCTTGACGAATTCTGGAGGAGCTTTGGAGCAGGAGGCTTCAGCGTGTAGATATATGGTTAGAGTTTCCGCTGTGTATATTCTATGTTGATGTCTTGTATTGTATTAGACAGAAATGTTATAACTGTCTAAATTGAGATGTTTAGTTGTGTACTCTGATGTATATAATACTATGTATATGTTCTATATTATATTTAAATCGTTCCGCTGTGAGATTCTGATGTGTTGTTTTCTCTTTCTTCTCTTTCTTTTCTTCTTCTATCCCTTTCTTTCTTAATTAGTGATGCGATTTTCCGGTAGTGGAATTTCGGGTCGCTACAGCTGGTATCAGAGCATTAGGCTGAGTGAATACCTAGGCTCTGAAGTGTGTCTTTCTTTAGGGAGCGTTAGGTTGAGTGAATACCTAGGCTCTGGAGTGGTGTCTATCTTGAGAGAGCGTACTTGTAATTTTTATATAAATATATATTTATATAACTACCTAATATGTTGGATTATCTGTTTGGATTTTCCAACATAGGTTATAAAGGTAGATAAGGTAGGAGTGTATGGAACACGACTACCACTATTGGTTGAGGTTTATATGTTGTAGTTGGAGGTGTTTATCGAGATTGTAGACCTAATACTATCTCGAATAAGTTTTGTGCTTTGTAGAAAGGATTTCTTTGAGTCCAGAGGAAGTCTTTTTCCAAGAATTGGAGTATATTCTTGAATTGTGAGGTTAATTTGCTCTTAAGTGAGCAGGGATTTCCGGGAGTTGAGTTGTCCGCTGAGCAGAAGCAAGTGATGGTGTCTTGATAGCTTCAAGAAGGAATAGCTGTGTGATGAGATGCAGTATCCATAGATGGTTCTGAAAATGTTTCTTTTGGAACCAGATTTAGATGGTGTTGGAAGAGCATGGATGCCTGCTGTAGGGGAGGTTAAGATGTTTAGAGATTCTCTGGATCTTAAGTAAGAGTATCTTATCTTTATTGAAGAAGGAGACTAAGGTCGATGAGTTACCTCATTTCGGACATGGTCTCAATTGTTTTCTTAAGAAGATAAGTAGCTGGTGTTTGGTTTGGAGCCGAGTTTCTTGAGAAGATGTCTACTCGTCTCAAGGATGTTTTAGAGGATTGGGGTGTTAGTTTGGTGTTTCAGGAGCTTCTGGTTAAGGAAGATCTTTTGGCTTAGCTGTATTATTGGAGTGAAGTTTGAAAGCAGCAGTGTGGATCTATTTCTTCGATGATTCAGTAATCTTTGGGATTCTACTATCAGCAGACCCGGCAGATGGTGAAGGCTTATTCTTTTCTTTGGATGGCTCAGCAGAGCGGGATATTTGTTGGAAGTGATCTATCAGTTTCTGATAGGTGAGCCATTCTTGAAGATTGATCTTGATTTGGGAAGCTGTTCTAGTTGGGGAGACAGTTCTTTGGAACCAGAACTGAGTAGGATCGCAAAAGTGACTTGCGATTAGTTTGGGAATCTTGGAGCATTCCTTGGTTTGATATTGAGGCATCTCAAGTAGAGGTGGAAGATATGGAAGTAGTCGGAGGATCTCTAGATGTTTTTGGGGAAATCTGAGGTCTACCTGAATCGAAGATTGAGATTTCTTAACGACTTGGATTTTCAGGAGTAGTATTGATGGTTCAATCTTATAGTGGGATGACTCTTGGAGCGAGAAGAGTTTGGAGAGGCAGCTCAGGATTCTTTGGATTGATCATCTTATTCCGAGTTGAGATTCTGTTGAGATGTTTTGACCAAGTGGAATGGTCACTGAGATTTTTATGAGTCGGATGAACTGTGTATGGAAAAAGATTTTTGCTTGTATGCTTCGATAGCGTTCTTTTCTGCTCTAGATCAGAGTTGTGCAGCGGAAGCAAGTTGGCAATTATTCTAGTATGGGAGCAACCGGATGTTGCAGTAAAGGAATTTCTACAGGAAATTCAAGTATGAAGGATTTTTCTGGATTTGGTAGGTTTGGTTGTCTAGTACAACTATTTGGCTATTTAGATTTGAGATATAGGTCCGAAGTCCATTGGTGCTTATGGTATAGAGTTGTATTTGGATTTCAGCAGATTATTTTTGGAAAAGCCAATTTGTTGAGTAGGACCTGGAGATTTGATTTGAGATGGTGCTGTTGTTTCATGGAGCAATCAGCAAGAGTTAGGCTGATCAGGATATTGGAGGTGACTCAGGGTCATCTGAAGAGTTGTGCAGTTAAGAATTGAGTAATTTTGGAATGTGTAGTTAGAATTTGGATTTTGTTTTATCCGATCAAAGAAGATATAAGAATGGGTAAAACTGGAGAGTTCGTTCTGGAAGTATTTTGAGTTTTCCTGAGTTCTCTAGAGATTAGATTTTGATCTTCAGGATTGAATTGCCAGTTTGGATAGCTGGAATTCATTGTATTTCACATATCCCTGAGGAATATGTGTATGATTCTTTGAGTGATAGAATCAGCAGTTCAGAAGGATCTGGTAGTTGAGTTGGTTTTGAGCTTAGCCTGATATCTTGTTCAGATTTGAAGAATCAGATGAGGAAGTTCTTGGTTTTAGTAGTGTAGTTAGTTAAGATTTGTAGAGCGAGTATTCCAGTATAGGTATCTGGAAAACTCTAGATAATATTAGGAAGTTCTATTCAGAATTTTTCTGAATAGATAAATTATTTGTTTGAATTGGTTGCTATGATTGGTAGTGTATGATTGATTGTTTGATTGCTTATAGGAATTTAAATTCTTTAGCTGGGTTATTAAATTATCTTTGTTTTTAATTTCGGGGACGAAATTCTTTTAAGGGGGGAGGAATGTGACGACCCGGAATTTTGAGCAATATCAATTTAATAATCTTTGATAATAATTAAATTGATTTGATCATTTTATATTATAAATTGACAAGTTAAATTTATTTTAAAGGTTAATGATAATAATTTGTTAATATCTATTCATATTTTTCTTTACAAATATAAATAGGCAAGATTAATTCTTTTGAAAGCTAATAATAAATTGATTTAGAAATACTTATTTTGATAAATAAGAAGTTTTTAATGTAATAAAACTTTGTATTCAAATTATAATATATATGAATGTATATATATTGTGATTTGATATTTGTTTTAAAATTTAATTTGGAAATTAATAAATATAATATTAGAATATGTTCTATTTGAAATGTGTATATATATATTTGTATATATATATATTTGAAATAGAAAATTTTTAATTTGAATATTAATAAGAGTTTTCAAACTTGAATATATTTAGTTTTGGAATTTAAAATGATAATTTGATTTAATGACTTTAAATTGATAATTGAGATTTAAACTTAAAATAACAAAGTTAATTCCTTATTTATGATAAATATGTACTTTAAGCTTTTAAATAAGATTTAAATTTAAAAGAGAAATTTCAAACATATAAACTTTAACTTGAATTAAAAATGTAAGCTACTTGTTTCATATGAATATTTATTAGAATATAAGTATGTACATTTTATATTACATGAATACATGTATATAAGGATTTAATAAATTATTAAAGATAAATACATTTAAAGAAAAACATTAATAAAACATATAAATAATACTTATATAACACATGTAAGAATATTAATTTACATTAAAGACACTTGTAAATAAATTGGTATAGGTGTAAGTAAATTAGAACTTGAAGGTGACAAATGTCATTTTCTTTAATAATTAAATTTAAAATTTAACTTGTAAATATAAAATATGAGTTTTATTTTCAGCTGAAATATTTTCTTTGAACTCAAAACTGTAAACTTAATACAAAAGAAAAATGCAAATCAAAACAAAGATCAAAATACAAACAAATCAAAGATGAGAACAAATCTGAAATCCAGGAAACCAAAAGGGAGTAAAATCTGGAAAATACAACAAAGCAGAAATTCAGATTTTCAACAGCTACAAGATTTTTAAATTCAAATTACATGCAAGCTCATTTTCAAGAACAACTCAGTAATCATGCATTAGGATGTACATCTTCAACATGCATACTGGAAATAAAATCATCACTTCAACTTGCAAAGGGAATTGGAAGTCTGGAAACATACAACTTCTGTTTTCTGGAAAATTGTACAGGTGAGTAAATGAGCTTTTAAAAACAGTTTAACTTGAATTTCATCATGTTAATATGGTTGGGTATTTAATATTATTGAGTACTTAGTTTAGAATTGAGTGCATCTTTGAATTAAGATAGTTGAATGCCTGGTAGTTAAAATTTATAATCTGTGTATGTTTAAAATTCACAGTTTCATCATTAAATTTAATAACTTAATTCTGGATTCATATGAGTCTTTGTTGTGTAAATAAAAGATGTTTGTAATCAACTAACATATCATCTAAAAATATTTGCAAGTTTTAAATTTGAATAATTAGTTGTAAATTGCAAGTTTACAGTAAAATACAATATTTGGTCAAAATTTGATGAAATCAATTTCAAGTTTTGATTTCATGATTGGATTGTAAATGGTAAATGATGATTTTAGAAGCTGGAATCACAATTTTTAATGGAGTATGTTGTGAGTATTTTGGAATTTAATGATTTGGGTATTTTTGCCAAATCACGGCAAACTACGATGAATTGGTCGTCGCCGTTGAACTCAAAGGAGGGGGAAGCTTCGGTGATCTTGTGAAAAATACTATTGTATTTTATTTTGGTATGTGGTGATCGTGGTTTGAGATGATAGGTTTTTTTCACCTGTTAATGCCGATGTGTTCTTTGGGTTACTGCGACATCATGTTGTTACCGGAGGTTGTCGCTAGCATTGCAGAGGGTCGAGGGGGTAATGGTGGAGCTAAGGAAGCAACGGCGTGGTCTCTGGTGAAGGCAGTGACCGGCGGTGGTGGTTTGCAGGTAGGGGTTTTTCGAACAGTTTGGGTTCGAATGTTGTATTTCGATTTTCAATCGTATTTGGGTTTCTGGGTGTAGCGTTAGGAAGTTAGGGTCGAGGATGACTTGTCGGAGCTGCGGCGATGGTCGTCGGTGGAAGGTGTGGTGGTGCACGTTGCACGGTGCAGGTGATATCGAGAAGTATGGGTTCAGGAATGAGAAGGAGGGAGGAACTCGATGTAGGCATCGTGTTTTGTTTGATGGAACTCGAAGCAGGAGGACTAGGTGGGATGCACGGGGTTGACGCGATATTTTTGTGAAGGTTACTCGGGTTTTAGTGGGGTCACTCGAGTATTGGTAAGTTCTGGTTTTAGAACTAGATGTTTAAGTGTTAATACTAAGTAAATTTGATTTTAGGAATTAAGTTATTAAAACAAGAGTTAGACTAGTTCAAATTGAATTGGTTTTCAATGTTATGTTTTAAACAAGTTTATATATTTTAAATATGGGAATTTTAAAATAAAGTATGTAGATTTGAAATAAAGTTTATATTAAACTTTATTAAATAAATGTGGGAAGTTTTTTAAAGACTTAAAGGTTCAATTTAAAATATGTTTTAAATTTAATTGATTTCTAATTATTATATTTTACTTAAATAAGTCAATGATTTAGAATTTGATAATCAATTGTAATAAAGATTATCTTTAGTAACTTTGAATTTAATTTAAGTAAAGATAATTAAATTTGTAAAGATAATTGAGATAATTAAATTATTTTTAATTATCAAGTTTTAATTATGAATAAATGATTTAATTAAGATAAGGTTTCTTAATTAAGAATCTTTTAATATAATAAGTTAAGAATCATTTAATTAATTTTAAATGATTTAGTTAAATAGTTAATTAAGTAATTAACTTGTGATTAATTAAAATAATCACTTATGGATTAATATAATATAATTACTTGGGAAGTAATTAAAGTAATTAAGTGGTAATTACAGAAGGTAATTAAGTAAAAGTTAATTACTTTATGAAAAGTAATTAGGTAATGTGATTAAGAGTTAATCACTTTAGTTATTAATTAAAGACTTAATTAATAATTGATTAAAGGTTTAAATTATTTGGTTAGTGATTTATTAATTAAAGAATTAAGAGTAATTAATTAAGTAATTAATTACTTGTGAAAGTAATTAATTAAGATAGAATTTAATTAATGATGTAATCATTAATTAATGAAAATAATTAATTAATTGTTAATTAATAATTTAAGAATAATTAATTTATAATTAAGTTTTAATTACTAAATGTAATTAAAAGTAATTAATTAAAGGTGATTAATTGAAAGTAATTAATCAAGTGTGATTAATTAAAAGGGATTAATCAAGTGTAATTGATTAAAGGTAATTAAGGAATAATTATCAGGATAATTAGAGAATAATTAATCAAGGTTGATTAATTTAGAAAGTAATTAAGAGGTAATTACTTAATTTAATTTGGAAGTAATTAATCAGGATGATTAATTAATTTGGAAATTAAGTAATAATTACTTATAGTAATTAAGTGATAATTAATCAAGGAAGATTAATTGAGTTGGGTAATTAAGTGATGTTTGTTAATTAATTTGTAATTAATTAATGAATAGTATTGGATTGAAGATAATCCAAGTGTTTAATTAAGGATTAATTTAATTTAAGGATTAATTAAATTAATCGAGTTTGAATCAAACTTGTTTATGGATGATAATTGATTGGATGATATATATATATATATCATTGAATGAGAAATGATATTGGTTGTTGTTGGATGATATTGATTGATATGTGATGATGTGATTATGTTATATCTGATTGTGATATATATGCTGCTTTGTGATATGTATAGATGCATGTGATAATAGATGCTCATCTATTTGTGTTGTGAATACATCCATTTATGTTAAGTGATATTTCTAAATATCTATTGTTTAAATCCCTTAAGTACAACTTGGACATTAAAATGGCGTTTGGTTTCGATGAGACCGGGATCGGGTTTCCATATTTGGAATCCGAAAACCACATCGATTCCAATTAAACGTTAGGTCGTTAATCCAAGTGGAGCAAGTGAAGACTCGAGGTGTAAGGGCTATACGTCAGTATAACTCTGTGGGTGATTCCGTAATGAGTTTGACGGAATAGTGCTTATAGATTCGAGATGGTGAATCAGAGTGCAAGGGCTATGGTCGTTGACTCTGAGGGTGATTCCAAAATGAGTGCAACGAGATAGTGCCTTCGGTTTCGTTCGAACCCGGAACGAACTTGTATGGATTGAATGCTTTCAGAACATCGTCAGGCGGACGATGAGCATTCTAAGATAATTGGTCCTATAAAGGTAATCGCAGCCTCAAGCCTCATCAACCGGGAATGGCTAAAACAGGGGAGGTGCAGCAAGGCTTCGTGGGTCGCGCCCACTGGAGAGCAAGATACATCCCTGTCTAGAAGTCCCTTTATATTTCGGCTGTGTGGGCAGTTGGTCTGCAGCCAACTGCGGGGTGGTCTTGTTCGGGGCTGTTCAGTAAGGAATGGTCCCGGCCTTGTGTTGCAGGGGAGTTAGGGTGGCTCCTCGGTACGGTGATCTAGGCCACGTACTGTGACGGGCGGTACCCCAGTAGCCCTGCCATTGTTGGAAACCCATTTTCCCTACGAGACCCTACGGTTTTGTTTGTATTACCCACTTTTGTGGCTAGTAGCTGGAATTTAATAGATGTAACAATTTCGGCTATTTCATATTTACTTGAAAACCCTAGACACTATTATAATATCACTGGATTTCCTATCAAATGTTTTGGTTAGCGTAAGGTAAAAACTTTTCCATGTTTATGTGTGGGAAGTCTTACGTGATACCTTTCTTTTCAAAGGATTTTCTAAAGTTAAGCAATCTTAAACCGTTTACTCACACCAGACCCCTGTCTGACCCGAGTGTTTATTTTCTGTTTTATTAAACTCTTGGGTACTCATATTATATATGAGTAGTCAAGTGATTCAGGTTATCTCTTGACGAATTCTGGAGGAGCTTTGGAGCAGGAGGCTTCAGCGTGTAGATATATGGTTAGAGTTTCCGCTGTGTATATTCTATGTTGATGTCTTGTATTGTATTAGACAGAAATGTTATAACTGTCTAAATTGAGATGTTTAGTTGTGTACTCTGATGTATATAATACTATGTATATGTTCTATATTATATTTAAATCGTTCCGCTGTGAGATTCTGATGTGTTGTTTTCTCTTTCTTCTCTTTCTTTTCTTCTTCTATCCCTTTCTTTCTTAATTAGTGATGCGATTTTCCGGTAGTGGAATTTCGGGTCGCTACAGTTGTAATAGGGTTTACTTAAATTTCGAATAAACTTAGTTAAATTCAACAGTTTATAGCACTTACAAAAATTGCTATAATAGCTTTTAATTCAATTTAGCTTTTTAGTTCATTATCATCGACTACAGCATTTTCAAATGCTGTAATATCATTTACATTGTAATTAATAGCATTTCAAAAATACAGTCAATTAACTTCAAATATTCAATATAATTTCTCAACCAATTATATTTTTATTTAAAACATTTTTAACTTATAAAATCATACATTTTCACGTTTATAACATCATTTAATTTTTCCTCAAGTTCATGATCTTATAAAGTTAAATTTCCATTCAAAAATCAAGATTTAATAATAATTCAATTATTAAATTGCAATGTTCAATTTTAAACCCATTACATTAAATTTCAACTTAACACTTAAGTTCAAATTCTCAAATATAACTTAATTTTATTTTTATTTACTTAACTAAAAGTTCACTTTTAAGTCAATTTCATAAATTTCCAATTTTAGTTATATTTCAAAATTTCAACTTAAAATATTCTTTCATTTCACATTTCAAATTTGTTAAAAATCATTAATATGATATAAAATCACTCTAATTCATTTAAATTCAAATTATCATAAATTTATCATAATTTCATATTCAATTTAATTTCCAATTATAATTAAATCAAATTTTCCAAAATAACTTACGTTCAAAATTTTCTAATTTTTCATTAATTCATTTCACTTACAATTATTCAGAAAATCAATAATACTTTACAAATTTTATTTTTAATAAATTTTAAATCAAAATATTATAATAATTACATTTCTAAAATATTTTAAACATTTTAGATAAACATATTTTAACTACGGGCCTGTATATAATTTTCTACGCTAGGTAAAGTGATACGGGTAATATATCATTTCAACCCGTAATTTACAAAGAAAAATCCGGGTTTTATCATTTCAAACCCGCAGTCCCAACTAAAAGAAATAAATTTGAAAATCATTCAGGCCTATCATTTCAGCCTATAACGATTTTTTTCTATTCTAAAGTCCGTTCGGGTATGTATCATTTCAATCCATAGTGATTCTAGCCTACAGGGAACTTGCAATGGTGATAAACAGATATGAATGAACAGTAACAACATATATATAATAACAGATGATATGACATGAAATTTAACAGGTTTAACATCATATATAAATAATCACAGTCAGTTATAACATCACATAAAATTCTACACATTCAATTGTTGTTGTTTCACAACTGCATAAGTATAAACGTCGTGTGAGTTTTACTCACCTTTTATGGCTGGAGATTTCAATACCAATGACACAACTGATTCCAGAAGGCACGATGACACAACAATATGCTCAAGTGGGAAGAGATCCAAGCTTAGAACTTGTGTTACAACCCAAAACAAAATATCCAAACAAACACAAATTCAATAAAACTAGATATGAAATAACTTTCAAATAAAAAGGAATAAAAAGAGATATGAATGCAATGACTTTTGCCTTGCTTTCTCTATTCTTTTGCACGACCTAGGGGTTTATTTAGGTCAGGTTTGACATGACTTTGGCGCAGGTTTGATCATAGGAATGCATGGCATAAAGGCTAGAACATGTGGAGGAAGTTACAACATAAGAATATCAAGAGACTAGGCAACATAGTGTAGTTTTGGTGCACCACAAGGCTCGTCTACATGCATTGTTTGGCTCGGCTCTTGATGTTTCAGATCTGGAAAGAGGTTGGAGGGGTGTGTGATGATCAGATCAGAGGTGGTGGTTGCTGCTATGGTGGTGGTTAGGGTGGTGGTTGAAGTGGATGAGCAAGAAAAGGCCAAACAAGCATAGATCTAGGCTTTTGGCTGCATTTGGAAGAGTTTGACCATCAAGGGTTGTTCGGCCATGGTCATGGTTGTAGGCTTAGATGGTGGTGATGGTCGGGAAGAGATGGAAGGGGGTGGTGGTCGTGGAGCAAGGGGGAAAGCCGCTCCAATCAGGGGAGAAAGCAAGGCAAATTTGCATAGAAATAGGAGAAAAAGTAGAAAGAAAAGAGGAATTTACCTAAATTCTTTTCTTCAAGATGGAGGCCATGATTTTTAAGGTTTTGGAGCTTTGAAAATTCGTGAATAACAGGAGGAAGTCGGCTGGAGAAAAAAAATGAGGAATAGTTAGGGTTAATTGGTGAAAGGTTAGGTTAAAAGTAAAAGGGTGGACTATAAAGGCCCATGAGAAGATAGAAAGTTTAAGGCCTTTCAAATTTCTCTTTTCTATTTTGTAAATACATAAAAACCTGATAAAATAGATAAATAATCTCAGAAATAATGTAAATAAGAAAAATAAATAAATACATTTTAAATTATATAATTTATATAAAGAAAATATCAATATTTGTGAAACTAGGCTAAATAAATTGAAACAACCCAAATAATCTTTGGAAAATTCTATTTTTAATAAAAATACATATAAAATTAATATTAATAAAGTATAAACACAGCAAATAAAAGTGAATGTATAAAATAAATAAATAAAGTAAGGAGTGGCTAAAATAACTGATGAATTGATGACAAAAGAAACTGTAAAAGAAACATGAAACGACATTACGTTTCTTAGCCTTTAACCTTTCAAACTTCTTAAATTTGTTTACATAACTTGATATTCTGGAATTAATAATAATAACAGATAAGATTTCGAAAATTTATCAAAATATAAATATATATATAATATTTATTAAATATATAAAATTAAATTAAAGAAAATAGCTAAAATAGTAAACCAGTCTAGAAAATTTGAAATTACATGAAATAAATTTTAGAAAATTCATATGAGCTTGTAATATATTTTTAAACATAAATAATAATATAAAATAAAAGTACATCCACAAAACAAATATAAAAAATTAAATATAATTTAATGAAGAAAATAGTAGAAAATAAGAAAACAGCCTTAAAAGATAGGAAATAAATACAGTAAATTTTTGAAAAATTCTATTATCATTTTAAAAATATCCAAAAGTCAAAGTATACATAATATAACATAAATATACAAGTTGGAATAAGATATATCAAATAAAATGTCATTTATAAAATTTAAAATAAAGACTATTGCTGAATAACCCAATATACACACAATATTGAAAACAGTATAACTTTTGCAATTTAAATCCGTTTTCAACAAAACGAAAAGCAGTGTTCTTAATATTTTATGTACTTTCATAATAAAAGATAAAATTTAAATTTTCAAACTTTTAAAAATTTAAATTAAAAGTCAAAGTTTGATTAATTTGACCAAAATTCACATTTTGGAAAATATTCTTTTTAGTTATGCTTTGGAATGATAATTCATATCAAAACTAAAGTTTATATTTAAAGTAACAAAATTAATCATTCAAAAAAATAAGTTTTTAAATCAAAATTTAATTAAAATATACAAAAAAAAAATAAATCACAAAATACAGGGTTGTTACACTCTTCCCCACTCAAAACTTTTCGTCCCCGAAAAGGAATGAGTTACGGGAAAACACAGAAAAAAATAGAGTGAAATAAGATTAGGACAAGATGACAAGGAGATTTAAATTATACCTGATAACTATTGTTACAGGTATGTTTAACAAGGTGGAGATGATCTTTCCAAGATTCTCCAAAATCAAGAACTCAAGCACGCAAAATAGATTCAAATGAGTACCATAGATTATCAAAGATTATAGAAAGATGCCTATACTAGTTTATATCAAGATAATGATGATAAGGACAACCAAAAGATAGTTTGAAAAACAAATAAGGAAATAAATTTGAAAGCATGGAAATTTCAACTTAAATAGAGAATAAATCTTTACACAAGTTAAATAAATCTTAACTATCCCAAATTTCATTATCTTATTATCCAATCATCTTAAATTAACAATTTTTAAAACCATGGGTTTGAAAAATAATCATTTATTACACTCACAATGTACTTAATAAATTTAATTCTTCTTTATTCCTAATTAAAATTAAATTTATTCCTCTCACTGTATTTATCACTTATGTTAAACATACTTACACTTATTATAACTGCTTTCTTTCATTCTTAGTTCTTTTAACATCATTTTATTGTAAGTTATTCAATTACCCTTTATTATATTTACCTCTGTTAATCATTTTATAATTAAAATTTAAGTGTATAACATTTATTATAACCACTCAAATTTCATTTATAAAATCTTTTTATATTGTATATTATCCAATTACATTGTTAACTTCTGAAATTAAGGTAAGTTATATTTGAATGCAATTATATTATACAAATAAAACTTTCCAATTCAATTCTCTCAAGTTTTAATCATTTATCCAAATTTTTGATTCCCTTTTTATAATTGAAATTATTATTTAAAATAAAATTCAAGGATTGTATTTCCGATTTCTCCAAACCATTTAGAGATAAGTAATAATATATATATAATATGTCAAATCAAATTTCAATCATATATCTATATATATTATAAATCAAGTCATATTTTAGAAATTCAAATCAATTAAATTCCCCCGAAACAAAACTATAGCAAGACTACAGAACAGTCTCTTCACTTCGAAACTCGAAAATGAACGTCGATGATGTCACGATCATCACCGAAGTTATTTCCCAGCGACAATGAGAAGAGCACTAATTTTAAACTTTAAAATTCTTTGGAAACAAATTTCTATTTGAAAATGCTTTAAATAATATATCCCTTTTAAAACTTTTTAAACAAAAGGTTTGAAACCATTGGAAATCAAATTCTCAAATTTCTTCTTCTAAATTCATTTCAGTTCCCAAATCAATTTATAAACAACTATTTATAAATTCATTTATAGAACAATAAATGATAAATTAAGTATTATCACTTCAAATAATCAATTTAAATCAGTTTATTAAGTTCCATAAATTTACTTATATATCAAAAATTAATTTCATTGACCAAATTTTAAAATAATACTGTGTCAGTTTGTTCTGTCAAAGTGTTTTAGAAATCCTATCGATAGCGTTGATCAGACGAATCGATCGGAAACCCAAATCAACATCAACAACAAAAACAACACAATATATAAAACAAAACATAGATATACAAGTACAATTCAAAATGTTTAGAATAATAGATTGGAAACAAAAGACAAGATGATTAAATAACAAAATAGGGAGGTGGATTAACTTAAATAAATCACGGGCAACCTTAAACGGGTCAACCTTGACTTAAAGAATAAGATCAATGTGAATTTTCTAGGGTAAATCTACATTCGATCTCGAGAGTTAGAGTTTGGAATAACAAAGATATTAGCATCTAAACCAAGGATAGATATAAATCTCTGGTGAATCGATGCTAATTTGTAAAGGAGTTTTCCCCCTTCTTTTTTTCAATTCAATTTGAAATTGGCGTGACTGCCGACTTACTAGAAAGATCATTCGAAGCGGAGTTATGAAATACTCCAGAGTCAAAAGAAGATGAATAGTGAAGGATACGAATGGATTTTGGAATCGTAGGGAACGTTCCAAAATTCAAAGGAATTGAGTCAAAAAGGAAGAGATTCAAACTCGAATGTAAGTGGTTCTGTAAGTACATTCACTCCATATGCTGAGTTTTGCCTAGAGCTACCAAAGCTCTGATACCAACTGTAACGACCCGATATTTTCAACCATTCGCATCCATTATAAGTGTATAGGTAGACACTCATGCCGGAATTGAATTGCTCAAAATACCGCGTTGTAATTAAAAATTTGGCAAATCTCAGAATATACAGTAAATAAAAATCACAGATCACAGACACAGAGTAATAATAATGCAGCGGAAGTAAAAAGAGATAGTAGTTCATGAAGCTACTATATAAAAATATCAGAGTTACATAAAATACAACAAAGGAAATAAAGTACAAAAGAAGTCTCACTTCATAGATGTCAACTAATACAAGAGCTGAAACGAACAACAGATTTCAAAAGATAAACTTGACAAGTAGATAATCTCCAGCGATTCCAATCTCCAGAAAGTGGAAATCCAAATCTGTGAATAACTCAAGCTGACCCGAGCGTAAATAAAAATACAAACACTTGAGTCAGGACATACATACTTATACAATGTAAACCAACTCAAGTGAACTGTAGTAAAGGTACAAGTAACTTAGAAGATGCTTGGGACCGCCCATCCTCTAAGGATCCGTTAAACTATTTACTATGTAGTATATTGCGCTATATACAGTAGTGTCTAATCAGTAAAGTATAATCATATAGAAAATAGCGTTAAGGGGATGGTGAACCTTAACGTGGTCGGATCTTTAAAACCAAAATCGTAGTGGGCTCGATATAAGGATATGACACGGCATGCGAGGCAACGCCAGGGTGGATACACCGTTTGCACTTCCGGATCGGTGGTGACGGCAAGCTAGCAGCTTCCGCCCACCTCGAACAATACCCCCTAATCAAAGTGGCGCCACCGAATCGAATCACAACAGTAATAGAATGGTTTCCGATGGAGCATGCTCGATGAAAGGGTGCGACCCTTTGTGTAGCCCGGTATAGCTCCTGTTTTAGTCATATATGCCAACTCACGGGAGTTGGGTCCACGTAATACAGCTCGAGAACGTCGCCACCATCCTACTTCATTCTGGAATCTCCACCGCGTACACAGTTGTTAAAGTGGTTTTCGGTATTGGCCGGCTATAAGACAATATCCGATCCTGGTCTCTTTAACAACCAATCGTTATTATAACCCGTAGTTATAACCTTTTAAAACAATATTTATACTTAAAAATAAAATATTATTTCAACCCAAATCTTTATCAAAATAAAGATTAAATCATTCCAAAATATCATATCTTTCGGATCTTCTGTTCAAATCATTTTAATATCAAAATATCATATCTTTCAAAACTCCATTTTCAAACCATTTTAATATATCAAAATATCATATGTTTTCAAAACCACATTTCAGTCATTTAATGTATCAAATATCATATCTTTTTGAAGCCACATTCATTTCAAATCATTATTCATTTTATTCAATTTAAAATATCATTTTAATCTATATTTCAAAACAGTATATATTCCAAAAATCATTTTTAATCATTAAAATGAAGTTATTATGTTTAATAATTAAATTATTAAAATTTCAAAATTTTCGACTTCCAAAGTTCATTTATTCACTTAAGTTTATCAAAGCAGTGAAAATTCACTTTTCGTGGCATTTAGAAAACGCTACGGAAAAATACATTCAAAACAGTTCAATTTAACAAAAGACAGCATTTTAAAATGTTGTAACAGGGTTTACTTAAATTTCGAATAAACTTAGTTAAATTCAACAATTTATAACACTTACAAAAATTGCTATAATAGATTTTAATTCAATTTAGCTTTTTAGTTCATCATCATCAACTACAGCATTTTCAAATGCTGTAATATCATTTACATTGTAATTAATAGCATTTCAAAAATACAGTCAATTAACTTCAAATATTCAATATAATTTCTCAACCAATTATATTTTTATTTAAAACATTTTTAACTTATAAAATCATACATTTTCACGTTTATAACATCATTTAATTTTTCCTCAAGTTCATGATCTTATAAAGTTAAATTTCCATTCAAAAATCAAGATTTAATAATAATTCAATTATTAAATTGCAATGTTCAATTTTAAACCCATTACATTAAATTTCAACTTAACACTTAAGTTCAAATTCTCAAATATAACTTAATTTTATTTTTATTTACTTAACTAAAAGTTCACTTTTAAGTCAATTTCATAAATTTCCAATTTTAGTTATATTTCAAAATTTCAACTTAAAATATTCTTTCATTTCACATTTCAAATTTGTTAAAAATCATTAATATGATATAAAATCACTCTAATTCATTTAAATTCAAATTATCATAAATTTATCATAATTTCATATTCAATTTAATTTCCAATTATAATTAAATCAAATTTTCCAAAATAACTTACGTTCAAAATTTTCTAACTTTTCATTAATTCATTTCACTTACAATTGTTCAGAAAATCAATAATACTTTACAAAATTTATTTTTAATAAATTTTAAATCAAAATATTATAATAATTACATTTCTAAAATATTTTAAACATTTTAGATAAACATATTTTAACTACGGGCCTGTATATAATTTTCTACGCTAGGTAAAGTGATACGGGTAATATATCATTTCAACCCGTAATTTACAAAGAAAAATCCGGGTTTTATCATTTCAAACCCGCAGTCCCAACTAAAAGAAATAAATTTGAAAATCATTCAGGCCTATCATTTCAGCCCATAACGATTTTTCCCTATTCTAAAGTCCGTTCGGGTATGTATCATTTCAACCCATAGTGATTCTAGTCTACAGGGAACTTGCAATGGTGATAAACAGATATGAATGAACAGTAACAACATATATATAATAAGAGATGATATGACATGAAATTTAACAGGTTTAACGTCATATATAAATGATCACAGTCAGTTATAACATCACATAAAATTCTACACATTCAATTATTGTTGTTTCACAACTGCATAAGTATAAACGTCGTGTGAGTTTTACTCACCTTTTATGGCTGGAGATTTCAATACCAATGACACAACTGATTCCAGAAGGCACGATGACACAACAATAGGCTCAAGTGGGAAGAGATCCAAGCTTAGAACTTGTGTTACAACCCAAAACAAAATATCCAAACAAACACAAATTCAATAAAACTAGATATGAAATAACTTTGAAATAAAAAGGAATAAAAAGAGATATGAATGCAATGAATTTTGCCTTGCTTTCTCTATTCTTTTGCACGACCTAGGGGTTTATTTAGGTCAGGTTTGACATGACTTTGGCTCAGGTTTGATCATAGGAATGCATGGCATAAAGGCTAGAACATGTGGAGGAAGTTACAACATAAGAATATCAAGAGACTAGGCAACGTAGTGTAGTTTTGGTGCACCACAAGGCTCGTCTACATGCATTGTTTGGCTCGGCTCTTGATGTTTCAGATCTGGACAGAGGTTGGAGGGGTGTGTGATGATCAGGTCAGAGGTGGTGGTTGCTTCTATAGTGGTGGTTAGGGTGGTGGTTGAAGTGGATGAGCAAGAAAAGGCCAAACAAGCATAGATCTAGGCTTTTGGTTGCATTTGGAAGAGTTTGACCATCAAGGGGTGTTCGGCCATGGTCATGGCTGTAGGCTTAGATGGTGGTGATGGTTGGGAAGAGATGGAAGGGGGTGGTGGCCGTGGAGCAAGGGGGAAAGCCGCTCCAATCAGGGGAGAAAGCAAGGCAAATTTGCATAGAAATAGGAGAAAAAGTAGAAAGAAAAGAGGAATTTACCTAAAAAAATTTCTTCAAGATGGAGGCCATGATTTTTAGGGTTTTGGAGCTTTAAAAATTCGTGAATAACAGGAGGAAGTGGGCTGGAGAGAAAAAAAATGAGGAATAGTTAGGGTTAATTGGTGAAAGGTTAGGTTAAAAGTAAAAGGGTGGACTATAAAGGCCCATAGGAAGATAGAAAGTTTAAGGCCTTTCAAATTTCTCTTTTCTATTTTGTAAATACATAAAAAACCTGATAAAATAGATAAATAATCTCAGAAATAATGTAAATAAGAAAAATAAATAAATACATTTTAAATTATATAATTTATATAAAGAAAATATCAATATATGTGAAACTAGGCTAAATAAATTGAAACAACCCAAATAATCTTTGGAAAAATCTATTTTTAATCAGAATACATATACAATTAATATTAATAAAGTATAAACACAGCAAATAAAAGTGAATGTATAAAATAAATAAATAAAGTAAGGAGTGGCTAAAATAACTGATGAATTGATGACAAAAGAAACTGTAAAAGAAACGTGAAACGACATTACGTTTCTTAGCCTTTAAACCTTTCAAACTTCTTAAATTTGTTTACATAACTTGATATTCTGGAATTAATAATAATAACAGATAAGATTTCGAAAATTTATCAAAATATAAATATATATATATATAATATTTATTAAATATATAAAGTTAAATTAAAGAAAATAGCTAAAATAGTAAACTAGTCTAGAAAATTTGAAATTACATGAAATAAATTTTAGAAAATTCATATGAGCTTGTAATATATTTTTAAACATAAATAATAATATAAAATAAAAGTACATTCACAAAACAAATAAAAAATAAATTTAAATATAATTTTAATGAAGAAAATAGCAGAAAATAAGAAAACAGCCTTAAAAAAATAGAAATAAATACAGTAAATTTTTGAAAAATTATATTATCATTTTAAAAATATCCAAAAGTCAAAGTATACATAATATAACATAAATATACAAGTTTGAATAAGATATATCAAATAAAATGTCATTTATAAAATTTAAAATAAAGACTATTGTTGAATAACCCAATATACACACAATATTGAAAACAGTATAACTTTTGCAATTTAAATCCGTTTTCAACGAAACGAAAAGCAGTGTTCTTAAAATTTTACGTACTTTCATAATAAAAGATAAAATTTAAATTTTCAAACTTTTAAAAATTTAAATTAAAAGTCAAAGTTTGATTAATTTGACCAAAATTCACATTTTGAAAAATATTCTTTTTAGTCATGCTTTGGAATGATAATTCATATCAAAACTAAAGTTTATATTTAAAGTAACAAAATTAATCATTCAAAAAAAAGTTTTTAAATTAAAATAATTAAAATATACAAAAAAAAATCACAAAATACAGGGTTGTTACATTATAACCACTTAACTATTCTACAGCTATTTTAAAACTAATAACTATTTTACAACCACTCAACTATCTTAAAACTTTTCAAAGCTATTTTCTAAACTCAAGCTGGTCAAAGTGCAAACTGTTTATAATTAAATACCAATTGAGATAAGAATTGAAGTGATAACCCAAATGGAAATTGAAGCAATAACGAATAAGTGAATAGAAATCAAAATGAATATTAATGAAAAGAAAATTTATTTAGCCAATAATCAATGAAGATAAATATGTAGGATGTACGAATATTATTCCATTCACGTAACGATTTGATCTAGATTCGAGCACAGAATTTTGAGATAGTACCATCCAAGTTGGGGTTTTCCACTTGATTTTCAACGGCGAACTGGATATGGATTTTTGATTGATTCTAGGAATTCTCTATCATAGTTGTGGCTATGAAAGGAGAATGACGGTTTCGAATCAAGAAACCAGATCTAAGTCCGCACTAGAAAGTCGGGTGGACGATACTAGTTCGAAAGTGAAATTGTGTGATCGAGTGAGTGATCGGATTTGATATTGCGTATGGATGATATATGTACATCATACGTGCTTGAATGAAATAGATATTGAAAATTTTGAAAAGAAATGTAAAAATGATTTTTGAAATGGAAAAATATATTTTGAGAAATATATGATGAATAAGAGTGGAAGTTGGATATCACTATAACTGAAACTCATTTTATAAAAAGTAAGTAATGTGGCAAATAACTTTATAAAGGAAATCGAATTTGAATGTTGATTTGGCATAAATAAAGTTATATACATACATACATATATATATATATATATGCTATATATCATAAGCTCTCCTCGTTGAATCTATAACCAGAAGAAAAGATTTTTGAAAAATATTTGAAGTATAAAAAGGAATTTATATAAGTGGGAAGTGATCCAAAAATATTTTGTTCTAGTTAAAAGAATAAATATATATATATATATAAATGATTTTATGAAATTAGGAAAAAGGTTTTTGGAACCCATTGATTTTGAAAAGTTTTGATTTTGGGAAAAATCAATTTTGGAAATTTGGAAAGCCAAATTTGAGAACTATCGATTTTGAGATATCGATTTTTTATAAATGAGATTTATGTGTGATACATATAAAGAGTATGATTTGAAAGATAGTATATGTATATAGTAATGTTGTGGGGAAAAAGGCATTCCCATTTAAAGTTGAAACTTGGATTAGGAGATCCACAGGATGGTTCTGCCCTGAGCCCTAAGGGGGGTTCTAAATTTTGATCCCAGAGGATGTCTAGACTAAACTGTAGTTCTTAAGGATTGTGGTTTGGGTAGCGGAAGTCGAGGGAGTTGATGCCTACAGAGACATTGGGGTTATGCTATGATGGCAGTGTAACAAGGCGTAATTGCGATCTACTGCGTTCCATAGCGGAAGTCGAGGGGCGGTGATTGCCTAAAGTCTATGTTTCATTTCGCTGGGAGAGCGATGTAACATCGGTAGACTGCAATCTATGAGGACATGGAGAAAGACTTGTGGCAGTGAGTGCCTACAGGCTACATTGGGACTCGACTGATATAGTCTACGATCTATGTGGTGAAGTTTCATTTGGAAGCAAAATTCGAGGGCGCTGATGCCTACAGTTACATGGTTTTTGCTGTGATGACAACGTAACCCTGGGTGTAACTGTGAACTGTGGCAGTTCCATAGTGAAATCGAGGGGTGCGGATGCCTATAGTTTTCTATGGTTTTGTCGGGATGGCGACGTAATCATCGGGCTAACTGCGACCATAGAGGGGGTGATGATTTCCAGAGCATTCTTACAAAAATGTTTTCCATTTTTTCACAAAAGTTTTCTAAGTATTTTCACTGGGTGTTGAAACCGGGTCTGCTAAGTACTTATAGATTTTCAGTCCTATGTCTGATCAACGTATGACCGAATTACTATGAGAACAACGATGGATTGTTGAAACATCGAGTTATAAAAAGTATTTTTATAAAACTATCTTGATGGTATTATGTAAATTTTTAAAGTGTTTTAAAGATTTAAATAAAAAGAGTTAAGAGTTAAAAATGTTTAAAGAGTAATTTAACTGATAATAAACATTGTAATTAAAATTCTTGTTTCGTTCCTTTTCGAGGACGAAAGAGGAATGTGACAACCTGGATCTTAAACATCTGTTAATAGGGTAATTAACTGGTTTAAATCAAGGAACATTAACTTTATTAGTCAAACAGATAAATTTTTTATAATGATATCTGAACAAATATAAATTGATTTGAAAACTATAACAAATGTTTAATTATAAATCTCTGGAAATGATAAATCTTATAGTAAATTAATAAAATATATTTCACCACTTAAATTCAAGATAAAATATCCATAAATATTTTGCTAATTACTATTATTCATATATATGTTGTGAATGGAACTATGATTTTTGGAATTCAAAATAATTTATATTTAAATTATACATTTTTAAGCACTAGAATATGCATATATATATGGTTATTAATTAAAATATTAATAACTTAATCCTAAAAATGAAATAGGAATAAATGATAGGCTTTATAATATTAAGTAAATTTTCTGAGCTTCGTAGTTAATAAAATTAACTAAAATAAAAGTATAAAGAAAACATAAAATATATATAAATGTGTAGGACACTTGTAAGCTAAGGGGGACATAATAATTCACTTAAACTCACAAGTGTCAATTTTTTTTTTAAAATGGATTTTTCTTCATTTATAGAAATGATTTAAGAGAGAAATCAGGTGTTGTACAGTTTTTACTCTTTTAAACATACATCTTAACTTCTTCTTCTTTCTTCTTTGATTTTCTTTGAAACAAAAAACTAACAACTCCAAGCAAACAACTGAAGCAAGATTCAATTCCGACATAAGATTCAACTCAAAGAAGGTCAAATCAAAATCACCCGCGGTTTCAAATCTAGTAGCAGTTCCAGATTTCAAACATCTGTTCTCTGTTCAAGTACTATGGTGAGTAAACTTCACTTTTGAAGCCAAATCTACTTTATTTCAGTGTGCTTGTAAGATTTAATGGTGGAAATGATTTGAATATGAACTTCATGGATGGAACTGTATGATTGCCTAGGTATACAAGTTGAAAATACTGTGTGTACATATGAATTTCATAGATCGGGTGGAGGCTCCTACCATTGATTTGATTGTCATCTCAACTACAATTGGGCCGACGTTTGTGATAAGGATACCGATCGATTGTGGGAGTTCTATTAATATTATCTTCAAGATGGCATAGGACCAAATGAAGATGGAGACGAATGATCTGAAACCATCTAAAGGCCGCATTCACGGTTTTAATGGTGCAGCCACTAACATGATGGGTTTTGTTGAATTACCAGTTGAGTTAGGAGAGGGTGAACATAGGAGGGTACGGATCCTATCGTTCATTGTTTTGGATGTTGATTCTCCGTAAAATGTGTTTCTCGGACTACTGGCCCTGGTGGAGTTTAGGGCAGCTTTGGCCCCGTGTGTTTAACCTTGAAATTTCTGGCAGATAGAAGAGTTGGTGTAGTGCATGGCGATCAAGCGATTGGTAGTGCATGTTATGTGGCTAAGCTAAGAGAGGCCCAGCAAAGATAGAAGGGAAAGGGCGTGGACAACTCTGTTCGCATCCATGCTGTTGAAAATTGACAAGTAATGCCCGAGCCTTTGCTCGAGCAACGGGGTCGGATTTATGGAGGCATTGATCCAAGAGACGATGATAAAGAACCCAAGGGTGCTTTAGATTGGATTACAACTCAACCCCTAGTTGATTGAGGATCTTATCGATTTCCTCCAAGCAAATCTATACGTTTTCGCTTGGACTCATTCCAATATGTGTGGGATTTCTCACACCATCGCAAGTCATATATTGAACATTGACCCTAAATATGTGCCAGTGAAGCAATAAAGGAAAGGCATAGACCCGGAGAGGTCCGCTGCCCTCAGAAAGGAGGTGGATAAACTCAAGGTCAATGGGTTCATCCGTGATGCCCTCTATCCTGAATGGGTATCTAACCATGTACTGGTGAGAAAGGAAAACGGGAAGTGGAGGACATGTGTTGATTACTCAGACCTGAACAAGGCGTGCCCTAAGGATGGTTTTCTAGTTGCCCAGGATTGATCAGGTGGTCGACTTGACAGCAGGACACGAATTATTGTCATTCATGGATGCGTATTCAGGATACAATCAGATCTTGATGCATGTCCTAGATCAGGAACATACCAGTTTCATCACTGGCATTGGACTGTACTATTATGTAGTGATGCATTTGGGTTGAAGAATGTAGGAGCACATTATCGACGTTTGTTGAAACGGATGTTTAGGGACCAAATTGATAGAATAATGAAAGTCTATGTGGATGACATGCTCGAGAAGTCATGATAGTCAAACGACCTCATTTGAGACTTAGCGGAGATGGTTGATATATTCAAGTACTACGGAATGAAGACCAGTCCACTGAAATGTTCCTTCGGTGTTGCATCGGGAAAGTTTTTGGGTTTTATTATCAATGCATGGGAGATCGAAGCCAACCCAGAAAAGATTCGGGCTATTCAGGACATACAAGCACCCAGGACTATAAAGCAAGTACAAAGCCTGAATGGAAAATTTGCCGCATTGAGTCGATTTATATCTAGGGCAACCAACAAGTGTATTCCTTTCTCTAATATGATAAAAAAAAGGAAGAGAAATTTTGAATAGACCTCGGACTGTGAGGATGCATTTTGAGCTCTGGTGAGACACATGGAGAGGCCCCTCGGTTCTGTCAAAACCTGTAGACCATGAGGAATTGTATGTTTACTTGGCCAGTATCTCAGCATGTCATTAGTACAGCCTTAGTTTGCGAAGAGGACCGAGTCTAAAAGTTAGTGTACTATGTTAGTAAACGTTTAACGTGTGTAGAAAGAAATTGCCGTAAGATTGAGAAACTAGCCTACTGCTTAGTGATCGCATCATGCAAGCTACGTCCATATTTTTAGGCACACCCGATCAGTGTTTATACCGATCAACCTCTACGACAGGTGCTCCAACGATCGAAAACCTCTGAAAGGCTACTCAAATGAAATAATGAGCTGAGTCAATTCGATATCACTTACCTGCCACGGAGGGCTATCCAAGGGCATGCACTATCATTGTAGAATTTACCATATCAGAAGAGTCAAGCAGTAGTGACGCAGTCCCCACCGTTCGATGGAAACTATACACCGATGGGGCATCCAACGACCAGTTGTTCTAGGACTGGTGTTATTCCTATAACTCCTGAAAACCGATCAATTTGTTATGCTTTGAAACTCGATTTCCCAACTACGAATAACGAAGCCGAATATGAAGCATTAATTGTTGGTCTGAAACTTTCCAATGAAGTTGGAGTAAAATCAGTTGAAATCATTTGTGACTCATAATTAGTGGTGTACCAAGTCCGGAGAGACTATCAAGCAAAGTGGCAGAGACTTTCCCCATACCTTGCTCGGGTTCAAGAACTATTGGCGGATCTTGAGTATTACGATATTTCACATATCCTGCGTGAACAAAATGTAGAAGCAATTTTATTGGAAAAATTCACAAGTACAGGTGATGCACAACAGACGGGCTTGGTTCCCGTCAAAACCTTTACATGTCCCGAGGATAAACGGAATGTAAGTGGATTTTGTGTTAGGGATGGAAACTGAAAGGGAGTCGTAGATGACCTCATTTAAAGAATACCCAGTACATGGAACTTTGCCTAAGAAAAAGAATGAGAGAAGACAAGTCATTCGCAAGGCCTAGCGATGTATAATGCAGGATGGAATAATGTATCGGAAAGGATTCTCAGTTCCCTTACTTTGGTGCATCTCCCACGATGAGATAAAGCGGTCTTAAAAGAAGTTCATGAAGGAGAATGTAGCGACCATAATGGGGGCAGACGCTAGCCAAAAAGATCATCCGCTGTGGATACTATTGGCCGACCGTGAATCGAGATGCCGCGGACAATGTAAGAAGATGCGACAAATGCCAAAAGTATGCAAATGTCTCGAGAGCCCTGCCAATGGAACTCATGCAAATGGTTATTTCATGGCCATTTGGAATATGAGGGATCGATATAATCAGCTCCTTGCCGATCTCCAAAGGTGGTGCGAAATATGCAATTGTCGCGGTCAACCAAGTGGGCAGAAGCGCAGCTCGTAGCTACGATCACCACCAAAAAGGTCATTAATTTTGTTATGCGAAATATTATATGTTGTTTTGGCCTTCAACGAACTACCATTACGGACAACGGAACTCAACTTGAGAGTAGGGAGTTCAAGGAATTCTGCCAAAAATATTGCATTGAGAAAAGGTTTGCGGAAGTCGCTCGCCCCAAAATCAATGGACAAGTTGAAGTCGTAAATAAAATAATCAAGTCCATATTGAAAAACCGTATGAAGGAGGCCAAAGGCAAGTGGGTGGATGAGCTTTCGACGGCACTCTCGGCCTACAGAACCACCCATAAG
Source organism: Allium cepa (assembly GCA_030765085.1). Taxonomy (NCBI): domain Eukaryota; kingdom Viridiplantae; phylum Streptophyta; class Magnoliopsida; order Asparagales; family Amaryllidaceae; genus Allium; species Allium cepa. Next base: position 781,390,026 of record CM060934.1, read on the forward strand.
TCTGCGAATGGCAATACCCCATTCACCTTGGCATATGGCACTGAAGCTGTTATACCCGTGAAACTTGAAGTTCCCTCTCACCGGATGACTCATTATGATCCTAGGACGAATCGAGATCTCTTACTAGAATCACTGAACTTTGTCGAAGAAAAACGTGAAGAAGCTGATTTAAGGGTAGCTGCGTACCGACACCGAGTCGATCGATATTATAATGAAAAAGTTCGACCGAGAATCTTTGATGTAGGTGATCTTATTTTGAAGCGAGCTTTTCCAATCCCGCCACATATGAATCCCACATGGGAAGGTTCGTATGTCATCGAATGAAAGCTTAGAGAAGGAACCTTCAAGTTAGCGACTGTTGATGGCATGACACTCTCTAGAGCATGGAAGAGCGAGCATTTGCGTCATTATTACACTAAGTTCATTTCTTTTGCATTTTAGTAGAGATTGTTTCGATAAACATTTCTTTTTTTTGCATTATTACACTTAGTTGTCATTATTTTCTACTATCAATAAAGGGATTAAGCAGTATTCCTATGAGTTAGTAGTGTTTTGTGTTTTTTTAATTTCATGGCAAAATAGAATTGCATTAATCTGTCTGGTGTATGAACGCACGTACAAAACTAAAAGTCGATCGGTAAACGATTCAAAAATCTCTAAGTCCCCGGAGCATGGACTGGACTACTCTGAGTCCTCGAAATATGGGCCAGTATAAACGATTCAAAAATCTCTAGTCCACGGAGTGCGGGCTAGAGTACTCTAAGTCCCTAGAGTGCGGACTAGAGTATAAACAATTCAAAAATCCCTAAGCCCCCGAAGCATGGACTAGAGTACTCTAAGTCCCCGGAGTGTGGACTAGAGTGTAAATGATTCAAAAATCACTGATTTCCCGGAGTGCGGACTAGAGTATAAACGATTCAAAAATCACTAAGTCCCCGGAGCGTAGACTGGAGTACTCTAAGTCCCTGGAGTGCGGACCAGGTAATAAACGATTCAAAATCTCTAAATCCCCAGAGTGTAGACTCAAGTACTCTAAGTCCCCGGAGTGCGGACTGGAGTATACATGATTAAAAAATTTCTAAGTGCCCGGAGCGCAGACTGGAGTACTCTGAGTCCCCGGAGTGTGGACTAGAGCATAAATAATTCAAAAACCTCTAAGTCCCCGGAGCACGGACTGGAGTACTCTGAGTGCTCGGAGTGCGGACTAGAGTACAAATGATTCAAAAATATCTAAGTCCTCGGAGCATGGACTAGAGCACTTTGAGTTCTCAGAATGCGGACTAGGGTATAAACGATTCGAAAATCTCCAAGTCATGTGAAAGTGGACTGGCGCTTACATGACCCACAAAACTTTGGATTTCAATAACAAGTTGGATAATAAGCTAGACAATGAAAATCATTGAAAACAAAGAAAAAAAATTTATTTACTAATCAAAGATTAACTTCCACTACAACTCCGAAGTTCGAAGAAAAAGTCTAACTACGATGACTATAAAAAATAAAAAGAAACTACTACATGACTTTAGTTTATTCAGGCTGAGCGCGGAGTAACAAGATGATAGCTACTTCTTTGACTTTTTCTTTTTCTTCGGTTTTCCAAAGACTCCTCATCCGAACGTTTCCTCCTGGATCCCTTGCTTTCCAGAGAAGTGGTATCCGGGGGGGGGGGGGGGAGCGACCTCTAGAGATGTGGTCCCACTGGGGAGGATTATCTTCAGGGGCCTATTTAGAGGATCATCAAGTTCCACCACCTGAGGTTCATTCTTAACTTCAGCTTTCTTTTTCTCCTCTTTCACGATTCACTACCCCATGCTATGTTTTGAAGTAGGTCCGAAGGCGCTTGTGATTTCAACCTCATCATGTTCATTTACAAGCAAGGGATTCTCAAGCTTGTCCTCATCGAGCGCCCCGATCACTTGAGCATCGGGTCTAGGAGTATACCTAGTGTGAAGTGCTTCCGCCATTTTCTCTTCCCTCTCCGTGGGACATCGCTCCTTGGAGTTGGTTCAGGATGAGAATGGCCTACATGAAGTCATTAAAGATAAATGTTAGGATACATCTATTATTCGCCAAAAATGAAGGTATCTTGAACTCAAGAAGGGAAAGCTATATACCAGCTTCCAGTTGACTCTAAGCTGTTTTGGGGGTCTCACCCTCCAGAATAGGGGATAGAATATGAACTCCAAGCATGGGCTTCTCCAGGTCATAACCAACATGCTGCCTGGGAGGATCGAGTGATGAGATATCGACCGGCAGAACGCAGGGAGGAACCAGAAGCTCAGTTCTGGACAGGCCAGCAATGTCCTCCTTCCCCTTTGATGAGGAGGAGTCTCTTCCAACGAGAGCTTTCGGCTTAGATAAGTTGGAAGGCTCGTTTCCCCGAAGCACTTCCTTCACAAGAGCTTCTTCATCAACCTCTTCGGTGCCTAGCTCAACTCTTTTCATTTTCATTAAAGTATCTCATGCTTCAGCCAATGATTCGAGGCAACCCTTATCTAGAAAAGTCAGGTCACGGTGTATGAGAACTCGAGCATTGTACTCGGCAATGAGCGGATCAAATAAGCATTTAATTTCTTCTCTGCCGGCCACAGTAGCGGCCTCATGACGAGAGTCGACTTCTGCGAGCATCATTTTCTTACCCTCTTCACGAGCTACCTCCTTCAGCGCTTCAACCTTGGAAAGTTCCTCATCGAGCTTTGTCTTTAGGAGTCGTATTGCGATGATTTCGTTGCAATATCGTTGTGACTCTTCCTGCGCGTTAGTTTCTCTCCTTTCTCTTTGGCAAGAAACTCCTCCAACTCTTTAACTCGTCGAGCGAGAATATCTTTTCCTTTCTGGATTGAGTCTTTCTCTAAAGCTAAAACACCACTGCGTCGGACTACCTCATCGATTTCCTTCTTGTGATTGGCCTCCAAGCGACTAACAACCTTGGTCGTTTCTTTGGCATTTTTCTGGGCGGCCTCAAGTTGAGATTTATACGAGGAAAGCTCTACATCCTGGACTTCGATAATGTCTTTGTCTGATGGCTACAAATTTCAGGCGACCGATTTCGTGTTGACGTTCCATGGAAACTTCTGAAACTTTTTCCGCCAAGTGTACAAATGCATCATGGTTGACATAAACATCATTGTTGCAGACGATGGCACTTTGTTTCACATGTCCAGGAATAGGATGAATCGTAGGGAGAAACTTCAATCCATCGAAGCATATCTTCGGGAATGTAGCCTTAAGCTCAACTAATCTTTCTGCTGTAGATGGGTCATGCACGGAGGCTGGAGGAGTCTGCCTAGCATATGTCGCATATTCCTTATGGGGCTCATGAGATTGCTTGGTACTCGACGAGGCAGAGTGTTGATCGTGAGAAACTTTGAATCGGGATCCCTTCTGAGCAGATTTTTCCCTACTGTTCTCTGACTGAGGGGGAGGATCGTTTGGATATGAGGAATGACTGTAAGTTTTTCTTTTGGAAGGTGATGAATCTCTAGGACGATAATCTCTATCGTCGATGTCATCTCTATCTCGTAGTCTACCTGATCCTGAATCCCAACTGGAATGCTAGAAGATAGAGGATCCACGAAGACGGTCAATGTCGTGTGTATGCCCCATATCACCTGATCAAAAAATAAGTACGGACGAATTAGTATAAATCATATCATGATTAAAATTCAACTGTAAGGAGGAGTGTAAGTGTTTGTGTGTGTCCTATTCCCCCGACGGATCAGTATTTTTTGCTTTACTTATTAGAGTTTTCTCTCCTTGATGACGAGCCCGAGCACCTTCATTGCTTCTCACGGTGAATTCAGTCCCATAGCCTCAAGGTCATTGAAGCCATAATTTAATAAGTCGTCAGGGATGGTCAACTCAGATAGACCCTTTTGTGAACCCTCTAAATTTTAGGGAGACGACCTCTTCACGACAGGAGTTATTGTAACCTTTGAGGTTCCACCAACCGTCTTCTTTTTCAACTTGCAAGCCAAACTCTTCTTCCTCTTCGAAGGAGGCAGTGGTTCGTCATCATCGGGTGCATCAGACTCTGGCACTTGGCCGGAACTTATGTTTTAATCGATCGCCTCTATCACCTCGGTTTCTTTGATTTCACCTTCCTCGGTTGTATCAGGGGCCCCTCCTTTAGCGGGCACCGAAGGTCTGGCCTGCTTTTTGCCTTTTTCCACAGCGGATCAATGGCACCAATTGGAAGGCTAGTTCGATGACCTTTCACCAGTAATCCAAACTTCAAAAATGATTCATTGGAAATAACCGATTTGATATCCCAATCTCTCACGGGAATGGCTCGAATGGCCTCCATGACCTTAGAATACCCAACGCCTTCAGGTCATGGGTGGATACCTAAAAGGTCGAAAAAAGTTTAGAAAGTATGCACTTCCAGCCTTAGACAAATATTGGTCTAGGAGTGAAACTTACTTTCTTCCAGCCATCTTCTCGCCAAACCAGAGGGGTAGTGTACGTAAAACCACTCTTTCTTATACCGGGCAAATTTACTTCACAACCCTATCAGGATGAGACATTTGGAATGTGGCTCGAGACATATGAAGGATGGACCATCGGATCATCTTTTGAAGCGGTAGATATAACAGATATCCTAGGAAGTAGGGAGTCTGAATAAAGTGCACATAAAGAGGACACATGTGCCATGAATAAACGCATGACTATTAAGATGTAGCTGTGTCGGAGCAATCCCGATATACCGTAACACTTCACGGAGAAATGAGTTGAAAGGTGGTATGCTTTCGACCCAGCACATAAATTTGTTGCACGTTGTATACCCGGCGGAGGGCAGGTAAGACCAATCTTGTCCTGACGGAACTAAAACGTCGTTGAAAGGGAATATATGAATTGAACACAATCGACGAAGAGCGACTTCGTCGATTTTTGAAGCTTGAATGATTATCTAGAATAATAGCTCCGTCTATAACATCCGAAGTCGGGCCCATATCTTCAGTAGATAGATTCAGAATACCTTGTATAGAGGTTGTCAGTAGATTCAAAATACCTACTACTTTCTGTCGAGAATTTTGCTCAGGCTTATCGAAAACTATAGCAGAGCTTGATTTTTTGGACATATCCAAAGAATGATGAATTTGAACATTTACATGTTTAAACTATACTTGAAAGATAATTGATATTAGATATAACAACAAAAATATTCCCCGCATGGTGTGTGAGCTAGTGTGATGGTTCAAGTAAAGAATACAAATAAATTAGAGTTCTAAAGAGTAAATTATAGCATGACGATCTTTAAATTGTCATCTTTAAAAAGCTTTAAGTTCATGTTTACAATGGTTCAAATTGAGAAATTATTAGTCCTAATCAGTTCCATGTGACCTTGAACTTAAGTTCATATCATGGATTTATTGGTATATGAATAGATATGGAAATAAGCAGTGATATTATGTTCTATGAGTCGAGGTGAGGTAAGTTTGTTTAACAATGCCAAGCCCCCGGACCAAGGACTATTCGTCCATTCAAGCGCATATATGCCAAGCCATACTGCCTCGCTCGGTGCCAACCCTTAAAACCTATCCTGTTTCACTTGCTCTTTTCCTCTTTCTACTCACCGACCCGCTCTCCTACAGACTAACGAATGCCTACCTAGACCAAGGCCTATCGATCCACCCAACTATGAGGTACCGAACCACTTACTTAATCATTTGTACCGAACCAGCCTCACCCGATCAATACCGACCTACTCTTCTCATAAACTCCTACCGACCCATTTTACCAACGAAGTCCTACGAAACCGCACCTCATTGGATGACATACTAGCCTACTACCGTTCGAGGTACAGAACCCTTCTCCCTCACGAAACACGAATCTCTTCTCCTATACATCACCAAGCTTAATTCGTAACTGTGCCAATGTTAACTCCTCTCAGTCTAGTGTAGACTCACGTCAAAAGCAATCCACTGTCCGCTCCTATCACTCATAGCTCGCCACGTTTTTCTTCTCTCCTCTTTTATTATGCATGGCTATACACTCTCAAGTTTCAGTCCTAATTCGAGTTAAAAAGTGGATGGCCCAGAAGTTTATAATAATACATGGAGGCTCACCTATGTGTGTTAATTCAGAATTAGGGCGGATGATTCTCCGAGTTGGAAGTCGAGAGGTATTGGGGAATCATGTTTGGAGAATGTTAGAACAAAGGGGCGAGGTAATTTAGTACAGTGAAGGGGGTGGAGTTTGGAGCAGTGCTAAGGAAGATGAGATATGAAATGATAAGTGGAAAGAAAAGGACGAATGAGTGGATTTTTATATAGAGGACAAGAAGTTGAACGGTTATTCTCTGGTAGAGTCGGTCACTGTTGCCTTGGTGGGTCGGTGAGTGACTGAACCGATCGTGTGGATCGGCCTTTAAGAGAGAGGGTATAAATAAATAAAAATATATATGTATATATATACATGCATATATATATATATATACACACACACACACACATACACGTGTGCACATGTAATGTTAGGAAAATCAACCATGATTCGGCCTTCATGAGGTTGTACACATTTGGCTTTTGAAAATAGGAACTGATTACTGGTTCAAAGCGTGTCATGTTGATCCAAACGACACACTTTGGGGGCAAATGTGACCTGACCACGTGGCCCGGCTATGAGGCAATAGCTGCAGAGGCTGTAATCAGAAAATTCGAGTCATAATAGGACTGGAAGTGTGAGGCTCGGTATAAATTGGGTAGGTCGACCTGTATATGCGGTTTGGTGGTAGACGTTCGGCATACCTACTTCGATTCGAACATTCGGTCATGATAACCAAGGAAAGATCGCTCGGTAAGGATGGTTCGGCCTTGGAAGGTTCGGCATGGATGGCTTGGCCATGTTGGCTCGGCAATTGATGGTTCGGCCTTGGATGGTGCGGCATGGATGGCTCGGCTATGTCGGTTCAGCCTTATTGGATCGGTCAAGGTAAGTGACATAGAAGTGGGTTGGCCATGGCAATTAGGTTAGAAGTGGTGCGACCGGCATTCTTTCGCTCTGACTAAAACCACCACTTGCTTCGAGTTACATGAGAGTAAACTTCAAGTTACTCATGAGAAAATCCGAGCCCGGCCAAAGTGGGTCGGCGACCACTGTTTGACATTGGAAACCCGGTATGCTCGGTTCGGTCTATAGAATTTATCAGTGAAGGGTCGGTGTATCTGAGGCATGAGCCTATATAGGAGAACCAACCAACCATCGTCTATAAATAGAGGCGCAGAGGTACAGTTGAGGGGACCTTTTTCAGGAAATTCAAGGATACTCTATCATTTTTTGTACTCTATGTTCAAACTTTCATTCAAGTTGTTTGTTTACGGATTATATATGTACTCAAGTAATTGAAAAAGTAATAAGGATCATATTCAAAGCGGATGTAGGCAATTACGCCGAACCACTTCAAATTTGGTGTTCCTTTTTCTGTTATTCTTTTTGCATTCAATTGCGTTATTTCTCTGTTTAAATTTACTTTCTTCATTAATCTATCTACATAACTCTATTCAAGGATGTTAGTGACCAATTTTGATGCTAACAAAGAGCAACCAATTTTAGAATTTCTATCTAATTCAAACATGTTTACCTTTATGGAATTCCATAAAACATATTCCAAATCTTCGCTAATATTCCTCCAATCATCAATTGTGAACGGAACATGTTCTCGTACTAATGGTCTTAAATAGGAAGACAATTTGGTTTAAACTTCTTCTATTGATACACCCATTTCATTACACTGAGCAGCAATCTGATGCATGGGATCTGAAGGAAGCTTTTTCATTCTAGTTGGACCTCTAGATTTTTTTCCTTCCAACCAATTTTCCGTGAACACCTTGAGGTGCAACCTCAGTTTCTATCACCATTTTTTCTATTTCAAAATCAGTGTTGTCAACATTTGCTTCAAATTGCATTGCATTGTCCCTATTTGCTTCGAATTGCATTATATTTCCTCTACATGGTTCAATTGGTGTATCACTTTGAAATTTTTCTTTAGATTGATTTTCATTATCCCTAGTTGCTTCAGATTGCATTACATTGCTTTGCTCAATATCCATGACCTCTGCATTAATCTCCACAGGCATAATATTGTGTTCCTCGGTTTCCTTTTGTTTACATGTAAGCTTCATTTTCCTCGTACTCTTTGTCATTTTCTAGAAATAAAATAAGACAAATTCATCAGCTCGGTTATATAAATTGTGCATAGATATAAACTAACCGTGGCTTAGTTATATAAACTGAACATATGCCACCTTTATGTAAACTGAGCTTAGCTCGGTTAATTTAGACCAAGCTATTCTTGGGTATGTAAAGTGAGCATTGAGAACAAGTTTATATAAACGGAAATCATGGTTTTTCTATTCTGTAAATGAAATGACTCGGTTATATAAATTGAGCATAGATATAAATTTGAGCATATGCCCACTTTATGTAAACTGAGCTTAGCTCGGTTAATCTGAGCATAGCTGAATTACAAGGACAGCATAATATGTGAAAACTAAATGGGAGAAACTCAATCCTCCAATTTACATTAGACTAAAAATAAATAAACACAAAAAAACGAAAAAATAAAGAAATGTGGTTAAAAAAACATCAAAATAACCTAAACATAAAATTTCACAATAATTGTTCTGTTAAAGATTGTGTATTTCAGAAGCAGAATCCTTTTTATATTTAAGAACTATGTACGTTATAAATTAATAATAAAAGTATGTGCAAATGACATTAGGAAAAATGATGGAAGCAGCTGAATTTTAATCAATCTCAATTTTTTGTTATTCTTGACTAGTGCAGCTTTATTATTAATTGTACAATGTAAAATAAAAAATAAAGAAGTAAATATACCATAAGCTATCAACTGGAGGATTAATCATACAATTATTTTATAACATAACTTAGATATGATATTAAAAAATCCAAAACTAAATATAATTTGCATTACATTGCTTTGCTCAGTATCCATGACCTCTGCATTAATCTCCATAGGCACAGTATTGTGGTCCTTGGTTTCCTTTTGTAAGCTTCTTTTTCCTTGTATTCTTTATCATTTTCTGAAAATAAAATAAGAAAAAATCATCAGCTCTGTTATATAAATTGAGCATAGATATCAAATAACCGTGGCCTAATTATATAAACTGAGCATATGCCCCCTTTATGTAAACTGAGCTTAGCTCGTTTAATTTAAACTGTGCATAGCTCAACACGCTCAGTTTATCTAAACTGAGTTATTCTTGGGTATGTAAACTGAGCATTGAGAACATTTTATATAAATGAAAATTACGGTTTTCTATTTTGTAAATGAAATGACTTACTTATATAAATTGAGCATAGATATAAATTTGAGCATACGCCCAGTTTATGCAAACTGAGCTTAGCTCGGTTAATCTGAGCATAGCTGAATTACAAGGACGGCTTAAAACATGAAAACTGAATGGGATAAAACTCAATCCTCCAATTTACATTAGATTAAAAATAAATAAACAAAAAAAAGAAAGAGAAAGAAAAAAATTAAAGAAATGTGGTTTAAAAACATCAAAATAACCTGAATATAAAATTTCACAATAATTGTTTTGTTAAAGATTGTGTATTTCGGAAGCAGAATCCTTTTTATATTAAAGAACTATGTACATTATAAATTAATAATAAAATAATGTGCAAATGACATTTGGAAAAATCATAGAAACAAATAAATTGTAATCAGTTTCAATTTTTTGTTATTCTTGACTAGTGCGGCTTTACTGTTGATTGTACAATGTAAAATAAAAAAATAATTTTCCTATAGAAAGAGGTAGATAAATCATAAGCTATCAACGTAGAGGATTAATCATATAACTATTTTATAATATAACCTAGATATGAAATCCAAAAATCCAAAACTAAACATAATTTGGTGATGTACATAATTACATATGAAAAATCTTATTTTGAAATTTGTGTTAATTCTAAAATTTTGTAAATATCCACAATCTATTTATTAGAAATTAGGTACAATGTGCAAATGGAATTAGAAATCATTCCTTAATATATGAGTTCGTATATACATAATGATACAAACATGCTTCCAGGCATATGAATTCGTATATACGTACTGTACAATCTATTTATTAGAAATTAGGTACAATGATGCAATGACATGATAGGTAGTCGGTTACAAACATGTTTTTCCACAATTGAATTTTTTATCTTTTTATACGTTAATGTTATAATTTACATGGCCCAAGGCTAGTGTATAGTGGTATTGGATTATGTTTTGGGTTGTATTTATACTATTGTATTGGATGGTTACATAATTTCTACTTTAATATGCTCCTTAATATGTCCAAGAGCGTAACATACATTCATATATGTAACTGCGCATGTCGAAGATGAATATATATATGTGTGTGTGTGTGTGTGTGTGATTTTATGCCTAAAATTTCTAAAAAAGTGTACTACAAAACATATTGCAGCAATTGTTTTGACCGTAGATATAATGTGAAAATGCACATAGGATCCATAATTCAATGTTGGTGAGGGTATACATGATTTGGTAGAGTTTAATTTATTAACAAAGAATGACCTGATAACACTGGTCTGGAAAAAATGTTAAAAGTAAGCATGATAATAAATGTAGTGGTGATGTTGATAAATGGCAGGGAAGTTAAAGGGGCTACGAGTACTGGTGTGTTTTTCCACGTATTGAGTAATGAAATTGAAAAACAAATAAATAAAAGTTGACGCAATTATGTTTCGAATATAGTTGAAGGCCTTAAGAGGCTCAAGATAAAATTTGAGTAAAGTCATGATATTAGTATTTCTGTTTTGGTTTAATGGCTATTCAGGTAATCGTAAATTTTACATCGATTTTATTTTTTAGATTTTTGTTACTTATAATGCTTGGGTTGTTAATTAACCCATTTATTTCTTAAGTATGTTGGATAACTATGGATTTAAATGTAACTCCATGGCCTTCTAACCATTCTAAAGAGAAATATAATAAATCATTAAAATTAAAATTAGCAAACACCATTATTTTGGAATATGTACATTTCAGGATCTTTTGCGTATAATCCCCTTCATCATGTGCATAAAGATGTCATATGTCTAATAGAATCACCAAGTGAAGGTACAAAAGAGGCATTTTTTATAATAGTTGTTTTTTAAATTTTGACCGCATAAAGCATTTGGAAAAGAACATACAAATTAATTGCTAATTAAATTTAACAACTTATGATAAGTGTGATCATAAAAAGGATTAGCAGATACACTATTGGTTAGACTATATGGATTGTAGTTTTGTAGTAACTATCATTCATTAATAGTTGATCCAAACTACTAATATTTTGTTCAAGTAACATGTTACTGAACATTTACAAGGCAATTACTGAATAAGAAAAACATCAGAATAAGATACAAGATGAACTTATGATATGTATGATGTACCTATGTCAGTTCTTATGCATTTCGTTATTATATCAAGTTGTAATGTATATAATGATATCAAGGCATAGTTGTTCGATCAGCTAACTGTACGGTAGTTGTAGAATAACATGAATTGATATTCAATCTAGAATTTGATTAATGACAGTTATGTTTTCACGATGATTGATGACTAAATCTCAAATAGTTTATTTTACTATTTATCCCTTCACACACTGAAATTAAAGTTTTAAATGTGGCTAAAAAAAACGAATAACTTACATTTATATCCTATTACTCGAGTATACCTTCACAATCCTCCCTAACATAGGTAACATCCTCAACACATTCATCCACATCCATTTCGCTTTCTTCACAATTTTCTTTAGCAAAGCTTACTTCATAAAAAAAAGTTATCAGTCTTTAACTCATCAAAACCTCTAGGTATGCCTTCATTGCCACATACCAATTAGAGGAATCATCTTCCCGTGAATAAAATATCTGTTTTGCTTGGGACGCAAGGATGCAAGGATTGTTTGAGTACGAAGCTTGATTTTGATGTAAATTGACAAGAGTGAGCCCATCTTCGACTTTCATGTCATTTCTTATATTTTTCAATGACACTTAAAAATGAGAATATAAAAAGCATTATAGTCCAACAAAATTATATCGAAAAGTATCCTATAATAAGTAACAACATCAACCACTTGAGATACATCTTTTTCGCTTGCTCTACACATGGTGGTCGCATCATAAGTTACTCCGCTATTTTGAGTTTCTCTTTCAACATCTTTTGTGTGAAACTGTTGTCCATTAAAGATGTATCCAATGCAAGACAAAGCATTCATTCTTTGGACCATAACAATCCATTTTAACATTTCATCGTGATTCTTCGAGCTTAGAGGTATCTAATAAATATCTAGGTTAATAAGGATATTATAATAAAGAACATAAGGTATCATTTTAAAATTCAACTAACTTCTTTTCAGTCCAATCGGAGAACTTAGCTATGTGATTTTTCCAAAGTAAGGTTGCATTTCTTTCCATGCGCCTGTCAGAATTTTGTAGCTCTTCCAAACGCAAACTAGTTTGTAACAACGGACATTAAGTTATCTTTAAATTTATCAACACAACAAAAATGTAATAAAAATGTGATATGCACTTACTCCAAAAATGGTTCCACCATAGTCATATTAATTAGCACAGCCAAATGAGCAATTTCTTTCTCATTCGAAGTCAATGTAATTGTCTTGCATGCTGAGATTGAACGTCCTTCTAGTATGGCGTCACTTTCAAAATCTTCGTTTCTAAATTATTTTTCATAATCTTTTTCAAAAACTCACCAAAATATATCATGCATTCTTCCACAAGATAAGATTCCGCTGTACAGCCCTCGGGACGTGCATTATTTCTTACATAATCTTTTAATGTTTTCACGTATCTTTTAAAAGGGTAAATCCAACGAAAATGAACCGATCCACACAATCGTGCTTCTTTCCCAAGGTGAACTACCAAATGTCGCATTATATCGAAAAATAGGGCGGAAAATATCTTTCAAGTTCACACAATGTCATAATAATTTCTTCATCTAGTTGTTGCAGCTTGTCTTTATAACAACAGGTTGACATAATTTATGGAAAAATGAGCATAAATGAATTATTGTATTCCTTGGCATCTTTAGTAATAATCCTCTTACTACAACGGGCAACAATTATTGCATTAGAACATGATATTCATGAGACTTCAAACCACTAACATTACAATCTTCTAACGATACACATTTTTACAATTTGAGCAGTAGTCATCACATCCTTTAAAATCATACAACCTTTTACAAAATATCTTTTTTTTAGAATTTGATAATGTAACGACCCGCCTTTTGGACAGTTTAAACCGACGATCAAATACACATGTCGATTCCAAACCATTAAAAGGGCAGATAGTTATTGGGTAAATAAGAAAAGAAAAGGAAGGGAAATAAAGAAAATGAACAACACAGAATCTCACAGCGGAAGGCTAAAGTATAATAATAAAATAACAGTTCATGAAGCTGTTAATTAAATGAATACATTTGAAATGAATACATTTGATTATTACTATACAACATTTATCAGAGTTACATACACAGCAAATATCATACAACAATGCAGCGGAATGGAATGAACATAATAGTAGTACATAATATACCAAATCTTCGTCTTCATCCTCCAGAAATAGATCCTCAAAAATCTGAAAACTCAGGACTGACCCGAGCGTAATGAAAAGACAAACACTCGAGTCAGGACTAAATATCCTCATGTAAGTTAAGTCAATCGTAAATAAATATGAGTGTAACGGCGTCAGAGATGTTTACGGGGTTTGACATCTCCTATCCAGTGTCAACGTGCGTGCAATAACTCAAGAGATGTTACGGGATTTTCCATCTCTCAAGGATCCGTGAAACTATATACTATGTAGTAATATACGCTAAGTAGATAATGCCTATCAGTAATATAAAGTATCAAAATAGCGTTAAGGCGTTACCATAATCCCCCTTAACACATTTTTATATTCCCAAAAGCATATACAAGACCGTAGTTTCCCCAAAACCGGAAGTCACCAGAGGGCAATCCATATACTCAAGGTACAAATCAAAACGTAATGGTCGCGAATAGGATAATCAGTATGACAAGGTACATGAGGCAATACCAACTAGGATACTAGTAGTTGCGTGATCCGGACTGATGTTGGGCATAGCCAGCAGCTACCCCAACACCGCGAAACAACACTCCCAAATCAAGGGGTGCACCCAAATCGCATCACAAATGTAATAGATATGGTATCGAAGAAGTGTGTCCGCTAGAGGTGGCGAACCTCAATGGCCCGGCGCGGCTCCTGTTTTAGTCATGTCAGGGGTCATCCAATAATCGTTCTCTTTCTTCAGTCAACGCGTTCACCAAACCATCCACTTCATTCTGGATCAACACTCCGCGTATAATAGTTATTAAAGTGGTTTTCGGTATCGACGGAGAGTATGTCCATATCCGATCCCGGTCTCTTTAATAACTACGTATTATTACACCTTTGGCTCTTTATATTTCAAATCGATTCATAATTGATATCAAAATATCATATTCGCTTCAAAAATCAAATCCATTCAAATATCATCGTATCTTTCAAAATATCAGATTTCATATTTAAATTCAAGATTTAAATATAAACATTTCACCTTATTGACCAGCTTAGGATTTTAGAAAATAGTTTTAAGTAATTTAAAAGTAGTTTTATATAATTAAAATAGTTAAAAACACTTAAAATCTTTAAAATGGATTTAAAATAGATAAATTAGTTTAAAATAATTTAAATTGGGTTAAGTAGATTTAAAATAGATTAAAATAGTTTAAGTATTCAAAATGGTTTATATAACAGAGTAATTTGGAAAACAAATTAAAACAGCTTCAAAATCAATCCATTTCAATTATAACTTCCCAATTCACATAAATTTCAATTTCCATTCTACCGATTCAATTTCGATTTCAATTCAAAACAATGTCAACTTTTACTTCAAATCAATTCAATTCTACATTCACCTTTAATTAATTCAATTTCAATTTATATCGATTTGGAGCTTGATTTCTCAAAATATCAATTTATAACACTTAACAAAATTTCCAACAATATTCAAGTTTAAATCCAAATTCCAAATATGATTCAATTCCAAACTCGATTTCAAAATATCATTTTCATATCACTTTTACTTAGTAATATTCAAAGCTCGAAATAATGTTCAATCTTTAAAATAAATAGATTTTTGAAATTCAATCATATCCAAATTTTTAATTTTTTTTTTTAAAGTCACAACTTAAATTATTTACCAATTTCTTTTAACCAAAATTTATTTCAACATTCCAACTCAATTTTTCGACAAATTCGATTTCTATAAATTGATTTCTATTTATAACTTTTAAATCAAAACATTTAAATAAATTTTAAATCGACGATTTCAAAAATTATTTATTTAGCCAATTCGGTGTCCGTATATAATTTTCTATCCTATGGCCAAGTAATTTTTTTTTCAATTAAATGTCAGGAATGAGTATACATTACTTAAATTAATCTCAGTATCATATGTATGCATAACATGATCTATATAAGCAAATAAACATCCAAACATTCAATTATCAACCAATAGCATCCATCAAAATACATCATCCAATAAACAATACAATTCATGGCAGTTTCATAGTTATCAATGTCAGGTAATTTAATCGCAATTCAATTTTAATTTCAATTTAACTGTCAATTTAATTTTTCAACGGTTAATGCAAATGACAAGCTATATGACAATTAAATTTTTACCAAACAACGACAAATAAAATCATAACACTTCATAATATCAAATTTAACTAGCATAAAAATATTTAGTACGGTGTGAGCGTTATAAAACACTCACCTTGATTTTTACGATTTTAAATCAAATCGAACGACGTTCGATTTAACTCAAAATTTTCTCTAGCTCCAAATGATTCCAATCCAGTTCCATTGCGTAGTCCTCGTCGATACGATTCCAACGCAAAAAGTTTCGTGCGTTTTCGACCTCGTATGAAAAAGTTATGCTATTTTAAAGTTTATACGAATTTAAATATACAATTTCAGCTTTATTTTAAATATCAAACCCTCAACTCCATCCTGGCCATCGATTTCTGCATCTTCAGATCTGAGCCGTCCCTCATCTCTTCTTCCTCAACGTGACAAACGCACGTATAAACAATCCATAGCCGCCGTTCTTCAAGCAATTGTCACGACCACCTCGACGACTTCCAGAACGATCAGGACCCATCATCTCGAAGGCCTTCGCGAGCTCCATCTTCACCGTGAGTATGGTCAAACTCGGCTGCACCTTTGGCCTCGAAAAACGTGAAAAACGCAGCAGGTTTGAACGTGATTTCCCGTCGATCCGTGGCTCCGTTTTTGATCATCTCCATATGGATTTGAAGCTTTCATCGTGCTCTACAACTTTGTAGTTGAGAGTTTTTGCTAATTGTTGATGGATCGAGAGGAAAATGAGAAAGAAGTTTCGAATTTCGTGGCCATTGATTCAGGAAATGGCGGCTAGGGCTGAAGTCAATTAGGGTTTCTGGATTAAAAAATAATAAAACTGCCTCGGTTTGCGTGCGTATATATATAGGTAGGTCTAAAATCATCCGAACTCCAATCGAGACGTGCCGCCAGGCGTTTATAAGGTTTTACCCCCATTCCGGACGCAATGGAACTAGTTTCAAGGCCTAATTCGATCATATGTGAGAGTTACGGAAATAAACGATCAATTTTAAATTAAACCGATTAAACGATTTTCTATGCGTTTTGGCTTGCCCCGGACAAACGGTAAATCCGTTTGACTTGAAATTTGAAATCTTACAATAATATAACATTACAGATCCAATGAAACTAGTTTCGTCGAAATCCGAGACCGTTTGAAAAATGACTATTTTAACTCGCCAAATTAATATTAAACAATTTCAACGCGTTTCGAGCTGCCACGGTCAAACGACAACTCCGATTGCTACGAAAATTGAAATCCGATAATAACTAACTAATACGGATCCAATAGAACTAGTTTCGTCCAATTCTAAGACTGTTCAAAAATTGGCTATTTTTCAGGCGATAATTAAATATTAAAATATTCAATTTTCACAAATAAATTTTAAATTCAGTTTTAAAAGTTCTATAACATCACTATAACTCCAATATGATAAAATAAAATTTTACAAATCATTTTTAATCATATTAAACCCGTTATTTTATTTATCCAATAAATTCCAAATATTTAATTTAGACAATTTCGCTTATCCAATAATTCATTATCTTTTGAAATATTGAAATTGAACTTATAAGATTCAACTTTTAAAACCATTTCAAAATTTAGAACACTATTTTCATTTTACAGTTATTCAATTATTCAATAAGTTTTAAATATTTAATTTAAACAATTACGTGTTCAATATTCAATATTTGATTTCAAATAGATTTTACTTATCAATCAATTACTCTATCATACCCAATGAATTCAACATTTAATATCCTATTCAACTATTGATTGCAAAGTCATTCACTAAGTAGCTTTTTTTTCATTACTTGGATAATTATTGCAATTCATTCCAGTTATTATTATTCCAAATGAATTACAAATTTTTTTTTCTAACATTAAATCACGAAATCTTATTAAATTAGCTAATTTAATTATCGAAAATTTACGGG
Source organism: Allium cepa (assembly GCA_030765085.1). Classification (NCBI taxonomy): domain Eukaryota; kingdom Viridiplantae; phylum Streptophyta; class Magnoliopsida; order Asparagales; family Amaryllidaceae; genus Allium; species Allium cepa. The sequence continues at coordinate 781,407,654 of CM060934.1, forward strand.
TCGTTACACTCTCCCCCACTCAAAACTTTTCGTCCCCGAAAAGGAAAAAGAAGGGAAAAAGAACTAAGTATAGAATTCAACATTTGATATATTTTTATTCAAAATTATCCACTTATAAAACAATGAAATTCCATTCATAAAGTCATAACTACGCTTCCACTAAGTTACTCCAAACGGCTTCCTAACATTAAAAGTTAGTAATCAAAACAAGTTATAAAAAAAAATTAAAACTTGAAAAAATTTCTAACACCCGGATTTTACGGAAAATTTCGGCAGAGTCTCCTTTGCGCGGCTCGATCGGAAAAATATAATAGCATATATATCATAAATATACATCTCATCTCAATGATGAGGCATCCCATATGTGGGGAAACAACATATAAATATCACCAATATCATATAAAACCGTAAGCGTACCTTTTATTTAGCATTTATTAGCATTTTACTTACATTATGCGTTTAGCGTAGAAGCGAGCTCCACAACAAAGCGCAACCCCTTTGCTACCTACTAAAATGCTCAATAACTAAGTTAGAACCATGCATATAAAGATAGATCGATATATTTAGCCTACACAACATATATATAACATATTTAGCTTCAAAACTGAGATTTCAATTTCTGGACAGCAAACAAATCTTAGCTTTAGGTCACCTAAACTGTAAAATTTGATAACAGAATCTAAACAAAAGTTGTTGCATTCATTTCAGGTTTTCCGGAATGTCCAAAATCATCGAATTCGGATCATCCGTTCAAAAGTTATGGCCGTTTTACTTAGGGGATACGCTTCAGCCTGGGCAGTGTTTGCGCAGGTCCGCGACGTTCACCCACATTTCCGACCTTCTAAACGACATCAAAACACAAAACACTTAAAACAAAAGTTTTAGCTTAAGTTCTTAGCTTTCCATAAAGGGCAAGATCATCAAAATCCGATAAACCAGTCAAAAGATATGGTGAAAATACTAAGCGTATGCTTCAGATTTTACTTATTTTTTTTCACAGGACAGCGAGTAACATTCAAGTTTTTAACCTAGTAGACGAAGGAATTTCTCAAGACACTCTAAATAAAAGTTGTGCTATAGTTTCTAAGCTTTTCGAAAAGTTCAAAATCGTCGAATTCCGTTCAGCCATTTAAAAGTTATGGTTGTTTTCGTTTCAGCATGTATTGGACTATTTTGGATTTTTCCAAAAATTTGCTTTTATTATTTCAAAGTGCAAACCATCAAAACTTCAAATTTTCTAAAAAAACAATCATAAACACAAAGTCATTTATTTTCTTATTCATCCATGCAATAGGTTTACATTCAATTTGTTTCCGATTTATTCAAGTTTGCTTCATTCACATTTTAAATTCAAGTCAATTTGCTTCAATTTAAATTGAATTCAATTATATTTAATTTCACTTTGCTTCAAATTTGAATTTAATTATTTTACAATTTTATTCCGTTTATTCAATTCCATTAATACTAATGAATTCTACTTAATCAATTATCATCCATCTAACAGCCAATGCATATCAAACATTAACATCCATCCAAAATCTACACTAAATCAATTATACAATTTCAAGTCAACTTTAATTTCATACACTTCCAAGTTTATTGACATTTAACTATATTCAAATTTAATTAGTTTCCATTTACCAATTTTATATTTCATTAATTTTAAATTTTATATATTCACTTAGATATATCATTCATTTTACAGCTTAAATTTCTTTTATATTTACAACTATCAATAGATCTTCACATTTTATTTTTCACTCTCACACTGGTATATTATTACTCTACTTATCCTTATTAGCATTTTAAACCCTTTAAGTATTTGGTAAGTTATAGTTATGCAAATAGAATGTAGTTAAACAACATACAACTTCTTTTCATTTAAAGTTGAATTTTCAATTTATCAATTCTTAAGTCATTACTTAAATTGCCCTATATTTTTTTTTTCACATTTACATTCACATATAGTATTTCCATTTTATATTAACAAAATTGTGAATCACCTTTAAATGTTAATTTAAATTCCAATTATTTACTAACAATTTTATTTATATTTGCAAACCATTGATTAAATGCATATTCCATTATTCAAACCTATACTTGTATATTATCCAATTAACAATTCATATAACATTTTTGAACTTCTTAAATATTTTGGTAAGTTATATCTATGCTATAGAATGAAATTTAATACTACGCGAGTTTTACAGTTTCAATTTTATTTTAAGTTCATAATTTCCTAATTCTAAGGATTTCTACTTCAATTGATATTTTCACTTAGCTCTTAGGTTCATTTCTCATTTCACAATTCAGGAGTTCCTTAATGATTCAAGTCTAAATTCATTTCAATCATTTAAAAAAAATCATTAATTTTTAAAGGACTTAAGAATTCCAATCCTGGTTTCATTTCAAATCAAGTTTTGAAATAATATATACTTATATAATTTATAGATCAAATCATACTATAGAGAATACAAAATAAAATAAAAGTTGAATTAAAACAAGGTTTAGACAAGCTATTAAGTGGTCTCCCCCACTCGGACTCTCGAAAATAAACGCCGATGATGCGTGCACTCATCATCGAAATCATTTTCCAACGTCAAGAGAAGGGAATATAACACTTATCATAAAAAAAATCATTCGAAAACAATTTCAACTTAATTATACTATCATATAATACTCATATTATGTTTTTCAAATTCTTGTAAGTCAATTTCAAACGCCGGAATTTAAATTCCCAAATCCAAGTTAAAATTCATTTATATTCATTATCAATTGTTTTTACAAGATTTCATTTTCCTAAATCCATTGTTATTTAATCAATTGTTGTAAATATTGACTGATCAAACAATAACGATAATAATCTAATATTATCATCTCCTAACAATCAATTCAATCAAAATGAATAAATATTCAAATAATTCTTTTATATGAAATATATTCCAAAATGATATTGTGTTGGTTTGTCCTATTCGAGTGTTTAGAAATTCCTATCGACGCCTTGGCGTCCCAAGTATCGACCAGAATTCATAAATACTCAACGGAACAAATTAACACAATATAAAACCATTTTATATCAAATAACAAGTACGCTCTCTCATATACACTCAACTCATTCATATAGTTTACCTCTATTTCAATGAGTTATTCCCCACTAGAGCCAAGGTTTATCGCTAAACCAAAGCTCTGATACCAACTGTAACGACCCGCCTTTTGGACAGTTTAAACCGACGATCAAATACACATGTCGATTCCAAACCATTAAAAGGGCAGATAGTTATTGGGTAAATAAGAAAAGAAAAGGAAGGGAAATAAAGGAAATGAACAACACAGAATCTCACAGCGGAAGGCTAAAGTATAATAATAAAATAACAGTTCATGAAGCTGTTAATTAAATGAATACATTTGATTATTATTATACAACATTTATCAGAGTTACATACACAACAAATATCATACAACAATGCAGCGGAATGGAATGAACATAATAGTAGTACATAATATACCAAATCTTCGTCTTCATCCTCCAGAAATAGATCCTCAAAAATCTGAAAACTCAGGACTGACCCGAGCGTAATGAAAAGACAAACACTCGAGTCAGGACTAAATATCCTCATGTAAGTTAAGTCAATCGTAAATAAATATGAGTGTAACGGCGTCAGAGATGTTTACGGGGTTTGACATCTCCTATCCAGTGTCAACGTGCGTGCAATAACTCAAGAGATGTTACGGGATTTTCCATCTCTCAAGGATCCGTGAAACTATATACTATGTAGTAATATACGCTAAGTAGATAATGCCTATCAGTAATATAAAGTATCAAAATAGCGTTAAGGCGTTACCATAATCCCCCTTAACACATTTTTATATTCCCAAAAGCATATACAAGACCGTAGTTTCCCCAAAACCGGAAGTCACCAGAGGGCAATCCATATACTCAAGGTACAAATCAAAACGTAATGGTCGCGAATAGGATAATCAGTATGACAAGGTACATGAGGCAATACCAACTAGGATACTAGTAGTTGCGTGATCCGAACTGATGTTGGGCATAGCCAGCAGCTACCCCAACACCGCGAAACAACACTCCCAAATCAAGGGGTGCACCCAAATCGCATCACAAATGTAATAGATATGGTATCGAAGAAGTGTGTCCGCTAGAGGTGGCGAACCTCAATGGCCCGGCGCGGCTCCTGTTTTAGTCATGTCAGGGGTCATCCAATAATCGTTCTCTTTCTTCAGTCAACGCGTTCACCAAACCATCCACTTCATTCTGGATCAACACTCCGCGTATAATAGTTATTAAAGTGGTTTTCGGTATCGACAGAGAGTATGTCCATATCCGATCCCGGTCTCTTTAATAACTACGTATTATTACACCTTTGGCTCTTTATATTTCAAATCGATTCATAATTGATATCAAAATATCATATTCGCTTCAAAAATCAAATCCATTCAAATATCATCGTATCTTTCAAAATATGAGATTTCATATTTAAATTCAAGATTTAAATATAAACATTTCACCTTATTGACCAGCTTAGGATTTTAGAAAATAGTTTTAAGTAATTTAAAAGTAGTTTTATATAATTAAAATAGTTAAAAACACTTAAAATCTTTAAAATGGATTTAAAATAGATAAATTAGTTTAAAATAATTTAAATTGGGTTAAGTAGATTTAAAATAGATTAAAATAGTTTAAGTATTCAAAATGGTTTATATAACAGAGTAATTTGGAAAACAAATTAAAACAGCTTCAAAATCAATCCATTTCAATTATAACTTCCCAATTCACATAAATTTCAATTTCCATTCTACCGATTCAATTTCGATTTCAATTCAAAACAATGTCAACTTTTACTTCAAATCAATTCAATTCTACATTCACCTTTAATTAATTCAATTTCAATTTATATCGATTTGGAGCTTGATTTCTCAAAATATCAATTTATAACACTTAACAAAATTTCCAACAATATTCAAGTTTAAATCCAAATTCCAAATATGATTCAATTCCAAACTCGATTTCAAAATATCATTTTCATATCACTTTTACTTAGTAATATTCAAAGCTCGAAATAATGTTCAATCTTTAAAATAAATAGATTTTTGAAATTCAATCATATCCAATTTTTTTTTTTTTTAAAGTCACAACTTAAATTATTTACCAATTTCTTTTAACCAAAATTTATTTCAACATTCCAACTCAATTTTTCGACAAATTCGATTTCTATAAATTGATTTCTATTTATAACTTTTAAATCAAAACATTTAAATAAATTTTAAATCACCGATTTCAAAAATTATTTATTTAGCCAATTCGGTGTCCGTATATAATTTTCTATCCTATGGCCAAGTAATTTTTTTTTCAATTAAATGTCAGGAATGAGTATACATTACTTAAATTAATCTCAGTATCATATGTATGCATAACAGGATCTATATAAGCAAATAAACATCCAAACATTCAATTATCAACCAATAGCATCCATCAAAATACATCATCCAATAAACAATACAATTCATGGCAGTTTCATAGTTATCAATGTCAGGTAATTTAATCGCAATTCAATTTTAATTTCAATTTAACTGTCAATTTAATTTTTCAACGGTTAATGCAAATGACAAGCTATATGACAATTAAATTTTTACCAAACAACGACAAATAAAATCATAACACTTCATAATATCAAATTTAACTAGCATAAAAATATTTAGTATGGTGTGAGCGTTATAAAACACTCACCTTGATTTTTACGATTTTAAATCAAATCGAACGACGTTCGATTTAACTCAAAATTTTCTCTAGCTCCAAATGATTCCAATCCAGTTCCATTGCGTAGTCCTCGTCGATACGATTCCAACGCAAAAAGTTTCGTGCGTTTTCGACCTCGTATGAAAAAGTTATGCTATTTTAAAGTTTATACGAATTTAAATATACAATTTCAGCTTTATTTTAAATATCAAACCCTCAACTCCATCCTGGCCATCGATTTCTGCATCTTCAGATCTGAGCCGTCCCTCATCTCTTCTTCCTCAACGTGACAAACGCACGTATAAACAACCCATAGCCGCCGTTCTTCAAGCAATTGTCACGACCACCTCGACGACTTCCAGAACGATCAGGACCCATCATCTCGAAGGCCTTCGCGAGCTCCATCTTCACCGTGAATATGGTCAAACTCGGCTGCACCTTTGACCTCGAAAAACGTGAAAAACGCAGCAGGTTTGAACGTGATTTCCCGTCGATCCGTGGCTCCGTTTTTGATCATCTCCGTATGGATTTGAAGCTTTCATCGTGCTCTACAACTTTGTAGTTGAGAGTTTTTGCTAATTGTTGATGGATTGAGAGGAAAATGAGAAAGAAGTTTCGAATTTTGTGGCCATTGATTCAGGAAATGGCGGCTAGGGCTGAAGTCAATTAGGGTTTCTGGATTAAAAAATAATAAAACTGCCTCGGTTTGCGTGCGTATATATATAGGTAGGTCCAAAATCATCCGAACTCCAATCGAGACGTGCCGCTAGGCGTTTATAAGGTTTTACCCCCATTCCGGACGCAATGGAACTAGTTTCAAGGCCTAATTCGATCATATGTGAGAGTTACGGAAATAAACGATCAATTTTAAATTAAACCGATTAAACGATTTTCTATGCGTTTTGGCTTGCCCCGGACAAACGGTAAATCCGTTTGACTTGAAATTTGAAATCTTACAATAATATAACATTACAGATCCAATGAAACTAGTTTCGTCGAAATCCGAGATCGTTTGAAAAATGACTATTTTAACTCGCCAAATTAATATTAAACAATTTCAACGCGTTTCGAGCTGCCACGGTCAAACGACAACTCCGATTGCTACGAAAATTGAAATCCGATAATAACTAACTATTACGGATCTAATAGAACTAGTTTCGTCCAATTCTGAGACTGTTCAAAAATTGGCTATTTTTCAGGCGATAATTAAATATTAAAATATTCAATTTTCACAAATAAATTTTAAATTCAGTTTTAAAAGTTCTATAACATCACTATAACTCCAATATGATAAAATAAAATTTTACAAATCATTTTTAATCATATTAAACCCGTTATTTTATTTATCCAATAAATTCCAAATATTTAATTTAGACAATTTCGCTTATCCAATAATTCATTATCTTTTGAAATATTGAAATTGAACTTATGAACTTATAAGATTCAACTTTTAAAACCATTTCAAAATTTAGAACACTATTTTCATTTTACAGTTATTCAATTATTCAATAAGTTTTAAATATTTAATTTAAACAATTACGTGTTCAATATTCAATATTTGATTTCAAATAGATTTTACTTATCAATCAATTACTCTATCATACCCAATGAATTCAACATTTAATATCCTATTCAACTATTGATTGCAAAGTCATTCACTAAGTAGCTTTTTTTTCATTACTTGGATAATTATTGCAATTCATTCCAGTTATTATTATTCCAAATGAATTACAAATTTTTTTTTTCTAACATTAAATCACGAAATCTTATTAAATTAGCTAATTTAATTATCGAAAATTTACGGGTCGTTACAGATAACGTATATGGAGCTGGTGGAAGATATGTCTTATTCCCATGAGGTTGTGTATAAAGGTCATGTCGAATTCCGGCTTTCATCAAAAAAATTCTCCACGTGCATTACATCCAAGTTATGACGTGTAATATTACTTTATTTAATTAGAAAAAATAAAACCTGTACACTAAACTCCCAATATGGTAACTCAAAAAGGATGGATTTTTTTCCTCCTAGATGGCTCCATTCTCACATGATCATTATCCTCGACGTCTTCATCTTTCTTGTTACAATCATTTTTTCTTTTTGTACCTATTTTATTTTGCTTACCTTTGCTTCTCCCTTTTTTTATTTTTCTTTACCTTCCCAAATTGTTTGGAAAATCTTTCAAAATGACAGAGATTTTTCTCCCGGTTAAAATCCTTAGTCTACATCCATTTTCCATGATGTTATCAAACCAAGCCTTATGTTTCTTTAAGGAGTTTGAAGTATGTAGAAATATCATATGGCCCATATAGATATTCTTTCGGTTATGGTTCAATTGTTGATTGTGAGTATTGACACCGCATAAGGACAAGCTTTTTTACCTTTTACACAACATCCAGCAAGATTACCATAAGCCGGAAATCATTTATTATCCAAAGCAAATTTGCTTTCATATTGAAATGTGTTCTACTAAATGCATCATAAGTATCGACTCCATTATTCCATAAATGAAGCAGGTCTTCTACTAATGGTGCCAAATATACATTAATGTCATTTCCAGGTTGCTTTGGACTCGAAATTAGCAATGTCAACATTATATTTTCTTTCTTCATGCACAACAGAGGCGAGAGAATATATGTCACGAATATTACAGACCAGCAACTATATTTGAAACTCAACATGGAAAACGGATTAAAATCATCGGTGGTAAGGTCAAGTCTGAGATTGCATAGATCGATTGAAAATGATTTCCATTTCTCATCCACCAAATTCCATGCTATAGAATCCACAGGATAACGTATTTTTTCATCGGTGCTTTTGTTGCTGAAATGCCACCTTAAATCTTTTACCATTCTTTGAGATCTAAACATTCTTATAAGTCTCGGAATTATTGGAAAATACCTCAATACTTTAACCGCAATACCTTGCATAATCTCCTTTGTGCGCTGATTTACTTTCCATCTCGAAGATCCACATTTTGGACAATTATTCAAATCTTTATACTCTTTCCTAAAAAGGCAACAATCATTCTCGCAAGCTTGAATCTTCTCAAAAACTAGGTCAAATATTTTGAGAAAATTCTTTAATTCATATAAAGATTTAGGAAGTACATTATTTTTTGGTAGCAACAACCGTTGCACATATAAAAGTTTATCAAAGTCATTATCGGACAATCCAGTTTCACATTTAAGTTTATACAAGGCAAAGATAGCACATAGCTTTGTTCGATCAGTGCAACCTGGATAAAGCGGGGTCTCTGCATCTTCCAAATTCTTATGTAATTCTTCTTCTCGCCTTTGTGCATCATCTTTGTAAGTATCATTTTCAAAGAAAGTATGATTAATGTAGTCTTCATCTTCATAGTGAATAGCTTTAAGCAGCACATATGATCATCCAACTTCTTTTTCTTACTAACTTTTGCCCGCTCACCATGATGATACCAAATATTGGCCATATACTTGAGATTCATTCCTTTTATAACCAAATGTTCTGTAACGTACGCGATTTTTCGTTGCCGAAAAACCGAATAGTTATGGGTTTTAAAAAAAAGAAGAAAAGAAGAAGAAAGAAATAGAAAATTTAGATAGGGAAAAGAAGATAGAAAATTTTAAAATAGAGGAAAAAGAGAAATAGAACAGAAAGAAAAACAGAAGAAAATAGGACGGGACAGAAAACAACAGAACAACATCAGAATCTCACAATTCGCAGGAACAACATATAATAATAAATGAATGATCTTTAAACAAAGAACTATCAGTTATTACATTACATTTCATTTCATTACATCATATCATCAGAGTGTACAACAACAACAAATAGTGCAGCGGAAAAAGAAATACTATATAAATAATACGCCATGCCATCCATCTTGCCTCCAGCAACTCCTGAATATCCAGAATATCCTGATAAACCTAATTCTTGACTGCCCGTGTGGAAATTGATGGGCACCCAGAGTTTAGGAAGGAAAACAATAAACTCCAAGTCAGTCATGTGACTGGTGTGAGAACTCAAAACAGTTTATTTATCTTTAAAAATTAAAATAGAGGAATATTTTTAATTCAATTCGCAATGCTTTTAAAAATGAGACTACCATAAGGCCTCCCGCACACACACACAATGCAAACGCAGAATCGGAGGAGATTTCTCCTTATGATAGTCAAAGATGCTTGATACGCATTTAAAATAACATTTGATATTATTACTAGCGCATAGTGTAGGGAAAATTCATTTCGAAAGTAGAATATAAATCTTAGCCAGCATAGACATTCCGAACTATGCCTACTATAGCTAACTATGTTCAATAGCAGGTTACCGCCACATTCCATAGCAGGTTATACAACTAAAACCGTACAAGTCTCGTATTGTTTCTTTGGATTTCCAACAAATGGTCAGGCCAAGGAACTTCCCATTGCCACATGAGAATGCCTCTGGAAAGACATCCCCGAGAACCAAACCGGAACTCTGCCAACACAAGGCCGGGTTACCCCTAACTGGGTAACTACTGACACGAGCACGTCATTCCCCGATCGTAAACGACCTTTCTCACGGGATCCCGAAAACCAACAACCACAAAGTAATAAATTCGTAGTAACCACATAGGTTAAATATCTGGGCTCCATAACATGATACCACCTCTATCCAGAAGGAAATGTACATACCCTAAAGGGTGCTACCCCTCATAACCTTGCCGCATCTTTCCTGTTTTGACCATTTCCGGGGTGTGAGGTTCGACGAAGTCACGTCCACAAAAACATACTTTATACAAAAGCCATGCTTTGGGTCAACAAATGATCAACACAATGATCACTAAGATAGACGATCAAATAAACGATCCTATCACAATAATCAACACAATGATCATTTACAGCAACACTCAGCATGTCACATTACCAAATTGGGAATATATCGCTGATAACTTCAACTATATAACCTCTGAGCTCGTACGTCTCAGAGAAGGGTGTTAAGCTAAAAGAATAAATTCTTCGCCACCAACAGAAATATCTTTGAAAGAAATCGGCTTTATATCTCAACTTGTAATGTCAGACACACAATCCATACAAGTTTGTTCCGGGCTCGAACAAAACCGAAGGCACTTACAAAGAAGTCCTTGCAATCCGGATATTCACAATCCTGATCGGATTCACCATCACATATGGAGAACTCTATACCGTAGCTACTCGGTGCAGAGTAAATCGACAGGTCATCCTATCGCTCTCGCAAATACCGGGTCTTCAACACCGATCTTCAATGCAATTATAACGACGTATCACATATTCGGAATGGGTTATACGACCCCATTGTCCTTTCCCGGTTAACCCGAATAGTGAGCGCTTATTCAAAAATAAGTGTAGCATTCACATTCAAACAAATCACATCCATTACCCATTCAAAGGGAAATATTGATAGTCGGTTATTGAACTATCAATGGATATGCACACATCACCAGTTTCCAAATAATTTTCCATTTCTATTTATTTTCCAAAATATCTTCACTAGATATATAATTTCAATACTTCAAAAATAAATCAATATTTATTTTTAAACCAATTTCACTTTCTTTTATAAATTCCTTAGTGAATTTACATCTCACAATATTTATTGATATACGTTTTCAATTATCCATTTTCAATTTATCTTCAAAAAGATAAATCCTCAAAATATTCACTTTATATTGGAAAATATTTCCATACTTATTTAATAAGTAATTCACAAATTTTATTTATTTTCAACACTTAGAAAATATTCAATATACTTCAATCGAAATTAAGTATATATTTCATTCTTTAAGGAAATCATTCTCTTAAACATATTTATTTGGGCCAAAACGAATGTTGCGTAAAACATCGTTACGACAACCCAAATTCACTAGTATAGGGATTCGAAATTAAAATAGATATATAAATCCCAATACTATACAAAACATTTCCTTTCAGAAATCATTTACTATAACAACAGTGTTATAGTCCATCATCTCCTTCTATTTCTCGAAAACGTCTATTTCAACAATTAATGTTGAAATCTATGGTTTCGAATCTCAACACAATTAAAACTTTGTTAGATCGTTTTAATTCTATTTCAAATATCACATTCAAAACAATTTCTTTAACATCTTATTCACTATTCAAAAACGTGAAGATACTACGTTAACACATTTCATCATTTCTATTCATTTTAATTCAAAGGATTATTCACTTATTCAAAAACGTGAATATAACTCCATTAATAGGTTTCAACAAATTTACTTATCAAAATAAGTTGTTTGCGAATTTATAAACAACGTTTATAAATTCCATTTCTATTTATTTATAAAAACTTCCTTTTTATAAATTCTTTTATTAACCTATTCCAGTTTATAACTCAATTATAAACTAAAAGTTCATATTATAAGTTAAATACTTATAATTTATTCGTTTGCAAAATCGTTCCTTTGAACTTCATAATTATAAATCTTATAACTTATAAGATTCAATTATTCAACCAAATCTATTCTTTCAATAACTTCACAAATTTATAAATCTTACTATTTATAAATTTTATTTATAACTTCACCGTTTATAATTCTATAAATTTCATTCTTTAATGAAATTCATTTTCACTTCATTCAAACACTTATAAAAACTCGTTTTATAATGTCAATTTTTCAATTTATAAATATCCATTTATAAATCTCTTAATATAATTCAATTTATATTATTCTTTAAAACGTCTTTAATCTCCTTTATTATTTCACCATTTTTGATTCATAAAATAATTAAATTTTATAAATCCTATATTTAATCTTTTCACAATAATTTCTAAAATCCCGATTAAACTATTTTATAAACTCAATAGCATCGTATTCTCAAAATTCAGTTTTTAACTGTATTTCACAAAAACCATAATTTTATAACTTTAAAAATTATAACGTTTATTTATTTAAAATGAATCTATTCCAAAAATATAGTATATTTTCAAAAGTCACTTTATAAATCATTTTAAAATTCCAAAATCTGGGTCTAATGATGCTACACACCAAATAGTCAATCACGACTACAACGATATCATATATCGATATGATAATCCATCAAGTATCAAAATATCTGAAATCAAATAAATACTGTTGAGGAATCCAGTTGGATCCCTCCAACCTGTTTTCCTGCATCCAAAAACATTAGCACAATACCAATTTCGCTCCAGTACGAAATTATCGCGGTATATGGGATTTAAATATTATCCGCTTAATAACGGCGTAATAGGGTCTCATCCGCTAAACAAATAAATGCGGGAAATCAATAACTCCAATATATACATATGCCAATATATATATATTGCTATTATATATAATACCAATTTCACTGTTTATGAAATATTCGCGGTATATGTTTTTAATAAATAACATCCGCTTACTAACGGCGCATAATGTCTATTTTAACAATCAATAGATATCAATCAACATTCAAACATGCATTCAAATATTTTAAATCTAACTATTTAAAATAAAATCGAAACTGATTCGATTGAGTGAGAAGTTCTCACCTTGATTTTATTTCCGTTTTAGCGATTTATTTCGAATAAAATTAAACGGACGTTTAATTTTACCCAAAATTCTCACTAACTCCAAACGACTCCAAACCAACTCCATCGCGTAGTGCTCGTCCATACGATTCCAACGCAACTGGTTTCGCATTTTTTCGACCTCGTATGAAAAAGTTATGAATTATTGAAGTTCGTACACGTGTTTATATACATAGATTTATAACAAACTTTAATAATTTAAACACCCTAATCAACCTGGACCCTTGGATCTCACTGCTCAACATCAGGCCGTTCCTCTCTTCTTCCTCCATCACTCACGGCTACAGTATGAAGCCGAACAAAAACCCATCACATATCAAAACTAGGGTTGAATCTTGCATCGCGATTACTCAACGAAATTCGATCAAACCACCTTCATCTCGAAGCTCCTTCCACAAGCTATACTCGGCCCCAAGCTAGTGAAGCTCGGCCACCCCCACTGCATGGAATTGCGTGCGCAACCTGTAGGGAACGGCCCCCTGTAGCTCACTCCACACGACACCAAACACGATCTCCACCGTTGATCTCCAAGCTCTCGTCGTGCTCTACCACTTTGTAGTTGAACATTCTTGCTAATTCTTGATGGATTTGGAGGAATCGAGGGATGAAGTTGAGAAAATTCTGGCCATACATTGGTTAGGGCCGGCTGTGCAATTTTGATTAGGGTTAGGGTTATTTTTTTTTATCAAATTATGAAGAGGTGGGTCTATTTATAGAGAATTTTATGAACACTATTCACCCGGGAATTCCGAACTCCGATTTACGCGCCGTAACCAGCGTTTCTAAGGTTTACCCCGCGTTCCGAACACAATGGAACAGGTTTCGGAAGCTAATTCGGAAGTATGTGCGAGTTATGGCTATAAACGCTCGATTTGAATTAAACCGATTTAAGTCGATTTCTAGGCGTTTTAATTTGTACCGGACAAACGGTAAATCCAATTGACTTGAAATTTGAAACCTTACAATAATATCACATTACGGATCCGATGAAACTGGTTTCGTCGAAATCCGAGACTTTTTGAAAAATGGCTATTTTCACTCGTCAAATTTAAATTAAAAATAAATCGATGCGTTTCGAGCTGCCACGATCAAACGATAACTCCGATTGACACAAAATTTGAAATCCGGTAATAACTAACTATTACGGATCCAATGGAACTGGTTTCGTTCAATTCTGAGACTGTTCAAAAATTGACTATTTTACAGTCGATTATTAAATATTAAAATATTCAATTTTCACAAATTAACTTTTAATTCGATTTAAAAAGTTCTAAAATATTGTTCTAACTTCTACATGATCAAATAAAATTTTACAAATCATTTTCAATCATATTTAACTTAATTTTCAATTATTTCCATAATTTAACGTATTAAATCATCGATTTAATTATTCAATTAAATCCAAAAATTCAAATAAAATTTATTTGACTTATAAATTCACTTATTAATATTTAAAATTAATTAAATATTCATATTTTAATTTCTAAAAATTCTGGGTCGTTGCAATCTTCCCCACTTAAAAGAATTTCGTCCTCGAAATTAACAAGTAAGAAAAGTACAGAATTTATTAACTTTCCCAAAATTCATAGTTAAACTTCTTACAATAACCTTACTAAGTTTTGAAATCATACTTAGTTATCTTTTCAAAAACAACTACTATTGTTTAACTTTCAATTCCAAAATCAAAGTTAAAGTTTTCAAAATTTCCAATTTTCTCAAAATTTTCTAACGCCTTAAATTTCCGGAAAAATTCGCCATAGTCTCCTTTGCGCGGCTCGATCCGAAAAAAAATGACAGTGTATATATCACAAATATACATCTCATCAAGTAATGAGGCATCCCGAAGGGAAAAAAGTGTAAAAGTACGGTATTTAATCCGAGATATGTACCTTATATTTTATTAGCTAGCATATACGGCTAATATAGCGCAAAAGCGAGCTCCAAATGCGAAGCAAACGCGATCCGCACCTACTAATCACTCAACAAACAATATGAGAACATGCACATATGTAAATAACCTCAATATACAACATATATCTCCATAACAACTATATATGTCACATAGCAAATGCAACATATTCAAACATCAACCAACTAGCATTCAACAAATTCATAATCAATAATATTCATTCATATTCTCATTAATATTCAATGAAAGGGTTTTCAATTCAAATCACATTTGATTTATTTACATTGGATTTTTTTACTAACATTCATTCTTATTCGATTTTAATTAGTTTGCATTCACTAATTAAATCCAATTCACTTTCAATTATATTCAAATTTATTTACTTTCAATTTGAATTTAATTACATAGCTTCCAATTTCATTAATACTTAATGAATTATATACAATCAACTAACTAACAACCATATAACGATCAATGTATATTAATTACAACCAAATTCTTTTGCTTACAATTCATTCAATTTGGCTTAACACCATCACTTTCAATTGGTTTAATCAAATTGATTTTCATTCAATTATTCAACTTCTAATAACATTACATTTTAATGAATTAACACTTATATTCATTATTTCATATCAACTTAATTCACATTCAATTGATTAACATTTAATCCATTAACTCAATTCAATTTCTAAAGTTGAATTTCATTTAAATAACTTAAGTTCATATTTATCACTTAACTTTATTAATTTAGTTTGATACTAATATCAACTTCATTCCATATCACTTAAGTTATATTTCCATTTAACTTTAAATTCACTTTTATTTATTTACAACTCACATTCATATAGTTTCACTTCTTATATATATATAAGTTTATTTCACAATTGTAAATTACTTTAATTATAATTCAATTCTTATAATTCTTTATACTTATACAATTATTTCTTTATTTAGATTATTCAAACAACCTAACAATCAACTTATATACACTTTAATAATTCTGAAAAATTATTTCTTTATATATAAAAATATAATCAAGGTAAAATTATTTCATTTACCCAATTTTAAACAATATTGTGCCGAATTGTTCTATTCAAGTGTTTAGAAACTCCTTCGGCATAGTCTTGCGGACCACGCTGACGAAAGTTCATATGCCACTCAATAAACCAATCATCACAATATAAAACAATTTTATATTCACTAACAAATACGCTCTCATAGCTATTATTACACTCAAATTCATTCTAGAGTACTACTGACTCTATCTCTAATGAGTAATACCCAACAGAACCATGGTTGTCGCTTAACCATATGCTCCGATACCAAATGTGAAGATCTAGGCTTTTCAACCGTCGACAGCAGTCACAACCGGTAGGCTTTTCAACCATCCTAGCCCCACCGTGGCTTACACTGGTACCCCAGACCTTGCTTTTACGGCCAGCCTCTCGACTGTCTCAGGTTACACCTAACCAACCCCCTAAAAGAGGACGTGTGGGAGTAAGAGTCTCCCGTTCGCCACCTAACCGCGAAGCGAGAACCCTCCATCACATAGCCCAAAGCTTAACAAGACTGGTGTGAGAACTCAAAACAGTTTATTTATCTTTAAAAATTAAAATAGAGGAATATTTTTAATTCAATTCGCAATGCTTTTAAAAATGAGACTACCATAAGGCCTTCCGCACACACACACAATGCAAACGCAGAATCGGAGGAGATTTCTCCTTATGATAGTCAAAGATGCTTGATACGCATTTAAAATAACATTTGATATTATTACTAGCGCATAGTGTAGGGAAAATTCATTTCGAAAGTAGAATATAAATCTTAGCCAGCATAGACATTCCGAACTATGCCTACTATAGCTAACTATGTTCAATAGCAGGTTACCGCCACATTCCATAGCAGGTTATACAACTAAAACCGTACAAGTCTCGTATTGTTTCTTTGGATTTCCAACAAATGGTCAGGCCAAGGGACTTCCCATTGCCACATGAGAATGCCTCTGGAAAGATATCCCCGAGAACCAAACCGGAACTCTGCCAACACAAGGCCGGGTTACCCCTAACTGGGTAACTACTGACACGAGCACGTCATTCCCCGATCGTAAACGACCTTTCTCACGGGATCCCAAAAACCAACAACCACAAAGTAATAAATTCGTAGTAACCACATAGGTTAAATATCTGGGCTCCATACCATGATACCACCTCTATCCAGAAGGAAATGTACATACCCTAAAGGGTGCTACCCCTCATAACCTTGCCGCATCTTTCCTGTTTTGACCATTTCCGGGGTGTGAGGTTCGACGAAGTCACGTCCACAAAAACATACTTTATACAAAAGCCATGCTTTGGGTCAACAAATGATCAACACAATGATCACTAAGATAGACGATCAAATAAACGATCCTATCACAATAATCAACACAATGATCATTTACAGCAACACTCAGCATGTCACATTACCAAATTGGGAATATATCGCTGATAACTTCAACTATATAACCTCTGAGCTCGTACGTCTCAGAGAAGGGTGTTAAGCTAAAAGAATAAATTCTTCGCCACCAACAGAAATATCTTTGAAAGAAATCGGCTTTATATCTCAACTTGTAATGTCAGACACACAATCCATACAAGTTTGTTCCGGGCTCGAACAAAACCGAAGGCACTTACAAAGAAGTCCTTGCAATCCGGATATTCACAATCCTGATCGGATTCACCATCACATATGGAGAACTCTATACCGTAGCTACTCGGTGTAGAGTAAATCGACAGGTCATCCTATCGCTCTCGCAAATACCGGGTCTTCAACACCGATCTTCAATGCAATTATAACGACGTATCACATATTCGAAATGGGTTATACGACCCCATGGTCCTTTCCCGGTTAACCCGAATAGTGAGCGCTTATTCAAAAATAAGTGTAGCATTCACATTCAAACAAATCACATCCATTACCCATTCAAAGGGAAATATTGATAGTCGGTTATTGAACTATCAATGGATATGCACACATCACCAGTTTCCAAATAATTTTCCATTTCTATTTATTTTCCAAAATATCTTCACTAGATATATAATTTCAATACTTCAAAAATAAATCAATATTTATTTTTAAACCAATTTCACTTTCTTTTATAAATTCCTTAGTGAATTTACATTTCACAATATTTATTGATATACGTTTTCAATTATCCATTTTCAATTTATCTTCAAAAGGATAAATCCTCAAAATATTCACTTTATATTGGAAAACATTTCCATACTTATTTAATAAGTAATTCACAAATTTTATTTATTTTCAACACTTAGAAAATATTCAATATACTTCAATCGAAATTAAGTATATATTTCATTCTTTAAGGAAATCATTCTCTTAAACATATTTATTTGGGCCAAAACGAATGTTGCGTAAAACATCGTTACGACAACCCAAATTCACTAGTATAGGGATTCGAAATTAAAATAGATATATAAATCCCAATACTATACAAAACATTTCCTTTCGGAAATCATTTACTATAACAACAGTGTTATAGTCCATCATCTCCTTCTATTTCTCGAAAACGTCTATTTCAACAATTAATGTTGAAATCTATGGTTTCGAATCTCAACACAATTAAAACTTTGTTAGATCGTTTTAATTCTATTTCAAATATCACATTCAAAACAATTTCTTTAACATCTTATTCACTATTCAAAAACGTGAAGATACTACGTTAACACATTTCATCATTTCTATTCATTTTAATTCAAAGGATTATTCACTTATTCAAAAACGTGAATATAACTCCATTAATAGGTTTCAACAAATTTACTTATCAAAATAAGTTGTTTGCGAATTTATAAACAACGTTTATAAATTCCATTTCTATTTATTTATAAAAACTTCCTTTTTATAAATTCTTTTATTAACCTATTCCAGTTTATAACTCAATTATAAACTAAAAGTTCATATTATAAGTTAAATACTTATAATTTATTCGTTTGCAAAATCGTTCCTTTGAACTTCATAATTATAAATCTTATAACCTATAAGATTCAATTATTCAACCAAATCTATTCTTTCAATAACTTCACAAATTTATAAATCTTACTATTTATAAATTTTATTTATAACTTCACCGTTTATAATTCTATAAATTTCATTCTTTAATGAAATTCATTTTCACTTCATTCAAACACTTATAAAAACTCGTTTTATAATGTCAATTTTTCAATTTATAAATATCCATTTATAAATCTCTTAATATAATTCAATTTATATTATTCTTTAAAACGTCTTTAATCTCCTTTATTATTTCACCATTTTTGATTCATAAAATAATTAAATTTTATAAATCCTATATTTAATCTTTTCACAATAATTTCTAAAATCCCGATTAAACTATTTTATAAACTCAATAGCATCGTATTCTCAAAATTCAGTTTTTAACTGTATTCCACAAAAACCATAATTTTATAACTTTAAAAATTATAACGTTTATTTATTTAAAATGAATCTATTCCAAAAATATAGTATATTTTCAAAAGTCACTTTATAAATCATTTTAAAATTCCAAAATCTGGGTCTAATGATGCTACACACCAAATAGTCAATCACGACTACAACGATATCATATATCGATATGATAATCCATCAAATATCAAAATATCTGAAATCAAATAAATACTGTTGAGGAATCCAGTTGGATCCCTCCAACCTGTTTTCCTGCATCCAAAAACATTAGCACAATACCAATTTCGCTCCAGTACGAAATTATCGCGGTATATGGGATTTAAATATTATCCGCTTAATAACGGCGTAATAGGGTCTCATCCGCTAAACAAATAAATGCGGGAAATCAATAACTCCAATATATACATATGCCAATATATATATATTGCTATTATATATAATACCAATTTCACTGTTTATGAAATATTCGCGGTATATGTTTTTAATAAATAACATCCGCTTACTAACGGCGCATAATGTCTATTTTAACAATCAATAGATATCAATCAACATTCAAACATGCATTCAAATATTTTAAATCTAACTATTTAAAATAAAATCGAAACTGATTCGATTGAGTGAGAAGTTCTCACCTTGATTTTATTTCCGTTTTAGCGATTTATTTCGAATAAAATTAAACGGACGTTTAATTTTACCCAAAATTCTCACTAACTCCAAACGACTCCAAACCAACTCCATCGCGTAGTGCTCGTCCATACGATTCCAACGCAACTGGTTTCGCATTTTTTCGACCTCGTATGAAAAAGTTATGAATTATTGAAGTTCGTACACGTGTTTATATACATAGATTTATAACAAACTTTAATAATTTAAACACCCTAATCAACCTGGACCCTTGGATCTCACTGCTCAACATCAGGCCGTTCCTCTCTTCTTCCTCCATCACTCACGGCTACAGTATGAAGCCGAACAAAAACCCATCACATATCAAAACTAGGGTTGAATCTTGCATCGCGATTACTCAACGAAATTCGATCAAACCACCTTCATCTCGAAGCTCCTTCCACAAGCTATACTCGGCCCCAAGCTAGTGAAGCTCGGCCACCCCCACTGCATGGAATTGCGTGCGCAACCTGTAGGGAACGGCCCCCTGTAGCTCACTCCACACGACACCAAACACGATCTCCACCGTTGATCTCCAAGCTCTCGTCGTGCTCTACCACTTTGTAGTTGAACATTCTTGCTAATTCTTGATGGATTTGGAGGAATCGAGGGATGAAGTTGAGAAAATTCTGGCCATACATTGGTTAGGGCCGGCTGTGCAATCTTGATTAGGGTTAGGGTTATTTTTTTTTATCAAATTATGAAGAGGTGGGTCTATTTATAGAGAATTTTATGAACACTATTCACCCGGGAATTCCGAACTCCGATTTACGCGCCGTAACCAGCGTTTCTAAGGTTTACCCCGCGTTCCGAACACAATGGAACAGGTTTCGGAAGCTAATTCGGAAGTATGTGCGAGTTATGGCTATAAACGCTCGATTTGAATTAAACCGATTTAAGTCGATTTCTAGGCGTTTTAATTTGTACCGGACAAACGGTAAATCCAATTGACTTGAAATTTGAAACCTTACAATAATATCACATTACGGATCCGATGAAACTGGTTTCGTCGAAATCCGAGACTTTTTGAAAAATGGCTATTTTCACTCGTCAAATTTAAATTAAAAATAAATCGATGCGTTTCGAGCTGCCACGATCAAACGATAACTCCGATTGACACGAAATTTGAAATCCGGTAATAACTAACTATTACGGATCCAATGGAACTGGTTTCGTTCAATTCTGAGACTGTTCAAAAATTGACTATTTTACAGTCGATTATTAAATATTAAAATATTCAATTTTCACGAATTAACTTTTAATTCGATTTAAAAAGTTCTAAAATATTGTTCTAACTTCTATATGATCAAATAAAATTTTACAAATCATTTTCAATCATATTTAACTCAATTTTCAATTATTTCCATAATTTAACGTATTAAATCATCGATTTAATTATTCAATTAAATCCAAAAATTCAAATAAAATTTATTTGACTTATAAATTCACTTATTAATATTTAAAATTAATTAAATATTCATATTTTAATTTCTAAAAATTCTGGGTCGTTACATGTTCAACGATCGTTTCTCCATGAAGACGAGTAAGATTTCGACAATCTAAGCATAGGCATAAAAAAAATTCCACATTTCCTGAATTTCTCTTTGGAGTATGCATGAAATTCCAAGCTCCTTGTTCGTATTCTTTAGTAGTTCTACATTTACAAACAAAGAACGAATATTGACTTTGATATTGAAATGTGACTTAATTCTAAAAGTACATTGCCTGTTTAGATACACTCGATCTCTATCCATTGTCTGAGAGCAAATAATTTCAAAATATCAAAGTAACAATTAATTATTGGTTATAAGAAAATAACACATGCAATTCTAAGAAATCATAATATTCACCACAAGTTAAATTTCAAATAACCTCTCTATTTTTGGGCCCCACGGAGTTATCTCATATGTTTTGGATATAATATGACATTCTCATTGGCAAAATGAACTTAGGCCCAACTAAACATATTCTACTGTTCAAAGAATAAGTTGGTGAATAAAAATATAACGCTGAAGTATGTCAAATGGCATTATCAATAAAATAAAATGGCGACTTACTATATATGAATTGATCTGCACTGAAACCAAATTGGCATAAATTTGTATATCTTAAACTGTATTTTGCATACAAAGAAACACCTATATTGAAGATTCCTGGTTTAACACTATGACATTTTCGAATTTTTTTCCCGTCTCTTATCCAAAATTATGACACAGAAATGCTATACAAAAAGGCAAGAAGGTTTAGCTCATATGCTATCCAAAATTATGGCACAGAAATGTTATAAAATAAGACTTAAAGGTCGTAATCACGGCAGGTTTTCAAAAGAATATAATTAAAAAAAAATTAAGGCAACGTGACATTAGCTGGAAAATTCTTTACATACCCACAGTAAATCTAAAATTCTTTTATATAATTTCATTTACTGCTAAATCTGTTATAAATCAATTGTAATGTTACGAACATTATAATAACATACAGTAACACAATAAACAAAAAGTGCATGTAAGTTTACATTAACAATTAAATTTTTTGAACAAAAAGTGACATCGCATTATACACTATCAAAATTTGAACTATGATTTTGTGCATTGTATTACATTAAACGGCATCATTATATAATAGTACACAGTGTTCTAAGTTCAAACTAACAAAGCTAGCAACGGTTGAATTATAAAGAGGTCCTGCAAAAATATTAATGAGTATGGTGGAGAAATGATACCAAAGTCAGTCCTACAAGCCATATAGAAGCATTTTAATCAAAATAAATGAAAGAGCTTCTAAGTAGGTTAAATTTAAGAATGGTTTGCTAAGTCCGATCAAAACAAAACAAACAAATTCCTCAATCAATTGATCAAACCAAAATTATAGTTATGTTATTATATAATTTGTATGTCCACAGGTTGTTTGCGTCTACTTTGGTTTTCTAGAAAAGCAAACAACTAACCCATGTATAAATTCTAAAATTTTTTTGTACTTGTATTATTATGTATCAAATTGTTTTTATCTCAATGAATAAATCTTACATATGTCCTTATAATAATTTTCTGACGCAGCGGATTTATACTTCGACGTGCTATTAATGTTTGATACCAATTTGTCTCACTTTCTTCCTCACGAAATGAATTCGTGCCAAGTAAACTTGGTAGAACGATAAACACCCAAATCCGTTGATCTCTCGAGATACCGGATTCTAGCTATCTTCAACACGTTGATCGCGCACGATTCCACGTTAGAAGATCTACGATTCTTCGACGTTGATCTCGCGCACGAGATTCCGTGAATCGGCTTCAAATACGTTGATTCGAGCGCACTCGAATATCCGAATATGGAAGAAGAAGGAGATCACACTCAACTTCAACAAAAGTGGCAAAAGCACACAAACAATTTTATTCAAAAATCAACTCCCTTTACAATGACATCACACCCCTATTTATAGAAATTTACAACACAACACAGCCGACCTAACACACGGCCGACCTAACATCACACGACCTACAGCATACGATTTACAACATTACACGACTTACGACATAACAACATTACAACACACACGACATAAGAACAAATGACTTAACACATACAACACATATGTGAATTAACAGTATACGACTTAACGACTTAACAATAGTACTCTGCAGCACAGCTTCATGAGACCTAAAAGATGAGGCCTAAGGTTGAGCGACCTAAGGAATGCGGCATAAGGTCGAGCGACCTAAGGACTTGAGCGGCTTAAGATACAACGACATAAAAGAGCGGACGACCTAGGGTTTCTGCGACTCACATAGGTCGTATGTCCTGAGCGACTTAGCAATCAGTAATGGAGTTAAGTCGCAGAGCGACGTATGAATGAGTTAAGTCGTGGAGCGACGTAAAGCGATGAATGATGGAGTTAAGTCGCGGAGGGACATATGATGGGTGGTTAAGTCGCGGAGCGACATATGGTGGGTCGTTAAGTCGCGCAGCGACGTAAGATGGATCGGAGACATTCCGACTTAGGGTTGTTTCGTTGACTCCTTTCTTGGCATTGCTCGATGCGCTGCATCATCCTCCCCTGGTTGAAAAGAATTCGACCCCGAATTCACACTTTCCTCTTCTTCGACATACTTATTCTCATGATATGGAATCAAGTGTTTGACGTTAAAAACGTCGGCAGTATGGATATGATCCGGCAATCTTAACTGATAAGCATTCTCATTGATCTTTTTTACGATTTCCAAAAGACCAATCCTTCTAGCGGCTAGCTTGTTGTAAGTTCCAACAGGAAATCGATCCTTGATCAACACTACATACACAAAATCTCCTTTTTTGAATTCAACATTTCGTTGTTTGCTATCTGCGGATTGCTTATATTTCTCATTCGCCTTAAGCAATCGCTCTTGCACAACCTTGTGGCATTCTTGCAACTCATTCACGAAATCACTAGCTCGTTTGATCACTCCTTTCTACTGTGGTACTGTAAATAAATCTAATGGTCCCTTCGGAATTGTTGAATAAACAACCTGGAATGGACTGAAACCAGTGCTACGGTTAACTGCATGGTTGTGTGCAAACTCGGCTTGACACAGCTTGGAATCCCAACTCTTCAAATTGGCATTCACGAGGCATCGCAATAGATTACCTAGGGATCTATTAACAACTTCTGTCTGTCCATCCGTCTGTGGATGATAAGCACTACTAAATTTCAGCTTTGTCCCGACCATTCTCCATAGACTCATCCAAAAATGAGTCAGAAAACGAGTGTCTCTATCTGAAACAATAGATTCAGGCAACCCATGAAGACGATAGATCTCTCTGAAGTATAACTGTGCGACATTAACTGCATCTGCCGTCTTCTTACATGCAATAAAATGTACCATTTTTGAAAAACGATCAAACACCACATAGATAGAATATTGCCACGTTGCGTTCTCGGCAAACCCAATACAAATTCCATACTAACATCCACACATGTTTTAGTAGGTATAGGCAACGGCAAATATAAACCTGCATTTGTCGCGGTCCCCTTTGAAACTTGAAAAATATGGCACCTCTGAACAAACTTTTCAACTTCTTTTCTCATTGACAGCCAAAAATAAGATTTTGAAATCAACTGCATAGTACGGTCGCGGCCCACATGTCCTTCTTCATGTAATTCCTTGATAATCTTCATTCGTAAACTACAATCTGAAATACACAACTGATTTCCTCTGAACAGAAAACCATCAGTCAGCATATATCCATCCATGCTTCCCTGCTTGACTTTGTCTAAGATCTTGAAAAAATAAGAATCTGAAATAAGCACATCTGGAAGTAAATCAAAACCCATCACCTCTACTCGCATGGTTGTTAGTAAAGTATTCCTCCGACTCAATGCATCTACGACGCGATTAGTTACTCCAGACTTATGCTTGACGACGAATGTAAATTGCTGCAAATAAGCTATCCACGATGCATGCCTAGCTGCAATTTTATTCTGCCCTTGTAAATGCTTCAATGCTTCATGGTCCGTATACAAAACAAATTCTTTATGGAACAAGTAATGTCTCCAATGCTATACAGTATGCACAATAGCATAAAACTTCACATCATAAGTATTGTATCTCATCTTTGCTCCAGAAAAATTTTCACTGAAATAAGCAATTGGACGACCCTTCCGACTCAACACTCCTCCAATTCCAACTTTCGATGCATCCGTATGTAACTCAAATAGTAACTGAAAATCTAGCAACACTAGAATCGGTGCTGAGGTTAAAAGTTCCTTGATTCGCTCAAAAGCAAATCCTGCCTCTTCCGTCCATGAAAATTTCTTTCCCTTCATACAATCTGTAACATGGGTCATTACACTACTAAAGTGCGGTATAAATCTTCGATAAAATGAAGCTAACCCATGAAAACTTCTGACTTCTGTTAGAGTTTTGGGCTGTGGCCAATTTCTAATCGTGGCAACTTTACTATGATCCACTTGTATTCCCTCCTCAGACACAACATAACCCAGAAATAAAACACTTGGCGTCATAAACACGCACTTCTTCGTTGCTGCATAGAACTTTTCCTGACGAAGAATAACTAACACCTTCCGCAAGTGTTGAATATACTCCTCTGTGCTCGCACTATAGATCAAGATATCATCAAAGTAAACAACAACAAACTTCCCAATGTAAGGTATGAAAATTTGATTCATCACTCTCATAAATGTACTTGGTGCATTAGATAGACCAAACGGCATAACAGCCATTCATATAATCCTTCTCGAGTCTTGAATGTTGTCTTCCATTCATCGCATGGTCTAATGCAAATCTGATGATAACCACTCTTAAGATCGATCTTTGAAAAGATTACAGACCCGCTAAGTTGATCCAATAGATCATCAAGTCTTGGCATAGGAAATCTGTATCTGACAGTTATTTTGTTGAGTGCCCTGCTATCCGTACACATTCTTCATGAACCATCTTTCTTCGGCACTAACAAAGCTGGTACAGCACAAGGACTGAGATTCTCTCGAACACGCCCTTGCTCAAGCAACTCCTCAACTTGTCTTCTCAATTCTTCATGCTCATTGGGACTCATACGATAATGTGGCCTATGCGGTAAAACAGCACCTGGCACTAGATCAATCTGATGTTGTATATCCCTTAGCGGCGGTAATTCCTTGGGCAATTCCATAGGAAAGACATCTTCAAATTCATTCAACACCGGTCTAACCTCCGCAGGAGTTTCAAAATCTTCACTCGCTTCATACCCAATCAACATAAACATTTCGGCGCTATCTTTCACTTCTTCAACAAATTCTTTCGAAGATAATAGGCTAGTTGATTCCACCTTCTTCTCTGACTTGCTTTCACTATGTTCACGCTTCTTAGGAACCAAAGTAATTTGAGTACCTTCGAATATGAAATTGTAGTTGTTGGTGCGACCATTATGTTGTACAGCTCTATCATATTGCCATGGTCTTCCCAATAGTAAATGACAAACATCCATATCCACAACATCACACCAAATATCATCTTTGTACTTCTTCCCGATAGAAAATGTAACAAATGCTCGTCTTCCCACTGTCGCTTCTCCACCTTTCTTTAGCCATGCCAGTTTATAAGATCTTGGATGCTTTTCAGTCTTTAACCCTAACTTCGTGACGACTTTTTCAGAAATAATGTTATAGCTTCCCGCATCAATAACAAATCGACAAACCTTTCCCAAGATAGTACATGTAGACTGAAAGATATTGCTTCTTAGCCAACTAGAATCATTCTCAATCTTTGGCACTAAACAGGACCTCCTCATCATCAAGTTACATCCTTCATCTCCTGACACAACTTCTTCATCTTCATCAAACTTCGATAGTTGAGAATAATCAACTTCAGCTTCCACATCCTCATACTTACATTCCTCTGCAACCAATGCTCTCTTCTTTGGCTTTGTACATTCATTGCTTTTGTGGCCAAACTCCTGACAATTATAGCACTTGATACTGTCATTGACCTTTGCTTTAGCGGCTTCTTTGACAATTGGTTTATTGATTGCCTTGGAAACATTAGCACTGCTACTAGCACCCTTATTCTGATTGTTGGAATTTGTAAACACACCACCTCCTCGTCTCCCTTGCTTCTCCCAAGCTAAGGCATTTTGATATGCTTCAGCAACAGACATTGGATTAAACATATTTACCATGTCTTGAATCTGCATTCGTAACCCTCCAATATATCTAGCAGTTGGCTGTTCCTCGGTCTCCATAATATCATTCCTTGCAATCAATTGATAGAATTCATCTGCATAATCATTCACTGTCCTCGTCCCTTGTCTCAAATTCTGCAAACGTTGATACATAAGAGATTGATAGTTGTACGGCAAGAAAGTTGCTTTCATCATCTTTCTCATCTTCTCCCAAGTGACAACCTTTGATTTTCTCATTCTCTCCCGAGTTAGTTTAGTTTGCTGCCACCAAGCCATAGCCCTTAGTCCTGTAGCAACTAACTAAACTCTGCGATTCTTAGGCACTTTTTTGAATTTCAAAATTTCTTCTACATTCGACAACCAATCAAGAAATTCTTCTGCTTGCATACCACCTTTGAATTCTGCAATTTCCATCCTCATATCTGATTCCCATTTACGATCATTCTCTGAATCAAGATATCGATTTCGCATTTGGCCTCGATCTCGATAATGAATACTTCCTCTATCACCATATTCTTCAAAATCATATGTATTTCGATATCGATCTCGTCCATCTATGTCTCTACGATCATACATATCCCTTCTACCATGTCTTTCAGCATCACGATATGGTTCATTGTCAAACTCACGTGGGGTTCTTCTTTATTCATGTCGATACTCATGGTGTTCTCTTCTCATTGAAACTGAAGATTCTCTTCTATCCCGATAAGACTGTGGTGACATTCTCATTTGTCCGGAAACCGATGGTGAAACCCGGTTTCCACTATGGTTCGAAACTGGTGAAGTTCTCCTTTGACTTTGATTCATATCTTTCATCAACTTCTCTAACTTTCCAATACCTTCATCGAACTTCTCATTGATACGTTGCTCCATCTGCTCAGCTTCTTGTCTTCTATATACATCTTCAACATTATGATAACGGTTAGCACGTCTTGGAGGCATGATCTTCAAACAATCTCTTTTTCGATCTAACTTCCTTTAACTCGGCTTTGACTTAGCACACACTTGCTTTAACTCGGTTCCGAACTCTGCACTAGCTCGGCTCGGCTTTGAACTAGGATTCGAACTAGGCTCTGATACCAAATAAGTGACGTAGCGGATTTATACTTCGACGTGCTATTAATGTTTGATACCAATTTGTCTCACTTTCTTCCTCACGAAATGAATTCGTATCAAGTAAACTTGGTAGAACGATAAACGCCCAAATCCGTTGATCTCTCGAGATACCGGATTCTAGCTATCTTCAACACGTTGATCGCGCACGATTCCGCGTTAGAAGATCTACGATTCTTCGACGTTGATCTCGCACACGAGATTCCGTGAATCGGCTTCAAATTCGTTGATTCGAGCGCACTCGAATATCCGAATATGGAAGAAGAAGGAGATCACACTCAACTACAACAAAAGTGGCAAAAGCACACAAACAATTTTATTCAAAAATCAACTCCCTTTACAATGACATCACACCCCTATTTATAGAAATTTACAACACAACACAGCCGACCTAACATACGGCCGACCTAACATCACACGACCTACAGCATACGATTTACAACATTACACGACTTACGACATAACAACATTACAACACACACGACATGAGAACAAACGACTTAACACATGCAACACATATGCGACTTAACAATATACGACTCAACGACTTAACAATAGTACTCTGCAGCACAGCTTCATGCGACCTAAAAGATGAGGCCTAAGGTTGAGCGACCTAAAGAATGCGGCATAAGGTTGAGCGACCTAAGAACTTGAGCGGCTTAAGATACAGCGGCATAAAAGAGCGGACGACCTAGGGTTTCTGCGACTCACATAGGTCGTATGTCCTGAGCGACTTAGCAATCAGTAATGAAGTTAAGTCGCGGAGCGACGTATGAAGGAGTTAAGTGCGGAGCGACGTAGAGCGATGAATGATGGAGTTAAGTCGCGGAGGGACATATGGTGGGTGGTTAAGTCGTGGAGCGACATATGGTGGGTCCTTAAGTCGTGCAGCGACGTAAGATGGATCGGAGACATTCCGACTTAGGGTTTGTTTCGTTGACTCCTTTCTTGGCATGGCTCGATGCGCTGCATCATTTTCCTTACATAATAATTTTCCTAACACAACAGACCTAGCTGCAAAACATTTTATTAAAGTTTGTATTCTCTCCTTCACATTAATTTTATTGGCATTAGCTTTTAAGACTTCTACGGATACACCTTCACATTTTCATAGAAGATGGAGATGTAACAGAAAAAAAAGGTGATACATATGTACAAAATTTCATGCATTTGATACATAATGAAATCCAATTCATAGAACATGTTCTGAAAACCTTGCGATCTGCACTCAGATTTCCTGAAAATAGATTTTCCTACTATGGCACACCATCACTCAATAGAACTTACATTTTCCAAAGCCTATCATTCATTAGAACTTATATATATTCAAAGCCGAATATCCACTCAAATCTCACATTGATATATACATATATATTCAAAACCAATATATTTTTCTGATGCTTTTTGAAATCACAAATATCCCGTAGCTGGTATATGCATTCAAAATTTGTATGTCTTTCAAAACACTAATGTTCTTGAAAACTGATGTATACAGAACTGTTCATATGAAAACCATGTATATATAAAACTTCTTATATTCGAAACTAAATATTTTCAAAATAGAATCCTGGTTATTTTTGAAATTATATAGATGTATGAAATGTTTATACATCCCATACCTGATACTATTGGAATTGTGATTCCCTTGGAATATATATATATAACTTCAGAACATATGTTAATTCATAACCCTTATATTTATGAAATCGAATTTTTCAAAACTTTAATTTTGAAACTACTTCATATTCAAATCTATAAATTTTTGAAATATATAAATTTTCAGAATGAGACCCGCTTATCTGAGACATGAGTTATGAGCTTCTGAACTAGGGCATGTTGTCTACTGTTTTGGCATGGATCTAGGTACGATATGAATTTTGCAACTAATTAACTTTCCCGAATTCGTCAATCAAGTAAACAAAAGTAAATTTTAGTTCATACTTTCCATAATCAACCAAACCAATTTATAAGCTAACAAATTAAGAAATAGGATGCTAAATTCATATCTTCCAGGTGTCAAAATGAAAAACAAGGTTGGGCAAGAAGACAAACGAGGTGACAAGGCTTAACTGCGGTGGTTATGTTGGCCCGAAAATGAGGTCTCAAACGAGGTGACAGAGCTCAATTACGTTGGCTCAACTCACGGCGGTTCAACTCGAGGAGGCTCGAATCACGCGAGCACGGTTCGCAGCGCCTAAGTGTTGGCAGATTTGCAAAACACGATTGTCGATTTTGCGGCCGATAGATAGCGGAGAGGATGTGAATTTTTGAAGAAATTAGATGGAGGCAGAAGGATGTGTAAGCGGAGAGGATGAGAAAAAGAACCGCAAACATTTCGCTGTTTTGTCTGGAAGGCTAATTTCCCTCCAAACCTTTGTCCTCCCACCTTTTCATCGACGTACACTATGAAACAGCGTTTATTAATATGGGTTTTTGTTTACGCGCCTGCTTCTAATAGCATGTTAGCGGCAATGCTCTATAACTGTGCTATAAAATAACTAATTTGTTGTGGTGAATGTCTAAAATTCAGAAAATGAGTAATAGATACAAATATAATACTATTCGCACCTAAAAATTACCCATTCGACTTTTATTTAGATAGTAATTAACATTATGCATATTTTTGTACATGAAATGGGTGATATATATTGTTTTATCGTGGTAATAATTCGCATTACTCATGTATAAATAAACATTTGCTATCAAAAGTTAATTATTTTCTTTAAACCAATTGTATTAATTCCTCCAAAAGATTACAAAGAAAAACCTTAAAATTGAGAAGAAATCTCAATCATCAAAACTCAATAATTCTAGAAAATTGATGAAATATGGTTAACTTAATCTCTTTTTTCATTTTATTCAAAAGGAGTTCCATTAATGACCTATTAAATTTACTTTACAAAATGCTTTTTAAATATGTAACTCTATTTTTGATTCATTTTGTACTCTTTCATTTGTTACTAAGTACTTTCAAGGGAATCAAGCAAATATAAGTTGTTGATAAGTTGTTTGTTTCTTATTTTTTTTACCAACTTTCATCGTCGAACTAAGCATGGAATTTTACAAAATTTTGATATTCCGGCATTCCTGTCCAATTAAATTGCTTGAAATTTTACAAAAGTGCCCAATTTGGTTTTTTTGAAGGAATTATTTGCAAAATAAATGCATATGCATCTTGCATTGAGTGGTTGGATGCATCGAGACACTAAACCTTAGGTCTCGATGTATTGCTCTCAAATTCTTTCCATTGATATAACAAACTTATTATATGAATTATATATAATATTGTTGTTAATCGTACTCACGTTATTAGATATCACATCATTCGTACGGTTAAAACACTCACGTTATAATAAATTAGACTGATAGTTCCAGCCAAAATCAAGAAGTTGATACAACAATGTAAAAGGAATGAAAAAAGTGGAGGTAAGTCATGTCATGTTATTATTTACTTTGAGGATTGGCCAAAAAAATGTCTAAACTTCCGGTCACTTTGAAGAGCAGTCACTATAGCTTTAGGTTAACCAAGTATTTGTTTGGCGTTATAATTACTTACAGAAGAAAATGTCAATGGATGAGAGAAATCTCTTATGGATATTATTTGAACTTTAGGAAACTTGCTGGTGATAGTCAAAAGTTGATAATGGCTAATACTACCAATTGTGTTTAAACCTTCCTAAAGCATGGACAGAATGTGAAATTCTTTAGTCATGAATAACCATCAAGTAACTATCCTCCTAATTTTGTGGATACAGAATTTTCACATATGTTTGAAAGTAACAACTTCGTGTTACATAAATAACTATTTGCAGAACATGAGAAGAATATCCAATAAGAATACAAAGAAACCATGAACGTCTTTACATGTTTTAATTTTTTTGTACAGTAAACTTTTAGTTTTATTTTTGCATCAAAACTTATTTCTATTAACTTATTTCTATTGAGTGAACAATGATAGGTAAAAACTAAGTGAACAGGTAAGTAGACTTTTAAATTAATGCATGCGTTTGAACACATGGCTTTATATTTTGAATTTGCACGGAGATAGATTACCACATGATTGAAAATTAAAATAACAACAAATTTTTTGAAAGGAAGAAAAAGGACATGTTAGCTACTTTTTCTCTTTAACTTCAATTATGTGGTAGGTATACTATAATGCTAATTTATCTAACC
The DNA here is from genome assembly GCA_030765085.1 of Allium cepa. Taxonomy (NCBI): domain Eukaryota; kingdom Viridiplantae; phylum Streptophyta; class Magnoliopsida; order Asparagales; family Amaryllidaceae; genus Allium; species Allium cepa. Next base: position 781,440,936 of record CM060934.1, read on the forward strand.
AATAAATTCTTTAAAATATCATTTATAATGCGTATATGATAATTTTTTATTCGAAAATATTTTTCGTTTGAAATCTGAAGTAAATTAATAAGCAACTTAAATGTCAAGAAAACAAAGTTATTCTTCTTTGAATTGCTTAAAACTAGAAACGAATTATAAAATTAGCAAACATACTTCCAACTGATTTATTGCATTAATTTGGATCTTATTAATTGACACAAATTCCTTGATGATCTTTATATTGTATATTTTATATACTAATTATTTGTTGCCATTTCCTAGGTCTATTATTTTATTTGTTATCATTAATAATTCAATTAAAAGTGGGTTTCACTATAATATTACCTATTATGAATATGATATAGAAACTTAGGCCTTAGGCAAGCACATATAATGACATAACCCATTTTCCATACCCTTTGAATCGACAATAAACCACACATGTCCAACTCAGATTGCACGAAAAGACGGAACGTGAAGGGTAATAAAGAAAATAAGACAGAACAGAATCTCAAACGAATGGAATAACATATAATATAAAATAATATCTTTACAGCGGAAAATTTTAAATACATATATCAGAGTCCAACCAAAATTCAGTTTGGACGGTCATAAATATCTGTCCTTACAGTTGCTGACAAACATCAAATTAAAACTAACAAAGCATAGTGCATAATAGAATATGTCATACGCAGATGAATATCTCTAGCTCTCCTTTGGAAACTTCAACCTTCTTCGACTAAACCTGAAACTATTCGGATGTGACCCGAGTATTGAAAATACCCAGATAAACCAGCGTGAGAAACTCAAATATAAATGACAGTGTCATATATCAGTCTTTGACAATAAAGAGTATCTCATAAGACCATGCCCACACATAAACGCGGACGGGTTTTTACCTTATGATAACTAAAACACTTTTATATCAAAACATTTGATATTATTTTTAATGACATCTCTTTGAAAACATTTGCAAATAAACTTATTAATCTTATCTGAAATGGTTACCCATATAGCATTTCGAGGCTATTCATTACGCCAATACAAACAAAACCACAGGTTTTTATTGGAGAATAGATTTCCATACAAATGACCAGGTGAAGGATCTACTTTTTGAAATGGGTACACCTCTTTATGGATTCCCGAGGCACAGAACATCTGCCTCTACCAACACAAGATCGGCCTACCTTTGTAACTAGATAGTACCGAATATGTCATTCCCCAGTCGTTACCGACCTTTAACCGAGTGCTCGTTTCCATACACCACATTAATTAACATCCCGAACGTCATAGCGGGAAGAAATATATCTAGAAGGGGATGATCATACCCTACTTGGAAATGACCCATTTAGCCTTGCTGCATTTAATCCTGTTTCGATCATTTCCGGTTTCATAAGGCTTAAGGCAACGATTACCGTTTCTCATAGCACATATCATATCTCTAATGCCACATTTCCATTTCCGTTAACTACTAATTGTCTTCCACAAAAATACAACCCTTAAGCTCGTATGTCTCAAGGATGGTGTTAAGTTAGAGAAGTTGCCTTCTCCGCCGCCACAAATGTGCGTTTGTAAAAACAATTGTACATAATCTTTAGAAATGCAATGTCAAATAAACATCCATACAAGCTGTCTAGGAATAGGGCAAACCGAATGCAATCTCATACTACCACTAGTAGTAAGTAGTCCATGCAATCCGAAAAATCTCCAGAACGAGAAGACCACTGCTATTCATAACTCTATAATGGGAGCTACCCAGAGCAACTCAACAAGTAGTCCTCATGCTATGAAGATCCATGGTTTTCAATAATCATCATCTTCCACATGTCTTCACATTCGAACGTATTAATTTGTTCGAAGTGGTTTCAGATAGAAATTACCCAAATCTGACCCCGGTTCCTTCGAAGCCAATTATCGATTTAAAAGATGTTAAGTTCATATGTGGATATCAATCATCAATCAATTACTTCATCTTTTATAAAATATCTTTCTTAGATATATTCTTTTCAATTTATTCTCTCTTTTTTTCAAATGTATATGGAATCATTAAGCCTCATTTATCAAATAATTTAGTTTATTTAAACCTTTCTTAAATCCTAGAATAATTTCAAATCATTTTCTCTTTTACTTAGAAATACCTTTCCAAATCATTCATTAAATCTTAATCAAAAATTTCATATATTCTAGTTAAAACTTTGAACTTAGGGAAAGTATTCCCAAATCATTTATTAAATCTTAATAAAGATTTCTTTCTTAACTTTTAACTTAGGGAAAATATTCCTTTTTAATAATATCACTTTTCAAAACATCCATTTAATTTAAAGGATTATTCACTATCCAAAATCATGAATATAATTCTTTTAATAAACTTTCACATTTAACTTATCAATTTCAATTGATTTTAGATTTACAAAACAGTGTTTATAAATTTAATTTATATTTTATAAACTACCATATACAAAATTTCTTAACTAAAAAATTCCATTTATGTCTTATTTATAAGTCAAAATCCACTTATAATTTAATTACTTATAAAACTCTTATTTACAAATTCATTCCTTTTAAATCTTATTATTTATAAAATCCATTATAAATTCTTTTCTAAATTTCAATTGCAAACCCATATATTGATTACAATCCCATTTCTAATATTTATAAAACACTTTTATAATTCCATTACTTTTATTTATAAAATATCAATTTTATAAATTTTATATATAGACAATTTATAATAAATTCAAAGAATTTATTTCTTTTCTGTTATCTTAGAAAAACTTAATTATGATCTTTTAGAGCATCCGGGCTTTCCTTTCGATATGTTACATCCCATGCCTATGAAAAGAAAATATAGGCCTGGTAACTTCAGGGCACTGGTTGCTCCATCCCTAACCTTAGTTAAACACCTTGTTTTATCTTTCCAGATCTCCAAGCAGGACAAATGTACTAGTTGTTTCCGCATTACTTAGTTTGTTATTATATTCAATCTTCTTCACTTATTATTTAAGTGGTATAAACAATTCCTCTTACCTGTTTATTCAAACTTTCACTAAAATTTCCAAATCATCTTTAAATGACTTAATTATTCCTTTTCATTCACAAAATATATAGGAAAGAATTGTTAAGTTTAAAACTGCAATTCAAAAGTTATTTCAAACTGTTGCTAAAAGCGTTGCGAAAAGTGTTGCAAATAGCGTTTTTAAAAGCTAGATTCTTCAAAACGACTTTTATATCATTTAGATATCCAGATTTTCAGCCTAAATATCTTTTAAAACATTTTTAAAAGATTCTTAAAATTTATTTAATATTTTAAAACATTTAAAATATCAGTTTTAAACTTTGGTCACTAAACTGCAAAAGCGCGACTTTTTTATAAAATTGATTTGGACATATTTTAAAATATACAAGATGAAATCTTGATTTTATTTCTTTATTTCTTTAAACATATTTAAATGTTTATAAAATATTTCTAACTCATTTTAAAATTATTTCCAAAAGGTTAAAGCATTCCATATACACCATTTCATTTTCAAAAGGAAAGTGATTTCCTTTGTGCTTATCGACGTGTATCGACGTGACTTGGTAAAACAATTTTAACCAACATTTTTGATGATCAAAGCATATATAAGCATCCATAGCATTCATAACACATCATCAAACATGTATATATATAAATAGAGATGCTAAATATAGTTTCTCATCATAAATCAAAGCGATTAACTCCCGGCAACATTCTAATTAACCAACACTTCACTAATTAATTCCTACTCCATTAAACACAAGCAAACAACACTCTCTTTCTTTCAATAGCTTGGTCGAGACTTGAGATGGAGTTTGGCCAAAAATATAGAGAAGAAGCGGTAGAGCTTTGAACTTGAATTCTCAAAATTAGACCCAAAAAATAGATCATCTTCTCTCTTGTTTTTTACTCTCTTACTTTCAAAATTTGAAAAACCTTTTAACAGAAAAGTTATTTCAAATTCTTATCTCTTGAATTTAAAATAAAGAATTACTTGATTTTGGTTAGTTTTAAGGAAGATATGATCAAAAGAAAAATAGCTATTCTCGGATTTACAAATATAAAGCCCGAAAATGCACTTTAAAGAATTGGGTTTCAGGTATAGCAAACCTCAAAACTGGAAAAGTGATCAACATAAAAGTTGTAGAAATTGGAATTATATTTGGTTTGAAAAAAATAATTTCTTAATTTGGGTAAGATATGATCTAATTATGATTAAAACAAAAATGGTCTATTCTCTGGCTTAAAAACTGGGCCAGAAAATGCACTGGAAAGAAGTGGATTTTTTACGTGGTTAACCTCAGAATGAGTTAAAGTGGACGACATGAAAATTGTAGCCATTGGAAAAATATATGATTTATAAAAAGAATTTTGTATTTTTTTTATGATTTGAAGAAGTTATGGCCGAGAGAAGAAGAGGTAAAATATGGAGAAAAAATGAGTTTGATTTAAAGAGGACGAAAATTTATTTCTTTTGAATATTTTGTAAATATTTTGACATTATTTCTTTCTAATTTTTTCATATGGCTTGGAAGCCATTAAAGAGAAGATGAAGAAGATAAAGAAGCTTGAGAAAATAAGAAGAAGAATGTGAATGAAAGTGAAGAAAGAGATGCGTATTTATAGAAAAAGAAAGAAGTGGTAATTTACCAAAATAATCTCTTACCAAATTACCAAACTAACTATACTTCAACTTTAAGAAAACTCTGCTTTTTCAAAACCTAACATCATTCTTTCACTTCTTACTTTATGTCTTAATCCCTTAGGAACTAAGCTAATTAAAATAATAATGATGTTGGTTTTGATGTGATTTTGATTTGATGTTTACTTTTTCTTACTTTTGATAATTTTTACTTACTTTTACTAATGACTTTTAGAAGTTTTGTAATCTTATTTAGTAAAACTAAACATGCTTAGTTATTAAAATATGTAATGTATATGTTAAAACATGTTAACAAAGGTGCGACAATGTTGTGACAACTTTTAATCGACAGAAGGTTGATTTTCAACAAAACGTTTTACGGTCACATTTTGACGTTTTTGTTTTACTATTTATCTATGTAAACCAAGCTTCAAAATAAATTTCTTATTATCTTTAAATAATTAAAACAAGCATATATAACTAATATAATAATATAAAATAATATCCAAATCTAGTTGTAAAAATACGACATCGATTTATCGGTATGCGACGAAATTTATCAATATTTATAAAACAAGCTTTATATATTTATCAAACCATTATAAATTAAATTAATATTATTATCAAATGAGAATAATATCGATTATACATATATTTAAAAGGAGTTATTTATCTTTTAAACAAATTTCATGAATATTTATCTTCTTTATTGGAATTTGACTTTTGTCAATTTTACAATGGAAATACAAATTCTTTATTCAATATTAAAAATAAGTTTACCATTATTATTTATCATATAAAACTTGATTTTTTAAGTTTCAAAATTCTACATTTGAATATTTAAATAAATTAAGTATTCCACTTTCAATGTGGTAAGTTTACGGGTCGTTGCATTCTCCCCTACTTAAGAGAATTTCATCCCCGAAATTACTCTGAACCTAAACCCATAATTTTTTTACCGAAATCATTATTTCATAAACTTAAACCCATAAGATGTACCCAAATCATCTGTATATAATATCTTATTTGTTCTTCAATTTGAATCAACAACTTTATTTTCAAACCAATCTCCCGATCCTCTAGTGTGGACTCTGATCAAGCATTTAGATTAGATACACTTGCTTTCCTTGCATAGCTCTCAACTATGATAGAAACATTGAGTAACTAACCACACAACATCATCAATGCTCGTTGTTAAGAAATCAAGTGATAAATTCTTTTCCAGATCAGTGTATACACTTCAAAGTTCCGTACTCGGATATTAGATCAAAATTTGTGTGACGAAATGATTTACGTATGAATTACGTATTTATTCCTATTCCTTTTTTCTCAGTTATACCAAATTCTCTTTATTCACATCCTTTATTTTTTTCATTCATTTTATAATATATTTTCTTTAATACTTATGTAGTTTATGAATCATTTCGTAAAACTATTACTTACTTATGAACACAACTATGTAAATCCATCACTTTTAAAAACTTAAGTCCAAATTTTAATTAATGGTAGAATTCATTAATTAAACTTTTTCCAGGTTATAAATACATTTTAAAGAGTCATGATTTTACTTAAGTGTATAAATAGTTCATGACTTAAATATAGTTTTGTATAATACCTTTTTATATCCTAACAGTATATATATGTCCCAAATTCCCGACCGGTTTTATATCCAAGTGAATTACAGTTTGTGGTAGGTTGCTATCATTTCAAATTCATAATTACAAAATTTATTTCTGATATAATGATATTATAAATTTCTCCACTTTAAATCCTTTTTATTTATAATCACACTTATAAATTATACTTATCCAATTTCATTTACTTAAAACATTTTGCAGTGGTTTATTCTTTTACTAGACTATTCCATAAATTCCTTAGCTTTGAGTTTGGTGTGATTCAGAAATTTTCGACTGTTTAAAATCGTCGAGATCCCGCTTTATCTTATCAACTAGTGATTCCAAATTTATCTTTGGTTTAAACACTTTTATAAATATTACTAATCAATTTATCCATTAATGATTCACGCTATCTCTTTAACTTAAGAAAATTATATAGATCGAGCAACTCATAAATAATACCCTTTTCAAAATTCTTTAGATATTACTTTTGTTTATAAAACCTATTTTGTAAATTCTTTTTATAAATTCATCTTATATTAATCAACTTCATTTAAATTTCCACAATTCTTTTAAATTACTCAAATTTTAGACCTTCATTCCTTTTATATTTTCCTTTTACATAACATTTTATATTATATCATTTTTATCTTATATGTCCATTTCTTAAACCAATCTTATTATCAAATACCTTATAGCCAAATCGTGATACTTAATTCACAAGATATTTGTACTTTAACTTTTAAATTAAACAATTGATCAAATATGATAGTAAACTTAACGTTATCATTTTTTAATTTATTATTTTAAAATAAGTATTAATGATCTTAATTACCTTATCAGATTTCTTACCTATCGATTATTTTATGAAACATCTTATAGTCAAACTGTGAAATTCTAATCACAGGCTGTTCATATTTAAATTTCACTAATCTTGATTTATAACTATATAACTTTTCAAAATACACACTGTATGATCAAAATATAATCCTAAGTAAAGTTATTTCATTTACCAATTTTTCAAAACAAAACCATTTTATATAACATTATCAAATACGCGCTCATATAGTATACTCTCAACTCATTCTAGGGTGTTACTAACCCTATTTATAATGAGTGATCATCCTAGGGTATTACTAACCCTATCTCTGATGAGTCTTTACTCCAACAAAGCCAAGGTTCTCGCTTAAACTTTAGCTTTGATCCCAAATGTCATAGCCTGTACCCTTTGAATCGACAATAAACCACACATGTTAGACTCAAATTGCATGAAAAGACGAAATATGAAGGGTAATAAAGAAAATAAGACAGAACAGAATCTCACACGAATGGAATAATATATAATATTGAATAATATCTTTACAGCGGAATATTCTAAATACATATATCGAAGTCTAACCAAAATTCAGTTTGGGCGGTCATAAGCATCTGTCCTTACAATTTCCGACAAACATCAAACTGAAACTAACAAAGCATAACAGATAATAGAATTTGTCATACATAGATGAATATCTCCAGCTCTCCTTTGGAAACTCAAACAGTCTTCGACTAAACTTGAAACTATTCGGATTTGACCCGAGTATTGAAAATATCCGGATCAGGCTTGATAAACCAGCGTGACTCAAATATAAATGACAGTGTTATATATCAGTCTTTGAATAAAATTATTTGAAAATAAAGAGTATCTCATAAGGCCATGCCTACACATAAACACGGACGGGTTTTTATCTTATGATAACTAAAACACTTTTATATCACAACATTTTATATTATTTTTTAAGACCTCTCTTTGAAAACATTTGCAAATAAACTTACTAATCTTATCCGAAATGGTTACCCATATAGCATTTCGAGGCTATTCATTATGCCAATACAAACAAAACCGTAGGTTCTTATTGGAGAATGGATTTCCATACAAATGACCAGGTGAAGGATCTACCTTCCGAAATGGGTACACCTCTAGATGGATGTCCCGAGGTCCAGAACATCTACCCTCTACCAACACAAGATCGGCCTACCTCTGTAACTAGATAGTACCAAATATGTCATCCCCCAATCGTTACCGACCTTTAACCGAGTGCTCGTTTCCATATACCACATTAATTTACATCCCAAACGTCATAGCAAGAAGAAATACATGTAGAAGGGGATGATAATACCCTACTTAGGAATGACCCCCTTAGCCTTGCTGCGGCTAATCCTGTTTCGGTCATTTCCGGTTTGATGAGGCTTAAGGCAACGATTACCTTCTCACATAGCACATATCATATCTCTAAATTCCACATTGCCATTTCCGTTAAATACTAATTGCCTTCCATAAAAGTACAACCCTTAAGCTCGTATATCTCAAGGAGGGTGTTAAGCTAGAGAAGTTGCCTTCTCCGCCACCACTGTTGTACGTTTGTAAAAACCAATGTATGTAATCTTCGAAAATGCAATGTCAGACAAACATCCATACAAGTTGTCTAGGAATAAGACAAACCGAAGGCAATCTCCTACTACCACTAGTAGCGACTAGTCCTTGCAATCCGAAAAATCTCCACAATAAGGAGACCACTGCTATATATAACTTTATAATGGAAGCTACCCAGAGCAAGTCAACAAGTAGTCCTCACGCTATAAAGATCAACGGTCTTCAACAATCATCATCCTCAACATGTCTTCACATTCGAACGTATTCATTGGTTCGAAGTGGTTTCGGATAGGAATAACCCAAATCCGACCCTGGTTCCTTCAAAGCCAATTATCAATTTAAAAGATGTTAAGTTCATATGTGGATATCAATCATCAATTAATTACTTCATCTTTCATAAAATATGTTTCTTAGATATATTTTTTTCCAACTTATTCCATTTTCTTTTGAAATGTATATGGAATCATTAAGCATCATTTATCAAATCATTTGGTTTATTTAAACATTTTTTAGATCCTAGAATAATTCCAAATCATTTTCTCTTTTACTTAGAAAAACCTTTCCAAATCATTCATTATATCTTAATTAAAGATTTCTTATATTCAAGTTATAACTTTGAACTTAGGAAAAATATTCCCAAATCAATTATTAAATCTTAATAAAAGATTTCTTTCTTAAGTTTTAACTTAGGAAAAATATTCCCTTTTTATAATATCATTTTCCAAAACATCCATTTAATTTAAAGGATTATTCACTGTCCAAAATCGTGAATATAATTCTTTTAATAAACTTTCACATTTAACTTATCAATTTAAATTGATTTCAGATTTACAAAACAGTTTTTGTAAATTCCATTTATATTTTATAAACTTTCATATAGAAAATTTCTTTAGTAACAAATTCCATTTATATCACATTTGTAAGTCAAAATCCAATTATAATATAATTACTTATAAAACTCTTATTTACAAATGCATCCTTTCAAATCTTATTATTTATAAAATTCATTATAAATTCTTTTCTAAATTTCAATTGCAAACCCATATATTGATTATAATCCCATTTCTAATATTTATAAAACACTTTTATAATTCCATTACTTTTATTTATAAAATATCAATTTTATAAATCTTATATATAAACCATTTATAATAAATTCAAAGAATTTATTTCTTTTCTTTTATCTTAGAAAAACTTAATTATGATTTTTTAGAGCATCTAGGCTTTCCTTTCGATATGTTCCACCCTCGCCTAAGAGAAGAAAACATAGGCCAGGTAAGTTCAGGTCACCCTAACCTTACTTAGACACCTTGTTTTATCTTTCTAGATCTCACAAGCAGGGCAAATGTACTAGTCGTTTCCGCATTACTCGGTTTGTTATTATATTCAATCTTCTTTACTTATTATTTAAGTGGTATAAACAATTCCTCTTACCCATTTATTCAAACTCTCATTAAAACTTTCAAATCATCTTTAAATGACTTAATTATTCCATTTCATTGACAAAGTATATAGGAAAGAATTGTCAAGTTTAAAACCGCATTTCAAAAGTTATTTCAAACTGCTGCATAAAGTGTTGCAAATAGCGTTTTTAAAAGCTATATTTTTCAAAATGACTTTTATATCATTTAGATATCCATATTTTCAATTTAAATATATTTAAAACATTTTTAAAAGATTCTTACAATTTATTTCATATTTTTAAAATATTTTAAATAATTTTTAAACTTTGGTCACTTTATTGTAAAAGCGCGATTTTTCTAGAAAATTGATTTGGATATATTTTAAAATATACAAAATAAAATCTTGATTTTCTTTCTTTATTTCTTTAAACATATCTAAATGTTTATAAAACATTTCTAACTCGTTTTAAAACTATTTTCAAAAGTTTTAAGCATTCCATATACACCATTTCATTTTCAAAAGGAAAGTGATTTCCTTTGTGCTTATCGACGTGTATCAACGTGACTTGGTAAAACAATTTCAACAACATTCTTGATGATCAAAGCATATATAAGCATCCATTGCAATCATAACACATTATCAAACATGTATGTATGTATATAGATGCTAAATAGAGTTTCTCACCATAAACCAAAGCGATTAACTTCCTACAAATATTCTAATCAACCAACACTTAGCTTATTTAATTCTACTCTATTAAACACTAGCAATCAACACTCTCTTTCTTCCAATAGCTTGACCGAGGCTTGAGATGGAGGTTGGCTGAAAATATAGAGAAGAAGCTGTAGAGCTTTGAACTGGAATTCTCAAAATTAGACATGAAAAATAGGTCATTTCTCTCTTATTTTTGACTCTCTTACTCTCAAAATTTGAAAAACATGTTAACTGAAAAGTTGTTGCAAATTCTTTTTTCTTGAACTTTGAAAAAGGTATTCACTTGATTTTGATTATTTTTGAGGAAGCTACGATCAAAAGAAAAATAGCTATTCTCGGATTCACAAATATAAAGCCTGAAAAGGCACTTCGAAGAATTAAGTTTCAGGTATAGCAAAACTCAGAAGTGGAAAAAGTGATCAACACAAAAGTTGAAGCCACTAGAATTTTATAAGGTTTTAAAAAGAAGAATTTCTTAATTAGTGTGACGCCCCACCTCTGTACCCACGCTAGCCAAGGACACTATGGATTAATGCCGTCAACTAGCACGGAGAATAAGGCTGTTGAGGAGCGACCATCCGTGTAATTGCTTAGCGCGAGCACCGATGTGTCAGATAGTATAACATGCATAATCCAACATACCGATACAAACTCAAAACTACTACACAGTGGCTATATATATTCTTCGAAAACAAACATAGAAATAAACATAACATAAATCAGTCACAAATATCCATATCACAAAGGCGGAAAAAGATATGAATATTACACATAGAAGTGTACATCAGAGTAGTGGTCAAACAAGATCCACAATATCACAAAAGAATAGTTACAAGTGCTAGACAAAAGAATAAGTATACATCAATGAGTCTATATCTCAAATGTATACAACCAAAAATTACTAATCTAAGTAGTTAGCCAAAAGTCAGGATAATAATCCCAGATGAGAAGTCAAGCAAAAGCACCTGTAACATCTCGGTCTGACCCGAGTATTATTTAATAAGAAAATAATAAACGGATCAGTCTAACTATAAATATCGGATCAAATGATATAGAATAAGAGATATGACAAAAACGTGTAATAACCATAACGCCATACTGTGATAAGTATGTAATTGAAAATCAACTAGAGATTAATCAATATCACAAGAATCTTCTCAAAGATCAAAAGAATGTCATACTCTTTATTTTTATTCACCAAACCATAAATATTGACAATTATATCAATGCCAATCACAAAAGTTAATGACACACAAATTCACCAATGCACAAATATTGATAAAACTTATCAATAAAAATCACTAAAATTAGTGAAACACAAATTCTAGAAATCATCAATGGAAATCTAGAAATCACAAAAAGGGGGAGGCCTGTCATAAAACGGGAGCATGAAAACTCACCAACACGTGTATCACAAAACGGAACGCTATTCCATGGTTGCTAACCATTTATTTTGAGCTGAAGCTCCACAAAACGGTCCGAAGACCATGGGTCGGTACCCCACCAAATTGTGCCGAAGCTCCACAGAAACGGGATTTAGTCTCCCTCGCAGACAAAGAGACATCGCACTTTGCTAGTCTAAATCACAAAAATGATCATCATCGATCATCAAGAAGTGTCAATTACACTAAGCTAGTAAATATATGAGCTTAGCTTCATGTCCCATAACCACTAGCTTAACTTAAATATTTACGAGCAAATTGTAGATTTCCACTAGAAAATTGTCACAACAGATTCAATCGAATAAGTCCAAGAATTAACCGACGAAGTAAACGCAAACGTTTCATACCACTTGTTTTACTAAGTCGTTTAATTAGATTTCTCATACGAGTGAGGTAAAGGTTTGTATATGCTAGTAGATTGGAAAAACGGTTTAAGAAACGAGCTTTGTAATAAAATAGTGTTGAAATCGTTTTAGTAAAAGAGTTTTTCTATTTACTACTAGTATTGAAACCTTTATATTTTTAAAAGTGACAAATCACAGAAATGATTGTAGAAACAATCAATCACTAAAATTCACATACGAAGACGTGAATTAGTTCTAAAGAAATCGATATCAAATCCATCAAAATGTAGATTTCCCAAAAAATCCCAAAATAGAAGTCATCAAAGTCAAATAACAATTGATACAACAAGTGGGAATAAACCCGAATCGATTAAATTTGGAAACACAAGAGAAATAGACCAAAATAGGCATAATAGGCATTTAAGAGCAGGTCAGTCGACTGGCTCAATGAGTTCAGTCGACTGACTGCAGGAAACAGAGACCCCTGTCTTTGTTATCTGCCTTTGGTACGCCAATTGGCTACAGCCAGTCGAATGGATTCAAAGTCCAGTCGACTGACTGGAACCTAGGCAGTTTTTCTGCCTATACAAATGACATGCAAACCCAACCAATTCGCGACCGATCGAGCAATGGTGCAAGGGATTTATGCCAATCGGCAACCCGGCCCTATAGGCTCTTCGATGCATCACCAAAAACATGTTCAAACAACAAAGCTATGATTTTTGAAGATTTGAACTCAAAATGCCAAAAAGTGGAATATTCACAAAACCAATCAAAGTCAAAATCAAATGCACATGAATAAGTGTTAGGAATTCATACCTAACCATCAAAGATAATCATAGACTTAGATGTGAGATAAAAATCTCACCTTTTCACAAAAATAAGGAAGGAGAAGCTTGAAAGCAACGGAAGAATCAACCACACTTCAACACAACCCAAATGAGCTTGAACCTAAGCCCAAAAAAAGAACATTTCCAAAGTTAGGTTTAGGAATTTCTGAAATTTAAAGGAGAATGAGTTGGAGAAGAAGAAGAGGATGCTTACCAATAGCTTCTCTTTGGATTTGGAGCTAGATGTTGGATTTGCTAATGGAACTAGAGTTTTGAATTTTAATTTCCCATTCCACTCTCCATTTTCATTGAAGCTTGAATGTTAGGAATTAGAAATGAAGTAATGAAGAGGAGAGGGTTGGGACTGAGCTAATAAGTGGGGTGAATGGGCTCAAGCCAAACCAAAGCCCTAAGTGAAAAAGTGGCAAAATTCCTCTAACTCCAAACATATCAAAGTTTATACTCAAAAAGATCGCAAACGGCATTTTGAACTCAATGGAAGTGGTCCCGAGTCCTAATTCGACCGTATGAAAAAAGTAACTTTTTGGACTATAATCCGATTAACGATGACATATTTAAATAAAATATTTAAATGCCCAATCGAAAAATATGCGGGTTGTTACAGACTCCCCTCCTTAAAGAAATTGCGTCCTTGCAATATTTAAGAAGAAAACATATCATAGCAACCATAAAAGCATATTCAACACAAAAGAAATTTGAAATAAAAAGTTCACCTCAAAGAGCACGAGAAAGTAAGTCCGGATGTGTTCGCTCGATGAATTCTCTGGATTCCCAAGAACAATCCTTAGGATTTGAGGACCATTGAACTTTCACAAGGGGAGCATCTTTATTTCGAAGGCATTTGACCTCCGAAGCAATAATACGAATAAGACGTTTCTCATAAGTTAAATTAGGCGAAACTTCAATTTCTTCCACAACACCGGGCTCAAGAATAGAATCAGAATCTCAAAGGCATTTCCATAATTGAGAAACGTTAAACACGTTATGTGACGCCCCAACTCTATACCCACGCTAGCCAAGGACACTACAAGGTAATGCCGTCAACTAACACGGAGAATAAGGCTGGTTGGGAGCGACCATCTATAGCCTTGCTCTAACTATCTATTGAATACATCGACAATAAACATACCAAGCAGGTCGACGTACCCAATGAATACTTAAAACAAAACCATAGGTGGTTGAAGGATCTATCAGAACAGAATATAACAACTCAAATGTAATATACATCACAGAACAGTAAATCATCATATACACATATATTGATACATAACAGAGCATACAAACTAATACATGTCAAGTGGTATATCAAACCATAATACACAGACGAGTTCACAAGAATAAATATATCAGAGTTACAAATAAAGGACTACACAAAAAGCTATGACAAAAAGAAGCTAGCGGAGTAGTCCATGCGGAAGCAAAATAGGCTAAGTCCAAAAGTACCTAACCTGAAACATCTCGGTCTGACCCGAGTATAAAATACACGGGTCAGTCTAGCTAAACAAATCAGTTAGATAAACTGAACAACAATAAACCTGCAAGGTTACAAAACATAATAGATATCTCCAAAGGAGATAACACAATCATCTAACAAAAGATGAATCATATAGAACAAGCCTCATATCATCGGCAACATATAGAAACAAAGGATAAGAATATCCCAAAGCGAGCCATAAGGCAATAACAAATACCAATAAGGTATACAAGTTCCTCAAGGTAATCGCTACATATCGTGCGGTTCAAAAAGACCTACACCGAGGGGCGATACCTAGGGAATATACATATGAATGAAACATCAGAAAATTGCTCGAGCTCAGTACTGTACAAACAAGGATCCATGAGCCCGAAGACTCCAAACCCAATATCACTCGAGCGGTGACGAATGACCAACTCCAAAAGCGATACAATAGGGTGACAAACCCGAAGGCACAAACCCAATATCACCCATGCGGCTCATAAAGACCAACATCGGAAGCGATACGATAGGGCGACAAGCCGTAGTGGTGAAGGTCGAAGACCCAGTACTGGACACCACTAACTGGCGGAATGTGTCACAACTCTCGAAAAGGAATCCGAAAAGTGTTAACGTATGTCCCATAACCACTCATTCGCACTAAATGATTTACTATCCGTCAGTCACTTTCACACTCAAAGCAGTACAAAGTTTACCTCATATCATCGATAAACCAAACCCGAAGGTCAAAACGATCAATCGAATAGGTCGGGGACTAATCGGAGAGATAAACGCAGGGATTCATGGTCCGTGTTTTACCTGACCATTTAATCTTCCTTCCACTTCGCTCGAAGTGCGAAATTGTGTGTTTTAAATAGAATTTATAAATTGGAGAAACGAACTTTTAAATGTGATTTTAGAAGATTATTTTATAAAAACCCATGGATGAAGTCAAAAAGGAATCATCATGGTCAAATATGCATAAACAACTAATTGGAATCAATTTAAATCGATAAAAGTGAAAATCACAAACAAATAGGCATACTGGACAAAATGAAGCAGGTCAGTCGACTGGCCTACTGCAGTCAGTCGACTGAACCACAACCCGAGAGTTTTTACTCTCTGCAGTCAGTCGACTGACTGCAGGGGGTCAGTCGACTGGCTGTAGCTGGAAATGTTTTCCAGCCTAGCAAATGGAGGAGCAACTTACCCCATTTGCAACATATCGAGCAATGGACTTAAGGGGATTTTGCCAATCGATAACCCAACCCCATTGACTCCAATTCACAACCAAAAACCATGATCAAACATCAAAGTTATGATTTTCAAGGATTTGACTCCAAAACACCAAAAAGTTAAATGTTCACCAGTTTCAATTCAAACCAAAGGCATATGCATATGAACAAGGTGTTAGGAATTCATACCCAACATCAATGAAATCAAGAGAAGTAGATGTGAGTTCAAAACTCACCTTTAACCCAAAACAAAGAAGAAGGAGCTCAATAACAAGGAGAAGACCAACCAAACTCTACTTCAACTCAACAAGCTTCAATCTAAGAGTAAAACACATATTTCCCAATTTTAGGTTTAGGAAATTTCTGAGATTGAAGAGAGAAGGAGATAGAGAAGATGAAGAGGAGCTTACCTATGTCTTCCCTTTGATATTGAAGCAAGAGTCAAGTTTACAAAGAAGAAACTAGGGCTTGCAATTTCTATTTCCCTTTCCCTTCCTCCATTTTCAGTTTTTCTTAAGTTAAAGAAATGAAATGAGAATGAATGGATAAAGAGTTACTGAGCTAGAGGGGTTAAGTGGAGATTGGGGCTGAACCCAAACTCAAGCCCAAGTAGAAAAAGAGTCAAAACTCAACTTACTCCATACATATCAAAGATTATACTCAAAAAGATCGCAAACGGCATTTTGAACTCAATGGAAGTGGTCTTGAGACCCAATTCGACCGTTTGCAGAAAGTAACTTTTCGGACCATAATCCGACAACGACGTTATATTTAAATAAAATATTTAAATATACGACCGATAATATGCGGGTTGTTACACGTCATGAATAGCAGAAAATTGAGCCGGTAATAAAAGGCGATGAGCCACGGAACCAATACGTTCGGTGATGGGAAATGGACCAATGTATCGTGGTGCTAGTTTTCCCAATCGACTGAAACGTAGAGCACCCTTCAAAGGTGAAACACGAATAAACACGAAATCTCCCACAGAAAATTCTAATTTCCTTCTTCGGGTATCGGCATAGGATTTTTGTCTACTCTGGGCTTCTTTTATCCTATGACGAATAAGGTCAATCTTTTCTGTGGAATCACGAATAAAATCTGGACCTAAAACCAGCTTCTCACCGACCTCAAGCCAACAAGAAGGAGATCGGCGTGGCCTTCCATAGAGTGCCTCGAAAGGTGCCATACCAATAGTAAATTGGAAGCTATTATTATAGAAAAACTCAACAAGAGAAATATGATCTTCCCAACTTCCACCAAAATGGAGAACACATGAACAAAGAAGATCTTCAAGGGTTTGATTCACCCGCTCGGTTTGTCCATCGGACTGAGGATGATAAGCGGTGCTAAAATTAAGCTTCGTTCCCAAAGCTTTTTGAAGACTCTGCCAAAATCCACTAGTGAACAATGGATCACAATCACTAACAATAGAAGTAGGAACTCTATGTAATTTAACAATCTCTTTAACAAAGAGTTTGGCCAAAAGAGGAACGGTCCGGTTAGACCGAACGGGAATAAAATGGGCGGATTTAGTAAGTCTATCAACTATCACTCATAAGCTATCATGACCCAAATGAGAATGGGGAAGGCCGTCAATAAAATCCATGGAAATTTGATCCCACTTCCAAATTGGAATTTCTAAAGGTTGCAATAACCCACCGGGCCTTTGATGCTTGGCCTTGACAAGTTGGAAAGTCATGCAACACTTAACAAAGTTAGCAATATCAGATTTCATTCCCTCCCAATAATAAAGTCGCTTCATATCCGCGTACATTTTACTACTACCGGGATGAATGGTAAATTTAGAACGATGAGAATCTTCTAAAATGTCTTTACGAAGATCACTAATATTTGGCACGATAAGTCTACCAAATTTTTGAATGCCGCCACGAGAATCAATATCAAAGTCTTTCATACCTTCAATATCAATCTTATCCCTACAATTTTGGCCAAGGAGAGCCAATTTGGGATCTAGCTCTTGAGCTTCAAGAATGCGGTATAAAAGAGAAGGATGAGCCTCAAGGCTATGTAAAACAAGAGATGAACATAAATCGGAAACACGATCTCGAATCTCACAAGTGGATAAAACCCCGAGATCATTCCATTCGGATATCATCATAGAAACAACCGCTTGTTGCTTGTGACTAAGTGCATCGGCAACACGATTTCCCTTTCCGCGAGTATAAAGAATGTCAAGATCAAAAGATGCAAGGAATTCGAGCCAACGTTGTTGACGCAAATTAAGTTCCTTTTGAGAAAATAGATACTTCAAAGATTTATGATCCGTGTAAAGAATAAATTTTTCTCCCAAAAGATAATGACGCCAAATTCGAAGGGCGAAAACAATAGCCGCGAGCTCTAAATCATGAGTGGCATATCTAGTCTCGGCTGGCTTCAATTGCCTAGAAGCATAAGCGATAACACGTTCTCTTTGCATAAGAACGGCACCCAAACCAACGCCATTAGCATCGGTATAAACAATAAAATCTTGATTCCCCTCGCGAATAACAAGAATAGGAGCATTGGAAAGGAGTTCTTTTAATTTCTGAAAAGAAGCTTTTCACATTTGTCCGACCAAATGTATTTAACTCGCTTCTTTGTCAAACTAGTAAGAGGCACGGAAATTTTGGAAAAGTCTTTTATGAAACGGCGGTAATAACCTGCCATTCCAAGAAAACTACGGATTTCCGTCACACTCTTCGGTCTCTTCCAGTTTTGAATCGCTTCGATCTTTGAAGGGCCCAAGGAAATTCCGGATTTGGAAATAATATTACCGAGAAACTTCACACGAGATTGCCAAAAATGGAATTTAGAAAATTTTGCTTTTAATTGATTACTCCCAAGAGTTTCCAATACAATCCGAAGATGCTTTTCATGCTCCTCCTCGGTTTTAGAATACACAAGAATATCATCAATAAAGATGAGAACAAATCGATCGAGGAAGTCTTTGAAAACTCTATTCATAAGGTCAACGAAATAAGCCGGAGCATTCGTTAAGCCAAATGGCATAACAAGCCATTCGTAAGATCCATAACGCATACGGAACGATGTCAAAGGAATGCTATCCTCTGCAATACGAAGCTGATGAAAACCGGTTGCCAAGTCCAATTGTGAAAAGACTTTAGCACCACTAAGTTGATCGAATAGATCATCAATCCGAGGTAAAGGATATTTATTCTTGATAGTAAGATCATTAAGCTTACGGTAGTCAACGCAAAGCCTAAGTGTACCATTGGATTTCTTCACAAAAATAGCCGAAGCTCCCCAAGGCGACGAACTAGAGCGAATAAATTGCTTCGTCTCCAATTCGGATAACTGTTTACGCATCTCCTCATTTTCTTTATTGGACATACGATAAGGAGGACGAGTAATAGGTAAAGCTCCAGGGATGAGATTAATTCTGAACTCAATTGCTCTCTTAGGTGACAATCCTAAAACGGGCTCAAATATGTCGGAAAATTCACGAACAATGTGAATAAGAGAAATGACATCTTCCTCATCATCATTATCGTCATCATGAGGATTTAAAGAATACAAAGATGCAGTCAAGTTGGAATCCGAATCTTTAAGATCAATAGAAATCTGCTTAACAGATTGAGGATGTCGAAGATGAATAGTCCGCTCAGGACAAAGGATTTGAGCTTCATAGCGGTTAAGCTAATCCATTCCCAAAATCATTCCAAAGCCTAAGTAACGCATAACATGCAAATCGGCTAGGAAAGAAAAATCACACAAAATAATCTTCACATCTTTACAAAGCAAACTAAGTGTTGTGAATCCACCAACCGGATTCATAATTCCCAAAGAAGTCATTAAAGCAATAACACTTAAAGAAAAAGTATCAACAAGTTCTTTCGATATAAAAGAATGGGATGCACCCGTATCAAAAAGATCTCGAATAGGTTGATCATGAAACATAATAATGCCATCAAGGATAGAATGAGAAATACCTTGACCACGAGAAGTGTTTCTAGGGGCTTGTGCAACATTTAACTTTCCCTCCTTCTTACCTTGAAGTTTGGGACATGCAGATATAAAATGACCTGAACTTCAATAGCGACAAAAGAGAGGTTTCGGGCATTTATTGGCATAATGGTCTTTAGAACCGCAATTGAAGCATTGTCCACTATTAGAGGAAGAAGTCTTTGCTTCAGGGGTTGCTTGCTTTCTTTTCTTATAAGGATACAGGCCTTTGGACTTAATAGGCCTTTTTTTGTTGTTGTTGAAGTTTGGTTTAGCACTCCCAACCTCAACATCACTTACTCTATCAGCCTCTTCAAGTCGAAGAGCGATATCAATGAGTTGATCAAAAGAAACTTCTAATTTTAGAAGTAATGGCTTCTTAAGATTTTTGTTCAAGCCATAGACAAATCTTTGGTTCTTCTTCAATGGGGTGTTTATGTATTCGACCCCGTATTTAGAAAGTGACTCGAAGGATGCGACATAATCTGCCATGGAGGATTCACCTTGAACAAGGTCAATAAAACAACGAGCCAATGTCACATTCTCAGCTTCTGGCACAAACTTTAATTCGAATCGTTCTCGGAATTTCTCCCAAGTAAGATCCGTTTCATTCATTTCAGAAATCAGAAGCTCGTACCAGTCTAATGCTCTTTTTTGGAGCATACTAGAGGCCACCTGAACTCGGTGAAGATCAATAAGATTCAAGCGAGAAAAGACTAGATCGCATGTTCTTAGACAAGCTTGGACTTCAATAATGGTTTCAGAACCTTTAAATGGCTTTCCACCCAAATTGGTATAATCGTTGCACAAGCATGCAAATCCAGACTTAGGGTGAATAGACTCCGGATTAGAACCGGCTGCTTGAGCGTTCTTTACTAGGTCAAGAAACTGCTGGGCAGACATAAATACTCCATCCTGGGGAGTAGCACTAGATTGACCGGCGCTGGGACGGCCAGGTCTAACCATTTCTCTTCATTAAGAAAGAAAGAAGAAGAAGAAAAAGGTTATTCACAAAATGAACATCAAACAATAATGATTGATAAAACAAGGAATCACAAAAGAAAATAGGATAGGACGGTACGAAGACACGAATAAATTCCTAAGGCACGACTCCTAAGATGGAATTAGGACGATGATCCTTGTTAAATTATTCTACATTGTTCCGAAATTTGGCTCTGATACCAAGCTGTGACGCCCCACCTCTTTACCCACGCTAGCCAAGGACACTACGGGGTAATGCCGTCAACTAGCATGGAGAATAAGGCTGTTGAGGAGCGACCATCCATGTAATTGCTTAGCAGCGAGCACCGATGTGTTAGATAGTATAACATGCATAATCCGACATACCGATACAAACTCAAAACTACTACAATACAAACTCAAAACTACTACACAACGGCTATATATATTCTTCGGAAACAAACATAGAAATAAATATAACATAAATCAGTCACAGATATTCATATCACAAAGGCGGAAAAAGATATGAATATTACACAAATAAGTGTACATCAGAGTAATGGTCAAACAAGATCCACAATATCACAAAAGAATAGTTACAGGTGCTAGACAAAAGAATAAGTATACATCAATGAGTCTATATCTCAAATGTATATAACCAAAAACTACCAATCTAAGTGATTAGCCAAAAGTCAGGATAATAATCCCAGATGAGAAGTCAAGCAAAAGAACCTGTAACATCTCGGTCTGACCCGAGTATTATTTAATAAGAAAATAATAAACGGATCAGTCTAACTATAAATATTGGATGAAATGATATAGAATAAGAAATATGACAAAAATGTATAATAACCATAATGCCATACTGTGATAAGTATGTAATTGAAAATCAACTAGAGAGTAATCAATATCACAAGAATCTTCTCAAAGATCAAAAGAATGTCATACTCTTTATTTTTATTCACCAAACCGTAAACATTTACAATTATATCAATGCCAATCACAAAAGTTAATGACACACAAATTCACCAATGCACAAATATTGATAAAACTTATCAATAAAAATCACTAAAATTGATGAAACACAAATTCTAGAAATCATCAATGGAAATCCAGAAATCACAAAAAGGGGAGGCCTATCACAAAACGAGAGCATGAAAACTCACCAACACGTGTATCACAAAACGGAACGCTATTCCATGGTTGTTAACCATTTATTTTGAGCCGAACCTCCAAAAAATGGTCCCAAGACCATGGGTCGCTACCCCACCAAATTGAGTCGAAGCTCCACGGAAACGGGGTTTAGTCTCCCTCGCAGACAAAGAGACATTGCACATTGCTAGTCTAAATCACAAAAATGATCATCATCGATCATCAAGAAGTGTCAATTACACTAAGCTAGTAAATATATGAGCTTAGCTTCATGTCCCATAACCACTAGCTTAACTTAAATATTTACGAGCAAATTGTAGATTTCCACTAGAAAATTGTCACAAGAGATTCAATCGAACAAGTCCAAGAATTAACCGACGAAGTAAAACGCAAGCGTTTCATACCACTTGTTTTACTAAGTCATTTAATTAAATTTCTTATACGAGTGAGGTAAAGGTTTGTATATGCTAGTAGATTGGAAAACGGTTTAAGAAACGAGCTTTGTAATAAAATAGTGTTGAAATCGTTTTACTAAAAGAGTTTTGCTATTTACTACTAGTATTGAAACCTTTATATTTTTAAAAGTGACAAATCACAGAAATGATTGTAGAAACAATCAATCACTAAAATTCACATAAAAAGACGCGAATTAATTCCAAAAAAATCGATGTAAAATCCATCAAAATGGATATTTTCCAAAAAATCCCAAAATAGAAGTCATTAAAGTCAAATAACAATTGATACAACAAGTTGGAATAAACCCGAATCGATTAAATTTGGAAACACAAGAGAAATAGACCAAAATAGGCATAATAGGCATTTAAGAGCAGGTTAGTCGACTGGCTCAATGAGTTCAGTCGACTTACTGCAGGAAACAGAGACCCCTGTCTCTGTTATCTGCCTTTGGTACGCTAATTGGCTACAGCCAGTCGACTGGATTCAAAGTCCAGTCGACTGACTGGAACCTAGGCAGTTTTTCTGCCTATACAAATGACGTGCAAACCCAACCAATTCGCGACTGATCGAGTAATGGCGCAAGGGATTTATGCCAATTGGCAACCCGACCCTATAGGCTCTTCGATGCATCACCAAAAACATGTTCAAACAACAAAGCTATTATTTTCGAAGATTTGAACTCAAAACACCAAAAATTGGAATATTCACAAAACCAATCCAAGTCAAAATCAAATGCACATGAATAAGTGTTAGGAATTCATACCTAACAATCAAAGATAATCATAGACTTAGATGTGAGATAAAAATCTCATCTTTTCACAAAAATAAGGAAGGAGAAGCTTGAAAGCAAAGGAAGAATCAACCACATTTCAACACAACCTAAATGAGCTTGAATATAAGCCCAAGATAAGAACATTACCAAAGTTAGGTTTAGGAATTTCTGAAATTGAAAGGAGAATAAGTTGGAGAAGAAGAAGAGGATGCTTACCAATAGCTTCTCTTTGGATTTGGAGCTAGATGTTGGATTTGCTAATGGAACTAGGGTTTTGAATTTTAATTTCCCATTCCACTCTCCATTTTCATTGAAGCTTGAATGTTAGGAATTAGAAATGAAGTAATGAAGAGGAGAGGGTTGGGACTGAGCTAATAAGTGGGGTAAATGGGCTCAACCCAAACCAAAGCCCTAAGTGAAAAAGTGGCAAAATTCCACTAACTCCAAACATATCAAAGTTTATACTCAAAAAGATCACAAACGGCATTTTGAACTCAATGGAAGTGGTCCCGAGTCCTAATTTGACCGTATGCAAAAAGTAACTTTTCGGACTATAATCCGACTAATGATGAAATATTTAAATACCCAATCGAAAAATATGCGGGTTGTTACAATTAGGATCTGATATGACCTAGTTATGATAAAAAAGGGCCTATTTTCTGGCTTAAAAACTGGGCCAGAAAATACATTGGAAATAAGTGAATTTTTGACATGGTTATCTTCAGAATGAGAAAACATGGACAACATGAAAGTTGTATCCACTAGAAAATTAAATGATTAAAAAAAAGAAATTTTTTATATTGGTTCTGTTATGAAGAAGTTATGGCCGGGAAAAGAAGAGGTAAAATATGGAGAAAAAATGGATTTGATTTGAAGAGGATGAACATTTATTTCTATGAATATTTTGTAAATATTTTGACATTTTTTCTTTCTAATTTTTTCCTATGACTTGGAAGCCATTAAAGAGAAGAGGAAGAAGATGAAGAAACTTGAGAAAATAAGAAGAGGAAATGTGAAAGAAAGTGAAGAAGGAGGTGTGTATTTATAGAAAAAGAAGTGGTAATTTACCAAAATAATCTCTTACCAAATTACCAAACTAACCTTACTTCAACCTAAAGCAAACTCCACTTTCTCAAAATATAACATCATCCTTTCACTTATTATTTTATATCTTAATCCCTTATTAAGAACGCTAAGTAAAATAATAATTATGTTGGTTTTGATGTGATATTGATTTGATGTTTACTTTTTCTTACTTTTATTAATTCTTACTTACTTTTACTAATGACTTTTAGAAGTTTTCTATTCTTATTTAGTAAAACTAAAAATGCTTAGTTATTAAAATGTATAATGTATATGTTAAAACATGTTAACAAAGGTGCGACAATGTTGCGACAACTTTTAATCGACAAAAGGTTGATTTTCAACAAAACATTTTACGGTCACATTTTAACGTTTTTGTTAGACTATTTATCTATGTAAACCAGACTTCAATATAAATTTCTTATTATCTTTAAATAATTAAAACAAGTATATTTAACTTATAAAATAATATAAAATAATATCCAAATCTATTTGTAAAAATATGACATCGATTTGTCGGCATGCGACGAATTTTGTCAATTTTTATAAAACAAGTTTTATATATTTATCTAATCATTATAAATTAAATTACTATTATTATCAAATGAGTTTGATATCGATTATATATATATTTAAAAGGAATTATTTATCCTTTAAACAAATTTCATGAATATTTATCTTCATTATTGAAATCCGACTTTTGTCGATGTTACAATGGAAATCCAAAATCTTTATTCAATATCAAGAATAATTTTGCCATTATTATTTATCATATAAAACATGATTTTTTATGTTTGAAAATTATACATTTGAATATTTAAATAAGTTAAATATTCCATTTTTAAAGTGGTAAGTTTACGGGTCGTTACATATAATCCATGGCTGAAAGAAACGCATTAAACATAGGCAAGCACATATCTAAAGTCATTAACAATAATTTATTGATTCTTAGAGTAAATAAATAAAGTATTATCTTATTAAAACACACACATATTTCGTGCAGGCAACAAATTATATGTTTTATATTTTTTTCTATGATTATTCATTTCTTACAATGTGGTGATAACAAAGTTACTCATGTATAGTTGAGTGCATGCAAAAGCATGAAGTGAGTAAGAAAACAATATAAAATGTAGCATCACAAAGTTTAAAATGGATGAAGCTACTCAAATTTTAACGCTTACACTAATATGTGTGTTATTCTTGGCAGTAATGATGATGGAAGATGTCCAACTTTTTGTACAAATGAAGGTGGAGGATATTCTAAATGATTTATATTATTTTATCATGGTAATAATTCATATTACTCGTGTATAAATGAACATTTGCTATACAAGATTAATTATTTTAATCTTACTTTATATTTCTAGTATTTATGTGAGCATTATTACTGAAATGGTCTATGTTGGATCCTAAAAATTCGTTTATTTTTATGACTTTATTAGTTATGAGTGCGGTGATAAAAATTAAATATTCGTCTGTACCTACGGATACAGATATTCGGTATCCAAAAACGATTTTGGATGCACATATGACACTAATATTTGAAAAACATCTATTGACAGACCTGCCTTTGAATGAACTTCGATTAAAACAATTAAATTGCATATTACAAAGTCAAACTAAGATAGAGAAACATCAAAAAAAGTTATTTAAATTCACTTAATATACATTAATAAGCATCGCCCAATTTAAAAAGGGAAAATAAATAAATAAATAAATAAATAATAAAAAAAGAATTATCCCATAAGAAAATAATCCCAATTGTCCATGATTTTGGCCAAAAAGCACTAAAACCTTAAATTGGAAAATAGGAGCCGTCCTTTATTCTCAAACTTAATACCCAAAAACTATTTTCAAAGATAGATTTCACGAGACACCCATGTATTTATTTTTAGTGCAAATGTACTGTCAATACTGCAAACATTAACTGTAAAAATACTTTAATATTTCGATGGGAAAAAATTGATCAAAAGGTGCAATAGTATTCCCCGTAATCAAACATTTAGTTCGTGCTTTATTATTTTGAATCATATATTTATTTTCTTTATGTTTTCTTTAAGTTAAAAATTATGCTTTTTCAGTGTGATATTCTAGTTAGTACTAGCTTCTATGTTCATTGAATAACATTTCATTCCATGCATTAACACTTGGATTTTTATTGAATCGCTACTAGTGAGGTCTTATCTCGATAGAGGATCTTTATATGGTGTTTTGTTAGATTAGTGATAGACCAAGGTAAACTATATATATACAAAAACACACACCCTAAAGGATTTTATGGCTACTTTTGGATTGAAATTTGACGTCAAGAGATCCATAGTTTGGTCGGCTCTAACCGTCCTACTTATTCGAAATTTGTAACTTGCTTCATAGTATTTTGTCTTGTGCTTTTATTTGGGTTTGGTGAGAGAATATCATATAGTTTCTTTAGTTTTTCTCTATAAAAAATACGTAGCCATGTGATCATGTCAATGTTAGGATATATGATATAATATTTCCAAAAATGAAATATAAAAGAGTGCTTGAAACAACATAAGTGGAGCAATGAGAACGAAGAGAAGCAATAAAGTGGTAGAAGAGATTTAGAAGCCAATAAAAATAGCTACAAGCTTCCAGTTGACTAGAATCTATACCGATCGACTAGAAATTATTCTAGTCTACTAATTTGATCGATGGAGAGCTCTGCCTTTCCAGTCAACTAGTACCATTTGACTAATGGGTTTTTCCAAGCAACTAGATCGGCTTTTTCCAAAGAATTTTGGTTCGAATTTTCAGGATGTTTTCGAATTTCTACTATAGATTTCTAATATTTTTGACCCAATGGCTGTGTTATATTAGACTGACATAAATAGGCTTAATGGGTTCATTGTAATGTGTATGGAAAAGGGGTCATTGTTTTTGGGGTTTTGTGATTCATATTTCTTCTCAATTTTAATGTTTTTCTTTGTAATCTTTTGTAGGAATTAATAGAATTGGTTTAGAGGAAATTCTCGGATTATTGTTTTTCATTATTTTTTATTCCTTCTCAAATTTAATTATGTAAGGATCCTTTGGGAAACCCTTACAGTTGGTCTCAAAGCCTACTGCATTAATTTTTCTAAAGAGAGTTTGGTTATGAATAAGATAAGTGTTGAAAATCTTAGTAGAAGAAAGGTAGAGGATTTTCTATATCTCAACGTTCTACACCTACTATTGAGGAACGAAGGGGAGAAATCTAACTAAGCAAAGTGAGAAATCTTGATAAGAAGATAATGGTGGCTATTTGGTGCTTCTTGGAGAATACAGCATTTCATATTGTTGCTTATGAAATATCTGCTTTTGCAATTAGGAAAAAATTAGGTGGAACTTATGTGAAGAACTGCAATAAACAAGAATCTTTTTATGAGAAGTAAATCTAAAGCTTAAGGAAGGCGGATCAATTGGAGAACATCTTAATGACTTTCAAGTATTTGTGACCAATTGGTGACCGTGGATTACAAGGTTAGTGTTGTGACACAAGCCTTGATTTTGATGAGTTTTTTAACCAGAAAGTTGAAAAACACTCACGATTGCATTAAACAACTCAAATTCTAATGGTGTTGTCTCAATGGATCGGTGGCTAGTAACCTTCTAAACGAGGAGATGTGGAGGATGAACCTAATGAAGAAATGGTTAATTAAGAAAGATAAAAAGGAGATCCAATTGAAGATGAACATCTTGCAAGGAGGACTCACGTCCAAACATGGAAAGGTGATCATACAAATTAAATATGGAAAGAGATTTCATCTGCTATTACCGTGAAAGACCAAGTTGTCGACTGAGATTTTGCAACAAACTAAAAAGGGATAAAGAGAATATGGAAGAATTAAAGGAAGGCAAAGATAAGTTTGAGTAAGATAGCAATAATGATATGAATTTGGAAGCAATGTGGAATCTTCTAATGGTGGAGACTTGCATGTTAAACGAATATATTCAATTAGGTTGAAGATGTATTATGGAAGGGTGGCAAATCTAATAGGAGTTGGGCATATCCTATAAACTAAGAAGAATACTGTTCATTAGGACACTTGGAAGAAAAAAGGTGCAACTTTTCAACTCAACATGGAGCCACAAAGGTATGGAAGGATAATAGGGAGACGTTGCACACAAAATATGGAAGCAATAACATATGCGCTTGGAAAAATATCGGAGAATGAAGGAAATTCTCAAAGTTGTGTTGGAGAGGCAAATTTGTTTAAATAAAGGTAGAGCTAAAAACAAAATGCCGCATGGTCTACATGGAGACCTTTATGGTATTACAAGCATTTCTATCTCATTCATGATGTTCATGTTCAACTAGGGACATGCGTAATAAGGAGGTTTGGAGGTTGGTTAAGTTTTTAATTGAGGGGTGTGGTTGGATGGAGACATTTGTTTATATGGTTATTTTAGTGATTTTTTAGGGTATGGAGTTGCAAGTGAATTTTGGATGGCTTTACGGAAATATCGTATCAAGGTGAAGATTATTAGAATTCGTAGTATAATATACCCAAAATGAAATATAAAGGAGTCGCATAGAATAACAGAAGAGGAGCAACATTGCAACAACCCCCCCTCCGGACATACTAATTCATTGATGATATACAGGGTTGACATGTTCAAACACACATTGTGCCAAGAAGTATGGATCATTAGATTGTGATAGTTTGTATGATTTACAGATAAGTATAGAGTTAAAATATTTTATACTTTCAAATCTCATAGTGAAAGGAATAAAATATAAATAACGAAGTAGACCAAATAATCTTCGTTCTAAAATACTAGTGGTCCATATAGAAACAACTAAACAAAGTCTCAGGTAATATCCAATTAGAAATATGATAAATATCTAACTGAAAAGTACGAGAAGACACATATGGAAGGAATATAAAGAAAATAACTCCAAAATGCATGGTCGCCTCCATCTCGTATCTTACTCCTCTTGTCACACAACCCAACTACGATGTTAACCTATGAGTAGGTATAAATAGGGAAAATAATGGGGGTCAGAAAAGTCCGTTGCATAAGAAATATCACTAATAGTATGGTATCGATAAGCAATTTAATTATCATTTATAATCTACACAAGGTAAAGTTGTATATTTATATGTGTTTATTGATAGAGTTAGGAGTATGTTCTAAGGACAATTATGTAATTCGTTACATGTATATAACTCTACGATCAATCTTGTCCATAATACGGGTATTTGATTTCTATTATATACTTTGTTATACAGTGACATAATTATTTAAGTAATTAGTTTAAGGTATATAAATAAGAAAATCCTTAAATGAGATGTTATGTGATTATAGTAGCAAATAGTTGCAATCGTGAGTAATTGATCATAATATAAAATAACATTTTTTTTAAATATTTTTGATCAAGTTGTTTCAAGAAAGGATACCGATATATCTGTTGAGACTGGACTACGTAATGCTCCAACTATTGCACAATTAATTACTCATGACTATTGAGGGCACCAAGGGGTTACATACTGATAGTTATTGAATATCCATGGAATGACTCATCCGGGAGTTTCCTATTGGTTAAAACAATGTCGAGCGGGAAATCTCAAAATGAGGACATTACACAGTTCTCTTGACCTGAGAATACTATCGAACTTCAATGTGGAAATTGTAACAACCCATACCCGATTAGGCTTGAATTTTCACTAAATCGAAAAACCAAATCCACTAAAGTATGGATCATTGGTTTAGTATCCTAAAAATAAACAAATGAACGCATATCAGCCACTAACAATATAACTTCTAGCGGAATAGTAAAGTATAATAGAACATCTAATCGCTGACTAAAATATGTCAAGTGCCCTTGTTAGTGCCAAGCATGGACAAGGAACATGACCTTTCATTATTCTCACCTTGAACCATTACCTGTTCGTCTAAACTGTCATGTGGGTTATAGTGAGGAGTGGGTCAGAACAATGTTTTGGTGATTGGAAAAATTATACGCTTTGTACATAACACTAGTTTATGCCCAATGCTTCTATTTCTTGTTATGTCCTTTATTTTCAGTTAGTTGTTTCGACTTTACATACGTGCATGATGCGTCCTATCTACTCATCATAGACTATAGCTATGTACCATATATATATGTGTGTGTGTGTGTGTGTGTTTGTATGTGTGTATATATACACATATAAGTACCACGGTTCGCCATTAGACCAAGATACTATCCCTGCTAGTATCACTTAACTTAGCACCGGTCAGCTCCGTCACCCTCGCCATATCATGTTCTCATCGCTGCCGTATCGAGGAATTCTTTCAGTGCCTAATAATGGCTTCATAATAATTTATCATTCTTTATGTTGCATTTTTATGGATTTTCTTGTCTGCTTTCTAGTTGCAGACTCAGCTCTACGAACTATAAATATGGTCGATTCAATCCCACAGGCTGTGGACTCAGCTCCACCCACTACCCCATGAATGTTTGAAAGACTTCCCTAATAAGGTTAACTATCCTTGCCTTCTAACACACAATCTAGAAAACAACGTGGCAATGCATGTCTTAACATGGACCGTACACTAGTAGGCAGTGTACGCCCGCTACGTGTAATCCCTTTCCTTCTTATTGATCGTTAAGGATTGATGACATTATCGACCTATGCATAGCCCAACTCCTTTATTTGGTACCAATTGAGCTGACATGATGTCATAGTGCCTTTCTTTTCTCATCATCCGATTTGGATTGGCTATTGCAATTGAGGCAATACCTCCCCTTCCCTATTTTATTGAAGCAGGCTACCTTTTTCTATTAGGGTATTCCTATATCTATACGCAAGCGTATACTCTCCACTGGTCCTATAGTTGAACATGTATCACATCATTATACTATATATAGAAATGTCGATAGCCTCTTGCGATGGGTAGACCCCCGTTGTGTAACACTACTGACCTTGCATTTCAACTTATTCTAATGACTATGTCATTCTATTTATTTAATCACATATTAACTTTCAATGTTCACACTCATCATAAACACATACTTTGAAGCTCTGTGTGTGTATTAGCTATATATATCTTCTTTCATTCTTGTTTATTTACCATGCCTCTATTGTCCACTGTTACCACATTTATTTACTTTTCTACTCGTTTTCTTCTCATTTAAATTAAAGTCATTTACTGCGTTCTATCAAATGTCTCTTCTTATTTCTTTTCCCATTCTTTTAAAATCTTTGGGCAAAGTGCACTTGTTTTCCTTTTAACTAATATCTTCATTTAATTGTCGATTTAGACTTATTGCTACCATACCCGTTTAATAGTATCATCTTTGTTTACTGTTTGTTTTCCATGGCATCTTAAATTACATACGTAGGATTCCCATTTAAATTGTTGTTATTATTTCTACCACATTACTGTAACAACCCTGTATTTTGTGATTTTTTTGTATATTTTAATTATTTTAATTGAATTTTTTATTTAAAAACTTATTTTATTTATTTTGAATGATAAACTTTAGTTTTGATATGAATTATCATTCCAAAGCATGACTAAAAAGAATATTTTCCAAAAAGTGAATTTTCGGTCAAAATAGTCAAACTTTGACTTTTAATTTAAAATTTTAAAAGTTTGAAAATTTAAATTTTATCCTTTATTATGAAAGTACATAAAATTTTAAGAACACTGCTTTTTGTTTCGTTGGAAACAGATTTAAATTGCGAAAGTTATGTATATTTCAATATTGAGTGCAATTTGTTTATTCTGCAATTTTATTATTTTAAATAGTATAAATTTTATTTTTCTTTGTCATATTTTATTGTAATACGTATTAATATGTTATTTTATGTATGTTTTTGTCTTTTAATATTTTTTAAGTGAGGTAGGAATTTTTCTAGAGCTAGTAGTATTTTTTTTGTAATTTCCATGCCCTGTTTTCAATTTTTAAACATTTTCTTTAGTTCTTTTCTATTTTTATCCAATTTAATTATTTATTTTATTTTAGAAATGATAAATAAATTATTTTATTTCAAAATTTTGCTTTAGAATATTTTTAAAATGAAGTAGATATTTTTCCAAAGCCATTGATGTTTTAATTGTAATGTTTGAACCCTGTTTTCAATTTTTAAGCAATTTCCTTAATTCTTTTTATATTTTCTTTAAATTTAATTATATATTTTTATTTTATTTTACTTTGTTTTGGTTTTTAGATGTACTTGCTGAAGTTTATTTTTTTTACTTGATTTAAAAGAAAAGGACGTATGGAAGGTTTTAAAAGCTAAGAAACGTAAAGTCGTTTCACCGTTTCTTTTACCGTTTCTTTTTCAATCAATACATAATTTATTTTGGCCGTACCTTTCTCTATTCTTTTCAGCTGCATTCTCTCATCTTTTTCACGTATTTTCAAAGCTTCTCAACCCTAAAAAAAAAATCATGGCCTCCATCTTGCAAAAATTTGGTAAAATCTTCTTCTCTTCTCTTGTTTTCTAGTTTTTCTATGTGATTTTGCAACTTGATCTCTACTTCATGGCTCCACTCCTCCTCAACCAGATCTACGCTGACCTCCACCTCCTCCTTCTCTGATCAACCACCCCTCTAGTCCATCACCGTGACCAGGCCGAACCCACCTTAGCAAGAGACAACACCAAAAATGCACAAAACCATCACCAATTTACATAAACCGAGCCAAGTTGGCTAGCACCACCTTCTACAACCATTAGCCGCCACTTCCACCACCACCACCACCTCTGACCTGACCTCCACCCTCTGCCACATCACCCACCATCACCTGGACCCACCCTGGCCATGCCCCTAGAGCCTATGGCCGAACCCATTTATGGCATAGAAGTGATGAATTTGCCTTGTAGTTGTTGTTTTGTTGCACCTATGTCCATTCACCTTTGAACCAACCTAGGCCGACCATATTTGGACCCAAACTAGACCTTAGTGCATGCCTTGGCTGAACCAATCCCATCCATAACTGATCCATATGAAGTTGAGAACAAGTGCAAGTCAATTGTTGTTGATTTGGGCACTGAATTCTTATGTTGTTTTATGTTAATTCGTGTTGTAACTTATATTGTTAGTATTGTTTTGTCTCATGTATTCAAGGCAATTAACCTTGTCTCTCCCACACTCATATCATCATCATGGCTGAGAAAACGAACCCCTTAGTCGAGCTTTTTAATGGTTGTAGCAAGGTCAAGTTATCTTGCCTTTGTTGCCTTTCAATTTCAATTTATTTCAATATATTTTGGTTAAATATTCATAAGTTGTATTGTCTTGTTTTGGGGTTGTTTACAAGATGATATCTTGGCTATTTCTCTCCATTCAAATCAAAGGTCGTGCCTTCTGGATCCGTTGTGTCATTCTAATTGATATCTTCAAAAAAAATTGAGTATTTCTCACCAGACATTATGTACTTATATAAGTAGTAAATTGACACCTTGTGAATCTGTAGAACTATATGATCATGTTATAACTGCTTATATTATTATCATATGATGTTCACACCTGTTATTACACCTATTATGTTATATTTACTGTTATTTCATGTTATTCTATTTATTTTATCTGTTTATCACACTGCAAGTTCCCTATAGATTAGAACCACTATGGGTTGAAATGATACATACCCGAACGGACTTTAGAATAAGGGAAAAATTGTTATGGGCTGAAATGATAGGCCTGAATGATTTTCAATTTATTTCATTTACTTGGGACTGCGGGTTTGAAATGATAAAACCTGGATTTTTCTTTGTAAATTACGGGTTGAAATGATACATTGCCCGTATCACTTTACCTAGCGTAGAAAATTATATACAGGCCCGTAGTTAAAATATGTTTTTCTAAAAATTTTAAAATATTTTAGAAATTTAATTATTATAATATTTTGATTTAAAATTAAATAAAAAATATAATTTTTGTAAAGTATTATTGATTTTCTGGAAATCTATAAGTTAAATAAATTATGGAAAAGTTAGAAAATCTAAATGTAAGTTATTTTGGAAATTTTGATTTAATTTTTAAGGGAAATTAAATTAACTTTGAAATATGATAAATTTATGATATTTTGAATTTTAAATTAATTTAAAATGATTTGTATGACATATTAATGATTTTTGAATAAAGTTAAAATGTTAATGAGTGAATATTGAGTTGAATTTGGAAATATAACTTAAATTGGAATTTATGAAATTGGTTTAAAAGTGAAATTTTAAGTTAAGTTAAACAAAATGGAATTAAGTTATATTTGAAATTTTAAAGTTAAGTGTTAAGTTGAAATTCAATGTAATGAATTTAAATTTGAGTGTTGAAATTTAATAAGCGAATTGTTAATAAATATTGATTTTTGAAAGGAAACTTAACTTTATAAAATCATGAATTTAAGGAAAATTAAATGATGCTTATAAATGTGAAAATGTATGATTTTATAAGTCAAAAATGATTTAAATAAAAAAATAAGTGTTTGTGAAATTCTATTGAATATTTGAAGTTAATTAACAGCATTTTTAAATGCTGTCTTTTGTTAAGTTGAATTGTTTTGAATGTTACTTTCTGTAGCATTTTCCAAATGCTGCGAAACTTGAATTTTCATTGTTTTAATAAATTTAAGTGCATAAATGAACATTGAAAAGTTTAAAGTTTTGGAATTAATAATTAAATGTAATAACTTCATTTTTATGATTTAAAATAAAGTAATTTGTTTTGAAATATAACTATTTGATATATTAAAATGATTGAAATGTGGTTTCGAAAAAATATGATATTTTGATATATTAAAATGATTTAAAATGTGGTAATGAATGATATGATATTTTGGTATATTGAAATGATTTGAAAGGTGGTTTTGAAAATATATAGCCATTTTGATACATTAAAATGATTTGAAATGTGGTTTTGAAAAGATATGATATTTTGATATATTAAAATGATTTGAAACGAAGTTTTAAAAGATATGATATTTTGATATTAAAATGATTTGAAAAGAAGTTCTGAAAGATATGATATTTGGAAATGAAGCTTTGAAAGGTTATGATATTTTGATATATTAAAATGATTTGAAAAGAAGTTCTGAAAGATATGATATTTAGGAAGTGAAGCATTGAAAGGTTATGATATTTTGATATATTAAAATGATTTGAAAGGAAGTTTTGAAAGGATATGATAATTTAATATATTGAAATGGTTAGAAATGACTTGATATTTATTTTGATACATATTTGAATTGAAAGATATGGTATGATGATATATTAAAAATGGTTTGGAAATGATTTAATCTTTATTTTGATAAAGATTTGGGTTGAAATGATATTTTATTTTGAAGTATATAATATTGTTTTAAAGTTATAACTACGGGTTATAATAACGATTGGTTGTTAAAGAGACCGCGATCGGATATTGTCTTATAGCCGGCCAATACCGAAAACCACTTTAACAACTGCGTACGCGGTGGAGATTCCAGAATGAAGTAGGATGGTGGCGACGTTCTCGAGGTATATTACGTGGATCCAACTCCCGTGAGTTGGCATAAATGACTAAAACAGGAGTTATACCGGGCTACACAAAGGGTCGCACCCTTTCATCGAGCATGCTCCATCGGAAACCATTCTATTACTTTTTTGATTCGATATGTGGCGCCACTTTGATTCGGGGGTATTGTTCGAGGTGGGCGGAAGCTGCTGGCTTGCCGTCACCACTGGTCCGGGAGTGCAAACGGTGTATCCACCCTGGCAATGCCTCGCGTGCCGTGTCATATCCTTATATCGAGCCCACTACAATTTTGGTTTTAAAGATCCGACCGCGTTAAGGTTCACCATCTCCTTAAAGCTATTTTCTATATGATTATACTTTACTGATTAGACACTACTGTATATAGCGTATATTACTACATAGTAAATAGTTTAACGGATCCTTAGAGAATGGGCGGTCCCAAGCATCTTCTAAGTTACTTGTACCTTTACTACAGTTCACTTGAGTTGGTTTACATTGTATAAGTATGTATGTCCTGACTCGAGTGTTTGTATTTTTATTTACGCTCGGGTCAGCCTGAGTTATTCGCAGATTTGGATTTCCACTTTCTGGAGATTGAAATCACTGGAGATTATCTACTTGTCAAGTTTTATCTTTTGCAGTCTGTTGTTCCTTTCAGCTCTTGTATTAGTAGACTTCTATGTAGTGAGACTTCCTTTGTACTTTATTTCTTCTATTGTATTTTTTGTAACTCTGATATTTTTATATAGTAGCTTCATGAACTACTATTTCTTTTACCTCCGCTGCATTATTATTACTCTGTGTCTGTGAATCTGTGATTTCATTTACTGTATATTCTGAGATTTGCCAAATTTTTTATTTACAACGCAGTATTTTGAGCAATTCAATTCCGGCATGAGTGTCTACCTATACACTTATAATGTATGCGAATGGTTGAAAATACCTGGTCGTTACAGTTGGTATCAGAGCTTTGGTAGCTCTAGGCAAAACTCAGCATATGGAGTGAATGTATTTACAGAATCACTTTCATTCGAGTTTGAATCTCTCCCTTTTGACTCGATTCCTTTGAATTTTGGAACGTTCCCTACGGTTCCAAACTCCATTCGTGTCCTTCACTATTCATCTTCTTTTGATTCTGGATTATACCATAACTCCGCTTCGAATGATCTTTTAGTGAGTCGGCGGTCTCGCCAATTTCAAATTGAATTGTAAAAGGGTGAAACTCCTTTACAATTAGCATCGATTCACCAGAGATTTATATCTATCCTTGGTTTAAATGCTAATATCTTTTGTTATCCCAAACTCTAACTCTTGAGATCGAATGTAGATTTACCCCAGAAAAATCCACATTGATCTTATTCTTTAAGTCAAGGTTGACCCGGTTAAGGTTGCCCGTGATTTACTTAAGCTTATCCACCTCCCTATTTTGTTATTTAATCATCTTGTCTTTTGTTCCAATCTATTCTTCGAAACATTTTGAATTGTACTTGTATATCTATGTTTTGTTTTATATATTGTGTTGTTTGAGTTGTTGATGTTGAATTGGGTTTCTGATCGATTCATCTGATCAACGCTATCGATAGGATTTCTAAAACACATTGACAGAACAAACTGACACAATATTATTTTAAAATTTGGTTAATGAAATAAATTTTGATATATAAGTATGGAACTTAATAAATTGATTTAAATTAATCATTTGAAATGATAATACTTAATTTATCATTTATTGTTCTATAAATGAATTTATAGATAGTTGTTTATAAATTGATTTGGGAACTGAAATGAATTTAGAACAAGAAATCTGAGAATTTAATTTTCAATGGTTTCAAACTTTGTGTTTAAGTTTTAAAGTATATTATTTAAAGTATTTTCGAATAAGAATATGTTTCCAAAGGATTTTAAAGTTTAAAAATTAGTGCTCTTCTCTTTGTCGCTGGGAAATAATTTCGGCGATGACTGCAGCATCATCGACATTCATTTTTGAGTTTCGAAATGAAGAGACCGCTCTGTAGACTTACTGCAGCTTTGTTTTGGTAAATCAAAATGATTTGAATTGAATTTCTAAAATATGACTTGATTTATAATATATATAGACATATGATTTAAATTTGATTTGATAAATTATGTACATACATTTATTTATCTCTAAATGGGTTGAAGTAATCGAAAATTTAATTCTTAAATTTTATTTTTAAAGAATAATTTCAATTATTAAAAGAAAATCAAATTTTTTTGAATAAATGATTTAAGCTTGAAATGATTGAATTGGAAAGTTTTATTTGTATAATACTCAATTGCATTCCAATATAACTTACCTTAATTTTAGAAGTTAACAATGAATTGGATAATATACAATATAAAAAGATTTTTTTATAAAATTTGAGTGATTATAATAAATATTATACACTTAAATTTTAATTACAAAATGATTAACAGAGGTAAATATAATAAAGGGTAATTGAATAACTTACAATAAAATAATGTTAAAAGAACTAAGAATAAAAGACAGCAGTTATAGTAAGTGTAAGTATGTTTAACATAAGTGATAAATATATTGAGCGGAATAAATTTAATTTTAATTAGGAATAAAGAAGAGTAAAATTTATTAAGTACATTATGAGTATAATAAATGATTATTTTTCAAACCCTTTGGTTTTAAAAATTGTTAATTTAAGATGATTGGATAATAAGATAATGGAATTTGAGATAGTTAAGATTTATTTAACTTGTGTACAGATTTATTCTCTATTTAAGTTGAAATTTCCGTGCTTTCAAATTTATTTCCTTATTTTGTTTTTCAAACTATCTTTTGGTTGTCCTTATCATCCTTATCTTGCTATAGATTGGTATAGGCATCTTTCTATAATCTTTGATAGATCTTTGGTAATCATTTTGAATCCACCTTTTCGTGCTTGTGTTCTTAATTTTGGAGAATCTTGAAAAGATCATCTCAACTTGTAAAACTTACCTATAACAATAGCCATCATGTATAATTTTAATCTCCTTGTCATCTTGTCCTAATCTTGTTTCACCCTATCTTTTTCTGTGCTTTCCCGTACCTCATTCCTTTTCGAGGACGAAAAGTTTTGAGTGGGGGAGAGAGTAACAACCCTGTATTTTGTGATTTTTTTTGTACATTTTAATTATTTTAATTGAATTTTTGATTTAAAAACTTATTTTTTTTATTTTGAATGATAAAATTTAGTTTTGATATGAATTATCATTCCAAAGCATGACTAAAAAGAATATTTTCCAAAAAGTGAATTTTTGGTCAAAATAGTCAAACTTTGACTTTTAATTTAAATTTTTAAAAGTTTGAAAATTTAAATTTTATCCTTTATTATGAAAGTACATAAAATTTTAAGAACACTGCTTTTTGTTTCGTTGGAAACGAATTTAAATTGTGAAAGTTATGTATTTTTCAATATTGAGTGCAATTTGTTTATTCTGCAATTTTATTATTTTAAATAGTACAAATTTTATTTTTATTTGTCATATTTTATTGTAATACGTATTGATATGTTATTTTATGTATGTTTTTGACTTGTAATATTTTGGAAGTGAAGTAGGAATTTTTCTAGAGCTAGTAGTATTTTTATTGTAATTTCCATGCCATGTTTTCAATTTTTAAACATTTTCTTTAGTTCTTTTCTATTTTTCTCCAATTTAATTATTTATTTTTTTAGAAATGATAAATAAATTATTTTATTTCAAAATTTTGCTTTAGAATATTTTTAAAATGAAGTAGATATTTTTCTAAAGCCATTGATGTTTTAATTGTAATTTTTGAACCCTGTTTTCAATTTTAAGCAATTTCCTTAATTCTTTTTATATTTTCTTTAAATTTAATTATATATTTTTATTTTATTTTACTTTGTTTCGGTTTTTAGATGTACTTGCTGAAGTTTATTTTGTTTTACTTGATTTAAAAGAAAAGGAAGTATGGAAGGTTTTAAAAGCTAAGAAACGTAAAGTCGTTTTACCGTTTCTTTTACCGTTTCTTTT
The DNA here is from genome assembly GCA_030765085.1 of Allium cepa. NCBI lineage: Eukaryota > Viridiplantae > Streptophyta > Magnoliopsida > Asparagales > Amaryllidaceae > Allium > Allium cepa. The sequence goes on from CM060934.1 coordinate 781,480,911, forward strand.
TCAGTCAATACACAATTTATTTTGGCCGTACCTTTCTCTATTCTTTTCAGCTGCATTCTCTCATCTTTTTCATGTATTTTCAAAGCTTCTCAACCCTAAAAAAAAAATCACGGCCTCCATCTTGCAAAAATTTGGTAAAATCTTCTTCTCTTATCTTGTTTTCTAGTTTTTATATGTGATTTTGCAACTTGTTCTCTACTTCATGGCTCCACTCCTCCTCAACCAGATCTAGGCCGACTCCACCTCCTCCTTCTCTGATCAACTACCCCTCTAGTCCATCACCATGACCAGGCCGAACCCACCTTAGCAAGAGACAACACCAAAAATGCACAAAACCATCACCTATTTACATAAACCGAGCCTAGTTTGCTAGCACCACCTTCTACAACCATTAGCCGCCACTTCCACCACCACCAACACCTCTGACCTGACCTCCACCCTCTGTCACATAACCCACCACCACCTGGACCCACTGGCCATTCCCCTAGAGCCTATGGCCGAACCCATTTATGACATAGAAGTGATGAATTTGCCTTGTAGTTGTTGTTTTGTTGCACCTATGTCCATTCACCTTTGAACCAACCTAGGCCGACCCTATTTGGACCCAAACTAGTCCTTAGTGCATGCCTTGGCTGAACCAATCCTATCCATAACTGATCCATGTGAAGTTGAGAACAAGTGCAAGTCAATTGTTGTTGATTTGGGCACTGAATTCTTATGTTGTTTGATGTTAATTCGTGTTGTAACTTATATTGTTAGTATTGTTTTGTCTCATGTATTCAAGGCAATTAACCTTGTCTCTCCCACATTCGTATCATCATCATTGCTGAGAAAACGAACCCCTTAGTCGAGCTTTTGAATGGTTGTAGCAAGGTCAAGTTATCTTGCCTTTGTTGCCTTTCAATTTCAATTTATTTCAATATATTTTGGTTGAATATTCATAAGTTGTATTGTCTTGTTTTGAGGTTGTTTACAAGATGATATCTTGGCTATTTCTCTCCATTCAAATCAAAGGTCGTGCCTTCTAGATCCATTATGTCATTCTAATTGATATCTTCAAAAAAAAAGTGAGTATTTCTCACCAGACATTATGTACTTATGTAAGTAGTAAATTAACACCCTGTGAATCTGTAGAACTATATGATCATGTTATAACTGCTTATATTATTATCATATGATGTTCACACCTGTTATTACACCTATTATGTTATATTTACTTTTATTTCATGTTATTCTGTTTATTTTATCTGTTCATCACACTGCAAATTCCCTTTAGATTAGAATCACTATGGGTTGAAATGATACATACCCGAACGGACTTTAGAATAAGGGAAAAATTGTTATGGGCTGAAATGATAGGCCTGAATGATTTTCAATTTATTTCATTTACTTGGGACTGCGGGTTTGAAATGATAAAACTCGGATTTTTCTTTGTAAATTACGGGTTGAAATGATACATTACCCGTATCACTTTACCTAGCGTAGAAAATTATATACAGGCCCGTAGTTAAAATATGTTTTTCTAAAAATTTTAAAATATTTTAGAAATTTAATTATTATAATATTTTGATTTAAAATTAAATAAAAAATATAATTTTTGTAAAGTATTATTGATTTTCTGGAAATCTATAAGTTAAATAAATTATGGAAAAATTAGAAAATCTAAATGTAAGTTATTTTGAAAATTTTGATTTAATTTTTAATGGAATTTAAATTAACTTTAAAATATGATAAATTTATGATATTTTGAATTTTAATTTAATTTAAAATGATTTGTATAACATATTAATGATTTTTGAATAAAGTTAAAATGTTAACGAGTGAATATTGAGTTGAATTTGGAAATATAACTTAAATTGGAATTTATGAAATTGGTTTAAAAGTGAAATTTTAAGTTAAGTTAAACAAAATGGAATTAAGTTATATTTGAAATCTTAAACTTAAGTGTTAAGTTGAAATTTAATGTAATGAATTTAAATTTGAATGTTGAAATTTAATAAGCGAATTATTAATAAATATTGATTTTTGAAAGGAAACTTAACTTTATAAAATCATGAATTTAAGGAAAATTAAATGATGCTTATAAATGTGAAAATGTATGATTTTATAAGTCAAAAATGATTTAAATAAAAAAATAAGTGTTTGTGAAATTCTATTGAATATTTGAAGTTAATTAACAGCATTTTTAAATGCTGTCTTTTGTTAAATTGAATTGTTTTGAATGTAACTTTCTGTAGCATTTTCCAAATGCTGCGAAACTTGAATTTTCATTGTTTTAATAAATTTAAGTGCATAAATGAACATTGAAAAGTTTAAATTTTTGGAATTAAATAATTAAATGTAATAACTTCATTTTTATGAATTAAAATGAAGTAATTTGTTCTGAAATATAACTATTTGATATATTAAAATGATTGAAATGTGGTTTCGAAAAGATATGATATTTTGATATATTAAAATGATTTAAAATGTGGTACTGAAAGATATGATATTTTGGTATATTGAAATGATTTGAAAGGTGGTTATGAAAAAATATAGCCATTTTGATATATTAAAATGATTTGAAATGTGGTTTTGAAAAGATACGATATTTTGATATATTAAAATGATTTGAAACGAAGTTTTGAAAGATATGATATTTTGACATTAAAATGATTTGAAAAGAAGTTCCGAAAGATATGATATTTGGAAATGAAGCTTTGAAAGGTTATGATATTTTGATATATTAAAATGATTTGAAAAGAAGTTCTGAAAGATATGATATTTTGGAAGTGAAGCTTTGAAAGGTTATGATATTTTGATATATTAAATTGATTTGAAAGGAAGTTTTGAAAGGATATGATAATTTAATATATTGAAATGGTTAGAAATGACTTGATATTTATTTTGATACATATTTGAATTGAAAGATATGGTATGATGATATATTAAAAATGGTTTGGAAATGATTTAATCTTTATTTTGACAAAGATTTGGGTTGAAATTATATTTTATTTTGAAGTATATAATATTGTTTTAAAGTTATAACTACGGGTTATAATAACGATTGGTTGTTAAAGAGACCGGGATCAGATATTGTCTTATAGCCGGCCAATACCGAAAACCACTTTAACAACTGTGTACGCGGTGGAGATTCCAGAATGAAGTAGGATGGTGGCGACGTTCTCGAGGTATATTACGTGGACCTAACTCCCGTGAGTTGGCATAAATGACTAAAACAGAAGCTATACCGGGCTACACAAAGGGTCGCACCCTTTCATCGAGCATGCTCCATCGGAAACCATTCTATTACTTTTGTGATTCGATATGTGGCGCCACTTTGATTCGGGGGTATTGTTCGAGGTGGGCGGAAGCTGCTGGCTTGCCGTCACCATCGGTCCGGGAGTGCAAACGGTGTATCCACCCTGGCATTGCCTCGCGTGCCGTGTCATATCCTTATATCGAGCCCACTACGATTTTGGTTTTAAAGATCCGACCCTATTAAGGTTCACCATCCCCTTAAAGCTATTTTCTATATGATTATACTTTACTTATTAGACACTGCTGTATATAGCGTATATTACTACATAGTAAATAGTTTAACGGATCCTTAGAGGATGGGCGGTCCCAAGCATCTTCTAAGTTACTTGTACCTTTACTACAGTTCACTTGAGTTGGTTTACATTGTATAAGTGTGTATGTCCTGACTCGAGTGTTTGTATTTTTATTTATGCTCGGGTCAGCCTGAGTTATTCGCAGATTTGGATTTCAACTTTCTGGAGATTGAAATCGCTGGAGATTATCTACTTGTCAAGTTTTATCTTTTGCAGTCTGTTGTTCCTTTCAGCTCTTGTATTAGTAGACTTCTATGTAGTGAGACTTCCTTTGTACTTTATTTCTTCTGTTGTATTTTATGTAACTCTGATATTTTTATATAGTAGCTTCATGAACTACTATTTCTTTTACCTCCGCTGCATTATTATTACTCTGTGTCTGTGAATCTATGATTTTATTTACTGTGTATTCTGAGATTTGCCAAATTTTTTATTTACAACGCGGTATTTTGAGCAATTCAATTCCGGCATGAGTGTCTACCTATACACTTATAATGGATGCGAATGGTTGAAAATACCTGGTTGTTACAATTACTTAAGTTATACTTTAAGGATTTCAATACCGAAATACACAGGAATTACTTCTTTCACTAAAGGAAATTGTAATTACTATGTTTCTCTGTAAATTACTTAAGATCACTTGTGTTGTATGTGAAATAACAAGAAAATTTCTTTTATTTTCTATTAAAGTTGATTGTATAAAATACCATGTTTTCCTTATTTTGTACATCTCTTCCTTTTTGGTTTGCATTCCTTGTTACTTTAAACACTACACTTTTATTTGTATTTCAAACAGTTTATAAATATTCGATGGTTACACAATTAATTCCATCATGTTAAAATATTATCTAATCTCAATTTAATTTATCATCAATTATAATTTTTATATTCAACAGTTTGTTTGAATTAATCAAATCTAGAATCCCAATATGTATACAATATTTATTAGGTTTAGAGTTTTCCTGACATATAAGCATAGTTTCCACAATTATTATGCATAAACAATTTATTGTCCAATTTTTTATTTACATTAATTCATTACACATATACAATAAATTATCCAAACTGAGATTTATATCTAATAATTACGCACTTACAATTAAATATCCAAATCGATTATAAGTTGGCAAAAATGAAATACATCACGATGATGTAAATTAAATCTTGTTACAAAACATAAAATTTTCCCACTCACCTTTTTAAGCGTTCCCAAATTTTTGGATCTTTTCCCTGTTATCTATTATTGCACTTTGAATCCCTTTTTCCCTATTTAGAATCATACATTGCAAGCATATGCAAATCTATTAGAAATCTATATTAGAAGAGAGAGATTTGGGTAGATTTACTATTTAAATCTGAAATTACATTTTGCCATGACGGTAGCGATTTGATTTGACCTTATTCCCTTTTCTCTTTCATCTTCTGTAATTCTCCAATTGTATATACGCCTAAAATAGAGCTAATTTAAGAATTTAGAATTTTGGAGAAGGGAAAATGGAAAAGCTTCCATATCCATTAGAAAATACGAGTTTGGAAGTGGGGGTCAAGGTCTATATTCATAGGGGATCAAATCAACGTCAATTGTTCAACGAAACTGTGTCAAATCCAGGCCATTAGATCAAAGATTTACCATCAATTTTATTCAATCAATGGTCAATCAGTAACCCTTCAAGGTCGAAAACTATTGGTTGACCGTGGTGTCTTTTAGGTCGACCGTTCGACTCTTATATGTGAATTTTTGGCGTTATTTTGATATTTTTTTTTAATTTTTGTTCATGTTTTGAATGATTGCATTTGTTTAATTCCTTTTTAAACCCGATAGCATTGTTTTCTTTCCACTTATATATATTCACTCAGATTTAATTTAACATTAATAATCCTTAGACTCTAAATTTCTATTAATGTTACTAATCTGCATTAATTAACTTTAATACCATAATTACATATATAATTGTTTTTGACACTAAAACTTCAAACGTTAATAATTTTTTCATTTGAACTCCAATCAAAAAACTTACGTATATGAAAATTAATCAGAAAATCACCAATAATCCATCGGTGCAAGTTTCATAACCAAATTCTATCATTTGCATAAATTCCATTTTTCCGCATTATTATTTATTTACTGCATTTCTTTTAATTAACTGTTATAAAATCGTGGGGTATTATATTATTCCTCCATAAAAGAATTCCATCCCCTAAATTCCTCAAGGACCAAACAATATAACCTAACGTATAACCACTTTAAGCTATAAAATCAATTAGTGTGCAATTTTTTTTACAGCCACTTGTAAACAAGTGCACGGTGTATCACAATACATATGATGTATATACAAAATGATTCTAATCGGCGCCTCTTATATGAATGCTTCCTTTTAAATCAATTTCAAAATATGATGCAAACATCCTAGATATACTGGCAGTTGTACATGTATGCAACTTTTGAAAACTAAAAGATTGTTTTTACATCCAAATTTTTTCACACTTCTATGAATAGAAGTATAGTTCGCTCAATTTAACATCCAATGCCTACCATCCAAAATCCTAGCTCGCCATTGCTAACATCTAAATTTAGAAAAATTCAGTTCTCTAAACCTATTTTCTTTATGCTAGGAAAAAGGTTTAGTAGGAAAGTTCCAAATTTCCATCCAATTTCTCTTGGGTACCCAACTTTCCATTGTACTTTGGAATATTCACTATTATCTCTTATTCTTTTCCGATTTTTCCAAGCACAGTTTCCATAGTTAGTTTTTATCTTAAATTTTTAAAACATAGTTTATTTTAAAAATCTACTTTTATTTATCCATCGACAAGGAATAGTGAAAAAGATTCCATAGCTAAAACAGCTTCCTTGTCTTTAACCGTATTTTAACCTATAAATTGAATATAACTTAACCCTAGCCTACACTATTTTCTTTGAATCAGCTGCTGTCTTTTACAACAAACTCTTCTTCTCTTCTCCCTTTTCCTTTCTCCTATATTAATCAAATCGTTCCCCAAATAAAAAATAAAATTAAGCATGGATATTCATATAAGCAAATTAGAGAATTGCGCAAACAAATCAGGGAATTTACAACAAATTAAAAAGGGAAAAGCAGAGAAAAGCGTAGCAAATTAAAAGGGATAGAGATTGAAACTAAGGACGATATGTGAGTGGATTAATTTATATATCTTCTAAGTTTTTTAAATTTCCATTTAGATATTTCATTCAATAATCAATCCTATTAATTAAGTTATGCCGAACTATAAGGAATTCACAGTTTATTTACTTTTAATTACCTAGAGCCTATCAAGTATCAAAAACATAGAATACAACTTTTGTTGTTGTAATAAATGTTTTCTTGAAAAATAAGAGGAGCATAGGCTAACACTATTGTTATAAAATGTAACTTCCAAGAGAAATATTTTTACATAGGTATAAGAGATTAATGGGTATTTATTTAATTGAATGCATACACTAGTATTTTTAGGTTGTGGTAACAGTACTTTACGCAAAAACTATTTTAACCCAAATAAAATGTAATTTAAAAGGTAATTTCTAAGTATAGAAACAAAAAGGTTTGTAAAGTACACTTATTATTTAAATAAGTATAAGAAAATGTTTATCATAGGAATGTATAAATTAAAAATTCTTTAATCTACTGGAATGAAAAGAATAATGGTATAATTTTCTATTTAACCAAAATGTTTTATACAAGTCAGATGGAATATATGAAACTGATGTACAAGGTATGACAAGCACCATATTTTGCATTGTCTATTTTAAAAATATAGAATAAATTCCTTGTAACTCCACATAAACATGAAGTCTTCTTTTAAAAGGTTTATAGAAGATTTTAGCTTTAAGAATTTCTCATTAGAGAAAGTAGTTCCAATATCTTATGGTATGAGGCTATTAGGTATAATAAGAAGATGATTTGAAAAAGGACATTTTAAAGATATTTTAAAAGAAAAATGGTTTGATGAAAGTAAATAAGTTTTTGAAAGCAAAAAATCTTAGTAATAGTTGAATTTAAAAATGCTAATTTTTATAGAAAATTGTAGAGGACTTTAAAAGAAAACGAGGAGTAAGTTTTGGATTTAAAAAGTTTTCTCGCTAGGTTTGAGAATTAAGATAAATTCAAAAAGCTGTAAGGAAGAAAGTTTAGAAGAAAAAAATATTGAGTACTCAAGTATTTATAATAGACTGAAAAGATAACACTTTTAAAGACAAATATTTTGGGATTTGATGTTTTAAAATTTTTAGAAACCTTAGTTTTTAAAACAAGGTGATAAATATCGAACCAAACTCTTAAATGTGGAGTAGATAAGAATCATTTCCTAGGAGTAAAAGAAAAGGTGTAAGAAGATAGCGATAATTAGTTTTAGAAGTAATAATGGAAGTTTCCATAAAGTGTATAGGACACTAGTAAGAACCTAGGAGTGTTGATTCATGAAGAATAGTAAAATAAAATTACTAGAATAATAAGACAAGCATGGTTGAGAATGAGTATTCTTGGTTTTGGAAGAACTTGGGAAAAGCATCTTTCTTTAGTGGAATTCATATGGTAGTAGTTTTCAAGCTAGCATTGGAATGGCACCTTTCGAAGCTCTTTTTGGGAAGACCATGTAAGACGTCTTCATGTTGGTTGGAATCTACAGAAAGGTTGCTTCTTGATACCGACATGGTTAGAGAGATTTCAAAGAAGGCTGATTTGATTAGGAGAAAAATTCGTATCTCATATCCATGTCTCTTTAATAGTAGGTTTTAGAATTTCCTTTTTCCATCTTTAGATTTGAATAGGTTCTTTGCTTTATTATCCTTTGGGAGGGTAAAACTTAGGATTTAACCTACGGATGGTAGGATTTAATGTAAACATGTTAATAGAACATGTTATAAATGATGTGTGCTAGTGGTTGCAAGTGTTTACTAGTGGATGCTATGGACGCATATAGGTACACTACGAACTATTATTCCTTTGGGATCGGCCTAACTAGGAGACTAGAGCGTATGCATATGGATGCATGCACATTTTTACTTTATTTCCAAGGTTGCCATAAATGGATGTTTATCACATAATTGATGCATTTGGATGATGTTCGTAGTACGCAAATAGAATAATCAATTATCATTATGAAATTTTTGCATTCATTTGGATACATGGCACGAACATGATTGCATAAAAGGAGGTCAACTGAATCAGTGGACCACCTAATCTTTTGCATTAGTTAGAGACATTTACACTACACTAATTGCATAAGCATCATAAATTGCATTAGAAAAACCTAAGTACAATGGATGAATGGTTGTTGATTGAGTAGTTGGTTGTAGAATTGTATGAAAACATTTAGTACTTCTTTTATCCTTAGAGATTTCGAGGACGAAATCCCTTAAGGAGGGGAGAATGCATCAACCCGAAATTTAAACCGTAATAATAATTTGTTCATTAATTAAATAATAAAATTGCTTTGTGAAATTATTAGAATTAAGCCACAGAAGTAGCAATATTGCGTCCATGGTAATTTTTTGGTCAATTTCGATACATAGAACGTCAGAAACCGTGATAATTTGACAAAGTTATAAAATAAACAAAATAAGCAGAAATAAAACGAATATATATATATATATCTGTGTGTGTGTGTATGGTCAGGTCGACCGGCCGGTCTGTGACGACCCGCAAATCCGTACCCTTTGAATCGATAATAATCCACACATGTCCGACCCAATAAGCACAAACCGATGGAAAGTCAAGAGAAAGAAAAGAAGAGAGAAGAAGAGAAGAGAAGAAAGAGAGAAGATAGACAAAACAGAACAATACAGAATCTCACATCGCAGCGGAAAACTTATAATATCATATTAATGATCTTTACAAAACAAAAACTGTATATACATACAACAATCAGAGTTCAACAGTCAATCAATAGTTATTAGCCTGGACAGTTATCATAACCTGTCCTTATAAATGCCGATAATTACAACAGCAAACAAAGCACAACGGATAATCAAAACAAGTACGTGTATACGAAAATGAAAATCTCCAGCTCTTCTGCTGAAGCTCCAAAAGCACCAAATCTATACCTGTAAATATACTCGGTCTGACCCGAGCATTGAAAGGAAAGAATGCCCGGATCAGTCTGGTAAACCAGAGTGAGAAACACACTCAACTGAATTTATTAAGTTACCAAAACTTTTCCTTTATCAAAAAAAAAAGTATCTCGTAAGACACGCTCACACATAAAACACGGACATGTTTTTACCTTACAATAACTAAAACATATTTTTTCAAATCCTCTTATATTATAGTAGTGTCTACTATATACAACTAATATTAATCATAGCCGAAATTGTTACATTGATTAAATCTAGCATATAGCCCAATTTGGTAATACAATCAAAATGGCAAACACGTAGTGGGGTTTAGATTTTCATACAAATGACCAGGTGAAGGGACTACCTTCCGGCCGCACGTCTCTAGAAGAATGCACCGAGAAACCATCACAAAGGATCCTCTACCTACACAAGGCCGGCCCACCTCTATAACTAGATGGTACCGAATATATTATCCTTCGGTCGTTACCGACCTTTACCGAGGGCCCTCTAGCATATAAAACGGAATCAAATACACGACGTCATAGCATGCAAAGATATATCTAGAAGAGGATGATCATACCCTAATGGGAGCGACCCACTTAGCCTTGCCGCATCTAACTCTGTTTTGATCATTTTCGGTTGATGAGGCCTGAAGAGGTAATGATTACCTTTCACAATCACGTCACTTAGAATGCCACACGGCCATCTGCATTGACTACTAATTGCCTTCCACAAAAATACAACCCTTAAGCTCATACGTCTCAAGGAAGGTGTTAAGCTAAGAGAAGTTTCCATCTCCGCCACCACTGATGTACGTTTCTAAAAACCAATGTACGCATTCTTTAGAAATGCAATGTCAGATAAACATCCATACAAGTTGTTCAGGAACTAGGAAAACCAAAGGTACCTTCCTACCACATCATGTCAGGAAATCCCTTGGATTAGTAGCGAATAGTCCTTGCATTGGATATTTCATAATAAAGAGACCACTGCTACTGGATGTATATTGGGATTTTAACCCCAAACGATCAACAAGCAGTCCCCCACTACGGAAATCTGAAATAACAATATCATCACAAGCAACCTACACAATCGTCGCACATACGTTGGTCCGAAGTGGTTTTCAGATAAATCTGATCTCGGTCTCTTTGCACCAACAACGCAAAAGCATTTCTCAACATCACACAAAAACTAAGTCAAATAGACTTATCACGTCTCCAACTTTCAACCTGCTATCCTTTGGGCCAAGAAGGAAGCTCGATAGATTGGAGTAATATTCCGCACTATACGAATCAACATTCTCAACACAAACGATAATCAAGCCTGCACAGAAGGCTATGTACTAAGTGTACGACTAAATAGTTCCCACATCAAGTTGAGGAACTAAAATTTTGGCCAAGTCTGATAGTCGGTAATTTAACTATAAAAAAAAATAAACAAATATTTAGCACCGTATACAATCATTAGGCCCTCTTAATCTTCTATTAATTAAATCATTTGCCAAATATTCACTTCAAATTATCTTTAAAAGATATGATCTTTAAAACCATTTAAACATTGGAAAACATTTCCAATGTTATCCCATTTTTTGGTCAAAAATGGAATATCAACAAATTGGTAAGGAATGTTGGATGTCGGGGTTAAGCTCCGATCATGACGAAATTGATTGGAGATGAAGATGAGGATTAGGAGAGGCTATGTTTCAAATTTCAGGTTAATCAGAGTTCGTATGAAGGAGATATGATCGATGCAAGGTAGGAGGGGCATGCTATTCAAACTCCACATGGCTCATTCGGCATTCTCAAATATGAAGGCTCATTCGGCATTCCCAACACAAGGGATCATTCGGCGTTCTCAGTATAACATCCATTCGGTAGTACCGAGACCAAACCAAAGTACCACCGATCCAAACCCTCTCCAAGCAAGGCCGGTCCAAAGCATAGCCGAACCAGACCTCACCACTTCACTACCTGCCGAATTAAACCCAAAGTGCCACTGCCAAACCAACTCCTCTACCCTCCACTGCCGAACCAACCTACCTCCAATCACCACCGAACCAGCCTCTACCGAACCATGCTACTACCGGTCCAGCTCCATCTCTACGCTACTACCGGTCCAACCTTCCACCGAACCAAACTCATTCCCTACCTACCACCGGTCCAAACAACATACCACTCACCGCCAAACCAAGGTGCTGCCGAACCAGCACTGCCAGGCCAGATTGCTTCAGCCCAGGCCCACCAACAGCTATATACATCCGAGACCCCTGCCCCCAGCCTCACTCTATAAATAGAGAGGCAGGGGTACAACAATGGGGGACAAGTTTGAGAGCTCAAGCCTGGAAGGAACTTTCAAACAACTTTGATATACTTGTATTCAAAGCTTTGTACTTGTAATCGGATTGGAAAAGGAGAATAACATATAAAGTGGACGTAGGCACATTCTGGCCGAACCACTATAAATCTGCGTGTCTTTTACAGTTTAGTCCCTGCATTTTACGTATTTGCATAAACCACACAAATCACTACGAATAACATAAAATCAACTAAATTGCTGAGATCTGTGATTTGTGTTTGAATATTGCTGAGTTGTATTCATACACTGGTGCTTTCACGGTATTTGGGGTTTGTGGCCAATTTTGGCGCAAACATTTTGGTGCTTTCACCGAGAAGAACCAGCACCCGCTACATCGGATAGAAGTTTGGATTTGGAAGACAATGACTAGGCAAGATAGTAGAAGGCTAAGGGCTGAGAGAAGCCAACATGGAGGAAGTCAACAAGCATCCTCCGGAGGTGAGGAAGTACCAGCTTCGATCTACATAACCCGGGATGAAATAGAAGCCATAACAAATTCACTGCAAGAGAGGTTGTTAAAGAGTCAACAGGAGATGATGCAGACTTTCTTGGAGCAAATGAGAGCTGCAGGGACCCAGAACTTAGGAACAACTACAGCAACCGTGGATGCAGGACAAGAAGCTAGGGTTATGGAACCCAATGGAGGACAGGATGCAGAGCCAGAGGGCAATCGACAAGGACTTGGGGGCAGGCCTGCAGGATCCAACGCAGGAGGACCTTTCGAAGGAGTTCAACAGGCTAGAACCAACGTTGCTGCTAGCGAGCCACATGAAGAGTATGTACCGGAATTCCCTCGGGGGCAACCCCCGACATACAACGCTGGATTGGTAGATATAATCAGGAAGACTGTGCGAGGTGGTTTGACCAACGGAGACTTGGAAGGAGTGAACAAGAGTCCGTTTGCTCGGGAAATAAGGATGGCCCAGAATCCACCTAAGTTCAAGCTACCTAGCGTGGAGGTATACGATGGCAAGACAGACCCTACGGATCACTTGATGAGGTACACCAGACACATGGAGGTGCTGGGGGAATCGGAGGAAGTGATGGCCCGATGCTTCCCTTTGTACTTAACGGACTTAGCTGCGATGTGGTTTAGGCAGCTGGGAGAAGGATCTATCAGGACTTGGAGGGAATTGGTGGAAAGGTTTTTGGGACAGTTTCGGGTTCATGTCAAGAGACCAAAGAACGTGATGACATTGACATCGGTAAAGCAAAGGATGGATGAATCGCTTAGAGCTTTTCTAACTCGATTCAGTGCCGCCGTTGCTTCGGTGGATCGGCCCGATCCATCGATGGTTTTAATGGCAGCAGTATCAGGAGTTAGGGAGAATTCGGATTTCAAGGTATCTCTGATACGAGACCCCCCATGGGATCTCGACGAATTCTTTCACGAGGCAGAAAGGTTCCTTCGGCAAGAAGATGCGAGTACGGATTTAAAGTTGAAAAAGCTTAATGCAGTTGAGGTTGGAGGACCATCCAGCAAAGGTTTGGATAAAGACAAAGGAAAAAGGAAGTTGGACGATGGTTCTGGAAATGCTAGGAAGCAATGGAAGGATCCAAAGTTTTCCACATACACAGGATTGAACGAGACGCTGGAGCGGATATACCTGGATACTCGGAATCGCCTTTCCTACCGGAGGCCGGCTAGGAGAGAACCAACAGAACGGGAAAGAACATCAGGAAGGCGCTATCTCTTCCATGATTTGGATGGACACGACACCAACAGCTGCAGGCACCTAAAGGACATAATTGAGGAGCATGTAAGGAATGGACAGCTGCCACAATATGTTGGACCTCGGAATGCAATGGCGGGGCAGGGGCAACCGCCGCCTACCTCAAGCTACGATGGCGGGAGGCCCAGGAATGATGGTCGGTTGATCATCCATTGACCAGGTTATTATGAAATAAGTAGCGAACTATTGGCAAGCAACCAAGTCATTTACACATGTACGGGGATGGAGATAGCCCCTAGGCATGCTCTGAATGATGATAAACTGCAATGCTATGGTTTGTGAAATTTATCTTTTGCTTTTGGATTGGACACTGCTTTTGTTTTTTGGTTTTCGGTTTTGGAGCTTGGATTGAGCTCCTGGTTTTTCTTGCTTTTTGATTTGGATTTTCCTTTGGATGATTGTTTTCGGTTTTGGATGCTGGTTTGGATTTCTGGTTTTCTGGTTTTGGATTTGGATTTTGGATTTGGATTTGGATTCTGGATTTGGATTTTGGATTGGATTTGGATTGAATTTTTATCAGATTTTTGATAAACGGTCGTCGGGTATGGATTATGCCTGGCAAGGGGTGAGTCGCTTTGCCCGAACGTGGTAAATTGACTCATTCAGGTCGTCGAGTATGGACTATGCTCGGCAAGGGTCCGGAGTGACCAGGATTCGGCCTAGCACTTAGGCCCTATATTATCAATTGTTATTTTCAGGTCATCGAGTATGGACTATGCTCGGCAAGGGTCCGGAGAGACCAGGATTCGGCTTAGGACTTAAGCCATGGCATCGTACAACGTCCAGGGACACTGGACCAAGGTCGTCAAGTGTGGATTACGCTTGGCAAGAACCCGGAGAGGTTAGCACAGCACCCAGGGACACTGGACCAAGGTCGTCAAGTGTGGATTACGCTTGGCAAGAACCCGAAGAGGTTAGCACAGCGCCCAGGGACACTGGGCCAAGGTCGTCAAGTGTGGATTACGCTTGGCAAGAACCCGGAGAGGTTAGCACAGCGCCCAAGGACACTAGGCCAAGGTCGTCAAGTGTGGATTACGCTTGGAAAGAACCCGGAGAGGTTAGCTCAACGTCCAGGGACACTGGACCAAGGACATCAAGTATGGATTGCTCTTGGAAAGAACCCGGAGAGGTTAGCTCAACGTCCAGGGACACTGGAACACGGTCATCAGATATGGATCACGCTTGGCTAGAACCCGGAGAGGTTATGGACTTGGATATCGACCCAAAGAGGTCCTAGATTCGGTTATTGGCTATTGGATGAGGGTGGATTGGGACTCGGTTGCCGAGTTCGGATGGACATGGAATTGGCTCAAGCTTTGGTTATTGGATTTGGAATTGGACATCAACTCGGAGCAGTCAAGGATAACATACTCAGGCAATATGATTATGGACTTTGGATATTGGACTCGGAACTATTCAAAACACGCCTTGTTATCACAAGGCATGTTTTGGGGGGCAAAGTAACATATAAAGTGGACGTAGGCACATTCTGGCCGAACCGCTATAAATCTGCGTGTCTTTTACAGTTTAGTCCCTGCTTTTTACGTATTTGCATAAACCACCTAAATCACTACGAATAACATAAAATCAACTAAATTGCTGAGATCTGTGATTTGTGTTTGAATATTGCTGAGTTGTATTCATACACTGGTGCTTTCACGGTATTTGGGGTTTGTGGCCAATTTTAGTTCAAACATCCAAATACTTATAAAATAATAAGTAATTCACAATTCTATTTATTTTCATCACTTAGAAAATGTCATATATACTTAAATTAGGATTAATTATATATTTATTCTTTAAAGGAAAGTATTCTCTTAAACACATTTATTTGGGTCAAAACAAATGCTACGTAAAACATCGTTACGACAACCCAAAATCACTAGCATAGGATTCACAAATAAGATAGATATATAGATCCAATATACTATACAAAATATTTCCTTTCGAAAACCATTTACTATAACAACAGTGTTATATCCATCATTTCCTTATTTCTCGAAAACGTCTATTTCAACAATGAATGTTGAAATATATGGTTTCGATATTTAACACATTTTAAAACAACATTAAACCATTTTATTCCATTTAAAATATCACTTTCCAAAACATTTCTTTAATATATTATTCGCTGTCCAAAATTGTGAACATAAATCGTTGACCAAATCCAACGTTTTCACACATTTATTTAAAGAATTATCCACTATCCAAAATCGTGGATATAGTTATTTTACCAAATCATTGCTTCTATATATCTATTAAAGGATTATCCACTTTCTAAAATCGGGGATATATCTCCTTTAATAAACTTCTGTATTTAACTTACCAAATTCAATTATTTTCGGATTTATAAAACAATGTTTATAAATTCCATTTATATCATTTATATGCCAAAAAAGCCAAATTATAAGTTAATAACTTATAATTCATTTACTTTGCAAAATCCACTCATTTTATAACTTCACAATTCGTAAATCTTATTCACTTATAAAATCCATTTATAACCTCATTTTAACACTTCCAAAGCTCTTTTTATAATTTCCTCATTTTGATTTATAAAAATATCACTTTTATAAATCTTATACATAAACCTTTTATAATAAATAAATAAAAATCAATTTAAACTATTTTATGAAATAATCAACATCATATTTCCAAACATCATATTTCCAAAAATCACATTTCAACTATATTTGTCAAATATCATAATTTTTATAACATAAAACTTATAGCTTTTGTTTATTTAAAATAAATCCATTTACTTGACCATTTACAATTAACAAAACATTGATTTCCAAAATCACTTTAAAAATCCTTTTTATACTTGGAAAATCATCATTTAACATTTTTAAATTATCAAAATAGGCCCAATGCTACAACAGCACCAAATGCATCAATCATGGCATCCAAAATATCATATATAATATGATTACAACATATATCACAATATTTGTAAAATAAATCAATACGGGTGAGGAATCCAGTTGGATCCTGTGACGACTCGTAAATTTTGACAAATTAAAATTTGAATAGTTAATTGATTTTTAACATATTTAAAAGTTAATTTTAACTTGAATTCAAGATATCAATATTTTCTGGATAATTAAATCTTCGAATTATATAGTTTAAATGTTGAATTTAATAATTGAAAATTGGGTAAATTATTGAATCTGAAATTTCTAAGACTGTTTAAATAATTTGAAGGCTTATAAAATTTATAATGATGATATTGATGATAATAGAATGATTGAAATTTAATTTAAAGGTAATTTGTTCAATTTTAATAATATATCGTTTAAATTGGAATTTAAAAATAGCCTTCCGAAGCACAGTCTCGGAATTCGACGAAGCTAGTTCCATTGGATCCGTAATAGTTAGTTATTATCGGATTCTAATTTTCGTAGCAATCGGAGTTGTCGTTTGACCCTGGCAGCTCGAAACGCGTAGAACTATTTTAATCGATTTAATTTAAAATTGATCGTTTACTTCTGTAACTCGCGCATACGATCAAACTAGCCTACGAAGCACGTTCCATTGTATTCGAAACGCAGGTAAAACCTTATAATCACCTAGCGGCTTGCCTCGATGGTAGTTCGGAGTTTTGAGATGAGTAAAGTGAAATATTTATAATTTAATAATATTTTAATATGATAAATCAAGGCTTAACTTCCCCAATACGCCTGTTTCTTCCTTTAATCACGCGTACTCAAGACGCCTTCCTCCAACCTATATCTTATTCCCCTTTTTCTCTCAAATCTTCAAAACAAAATTTAAATCGAACTCGGTGAAATGAAAAAAGAGAGAAACTAATGGCCGCTTCTCCTTCACTTTCAATTTTCTCTCCCGGCTATAAAAAACTAAATCACCGTTCGTTCATTCTCTTTAACCGAATCATATATATATAAAAAAATAATAGTGACCGAATCGCGAGGGGAGGGCCGCTCGAAGTTATGAAGCACGCGCGCGCTCTCGTGCGCGAGGAGGGTTTGGGACGAATTCTGTCGGCACGATTTGTGATTTGCGAGCTAGGGTTTCGTTCTTGTTTTGGGTTGACGCGACCGTGTGGGAAGCAGAGCTCGAGCGCGGCGACGTGAAGAGGGTTGTGGAGGATGCCGTGGTTTTGCAAAAAGGGTTTGACAGCAGCAGGTAGCGGTGCGGATGTCGAGGCCGCAACTTTGTTCAATGGGAGCTGGAGTTCAACTTTGTTTTGAAAGATAGTCGATTTGGGGATTGGGGTTGCGATCAAATCAAGGGACGCGAGGCGATGTGGTATCATTGTCGGCGAAAACAGTGAGTATGCTTTAGCTTGATTACTTGATTTGGCATTCATACCTCTGTAGGTATGAATATTTTTGTCTCTACTTTTCGTTACTGTTATTGATTTCTGAAATGCCTGATTACAACATTTAACAACATGTTATTAGCATTGTAAATTCAATGCATTCCATCATGTTTAGCAAGTGTCATAACTGATCACTCAAAAATCAAATTTTAACCCTATAGAACATGTAAAACAGAAGTAGGGGTTTAGATATTGAAACACCTATACGAAGTTAGTTTAAAATTTTAATTATTAGATAAATTAAATTTTGGATTAAAATGATTTATTGGTAATTCGAATTTATAAATGGTAATCAGAAAACTAAGGTGAGTAATCTTCGATCCGTATAACTGATTTGCTATTATGGATTTGAAAGAAAACAAAATTTAAGTTTAATGAATTTGAAAGAAAATATTTTAAATGTGTTTTGGGAATGATCAGTAAATCAGTTACCATTATAAATTGTTAATTAAATAAGTCTGGATGGTTAATCGATGTTTAAGAATTAGTCATTCGAGTAATTAAAGATGAATTTCATGAAGGTCTATAAATTGATGATGTAATTAGAAGTTAAATAGTTTGTAATTAAGAATTAATTAACGAATTAATTTGTAATTAAGTGTTTGATTTAAGTTAAGTACATAGAGAAGTACTTAAAGGCTTGGTTAATGAATATAGCTAATGAAAGATCAATGGTTAAGGGTTATTAAATGATTTATTTACGAGATAAATGTAAAGTAATTAATTTTATTAATTAATTAAGGACAATCAATTGTGAAATTTGGTAGGTATAATTACTTAACGTAATTTATTAAGTAAGATTACTTGGTAAGGTAATTAGTGATACTTGAAATTATTGGATGTAATAAGTTAATGGATGGTCAATAAATTACTTGGAGAAATTGATAAGAAGGGTAAGTACTTAGTATAAGTAATTGAAGGGAAATTTATCAAGAGATTCATTAAGAAAATTAACTTTCCTTTAAAAATAATTACACTGGTGATAAATTTAAGGTGGATATTTAGGGAATGATAAGTTATTGGCGTGCAATTAATTATTAGTAAGTAAGCAAGATTTCAATGATTAATATTGTGGGTTTAATTCATATAATTAAATTAGATATTACTGATGTAATCAAAGATTTATTAATTAAGATTGATTAATCCATAATAGGTGACTTATGAAGTTAATTAATATAAGTAATTAAGGATTAATGTAATTAACATAGTTAATTAATTCATGAAGTAATTAAGAGTACTTATGGATTTTGATTAAGTATAATTAATATCGTGGAGTTAATTAAAGATAATTACTTGAATGAACTTGAAAGATAATTAATCCAGGGTGATTAATTAAGATGAGTAATGATGGGTTGACCAATTAATTGATGAAGGAATCAAAGTGATTGAGGTTTGAAATTCAATTTGAATCAATTAAATTGATTTGTATGTGATTAAGTTTTGCTTATGGATGATGGAATGGTATTGGATGTTTTGAATGAGTTGATATCTCTGATATGAAATATTGTGTATTTCATTTGGATAACTTGGGTTAGGATAACATGAGTTTTGAAGAGACCGGAGTCGGGTATTAGGAAATATCCGAAACCACTTCGAATGTTTTATAGGTTGATATGTGAAATAAGTGTTGTCTATGGCAAATTATGAATTGGTTATATTGATATAAGTTGCCCCGGGTTCATATAAGTTGTTTGCTTCGCATTCCTTGTTAAATTTTTTACTCACGCTGGTTTCCAGCCTGACCCGGGTGTTACTTTGGTGTAATGCTCGGGTCAGACCGAGTATTACAGATTTTCAGGTTAGGACGTTCTGGAGCTCAGGAGGCGAGCTGGATGGCAATAGCGTATAGAGTATTTCCGTTGTATTTATATTATTATTGATCGGAGACTTGATAATTGTATATATTCAGTGATTGAATGTATGTGAAACTATGATGTATATTAAATCTAATCGACAGAAATAGTATTCTTTTGTAAACAGTAATTATTTATTACTATATTTTATCCGCTGCGTTTGTGAGATGTTTGGTGTTTTTGTTCTTCTTCTCCTATCTCTTTCTTCTTTTTCATAACTATCTGGAATTTTCGGGTTTGAAAATTTCGGGTCGTTACACTTGGTATCAGAGCTGAAGGTTAAGCGAGAACCTTGGCTCTGGTGGGGATTACTCATTGAATAGAGTCCGTAGTACTCTAGGATGAGTTGTGTGTATACGTACATGAGAGAGCGTACTTTTATTTTCTTATATAAAGATTTAAAATGATTTCATATAAGATTATATTTTGGTATATAAAGCAATATTTCACTCTAATAAATATTAAGGAAATTGTCTGTTCAATTATTAGAATTAAACCAAGAAGTAATATAATACAACCAAAACGAAATTAAATAAAAATAAAGTTTGAAATGGATTCAAACTGAAATTGATATCTTGAATTGGAGAAGTATTTCAGAACAAGATGATAATGGATAGTTTTAGATATGATAATTTTGGTTATTATCATAAATGATTGTTGTGTGTTTAATAATAAGATGTGTATTAATGAGTAAGCAAAATGAAATATTCTAAAGAAGTAAACATTTAAGTAAAGTATGACTTATTAAATTGAAAATACCTAAATTGTGGAATTTTAAATCTAGGTCCAGAAATTTGAAACTTGTTTCAAGTGCTAAAAGAAATAATACATAAGTATTATTTGAATAAAAGAGACTTGTTGCAAACAATGGGTTGTTTGAAAATTGATTTGAATTTAAAACCAAAGGTGGTTTAAAATTTTAAAACATTGCTGGGAGGGCCAAGAAATAAATATGTATATATGTATGGATATACATGATATCAAAGATAATTTGAAATAACTCTAAGAGGTTGAGTTTTGATTTCCCTTGAAGTGTGATGTAAAAACCCAAAGTGATATAAGTTTTGACTTATAAGAGAGGAAGAATTTTGAAGTTTGAAGCGGGAATTCACATTGAGTAAGGTTGATTGGATAAAGTAAATTGGAATTTAACTTTGGGAAAGTAAAATAAGTGTAGAAAAAAAAGCAAGCTGAATTGGAAATTTCAAGATGAAATTGGAATTTAACTTGGAAAGTTAAATGGTTGACTTGAATTGGGAATGTGTGATCTCAAACGGGTTTGAGATTTAAAATTTGAAAATAGATGGACGTTTTTAAAATAAATTGGATGATATCATCCTTTTGTTAATAAAAATCTTTAAATTGAGAATGGTATTGTATAAATAAAATAAATTTGAATAATTAAATTGTAAATTAAACTTGTTTAAGAACCGGCTTTAAACTGGAAGATAAAATTGAGTAATAGATTAAATTTTGAAACAAATAAAATTGTACTCTTATTTGAACCTTGAAATACAAAAGTAAAAATAATTTAAAATGGAATTTTGAGAATTGGATTCTGAAAGTAAACTGATAATTCAAATTGATTAGAATAATATGAAATTGAAATTAAAATCGAACAGGATTAAAATCAACTAGAATTTGATTTAAATTGGGAAAGGAATCAAGATTGATTCAACTTGAATTGGGAATAAATTTCAACATAAATTGAAGTTATTTGAATTGGAATTGGGTCAATTTAAATGGAAATTTAAGTTGAATTGTTGGGGAAGTGAACAGTTGGCTCTTGACTATTTTCAATATAAATTGTTTTGATATAAACTTATTTTTCCAAGCTATTAAATATATACAACCTTTCTTTTAAAGCCAAATTATTTTATACTTGTTTTACAATTATTTTTGGAGCTATTTAACCATTTTCAACTATTTTCTAAACTAATTACTATTTTTCAACTATTTTACAAATTAATTATTATTTTACAACTATTTTGCAATTATCTAAAATCTTTGAAACTATTTAACTATTTTTCAACTATTTTACAATTACATAACTATTTTACAGCTATTTTGCAAACTAATAATTTTTTTTAACTACTTATCTATTTTTAAAATTTTCAAGCTATTTTCTAAATTGGTCGGAGTTCAAACTGTTTATGATTAAATACCCAACTGGGATAAGAATTGAAGTGATCATCCACATGGGAATTAATGTAAATATGAATAAGTGAATGCGAATGGAAAGGAAATTGATTTGGCTATGATCAATGAAGATAAATACGTAGGATGTATGTATATTATTCTATTCACATAGAGATTTGATCCAGATTCGAGCATAGAATTTCGAGATAGTTTATCGATCCGGGTTGGGATTTTTCACTCGATTTTCGACGGACCTGGATATGGATTGTTGATTGGTTCTGGATATTATCTATCATAGTTATGGCTATGCAAGGAGAATGACGGTTTCTAATCAAGAAACCAGATCTGTGTCCGCACTAGGAAGTCGGGCGGACGATACTACTACGGAAATGAAATTGTGTGATCGAGTGAGCGATTAGGTTGGTATGAGTATGGATGATAAGCGTGCATCGTACGGATTTGAATGAAATTGATATTGACAAGAGTAATCAAATTGGGATATTTGGTTTTGAATAAACAAAGTTGTATATCTTTGTTATATAAGATAAATCTCCCCTTGTTGAATCTATTGCCGGAAGAAAAGGATTTTTGAAAATGTTTGAAGTATAAAAAGGATTTTATACAAGTTTGAAATGATTCAAAGTTTTAAAAATTATATTTTTTTGAATATATATATATATATATATATATATATATATATATATATAAAGGATCTCATGAGGATTTTGGAAAAGGTTTTGGGAACCTTTGGATTTAGAAAGGCTTCTGATTTTTGGGTAAAATCAGTATTGAAATTTGGAAAGCCTAGTTTGAGAATTATCGATTTTGGGATAATCGATTTTATGTAAAAGAGCTTGGTATGAGATCATACTAGGTGTATGATTTGAAGATACTATATGTATAGTATAAAGTGTTTTGATGATGGCTCTGGGGAAAAAGGCGCTCCCTTGAAATGAACTTCTCAGGAGTGCCACAGGGTGGTGTTGCCTTGAGCCCCAGGTGGGGTTCTAAAGTTGATCCTGTGAGGAGTCCGGACAAAACTAGTTCCTGAGGATTATTGGGTAGCGGAAGTCGAGGGCGCTGATGCCTACAGAGGCATTTGAGTTATGCTGTGACGACAGTGTAACTCGATGTCGCTGCGATCTACTGTGGGGATCATAGCGAAAATTGTGCGGAGGATGAGTGTCAACGGTCTACACTTGATTTTGCCGGGAAGGCAACGCAACATCGGTAGACTGCGATCTATGGTCAAGTGGAGTGGAGAAGTTTCATTTTTGGCAGCGAAATTCGATGGCGCCGATGCCTACAGTTATATGGGTTTTTGCCGCGATAGCTACGTAACCCCTATTGTAGCTACGATCTGTCGTGGGTTCCATGGTGTAATCGAGGGGTGCGGAGGCCTACAGTTATCCGTGGATTTTGTCGAGGTGGCAACGTAACCATCGGGTTAACTGCGACCATGGATGGGGGTGATGATTTCCAGAGCATTCTCACCAAAGATATTTCTTCTATTTTCAAAAACTGTTTTAGAAAAAAATAATAATTATTTTTTCCAAGTATTTTCACTGGGTGTTGAAAACGGGTTTACCAAGTACTTATAGATTTTCAGTCCTACGCCCGATCAACGTATGACTGAATTTCTATGAGAACAAGGATGGATTGGTTGAGACATCGAGTTATAAAAGGTATTTTTATAAAGAGTTATTTTAATAGTATTATGCGACTTTAAAAGCTTTTCTAAAATTTTGAAACAAAGGTGTTGGGATTTTGGAAAATCAAAGGAAATCCAAACTGAAATTATAAAATTGAAACTCGCGAAAATATAATGAAGTGATTGTTTGTAATTTAAGGAAATCGAATATTAAATTAAAGGTGAAAGTAAACCAATCAGCTAAATAAATTATTTAATAGTGTATGTTAATAAAATTTAACTTGGGTAAACAAATGGTTGTAAATTAATAATGGAATTTGGTAATGAATTCGAATTGTAAATAGAATTCGACTTGGATTTGATAATGAATTAAATAAGAAGAGATGTTGTAAAATAAAAATAAAATAAAGTTGGATTGAAAATTGTGATGGTTTGAATTACAAATAAAATTCAAGGGTGATTTGAATAATATTTAATGAAATTTGCAAGTAAATTAGATATAAGAGAAGTGATTATGATAGAAAGGGTTTGAGTGCAAAACAAAACCCAAGTGAAGAGAAATAAATTGAGAAGGATTTTGTATTAATAAAATAAATTCGATAACGAATTAAGTAAGTAAATAAAATTTTTAAAATGGGTTAATTGAATTAAATAATAATTGAATGAAGTCTGATTGAATAAAGACTAAATCAAGTTGTAATTGGAATTGGATTATCAGACTGAACTTAAAATTTGGTGATATATTAATTTAAAGTATAAATGAGCTAAATATGTGCTTGGATATTATTTTGATAAATTGAGAAGGTGAATATAAAATTAAAATGGATGGGCTGACTGAATTAATGGAAGTTGATTAAATGAGAATCAAATGGAAGTAAACTTAAGTTTGATGGTGGAATAAATTAAAGTAAATTTACTTAAGTTTAAAATTTATGGAAGCTTGGCTTCGAATAAGGGTGAAAGCCTATTCAATAAAAACTTGGATTGAATTAATATGGGAAATGGTTATTAATTTATAAGTATTGGATGTGCCAAGTTTAATAAATTGTTTTGAATGGAACAATTGCAGAAATGAAATGCAATGAATGGTTTGTAAATAATTTAGAAAAGAAATGGGATTAAATGCAGAATTAGTTGAAATTAATTTAAAATAGTTATAATCTAAAATAAATACTTTATTAAGCAAATATCATCGAAACTGCATAACAATAATTGTCGTTTGGCGTGAATAAAAGTAATTAAAATACTATGAGTTGATAGAAATTAAATAAATTTGATTCTGAATTATTTGAAGTGAATATGAGCTTGTTTGGATTATAAATCAATGGAATGTCAAAAATTGAGTTGTGAATCATTAAAACTTAAATGAAATGGCTTATGAGTTGGTGGAAAGCGATTGAATTTGGTTTGAAAACATATAAATTGCTTGTGGAAGTTATTTTGAATGCATTTCTTTTAGAATTGAAGAGTTATAGTTGTTTAAGTAAGAGAAATGTTATAAACTTCATATATATAGCGCTTATATGTGTAAATTGAGTAAGTACAGGTACCTGAAGGCCGTTTGGCTGGATTTGGATTGCACTAATTGCTAAAATAAATAAGCTGCTTGCTTAAAATGCTAAATAAGGTACGCCTGCGCAATAAAAATAAGAAATATGAACTGTTTTTGCTTTTTTCGACCGGGTGGGTCGATGTATATATTTTTATATCTCTTGTCAAATTGCAAAAGCTCCTTCGTACAAAGGAGACTCTGCCAAAAATTTTTGAAATTTTTGGGAGTTAGAAAATTTTTAAAAAATTTTGGGAAATTTTTTATTAACGACAAAACAATTTCAAATTGAAACCAAAGTCAATCAGTAGATGAATCTAATATGAATCAGTTATACTTGAAAGATAAAACTTAGTATTCCAAGTTTAAAGTAAGTTAAATTCATATGAAATGAGAAAGCTAATTTTGAATCGAAGTAGGTATGAAGCATATGTGAGGAAATGTATAAAATGATTTGGAAGGTTACGATTGAATATTGTTGCTAAGTAAGATATGCAGGTATTAAAGGGAAAAGAAATTTGGATTTGATTCCAAAGGATAAATTTGTATTGCCCGACAAGAAGGTACGTATTTAAATTTCTAGATGAAATTGGATTGGGTTTTTGATGTAGCCACTTGGCTTTTGTTTTCTTTTGAAATTTGGGAGCCCGCAGTGGCCTTTTGTAGTTGTACCAAGCTAGCCGCGCAAAGGAGAAGCTGGCAAAATTTTCTGGGAATTTAGAGAGTTAGAAAATTTTTGAGAAAATTTTGACAATTCGAAATTTGGTTTTAAATTGAAATTTAAACGATTGGGTAAAAATGGATTGTTGGAAACCATGAAAGGTTTTGGATGTTGGTTGAGGTAATAGTGAATCTTTAATAAAAGATATTGTGGTAAGTAGATAAACCTGTTGGTTTTGGAGGAAAGGTAAACAGGTATGGATCCATTCCTCCTAACTATTAATTTCGGGGACGAAATTCTTTTAGGGGGGGGGGAGGAATGTGACGACCCGTAAATTTTGAAAAATTTAAATCTGAATAGTTAATTGATTTTTAACATATTTAAAAGTTAATTTTAACTTGAATTCAAGATATCAATATTTTCTGGATAATTAAATCTTCGAATTATATAGTTTAAATGTTGAATTTAATAATTGAAAATTGGGTAAATTATTGAATCTGAAATTTCTAAGCCTGTTTAAATAATTTGAAGGCTTATAAAATTTATAATGATGATAATGATGATAATAGAATGGTTGAAATTTAATTTAAAGGTAATTTGTTCAATTTTAATAATATATCTTTTAAATTGGAATTTAAAAATAGCCTTCCGAGGCATAGTCTCGGAATTCGACGAAGCTAGTTCCATTGGATCCGTAATAGTTAGTTATTATCGGATTCCAATTTTCGTAGCAATCGGAGTTGTCGTTTGACCCTGGCAGCTCGAAAAGCGTAGAACTATTTTAATCGATTTAATTTAAAATTGATCGTTTACTTCTGTAACTCGCGCATACGATCAAACTAGCCTACGAAGCACGTTCCATTGTATTCGAAACGCGGGTAAAACCTTATAATCACCTAGCGGCACGCCTCGATGTTAGTTCGGAGTTTTGAGATGAGTAAAGTGAGATATTTATAATTTAATACTATTTTAATCTGATAAATCAAGGCTTAACTTCCCCAATACGCCTGTTTCTTCCTTTAATCACGCGTACTCAAGACGCCTTCCTCCAACCTATATCTTATTCCCCTTTTTCTCTCAAATCTTCAAAACGAAATTTAAATCGAACTCAGTGAAATGAAAAAAAAAGGGAAACTAATGGCCGCTTCTCCTTCACTTTCAATTTTCTCTCCCGGCTGTAAAAAACTAAATCACCGTTCATTCATTCTCTTTAACCGAATCATATAAAAAAATAATGGTGACCGAATCGCGAGGGTCGAGGCTCGTGAGGGGAGAGCCGCTCGAAGTTATGAAGCACGCGTGCGCTCTCGTGCGCGAGGAGGGTTTGGGACGAATTCTGTCAGCACGATTTGTGATTTGCGAGCTAGGGTTTCGTTCTTGTTTTGGGTTGACGCGACCGTGTGGGAAGCAGAGCTCGAGCGCGGCGACGTGAAGAGGTTAGCGGAAGATGCCGTGGTTTTGCAAAAAGGGTTTGACAACAGCAGGTAGCGGCGCGGATGTCGAGGCCGCAGCTTTGTTCAATTGGAGCTGGAGTTCGACTTTGTTTTGAAAGACAGGCGATTTGGGGATTGGGGTTGCGATCAAATCAAGGGACGCGAGGCGATGTGGTATCATGGTCGGCAAAAACAGTGAGTATGCTTTATCTTGATTACTTGATTTGGCATTCATACCTCTATAGGTATGAATATTTTTGTCTCTACTTTTGGTTACTGTTATTGATTTCTGAAATGCTTGACTACAACATTTAACAACATGTATTAGCATTGTAAATTCAATGCATTCCATCATATTTAGCAAGTGTCATAACTGATCACTCAAAAATCAAATTTTAACCCTATAGAACATGTAAAACAGAAGTAGGGGTTTAGATATTGAAACACCTATACGAATTAGTTTAAAATTTTAATTATTAGATAAATTAAATTTTGGATTAAAATGATTTATTAAGTCGAATTTATAAATGGTAATCAGAAAACTAAGGTGAGTAATCTTCGATCCGTATAACTGATTTGCTGTTATGGATTTGAAAGAAAACAAAATTTAAGTTTAATGAATTTGAAAGAAAATATTTTAAATGTGTTTTGGGAATGATCAGTAAATCAGTTACCATTATAAATTGTTAATTAAATAAGTCTGGATGGTTAATCGATGTTTAAGAATTAGTTATTCGAGTGATTAAAGATGAATTTAGTTAAGGTCTATAAATTGATGATGTAATTAGAAGTTAAATAGTTTGCAATTAAAATTAATTAACGAATTAATTTGTAATTAAGTGTTTGATTTAAGTTAAGTACTTAGAGAAGTACTTAAAGGCTTGGTTAATGAATATAGCTAATGAAAGATCAATGGTTAAGGGTGATTAAATGATTTATTTACGAGATAAATGTAAAGTAATTAATTTTATTAGTTAATTAAGGATAATCAATTGTGAAATTTGGTAGGTATAATTACTTAACGTAATTTATTAAGTAAGATTACTTGGTAAAGTAATTAGTGATACTTGAAATTATTGGATGTAATAAGTTAATGGATGGTGAATAAATTACATGGAGAAATTGATAAGAAGGGTAAGTACTTATTAGAAGTAATTGAAGGGAAATTTATCAAGAGATTCATTAAGAAAATTAACTTTCCTTTAAAAATAATTATACTGGTGATAAATTTAAGGTGGATATTTAGGGAATGATAAGTTATTGGCGTGCAATTAATTATTAGTAAGTAAGCAAGATTTCAATGATTAATATTGTGGGTTTAATTCATATAATAAAATTAGATATTTAATGATGTAATCAAAGATTTATTAATTAAGATTGATTAATCCATACTAGGTGACTTATGAAGTTAATTAATATAAGTAATTAAGGATTAATGTAATTAACATAGTTAATTAATTCATGAAGTAATTAAGAGTACTTATGGATTTTGATTAAGTATAATTAATATCGTGGAGTTAATTAAAGATAATTACTTGAATGAACTTGAAAGATAATTAATCCAGGGTGATTAATTAAGATGAATAATGATAGGTTTACCAATTAATTGATTTGGAAATTAATTAATGAAGCAATCTAAGTGATTGAGGTTTGAAATTCAATTTGAATCAATTAAATTGATTTGTATGTAATTAAGTTTTGCTTATGGATGATGGAATGGTATTGGATGTTTTGAATGAGTTGATATCTCTGATATGAAATATTGTGTATTTCATTTGGATAACTTGGGTTAGGATAACATGAGTTTTGAAGAGACCAGAGTCGGGTATTAGGAAATATCCGAAACCACTTCGAATGTTTTATAGGTTGATATGTGAAATAAGTGTTGTCTATGGCAAATTGTGAATTGGTTATATTGATATAAGTTGCCCCGGGTTCATATAAGTTGTTTGCTTTGTATTCCTTGTTAAATTTTTTACTCACGCTGGTTTCCAGCCTTACCCGGGTGTTACTTTGGTGTTATGCTCGGGTCAGACCGAGTATTACAGATTTTCAGGTTAGGACGTTCTGGAGCTCAGGAGGCGAGCTGGATGGCAATAGCGTATAGAGTATTTCCGCTGTATTTATATTATTATTAATCGGAGACTTGATAATTGTATATATTCTGTGATTGAATGTATGTGAAACTCTGATGTATACTAAATCTAATCGGCAGAAATAGTATTCTTTTGTAAACAGTCATTATTTATTATTATATTTTATCCGCTGCGATTGTGAGATGTTTGGTGTTTTTGTTCTTCTTCTCCTATCTCTTTCTTCTTTTTCGTAACTATCTAGAATTTTCGGGTTTGAAAATTTCGGGTCGTTACAGATCCCTCCAACCTGTCACATACAACAAATATACATAGTAGAATATGTGTGAAATGTCCGCTTCACGGCAGACGCGCGTACAAAGGATCATCCGCTCATATACGAGAACGTATATGGTCATCTGCTCCACTAGGCAGGTATATATATGTATATATCCAAATACCAATCAATATATCATATATCATCCAAACAATCACCAATCATCATATAATAAATTATTTCTCACTTGTATAAAAATATCAATGAGTCAGAAAGAGTGGGTTGTACTCACATTGCTTGTAGTCGTCGCGATAGCGATTTATTCCGATTAAAATTAAACAAACGTTTAATTTCAACCAAAATTTTAACTAACTCAAACAAATCCCAATCTAGCTACATAATGTAGTGCTTGTTAAAGCGAACCCAATGCAATTTATTTCGTCAATTTTCGACCTCGTATGACCAAGTTATGATGTTACAAAGATTACACGAATTTTAATATAATCAATTTCACAAATTTTATTTATTTTTAAACGTCCTTAAATCTGGGCCGTTGATTTTTGCTTCCACTCATCAGGGCTGCCGAACGTTTCTTCTTCCCATCGTGTTGCAGGTTCCAAACGAACCCAATTTTCGTTCGAAACCCTACCATCGCGACTTCTTCGAGCCTATTCGATGATCAAACCCCACCACGTCGAAGCACTACGCGAACGACACCACCACCGTGAATAGTTCGAAGCTCGGTCGCCTATTTCGCTTGAAAATGTGCGCGACCAGTAGGAGGACGCGGCCAAATTTCTCCTTCGAATGACGACGATTCGAGATTCCCACCGTTGGATGGGAAGATCCCGCGATGCTCTTCAACTTTGTAGTTGGAAGAAATCGAGGGAGAAAGAATCAAATTTTCTGGCCATTAAAATATTGGTGGCGGCTAGCCCTATCCTGGATTAGGGTTTTGAAATTTGAGAAAAAGTTGGCGTTATATAGAAAATTTGACGACACTATTCATCCGGAAAATTTTCGAAATCGAAACGAAGCGTGCCGCCTGGCGTTTATAATGTTTTATCCCTATTCCGAACGCAATGGAATATATATCGGGAGCCGATTCGATCAAATTTGGAAGATAGATTTTTAAGTCGAGTAATTAAAATTTAAAATTCACTTAAACAGATTTCTACGCGTTTTAGCTTGTCCCGGACAAACCGTAAGTCCGATTGATACGAAATTTGAAATCTAACAATAATTTAACATTGCGGATCCAATGAAACTGGATTCGTCGAAATCCGAGATTGTATGAAAAATGACTATTTTTACTCATTAATTAAATATTAAACTATTCGATTTCTACAAATTAACTTTTAATTCGATTTTAAAAGTTCTGTAACATCATCTAATTCAAATATGATTTAATTCAACTTTATAAATCATTTTTATTCATTTTAAATCCAAATCTCTATTATTTTTACAATTTCAAATATTAACTTAACAATTTAATTATCCAATTAAATCACTATATTTCAAATATAATTTATTCAGGTTATTAAATTTAACTTGTGAATATTTAAAATCAATTAAATATACGAATTTCCAATGACTGAAATTATGGGTCGTTACATTCTCCCCCCCTTAAAAGAATTTCGTCCCCGAAATTACTAAGTAAGAAAAAGTTACAAAATCAATTAACTTTTCAAAACAATTTACTATATAAAATCTATTTAAACATTTTAGCTTTTTCCAAAATCCATTAGTTTAAATTCTTATAAAACTTTACTAAGTTTTCAAATCTACTTAGTTATCTTTTCAAAACCAACTAATATCATTTAACTTTGTAACTCAATATCAAAATTTTAGTTATCACAAATTATCCAATTTTCCAAAATGTATTCTAACGCCTTAAATTTTCAATTTTTTTTCCATAGTCTCCTTTGCGCGGTTCGATCCGGAAAAAATATAACAATGTATATATAACAAATATACATCTCATCATCGAGGGTGAGGCATCCCGAAGGGAAAAAAGTGTAAAAGTACGATATGTAATCCGAGATATGTACCTTATATATTATTAGCGACGGCTAATATAGCGCGAAAGCGAGCTCCAAATGCGATGCAAGCGCCATACGCACCTACTAAACAGTCAACAAACAATAAGAAACATGTATACATGAAATAATATCAATATACAACCTATACCAATATACAACAACTATATACGCCAATATAGCAAATGCAATCAAAACAACAATTCCAACCATCAAACAACTATCATCCAACAACTCCATAAGCAAATCAATATAAATTCACTTCTCATTAACATTAATTGAATTGGTTTTCAATTTAAATCACATTTGATTCATTAACATTGGATTTTACTAATCATTCATTATTCATATTCAATTAGTTTATATTCACTAATTCATATTCCAATTTGTTCACTTCCTATACATTTGAATTCGATTATTTAACTTTCAATTTCGTTAATTCAATTTCATATGGATTTCCTATACAATCAATTAACAACCATCTAACAACCAATGTATATCCAATCATAACCAAATTAATTTACTTTACATTCATTCAATTTGGTTCAACACTTTTAATTTCAAATTGGTGTAACATTCAATTGACTTTCATTCAATTATTCAATTCGTTTAATATTCAATTTGGATTGAATCCTAGTATTCGCAATATTCACATTCTATACAACACTTCCAATATTATTATTGATTCAGAACTTCCTAACTTAAGTTTTATTCAATTCTTAACAACAACATTTTCTAATCCATGTTTATTCCCTAATTCACTTTTACAATTAAAGTTGAATTTCATTTATATAAATCAAGTTCATATTCATTTAATTCACTTTATTAATTTACTTCGATACCAAAATCAACTTCATTCAACATCACTTCAGTTAGGTTTCATTCATCTTCATTTACCTTCACTTTCACTATACAATTTTAAGTTCATCTCTAACTTACCTCAAGTTATATTTTATTTAACTTTAACTTAAGTAAATTTCATTTTGCAATTCAAATTCAGATTTTTTTTTTGCTTACAAAATTGTTTAAAACAATTGGTTTACTTACATTTTCTCATTTCATAAGTTATACCACTTATTTATTCAAACTTGAAAATTCATGTTATATAATAACTTATCTTTTAAGTTTAATTTCCATATCAATAACTTATCAAATCCAGTTAAAATCCAATTCACTTTTATTTAACTTTCCTTTAGTTAAATTTCAAATCATATATCCAATATGATAACTCAAATTTATTTCAACTTTACCAAAGCTAATCTTTATCATTTCATATTATAAGTCCAAAACTCATTTCACTTATATTTATCCATTCCAACTTGGATTTTAAATGCAAAATTTTTTTATCACAACAAAACTTCGATTTCAATTTACTATTGGTAGCAAATCCATTACATAGAAACTCGAAAATGATACTGATGATGCTGCAGTCATCACCTTATTATTTCCCAGTATTAGTAGTGAATTCAATGCTTTATATTCTTTTAAAAAAAATTCTTTTATCTATAAATCACATTTAAAAATCTTTGCTTATATAATTTCACTATTCACTTTACATATATAAGATTCATTCCACATTTATTTATCTTATCTCGATTTATAACAAAATAACTCTTTAACTTTTGAAAAATAACTTCCAAAATCAACAAGATTCAATATTTTCAAATTCATAGTTTAAATTCATTTTTATTTATAACTCATATTTGTAAATATACTCATATAGTTTTACTTCTTATATATAAGATTATTTCTCACTTGTAAATCATATTAGTTATAATTCCATATTTTATAATTCATGTGCATATACAATTTATTCTTTGCAATTATTGTTTCTATTTAAATTATTCAAACATCTTTCATTAACTTATATATATTTACATTTTCAAACAACCAAACATATCAATTTATATACACTTTAATAATTCTGAAAAATTATTCCTTTATATATAAAATATAATTTATATATAAAATATAATCGAGATAAAATTATTTCACTTACCTAATTTAAAATAATACTATGTCGACTTGCCTCGTTTAAGACTTTGGAAATCCTTATCGATAACATGGCGTCCTACATATCGACCAGATTCCACAAACAACTCAATGGGTAAGCAAACAAAATATAAAACAATTTATATTCACTAACAAATACACGCTCATATATATAATACACTCAACTCAATCTAGGGTGCTACTGTCCCTATCTATACTGAGTACACACCAGAGCTTAGGAATGTAAAAAAAATCTAAGCTTCGATACTACCTGTGACGACCCGCAAGTCCGTACCCTATGAATCGACAATAATCCACACATTTTCGACCCAAAAAGCACAAACTAACGGAAAGTCAAGAGAAAGAAAAGAAGAGAGAAGAAGAGAAGAGAAGAAAGAGAGAAGATAGACAAAATAGAACAATACAGAATCTCACATTGCAGCGGAAAACATATAATATCATATCAATGATGATTATAAAATAGAAACTGTATATACATACAACAATCGGAGTTCAACAATCTATCAATAGTTATCAGCCTGGATAGTCATAATAACCCGTCCTTACAAATGTCGATAATTACAACAACAAACAAAGCACAATGGTTAATCAAAACAAGCATGTGTATACGAAAATGAAGATCTCCAGCTCTCCTGCTGAAGCTCCAAAACACCAAATCTAAACCTGTAAATATACTCGGTCTGACTCGAAAATTGAAAGGGAAGAACGCCCGGATCAGTCTGGTAAACCAGCGTGAGAAACACACTCAACTGAATTTATTAATTTACCAAAAAATTTCCTTTATGAAAACAAAAGTATCTCGTAAGACACGCCCACACATAAACACGGACATGTTTTTACCTTACGATAGCTAAAACATATCATATCAAATACTCATATAATATAGTAGTGTCTACTATACACAAATAATATTACTCATAGCCGAAATTATTACATTGATTAAATTCCAGTATATAGCCCAATTGGGCAATACAATCAAAATGGAAAACACGTAGTGGAGTTTGGATTTCCAAACAAATGACCAGGTGAAGGACTAACTTTTGGCAGTACATCTCTAGAAGAATGCATTGAGAAACCATCACAAATGATCCTCTACCAACACAAGACTGACCCACCTTTATAACTAGATGGTACCAAATATATCATCCTTCGGTCGTTACTGACCTTTACTGTGACGACCCAGAATTTTTAACAATGTAGAATGGGATAATTGAATTGATTTTAAACATTTAAAAGTTAATTTTAACGTGAATTTGAGATATAAGTATTTACTTGAAAATTAAATCATTGAATTATATAGTTTAAATATTGTATTTAATAATTGAAATTGGGTAAATTGTTGAATCTGAAATTTCTAAGCCTGTTTAAAATAATTTGAAGGCTTATAAAATTTATAATGATGATACTGAAGATAATTGAATGGTTGAAATTTAATTTAAAGGTGATTTGTTCGGTTTTGAAAATATAC
Organism: Allium cepa; assembly: GCA_030765085.1. NCBI lineage: Eukaryota > Viridiplantae > Streptophyta > Magnoliopsida > Asparagales > Amaryllidaceae > Allium > Allium cepa. The sequence goes on from CM060934.1 coordinate 781,516,159, forward strand.
CATCTACACCATCTCTATTTTATTTATATTTATGTATGCTTTTAAATAATACAAAAGGTATAAGTATGTATACATTTATATGTATAAGATAAGTGGCATGACATGGTGAAGACAAGTGTCATAATATGGACCATACACCTATCTTAAGATGAAATAGAATTATGACACATATATAACTTTGGTGTACATTTCTAGAACACCTTAAATGATTACTAAATAAGGTATGTGTCATGAAATAAAGTTTGCATAAAAAAATGAAGGACATGTGTCACAAGATTAAATAAAATAGTGACACATAACCCCATTAGGTGTCCATGTGTAGAAACATCTTAAGACACCTATGTAGACATGTGTCAACATTCTAAAGCTTGTGCAAAGAGAAGAAGACAAGTGTCCAAAACTAAAATTACCAAAACTAGCCTTGAAAATTACTATATAAAGGGTGGAAATGTTCACTTATTTTTCTTTCTTTCACAAAACAAAAACAAAAGTAGGATAAAGTGAAAAGCTTGGAGAAATCTAAGGAAAAAAGTCAAGTCAAATACACAAGTGTAAGGTGAGAAAAACTATTTAAATTTTTAGTATTCATGTTATTCTTGAAGAGATGATAGTTGTAAATAAAAGTGGCTCGGTTCTATCAAAAACGCAGCTTAGTAATTTGACCATAACTTTCTCAATTCTTAATGAAATTTCGATTTCTTAGATGTTCTGGAAAGGATATTTCATGTGCTACAACTTTGTTGTTTTGTATTTTCTGTAATTTGGATGTTAGCTATGTAAAAATTGAATTTTTCTACTGTAATTCCGAGAGCAAAACCAATATTAGCTCTGTGTTTAAGGTTGAAACTAAATTGGCTATAACTTCTTCGTTCCTCAACCGATTTCGATAATTTTAGATGTTCCAGAAAGCTTAGACTTTTTTCTAAAACTTTTATGTTTTGAGTTTTCCAAAATTTTGATGTTAGCTTGGCCAAAATTATAATTGTTTATCGCTATCCCGAGACAAAATGACAGAAGTTGTGAAATTCAAATCTCAGAATTATTTTATCCATAACCTTTACAATTATTATCGGAATTCGGTAATTTTTAATGTTCCGGAAAGCTTAGAAACTAATATACAACTTTTGCTTTATTCATTTTGCCTGATTTCGATGTTTTCTATGCTAAAATTGCAATTGTTGGTCGCTGTCCTGCAAATGCATAAGTTCAGGCTAAGCTTAATGTTTTTAGTAAAATGGTCATAACTTTTGAAACGTTGATCCAAATTCGATTGTCTTGGTCATTCTTGAAATCTAACGGAAAGGCCTATAACTTTTATTTATATCACTTTTTAAAATTCGGCCATCTATGTATATCAATTTGAGGTGCAAGCTCGGGTTAAATTTCTGCCCGAAATGAACATGTTTATTCTAAGAAAAGGCCTTACTTGTTAGATTTTTATCATCGATTTGATAAACAATTTGATGGGTTTCTTTTCATGGTGGTTGAGTATACTAAGTAAATTACTTTAAAGAAGTATTTTCACACAGAAGAATTAACCGAGGATGCGGTATAAGACCATAGAAAAGATGGGTATTAAATATAAGTACACCATATTGAATATAATTCAAATCTTGATAGTCAAAATATAAAATACAAATGTGAATAAAGGTAAGAATTAAGTAATTTGGATATGCTTGTAACATAAGCTGAAATTGTACATACAAATGTAAAGTTAAAAAAAAAGTTAATTAAGATGAGTAGTCAATGATTGTGAACAATTAATATAATATAATCAATTAAAGGTTAATTAAGTCTAGAATAATTAATAATTTGGAATAATCAATGATTGATTAAGGTAATTAATCAATGTAGTTAATAGAATTTGCTAATAAAAGCAATCGAAGAAAAATTACTTAATATCTTAAATCAAAGGGGGTAATTATTGGTAATTACTTAATTGGGGATTAATTACTTGTTTAATTAGTGTAACAAAATTTATGGAGGGTTAGTAAATTTATGAGCATGATTATTTCTAGGATTTTAATCAATATAAGTGATTATAAGTTAATGAATCTGAGAACTTAATCAAGGATAGATGTGATTATTGTGAAAAGTGAAGGTAAATTAATAACATTGAATTCGAAGAGACCGGAGTCGGGTATTAGTTAATACCCGAAATCACTTCGATTCTTTAGAAATTGATACGTGGAATCAATAGGGTATATTGGAATGATTTTAAGTGAATTGGACCATAAAATCTAAGTTCTGGCACTTAGAAATTGATGTGTGGAATAAGTGATGTCTATTAAAACTTATGAAGTGGAAATTGATATAAGTTACCCGGGTTTATTTAGGTTGTAAACTTTTGCATTCCATGTTAGTTGGGTTTACTCACGCTGGTTTCCAGCCTGACCCGGGTGTTACTTTGGTGTAATGCTCGGGTCAGACCGAGTGTTACAGATTTTCAGGTAGGGACGTTCTGGAGCTCAGGAGGCAAACTGGATGGCAGTAACGAGTAGAGTATTTCCACTATATTTATATATTCGTTAATATGAGAAATGATACTTGTATTTATTCAGTGACTGTATATGTGTGGAACTCTGATGTATATTAAATGTAATCAACAAATATAGTATTCTTTTGTAGACATTTATTATTTATTATATTTTATCCGCTTCGAATGTGAGATGTTTGGTGTTTCTCTTCTTCTTCTTCTTCTTCTATCTCTTTCTTCTTTTTCATAACTATCTGGAATTTTCGGCTTCGAAAATTTCCGGTCGTTACATTTGGTATCAGAGCTGAAGGTTAAGCTAGAACCTTGGCTCTGGTGGGGATTACTCATTGAATAGAGTCCGTAGTACTCTAGAATGAGTTGAGTATATATATATGAGGGCGTACTTGTTATTTTCTTACGAAGATTTTAAATGAATTTGCATAAGGATATATTATATATATATAAAGCAATATTCCCTTTTAATGAATATTTAGGTGATTGGTTGTTAAGTTATTGGAATTAAGTTAAGAAGTAATGTAAAATACGATCAAATTGAAAATTATAACCAAAGTTGAAGAATAAACTTATATGACAAAATGGAATTTGAATTATAGATTGTGAATGTAATTTATAAATTGAAATAAACTTCATAATAAATGAGATTATAATTTTAAATAGAATTCCAGAGAATATTTGGAAATAAAGTATGATGAAAATTCTAGAGTAATGTTTAAATATGAATTGGATGGATTGGGAATTTGGAATTTTCGGGAAAATTTAAAATTCCTTTGGATTTGGAAGTGGTTTCCAAAGGTTTTGGAAAAAAATAATAGTATTATTTCAAAAATATTTTTTGTGTTGAATTTGAAATCTGGGAGATTTGAAATTAAAAATATTTGGAAATGTTTTTAAAGAGATAAAAGCATTGAACTCTTTCGGTCACTGGAAAATAACGTCGGTGATGACCGCAGCATCATCGATGTTCATTTTCGAGTTTCTAGAAGAGAAATTGTTACCAAATTGTTTCAAATTAGAGTTGTTTGTGAACTGGGTTTGGTTTTGAAATTCAAAAGGATAATTGAATTTGCCAAAGAATTTTGGGTATAGTTGAATTCTAAGGTAATATTGAAATCTTGAAAATTTGTTTAAACTCTGGAATCTTGATTTAAAATGTTTATGGAATAAAATATTGGATAAATAAAATGTATAATTCCGAGTTAAAAGCAAAATGTGAATGTAGTTGATTATAAATAGAAATTGTAAGATAGAAATTGTAATTAAGGTTGTACAAGTTTAAAGATCAAACGGAATTTGATTTGAAGTTGGAAGGAAATTGAGAATCAATTCAACTTGAATTGGGATTAAATCAATTTCAATGGAAATTGAAGATTATTCAATTTGGAATTGGGTCAATTTAAATGGGAGTGGAAATTTAAATTGAAATGTTGGGGCAGTGAACAGTTTGGACTCTGGATTGTTTTTTAAATATATATAACCCTTCTTTCTTAAAGACAAATTATTTTATACTTGTTTTACAATTATTTTTGGACCTATTTAACCATTTTTCAACTATTTTCTAAACTAGTTACTATTTTTTTTCAACTAAGTTACGAATTAATTATTATTTTACAACTATTTTGCAATTATCTAGGATTTCAATAACTACTTAGCTATTTTCCAACTATTTTATAGATATTTTGTAAACTAATAATTATTTTTCAACTACTTCTCTATTTTTAAAATTTTTAAGCTGTTTTCTAAATATAAAACTGGTCGGAGTTCAAACTGTTATTGATTAAATACCCAACTGGGATAAGAATTGAGGTAATAATCCAAATAGGGATTAAGGAAAATGTGAACAAGTGAATGAAATTTTAGGTGAATGTGAATAGAAAGGAAATTGATATTGGAAAGAGTAATCAAATTTGAATATTTGATTTTGGGTAAACAAAGTTATATCTTTGTTATATATTCTCCCCTTGTTGAATCTATTGTTGGAAGAAAAAGGATTTTGGAAGTGTTTGAAGTATAAAAGAAATTTTATACGAGTTTAAAGTGATCCAAAGTTTTAAAAATTATATATATCTGTATATATATAAAGGATCTTATGAAGATTTTGGGAAGGGTTTTGGGAACCTTTGGAATTGGAAAGGCTTTTGATTTTTGGGTAAAATCATTATATGGAATTTGGAAAGCCTATTTTGAGAATTATCGATTTTGGGATAATCGATTTTGTGTAAAGGAGCTTTGATAAAATTCATACTAGGTGTATGATTTGAAAGATACTATATGTGTATAGTATAAAGTGTTTTGATGATGGCTCTGGGGAAAAAGGCGCTCCCTTGGAATGAACTTCTCAGGAGTGCCACCAGGTGGTGCTTCCTTGAGCCCCAATAGGGGGTTCTAAAGTTGATCCTATGAGGAGTCGGGACAAAACTAGTTCCTGAGGATTATGAGTTGAGTATACCATAGTGTAAGTCGTGTGTGCCGCTGAGAGCCAATAGTTACATAGACTTTTGCTGTGATGGCAACGTAACCCAAGATGTAACTGCGACCTATGGTATAACATAGCGAAAGTCGTGTGTGCCGCTGAGAGCCAACAGTTTGTGTTTGATTTTATATCGGCGGACTGCGACCTATGTAGGAGTGGAGAGGTTTCATTTCGACAGCAAAAATCAGAGGCCGCTGAGAGCCTGCAATTACATGGACTTTTGCTGTGACGGCAACGTAACCCTGGATGTAACTGTGATTTGTTGTGTGGGTTCCATGGCGTAATCGAGAGGCCGCGGAGAGCCTGCAGTTACATGGACTTTTGCTGCGACGGCAACGTAACCTTGGAATGTAACTGCGACCATGGATGGGGGTGATGATTTTCAGAGCATTGTAACCAAAGATATTTCCTCTATTTTCAAAAACCGTTCCTTATATTTTCAATAAAATTATTTTCCAAGTATTTTCACTGCATGTTGCAAACGGGTTTACCAAGTACTTATAGATTTTCAGTCCTACACCTGATCAACGTATGACTGAATTTCTGTGAGAACAAGGATGGACTGGATGAGACATGAAGTTATAAGAAATATTTTTATAAAAGCTATTTTAATAGTATGAGGTGGGTTTAAAAGCATTTCTAAATTTTTAAAATAGAAGTGTTGAAATTTTGGGAAAATAAAAGGGAAACTCCAAACTGGAATTATAAAAATAACTTTGAACTCAGGAAAATTTAATGAAGTAATTTTCTTTGTAATAAAAGTTGGAAGTAAGCTAATAAATAATTATTTGATAAAGTATGTTAATAAAATTTAACTCGATTAAACAGATGGATTGTAAATTAATAATGGAGTTTGGAAATGAATTCGAATTTGTCAATAGAATTCGACTTGGATTTGATAATGAATCAAATAAGAAGAGATGTTGTAGAAATAAAATAGAGTTGGATTGGAAAAGTGATGGTTTGAATTACAAATAAAATTCAAACATGATATGAATAATATTTAACGAAAGTTGCAAGTAAATTGAGAATGGCTTTGTATAAATAAAATAAATTCGCAAATGAATTAAGAAAGTGAAATATAAAATGAGTTAATGGAATTAAATAATAAATGGGCGAAGTCTGATTGAAAAAAAAAATCAAGGTTGTGATTGAAATTGGATTATCAGACTGAACTTAAGTTCGGTGGCATATTGATTTGAAGTAAAAATGAGTTAAGTATACGCTTGGATAGTATTTTGATAAATTGTGGAGGTGAATTAAAATGAAATGGTGGGCTAACTGAGTTTAATGGAAATTGATTCAATGAGAATCAAATAGAAGTAAACTTATGTTTGATGTTGGAATAAATTAAATTAAAGTAACTTAAGTTTAAATTTAAGGAAGCTTGCCTTCGAATAAGGGTAAAAGCCATTAAATAAAAGCTCGGTTTAAATTAATTTGGGAATGGTTAGTAGTACACAAGCATGGAATGTGTCGAGCTAAATAAAATGATTGTGAATAAATTAAAAAGGAATTGAATTAAATAAAATTGAGTTGGAATCAATTTTAATTGGTTATAAAACTTAAGTAATTTTTTATTCACTTGGATATTATCAAATTGCATAGAAATGATTGTCATTTAATGTAAACGAGATTTAATTAAATTCTATGAAATTAGTGGAAGCAAATATAATTGCTTTTTGAATCAATTGATATGAATAGGAGTTTGTTTTGCTTACAAATGAATTGAATGTAAGCAATTGCATTGTAAACTACTAAAATTGAATGTAATGGCATATAAATTAGGTTGGAAGCAATTAGATTAACATTAAATTATATAAATCGCTTATGGTAAGCGTTTGGTGTTTGTTGCTTTTGAAATGCTTGTGTTTAGCCTTTAAAAGTAAGTGAAATGCTAATAGAATTTCTATATGTGGCACTTACATATTTAAATTGAGATAGTACAGGTACTTGAAGACTGTTTGGTTGGTTTGGATTGCGCTAATTGCTTAAATTTATAAGCTGCTTACTTAAAATGCTAAATAAAGGTACGCCTACGCAATAAAAATAGGAAATATGAACTGTTTTTGCTTTTTCCGACCATGTGGGTCGATGTATACATATTTATATCTATTTTCAAATTGCAAAAGCTCCTTGGTACAAAGGAGAATCCGCCAAAATTTTCCGAAAATTTTGGGAGTTAGAAATTTTTTGGAGATTTTTTGAAATTTTTTCGTTAGCGACGAAACGATCACAAATATGAAATTAAAATAAATTAGTATATGAAACTAATATGAACCAGTTATAAATGGAAGTTAAAATCCAATATTCAAAATTGAAAATAAATTGAATTCGTATGAAAACGGGAAAAAATAATTTGCATAGAAGTAGATGTGAAAACTTCTATAAAGAGTTGTATAAAATAATTTGAAAGGTTGCGATTGAATATTGTTGCTAAGTAAGATATGCAGGTATTAAGGGGAAAAAAAATTGGATTTGATTCCAAAAGATAAATGTGAATTGCCCGACAAAAAGGTATATATTTAAATTTCTATATGAAATTGGATTGGGTTTTTGATCTAGCCACTTGGCGTTTTGTTTTCTTTTGGAATTTGAAAGTCCGTAGAGGCCTTTTGTAGTTGTACCGAGCTAGCCGCGCAAAGGAGACGCTGGAAAAAATTGTCGAAAATTTAGAGAGTTAGAAAAATTTTGAGAAAATTTTGATAATTCAAAATTCGATTTAAAATTGAAATTTAGATGATTGAGCAAATGGGTGTTGTTTGAAACTATAGAAGGTTTTAGGAAATTAGTTAAGGTGATAGTGGGCTTTTAATAAAAGATAGTTGGTAGAGTGTGGAATTGTGAATTTTGGAGAAAAGGTAAACGGGTATTAGTCCATTCTTCCTAACTAGTAATTTCGGGGACGAAATTCTTTTAAGGGGGAGGAATGTGACGACCCAGAATTTTTAACAATGTAGAATGGGATAATTGAATTGATTTTAAACAATTAAAAGTTAATTTTAACGTGAATTTGAGATATAAGTATTTACTTGAAAATTAAATCATTGAATTATATAGTTTAAATATTGTATTTAATAATTGAAATTGGGTAAATTGTTGAATCTGAAATTTCTAAGCCTGTTTAAAATAATTTGAAGGCTTATAAAATTTATAATGATGATACTGAAGATAATAGAATGGTTGAAATTTAATTTAAAGGTGATTTGTTCGGTTTTGAAAATATACTATCTACACCATCTCTATTTTATTTATATTTATGTATGCTTTTAAATAATACAAAAGGTATAAGTATGTATACATTTATATGTATAAGATAAGTGGCATGACATGGTGAAGACAAGTGGCATAATATGGACCATACACCTATCTTAAGATGAAATAGAATTATGACACATATATCACTTTGGTGTACATTTCTAGAACACCTTAAATGATTACTAAATAAGGTATGTGTTATGAAATAAAGCTTGCATAAAAAAATGAAGGACATGTGTCACAAGATTAAATAAAATAGTGACATATAGCCCCATTAGGTGTCCATGTGTAGAAACATCTTAAGACGCCTAAGTAGACATGTGTCAACATTCTAAAGCTTGTGCAAACAGAAGTAGACAAGTGTCCAAAACTAAAATTACCAAAACTAGCCTTGAAAATTACTATATAAAGGGTGGAAATGTTTACTTATTTTTCTTTCTTTCACAAAACAAAAACAAAAGTAGGATAAAGTGAAAAAGCTTGGAGAAAGCTAAGAAAAAGAGTCAAGTCAAATACAAAAGGGTAAGGTGAGAAAAACTATTTAAATTTCTAGTATTCATGTTATTCTTGAAGAGATGATAGTTGTAAGTAAAAGTGGCTCGGTTCTATCAAAAACGCAGCTTAGTAATTTGACCATAACTTTCTCAATTCTTAATGAAATTTCGATTTCTTAGATGTTCTGGAAATCTTATTTCATGTGTTACAACTTTGATATTTTGTGCTTTCTGTAATTTGGAAGTTAGCTATGTAAAAATTGAATTTTTCTACTGTAATTCCGAGAGCAAAACCAATATTAGCTCTGTGCTTAAGGTTGAAACTAAATTGGCCATAACTTCTTCGTTTCTCAACCGATTTCGATTAATTTAGATGTTCCAGAAAACTTAGACTTTGTTCTAAAACTTTTATGTTTTGAGTTTTCCAAAATTTCGATGTTATCTTGGCCAAAATTATAATTGTTTATCGCTATCCCGAGACAAAATGACAGAAGTTGTGAAATTCAAATCTCAGAACTGTTTTATCCATAACTTTTACAATTATTATCGGAATTCGGTAATTTTTAATGTTCCGGAGAGATTAGAAACTAAGATACAACTTTTGCTTTATTCATTTTGCCTGATTTCGATGTTTACTATGCTAAAATTGCAATTGTTGGTCGCTGTCCTGCAAATGCATAAGTTCAGGCTAAGCTTAATGTTTTTAGTAAAATGGTCATAACTTTTGAACCGTTGATCCAAATTCGATGATCTTGGTCATTCTGGAAATCTAACGGAAAGGCCTATAACTTTTATTTATATCACTTTTTAAAATTCGGCCATCTATGTATAAGAATTTGAGGTGCAAGCTCGGGTTAAATTTCTGCCCTAAATGAACTTGTTTGTTCTAAGAAAAGGCCTTACTTGTTAGATTTTTATCATCTATTTGATAAACAATTTGATGGGTTTCTTTTCATGGTGGTTGAATATACTAAGTAAATTACTTTAAAGAAGTATTTTCACACAGAAGAATTAACCGAGGATGCGGTATAGGACCATAGAAAAGACGGGTATTAAATATAAGTACACCCTATTGAATATAATTCAAATCTTGATAGTCAAAATATAAAATACAAATGTAAATGAAAGCAAGAATTAAGTAATTTGGATATGCTTGTAACATAAGCTGAAATTGTACATACAAATGTAAAGTTAAAAAAAAGTTAATTAAGATGAGTAGTTAATGATTGTGAACAATTAATATAATATAATCAATTAAAGGTTAATTAATTCTAGAATAATTAATAATTTGGAATAATCAATGATTGATTAAGGTAATTAATCAATGTAGTTAATAGAATTTGCTAATAAAAGCAATCGAAGAAAAATTACTTAATATCTTAAATCAAAGGGGGTAATTATTGGTAATTACTTAATTGGGGATTAATTACTTGTTTAATTAGTGTAACAAAATTTATGGAGGGCTAGTAAATTTATGAGCATGTTTATTTCTAGGATTTTAATCAATATAAGTGATTATAAGTTAATGAATCTGAGAACTTAATCAAGGATAGATGTGATTATTGTGAAAAGTAAGGTAAATTAATAACATTGAATTCGAAGAGGCCGGAGTCGGGTATTAGTTAATACCCGAAATCACTTTGATTCTTTACAAATTGATACATGGAATCAATAGGGTATATTGGAATGATTTTAAATGAATTGGACCATAAAATCTAAGTTCTGGCACTTAGAAATTGATGTGGAATAAGTGATGTCTATAACAACTTATGAAGTGGAAATTGATATAAGTTACCCGGGTTTATTTGGGTTGTAAACTTTTGCATTCCATGTTAGTTGGGTTTACTCACGCTGGTTTCCAGCCTGACCCGGGTGTTACTTTGGTGTAATGCTCGGGTCAGACCGAGTGTTACAGATTTTCAGGTAGGGACGTTCTGGAGCTCAGGAGGCAAACTGGATGGCAGTAACGAGTAGAGTATTTCCACTATATTTATATATTCGTTGATATGAGAAATGGTACTTGTATTTATTCAGTGACTGTATATGTGTGGAACTCTGATGTATATTAAATGTAATCACCAAATATAGTATTCTTTTGTAGACATTTATTATTTATTATATTTTATCCGCTGCGAATGTGAGATGTTTGGTGTTTCTCTTCTTCTTCTTCTATCTCTTTCTTCTTTTTCATAACTATCTGGAATTTTCTGCTTCGAAAATTTCGGGTCGTTACATTTACTGAGGGCCGTCTAGCATACAAACCTCAATAATCGAATACATGACGTCATAACGTGCAAAGATATATCTAGAAGAGGATGATCATACCCTAATGGGAGCGACGCACTTAGCCTTGCCGCATCTTACACTGTTTTGGTCATTTTCGATTGATGAGGCCTGACGAGGTAACGATTACCTTTCACAATCACATATCACATCACTTAGAATGCCACACGGCCATTTCCGTTGACTACTAATTGCCTTCCACAAAAATACAACCCTTAAGCTCATACGTCTCAAGAAGGGTGTTAAGCTAAGAGAAGTTGCCTTCTCCGCCACCACTGATGTACGTTTGTAAAAACCAATGTACGTAATCTTTAGAAATGCAATGTCAGGCAAACATCCATACAAGTTGTCCAGGAAGAGGACAAACAGAAGGTACTTTCCTACCACATCCCGTCGGGAAATCCCAAGGATTAGTAGCGAATAGTCCTTGCATTCGATACTTCATAATAAAGAGACCACTGCTACTGGATGTATATTGGGATTTCAACCCCAAATGATCAACAAGCAGTCCCCTACTATGAAAATACAGAATAACAAAATCATCACAAGCAATCTGCGCAATCGTCGCATATACGTTAGTCCGAAGTGGTTTTCAGATAAATCTGATCCCAGCCTCTTTGCACCAACAAAGCAAAAGCGTTTCTCAACCTCACATAGAAACTAAGTCTCATAGACTTATGACGTCTCCAACTTTCAACCTGCTATCCTTCGGGCCAAGAAGGATGCTCAATAGATTAGAGTAACACTCCGCACTACACGAATCAACATCCTCAACACAAACGATAATCAAGCCTGCACAGAAGGCTATGTACTAAGTGTACGACTAAATAGTTCCCACATCAGGTCGAGAAACTAAAATTTTAGCCAGGTCAGATAGTCGGTTATTTAACTATCAAAACAAACAAACAAATATTTAGCACCGTATATAATCACTAGGCCCTCTTAATTAATCTTCTATTATTTAAATCATCTGCCAAATATTCACTTTAAATTATCTTTAAAAGATATGATCTTCAAAACCATTTCAACATTGGAAAACATTTCCAAATACTTATAAAATAATAAGTTCTATCTATTTTCATCACTTAGAAAATATCAAATATACTTAAACTAGGATTAAGTATATATTTATTCTTTTAAGGAAAGTATTCTCTTAAACACATTTATTTGGGTCAAAACGAATGCTGCGTAAAAAATCGTTACGACAACCCAAAATCACTAGTATAGGGATTCGAAAATAAGATAGATATATAAATCCAATATACTATAAAATATTTCCTTTCAAAAATGATTTACTATAACAACAGTGTTATAGTCCATCATTTCCTTATTTCTCGAAAACGTCTATTTCAACAATGAATATTGAAATCTATGGTTTCGATATTTAACACATTTTGAAACAACTTTAAACCATTTTATTCCATTTAAAATACCACTTTACAAAACATTTCTTTAATATATTATTCACTGTCCAAAATCGTGAATATAAATCATTTACCAAATCCAACGTTTTCACACATTTATTTAAAGAATTATCCACTGTTTAAAATCGTGGATATAGTTCTTTTACCAAATCATTGCTTCTATATATTCATTAAAGGATTATCCACTGTCCAAAATCATGGATATATCTCCTTTAATAAACTTCTATACTTAACTTACCAAATTCAATTATTTTCGGATTTATAAAACAATGTCTATAAATTCCATTTATATCATTTATATGCCAAAAAAGCCAAATTATAATTAATAATTTATAATTCATTTATTTAACAAAATCCATTCATTTTATAACTTCACAATTCGTAAATGTTATTCACTTGTAAAATCCATTTATAACCTCATTATAACACTTCCAAAACTCCTTTTATAATTTCCTCATTTTGATTTATAAAATATCACTTTTATAAATCTTATATATAAACCTTTTATAATAAATCAAAAAATCTCAGTTTAAACTATGTTATAAAATATTCAACTTCATATTTCCAAAAATCACATTTCAACTATATTTCTCAAGTATTATAATTTTTATAACACAAAAATTATAGCTTTTATTTATTTGAAATAAATCCATTTACTTGACCATTTAAAATTAACAAAACATCGATTTCCAAAATCACTTTAAAAATCCTTTTTAAATTTGGAAATCATCATTTTAACATTTTTAAATTATCAAAATAGGCCCAATGCTACAACGACACCAAATACATCAATCACGACATCCAAAATATCATATATAATATGATAACAGCATATATCACAATATTTGTAAAATAAATCAATACAGGTGAGGAATCCAGTTGGATCTCACCAACCTGTCACCAACAACAAATATACATATTAGAATATGTGTACAATATCCACTTTAAGACAGACGCGCGTACAAAGGGTCATCCGCCCATACACGGGAACGTATAGGGTCATCTGCTTCACTAGGTAGGTATATATATATCCAAATACCAATCAATATATCATATATCATCCAAACAATCACCAATCATCATATAATAAATTATTTCTCACTTGTATAAAAATATCAGTGAGTCAGAAAGAGTGAGTTGTACTCACATTGCTTTTAGACGTCGCGATAGCGATTTATTCCGATTAAAATTAAACAAACGTTTAATTTCAACCAATATTTTCACTAGCTCAAACAAATCCCAATCCAGCTCAATAATGTAGTGCTTGTCAAAATGAACCCAATGCAATTTGTTTCGTCAATTTTTGACCTTGTATGGCCAAGTTATGATGTTACAAAGATTACACGAATTTTAATATAATTAATTTCACAATTTTTTTTTATTTTTAAACCTCCTTAAATCTGGGCCATTGATTTTTGCTTCCACTCATTAGGGCCGTCGAATGCTTCTTCTTCCCATCGCATTACAGGTTCCAAACAAACCTAATTTCCATTCGAAACCCTAATCATCGCGACTTCTACACTCGCCTATTCGATGATCAAACCCCACCACGTCGAAGCACTACGCGAATGGCACCACCACCGTGAATAGCTCGAAGCTCGGTCGCCTATTTAGCTTGGAAAACGTGCGCCATCGGCAGGAGGACGCGACCAAATTTCTCCTTCGAATGATGATGATTCGAGATTCCCACCGTTTGATGGAAGATCTCGCGATGCTCTTCAACTTCGTAGTTGGAAGTTTTTCGTAATTATTGATAGATTAGAAGAAATTGAAGGAGAAAGAATCGAATTTTTTGGCCATTAAAATATTGGTGGCGGCTAGCCCTAGCCTCGATTAGGGTTTTGAAATTTGAGAAAAAAGTTGGCCTAGTATAGAAAATTTGACGACACTATTCATCCGGAAAATTTTCGAGCACGAAACGAAGCGTGCCGCTTGGCATTTATAATGTTTTACCACTATTTCAAATGCAATGGAATATATATCAGAAGCTAATTCGACTAAATTTGAAAGATAGGTTTTCAAATTGACTAATTTAAATTTAAAATTCACTTAAACAGATTTCAACGCATTTAGCTTTCCCAGGACAAACCGTAAATCCGATTGGCATGAAAATTGAAATCTAACAATAATTTAACATTATGGATCAATGAAACTGGTTTCGTCGAAATCCAAGACTATATGAAAAATGACTATTTTTGCTCGTTGATTAAATATTAAAATATTCAATTTCTACAAATTAACTTTTAATTCGATTTAAAAGTTCTGTAACATCATTCTAATTCAAATATGATTTAATTCAACTTTATAAATCATTTTTATTCATTTAAAATCCAAATCTCTATTATTTCTACAATTTCAAATATTAACTTAACAATTTAATTATCCAATTAAATCGCTACATTTAAAATATAATTTATTCAGCTTATTAAATTTAATTTTTGAATATTTAAAATCAATTAAATATACGAATTTTCAGTGACTGAATTTTGGGTCGTTACACGGTCGACCTGGGCAATGAGGCGGTCGACCGCCCGGTCTACCCGCCTTGTATTCCAGCGGGCAAACGAATGTGAATTCATTCGAACGAATTAAAGACCACCGAACACGTTATTTACATCGTTTAGTTTAATATAGTCCCTTCGGTTTTGCATCCGATGGCTCTGATACCAATGAAACACCCCACACCCCTTAATATACCCAAAAAGGACACATTAAAACAAGCTAGTTTGGAAAATACTTTACTTTTAAACATAAATTTTTAGGAATCCTATAACCTGGCTCTAATATCAAGTGAAACACCCACACACCCCTTAATATACCCAAAAAGACACATTAAAAGACATGGTGCATCGTAGGTATATATAAAAAAACTAACAGAGACTAAGATTCACAAGACAAAAATAAGTAAAAACAGCGAAAACTAGAATAATAACTTATTTAAAATAAAACATTCATAATTGCTTCATATATAAGTCAAATACCAAATACAACATCCGTATTTCAAAAACCATCATGTCTTAAAAAATTCATAGTCTCAAAATCAGAGTACATAATATCCCTCATAATAAGCTAGTATACAGAAAGTACAAAAGCTGAAAGAAAAGAAATACATGGTAGCAAACTCCTCCAAGAAATCTCCAAGCAACTGAAATCTATAGACCTTTCCCTTGCTTGCCTATGGGGCGAAAAGGGAAAAATAAAGGAGTGGGTCAAAGTAAACGTCTGGTGAATGATAGTGATTGCTAGAGTCATTAAGTAAGCTAAAAGTAATATACTCTACAACAGTTCTAGCATAAAGAAGGATAATAAAAGGAAATAGGAAGGATATAAACTGAAAATAAGTACGATTAAATATTCCCAATTTATACGATAGGTTAACTTTTATTGTTTGCACTTATTCCTGATTCCTGCTTTGATTAGGCTAAATTCCTAATCATATAATTAAGATGTAACCCTAATTCTACCTTTTTTGATCGCCCACCACTCCACAGACCTTTCTGTGGACTAATTGCTGTATAACTCCCTACATATTAGCCAATGGTATGTACGGAAGATGTTCAGAGCAACCACTGTGGATTCAGATGATATATGTAACTCCCTATACATAAGGCAATAGTGTTTACTAAGACAACATACTAAGTACTTGGAACTCATAGCTATTACTGAGCACCCGAATGGAAGTCAGACACGTAATTGCCACCATGCCCATGCTACCTTTTGCTCCACCTACTAGGTCTTCTTATTACCTCCAACGTACAACATTGTGCGCGCCTTATCTCGCTTCAGGATAATGCGAGATCACCGTGTGTCCATAGAAAAATAAGGGAAATACTGCTGGTACCGGCCCTTCATCCAAACAATATCTATTTGCGCCCCTTATCGAAATCCCCATGATTTGGACTTCTATTTGACCAATTACTATCATTCTAGCATAATCGTTCCCTAGGAAATGCTATTGGTACAGGTCCTACTTTCATCTTTTCTTATCAACTTAGATAAATTATTTACATAAGCCTTTATTATCTTTTTACTTTCTACGCTTATTAATTTATCCAAGCCTTAAAATAAGTCACATTCTGTTCTTTTTCTTATTATAACCTACATTATAATCATGCTTATTACTTAACCCAAGGTCTAAGTGTGAAAATAAGCTCCTTTTATCTTTTGCTTCATTTTGTTATAATTCTAAGTTAAAACTATGCCAATTATCTTTAATTAGTCTAATTATAGTTAGGCGTAATTTCAGTCAAATTCCATTATTTACTATAGTCTTTATAATTTACATCTTATTTACTTCATTTAATATTCTTACTTATAAAATCCATATATGCGTTCAATTTATGCTAATCCATATGTGTAGAAAAGGTGAATGAAGAGAATAGATGCTTGCATAAAATCCAAAACGTCGAAAAGATGTAAATAAGAAATAAATAACAGTAAATAAACTTAAATACTGCAAATAAACTGTAAATTAATAAAAAGCTATGTTTAACAGTAATAATTTATAATTAACAGAAATAATACTAAAATTACTGAAAGGAATAGCAGAATGGACTGAAAATGATTAAAAACTGTAAATAATTACTAAAGCGGGCAATTCTAAAAATCGTGGTAAAACAACAACTATTGGAAACCCTATTATTTTATATTACTTAAAGAAATCTTAAAATAATGACAACCGCTCACCTTCGGTCCTAAGCTCTTCCTTTGGTCTTCCTGGATCCACTTGGAGTTGTAAAATGATTTTTATTAAAAAAAAATCTCTCGGAAAATAATTCCTTTTAGAGTCCTTCCTGAAAAGGTCAACCCAAGCGAAGAAAATCTAGAATGAGAAAAAGTGTTAGGCCTAGGGGTCTATTTATATGTGTAGAAGTGGATCTCAGACCGTTGAATTTGTAAATTGAATAGGATGCAATCACGTCATAGGCTTAACAGGAGCCATCGGATGCAGAAACAGAGGGACTGGATAAAAAGGTGCAAATGACGTGTTTCGATGTCTCTAATTCGTTCGATCGAATTTGTGTTCGTTTGCCTACCAAATTACAAGGCAGTTTGACCGGCCCGTCGACCGCCCTTTTGCCCAGGTCGACCGGTCGATCGACCTGACCGTGCATGTGTGTGTGTCGTTATATTTTTTGTTATTTTGTTTACTTTATAACTTTGTAATATTAGCTCAGTTTCTGACATTTTATATACCACGGACACAATGGTGCAACTTCCGTGGCTTAATTTTGATAATTTCACAAAGTTATTTATCATTTAATTACTTAACAAATTAATTATTATGGGTTAAATTTTGGGTTGTTACATTCTCCCCTCCTTACAGGATTTCATCCCCAAAATCTCTAAGGATAGAAGAATGTACTGAAGGTTTTCATCCAATTCTACAACCAACTACTTAGACGTCAATCATTCATCCGTTGTCCTTAAGGTTTTCTAATGCATTTTACGATACTTATGTAATTAGTGTAGTGTAAATATACCTAACTAATGCAAAAGATTAGACAGTCCGCTGATTCAGCTGACCTCCTTTTTATGCAATCAGGTCCGTGCCCTGTATCCCAATGAATGCAAAAATTTCCTGATGATAACCGATAGTTCTATATGCGTGCTACAAACAACATCCAAATGTAACAATCATGTGATAATCATCCATTTATAGCAATCATAGAAATAAAATAAAAATGCGCACACATCCATATGCATATGCTATAGTCTCCTAGTTAGGACGATCCCTAAGGAATAATAGTGCCTAGTGTACCTATATGCGTCCATAGCATCCACTAGCAAACACTAGCATACGTCATTCATAACATATTCTATTAACATGTTTACATCAAATCCTACCATCCATAGGTTAAATCCTTAGTTCTACCCTACCATAGGATAATAAAGGAAAGAACCTATTCAAATCTTTAGATGGAAAAAGGAATTCTAAAACTTACCATCAAAAAGATGAGGATAGAAAGTATGAATCTTCTCTTCCGCTTCCCAAGTGGCGTCTGCAACATTTTCTCCCCACTGCACCTTTACCAGTGGAACCTCCTTATTCCTTAGTCGCTTGATATCTCTTTAAAAAATCTTCGTGGGGATACACTGAATAGAAGCTTCTCTTTCTACCTCAACCTCCTCTAATTGACTAGGTTCTACAACCTCCACCAAGTCATGTAAGCATTTTTGCAAGTGTGAAACATGAAAAATGTCATGCACTCCTGCGAGCCTATGTGGTAGCTTCACCCGGTAAACCATCATCCCAACTCTCTCTGTGATAGGAAATGGTCCAACAAATTAAGCGGCTAACTTTCCATTAGATCCGAATCTTACCACCTTTCTAAGAGGGGATACTTTGATAAAAACTAAGTCCCCAACCTCAAACTCTAAGTCTCTCCTCTACCTATTCGCATACGACTTCTGCCTGTCTTAAGCCGTCTTCATCCTTCATCGAATCAATTCCACCCTCTCAGAGGTCTCCTTAACCATATCGGGTCCAAGCAATAACTTCTTTGTAGACTCTACCCAATATGATGGGGACTTGCAAGATCTCCCATATAAAGCCTCAAATGATGCCATTCCTATACTTGTTTGGCAACTATTATTGTACGCAAACTCAACCAATGGAAGATGCTCCTCCTAAGTTCCTCCAAAGTCCAAAATGTACATCCATAGTAAATCCTCAAGCACTCTATTTACCCTCTCCGTTTGGCAATCCGTTTGAGGCGATAGGCCGTACTCAGCTTATGTTACGTCCCTAGCACTTCTTGTAAGCTTCTCCAAAACTCACTAGTAAAAATGGGATCTCTATCACTAACAGCACTAGAAGAAACTTCGTGTAGATGGACTATCTCTCGAATATACAAGGATGCCAAATATGAAGCCATACACTTACTCTTTACTGGGATGAAGTGAACACTCTTGATCAATCTATCAACATTGACCCAAATGCTATTGTTCCCTTTCCGAGAACGGGGTAAACCATCAATGAAATCCATAAAAATACTGTCCTGCTTCGACTCAGGTATATCTAGGAGCTGAAGTAATCCAATGGGCTTCTGCTTCTCTGCTTTTACCCTTTTGCATAAGAGACATTTAGCTACGAATTCTGCCACGTCCTTCTTCATACCACCTCAATAGAACATCCTCTTCATATCCCGATACATTTTGTCACCATCCGGATGAATAGTCATACAAGAATGGTGTGCCTCCTTCAACTGTTCTCAACAAGTCAACGGTGCATGGAACACAAAGCTCCCATCTCTCCTAAGCCACCCTTTGTTATCAATGGAATAAAATTGGAGAAGATTTATTGAGACCTCTCCTCGGCTATCTTTATCCATAATGTCCATGAGTTTCGAATCCACCTGCTACCTCGAGCCAATCTGATCCATAAGAGCAAGCCTTACCTCTAAGGTTTCCAACAATCCGGGAGTGATGTCTGTAGAGGGCTTAAAATAAGAAGTAGAATTAAACTCCAAGCTCCTCCACTCTACGAACAAAGGACTAAGGGTTGATTTATTTCTACTCAATGCATCCGCAACCACATTACCCTTGCCAAGGGCAAAAGCTATCTCGAAATCATATAAGGCTAAAAACTCCATCCACCTTTGTTGCCTCAAGTTCAAGTCCTTCTGCGAGAATAGGTACTTCAAAGACTTATGGTAGCTAAAAATCACAAGCCTCTCTCCAAGAAAATAGTGCCTATAAGTCTTAAATGCAAAAACTATGGCATCCAACTCCAAATCGTGAGTAGGATAGTTCTTCTCATGCATCCTCAACAGCCTACTGCCTAACGCACTACCCTCCCCTCTTGCATCAACACTGCTCCTAGACCCGTTCTGCGTGCATCAGTGTATATAGTGAAAGGCTTAGCTCCGTCGGGTAAAACTAACATCGGTGCACTAGCAAGGGCTCTCTTAAGATTCGTGAAGGAATCCTCATAATCCATGTCCCACACAAAAGCTTTATTCTTCTAAGAAAGGCGTGTGAGCGGTGCCGAAATCTTGGCAAAGTCTTTAATGAACTTCCTATAGCAGCCAGCCAATCCTAGGAGGCTCCTAATTGCGTTTACGTTCTTGGGGGCCTTCCAATCTTGTACTGCAATAATCTTGGCAGGGTCAATAGAAAAACCTTCCTTCGAGACTATATGCCCTAAAAAATGAACTGCCTCCCTTAAAAAATGTCACTTTGAAAACTTAGCTCTCAAATGATGGCTACGAAGTGCGTAAGGAACTTCTTCCAAATAAATAGCATACTCCTCCATATTCTTGGAAAATACCAAGATATCATTCACGAATACCACTACAAACTTATTTAGGACATCCTTAAAAATGCGGCTCATCAAATCAATGAAATAGGCTGGAGCATTGGTTAGCACAAAAGGCATAGCCAACCACTCGAAGAATCCGTCCGGTGTCCTAAAGTCAATCTTATCTATGTTGTCACCAGCGACTCTAAGTTGATGGAATCCCATGGCTGAATTAAGTTGGGAGAAAATCGAAGAACTCACTAACTGGTCAAAAAGATCATCAATCCTAGGAAGTGGATATCGGTTCTTCTTGGTAAGCTTATTCAATTCTATATGGTCCACGCAAAGTTGGAGAGAACCATCTGCCTTAATGGTGAAGATGACTAGTGCTCCCCACTTTGATATGCTTCTTCTTATGAATCCATTCTCCAAGAGCTTTCGAATCTTCTTGCTCAATTCTTTCCTCTTCCTAGGTGTCGTGTGTCTCATAGGGAACGCTACTGGCTTGGCATTCTCAATCGAATAAATCCTGAAGTCAATCTCTCTCTATCTTAGGGGGTAGTTTGCTAACCTCCTTAAAGACGTCTGCAAAATCTCTAATGACAGGAAACGAACTTAGATCTCATGAAGATGAATCGAGGGAGTAAAGAAAACTAAACATAACTGACCCTTGCGGGTCACAAGATACCTCCAGAGTCCTACCACTACAAGTCTAACGACTCTCTTCTCATAGTCTAAGATAACTTCGTATGTGGATAGCCAATCCATCCCTAAGATCATCCTATAACCCGAGAATTCCAAAACATAGGCGTTGCAGTCAAACTCTGCGCCTAGGATAAAGATTTCAAAACCCTACAAATCATATATAAGTGTGCCAATCCTTTTATGGGGTTCGAAACAATAATGAGGTCTACTACTAACGATATGTCTAAGTAAACAATCTACTAGAGAGCTAGAGATATAAGAGTGTGATGCTCTAGAATCAAATAAAGTACGAGTAGGAAAATCAAATATAGAAATCAACATTCAACTATGACTTTCCTACCTCTATCTTGAATGCTACTAGAAGGTGTTGTGTCCAACACTTGAATCTGCGCAACTGGTGCACTCGCTTCCTGGGGACAATTCCTACTCATATGAACGGCCGGCTCGCAAGTATAACGCTTACCCTTTATCTTCTCCTTCCAACAATTATTGGCCACATGTTCAACCTTCCCACAAACATGTCATTTTATTCCTTTCTTAATCTACTTCAAAGGACCATCACATTCTTCTTCTTCTTGTTCTTTTCCCACCACTTCTTCTTTAGACCTTCTGACTTAACTTCCTCTTTAGACTCTCCTTCCTTGAATGTATCCGACATAAGCGCCTTGTCAACTAAAGACTCATAAGTAGCTCCAATCGGTACATGAGTCAGCAATAATCCCTAAAGGGGTTGATTCAATCCCTTTG
The DNA here is from genome assembly GCA_030765085.1 of Allium cepa. Classification (NCBI taxonomy): domain Eukaryota; kingdom Viridiplantae; phylum Streptophyta; class Magnoliopsida; order Asparagales; family Amaryllidaceae; genus Allium; species Allium cepa. Next base: position 781,538,279 of record CM060934.1, read on the forward strand.
CAAACTTCATAGCTTTCTTGTCCGCCGTATTCACCGAGTCCATACAGAACTACGACAACTTATTAAATTGAATGATGTACTCCTTGACCGACAAACTCCCTTCCTTTAAATGAGTAAACTTCTCTAGCCAAACACTCTCTTCTGCCTGATATAGAAACTTCCTATCGAATCGCTCTCGGAATCCATCCTATGTAATATTCCTTCCTTCCAACTCGATCAACTCCACCAAAAAGATGCCTCCTCCATCAGCTGCCAAGCGGCTAGCTGAACTCGCTGCTGACCATCCAATCCCAAAAGACCAAAAATCTTCTTTATGTCCCTAAGCCATGCTCTCGCCTCCACAAAAGTCTCCTTGCCATAAAAAGTTTTTCCGCTCAAACTCGCAAAATCTTTACTAAGCTTAGAGAAATTGATGGCGGTAGGTGGGTTGATAGGATTCCCACACCCATTGGTGCAGGATTGGGCACAGGCCCGTCAACCTTTGGAGTCGTGGCTTGTAAGTACCTATAAAACTAAGCTGGGACTAGAATTTCCTCAAGAAAATTCGGGGCATTGGCCATTCTATGAAAAGAAAAAGGTAGTTTAGGAAAGAGTCAAAGGAAGATTGAACTGGACTTATGAGGGGATTTTTATATAAATTCTTTTATACTTAAAATCATTTCCAAAAGTTTTTCTTTTTATGAAAACTACTTTTAATAATTTACTTTCAAAATAAAATTTTGGAATCCTTTAACCTTAGGCTCTAATACTAAGTGAAACACCTCACACCCCTTAATATAACCGAAAAAGGCATATTAAAAGGCATGGTGCATTGTAGGTATAACTGAAACTAACAGAGACTAAGATTCACAAGACAAAAATAGGTAAAAACAATGGAAACTAAATGAGTATATTTAATTAAAACAAAGCTTCAAAATTAATTCATAAATAAGTCACATGCCAAATACAATATTCAAAACCTATAGTGTCTTATGAAATAAAAATCCTCAAAATCAGAGTATGTAATATCCCTCATAAATAAACCAGTGCATACAAGAACAACAACTGAAAATAAAAGAAGTACATAGAAGAAGTCTCCTCCAAGGAGAACTTTAAGCTGCGGCAACCTACTAACTTCTTCCTTGAGTTCCTATGGGGGAAAAAGGGGGAAATAGAGGAGTGGGTCAAACTAAAAGTCTGATGAATTATAGTAATTACTAAAGTCTTTAAGCAAGATAAAAGTTATAGACTCTACAACAGTTCTAGCATAAATAAGAATAACAAAGGAAATGAGAAAGAGATAAACTGGAAATAAATACGATTAAATATTGCTCAAGATAGGTTAACTTTGATTGCTTGCACTTGTTTTGATTTAATTAAGCTAAATTCCTAATCCTGTAACTAGGATGTAACCCTAATTCTACCCTTTTTGATCAGTCTGCTACTCCATAGACCATTCTATGGACCAACTGCTATATAACTCCCTACACAGCAGCCAGTGGTATTTACGAAAGATGCTCAAAGCAACTACTATGGATTCGGATGACATATATAGCTCCCTACACAGAAGGCAATGGTATCTACTAAGACACCATACTAAGCGCTTGGAACACATAGCTATTACTGACCACTCGAATGGAAGTCGCACGCCTAACTGCCACCATGCCCATGCCACCTTTTGCTCCGCCTATTGGGTCTTCTTATTACCTCCAACGTATAGCATAGCGCGCCATAGGAAAAGTTATTTTGTACATGTCCTACTATCATCTTTGCCTATTAAATTAGATAAATTATTTAAATGATCATTTATTACCATTTTTTACTTTCTATACTTATTAATTTATCCCAAGCCTTAAAATAATCCCCATTCTATTTTTTTCCCTTATTATAACCTACGTTATAATCTTTCTTATTACTTAACCCAAGGTCTAAGTGTGAAAATAAGCTCCTTTCATCTTTTGCTTCATTTTTTTATAATTCCAAGTTATAACTATGCCAATTATCTTTAATTAGTCCAATTATAATTACGCGTAATTTCAGTCCAATTCCATTATTTATTATAGTCTTTATAATTTACATCTTATTTTCTTCATTTAATATTCTTACTTACAATATCCATATTCGCGTTCTATTTATTCTAATCCATACGCGTAGAAAAGGGGAATGAAGAGAATAAACGCTGACATAAAATCCAAAAAGTCGAAAAGATGTAAATATGAAATAAATAACAGTAAATAAACTTAAATACTGTAAATAGACTGGTAATAATTCATAATTAACAGAAATAATACTAAAATTACTGAAGGAATAGCTGAATAGACTGAAAATAATTAAAAACTGTAAATAATTACTTAAAAAGTTTATTCCAAAAATCATAGTGAAACTACAACTATTGGAAACCCTATTATTTTAAATTACTTAAAGAAATCTTAAAACAATTACTATCACTCACCTCCGGTCCTTAGCTCTTCCTTTGGTCTTCCCAGACCCACTTGGAGTTGTAAAATAATTTTTATTAGAAAGATTCTCTCCTTGAAAAATTATTCCTTTTAGGGTCCTTCCTTCAAAGGTGAACCCAAGTGGAGAAAATCTAGATTGAAAAAAAGTGTTAGGTCTAGGGGTCTATTTATATGTGTAGAAGTGTATCTCGGACAGCTAGATTTGGAAATTGAATAGGATGCAACCACATCATAGGCTGAATAGGAGCCATTAGATGTAGAAATGGAGGGACTGGATTGAACAAAAGGGTGCAAATGACGTGTTCTAACGTCTCTAATTCGTTCGAACGAATTTGCATTCGTTCGCCTGCCAGATTGCGCGGTAGGTCGACTAGGCGGTCGACCGCCCTCTTGTCCAAGTCGGCCGACCGGTCGACCGGAATGCGCATGTATGTGTGTATACATTCGTTATATTTCTGCTTATTTTTTATTTTATAACTTAGTCATATTAGCTCGGTTTTTGAAATTTTATATATGGAAATTGACCAGAAAATTACTGTAGACACAATAGTGCAACTTCCATGGCTTAGTTATGATAATTTCAAAAGGTTTATTATTTAGTTAATTAACAAAAAATTTATTATGGGTTAAATTTTTGGTTGTTACATTTACAGTATTAGTATTTATTTACATCCGTTTCTACGTTTTGGATTTCTATACAGGCGTCATTCTTTTTCTATTTTCTCCTCTATTTTCGCATATGTATTAGAAAATATTAAACGTGAATATGGATTAAATAATTAAGAATACTAAAATGAAGAAAAAAGATGTAAAGTAATAAAAGTTTGAGGAATGGAATTACTGTAATAAATTACGTTAAAATAAGAAAAGTTAATTAATCTAATAACTGGATTTGGAAGTAACTAAAAGGTTAATTGATTGGTTTAGAAAATAGGATACATTTCTATAATTTATTATTTAAAAGTTAACAATGAATATAATTGCTAGAATAAAAGAAAGCAAAATAGAATTAGTGTAAAATAGAGAAACCACTATATTTTACATTATTTCAAAATAGTCAAAGAAATATCTAGCAGTTATGGATTATTGTTTATCATATTATTTAATATTAAAATATGGAAATGGATTTTTAAATATAGTTTTCATAACTAACCAAATAAAATAGAACTACTTCCTAGAGTAGAAGGTAATAGAGCAAAGTATGAAATGAATCAAAATAAATTATTGGATTAGAAATTAAGGCTATGAACAATAAACGAACCCATGTATGCATTTACCGTGCAGACTATATAAAAAACAGTTATTATGATAAGTTAATTATATGATGAAAGAGAATTAAAAATAATTCTACGTCATAATAAAAGAAGGCGGGCTAGAACGGAAAAGAAATGCCGGAATTATGTACGGACTAAAATGGAGAGAAAATGACAATTACAGGTAGAATTGTAACATAGTTTATAATTAAGTAATAAGAATGAAAAGGCTTATTTTGAGACTTTGAATAAATTAGTGAGCAATTATGGTAGAAGCTTATTTAAATAATATATATAATTCAATAAGCAAATAAAGTAGGAATGATAAAAGAGGCTTATTTTAATAAATTTTAGATTTATATTATGTTAAATAAGCAAGATAATGAATGTGGCTTATACCAACAACATTCCCTATTAAATAAATGGATATCTCACAATAGATAAAGGTGAGACGTGGGCAAGAATATGCTAATTAGAACAAATAAGTAGCCAACAGAATAATAAAGTAAACTAAACACAAATTAAAATATTAGACTTAGGGTATAATAAAAGAGTTTAGATGCGTTTGGAGCAGCCCAAGGGATGAAGCGTCTAATGAAACAGTTCGTCATAGATTTTAGAAATGGAGAAGCATGCCCAACTTAGTATTTTTGGGCTTCAAGAAAGTATGAGGCTTCAACGGGACGTGAGGATACTCAAGGATGGCCCTTTGGGTAGGCCTAACAAAGCTGCACCCCTGGAGGCATGTCTTTAGGTGTTCCATCAAGAGAGTATGCCTTGATTGCATTTGCATTGTTGGCCTAACGAAGCAGTCCTTTATAGGAAATCATAAGGGCTTGGTGTTCAGAGTAGGGTATTCGTATGTCTCGTACTTGCAAGTAAGTTTAAGGATAGTCGCATATGGATATCGATTAACATCAAGACCAAGAAGAGTTCGAGAAAGACTGGAGTTAAATCAACATACCAATGATTCTTTAACTATCGAGACATTGGGTGAGGGGCACCACCATTTAGATGTTAGATTATTTGCAGTAGGGCATGGCCACTTAAATATTTAGAAGTCTTTTGATTAGTTGAGGGGTAGCTGCATGGGGCCATAACCACAATGAAAAAGAGACAAACCAACTTGAATATCTGTATTGTAGGCCTAATGAAGCAGTCCTTTACAAATATAGAAAATCCCTGATTGAATTCCATACAAGGTAGACCTTGTTGGCGGGATTTATATAGTAGACAGAACGATTACGTAGTTCTCAATGTAAGTACTGGGTGGTACATTGTGGATGTCCGAGTACTTGCATAGACTAGTATGAATGTGATTTACATTTTCGTAGTAAGTAGTGGAACATCTGTACTGTAGGCCTTATGAAGCAGTCCTTTACAAATGTAGTTACGGAATACTCTCAAAGCAAGACGATGGAGCCCTTTTCGAGGAGGATACAAAAGGTACTATGGGTGGTACCTAGGACCAATATGGTCATTGGGCACATAGCTACATTTATGTATATATTAGTTATTAGGTTTTAATCTACTGTGGAGTAGATGGGCAGGGTTCACGGACAGAGGCGAGAGTATTGTAACCTAATGAATCTAATATAAGAGTACTTGGAAATAAAATGATATACGTAGAATTAAGCCTAGAAGTATATAACTTATCCATTCATCAAAACTTTAGTTCTGACCCCTTCCTCATAGCATCCTACAAGTTAGGTAGATGACAGAGACTTTCCATCTTAAGACACTTGTTTAGAAAGTGTAATTATATTGGCGAGTATTTACCTACTATTATCTTTTAGTCAATTCCTCTATAAGATATTTAACTAAGCTCTGATATATTTTCCTTTGCCTATTTGCTGGATACCAGAATCCCAACTCTGATTTCAGTGGGCATGGATTTTAGTATTTTTGCAAAAAATTCCGACCCATTGGAACTCGGATTGTTACATCGATCTCTATATCCCTCATGTTTTGATCGAGCAGGTCATCATCAGGATCTAAGTTTATTTTATGTCACATTGGTCCAACATATAAATCATGTGCTTTATGACATCCTCTACCATGACAAAATTCTATGCACGAGTCCAAAGGTTGAGGTTGCGTCGGCTCTCATGGATGAGTCAGCCGGCATTGAGAGGGTAGGAGTTGTTGTATTGGATGTCCCCACTTGCCAACGAGATGCGACTCGCTCATTCCATGCTAAGGTTAGTTCTTTGGTTCTTTAGGAAGTGGAAAAGGAGGTAGGATATTTCCATCGTTGTCTTTATAATGGCAGGCAACCCCATCATGACCTCGAGAGCTACTGGGTTCGAGGGTAATCTTGGGTAACACGCCGCCAATTGATATGTAGCTTCACTACTTTGGGTGCTTCCAGCATAAACTAGAGCACTGATGGGCTCGAGGTTACTCCTAGATGACACATCATCGACGGTTGTATTTTCAAGGGAAAGGACAATCCCAACATTAGTGTGAGTACTGTTTGACTCAAGATCTCTCCTAGGTGACACGTTGTTGATTATCATGACCTGATCAGATAGGTCTTTGCCTGTAGAGGGAGCTATTAATGTTGAAAGCTCAGCTTCAGGGTTGGTGGCGGTATCGACATGAACTTTAGCGCTGACCGGTTGGAAAGTTATCTCGAGTGACTCATTGCTGATAGTTGCAAGTTACAGTTGAAGCATGAGGAAGCTACTCTTGGCTTTCCTGAGGGGATCCTACAACACTCCAGAGTTTTCTACTGATCGCCTTAGATTTTGCCGACTGCATCTTAAATATGGAACTTTTTAATAAGTCGGCTGTAGGAGACATTCCAACGCAAGTGTTGGTCATCCTATTAGGAGATTGTAAGATGATGGGCGATTAACTACTAAAAACTTTACCTGAATATATGCTTCAAGGAGATATTTACTATAAGGGGCTATTTTCTTAATGTGGTCATAGGGGAGTTAGTAACTATCGGAGCAATGCCCATACCCCTAAAGTTGTATATGAGCAAGGAATATAGGGTAAAGCTGGAGGCAAGGAGCTTGAGAGCCCCAAAACATGCTCGAACATAATGTTGACTAAGGTGCCCTCACCCATGAAGGTTGTAATAACCCGTAGTAAGCAGTAATTGATTAAAGATAACAAAGGCAATTTAATTAATTAAAATGTATTTTTAAAGACTTATTAAGAATGATTTGCATTTATTTGTATATTTATGAATTTAAAATGATATTAATATGATAAAGACAATTATACATTTTATAAAGCATGGTATTATTAAAAAATGAGATTAGAAATATATTTTGAAGGAAAAGAAGTTTTATTTTGTTTAAGTGTATAGTTTTGGGAATTATTTAGAAATCGTTTGGAATGTAATCAAGAAATGATTTAAATTAAAATAAGTTAAAATACGAAGACAATATTTTATAAACTTGTATATGAATAAGAAATGAAGATTTGTGTTAGTAATAAATTTTGTAAAGAATTGAATTAATTTCTAATTGATTAAAAGGATTTTTATTAAGTGAGCTAAATATGATAATTTTAGTATCATTAATGAAAAAATATAGGATTTATAAAATTACATAATGTTGAGTAAACATTTTAGTGATGTGAATATGATTTTTCATTTGAAATTTTGTCGTTATTTGAATTGAAAAGAAAATGATTTGCAAATGAAGAAAATAAAATGATAAAATGGGCTTATAACGGTGTAAGGCCCAAACCTTTGTTCATGAAACCCAAACTGTGTTTACAAGAGAGGTCTATGCTAGTTTTTGTTTAGAAAATTCTCTCTTTCAATTTCCAAATGAATTCGCGTATATATCATTCGAATATTCATCTTCGTTCTTATTTTCATGAAAGAAAAACAAAGAAGAAATATGGAACCCTCTTCTTTTATTAATTAAAAAAATCCAATAAATTCAAAAATTAAAGCATGACATTCTAAGTACCAAGCTATATTGATTTTCAAGAAGTTGAAATTTTGATCAATTTCAGAGCTATGGAGTTTTCTTGTTTGAGTAAGAATTGAAGATAATGGAGTATTAATTAGATATAGAGTTTCATTTGACCAAGATGAGTGCTATATCTCTCATACATCAATGTCTTGATGTTTAATTCTATATCTATAAATTTCTACTAATCATAGTGAGTTCTAGAGCTCACAATTATGTCTATTTTGATGAAACGTTGATATTGTGTTATATTTGCAAACTATCTGGAATGGATTTATATCTTCATTCTCTGATATTGGGTATAAATTATTGATTAATGATAGAAAGAGATGGTTTATAGTATGTGAATGAAATCATTAGAATGTTTACGTTAGAGCTTACAAGAATTTTTAAAAAAAATCTAAATTTTGGATTTCTTTATCCCTATTTGGTTTTGCACTTACACGCATTCAGACGTCCGAGTGGAAAATTTGGACGTCTGAATAAGTTAAATTTATGACTGTGATTTCTCTGTTTTGAACATGGTAATGTTCAGATGTTTGAGTTGTATATCTAGACATTTGAATTACCCCAAATACGAACTAGTTCTTCACTATTTGAGTTCAGACGTCTGGCCTGAGGATATAAACGTTCGAATATTTTTATAAATGTATTCATACGTTTGACTTATGCTCCCAGACATCGGAGGTGGTATTAATTTTTTATAGATGTTATTCCTTTTGAATTATTTTAATAATGTTTTTTTAAGTTTATATACAATATTTCTACATGGTGAACTTAATAGAATATTTTATAAGGGTTTAATTTTATTTAATCATATTCAAGTATTACTTTAATTTCAAAGAAGTGTCATTTACCTTAGAAATTTATTTATACTTAATATATATTTGATATTGGATGGTATTTATGTAACGACTCGGGATTTCAAACACTTCGTATTTAAATATCTGAATTATTTAAATATTAGAATCTTGAAATAAATGTTATTAAAATGGTTTAATAAGCTTTTAACCCCCTTCTAAATCATAAATAATGATGGCAAACTTGTTTCATAAAATGTTTATAAAAATATATTCTTTGGAATTTTTTTCGATAATGTGACCGAAATCGTTTTAACCATAAATTGCTTTTTAACCATCACAAGTTGTTTAGTTTTTTTTACATACACTTATTTGCTTAGGAACTTAATAAAATGAAACAAAAATATTTTGCACTAAAATCTTAAGAATCTTCCTAAGCTTATCTAGTTTGGTGTGAAGAGAATAGCGAGCAAAAAAGGAAAATGAGCAAATAAGGAAAACCCTTAACCCTTATGCAACTTTGACATAAATGAGAAGTGACATGTGTAATTAACATCATAAGTGTTTTGAGGGGTTTTGGTCTTTTCCCATCACATTCCTAAGGCAATATACGGAGGGGTACACCCTTAGGAATAAATCACAAATAGTTACAAGCTAGAGTTGTAAAATTAATGGCATCTTCTTCCTCATCTCTTATGTTCTAAAAAGAAAGAGTTCCAAATCAACGCCAAATAAATTCAAAAATTTTCCACAAGGCTTAGTAAAATATTAAAAACCCTTCCACTGAACCAAAACATGAAGAATTGGAGACATGCTGTAACGACCCTAGATTTTAATTTAATTTAAATTGATAATTAAATGAATTTTTGAATAAAATTGTAAGATAAATTAATTTAAATGGAAGCGAGTTTCCCCGATTCGACTAGAAAATATATAAAGTTATATGGATTTGACAATTTGTATATATGTGAATATATATTTATATTGGATTTGAAATAAAATCTTAAATAAATGGTTTTAAAAATAAATATAGAGATATATATGTATATACATTAGATATGAATTGTAAAATTAATGGTTTGAGTTTATAAAATAATATAAGACAATAAATATTAAAGTAAGATAACAATAAATATTTAAACTAGAAATAGAAAAATAATATGAGATAAATTTTAATAAAAAAAATATAGGAAGTAGAACATTTGCTAAATTCTAACAACATAATAAAATAGAAATTTATTTGTATTATAAAACAAGAAGATTTAAAGAAAATAAATATACATTCACTTATGTATGTTATAATAAGATCATATGGTTATAAAAATGACCTAGAAATACATATAAGCTTATATGAAACTTTTATAAAACAAGGAGACAATAAAATAAATATGTGATGAATTCAATGTTAAAAGCAAACACAAATCAAACAGCATATCTATATAAGTGTATGCATAATGTACTTGCAAGAATTAAAATAAGATGGCTGTTACATTGAAGCATGAAGCATTTAATGCTTTCAAACCAGCCCATAATACAAAAGAAATCATCAACCGAAGTACATACAATAACTTCAACCATACCTATTATGTACAAAACAATATAATACCCTGTACAAAGTTTGTACATCACATAGTCAACTTCTCTTTATATATCCACCCTCTTTATCATCAGTTTGATCAGTTCAAAGCTAAGAAAAAAAAATCTGATCAAAGCCTGTGCATATTTTCTTCAATCTGGAAATTTGTTTCTGCATGCAAACTTGAGTTTTGAAGCAATACCATCTAAATCTTAAACAAATTCAACTGGAACAACAATTAGCTCAATTCAAACAAGGCTCATTCATTCCTCTTCAAGAATGAAACCTGGTGATTGAAACTCAAAAACAAAAGCATGCAAGATCAACATCAAACTTTCAAACTTCAGATCAAAAACAAATGCAGGTTTCCACATTCAAATCATTTTCCAGGATTTAAGAAAGAAAAGTTTCTAAACCTGAGCCTCTGTTCTTTTTGACAGGTGAGTAACTCATATTTTTTAATATGGTTAAGTATTCTTTTTGACTGGTTGCTTGGATTAGTTTTGAAGATAATCCAGTAGTTATGTTTTATTAAAATACTGTGTTTGTGTGAATATAGGTAGATGGTCCTGTATACATTTATGTTTGTATATAGTTGTGTGCATGTGCTATGAATCAGTATTGCTCTGTTTAGATTCCAGGCTCCAGTGCTTGATTCAAAAATCAATATCCCTCAGCCCCATATATGTTTGGATTTAAGATTTAAATAAAACTTGTATGTTTTGTCGTAAAGAAGGTTTTAAAAAATTTGTTTAAGTTAAATAAAGATTGAAATGTCTCTGGAAAAGCCAAGAACTGAGAAACATCATCATTTTGAATGTCTTAATTCTCGAATTCAAACATATAATTTGAATTCTTATACCTAGGCTTTATTTTTAAGGCAAGAATTGGAATTTTTAGATCACGAATTCAAGAGGGGTTGGGTTTTGTTCAAATTTCATTGTTTGGGGAAATTCTGGTGAACACATCAAGGAGGAGGGTCGAGGTTGTTCAAGGTGGTGGAGAAGCCTACGGTGGTGGTAGGAAAAACGGCCAGAGGTGATGGAAGCAACGGTGGCTGTCGGCGGCGAGGGATCAAATTTTTTAAACCTAGTTTTAATGAGGGGTCGCAAGTTGATTCGTTCTTCCTCCATGATGCGTCGAGTTTGTCGTGGTTAGAGGGAAAGGTAGAGGGGACATGGATGGATTTGTTGCCGGAGTTTCACGTTTTCTGGTGATGGGTGTCGCGAGTACGGCGCGTTGATAGGTGGAAGGGGTTTCGCTGTGTGTTTCTAGGTTTCGAGAATAAACTCGGTTTCGTTTTTCGAGGTGACTAGGTGGTTTGGATGATCGTGGTGGGATGGGAGGGTGGTTTGTGACTTGCAGTGATCATCGGTGATGATCGACGTCGTCGATCGCGACTGTGCAGGTGCACAGGCAAGTGGAGTTGAGTTTGTGGGGTTTTAAGTGTCTGGTTTGACTGTCTCGGGAAGAAGCTCGAAGCGATTGAGTGTGTGACTCGAAGCGAGATGTCAATACGAAGTAAAACACTTAGAAAATTTTTGAATTGAAATTTTGGGATACTGGGGTAAGAATTTGGGAAATCTCGAAGCAGAGCTCGAGTTTGTGAGGGTTTGGCTCGGGGAAATCATGATGGGACCCGGAAGGTGTGGTACAGGTTTCAAACCCTGTTTCTGTTTTAAACTTTTAAAAAAAAAATGTTCAAGTAGATTCTATAAAATGGTTTCGAAATAAATAATTGAGTTTAAACTATTTTGAATTCCTTTCAGATGATTAATATTACTTTAACATGAAATCTTAAAAGCAAATTTAAAATGAATGTTTTCAAACATAAGGAAGTAATAAATAAAATCATTAATAAGAATAAATTATCTTTATAGTTAATGAAACATATTAATTTGAAATTCATAAATTATTAAGTTGATTTGAATTAATCCGGATAAAATGATTAATTAAACCTTACTTATATATGATTATTGAATGCTAGACGTTACTTATGAATGATTGTATTGTATGAAATGCCTTGGATTGGTTATCCTATCTGATTTGTGATATTTTGTTCTGTAGATTGAGCAGTGTATATTTATTTGCATTTGTATATTATCTGTGAATCTGTGAATGGACGATGAGCGTTATAAGTTTTATATCGCTTATCAACTATATTTCTGTATTCTGATCTGTGATGATTGTATGATGTTGCACTAGTGTGTTAAACCTCTGGACCACACAATACACACACAAATATGGATTTCACGAGGAAATCGATTAAGTCACAAAGTTTTGAAAATAGTTTTGAATTTGAATATTTGAATTCAAATGTTTTGGAAATGGATTGGGTTTAAAGTGAAAAACTTTTGAAATGGGATTTCAAAGATAAAAGTTATTTTGAATAACTTAATTAAATTTTGAAAATTTAAATAATTTGATTTAAATTTAAATTCAAGTTTGAAATTGAATTCTATGATTCGAAACTAGGAATTTAAGATGCTGTATAAGTTATATGAATTTAAACCACTTTTAAAAGTATTATTTGAGAATTTGGGTTTAATCCAAGGATTTCAACTCGTATAAATGAATCAGATTTCCAAAATAAAAACCGTTGTTTTCAAATGACAAACACTTTTAGATAAGAACTGAGATTCCAGTTAATTAGGGGAATTTCAAGATTGAATAGAGAAATGATTTTCCTAAGTTATGAATGAATTCTTTTTGAAAGCTATGAATTAAATCTGTTTATTTTTAACAGATTTAAATTGATGATTTGTTTAAATCAAATTGAAATGAAATTGTTTTGAAGGCTATAAGTTAAATCTTTGATTTAAAGATTTAACGAGTTAATCAAATTGAAATGAAAATTGATTTGGAAAATTTGTGAATGAATCTTTTGTTTAAAAGATTAAAAACGTGAAAATTGTTTAAACCGTTAAAGGTTGTGAAAATGAATCTTTTTGTTTAAAGATTGAAAATGGTAATTTGTTAAGCCATTTGAAAGAAAAGTTTTGGATTATTAAGTTGTGACTTAATTGAAATTCCTTATCCATATGTTTTAAATACTGCGCTCACTGTTCGGTTTAGCTGGGAGAGGACCTTTGTGTCATATATCCCATTCCGAATATGTGATATGTCGTTATGGATAGCATTTGAAGACCGGTGGTGAAGACCGGATATTTTCGAAAACGTAAGGACAACTCGTCGAATGTCTTTGCATCGACTGGTCCCCGGTATAGAGACTCCATATGTGATGGGGAGTCCGAACGTGATTAGTGAATATCCGGATTGCAAGGACTTCTTTGTAAGTGCCTTCGGTTTTGTTCGATCCCGGAACAGACTTGTATGGATTGTATGTCTGACATTACAAATTGAGATATAAAGCCGATTTCTTTCAAATATATTTCTATTGGTGGCGGAGAATTTATTCTTTTAGCTTAACACCCTTCTCTGAGACGTACGAGCTCAGAGGTTATGTAGTTGAAGTTATCAGCAATATATTCCCAATTTGGTAATGTGACATACTGAGTGTTGCTGTGAAATGATCATTGTGTTGATTATTTGTGATAGGATCATTTGTTTGATCGTCTATCCTGGTGATCATTTCTATGATCATTTGTTGACCCAAAGCACGGCTTTTGTATAAAGTGTGTTTTTGTGGACGAGACTTCGTCGAGCCTCACAAACCGGTAATGGTCGAAACAGGAATTGTGCGGCAAGGTTTCCAGGGATCGCTTCCCTAGGGTATGACCATTCCTTCTGGAAAAGGGTAGTATCATGGTATGGAGCCCAGATACTTACTCATGTTGAAACAATTATTATTATGGTGTGATGTTGGTTAGAGAGCTCTCGTTTAAAGGTCCCAAAGGACCGGGGGTGGTATATCTGAGGGTTTGTAATATTCCTTGGGAAAAGGGATTCCCGGCTTTGTTTAGCGGAGAACGGTTGGTTCTCGGGGCGTCCATCCAGAGGCGTTTCCATGTGGCAATGGGAAGTTCCTTGGCCTGACCATTCGTTGGAAATCCAAAGAAACAATACGAGACTTGTACGGTTTTAGTTGTATAACCTGCCATGGAATATGGCGGTAACCCGCTATTGAACATGGTAGCTATAGTAGGCATAGTTCGAAATGTCTATGTCGGCTAAGATTTATATCTTTATTTTTGAAATGAACTTTCTCTACACTATGCACTAGTAATAATATCAAATGTTCTTTTTAATGCGTATCAAGCATCTTTGACTATCATAAGGAGAAATCTCCTCCGATTCTGCGTTTGCATTGTGTGTGTGTGCGGGAGGCCTTATGGTAGTCTCATTTTTTAAAAAAAAGCATTGCGAATTGACTTTGAAAATCTTCTGTTGAATGTTTTAAAAGATAAACTGTTTTTTTTTTGTTGCTCACACCAGTCGCACGACTGATCCGGAGTTTATTGTTTCTTTCCTAAACTCTGGGTGCTCATTATTTTCTACACGAGCAGTCTAGAGTTGGGTTTTTCAGATAGCTAGGTTTAGTAGATTATCTGGAGTAGTTCCGTCTTTGGACCACACCAGTCTTGCTTAGCTTGGTGCATCGTTATTGGGGGTTCGAGCTATTGCTGGAATGATTCTTGGAGATGGAGTTGCAGTTCTCGGAGTTCTTCTTTTGAAGACTATCTTAGAGTTATATTGTTCCGCTGCTATTTATTGTATCATATCTCTGATGTATATTGATATCTATTGGATCATCTGTTGTATCAGCTATTGCATTAAAGCTGTATATCAATGTATTATTCTTTTATTCCGCTGTGTTATTTACTTAATGTTGTTATAAGCTTCGGCGAATCGGATTTGAACGGTCGAATCTGTGGCATTCGAATACGATTTGAAGTATGGATGTCGATTTTCGAGCGGGCAAAATCCGCGTCGTTACATTTTGGTATGAGAGCTAAGGTGAAACTTTAGCTCAGGAGTATAACACGTTAGGTAGCTCACTAGAGATGGGATGAAGTATCCTAGAATGAGTATATCCCTAAGATATCTGTTTGAAAGTCTTAGTAAATTCTCTTGCTATCCACTGATAGTGAGTATGAGTACAAGAAGAGAACGAGATAGGGGGCAGGAGAATACGACTATAAATGGTTGATGCCCTGCAACAGTGGAAACAATCTTTCTCTATCAATCTCTTTCGATTCATCTTTCCAAATTCTTTTGATTTGCCTTGTGGCAGTTGCAAGAAGAAGTTTCGATGCGGTGATGCCCTACGAATCGTTGTAGAAAATCTTTACTTTGTATTTTCATCGGTTTCTTATCAGTTTTTGATTTAAACCTTAATGAATATGAATTGGAAATTTGAAATTGGGAATTTTGAATAAATTGGAAATTTTTAAATTGAGTTAAATTGATTAAGAGAATATGAAGGATAAATTTGAATCATATCGATACCACGATTTTGTTTAAAACCAAATTTTGAAATTCTGTTGTAATTTCTTGGGTTGGTTGAAGTCCGAAGAGGGACAAATTGGTATATATTTTGGGATTTTCCGACTTGAATTTGGAATCCATATCTTGAATTTGAGAAATTGTAGAGATTGAGTCTATCTCTGTGTTGTTTTCGTGCCTGCGAATTTCGAGGACGAAATTCTTTTAAGGGGGGAAGTTTGTAACGACCCTAGATTTTAATTTAATTTAAATTGATAATTAAATGAATTTTTGAATAAAATTGTAAGATAAATTAATTTAAATGGAAGCGAGTTTCCCCGATTCGACTAGAAAATATATAAAGTCATATGGATTTGACAATTTGTATATATGTGAATATATATTTATATTGGATTTGAAATAAAATCTTAAATAAATGGTTTTAAAAATAAATATAGAGATATATATGTATAAACATTAGATATGAATTGTAAAATTAATGGTTTGAGTTTATAAAATAATATAAGACAATAAATATTAAAGTAAGATAACAATAAATATTTAAACTAGAAATAGAAAAATAATATGAGATAAATTTTAATAAAAAAATAATATAGGAAGTAGAACATTTGCTAAATTCTAACAACATAATAAAATAGAAATTTATTTGTATTATAAAACAAGAAGATTTAAAGAAAATAAATATACATTCACTTATGTATGTTATAATAAGATCATATGGTTATAAAAATGACCTAGAAATACATATAAGCTTATATGAAACTTTTATAAAACAAGGAGACAATAAAATAAATATGTGATGAATTCAATGTTAAAAGCAAACACAAATCAAACAGCACATCTATATAAGTGTATGCATAATGTACTTGCAAGAATTAAAATAAGATGGCTGTTACATTGAAGCATGAAGCATTTAATGCTTTCAAACCAGCCCATAATACAAAAGAAATCATCAGCCGAAGTACATACAATAACTTCAACCATACCTATTATGTACAAAACAATATAATACCCTGTACAAAGTTTGTACATCACACAGTCAACTTCTCTTTATATATCCACCCTCTTTATCATCAGTTTGATCAGTTCAAAGCTAAGAAAAAAAAAATCTGATCAAAGCCTGTGCATATTTTCTTCAATCTGGAAATTTGTTTCTGCATGCAAACTTGAGTTTTGAAGCAATACCATCTAAATCTTAAACAAATTCAACTGGAACAACAATTAGCTCAATTCAAACAAGGCTCATTCATTCCTCTTCAAGAATGAAACCTGGTGATTGAAACTCAAAAACAAAAGCATGCAAGATCAACATCAAACTTTCAAACTTCAGATCAAAAACAAATGCAGGTTTCCACATTCAAATCATTTTCCAGGATTTAAGAAAGAAAAGTTTCTAAACCTGAGCCTCTGTTCTTTTTGACAGGTGAGTAACTCATATTTTTTAATATGGTTAAGTATTCTTTTTGACTGGTTGCTTGGATTAGTTTTGAAGATAATCCAGTAGTTATGTTTTATTAAAATACTGTGTTTGTGTGAATATAGGTAGATGGTCCTGTATACATTTATGTTTGTATATAGTTGTGTGCATGTGCTATGAATCAGTATTGCTCTGTTTAGATTCCAGGCTCCAGTGCTTGATTCAAAAATCAATATCCCTCAGCCCCATATATGTTTGGATTTAAGATTTAAATAAAACTTGTATGTTTTGTCGTAAAGAAGGTTTTAAAAAATTTGTTTAAGTTAAATAAAGATTGAAATGTCTCTGGAAAAGCCAAGAACTGAGAAACATCATCATATATACAAAAATTCAAATGTCTTAATTCTCGAATTCAAACATATAATTTGAATTCTTATACCTAGGCTTGATTTTTAAGGTAAGAATTGGAATTTTTAGATCACGAATCAAGAGGGGTTGGGTTTTGTTCAAATTTCATTGTTTGGGGAAATTCTGGTGAACACGTCAAGGAGGAGGGTCGGGGTTGTTCGAGGTGGTGGAGAAGCCTACGGTGGTGGTAGGAAAAATGGCCAGAGGTGATGGAAGCAACGGTGGCGTCGGCGGCGAGGGATCAAATTTTTTAAACCTAGTTTTAATGAGGGGTCGCAAGTTGATTCGTTCTTCCTCTATGATGCGTCGAGTTTGTCGTGGTTAGAGGGAAAGGTAGAGGGGACATGGATGGATTTGTTGCCGGAGTTTCACGTTTTCTGGTGATGGGTGTCGCGAGTACGGCGCGTTGACAGGTGGAAGGGGTTTCGTTGTGTGTTTCCAGGTTTCGAGAATAAACTCGGTTTCGTTTTTCGAGGTGACTAGGTGGTTTGGATGATCGTGGTGGGATGCGAGGGTGGTTTGTGACTTGCAGTGATCATCGGTGATGATCGACGTCGTCGATCGCGACTGTGCAGGTGCACAGGCAAGTGGAGTTGAGTTTGTGGGGTTTTAAGTGTCTGGTTTGACTGTCTCGGGAAGAAGCTCGAAGCGATTGAGTGTGTGACTCGAAGCGAGATGTCAATACGAAGTAAAACACTTAGAAAATTTTTGAATTGAAATTTTGGGATACTGGGGTAAGAATTTGGGAAATCTCGAAGCAGAGCTCGAGTTTGTGAGGGTTTGGCTCGGGGAAATCATGATGGGACTCGGGTATAAGGTGTGGTACAGGTTTCAAACCCTGTTTCTGTTTTAAACTTTAAAAAAAAAAATGTTCAAGTAGATTCTATAAAATGGTTTCGAAATAAATAATTGAGTTTAAACTATTTTGAATTCCTTTCAGATGATTAATATTACTTTAACATGAAATCTTAAAAGCAAATTTAAAATGAATGTTTTCAAACATAAGGAAGTAATAAATAAAATCATTAATAAGAATAAATTATCTTTATAGTTAATGAAACATATTAATTTGAAATTCATAAATTATTAAGTTGATTTGAATTAATCCGGATAAAATGATTAATTAAACCTTACTTATATATGATTATTGAATGCTAGACGTTACTTATGAATGATTGTATTGTATGAAATGCCTTGGATTGGTTATCCTATCTGATTTGTGATATTTTGTTCTGTAGATTGAGCAGTGTATATTTATTTGTATTTGTATATTATCTGTGAATCTGTGAATGGACGATGAGCGTTATAAGTTTTATATCGCTTATCAACTATATTTCTGTATTCTGATCTGTGATGATTGTATGATGTTGCACTAGTGTGTTAAACCCCTGGACCACACAATACACACACAAATATGGATTTCACGAGGAAATCGATTAAGTCACAAAGTTTTGAAAATAGTTTTGAATTTGAATATTTGAATTCAAATGTTTTGGAAATGGATTGGGTTTAAAGAGAAAAACTTTTGAAGTGGGATTTCAAAGATAAAAGTTATTTTGAATAACTTAATTAAATTTTGAAAATTTAAATAATTTGATTTAAATTTAAATTCAAGTTTGAAATTGAATTCTATGATTCGAAACTAGGAATTTAAGATGCTATATAAGTTATATGAATTTAAACCACTTTTAAAAGTATTATTTGAGAATTTGGGTTTAATCCAAGGATTTCAACTCGTATAAATGAATCAGATTTCCAAAATAAAAACAGTTGTTTTCAAATGACAAACACTTTTAGATAAGAACTGAGATTCCAGTTAATTAGGGGAATTTCAAGATTGAATAGAGAAATGATTTTCCTAAGTTATGAATGAATTCTTTTTGAAAGCTATGAATTAAATCTGTTTATTTTTAACAGATTTAAATTGATGATTTGTTTAAATCAAATTGAAATGAAATTGTTTTGAAGGCTATAAGTTAAATCTTTGATTTAAAGATTTAACGAGTTAATCAAATTGAAATGAAATTTGATTTGGAAAATATGTGAATGAATCTTTTGTTTAAAAGATTAAAAACGTGAAAATTGTTTAAACCGTTAAAGGTTGTGAAAATGAATCTTTTTGTTTAAAGATTGAAAATGGTAATTTGTTAAGCCATTTGAAAGAAAAGTTTTGGATTATTAAGTTGTGACTTAATTGAAATTCCTTATCCATATGTTTTAAATACTGCGCTCACTGTTCGGTTTAGCCGGGAGAGGACCTTTGTGTCATATATCCCATTCCGAATATGTGATATGTCGTTATGGATAGCATTTGAAGACCGGTGGTGAAGACCGGATATTTTCGAAAACGTAAGGACAACTCGTCGAATGTCTTTGCATCGACTGGTCCCCGGTATAGAGACTCCATATGTGATGGGGAGTCCGAACGTGATTAGTGAATATCCAGATTGCAAGGACTTCTTTGTAAGTGCCTTCGGTTTTATTCGATCCCGGAACAGACTTGTATGGATTGTATGTCTGACATTACAAATTGAGATATAAAGTCGATTTCTTTCAAATATATTTCTTTTGGTGGCGGAGAATTTATTCTTTTAGCTTAACACCCTTCTCTGAGACGTACGAGCTCAGAGGTTATGTAGTTGAAGTTATCAGCAATATATTCCCAATTTGGTAATGTGACATACTGAGTGTTGCTGTGAAATAATCATTGTGTTGATTATTTGTTATAGGATCATTTGTTTGATCGTCTATCCTGGTGATCATTTCTATGATCATTTGTTGACCCAAAGCACGGCTTTTGTATAAAGTGTGTTTTTGTGGACGAGACTTCGTCGAGCCTCACAAACCGGTAATGGTCGAAACAGGAATTGTGTGACAAAGTTTCCAGGGATCGCTTCCCTAGGGTATGACCATTCCTTCTGGAAAAGGGTAGTATCATGGTATGGAGCCCAGATACTTACTCATGTTGAAACACTTATTATTATGGTGTGATGTTGGTTAGAGAGCTCTCGTTTAAAGGTCCCAAAGGACCGGGGGTATTATATCTGAGGGTTTGTAATATTCCTTGGGAAAAGGGATTCCCGGCTTTGTTTAGTGGAGAACGGTTGGTTCTCGGGGCGTCCATCCAGAGGCGTTTCCATGTGGCAATGGGAAGTTCCTTGGCCTGACCATTCGTTGGAAATCCAAAGAAACAATACGAGACTTGTACGGTTTTAGTTGTATAACCTGCCATGGAATATGGCGGTAACCCGCTATTGAACATGGTAGCTTTAGTAGGCATAGTTCGAAATGTCTATGTCGGCTAAGATTTATATCTTTATTTTCGAAATGAACTTTCTCTACACTATGCACTAGTAATAATATCAAATGTTCTTTTTAATGCGTATCAAGCATCTTTGACTATCATAAGGAGAAATCTCCTCCGATTCTGCGTTTGCATTGTGTGTGTGTGTGCGGGAGGCCTTATGGTAGTCTCATTTAAAAAAAAAAGCATTGCGAATTGACTTTGAAATTTTTTTGTTGAATGTTTTAAAAGATAAACTGTTTTTTTTTGTTGCTCACACCAGTCCCACGACTGATCCGGAGTTTATTGTTTCTTTCCTAAACTCTGGGTGCTCATTATTTTCTACACGAGCAGTCTAGAGTTGGGTTTTTCAGATAGCTAGGTTTAGTAGATTATCTGGAGTAGTTCAGCCTTTGGACCACACCAGTCTTGCTTAGCTTGGTGCATCGTTATTGGAGGTTCGAGCTATTGCTGGATTGATTCTTGGAGATGGAGTTGCAGTTCTCGGAGTTCTTCTTTTGAAGACTATCTTAGAGTTATATTGTTCCGCTGCTATTTATTGTATCATATCTCTGATGTATATTGATATCTATTGGATCATCTGTTGTATCAGCTATTGTATTAAAGCTGTATATCAATGTATTATTCTTTTATTTCGCTGTGTTATTTACTTAATGTTGTTATAAGCTCCGGCGAATCAGATTTGAACGGTCGAATCTGTGACATTCGAATACGATTTGAAGTATGGATGTCGATTTTCGAGCGGGCAAAATCCGCGTCGTTACACATGCTCCTCCCACATGAGATGGTCGTGAGCAATTATTGGGAAGGAAGAGGGAAAAAGCAAGGTGAAGCAAGGAGAAGAGGAAGGAAAAAGGTAGTTGCAAGTGGGGTCAGGCACTAGGTCTTGGATATTGGTATTGGTTGGATTAAAGTTACTTTAACACCTCTCTTTAGATGAAAAATATAACACATATATGGTGTGTTTGATTGTGTTAATGTTGTTTGAATTGTTGTTAATTTGTGTTAAAACATTGGTTTGAAATTCTTGCTTTAAAAGTAAGTGACATATATGATCCATGTGTATGGACTTGAAAAAACTTGGAATGGACTTGAATGAACTTATATGACATGTGACTGGACCTTGGAACAAAGAACAAAGGATGTAGTCGAACATAGGTTTGGATATGATTTGGTTTTAGAAGTGCACTTATAGTGATAGTCTCTATAGAAGCAGTTTCGAATTGCCTTGTTTTTGGCAATTGTGATGGAACTTCGTAAAGAGATCCTGTAACGATCTTGAATTTTAATTAATTTTAAATTGATAGTTAATGTAAATTCTGAACAAATTTTGGGATAAATTTAAAATTTGAATATTTAAATTGTATTTGAATTGGGATTTATAGTAAATAGTAAATAAGAAATTAAATGATGGGTAGTTAAACTTTTAAATAAAAATAAAATACAACCAAGCTATACTATAAAATAAGTAATTAAATATTTGATAATTTAAGTTGAATTTTTTTTATGTAAGTTAAATTAAGTATTAAAGTTAAATTAAATATTTAAAATTAGAAGTGGGAATAAGAATATATATATATGATAAATTATAGAATGTAAAAATGAACACATAGCTAAATTATAACAACATATAAAATAGGAATGTCATTTCTATTACAAAGCAGTTGCAAAGGAAATAATAAAATAAGTAAACAAAATATCTACAAACAAAGTAAATTTTAAAATATATTCAAATATAGGTATGAAAACTTATAAAGGAAAACAAGACAAATGTCATTTACATAAGCATACAAAAGAAAGAAACAACAAAACAAATACAAAGCATAAAACAAATATGAAGAGCAAGTAAATAAACATAACAAAAGAAGGAAACAAAACAAAATAAAAGTAAGTATAATCAAGTATTCAAATGAATAGGTGTGCAGCCGAGTAAAATTTAATAAGTAGACTAGAAAGCAAAAGTACAAAAAGCTTGCCAAAGAAGATAATAAAAACAGAACTAAAAAAAATATGCAGGCAAAACAAAAGGATAATAGAAACAAACAAAGGCAAAGTAATAAAATAAAGAACAAACAAATTAAAAGATAAACATGCATAAACATGTACAAAACAATTAATGCAAATATACAAAGAAAGATCTGCAGCCACAACATTATCTTTAGCCATCAAGTAGAATATGTATGCATGCAAGAAAATCTATTAAACAAAGTAAAACAATGTGTACTCTTGCATTAAATGCTACCTGCAACAGGTCAATTCGAATTGCTTAAAAAAAAAATCAACCTCAGCCACAATGCAAATATCAGCCAACAAAAACATGATCTTTAGCCACCAAGATAGCAGCCTGGTCTCTGGCTTTAGTTCCAGGTTCAAAAGATTGAAAAAAGAAAAAAAAATCTCTGACCATTGTACAAACAAAAATAACATCACTCTGTATAAAGAAAGTATATCAACTTGAAAACCTCTCTCTTATATATCAAGCCTTTCCATTTCAGTTTCGTTTAAGCAAATGTTAAGAAACTAAAGTAGGCTTCCTCTTTAACTTTAAAACAAAATTCAATTTGAAACAGCAACTCAATCAATTAAAAACCAGAGACCAAAAAGAGGATGTTAGCTTGCAGTTTTCAATGCTTGGTTCAATGTAGTTCTCTGTTCTTCCTTCTGAAGCAACTAGGATCAAATGCAAGTTCAAGCTTTTAGCTTGGAAAATAAAACAGTTGAAGCTTTAAACAAAATTCAAAACAAAGAAGCAAGATTTCAGTTGCAAACCTGTTACAGATGGAATGCTCTATCCATTCTTATGAAAATCATAGTGAGCAAAATCTTTGACCTTGCTGTTATCTTGATGTTTGAATTTATATTTGGAGCTATGATGTGGATTGGCTAGAATGGTTGTGTGGATATCACTGCATGTTGAAGATATTTGTGTGAATGTTTATATGTATAGGAATAAAATCACCTCTGTTTATACCTTACAGTTTTATTTGAAAACCTGATTTAAAATTTCAAATCATCACTTACAAAAAATTTTAACAGTTGAACTCTAAATGAAACTTGGTTATAACTACCTGATTTAATTTTACAAACAGTTCAAAGCATCAAATTATAGAGCTAATAGAATAAGCAAGTACAGATCGGTTTTTTTTCAAATTTATGTAACAATTCAGGGCAAAAGAAAAACTATTTCCAGATTATGTTCTTCTCTTCCTCAACTCCAGGTGAGTAAACAACTTGTTTTACAAAGTTTAAATCTAGTATTGGCATTGATATGTGGGATGGGATTTGGTAGTGAATTATCACCACTGTAACCTGGTTACAGGTATTCAACTTGTTTTTTTGATAAAATTTGATTGTTGAAAAAAATAATTCAAGTTCATAATTTGAATCCATACTGAAAATTATGATTTTTAAAACAAATATTTTGATTTTTCCTCAAGTATGTCGATTGCAGATTCTTGTTGAACTAAAATTGCTTAAAAATCAATTCCCAGAGATCGCACGAATTTTTGATGTTGAAAATTTGTATGAAGCGAGTTTAGAGATCGATTATGATGGGAAAAATGTTAGATAATTTTTCTATTGCACAAAATGATTGTGCGAGACCAAACTAGGGTTTTGTTCGAATTTTGAACGAGTTGGAAAACTTCGATCGCTGTGCCTTCCTTGGTGCGTCGAGCGTCGCGTGGCTGGAGGGGAAGGTAGTGTGGGGGCTAAGGGTGGTGTAGCCGGTGTTTCGAAGTTTCTGGGGAACCGCATCGCCTGAAAGAGGGGAGAGTTGGTCGGGGTGTTGTTTTTACCTGGAGCTCGAACGGTCATTTTTCGTACGCGAGTCCCATCAAGGGTTTGGAGTGCTGGAATCAAGTGTGGGAGTGATGATCGATTTGTGGGCGATCGCCTCAGGCGTCAGTGGACTGTCGGCAGCATGTGCAAGTGCACAGCGAATCGCGTGCACGTTTGGGTTTTGGCTGTGGGTTACGATTTTGGAGAAGAAGGAAGAAACTCGGAGTATATTGCGTACAAATGAAATATTTACTCGAAGTGGGTTAGGTTTTTTTTCTCGAAGCTGTTGATGTTGTCTCGGGTGGTTTTGGTTGGCTTCACATTTGACAGAGAACCTGTTACCAGTTTTTTTTTTATAAAATTAAAAGCTAAGTCTAATGAAAAGCAAGGATTTAAAACAAGTATAAATCCAAGTTTAAGCTGGTTCAAGTAGATTTGGAATCTCAGTTTTCAAAATAAATAAAGTTTTTTTTTTAAATTGTTTAAATAGTTTTAATGATAAAGTAAATCAATCAAATGGATTTGAATTTAAATGAAATTGGGCTTAAATCCTTTTAACTTCTAGTATAAATAAAGAAAATTTCTTGTAAAATAAAAAGGATTTGAAATTGTTTAAAACCTGGTTCAAGTTAGACTGTCTTCATTTTTAATCTTTAATTTAAAATGAGATTTTAAAGGTAAAATTTGGAATTTAATTGTTTAAGTGACTTGTTAATGATAACTTAATTCATTAATAAGAAAAGATTTTATCTTTAAATAAATAGAGATTGATTAATTAAAGAGTTCAAATAAACTAATCAAGGTTTTAGCTAATTCGTCTAGGATAAGTTAATTAGTAAATGAAGATCATTTATTTCAATAAGGATTTGAAATTTAAATAAATGGTTGGCAATGAATTAATCAAGAATAATTTAATTAAATAGGGTGATTGATTAATAAATTGATATCAAGTGATTTGTAATTAATAAATCAAGATTGGATAATTAATTCAGAAGCAATTTATTTGATTGGAAATAAATTGAATTAATTAGAATTAAACAATTAATAAAACCTGCTTATAAATGATTATTGAATGCTTGACCTTACCTAGGAATGATCGTATTATATGTGATGCCTTGAATTAATTGTCCTATCTGTTCTGTGATATTTTGTTCTGTGAATTGGATTGTGTATAATTTATTCATTTATATTATCTATGAATCTGTGAATGGACGACAAGCGTTATAGTTATATCGCTTATCAACTATATTTTTGTATTTTAATCTGTGATGATTGAATAATGTTGCACTATTGTGTTAAACCCTTGGATCACACCATACACACACAAAATTATGGATTTCACGAGGAAATCGATTAAGTCACAGATTTTGAAAAATTTATAAATTTGAATATTTGAATTCAAATGTTTTGGAAATGGAGTGGGTTTAAAGTGAAAAGAAATTGAAATGGAATTTCAAAGATGAAATTATTTTGAATAACTTGATTAAGATTTGGAATTTAAATATCTTGATTTAAATTTGAATTCGATACTTGAAATTGAATTCTATGATTTGAAACTAGGGATTAACGATATTATACTAGTTATATATGAGTCAAACCATTTTTTCTAAAGTATTGTCTTGAGAATTTGAATTAACCCAAAGATTATAACTTGTATAAATGAAATAAGGTTTTTTCGAAATAACACTATTGTTTCTACATGATAAAAATCTTTCATAGGAGAAATGAATTTCGAATTGTATTAAAAGGGATTTCAAGTTTAAACTGAAATAATCTTCCAAGTTATAGATGAATATCTGGAAATGAATTTTGAAAGAAAATATTTGGGAACGAACTTTGAAAGATATAAGTTAAATCTTTAATTTAAAGATTTAATGAATTAAATCCAATTGAATTGGAATTGTTTTGAAATCCAGGAATGAATCTTTGAGAATGTAGGTAAAACTTATGAAATAAATCTTTTGTTTAAAAGATTTGAAATGGTAATTGGTTTAAACCATTTGAAAGCAAGTTTTGAATTATTAAGTTGTGACTTAATTGAAATCCCATATCCATATGTTTTAAATGTTGCGCTCACTATTCGGGTTAGCCGGGAAAGGACCTTTGGGTCATATAACCCATTCCGAATATGTGATACGTCGTTATGGATAGCATTTGAAGACCGATGGTGAAGACCGGGTATTTGCGAGAACGATAGGATGACCTGTCGATTGTCTCTGCACTGAGTTGCTCCGGTATAGAGATTTCCTAAGTGATGGGAAGTCCGATCGGGATTGTAAATACCCGGATTGTAAGGGCTTCGTAAGAAGTGCCTTCGGTTCTGTTCGAACCCAGAACAGACTTGTATGGATTGTGTGTCTGACATTACATTTTGAGATATAAAGAAGATTTCTTTCAAATACATTTCTGTTGGTGGCGGAGAATTTATTCTTTTAGCTTAACACCCTTCTCTGAGATGTACGAGCTCAGAGGTTATGTAGTTGAAGGTTATCAGCAATATATTCCCAATTTGGTAATGTAACATGCTGAATGTTGCTGTGAAATGATCATTGTTTGATCATTTGTGATAGGATCATTTGTTTGATCATTTATCTTTGTGATCATTACTTTGATCATTTGTTGACCCAAAGCATGGCTTTGTACCAAAGCGTGGCTTTGTGGACGTGACTTCGTCGAACCTCACACCCCGAAATGGTCGAAACAGGAAAGATGCAGCAAGGTTATTAGGGGGTAGCGCCCCTTTAGGGTATGTTCATTTCCTTCTGGAAAGGGGTGGTATCATGGTATGGAGCCCAGATACTTACTCATGTGGAAAACACTCTATTTACTATAGTGTGATGTTGGTTATCGAGCGCTCGGTTAAAGGTCATAAAGGACCGGGGGATGGCATACTGTTAGGTTCTCGGGGACGTCCTTCCAGAGGCGTTCTCATGTGGCAATGGGAAGTTCCTTGGCCTGACCATTTGTTGGAAATCCAAAGAAACAATACGAGCCTTGTACGATTTTAGTTGTAGAACCTTCCTCCTCAGGAGGTAGCTATAGCGGGCATAATATAATGGTACCTATGCTGGCTAAGATTTATATTCTACTTTCGAAATGTTTTCTTCACTATGCACTAATAATAAAATCAAAAATGATTTGATTTTGCGTAGTAAGCATCTTTGACTATCATAAGAAGAAATTTCCTCCAAGTCTGCGTTTGCATTGTGCGTGTGGCGGGAGGTCTTATGGTAGTTTCATTTTCAAAAAGCATTGCGAATTTACTTTAAAATTCTTTTATTGATTGAATTAAAAGATAAATTGTTTTTGTTGCTCACACCAGTCCCATGACTGATCTGGAGTTTATTGTTCCTTTCCTAAACTCTGGGTGCTCACTAACTTCCACACGAGCAGTCTAGAGTTTGGTTTTTCAGATTGTTAGATATAGTGGATTATCTGGAGTTAGTTCAGTCCTTGGTTCGCACCAGTCTTGCTTATCTTTGTGCATTATTATGGGGAGTCCGAGTTATTGCTGGATTGGTTCTTGGAGATGGAGTTCAGATTTGGAGTTCTTCGTTGAAGACTATCTTAGAGTTGTATTGTTCGGCTGCTGATGTTATCTGTTTTTTTTCCGCTGCTATTTTATTGTATCTCTGATGTATATTGATATTCATTGTATCACTCTGTTGTATCAGTGTTGTATATCAATGTATTATTCTTTTATTCCGCTGTGTTATTTACTTAATGCTGTTATAAGCTCCGACGAATTGGTTTTGAACGGTCGAATCTACGACATTCGAATACGATTTGAAGTATGGATGTCGATTTTCGAGCGGGCAAAATCGCAAACGTCACATTTGGTATCAGAGCTAAGGTGAAACTTTAGCTCAGGAGTATAACACATTAAGTAGCACATTAGAGATAGGGTGAAGTATCCCTAGAATGAGTCTATCCCTAAGATATCCGTTTGAACGCCTCAGTAAATTCTCTTACTATCCACTGATAGTGAGTATGAGTGCGAGAAGAGGACGCGATAGGGGACAGGGAAATACCACTACAAATGGTCAATATCCTGTAACAACAGTGGAAACAATCTTTTCTCTATCAATCTCTTTTGTTCGGCGTCTCTTTTCAATTCTTTGATAGTTCCTGGTAGATCCAGGAAGGAAGTTCGATATATTAATATGGGACATAAACTCCAATTTGGCCAGAGTTGTTGTTTGGATGAATTGGTTGCTTTGGTTGCTATGGTTGATAGGTATACTTTAGTTTTAAACTAGAAATTTTTGAAATTGTAT
Organism: Allium cepa; assembly: GCA_030765085.1. Lineage (NCBI taxonomy): Eukaryota > Viridiplantae > Streptophyta > Magnoliopsida > Asparagales > Amaryllidaceae > Allium > Allium cepa. The sequence continues at coordinate 781,566,876 of CM060934.1, forward strand.
CCATATATCTGTCTATTTTTGGGTCCTAATATATTCTTCGAATGGTTAGTTATCCCTTCGAACTGACCAATGCTCCTGCATATTTCGTAGATTTGATGACCCGAGTATCTTATGTAGTATTGTATGAGTTTGTTCTTGTATCTATTGTTGATATTCTGATTTGGTAAGCCAAATGCAGAATTGATATCCAGCTTGATCTGAAAAGATATTTCTTCTATCTTTTATCTATCTTCGTTATCTCTCTGGCGCATTTCGAGGACGAAATTCCTTTTAAGGGGGGAAGTCTGTAACGATCTCGAATTTTAATTAATTTTAAATTGATAGTTAATGTAAATTCTGAATAAATTTTGGGATAAATTTAAAATTTGAATATTTAAATTGTATTTGAATTGGGATTTATAGTAAATAGTAAATAAAAAATTAAATGATGTGTAGTTAAACATTTAAATAAAAATAAAATACAACCAAGCTATACTATAAAATAAGTAATTAAATATTTGATAATTTAAGTTGAAATTTTTTTATGTAAGTTAAATTAAGTATTAAAGTTAAATTAAATATTTAAAATTAGAAGTGGGAATAAGAATATATATATGATAAATTATAGAATGTAAAAATGAACACATAGCTAAATTATAACAACATAAAAATAGGAATGTCATTTCTATTACAAAGCAGTTGCAAAGGAAATAATAAAATAAGTAAACAAAATATCTACAAACAAAGTAAATTTTAAAATATATTCAAATATAGGTATGAAAACTTATAAAGGAAAACAAGACAAATGTCATTTACATAAGCATACAAAAGAAAGAAACAACAAAACAAATACAAAGCATAAAACAAATATGAAGAGCAAGTAAATAAACATAACAAAAGAAGGAAACAAAACAAAATAAAAGTAAGTATAATCAAGTATTCAAATGAATAGGTGTGCAGCCGAGTAAAATTTAATAAGTAGACTAGAAAGCAAAAGTACAAAAAGCTTGCCAAAGAAGATAATAAAAACAGAACTAAAAAAAATATGCAGGCAAAACAAAAGGATAATAGAAACAAACAAAGGCAAAGTAATAAAATAAAGAACAAACAAATTAAAAGATAAACATGCATAAACATGTACAAAGCAATTAATGCAAATATACAAAGAAAGATCTGCAGCCACAACATTATCTTTAGCCATCAAGTAGAATATGTATGCATGCAAGAAAATCTATTAAACAAAGTAAAACAATGTGTACTCTTGCATTAAATGCTACCTGCAACAGGTCAATTCGAATTGCTTAAAAAAAAAAATCAACCTCAGCCACAATGCAAATATCAGCCCCCAAAAACATGATCTTTAGCCACCAAGATAGCAGCCTGGTCTCTGGCTTTAGTTCCAGGTTCAAAAGATTGAAAAAAGAAAAAAAAATCTCTGACCATTGTACAAACAAAAATAACATCACTCTGTATAAAGAAAGTATATCAACTTGAAAACCTCTCTCTTATATATCAAGCCTTTCCATTTCAGTTTCGTTTAAGCAAATGTCAAGAAACTAAAGTAGGCTTCATCTTTAACTTTAAAACAAAATTCAATTTGAAACAGCAACTCAATCAATTAAAAACCAGAGACCAAAAAGAGGATGTTAGCTTGCAGTTTTCAATGCCTGGTTCAATGTAGTTCTCTGTTCTTCCTTCTGAAGCAACTAGGATCAAATGAAAGTTCAAGCTTTTAGCTTGGAAAATAAAACAGTTGAAGCTTTTAACAAAATTCAAAACAAAGAAGCAAGATTTCAGTTGCAAACCTGTTACAGATGGAATGCTCTGTCCATTCTTCTGAAAATCATAGTGAGCAAACTCTTTGACCTTGCTGTTATCTTGATGTTTGAATTTATATTTGGTGCTATGATGTGGATTGGCTAGAATGGTTGTGTGGATATGACTGCATGTTGAAGATATTTGTGTGAATGTTTATATGTATAGGAATAAAATCACCTCTGTTTATACCTTACAGTTTTTTCTTTAAAACCTGATTTAAAATTTCAAATCATCACTTACAAACAATTTTAACAGTTGAACTCTAAATGAAACTTGGTTATAACTGAAAGTGCGGTGTGTATACAATTATATGTGCTAATATAGTATACACGGATCGTGTAATATGGATTACAATACAAATGCGGAAATAGATGATAATAGCATTGTAAATAGAAAATAGAAAAATCACACCAGAGATTTTTATACTGGTTCGGAGCACCGTCCTACGTCCAGTCCCAGACTCCAATCTGGATTTTCACTATTAACTACCTCGCTTCACCCGGAGGAACAGGTTTACAATACCCGAACAGCCGAACGGGATTTCACGCCTCTAATACACTGAGGACTTCAACACTTGCCTCTTACAACACCGAGGACTTCAACACTTGCCTCTTACAACACGAGGACTTCAACAAAAACAAATACAATTGTTGTTGACAACTTGTGTTCTTGAAAACACGGATTTGTCACTAGTAGTACACCCTTCCTATAATCTTATCCTCAAAGAATATGAATGATGTTTTGTGAAGATTAAAGAAGGTATATTGCTTATTGAATCAAAAGGTATAAAATAGTTTCAATGATTCAATAAGCTATTAATTAAATGAGTGCTTTTAGAATGCAAGAATGTTAGAAAGTAAGATCAGAGAAAGCATATATTAATCATATAAATTCTTGTTTGAATCAACGATTTAGATGAGTATATATAAGAAGAAATAGTTGTAACTCTTGGTGAAACAGTTGCCATTAAGAGTTGTGATTATTGGTGAAAGGTAGGAGATGCAACTCTTGGAGAAGAGAAGTGTCTTTTGGAAAACTTGCTTTCTGTTTAAAAACGGTCGACAGGTCAAAAAATGACCGGTAGACAGGATTATAAATATATAGTCGTTATGTGCATGTGTGCACGTTTATTGTGCACATTTAACAGGAACGGTCGACCGTTCATTTTTGGACCGGTCGACCGGTTTCTGTTAAGTTGCACAATAAATGTGTACATCACTATAAATGTATATATATATTGATTATATTTTGTGCATGACTATTTGAGGATAGATTTTAACAAGTTTATTACTATTATAACATCAAATAATCAATCTATAATCTAGAGAACCATATGAAGGTCTTGATTTGTCGATTGCCTTTATATTGTTGTCAGCAATCAAAATCTTCATAGAAGCTTTGACTCAACATTCTCCCCCTTTTTGATTGATGACAATATATAGCTAAAGTATTGAATCTCCCCCTGAATGTGTGGTTTCCTGCAGACAATTATTAGCACCTTTCTCCCTGCAAACAATTATTAGCACCTTTCTCCCCCTTTGTCATCGACAAAAAGGAGTAAACAAAAAAGAATATGAACCAAAAAAGAACAATGCATAATACATATTAAACATAAGATGTTTTGAAAAATACCATACATGCCATAGTTCAATAAGATGGACACTAATTAGTACAAGTGTCACAGATGTTTTTAAAGAACTTAAAAAAAAAATAAACAAACTAGCTTTAGTCCGACTGAATCTCCTCCTCATCATCTTCATCATCATCGTCGTCGTCATCGTCATCATCGTCATCGTCATCACCTCTAGACGTCTCTCCATGACCTTGTCCGCTTGTACCAGCAGATTCCTCGGATGTTGACCAAGTGAAAGTGGGAGGAGCCGGACGCTTTCCGGGGTCTTGATGTTGGGTAGAGACAGATGTGCTACATGATATAGCATCCCATATAGCACTGAAGAAAGACTTGACCTTGTTGAATCGTTTGTCAATTTTTGAATCCATACGTTTGAGTCTCGCTTCAAGTAAGAATTGATTACGAGCGATGGTTTCAAGAGATTCTCTTGTAGACGACTTAGATTTCAACAACCTAACTTCTCCGGAATGAGGTCGGGAAGATGGAGCTTGTTGTGCTTGTGTACCTCGTTGTTGCCATTGTTCGAATGGCATAATCTGAACATAGGGAGGAGGAAGTTTCATGCGCTTGATGGTAGTGGAGTCAATGCATTTTGGTGTAGATGTTGCTGAATCAGGGGCTGTTACTCCACATGCTAGCAATATGCGCATAACATACTCATTATAGAAGAAATGAGGTCGAGTGGAGTTATTCACTTTTAAAATTTCATCGAAAATCATGTGAGCCCAGTTGATTTCGATTTCCCCGTATATAGCATAAAGAGCCTTGAAATTTTCCTTGTAGACGGCATCATAATTTCCTAATCGAGGAAATAGAGAGTGCATCAAGACACGATGTAATAGCCTTGCTGTCGGTCGTAGCCCAATCGATTTGGTGCCGTCACTATTATCTTCTATAAACTTATGGCTAGTGCTATTTCGGGTGAATACTTCACAAAATGTCGATGAAAATTCTTCACCTCGATTTGGTATTCCAAGAATAGAAGCTATTCTATCATGAGTAAGATAAATTCGTTTGCCGCAAACTACCGACCAAATAACTCCATTTGGATTATCCGGTGTATATTCTTCTAAATTCATATTTGCGTAGAATAGTTTAATCATTAAGTGATTAATTTCTACGCTATTATCTGAAAAATCTATTAGAGGAGAAATATTGGAATTGTTTGCTAAACGACGAATACCGTATGAAGTGAAGTCTTCGAATTTGATGAATGAGCCCGGATGGAACTTATAATTTGTCATTTGATTCCATCGAGTTACGGCAACTGGAGTTTCAAGCCACTTTCTGGCAGAGAGAGTTAGAGATAAAGATTCTGAAGATGCTCTTTTCTTTGATTTCTTTTGTGGTGGAGCCATTGATGAGGATTTGAGAGTTTTGGAGCTTGAGAAATATGAACTAGGGTTTGGGAATTGGGAAAGCTTTCAGTTAGGAAGTAGAAAGAAATGAGTGTGGGGTAAAAATATATACGTGGAGTGTATAAAAAACTGTAAAATGCTCGACCGGTCGACCGCCTAATTTTTACCGGTCGACCGTTTTCAACCCGAGAGCCTTTTTGGTCGACCGGTAGAAATTACGGTGGTCGACCGGTTTTGCTCTGTGTTGAAAACTGATTGTTTTCGCAAAATTTTTTGAAAAAAATCGATTGTATATATTATATATCATATTATTATTACAGAATATATGTTATTACAAACAATATATGAAAACAAAACAATATACATTATGGAATTCTAATGAGAAGTAGAGTTGTCATTAGAATTTTTGTTGTCTTCAATGCGTTTAGCCCATGGACTCCAGTTATTTCGAGCTCCTTCGTTCTCATTATAATTTCTATCCCAAGAGTTTGGAGTTGTTGAAGTTGATGGCTTGTATGGCATTGGTTCATGAACATCGTGCTTGTTTGATCCGCAGAAGAACGATGCCATTCTTTCTAAAACGGATAAACGTGCCGACGTACGTTGTTGTTCATGATAGAGTTGGTTTTGTCCATAATGCAATTGTCTCTGTAGGTCGATTTGATGCTTTTGGTAGTGATGTATCTCATCGATTTGTGCCTTCGTGCGCGGAGAGCAAAATAGTGCTTTCTTTACACGTTTAGATGATGGCGTATGACCAGGAGTGCGAGAACAATGGTGATAGCACTCCGGTTTCTGTTTCGGTGTAATCGGAGAGTAATTCTCCTCCGAATCCGAGCTTGTGATTGAAATATGAGGTTCTTGTGCGCATTTGTCACAAATATGAGCCATGATAGCTTGTGTATGATGAATATAATTTTCAGAAAAGAAATGAATGATTAAAGAGGTAGTTTCAAAAGTTTATATAAAGAAAGGTTTGTTAAGAGCTTGTGGTTTGAATTTGATAAAAAGAATTGGCCGTAAACATAACCAAAGTTTTAAAATATTTGTTTAAAAATAGGTAGAGATGGTTATAGTTCTGATTTTTAAGATTGTTATGAAAAAAAAATATAGCTTAAGAATGTAAATAATTTGTTCTATTCTAGATCTTTTCGAGATACTAAGCCAAGCTCTCTTCGTAGTTTAATAAAACTAGATTCAAGTAAAGGCTTAGTGAAAATATCGGCTAATTGATTGTCAGTATGAACATACTTAAGACATATATTTCCTTTTTCAATATTATCTCTAAGGAAATGATGACGGATATCAATGTGTTCAGTTCGAGAGTGATTCACTGGATTTTTAGAAAGATTTATAGCACTTGTGTTATCACAGTATATAATAGAATTTGATAAATGAATATCAAAATCTTGAAGTGTTTGTTGCATATATAGTACTTGAGTACAAGCAAGAGCCGCTGATATATATTCAGCTTCACATGTTGATAGTGAAACACAATTCTGTTTCTTACTAAACCAAGAGACAAGTGATTTTCCAATAAAATGACACGTACCACTTGTACTTTTTCTATCCGTTCGTGAGCCACCAAAATCAGCATCACTATATGATACTAATTCAAATGGACATTCTTTTGGATAGAAAAGACCAAAATCTTTGGTATTATTAAGATAACGAATTATACGTTTCACTGCTCGTAAATGTGATTCCTTTGGATCGGCTTGAAAACGAGCACATAAACAAACACTCATTAATATATCTGGACGACTAGCTGTAAGATAAAGAAGAGAACCAATCATGCTTCGATATAATTTCTGGTCAACATTCTTACTATTTTCATCTTTTTCAAGATGTGTAGTTGTACTCATAGGAGTTGGTTTACCAGATGTATTTTGTAATCCGAAGCGTTTGATAAGATTTTCACAGTATTTTTCTTGATTGATAAAAATACCATTTGAAAGTTGTTTGATTTGAAGTCCAAGAAAATAAGATAGTTCTCCCATATGAGACATTTCAAATTCTTTGGTCATAATACTTGCAAATCCTTGCAGAGCTTATCGTTTGTTGAACCAAAGATTATATCGTCTACATATATTTGGATAACCAGAATATCTTTTCGAGAATGTTTAATAAACAAAGTTTGATCGACTTTGCCTATTTCAAAACCTGAATTAATAAGATAGCTACGTAATCGTTCATACCAAGCACGAGGTGCTTGTTTTAAACCATACAGAGCTTTCTTAAGTTTGAACACATGGTCAGGATATTTTTCATGTACGAACAACGGAGGTTGTTCGACATAGACATTCTCTTTGATAAATCCATTGAGAAAAGCACTTTTGACATCCATCTGATAAAGTTTGAAATTATGATGACAAGCAAAAGATAATAGAATTCTAATAGCTTCTAGTCGAGCAACTGGTGCAAAAGTTTCTTCATAATCGATACCTTCTTCTTGATTGTATCCTTGTGCTACTAATCTTGCTTTATTTTTGGTGATATTTCCTTGTTCGTCAGCCTTATTTTTATAGACCCATTTAGTACCAATTACTGACTGATCAGTTGGTCTTGGAACAAGTTCCCAAACGTCATTGCGCTCAAACTGATTTAGTTCTTCCTGCATGGCAATGATCCAGTAATCATCTGTAGCAGCTTCTTTTGGATTCTTGGGTTCGATATTTGAGAGAAAAGCGACATGACCCATTTGATTGAGTTGACTCCTTGTTCTGACATGTGATGTTATTTCATCTATTATATTTTGGGCCGGATGGTCTCTTAATATTCTTGGTGGTGTTTGTAATTCACATATTTGAGGAGCATTCTCAATAATTACTTCTGAGTCAGAATCAGTATTTGAGATGATTGGATTATTAATGACTATTGATTCGTCATCATCTGATATTGTGTGAGGATGCTGATAGATTTCATCAAAAGATACATGAAGTGATTCTTCAATAGTTTTGGTTCGTTTATTAAATATCCGATAGGCCTTACTTCGTTCCGAATAACCGACAAATATTCCTTCATCGGCTTTTGGATCGAATTTTCCAAGCTGGTCTTTCGTATTTAAAATAAAGCACTTAGAACCAAAAACTTTGAAGTATGAGATTTTGGGCTTTCTTTTGTTAAACAATTCATAAGGAGTGTTCTTGGTAAGAGGTCTTATGGACACACGATTTAAAACATAACAGGCGGTTGCGACAGCTTCTGCCCAGAAATTTTTTGGTAAGGTAGTTCCATTCAATAATGTTCTTGCACATTCTTGTAAAGTTCGGTTCTTTCGTTCTACTACTCCGTTCTGTTGTGGAGTTCTGGGAAACGAAAAATTATGATATATACCTTTCTTTGTACAAAAATGTTCAAATTCATTATTTTCAAACTCTCCGCCATGATCACTTCTTATATTTTTAACTTTAATCCCTTTTGATTTTTGAATTCTTTTGACGAAGGACTTGAAATGATTGAAAGTATCACTTTTATTTTTTAAGAAAATTGTCCATGTATAACGAGAGAAATCATCAACAATTACAAGCACATATTGACTGTCATTTATTGATTGAACTCTAGTAGGTCCAAATAAATCCATGTGCAGTAACTCAAGTGGTTGTAATGTTGATATGACTTTCTTGGATTTAAACGATGATTTGGTCAATTTTCCTAATTGACATGCATCACAAATGTTGTTAACATTAAAACTCATTTTGGGTAGTCCTCTAACTAGATTGTTTTTGGCTAGCTTGTCAATAGTTCTGAAGTTTATATGACAGAAACGTTTGTGCCATAGCCATGGATCATTGTCATTAGCCACAAGACACATATCTGAATTATGATTAATATTCATATTTAGAATATATATATTTCTGTCTCTATAACCTTCAAAAACTAAATTATGGTCTTTATCTAAAATACTACACTTATTATTTGAAAAGGAAATTATAAAACCCTTGTCACATAACTGACTAATACTAAGTAAATTGTGTTTTAAATTTCTAACTAGCATGACATTAGTAATAAGAGGTAAGTTAGATGTACCGCAATTGCTCACATCGCCTTTGCCGATGATATAACCTTTTGAATTGTCTCCAAAAGTGACTGAGCCACCATTTGAGTATTTAATATTTGTTAATAAGCTTTTGTCTCCCGTCATATGTTTTGAGCAACCACTGTCCAATATCCACTTTCCTCTTTTCTTCAGTGGGACCTGCAAAAAATAGAATTAAGTTCATGGTACCCACTTTTTATAGGGTCCTAAGAGTTAGGTCTTAGGAGTCCAAACCCATTTGGGTCCGGTATCCCCTTTATATATATAATTGTTATTAAAATGTACATTATTCATGAATTGCTGAATGTATTTGTTCCTAATCAAATTATTATTTGTTTTAGGAACCCATATTTTGATAGTCTTGACATTTCTCTTTTGAAATTTCACAACTGGTTTTGGTTTGAAATATAATAAACTAAAATTTTTCTTAGCTTCAGTTTTTTGTACTTTTTTCTTCCTTTTATTTCTAAGATGTTTCTTAGTTTCATGTTTGTTATATCCCAAACCTTGTTTATCTGAAATAGATTGTGAACTTTCAATGATTTTAGTCAAATTTTCTCGACCTTTGTTAAAGTTAGAAACATTTTGAGTAATGTCATCAAACTTTGTTTGTAAACTAGCTTTTTCTAGGTCTAGAATTTTAACTTTTGCTTTAAGTTCATGATTTTCAGTAGTGAGAGCATTATTTTTCTCTTTTTGAGCTTCTATTTCATGACTCAAAAGAGATATTTGAGAGTCAACATTAGATGATGATTCTTGAATATTTTCAAGTTCTTCTTCTAATATTTTCTTCTCATCTTTTAACATATCTCGTTCAAACTCTGCTCTACTTAAATCTGCTTTGACTACTTTTAATTGACGTTTTATGTCTTTATATTTGACTATCAATTCAGCATTAATATCAAGTAATTCATCAAATGTAGGAATTTGTACCTCATCTTCTGTTGCCCTAAAACAAACATTAGCTTGTTCATTTTCCGAATCACTTTCACTTTCTGATGAAGATGACTCTGAGTCATCCCATGTTACTGAGAAGGCTCGTTTCTTTGATTTGTCCTTCTTATATTTGAATTTGTCATTTTCTGACTTCTTCTTTTGTTCTGGACAATCCTTCTGCATGTGTCCCTTTTTATGGCAGTTGAAACATTCTATAGCAGATGAAGATGGTTTATTTGATCCAGGTTTCCTTTTATTGTAGCGACTGGCTTTTCGATATTTTAGGAATTTTTTGAATCCTTTTGCAATGAATGCCAAATCTTCATCTTCAGAATCTGATTCATTTTCATCTTTCTCAACATGAAATGCTACATTTTTCTTTTCTTCTTTCTGTTCTTTTCTATCCTGCACATTTACTTCATATGACATTAAATTTCCTATCAATTCATCTGGCTTCATGACGGAAAGGTCATTAGCTTCTTCTATTGCCAATACTTTTCCTTCCCATTCACTAGTCAGAGAATGTAGGACTGTTGAAACAACATCAAAATCAGAATATTTTTGTCCTAAGCCAATAAGTGCATGGTGAATAGTTTGAAACCGTGAATACATTTCATTGATTGTCTCATTTGGTTTCATTTTGAAATTTTGAAATTGACTTTTCAGCATTGCTATTTTGGCTTGTTTAACCTTGTTAGTACCTTCATGAGTGATTTTTAGCGTTTGCCAAATTTGATATGCAGTAGTGCAGATACTAACACGGTTATATTCATTTTGGTCTAATGCACAGAACAACATATTTATTGCTCTTGCATTTACGGCTGCTGCTGTTTTCTCAGCCACAGTCCATTCTGAATAATCAGTTGTTGGATTCACTATTTCTCTTTGAGTAGCATTCCAAGCATCATAGCTACTTGATTGCATAAAGAATGACATACGTGTTGCCCAATAACTATAGTTAAGACCATTGAAAAATGGAGGTCTTTGTGTCGATTGCCCTTCTGTGTAAGTGGTGTTTTGAGTGCTAGTACTTGCGTTATTTTCCATATTACAAGAATATATCAAATAACTGTGTTACGGTTATATGATGACCGTGCTCTGATACCAAATGAAAGTGCGGTGTGTATACAATTATATGTGCTAATATAGTATACACGGATCGTGTAATATGGATTACAATACAAATGCGGAAATAGATGATAATAGCATTGTAAATAGAAAATAGAAAAATCACACCAGAGATTTTTATACTGGTTCGAAGCACCGTCCTACGTCCAGTCCCAGACTCCAATCTGGATTTTCACTATTAACTACCTCGCTTCACCCGGAGGAACAGGTTTACAATACCCGAACAGCCGAACGGGATTTCACGCCTCTAATACACTGAGGACTTCAACACTTGCCTCTTACAACACCGAGGACTTCAACACTTGCCTCTTACAACACGAGGACTTCAACAAAAACAAATACAATTGTTGTTGACAACTTGTGTTCTTGAAAACACGGATTTGTCACTAGTAGTACACCCTTCCTATAATCTTATCCTCAAAGAATATGAATGATGTTTTGTGAAGATTAAAGAAGGTATATTGCTTATTGAATCAAAAGGTATAAAATAGTTTCAATGATTCAATAAGCTATTAATTAAATGAGTGCTTTTAGAATGCAAGAATGTTAGAAAGTAAGATCAGAGAAAGCATATATTAATCATATAAATTCTTGTTTGAATCAACGATTTAGATGAGTATATATAAGAAGAAATAGTTGTAACTCTTGGTGAAACAGTTGCCATTAAGAGTTGTGATTATTGGTGAAAGGTAGGAGATGCAACTCTTGGAGAAGAGAAGTGTCTTTTGGAAAACTTGCTTTCTGTTTAAAAACGGTCGACAGGTCAAAAAATGACCGGTAGACAGGATTTTAAATATATAGTCGTTATGTGCATGTGTGCACGTTTATTGTGCACATTTAACAGGAACGGTCGACCGTTCATTTTTGGACCGGTCGACCGGTTTCTGTTAAGTTGCACAATAAATGTGTACATCACTATAAATGTATATATATATTGATTATATTTTGTGCATGACTATTTGAGGATAGATTTTAACAAGTTTATTACTATTATAACATCAAATAATCAATCTATAATCTAGAGAACCATATGAAGGTCTTGATTTGTCGATTGCCTTTATATTGTTGTCAGCAATCAAAATCTTCATAGAAGCTTTGACTCAACAATAACTACCTGATTTAATTTTACAAACAGTTCAAAGCATCAAATTCAAGAGCTAATAGAATAAGCAAGTACAGATCAGTTTTTTTTTCATACTTATGTAACAAATCAGGGCAAAAGAAAAACTATTTCCAGATTATGTTCTTCTCTGCCTCAACTCCAGGTGAGTAAACAACTTGTTTTACAAAGTTTAAATCTAGTATTGGCATTGATATGTGGGATGGGATTTGGCAGTGAATTATCACCACTGTAACCTGGTTACAGGTATTCAACTTGTTTTTTTGATAAAATTTGATTGTTGAAAAATAATAATTCAAGTTCATAATTTGAATCCATACTGAAAATTATGATTTTTAAAAAAAATATTTTGATTTTTCCTCAAGTATGTCGAGAGCAGATTCTTGTTGAACTAAAATTGCTTAAAAATCAATTCCTAGAGATCGCACGAATTTTTGATGTTGAAAATTTGTATGAAGCGAGTTTAGAGATCGATTATGATGGGAAAAATGTTAGATAATTTTTCTATTGCACAAAATGATTGTGCGAGACCAAACTAGGGTTTTGTTCGAATTTTGAACGAGTTGGAAAACTTCGATCGCTGTGCCTTCCTTGGTGCGTCGAGCGTCGCATGGCTGGAGGGGAAGGTAGTGTGGGGGCTAAGGGTGGTGTAGCCGGAGTTTCGAAGTTTCTGGGGAATCGCATCGCCTGAACGAGGGGAGAGTTGGTCGGGGTGTTGTTTTTACCTGGAGCTCGAACGGTCATTTTTCGTACGCGAGTCCCATCAAGGGTTTGGAGTGCTGGAATCAAGTGTGGGAGTGATGATCGATTTGTGGGCGATCGCCTCAGGCGTCAGTGGTCTGTCGGCGGCATGTGCAAGTGCACAGCGAATCGCGTGCACGTTTGGGTTTTGGCTGTGGGTTACGATTTTGGAGAAGAAGGAAGAAGCTCGGAGTATATTGCGTAAAAATGACATATTTACTCGAAGTGGGTTAGGTTTTTTTTCTCGAAGCTGTTGATGTTGTCTCGGGTGGTTTTGGTTGGCTTCACATTTGACAGATAACCTGTTACCAGTTTTTTTTTATAAAATTAAAAGCTAAGTCTAATGAAAAGAAAGGATTTAAAACAAGTATAAATCCAAGTTTAAGCTGGTTCAAGTAGATTTGGAATCTCAGTTTTCAAAATAAATAAAGTTTTTTTTTTTAAATTGTTTAAATAGTTTTAATGATAAAGTAAATCAATCAAATGGATTTGAATTTAAATGAAATTGGGCTTAAATCATTTTAACTTCTAGTATAAAGAAAGAAAATTTCTTGTAAAATAAAAAGGATTTGAAATTGTTTAAAACCTGGTTCAAGTTAGACTGTCTTCATTTTTAATCTTAAATTTAAAATGAGATTTTAAAGGTAAAATTTGGAATTTAATTGTTTAAGTGACTTGTTAATGATAACTTAATTCATTAATAAGAAAAGATTTTATCTTTAAATAAATAGAGATTGATTAATTAAAGAGTTCAAATAAACTAATCAAGGTTTTAGCTAATTCATCTAGGATAAGTTAATTAGTAAATGAAGATCATTTATTTAAATAAGGATTTGAAATTTAAATAAATGGTTGGTAATGAATTAATCAAGAATAATTTAATTAAATAAGGTGATTGATCAATAAATTGATATCAAGTGATTTGTAATTAATAAATCAAGATTGGATAATTAATTCAGAAGCAATTTATTTAATTGGAAATAAATTGAATTAATTAGGATTAAACAATTAATAAATCCTGCTTATAAATGATTATTGAATGCTTGACCTTACTTAGAATGATCGTATTATATGTGATGCCTTGAATTAATTGTCCTATCTGTTCTGTGATATTTTGTTCTGTGAATTGGATTGTGTATAATTTATTCATTTATATTATCTGTGAATCTGTGAATGGACGACAAGCGTTATAGTTATATCGCTTATCAACTATATTTTTGTGTTTTAATCTGTGATGATTGAATAATGTTGCACTATTGTGTTAAACCCTTGGATCACACCATACACACACAAAATTATGGATTTCACGAGGAAATCGATTAAGTCACAGATTTTGAAAAATTTATAAATTTGAATATTTGAATTCAAATGTTTTGGAAATGGAGTGGGTTTAAAGTGAAAAGCAATTGAAATGGAATTTCAAAGATGAAATTATTTTGAATAACTTGATTAAGATTTGGAATTTAAATATTTTGATTTAAATTTGAATTCGATACTTGAAATTGAATTCTATGATTTGAAACTAGGGATTAACGATATTATACTAGTTATATATGAGTCAAACCATTTTTTCTAAAGTATTGTCTTGAGAATTTGAATTAACCCAAAGATTATAACTTGTATAAATGAAATAAGGTTTTTCCGAAATAACACTATTGTTTCTAAATGATAAAAAGCTTTCATAGGAGAAATGAATTTCGAATTGTATTAATAGGGATTTCAAGTTTAAACTGAAATAATCTTCCATGTTATAGATGAATATCTGGAAATGAATTTTGAAAGAAAATATTTGGGAACGAACTTTGAAAGATATAAGTTAAATCTTTAATTTAAAGATTTAATGAATTAAATCCAATTGAATTGGAATTGTTTTGAAATCCAGGAATGAATCTTTGAGAAAGTAGGTAAAACTTAAGAAATAAATCTTTTGTTTAAAAGATTTGAAATGGTAATTGGTTTAAACCATTTGAAAGCAAGTTTTGAATTATTAAGTTGTGACTTAATTGAAATCCCATATCCATATGTTTTAAACGTTGCGCTCACTATTCGGGTTAGCCGGGAAAGGACCTTTGGGTCGTATAACCCATTCTGAATATGTGATACGTCGTTATGGATAGCATTTGAAGACCGGTGGTGAAGACCGGGTATTTGCGAGAACGATAGGATGACCTGTCGATTGTCTCTGCACTGAGTTGCTCCGGTATAGAGATTTCCTATGTGATGGAAAGTCCGATCGGGATTGTAAATACCCGGATTGCAAGGGTTTCGTAAGAAGTGCCTTCGGTTCTGTTCGAACCTAGAACAGACTTGTATGGATTGTGTGTCTGACATTACATTTTGAGATATAAAGAAGATTTCTTTCAAATACATTTCTGTTGGTGGCGGAGAATTTATTCTTTTAGCATAACACCCTTCTCTGAGACGTACGAGCTCAGAGGTTATGTAGTTGAAGGTTATCAGCAATATATTCCCAATTTGGTAATGTGACATGCTGAGTGTTGCTGTGAAATGATCATTGTTTGATCATTTGTGATAGGATCATTTGTTTGATCATTTATCTTTGTGATCATTACTTTGATCATTTGTTGACCCAAAGCATGGCTTTGTACCAAAGCGTGGCTTTGTGGACGTGACTTCGTCGAACCTCACACCCCGAAACGGTCGAAACAGGAAAGATGCGGCAAGGTTATTAGGGGGTAGCGCCCCTTTAGGGTTTATTCATTTCCTTCTGGAAAGGGGTGGTATCATGGTATGGAGCCCAGATACTTACTCATGTGGAAAACACTCTATTTACTATAGTGTGATGTTGGTTATCGAGTGCTCGGTTAAAGGTCCTAAAGGACCGGGGGATGGCATACTCGTGTCAGTAGTTACCCAGTTAGGGGTAACCCGGCCTTGTGTTGGCAGAGATCCGGTTAGGTTCTCGAGGACGTCCTTCCAGAGGCATTCTCATGTGGCAATGGGAAGTTCCTTGGCCTGACCATTTGTTGGAAATCCAAAGAAACAATACGAGCCTTGTACGGTTTTAGTTGTAGAACCTGCCTCGTCAGGAGGTAGCTATAGCGGGCATAATATAATGGTACCTATGCTCGCTAAGATTTATATTCTACTTTCGAAATGTTTTCTTCACTATGCACTAATAATAATATCAAAATTGATTTGATTTTGCGTAGTAAGCATCTTTGACTATCATAAGAAGAAATCTCCTCCAAGTCTGCGTTTGCATTGTGTGTGTGGCGGGAGGTCTTATGGTAGTTTCATTTGCAAAAAGCATTGCGAATTTACTTTAAAATTCTTTTATTGATTGAATTAAAAGATAAAAAATTTTTGTTACTCACACCAGTCCCATGACTGATCTGGAGTTTATTGTTCCTTTCCTAAACTCTGGGTGCTCACTAATTTCCACACGAGAAGTCTAGAGTTTGGTTTTTCAGATAGTTAGATATAGTGGATTATCTGGAGTTAGTTCAGTCCTTGGTTCGCACCAGTCTTGCTTATCTTTGTGCATTGTTATGGGGAGTCCGAGTTATTGCTGGATTGGTTCTTGGAGATGGAGTTCAGATTTGGAGTTCTTCGTTGAAGACTATCTTAGAGTTGTATTGTTCCGTTGCTGATGTTATCTGTTTTTTTTCCGCTGCTATTTTATTGTATCTCTGATGTATATTGATATTCATTGAATCACTCTGTTGTATCAGTGTTGTATATCAATGTATTATTCTTTTATTCCGCTGTGTTATTTACTCAATGTTGTTATAAGCTCCGGCGAATCGGTTTTGAACGGTCGAATCTACGGCATTCGAATACGATTTGAAGTATGGATGTCGATTTTCGAGCGGGCAAAATCGCAAACGTCACAGATCCTTAGATATTTCTCGCCATACTTATGTTGTTTAAGATGTATGTTTGTTTCTATTAAAATATTGATTAGTATAATGTTAAGTAACATCTCAAAAATGGTGAAAACATCACTAGTGAAAAACTACCCCGTTTAACCATGATTTTTGGAGTTCAAATGCTTTAAAAAAGGACTTTATGTTCAGGCACTTTTTCATTCTTCCTACAAGTATTTCTTAACTCTTAGTAGAGTATTTTAAAAGTATTGCAAGATTTATATGAATATTTAAGTATGATTTATGATTTTATATAAAAATAGTGTTTTTTGAAAAACATGGTTTTTTATAATTTCAAGTAAATTACAAAACAATTATTTTCAAGTAATATTTTGGATAAATATTTTAAAACCTATTATAATCATTTTAAAGTATTTTAGAAGTATCAAAAAGGGTTTAGAAAAGGGGATAGCAGTGTTAAATGGCCAAATGGTTAAATTATTTAATTACTTATTAGAAAAGTAATTAACTATGCATAACACTAATAAGCTAATGAAGTAATATTATGTATTTGTGAGATTTAAGATTGAGGTCGAGTAGGAATAGAGCAATAGATCTCTAACCTACCGGGCTTCCCTCTTGATCAAGGAATAGTAAGTTGGAAAATTTCGAAAACGTGTTAATCTTGTTAGTTTCTGACTGTTTATGGAAATCTTTAATACTATACTTAATACTAAAAGCCAAGGAGATAGACTTATCCATTTGTGAGACTTAAGAATGAGGTGTTTGGGCAAAGCTTGAAGCAACCGGTGCCCAAACTTACCTAGCTTCACTCTTGGATGAGGAATGAATAAGTTGAGAATGTCGAAAACGAGTTAAGCATATGAACCATGATTTGTATAAGCAATGGTTTTCGACTAGATAATCCATTACTCGATTATCGATCTTAACCGAACATGAACTTAGATCCTCAAAACAAAGGTTTGTAAAGATAGTAACAAGTATGAGAATGTTTTTGAGTTTATTGTGACAATGTGTTAATAACATTCATCTTTAATCCTTTTTTATTATACTTTGAATTTAAATAAATCTTTAAAAGAATGATTCAAGATTAGCACACGAAAAATAATTTTGGGTTTGTAGTGACAACGTTTAATTAAAATTAGTCTTAAATGGATTTGTGAAAGCATATAGATCCTTAAATGGATATTTTGAAGGAAATAATGAATAATGGAATATTTTTCGAAAGATAAAAAAGTAGAAATTTATTAGATAAACGAAGTTTACTAATAAAGGAGTTTTAATTAATAAAAGGATTATTTAAGAGGGTTAGGTAGCTTAACCAAAATTGGTTTGGCTTGATAGTGTTTTGTATGACTTGATAGTGTTTTCTATATTCATTTGTTTAAGGAAAGTATACTAGATATGGTTTCCATTTACAAAACATCTATCTTGTACCAGATAGTCAACCAGGTGACTATCGAAATTGACCAAATATAACTTCAGGAATATCTAGAAGAAACATAAGTGCTATATGGTACAATTATCTTTAGAGATGCTATACTATACATATAAACACATCTTACCTTTCTATATAAATGATATGGAAATCTGTTCATCTAAGCAGTCAGGAGGTGGGATCCGCTCTTATGTATTATCTGTTTATTTCCAAAAGATTACGAGTTGAGTTTATTGGAAATTCATCGATTGGTTTTGGAGAGTCTGGTAAGTGGGGAGAGTGTACTCATATAAGATGACACGAATCTGAAACCACTTCAAAACCATATGCACGATCTATGTTCTAAAAGCGGTTATGAAGTGGGATGTTATAGAGTTAAATAGACTATTCTAAAGTTGAATC
The DNA here is from genome assembly GCA_030765085.1 of Allium cepa. Lineage (NCBI taxonomy): Eukaryota > Viridiplantae > Streptophyta > Magnoliopsida > Asparagales > Amaryllidaceae > Allium > Allium cepa. Next base: position 781,585,319 of record CM060934.1, read on the forward strand.
CAAAGGAGAGGTCAGCGTTAACATATTGAATGATTTTATCCTATGGGACTGTCTATCTTGAGGATTACTCTAAGGGAGATGAGAGCATTAGCATTTGTCAGAAGACTTATGTAGGGGAGCCTATGTGGTGGTTCATGATCTTTTCAAGATGCTCGAATCTATGTAATGATTTGTGATCTGTTCGAAATATGAGAATTCATTTGGGAATTTGTGATCTATTCGAGATGAAGGAATCCAATTGGGGATTCGTCTAGATCTGAGAAGTGCTCTATGGAAATCCTTACACCTATGCATACGTGCCTTAATGGTATTGATTGTATATTTATTATTATTGTTGCATTCACATAGAAACTATTTGATATGACTTATGTGCTACACCCTAGACATTATCTATCATATCATTATATATTAAAACTAATGAATGGTTGATTTCTTTGAGGGAAAAACCATTATGGGAATCTATACGGTCACAATGGTTACTGTCACTTGTCACTCGTATTTTTTGAGTTTCTCACGCTGATTTACCAGACTAATCCGCGTGTTATTTTCTTATAATGCTCGGTTCAACCTGGTATATGTTTCTAGATTTAGCTTTGGATGCTTTGGAGCTTCTGAGAAGAGTTAGAGTTCTACCTATTATAGTATTTATTTCTACGGCATGCCTTTGTGTGTGTATACCAACATTTGTAAGGACATATTGTTATAACTATCCAGATTGATTACTATAACTCTGAAAAAAATTGTATCTTAGAATCACGGTTTTACTATCTTTTGATATTATGTATGATCGTTTCGTTGTCAGATTCTGATATTGTGTTCCTTCTTCCTTATTCTATTTCGTTTTCTTTTATTTCACTCTAACAATTCATTTTTCAACAAATTGGGTGCTCCGCACATGAATACCGTGGATGTATTAGCGTCGACATTTAAGGGTCAAAAAGGCAAGTTGTATTAAATTTTTATATAAATCATAAATAAACTTTATGATATTGTCAAATAGTTTTAATATAATGATTAATGACCTTTAATATATAAATTGATTTTAATTACATTTTAATGGTTAGAAATACAAAGAACTATTTTGAAAGTTATTTAAATATTTGAAAGTAGTGAATGACTTCTAAATTTATAATTAGCCGACGAAGTGAATTATTGGAAGCTTGAATTATATATATATATATATATATATATATATAAACTTGTAGAGGAATTTCTATGTTCAAATCTTATATTTAGATACTAATATATAAGTAAAGATTTAACAGAAAACCTTTTATTTAAATCATATTTTGTAAACATATATATATATATATATATATATGTAAAAGGTATTTCCCAATGTACTAATATTTTAAATGCTATTTATAATTAATGAGAATAATTAATTAACACGTTTTGTATATTAGATTAAATAAAATAATATTATATTATTATGATTTTTTATTCCTTTTGTGTGACGACCCGCCTTTTTAGACCTTTAGAAGTCGACACTTAATACATTCTTGGTATTCACGTGCCGAACATCTAAGTGCTAGAAAGACAGATTGTTGGGTAAAAAAAGAAAGACAAGACAGAACAGAGTATCACATCGTAATGAGTAATCTATAGTATACACAATGAACTTTACAAAAGATAACTGTAATACACAACACATCAATCAGAGTACTAATCTACAATAAAACAGGACAATTATAACAACCCGCCTTTATAATAGCTAAGGAATAGAAACAAAAAAAATGAAGTAGAGATAAAAAGACATGTGAATATGTCTGGGAGCCTCCTACTCATCCCCTGAAGCTTCAAAACATCCAAACTAGATCTGTAAATATGCTCGGTCTAATCTAAGAATTACAATAAAACAACACCCAGATCTGTCTGGTAAACCAATGTGAGAAAATACACCTCGAATGGATTTTAATATTATAAAACATTTAAAATAAAGGTATCTCGTAAGACCATGCCGTATATAAACACGAATAGGTTTTTACCTTACAATAACCAAAACATTTCTATAGAAAATCCTCTGATACTATGCTAATGTCTAGGGTTTAAAATAAATATTGAATATAGTTGAAATGTTTGCATCTCACATTCTAGCATAGTTGGGCACAACTAAGTCTGTAAGGCACTTATTAAAGAATGGATTACATACAATTACAAGGTATGGACTACCTTCCATATAATACATCTCTAGATAATGTACCGAGGGCATCACATGGATCCTCTACGAATCAGACTGGCCCTACCCCTTAGAAGATAGTTCTGAATATTTCATCATCCTAGTTGCTTTCACGGCCTTTTTTGAGAACTATCATGCATAATAAAATCCATATATATATATATATATATATATATATATAGAAAGAGTGATGATAATACGCTAAAGGGTGCGACCTACATAGGCCTAAAGCATTCCATATTTTAGCCATACTCAGGTTGTGAGGCTTGAGGCTACGATTACCTTTTATATAGCAATTCCACTAGGAATGTTACATCTCCCCTTTAAGCAAAAATGCAATGCCAATATTCATCCATACAAGTTCGTTCTAGACCTGAACGAAACTGAAGGCACTACCTCCACTACATCCATTTTGGAATCATCCTCAGAATTAGTAACAAGTAGCCATTGCACTTCAAAGATCTCCGTCTTCAATTATCTTTTAAATATTCCAATTCAAACGGTGGTTTGAAGTGGTTTTCGAATAACATATCCGATCCCGGTCTCCTCAAACCGACAATGATAGTTTAAAACTGGCCAAAATTTGATAGTCGGTTAGTTAACTATCAAATAACAACAATCCAATCGGAGGCTTATTTTCAAAGGAAAACCAACATTGGTTAAGCACATAAGCAACCATTAAACCCCTTTTTAATAAATCGATTATTTAACCTCTTCATAAATAATTGAATTAAATATCAATAATAAAAGATATATTCATAAAACCAATTTCAGTACTTAGAAAAATATTTATATACTTATTTCATCGGTATAAGTATATTCACAGATGTAACGACCCGAAATTTTCGATCCAGAAAATTTCGGATAGTTATGAAAAAGAATAAAGAGATAGAAGAAAAGAAGAAGAAGATCAGAAACATCAACATCTCACATTTACAGCGGATAAAGTATGATAATAAATAATAACAGTTTACAAAAGAATACTATATCTGTCGATTACATTTCAATACATCAGAGTTACACATATATATAGACACTGGATATACACCATTAGCAAGACTTAGATTTACAATAATATAATACAGCGGAAATACTCTATACGTTCTTGAAATCCAGCTCGCCTCTTGAGCTCCAGAACGTCCTTACCTGAAAATCTGTAATACTCGGTCTGACCCGAGCATTACATCAAAGTAACACCCGGGTCAGGCTAGAAACCAGCGTGAGTAAACCCAACTAACATGGAATACCAAAGCAAACAACTTATATAAAACCCAGGGTAACTCGAAGCAATTCACAAAGCCATAATTCATTTTACACATCTCTTATTTCACAAATAAGTTTTCTAAATACCAAAGATTTAGATTTAAAATAGTCCAACTCCTTTAAATCACTTCACTCGAGCATATAGATTTCACATATCAATCTATAAAATTCGAAGTGGTTTCGGGTATTTCCTAATACCCGAACCCAGTCTCTTCGAGTCTCATGTCATCCTAACCCAAATTATCCAAATGAAATACACAACATTTCATATCAGAGATATCAACTTATTCAAAGCATTCAATTCCACTCAATCATCCATAAGCAAAGCTTAATCACATACAAATTTAATTTAATTAACCCTGATTGAATTACTAATCTCAATCACTTAGATTTCTTCATTTAACATTAATTAGTTTCAAATCAATTCATCAATCATCCTTTCATTATTCATCTTAATTAATCACCCTGGATTAATTACCCTTCGATTACATTCAAGTAATTAACTTTAATTAATTTCACGATATTAATTCTTCTTAACCAAAATCAATAGGTAATCTTATTTACTTCATGAATTAATTAACTATTTTAATTACACTAATCATTAATTACTTATATTAATTAACTTCTCATGTGTCACTTATTATTGAATAATTTATCTTAATTAATCAAACTTTGATTACATCGTTAATTATATAAGTTAATGATTCCCAATTATATTCAATTTATCCTAATCTAAATTAATTACATTAAATAATTTATGGTTAATTAAACCGCAAATATTAATCATTCTTGATTTATCTCAACCTATAATTAACTATCTTTTTATTTGCTTCAATAAATAAATTAATTATTCCTTAATTAACTATCTTAATTATTCTCTTGATTAATTCCACAAAGTAATTATATTTTATTAATTACATTAAGTATTTATCTATAAAACCATCCACTGATTTCTAAATTAATTACACTTCATTAATTAACTTAATCCTTAATTTATTAATTCAAAACCCTTAATTACTAAATTAATTAACCCAAATCACTAATTAATTGAATTAATTAATTATCCATTTTATTTGTCCCTCTAATTTGATGAATCACAAATCATTAAGCCCTTATTAACAATGAAAACATTTTCCTATTTATAACATAAGTTTTTAAACAATTTAAAACCCAAATACTTTGAGTCAAACCACAATTAACTCGAGAACCAACCAAAATCCAAAGTCACATCATCATCAGTGCACATCCAATCAATTTAATCATTCTACCAATTATTTAAATTTAACCATTTAAATTTAAATAAAAATCCAACAGAGTGAGATTTGCTCACCTTTGCTTAAATCTGCAATCCACTTCAATATTGCCTTGGCTTCCTCGATTTCTGACCTTGAATATGCAATTTATATGGTTTATTAACACTTAGATAAATCAATTAATTATCATAGATTTAATCAATCATTTAATTTAGAACAAAATTTCTTTAAATAAATAAATTAATTAACAATTCAATTTTAACTAAATAATTTATCTCTTATTTATTTTACATATATTTCTATTTCCTTTTTCTTAATCTTATCTTTTAAAAATAATTTCTAAAAATCATTAGATTAACTCAGGTTTTAGACTAAACTACTATCAATTTTAAAAGTGCTCAAAATAATTTTCTATTATATTGCAATTTATAAATGTGTGCATATTGTTCAAATTTGTTTTCAATATATATATCACTGAAATAAATAATATTTCCTGTTTAAAAATATTCACATGTATATTTAATATTTAGGAGAACAAATTAAACTTTTATAAAACTTACTGTAAACATAAAGTTTTACTGTATATTTGTTGAATAAAAATTTGTAAATAAACAAAGAGAAAATTCATTTTGTTAAATGGCAATTTATTTGTTGAATTGCACTTATCTTAACTATAAGTGTACACAAATCAAATTGATAAAGAACAAATAACTTACTTTCACAGTTAGCCACGCTCGACCTTGCGCGATTCCATCAGCCTCCCTATTCGACGCTCTCGTCCAAACCCTAACCTCGGTACGCCGCTGCCACGCCTCGCACAGTCGCACGCGAGCCCCCCTTCGACCTCACGGTGCCTTAGCCTTGGTCGCGATTTTGTCGCTGCAATTTGGTCGAGTCCCTACCTCAACCAACGTGTTCACTCGCACGATTTTACTCGCCATCGCTCCCTTTCGCGACTCCAATCGAGTCGTTCGTGGCCGCCTGCCGTGACTCCACAACCGAACGAGACGAGCGACTCGCCTAATTCCATGAATTGGTCGCCATTTTTTTTCATTTCTTTTGATGAGTTCGAATCCCAGTCGAGAGAGATAGAAAGGGGTTTCGGTTTCTTTAATGAATTTGGGGAGAGGGAGGAGATAGGGTTCGATCACGATTGTGGAAAAGGAGGAAGCCATTTTTGTTTCGTTCTGAAGATATTTTTCATCTCGATTCTCAAAGTATTCGGCTTCCATAAAAAGAAAGGAGATAGTTAGGTCGACGCAATCAGTTCTAGGTTGGCTCGAGTACACCTATAGGGTGGCTGAGTTGACCTTTTTAAATTAATTTTTTTTTTAACTTCCAAAATATCTCATTTCGCATACTCGAAATCTCGAACTCCAAATCAGACATGCCGTCAGGCGATTATAAGGTTTTACCCATATTTCGAACACGATGGAACGTGTTTCAGAACCTAATTTGATCAAATGCGCGAGTTACGGAAGTAAACAATCAAATTTAAATTAAATCGATTAAAATAGTTTCGATGCATTTTGATCTGCCAAGGTCAACGACAACTCAGATTGCTACGAAAATTGAAATCCGATAATAACTAACTATTACGGATCTAATGAAACTGGTTTCGACGCAATCCAAGACTGTGCCTCGGAAGGCTATTTTTAAATATCGATTTAAACGATATATTATTAAAATTGAACAAATCACCTTCAAATTAAATTTCAACCATTCTATTATCTTCAGTATCATCATTATAAATTTTATAAGCCTTCAAATTATTTTAAACAGGCTTAGAAGTTTCAAATTCAACAATTTACCCACTTTCAATTATTAAATTAAATATTTAAACTATATAATTCAATGATTTAATAAAAGTTTAATTAAATTACATATTTGATGGTTAGAAATACAAAGAACTATTTTGAAAGTTATTTAAATATTTGAAAGTAGTGAATGACTTCTAAATTTATAATTAACTGACGAAGTGAATAGGAAGCTTGAATTATATATATATATATATATATATATATATAAACTTGTAGAGGAATTTCTATGTTCAAATCTTATATTTAGATACTAATATATAAGTAAGGATTTAACAGAAAACTTTTTATTTAAATCATATTTTGTAAACATATATATATATATATATATATATATATAAAAGGTATTACCCAATGTACTAATATTTTAAATGCTATTTACAATTAATGAGAATAATTAATTAACACATTTTGTATATTATATTAAATAAAATAATATTATATTATTATGATTTTTTATTCCTTTTGTGTGACGACCCGCCTTTTTAGACCTTTAGAAGTCGACACTTAATACATTGTTGGTATTCACGTGCCGAACATCCAAGTGCTAGAAAGATAGATTGCTGGGTATAAAAAAAAGACAAGACAGAACGGAGTATCACATCGTAATGAGTAATCTATAGTATACACAATGAACTTTACAAAAGATAACTATAATACACAACACATCAATCGGAGTACTAATCTACAATAAAAAGGGACAATTATAACAGCCCGCCTTTATAATAGCTAAGGAATACAAACAAAAAAATGCAGTAGAGATAAAAAGACATGTGAATACGTCTCGGAGCCTCCAACTCATCTCCTGAAGCTTCAAAACATCCAAACTAGATCTGTAAATATGCTCGGTCTAATCTAAGCATTATAATAAAACAACACCTAGATCTGTCTGGTAAACCAATGTGAGAAAATACACCTCGAATGGATTTTAATATTATAAAACATATAAAATAAAGGTATCTCGTAAGACCATGCCGTATATAAACACGAATAGGTTTTTACCTTACGATAACCAAAACATTTCTATAGAAAATCCTCCGATACTATACTAATGTCTAGGGTTTAAAATAAATATTGAATATAGTTGAAATGTTTGCATCTCACATTCTAGCATAGTTGGGCACAACTAAGTCTGTAAGGCACTTATTAAAGAATGGATTACATACAATGACAAGGTATGGACTACCTTCCATATAATACATCTCTAGATAATGTACCGAGGGCATCATATGGATCCTCTACGAATCAGAATGGACCTACCCCTTACTAGATATTTCTGAATATTTCGTCATCCCGGTTGCTTTCACGACCTTTTTTGAGAACTCTCATGCATAATAAAATCCATATATATATATATATATATAAATATATATTTATATATATATATATATATATATATAGAAAGAGTGATGATAATACGCTAATGGGTGCGACCTACATAGGCCTAAAGCATTCCATATTTTAGCCATACTCAGGTTGTGAGGCTTGAGGCTACGATTACCGCTTATATAGAAATTCCACTAGGGATGTTACATCTCCCCTTTAAGCAAAAATGCAATGCCAATATTCATCCATACAAGTTCGTTCTAGATCTGAACGAAACTGAAGGCACTACCTCCACTACATCCATTTTGGAACCATCCTCAGAATTAGTAACAAGTAGCCATTGCACTTCAAAGATCTCTGTCTTCAAATATATTTTAAATATTCCAATTCAAACAGTGGTTTGAAGAGGTTTTCGAATAACATATCCGATCACGGTCTCCTCAAACCGACAATGATAGTTTGCCAAAATTTGATAGTTGGTTAGTTAACTATCAAATAACAACAATCCAATCGGAGGCTTATTTTCAAAGGAAAACCAACATTGGTTAAGCGCATAAGCAACCATTAAACCCCTTTTTAATAAATCGATTATTTAACCTCTTCATAAATACTTGAATTAAATATCAATAATAAAAGATATATTCATAAAACCAATTTCAATACTTAGAAAAATATTTATATACTTATTTCATCGGTATAAGTATATTCACAGATGTAACGACCCGAAATTTTCGATCCAGAAAATTTTGGATAGTTATGAAAAAGAAGAAAGAGATAGAAGAAAAGAAGAAGAAGATCAGAAACATCAACATCTCACATTCACAGCGGATAAAATATAATAATAAATAATAAAAGTTTACAAAAGAATACTATATCTGTCGATTACATTTTAATACATCAGAGTTACACATATATACAGACACTGGATATACACCATTAGCAAGACTTAGATTTACAATAATATAATACAGCGGAAATACTCTATATGTTCTTGACATCCAGCTCGCCTCTTGAGCTCCAGAACATCCTTACCTGAAAATCTGTAATACTCGGTCTGACCCGAGCATTACACCAAAGTAACACCCGGGTCAGGCTAGAAACCAACGTGAGTAAACCCAACTAGCATGGAATACCAAAGCAAACAACTTATTTAAAACCCGGGGTAACTCGAAGCAATTCACAAAGCCATAATTTATTTTACACATCTCTTATTTCACATATAAGTTTTCTAAATACCAAAGATTTAGATTTAAAATAGTCCAATTCCTTTAAATCACTTCACTCGAGCATATAGATTTGACATATCAATCTATAAAATTCGAAGTGGTTTCGGGTATTTCCTAATACCCGAACCCAGTCTCTTCGAGTCTCATGTCATCTTAACCCAAATTATCCAAATGAAATACAAAACATTTCATATCAGAGATATCAATTTAGTCAAAGCATTCAATGCCACTCAATCATCCATAAGCAAAGCTTAATCACATACAAATTTAATTTAATTAACCCTGATGGAATTACTAATCTCAATCACTTAGATTTCTTCATTTAACATTAATTAATTTCAAATCAATTCATCAATCATCCCTTTATTATTCATCTTAATTAATCACCCTGGATTAATTACCCTTCGATTACATTCAAGTAATTAACTTTTATTAATTTCACGATATTAATTCTTCTTAACCAAAATCAATAGGTAATCTCAATTACTTCATGAATTAATTAACTATTTTAATTACACTAATCATTAATTACTTATATTAATTAACTTCTCATGTGTCACTTATTATTGAATAATTTATCTTAATCAATCAATCTTTGATTACATCGTTAATTATATAAGTTAATGATTCCCAATTATATTCAATTTATCCTAATCTAAATTAATTACATTAAATAATTTATGGTTAATTAAACCGCAAATATTAATCATTCTTGATTTATCTCAACCTATAATTAACTATCTTTTTATTTGCTTCAATAAATAAATTAATTATTCCTTAATTAACTATCTTAATTATTCTCTTGATTAATTCCACAAAGTAATTATATTTTATTAATTACATTAAGTATTTATCTATCAAACCATCCATTGATTTCTAAATTAATTACACTTCATTAATTATCTTAATCCTTACTTAATTAATTCAAAACCCTTAATTACTAAATTAATTAACCCAAATCACTAATTAATTGAATTAATTAATTATCCATTTTATTTGTCCTTCTAGTTTGATGAATCACAGATCATTAAGCCCTTATTAACAATGAAAACATTTTCTTATTTATGACTTAAGGTTTTAAAAAATTTAAAACGCAAATACTTCGAGTCAAACCACAATTAACTCGAGAACCAACCAAAAACCAAAGTCACATCATCATCAGTCCACATCTAATCAATTTAATCATTCAACCAATTATTTAAATCTAACCATTTAAATTTAAATAAAAATCCAACAGAGTGAGATTTGCTCACCTTTGCTTAAATCTGCAATCCACTTCAATATTGCCTTGGCTTCCTCGATTTTTGACCTTGAATATGCAATTTATATGGTTTATTAACACTTAGATAAACCAATTAATTATCATAGAGAAATTAAAGCTCTAAACTCTTTTCGGTCGCTGGAAAATAATTCCGATGATAATCATGACATCATCGGTGTTCATTTTCGGGTTCCAAAAGAGGAATTGCTACCAAATTGTTTTAACAGAAAGTTGTTGGGAAAATTTGGATTTGGTTTTGGAAAATCAAAAAATTTAATCAATCATTCAATCAAAACTAAATTTCTTTAAATAAATTAATTAATTAACAATTCAATTTTAACTAAATAATTTATCTCTTATTTCTTTTACATATATTTCTATTTCCTTTTTCTTAATCTTATCTTTTGAAAATAATTTCTAAAAATCATTAGATTAACTCAGGTTTTAGACTAAACTACTATCAATTTTAAAAGTGCTCAAAATAATTTTCTATTATATTGCAATTTCTAAATGTGTGCATATTGTTCAAATATGTTTTCAATATGTATATATATCATTGAAATAAATAAAATTACCTGTATAAAAATATTCACATGTATATTTAATATTTAAGAGAACAAATTAAACTTTTATAAAACTTACTGTAAACATAAAATTTTACTGTATATTTGTTGAATAAAAATTTGTAAATAAATAAACAGAAAATTCATTTTGTTAAATGGCAATTTGTTCGTTGAATTGCACTTATCTTAACTATTAGTGTACACAAATCAAATTGATAAAGAACAAATAACTTACTTTCATAGTTAGCCACGCTCGACCTTGCGCGATTCCATCAGCCTCCCTGTTCGACGTTCTCGTCCAAACCCTAACCTCGGTACGCCGCTGCCACGCCTCGCACAGTTGCACGCGAGCCCCCCCCCCCTTCGACCTCACGGTGCCCTAGCCTCGGTCTCGAGTTCGTCGCTACAATTTGGTCGAGTCCCTACCTCAACCAACGCGTTCACTCGCACGATTTTACTCGCCGCCACTCCCTTTCGCGACCCCAATCAAGTCGTTCGTGGCCGCCTGCCGCGACTCCACAACCAAACGAGACGAGCGACTCGCCTAATTCCATGAATCGGTCGCCCTTTTTTTCCATTTCTTTTGATGAGTTCGAATCCGAGTCGAGAGAGATAGAAAGGGGTTTCGGTTTCTTTAATGAATTTGGGGAAAGGGAGGAGATAGGGTTCGATCGTGATTATGGAAAAGGGGGAATCCATTTTTGTTTCGTTCTGAAGATATTTTTCATCTCGATTCTCAAAGTATACGGCTTCCATAAAAAGAAAGGAGATAGTTAGGTCGACGCAATTAGTTCTAGGTTGGCTCGAGTACACCTATAGGGTGGCTGAGTTGACCTTTTTAAATTAATTTTTTTTAAAACTTCCAAAATATCTCGTTTCGCATACTCGAAATCTCGAACTCCAAATCAGACATGCCGTCAGGCGATTATAAGGTTTTACCCATATTTCGAACACGATGCAACGTGTTTCAGAACCTAATTCGATCATATGCGTGAGTTACGGAAGTAAACAATCAATTTTAAATTAAATCGATTAAAATAGTTTCGATGCATTTTCAGCTGCCAAGGTCAAATGACAACTCTGATTGCTACGAAAATTGAAATCCGATAATAACTAACTATTACGGATCTAATGAAACTGGTTTCGACGAAATTCAAGACTGTGCCTCGGAAGGCTATTTTTAAATATCGATTTAAATGATATATTATTAAAATTGAACAAATCACCTTTAAATTAAATTTCAACCATTCTATTATCTTCAGTATCATCATTATAAATTTTATAAGCCTTCAAATTATTTTAAACAGGCTTAGAAATTTCAGATTCAACAATTTACCCAATCTTAATTATTAAATTAAATATTTAAACTATATAATTCAATGATTTAATGATCAAGTAAATATTGATATCTCGAATTCAAGTTAAAATTAACTTTTAAATATTTTAAAATCAATTACCTATTCAAATTTAAATTGTTAGAAATTCTGAGTCGTCACATTCCTCCACCCTTAAAAGAATTTCATCCTCGAAATTACTAGTTAGGAAGAATGGACCAATACCCGTTTGCCTTTCCCCCAAAACCCACAGTTTTATCAACATCCTACCAACTATCTTTTATTAAAGACCCACTATCACCTTAACCAACTTCCCAAACTTTCTATAGCTTTCAAACAATACCCTTCCGCTCAATCATTTAAATTTCAATTTTAAACCAAATTTTGAATTATCAAAATTTTCTCAAAATTTTTCTAACTTCCTAAATTTCCGAATTTTTTTGCCAGCGTCTCCTTTGCGCGGCTAGCTCGGTACAACTACAAAATGCCACTATGGGATCCCAAATTCCAAAAGAAAACAAAGCCAAGTGGCTAGATCAAAAACCCAATCCAATTTCTTACAGAAATTTAAATACATACCTTTTAGTCGGACAATTCAAATTTACCTTCTGAAATCAAAACCAATTATCCTTTCCCTTTATAATACCTACATAACTTACCTAGCAATAATATCCAATAATAGCCCTTTTAAAATCATTTCATACATTTTCTTACAGAATGTTTCATATCTACTTCTAGTCAAATTAGTTTTTCCCATTTTCATATGAATTCAATTTATTTTCAATTTTGAATATTGAATTTTATCTTTCATTTATAACTGATTCATATTAGTTTCATCTACTAAGTTATTTCAGTGTCATATTTAAAATCGTTTTGTTGCTAACAAAAATTTTCCCAAAAATTTTCCAACTCCCAAAATTTTCGAATTTTTTTGGCAGAGTCTCCTTTGTACGGAGGAGCTTTTGCAATTTGACAAGAGATATAAATATATATACATCGACCCACACGGTCGGAAAAAACAAAAACAGTTCATATTTCCTATTTTTATTGCGTATGCGTACCTTTATTCAAGGGCACTGCAAAATACAAACTGCAAATACAAACTGCAAATACAAACTGCAACTACCACAAGTATTCAAGTGCATTGGATATGTGTTGATTACATTTTAATACATCAAAGTTACACATATATACAGACACTGGAGATACACCATTATCAAGACTTAGATTTACAATAATATGATACAGCGGAAATACTTTATACGTTCTTGACATCCAGTCACCTCCTGAGCTCCAGAACATCCTTACCTGAAAATCTGTAATACTTGGTCTGACCCGAGCATTACACCAAAGTAACACCCGGGTCAGGCTGGAAACCAATGTGAGTAAACCCAACTAACATAGAATACCAAAGCAAACAACATATATAAAATCCGAGGTAACTCGAAGCAATTCACAAAAGAGCACCGAGAAAGAATTTTACTTGGTGTTAAGTATGGGAAGATGTTCCACATCCCCATAATCATTAGAAGATCGTTTATGGAAATCAGATCTCATCTTCTTTTATAAGTTCCCATTTTATACAACTTAAAAATCATTTATAAATTCCTTTTATAACCCTCTAAACCATTTATAAATCTCTTTTACAAATTTCTAAAAACATCTACAAAACTCTTTTATAAATCTATAAAACTATTTATAAATCTATAAAACCATTTATAAATCTCCTTTATGTATCTTTAAAACCATTTATAAATCTCTTCTAAAATTCCTTATAAAATTCCTTCATAAAAATCCTTTATAAAGCCTTTATAAAAATACTCTATAAATCAAAACTCCACTTTTACTTATAAACTCTTTTATTAAATGAAATTCCTTTTATAAATCATTTTTTTAATAAATTCAATTAGTTAAATAAATTTTAAACAACTTAAATAAATAATAATTATTTACTTCAGAACATTACTATACCATGACAATTATTAACAAAAAATAGTATAATAATAAAATAATAACTATCAACTTTAAAACATTATAAATAAAATAATTAATAATGTGAAACATTATTAAACAAATAATAATAATTAATCCTTAAACATTATTAACTTCAAAACATTATAAATAAAATAATTAATAATTTAAAACATTATTAAATAAATTATAATAATTATCAACATAAAACATTTTAATTAATAATAATTACTATTTTCAAGCAAATATTAATTATTTAAATAAATAACTTTTCACAATATTAAACTGCTGGTAAATAACTTTAAACAATATTAAATATAAATAAATAACTTTTAAAACATTATTAAATAATAGATGAACAACTTTAAATCATTACTAAATAATAGCTAAACAACTTCATAATATTTCTAAATGATCTAGAAAAGACAATTTAAAAGGTTGGAGGAATGCGGAGGAGTTCATAATCCATTTAAATAAAATATTCTGAAAAAACTCAAAGGTTGGATTTGAAATCATTCTTTAATCGAATACCATTTTCAAGCCAAAACGACAATTAATAGTATTTTTCAAAATATTAAATTATGGCCAATAGCCACCCATGCAATTAACCAATATTGATATTGATTTTTTTCACTACAGGGGTTAAATTTGAACATATAATAAAGTCCTATTCAATAGGACCAAACAATCAGGTTTGGTATTCAATAATTAATGTAACATGAACATATTGGAAATAATACAACAATGGTAAGAAATCCCGTTGGATCCCTCTAGGAATTTCTTGTTCATTATATAAATTCCCTGCAAATGATGTCATGTATTGACCGCTTTTAAAAGCGACAATTTATTTAAACAAAATAATAAACCAATAAAACATCCAAGCATACAACATATAATTTTTATCTACTATAAAATATTACCGATTAACCAAAAAGGTGAGTTAAACTCATCGAAATTTTAGTTATCGCTGAAGCGTTCCGGTTCCATTTAAAATTGAACAACATTCAATTTTAGCTTGAATTTCTGCAATCTCTAATCACCACCAGTCTAATTCCAAAACGTAGATACATTATTATGAATCCAACGCAACTGATTACGATCGATTTGGACCTTATATGAGAGAGTTATTTAATTTATAAGTTAACGATTTTAAAATAAAATTTAAACACCAATTACGTTTCAAACTTCTAATTACCCTATAATCCTCTCCATCCCAAACACTAATTATCGTATGCATGTACATGCCCCGTGCACCACTCCTCCATTGTCGTCCCTTCCACTACCAATTCCTCCCTTCTTGTTGAATGGAATCAGCTACAAAGGTTGCAGTAACTCCTCATCGCAATCTCCATCCGACCCAACCCTTCACTGCACGCCTAATCCACTACATTAAAGACCAACCTTGCATAGCCTACCTTGACCCCACATGAACGCATTTTGCTATCGTCCAACGCTCCATGCCAAAATCACCAGATCGAAGCCCCTTAACACAGTAAGAACAATGGCCCCCTCGATTTCACCTAACATCGACTAAAACATCTCTAAACGCGAACCCTAGTCAATTTTGCCCATGTCCAAAACTATCACATACTCCGCTTATAGGAATGAAAATGGAAAGATGGGAGAGGATTTTATAATTTATTGGAATTGTTTTTGATTTTATAGGAATACGATTTTAATTTTCTTGCTTTTATTTGTCTGGTTATTGGAATGAAAATGGAAAGATGGAGATTGAAAAATAGAAGAGAACGCATGCTCATCATGCAAAATGTTTTGAGTTAGATTTATAATCCAAACTTCCAGCATTTCGCTACATAGCCGTTCGTTCGCGCACGGACCCCGAATGACAAAACAAAGGAAATGTCGCACTTAGAACAGCAATGCTATCCAAAAACAATAATAATATACTTTTGGTTAATTAATTCTGAAAAATCACAAAAACACTACTGTTTGCTCAAAATTCGTCAAATGATAAATTTAAATAATTCTTGAATTAAAAATTATAGGAAAATCAAATAAACTAAATTAAAAATACATCAATAAAAATCGAGTCGTTATTTTAAAAATAAAATATCTGATTATTTATTTGAACCATCTATTGTTGCAAATATATTTATAAAATGAATTTATTGTTATTATTTATAAAATAGAAGGAGTTAAATAAGTCTGTTAAATCAATGAAATAAATATTCAATTCAAAATCCAACATATTTGAAACACTATTAAATATTAATTCACAATTTAAATATTCATAATACTCCTTATATTTAAATTCATGTTTAAAACTTTAAAAACTAACTATTCAATATTTAAAATTAATTAAATACTCAAAATCAAATGACCAAAATTTTGGGTTGTTAAATTTCACAATGATATGTTGGTATGAATGATTCACCATTGATATTCATTTGAGGTATATTTTCACATGATACAGTGATGACATCTGTCTATTTGGTTAGTCTTATTTTATTCTATGTGATGGACATATTAATAAACAGTTTAGCGATAATGTATGAAATGAAACTTTTGGTAACACTTTACCGATTATTCTTTGGACTTGTTAAATAGAATAAAGAAGGCCATGTGATGCTTAAGCACTGAATAAATGGATTAGTAAAACACAGTGGTATAGGACATCGTTATGCTATCTATTCAGTTATTCTTTTGCTTGTGGGTGAAACTCAATACAGGATATGTTGTATGTGATACTTATTATGTTGAGTATTTGATAGTCACATGGTGACTTATATGTAGAGTCGTATAACGACCATTGTATATATTCTATGTCTATCTACCTTTGTCCAGCTCCTCTTCATGGTTCGAGAGTAAATCAGATTGGCCATTATCCACCTTGATGGCCTGATCATGGGGTCGCACCTCGAATCCCCAAAACCGTTGTTATGTATTATATTAGATGTGCATCATAGTAGTTGGGTAAGTGTCCATCACCACATATGTCGCTTACGCCAGTGATCTGTTACCTGAAGGGTCGTGGCTGAGATTATGCGTTAATGAGTCATTGGTTGATATAAGTTATGATTTTCGTCAAGGTTATTAAGGCTGTAAGAACAGATCCGGCTACACAGTGTTTGACTAGTAGACCCTGGGTTCCTAGAGCAAGCACACAACTATCGTTCTCCCGCCTAGTTTCGGTTTGCATGTGGTAGATAGACATATATGACATGAGATTATACCTAAGACTATGCCCAGAGTATGGTCAACCTTGTATCCTTCTTTGACATGCATGGTCATCTATCCATTTGGATGGTGGCTTGATTTATTACTTCAGTTATGGTAGACCCGAGATTTCCCATTACATACATACATACATACATACATATATATATATATATATATATATATATTTATTTATTTTAGGGCATTGTTGTGTTAGCCAGATTCACTTGATGTTTTTGTTTCCTATGATAATGATTTAATGTATGGATGATTCGATCATTGGATATAATATTCTTCATTCCCGTTGATAAGTTTTATCTGGCTGATGACATTTTTCTATATGGTTCCTTATAGATATGGTTTGAGATATTTTTAAGACCGTTATGCCATCATCGTTATACTTTTCACATTATCATTGTATATTATAGTTACACCTATCGTTATAGACATAGTCTGACCTGTGTGTTATTTATAATACTTGGGTCAGTCCGAGACATTTCAGGTTCAAGGACAAGATGGCCATTTTATAGATGTTGGGCATAGCTGGAGACTAGGATGATATTATCTAGTCATTGTATATTATTGAGATGTATTTGGATACATGTATTGAATGTTTAGTAACAGTGTATATCTGTTGTATATTAGATCTATGTATTTCCCTATTGTATATTATCGTTGTGTTTTGACTCTGTTTTCTACTTGTATCTATATATTCTACATTGTTTTGTCCTGGAGGCACATGTGTTTCTTGCTTTGTATTGAGACCATGTACATATTGGTGAGTTATTTATTCATTATTTAACTACATACCGATGTTAGTCCAATAGAATATTCACATGTGTACTACATTTCACCTTATTCTCCTTATTATTCGATGGTATTATTATATGATACTCTTGGGTAGTATGGGTATAGAAGTAGGGTGGTACAAAGGCTCGATGTACATATGAGTTGGCCATTGCAAAAGTGATGATCACGGGATCAAGGTAGGGGTAAGAGACTACTTCCTTATCCTTGGCATTAAAGGTAATGGGCTGATTTGGCTCTAGCTTACGTACTTTGGATGCTCTATGCTCTAAAGGATAGACCTGGCTAACCAAGCCCACTTCTCTCTGGTATATGGACTGTGCTCCTCGGCTACTTCTGGCAACATGTGGGCCTTCATATATGGTTGAGATGTTGGTTATGGCCGCGATATTACTATTGGGTTGCTGGGATTGTGTTGTCCATTTATTGTGAGCCATCTTTTGTTCTACTTGATGCTAGAAAACTCTAAAAAATACCCTTCCTAGATTAGTCTTTCAATCTCATCATTGAGCATCGAGAACTTGTTAGTATGGAACTTTCAGTATGTTGCAAGGTTCCTCCCTTCTTTTGCCTTTAGTGGCGATCGGTCTTTGAAATTGCACATGGTCCCTAGTTGTGAGATATATTTTCTCAATATCCTTATTTAGAGTAGTATAGCTATTGTACTAGGACCTATATTGGGTGCCATTTTATACTCGTCTATTGGGGTTGTTCTTCTTACCAATGGATCAATGGTTGATATTTCTATGAGGACCCCTAGATCCTATTATCGCTGTCAGAAAGATCAACGTCCCCTATCCTTGTAATGCCATCTGCCTACTGATAGAAATCGGTCAGGGACATAGTCATATGCTTTAGGAATCCCCTTCCACTATCTTGACTTGTACATGACTCTTGAGCAGAGGACCATAACTAGGTTATTCTTGTCAGTACCCCTAGCCTGGGTGGATTCCTTAATGAAACAATTCACATAAACCCAAAGTCTCTCGGTTCGCTCCCATCTAATGTTTCGTAGCTCACTAGCCATCATAATATGGATCATTGAAGTGAATAATCTAGTCTTGAAGTCAGCAAAAAATTAGTTCCAAGAATGGATACTTCCCGATTGTGATGTAGGAACCATCAGCAAACCAATCTATTGAGAGTGAAGGGAAACAGTATGGACTTTACTAGGACGAAAAATTGGCCGACACAGGGGATAGTGTTGATGTAGTGCTATGATATGATACGTCAGCACTGCCAGCGTACTTGTTAATAGGCGATGGGGCATACCATTGGTGAATGCAAGTGTTTAGAATTTCATGGGGAAATGGCTCTCTATTCTCAATATCAGACAAAGCTTTGCCAATCTGCTTTTTAGGCTTGCATTTTGTTGAGCTAGTGGTTAAGGATGTAAATTTCCTCTCTAAAGCCAACATCGTTTTGATGTGGAATTATTTAGCCAGTGACTAGTTGTGGGCTCAACCGGCATCGTTGTGGAGTGGTAGATCAATGACAATGAGTTGATAGAGAGTTATGGTGATCATTGTGAGCTAGAGTGGGTAACCTCCTCTCTCTATGCACAGAGGGTGAGCTGAATGACCGGCCTGCCCCTCTTTTGATCTAGGCTTGGCTGCACCCTATGGGATCAGGAGTGCATGGATAAGTCCCATGGCTCTCTATTGATAGCTTGATCACCACTGCTAAGATGCTCGAACCTCAAGTCTCGAGCTTCGTTTCCTACTTGGATGCATTCAAAAGCTGACTATCGCTCTACTAAAGGAGAGGATGTTGTCTTGGTTCCCTATGCACGCCCATCTCTAGGTTGATGTCAATAACATTACTTGTCCCACACACATCATATCTTCTTGGATATGCATGAACATCTGTAAACATGGTTATAGGAACCACTCTACCTTGGGCCTCGGTGGTTTCATAAGGTCATAAACATTGGGGAGACTGGCTTGAGAGGAGTCAATTCAACCATCTAAGGGATGGTGGAATGAAGTTTCCAGTTGTTTAACTGTCCAACCTTGCCATGAGTTCATTTACCTTATGAGCTTGAGTTTCCACGTTAATCAACCTTTGGAGCACACTTCGCCAAATGTCATTATT
This sequence comes from Allium cepa, assembly GCA_030765085.1. NCBI lineage: Eukaryota > Viridiplantae > Streptophyta > Magnoliopsida > Asparagales > Amaryllidaceae > Allium > Allium cepa. Next base: position 781,605,590 of record CM060934.1, read on the forward strand.
GAACGTAGGGATAGGACTAGCAGCGCTGGCAATAGTGTTACTATTTGTTTCATGGTCTTTGGAGTTGTTATCTCTATTGTCACTTTTTGAATTCATAACAACTTAAGATAAATTAGCATAGGGAAGAAAAAGTGAAGAGACCTTAGAGCTTTTTGGGGAGGCCCTCTTTATAGCACCAAAATGTTGACTAAAAAAATTAGCCAACCTCAAAATTAGACTAATGCATTTGTGAAAGAAAAGATTACTTGCTAATACTAGACTTTAAAATGTAAAATGAGGAGAGAAAAAAGGAAAGTAAAGTAAATGACACAAAGATATAAAGTAGTTCAACTAAGCTTGCATTCGTCCACTATAAAGATATCTTAATATTTTTCTCTCTTATGATTATAAGGAATTACAAGAGAATAATAAGAAATTAAACACCAAAGACTACAAACTTGATAATCTTAAGAGCTTAGAGCCTTTGTTTGACGCGATGTGTAGATCTAAGCTGGAAATAATCAATATTTAACTATATTTTCATCCCCTTTAATGTTGTATGGCATAGTGTATTTATAAGAGCTGATACGGATGATCGATGACTGAGACAATGCAATAAAACAAGCGAGAAGCGCTTTTGGCTATTGATCTAGGCACGCGGGTTGAAGGAAGATAGTTGTAAAGATGACAAGATTGCATGGCTTGGATGCTTACCTATTGACATTTTGTACCAGCACGTGCTTTACATTTATTGCGGTGGCATGCTACAAGAGTGTAGCCATGTTTTGGCAGACATGCTACAGTGCCTAGTACAATTGGTTGTACTATTTTTTCATTTTCTTATCCAAGTAGCTAAGCAAATGAGAAGATTTCTATGCACTATAGCGGTCAATCACTTATCGCCAAATCTTTTTGATAACAATGCTGAAAATGCTACGGTCGGAGCATGAAGGAATGGGCCAAGACATAGTGATGTGAAAGGCTACTTTGGACCGGTCAAAGGCGGGTTGAGAGAGCCAAGCCATGGATGGGTACTTTGAACTAGGTCAAATCATATGAGGTGGCCATGTCGAACTATGTCACGACGGGCTAGGCATAGGGATTTAGGCTGGCTTATCTATGACTTGCTTAGATGGAACTAGGTTAAATGCATGCCAACTGAAACTGGGCCAAGTTGAGTGTTAGCTGACCCAGACTTGGGTCGCACCTTCATATGCTGGCCGGCTTAATCATATTTGATAGAAATTTGAGAAACAATGGCTTAATGGATTTCTGTTTGAAAGTTGGACATCCAGAAACTGGGTAAACCTAGTAATACATGAAGTATACAGTCTCAATGTAAACAACTCCTATAATACATCGAGTATACAATTCCGATGGAAAACCACTTAATCATTAAGTAAACAATCTCAATGTACTATATATTGAGTAAAAATATCAATGGTAAACTATTCAATTGTACATTAAGTAAACAATTTCAATGTTAAACTACATTATTATACATTAATTAGACAAACTTAATGGTAAACCACTCAACTAAGCATTAACTAAACAATCTCAATGGTGAACCACTTAAATATACATTGAGTAAAAAACCTCAATGGTAAACTGTTTAACTATACGTTAAGCAAACAATCTCAATGGTAAACCACCTATTTATATATTGAGTATACAATCGCAATAGAAAACCACTTAACTACACATTGAGTAAGCAATCTCAATGGTAAACCCCTTAACTATACATTGAGTAAATAATCTCAATGGTAACCACTTAAGGCACACACCGAGTGTACAATCCTGAGGTAAACTACCTAAGGCACACATCGAGTATAAAATTCTGATGGTAAACTTCCTAAGGCATGCACCAAGTATACAATCTTGATGGTAAATTGCCAATCAAAGCATCGAGTAAGCAATCTTAATGATAAAGCTGTCGTAAGCTCCATATGATTCAACCGACAACATATAAAGATAAGTGGACTATTTGACTACTTGCGTAGGCAATGTAAACCCTGATAAATAGATATATTTATTCCCATCAAAGTACACAAACTAAATATGCAACCGTGGTACTATATTGACAATGAGCAACAAATTGTGATATCATCGCATATTGCATTGAGTATCACGTTATATAGCATCATAAAGCTATGTGAACTCCAAAACGTCAACTAAGCAAGAGACAAAGTCTAGAACATCCCTACTTGGCCTACACCAGATTCAGGTTCTACGAGGTCTAATATAGGTTTCCAGTCGATTAGAAAACGTCACATGCCGACTAGAAATTTTTCCAAGTAACTAACTATATGCATGTAGTTGGCACCTGCCTACTTTTTCAGTCGAGTGAAATGTTTTTTTATAGTTGATTCAAAATTCGCTTGTTTTCTCTACCTCTTTTTGACCTTTTTGCTAGTCAACCAGAATTATCTTTTTTATAGTCGATTCAAAATTCGCTTGTTTTCTCTACCTCTTTTTGACCTTTTTGCTAGTCAACCAGAATTATCCTAATCGCTTTTCCTATACTGTGCGTCCCAGGGATCCAATCTTCATCGATCCAAATATTTTTACTTACCGTTTCATCTTGTTTTAATTATGGACTTCTAATGCATTTTTGGGTTCATTCTAGATTTACTCTCCCTCCTTTTCATCAATACTAACATCATATAGAGCATTCCAAAGATTATAAATTCATTCAATTTGATTATAATCCATTTTCAATGTATTTATTACAATCCAATCCTATAAACTACACTATGATCGATATATTCACAAATTTAAACAATATTCATCTCTAATGGTTATAGAAGTATATTATAAATAATTCCATGAGATCTAGGATAAATTATACATATGTCAAATTAATCCTCTCCCTCCCTCCCCTCCCCCTCCCCCTTCCCCTATCGTGCACTGTTCATACCAATTTCATTATCAAAACAATGATATAGGGTTTTTCATTTTATCCAATTCATATAAACTAGTGTCAACTGGTGCTTCGCACATGGATATGGCAAAAATATATTTGTTGCAATTAGAAAATTTAAATTATTTTAAAAAATAATCAAAATGTACTATTTACAAGAAGGAATTAGAAATATTATTACTATAACAAATATAAGTATTAAAATGAGTACATAATCCTTATTGAGTTAGTTTGAATGATTTTGTGGAAAACTGTATATGTTAGGACTGTAATGTTCAGGTATGCATGTCCATGCTGATATGGAACCTAACTAAAAATGTACAATTTGGAAAATGATTTTATTTAATGTTGAATTATATGTCAATAAAGTTACAACCTTCCATTTTGGACGTTTTAAGAAGACACACATGTCGGACTCAATCCATTCAAAAGGGAAGATGGTTATGAGGTAAATATGAAAAAGAGAAAAGAAATAAAACAAATACAGAATCTCACAGCGGAATGACAAAATATAATAATCAAATAACAGTTCATGAAGCTGTTTACAAATAAATTCGATTATACTAATATAATACAGAATCAGAGTTACAGAAAACAAGAATAAATAAATAAATAAATGCAGTGGAACAACATGATGCAGCGGAATATAATAAATAATAATAGTACAAGTCTTCGTCTTCGTCCTCCAGAAATAAGATCTTCAACCCTGAAATGCTCAGGCTGACCCCAGCGAATTGGAAAGACAAAACATTCGAGTCAGAACTAAAAGATCTTATGTAAGTTAAATCAACGGTAAATAAATATGAGTGGAATGACATCAGAGATGTTTACGGGTTTTGACATCTCCTATACAGTGTCTAACGGGAGTGCAATAGCTTAAGAGATGTTCGGGATTCACTCTCCTATGGATCCATTAAACTATCTACTATGTAGCACAATACGCTATTACAATATGTCTATTGTAAAGTAAAAGTATTAAAATAGCGTTAAGAGGTTACCCATATCCCACTTAACACATTTTATATATTCTCATAATCTATACAGCACCGTAAGCTCCTCTGTAAACTAGAGGTTTACCCAAAGGGTACCCCATAGGTATTGTACAAAACAAACTCATAGAAGGGGCTCTAGGGCATATGAACACGGCTCTCGAGGCAATGCCAGGGTAGATATACCAATTGCAGGTCCAGACTGGTGGTACTGCATAGCTGCGACTACCGCCCACCTCGGACACACTCCCAAATCAAAATCAAGGGTGGCCACCAAATCAATCACAAAGTAATAGAATGAGATCGAAGAAATGTGCCCAATCGGAGGTGTGACCTCACTTGGCCCATCGTGGCTCCTATTTTAGTCACATCTAAGCTTAATGATGGGAGTCAAGGTCATGTCATACCTTATACAGAAATTGTTCACCAAACCATCCTACTTCATTTCTAGAATCTCCACCACGTGCACAGTTGTTAAAGTGGTTTTTGGTATTGGCAGAGAATATGACAATATCTGATCTTGGTCTTTTTAACAACCAATCGCTTATTACACACCAGAAGGTTCTTTTATATTTTCAAAACAATTTCATAATTGATATCAAAATATCATATTTAATTCAAAGCATATCACTTTCAAAATCATGTTCACTTTCAAAAATCATATTTCAAAATAGTTTAAAACCCTTATTTCAACACTTCATATTCAACTCAAATCTGAAATTTAAATCCCAACTTAGGTTATAATATCATTTAACCGAATTCACCTTAAAATCGAGGATTTGGAATATAAACACATCTACTCTATTTAGCTTGAAATTTTGAAAGACGGTTTAGATAGTTATAGGCAATTTTAAATAGTTATAAATAGTTAAAATACTTTAAAACAGTTAAATTAAAGATTAAAGTGTAACAATCCGAAATTTTCAACCTCTAAAATTCGACACTGATACGTTTACTATAGAAGTGCCGAGCAATTGAATGCCGAAAATTTCAGATTGTTAGAGAAAAGAAAAAGGAGGTAGAAGAAGAACAGAAACACATCACAAAATCTCATATTTCGCAGCGGATCAAAATATAATATCACATAATAGCATTTATACAAAGAAAGCTGTAATTGTTAATTTATATTCAATACACCATAGTACAACCATCATACATAACTGGACAGTTATAATTAACTTGTCCCAGACTAAATAAATCAAACTCAAACATGCAACGGAATATACTCCATACGTTCCTGCCATCCAGCTCGCCTTTTGAGCTCTAGAATGTCCTAATCTGAAAACCTGTAATACTCGGTTTGACCCGAGCATTACGTCAAAGTAACACCCGAGTCAGGCTGGAAACCAACGTGAGTAAACCCATAAAATTTGAAATATTAAGTGTAGAAACGTAATGGAAACCCAGGGTAACTCGTACCTCCCTACAAGTTCATAACTTGTTATAGTCAACACTTATATCACAAATCAATCCCTAAGTATCCTTTCTTAGTTTCAATGATCCATATTATTCCATTCCAGCCTATTGATTTCACATATCAAATCTATGTAGATTGCAAATCGAAGTGGTTTCGGGTATTTACTGATACCCGACCCCGGTCTCTTCGATTCTAATGTTATTCTTTAAGCCAAATATTTAAGTGAAAACAAATCAATTTATACTCAGAGTAACAAAATTCACATAGCGATCCTATTACTCATAGATAATACATATCCAAACACCATAGCATCATAATTACATATCAGGGATAACAAATAATCCAAGGCATTCAATATCATTCAATCATTCATAAGCAAGATTATTAATCACACCATTTCTAATTAATTTTTATAAATTAAATTAATTACTTCAACCACCCTTAAATCGTGCTTACTTAACATTAATTAATTACAAATCAATTAATTAATCATCCTTTAATTATCATCTTTTAATTACATTAAGTAATTAGCCTTTAATTAAGTACACAAATTAATTTACCTTCAACCATTCACATAATTTAACCTTTAATTACTCTCATAAATTAATTAACAATAATTTATTACATTGATCCTTAATTAATTACTCTAATTAATTATTCTATAATCACTTACATTGATTAATTATCCTTGAATTAATCGCATTCATTAATTAACTAACCCTTTAATTAATTTCCTTAATTAATCAATCCTTTAATTAATTACACTAAGTAATTAATCCTTAATTACTTCCATTAAGTAATTATCGTTTAATAAATCACATTTAGTAAATACATATTAATTACCCTCCTTAATTAATGACATTAAGTAATTATTCTTTAATTACTTTCATTAAGTAATTATCATTAATTAATTTCATTAAGTAATTAACCTTGAATAAATTAATCAACTTTTAAATTAATTACCTTAATTAATTAATCACATTATTAAATCGATCTTTTAAATTGGTTACAAAAATTAACCAACCTTTTATTAATTATCTTAATAATTAAATTAATTAATTAGTTCTTTAACTGATTACATTAATTAATTAGGCATCCTTAATACATTAAATAATTAATACTTTATTAAATTACATCATTTAAATCACCTTTGAAACATATAAGAATTTACCTATTGTAATAATTACTTTTAAACAAATAATTTTAGAACATTTTAAAACTTTGAAACTTGTTTAAACCTGCTAATACTTTGATTTAGGACTTGGTTTATATTTTTCTTTTGAAAACTTATTCATTTTGATAATCTTTTAAAACTTGATTTATTTATCAACTAAGCATAAATACTTGGTACACGCCCGATCATCAAACTATCATCTACCCGAGCCAACCCCAGTTCCTACCCGAGCCAACCAGTCTCAAACACTAGCCGATCAAAACTCAAGATCAACCCCGAGTAAAAACACCATCTTCCTCTAAGAAATCAAACACAACAACGACAACAGACATGAGATAATCCATGTGCACGTGCACATTACCTTACTGATGCTCCGATCATCACCATGACCCTAAGCAAGTTGACGACGACCATCTCGTCATGAATGACCACCCAAAACTACAAGCCTCCTCGTAAATCAAAATCGAATACACCCGAAACCATAAGGCAAAAGCCCAATCACCTATTCCTCCCAGCGCCACCTAATTTCGATCACCAGAGTTCACATCGTCAGGCCTGGAGCTACACCCGAGTCCCCACTCTCTTTTCCCCCACGACCGGTCTCCTCCGATGCCCTATCGTTTTCGCAATAGCCTATTTCTCAACCTCAATCAAAACTGAGCTAAAACCCTACTATGACTCCACGCCGCCGTCACGATGAACTAAAAATTCACCAACTATTTTTTCCGACATCCTCTACCTCCAGGCTTGCTTCATCCATGAACACGCGACCCCAAAATTTTTCGATCATCAGAAATTGCTCGAAACACAATTTTCGATCAACAAGCAATATCTCACGATTTACAAACTTAAAATTTACGATTTCATTTTTAAAAATCCTAGATTTTGATAGTGAATCAGATTATAATCATGAAACACTAATTTGTTGAGGTCAAATTTTTGATAAAGTTTGAATCTTAATGTTCTTCTTCCTTTTTATTGCAATGACCATCGGATTCTTACTGGAAACATTTTTAATTCCATTATTTTGTTATTACAAACAAGTTTTATTTATATATCAAATCTTAAAGAAGATTAGATGGTAAGAAAATTTGATTTTGAACATATTTTAAAACTGTAGAACTAAGGACATAGCAAATATCATTGTTCCAAACGTGCATACAAACATCCACATACATATATACATGCATTTCTGTTTAACAAATCATGCAATCACTTATTATATTCACTTTGATGAGTTACGGCATGCATCTATACTTTAAACAGGACTAAAACCTTTTAAATAAATTTGTTTACTCACAGTTTAAAACAAAGAGACAGGCTTTTGATTTTGATCTGGAACCTTGAATTGTTTTGGGCTTGCTTGATATTTTGATTTGCATTGCAACTTGAAACTGAATTTTTATTGATGTTTATTGAGCTGATCTTGTTTTAAATTTGAGATGATTTTTCTTGGATTTGCTATAGGTTTAAGGTGGATAATAAAGTTGTTGTTGCTTTGATTTTTTGGTTTTCAAGTTTGTTTACAGCTTTTTTTTACTTGTTTCTTTGATAATGAAGATAAAAGAGAAATGAGAAAGGAGTAGAGATGTATATATCTTCTTTTGTCTTTTATTTATTATTTAAACATAAAATGAAAATAATGACACTTGTTAAATTTGCTTACAAATGTCATTTGCATGTTATAATTAATTCACATTTGTTATATTGAAAGAACTTATGTTTACATTTGTAATTATCATATATTAATATGTTTTATACAATTTTTATATTATATTCAATTTAGTTTTTTATATAAATCTTATGTTTTGAATATTCTCTATTTTTAATAAATGCATTTCTTTTTATAGATATTTATACATCCTGAAGAAAAAATGATTTTAAAACTAATTAAATAAATAAATAAACACACACACACACATATATATATTAGAATTTTAACCCTTAAATAGTTCTTGAAAAATTATTATATTAAATTTCAAATATAACTTCCAAACCACAATGCATATACATATACATATATATCAAATAAATATTTGCCCAGATATAAATATTTACTATCAGATTTATTTATTCAATTTATAAATCAGTATTCCTATTAATTGATTCAGTTAATTATCAATTAATGGATATCCCAAATTCCTGGTTATCGCATAAAAATACATTTAAACTAATTTAGGATAGTAAAATAGATTTAAAATAGATTAAATAGCTTTAAAATAGATTTATTAGATATAAATTAAGTTAAAATGGTTAATTAGTTTAAAAATAAATTAAATGGTTTAAAATAGGTTAAAATGATTCAATATAGGTTAAAATAGTTTAATAGTTTGAACATCTTAATAATTTGAAATTGTAACAGCCTGCAAATCCGTACCCCTTGAGTCAACACTATTTTACATAAATTGACTCAAGTTGCACAGAAATACGAACCATTTGGGTTAAAGAAGAAGAGGGAAGAAGAAAATAGAAAACAACATCAGAATCTAACCATCGCAGAGGAATAAAATATAATAGACAATAAGTAATCTTTACTCAAAGATCAAATATATCAGTTTATATATTACATCATCAAAGTACATCAATCACAGTACAATTTCAATAACATACCACTGGATACACAGCTACTCAACACAGCGGAATATATATAAATAAGTATGAAAGTACGCATTGTCGTCCAGCTCGTCTCCTGAGCTCCACAGCATCATACCCTGTATCCTATAATACTCGGTCTGACCCGAGCATTACAATCAAATAACACCCGAATCAGTCTGGAATACCAGCGTGAGAAATCACACTCAGTTGATTATTAAAGTATCAAAAGTCCTTTTGAAAACAAAAGCATCTCGTAAGACCACGCCACAAATAAACATGTCGGGTTTTTACCTTACGATAGCTAAGGCAATTTTTATAGAAATCCTCAGATATTATAATAGGGTCTATATACAAATACTTATAAAATAGCCGAAATTGTTACATTATTAAATTCCAGCTACTAGCCACAGAGTGGGTAATACAAACAAAACTCGTACAAGGCTCGTAGGGAGAATGGATTTCCAACTAATGACTAGGCACTGGGGTACCACCTGTCACAGTACGTGGCTTAGATCACAGTACCGAGGAGTACGCCTGCTCCCCTGCAACACAAGGCCGGGACTACCCCTTACTGGATAATCCCGAGTGAGATCACCCCGCGGTTGGGATCAGAAACCACCCACTAAGCCGAAATAAAAGGGACATCTAGACAGAGATGACCTCACCCTGCTTGGGTGCTACCCACCTAGCCTTACTGCATAATCCCTGATTTTCAGTCATTCCCATTTGATGAGGCTTGAGGCTAAGCGTTACCTTTTTAGAACATATCCCTTAGAATGCCCATCGTCCACCTGACGATGTTTCGTAAGCATTTATCCATACAAGTTCGTCCCGGGTTCGAACGGAACCGAAGGCACTATTCCTACTACGTCCATTTGGGAAATATCCTCAGGATTTGTAGCGACTAGCCCTTGCACTTCACTGCTCCATCTTCGAATCCAAACTCGTTTCCGTGAAGCATACAAACCAGATCGAAGTGGTTTTCGAGAAATAAATCTCGATCCCGGTCTCTTCGAAACGATCAGCGCATTTGGCCAATATTGATAGTCGGTGATTTAACTATCAATTTACATTCACAAACAACCATCCAACAATAAATAATTTCTTAAATTATTTATTAGCCTCAAAAATATCTTCACAAGATATATTTCTATTATCAAAACCCTTTGAAAACAGTTTTCAAAACTATCTTCCTTTCTCAGAATAAATTCCAAGTATTTCTATCTCCACTGGAATCACCAAGCAAAGAACTTTAGATTTTTAAAATAATTTAAAACGCTTTACTTTGAAATATACTTTAAAACCTTTAAGTTAAAAACTATTTCAATAATTTGTTAAAAAAAATACATACTATATGAATATTTGAAAATAAGGTTACTTTATAAAATATAAAACTAAGTTTTCACTTTTTAAAACAAAACACTAACTCATCTTAAATAATTATTACAATAAGATTTGAAAAATATTTACTTTAGAATTTTAAACGTTCAGAAATAATAAATTTTCTAAATCATGCCTTTAAAAACAACATTAAAATTTTATCTTATATTTAAAAAAAATCTTTGAAAACGTACTTGGCTATCCAGGGAAATATACTTCTCTTCACAACTTTTAAAAATAAATCACTATGTATTTTTAAACAATTTTTCTCATTCCTTTAATAAATTCCCACCTTGAATTTATTCTTCCAAATATCCAATTTCAAACACCTAAATCAATTTCCTACTTGGTTTCTAATTTACTTCATTTATTCAAAATTCCTTTAATTTCAAATTTTATTCCTTAATCATGATTTAAAATACTTTTAACTGAAAATTCCAATTTTAGATTTCTCAAATTACTTCTTAATCCTTTTAAATAAATTTAAAACTTTAAATTTAAAATAATTCTTTATTCTTTTAATTGATATCTATAACAACTCGCATATTTATCGATTTTATATTTAAATATTTTATCGATACTCGGAATTTAGTCCGAAAAGCCACTTTTTGCAAACAGGCGAATTAGGACTCGAGACCACTTCCATTGAGTTCAAAACGCCGTTTGCGATCTTTTTAAGTGTAAACTTTCATATGTTTGGAGTTAGTGGAATTCTGCTACTTTTTCACTTAGGGCTTTGGTTTGGGCTGAGCCCATTAACCCCACTTAACTCAGTTCCAACCCTCTCCTCTTCATTTACTTCCTTTCTACTTTCCTTATACTCAAGCTTTTATAACAATGGTGAGTGGAATGGGAAATTAAAATTCCAAACCCTAGTTTTCTTTTGCAAATCAAACTCTAGCTCCAAACTAATAGAAGAACCCATTGGTAAGCCTTCTCTTCTTCTTCTCCAACTCATTCTCTTATCAATTTCGGAAATTCCTAAACCTAACTTTGGCAATGTTCTTCTTTTAAAGCTTAGAATCAAGCTTCTTGTGTTGGATTTGAAGAGTGGTTGATTCTCCTTTGCTTTCAAGCTTCTTCTTCATTTGTTTGGGTTCAAAGGTGAGATTTTTATCTCACATCTTAGTCTATATTTATCTTCGATTGTTAGGTATGAATCCCTAACACTTATTCTTTTGCAATTGATTTTGGTTTGGATTGATTTGATGTATATTCCAATTTTGAGTGTTTTGAAATCAAAATCTATGAAAATCCTTTTATGGATATTTGGACATTGATATTTGAGGCATATCGAAGAGCCGTTAAGGCTGGCTTGTCGCTTGGTGTAAACCCTTGGTCGTCGTCGCTCGATCGATCACTTCCGGTATCCGTTTGGCCACTTTTGGCCCAGGTTCAGGGAATGCCCTGAACCCTTGATTCAGACTTATGAAACGTAGTATTCAGACGTGTGAATATTATACTGGGAATTTTTATTCCCTAGTATTCAGACGTCTGAATCTATATTTCAGACGTCTGAAATGGTTCGTTTGGAACCAGAAAGGAAATAGGCCAAAAAGTGCCTATTTCAGACGTCTGAAATCAAAGATTCAGACGTCTGAATTCTGTTTTGGAAAATATTTTATTTTCCAGATTCAGACGTCTGAATCCTTGATTTCAGATGTCTGAATATGCACTCTTTTTGCCTTTTTGCCTATTTGCTCGAGAATTCCAACTTTAATCGATTCGTGTCGATTCCCTTTTTGTTATTATCACTTATTATCGACTTTGATGAAATTTTCTTCATGATTTTTGGGAATATCCTTTTTGATGGATTCGGTATCAATTTCTTTGGATTTTATTCACGTCTTTGAATGTGAATTTTAGTGATTGATTGTTCCTACAATCTTTTTTGTGATTTGTCACTTTAAAAATATAAAGGTTTCAATACTAGTAGTAAATATCAAAACTCCTTCATCAAAACAATTTCAACACTATTTTATTACAAAGCTCGTTTCTTAAAACCGTTTTCCAATCTACTAGTATATACAAACCTTTACCTCACTCGTATGAGAAATCTAATTAAACGACTTAGTAAAACGAGTGGTATGAAACGCTTGCATTTACTTCGCCGGTTAATTCTTGGACTTAGTCGATTGAATCTCTTGTGACAAATTTTCTAGTGGAGATCTACAATTTGTTCGTAAATATTTAAGTTAAGCTAGTGGTTATGGGATATGAAGCTAAGCTCATATATTTACTAGCTTACTGTAATTGACACTTCTTGATGATCATGACGATCATTTTTGTGATTTAGACTAGCAATTGTGCGATGTCTCTTTGTCTGCGATTTAGACTAGACCCTGTTTCAGTGTGATTTCGACTCACACATGTGGGGTAGCACCCCATGGTCTTTGGGCTGTTCGTGTGTCAAAAATGAATGGCTAGATACCGTGAGATAGCGTCTCGCTCGTGTGATACATATGTTGGTGAGTTTTTTATGCTCCCGTTCGTGTGATAGGCCTCCTCCCTCCTTTTTATGATTTCTGGATTTCGTGTGTTGAATTCTGGAATTTATGCTTCACCAATTTTAGTGATTTTCATTGATATGATTTATCAATTTTTGGTGCATTGGTGAATTCGTGTGTCATTGACTTGTTGTGAATACAAGTTTTGGTTATGAAACCCTTTTTGGATCTTTGTGAAGATTCTTGTGGCATTGAACGATCTTTTGTTGATCATCATTTGCATGCTTATAGTAGTATGCCATTATGGATATTATATGTTTATGCCATATCTTTTACTTTATATCATGTCATCTGATATTTATAGCTAGACTGATCCGTTTATTATTTTCTTATAAATAATACTCGGGTCAGACCGAGATGTTACAGGTGCTTCTGTTTGACTCCTCTTCTGGGATTTGCTACTCTGACTTTTGGCTAACCACATAGATTAGCAGTTTTTGTTGTGTACACTTGAGATATAGACTCACAGTTGTATTCTTTTGTATAGCACGTGTTGCTATTATTCTGTATTATTGTGGATCTTTTTGACCACTACTCTGATGTACACTTTCATGTGTTAGTTATATATTCATATCTTCTTCCGCCTTTGTGATATGAATTATCTGTGACTGATTTATGTTATGTCTATTTCTATATTTGTTTTCGAAGATTTATTATAGCCACCGTGTGATAACTTTGAGTTTGTATCGGTATGTCGGACTTCCTCCTTAGCATGCTATACTATCTGACATATCGGTGCTCGCACAATGACGTTACACGGATGGTCGCTCCTCAACAACCTTATTCTCCGTGCTAGTTGAAAGCATTACTCCGTAGTGTTCTTGGCTAGCGTGGGTATAGAGGTGGGGCGTCACAGCTTGGTATCAGAGCCAAAGTTTGGAACAATGTAGAATAACTTAGCAAGGATCATCGTCCTAAGTCTATCTTAGGAGTCGTGCTTTAGGATTTAATTCGAGTCTTCGTACCGATTTATCCTATTTTCTTTATGATTCCTTGTTTTATCTATCAAGATTGCTTGATATTCATTTTGTGAATAACCTTCTTCTTCCTTCTTTCTTTCTTAAGGAAGAGAAATGGTAAGACCTGGTCGTCCCAGAGCTAGACCATCTAGTGCTCCACCCCAGGATGGAGTTTTTATGACTACCCAACAACTTCTTAAGCTTGTCACGAATGCTCAAGCAGCTGGTTCTAATACGGAACCTACTCATCCTAAATCCGGGTTTGCACGTTTGTGCAATGATTGCACCAACCTGGGTGGGAAGCCATTTAAAGGTTCTGAAACTGTCATCGAGGTCCAGGCCTGGTTGAGGACCTATGATCGAATCTTCATTCGCATGAATCTCGTCGATCTTCACCGTGTTCAGGTGGCTTCCAGTATGCTCTAAGAGAGAGCATTGGACTGGTACGAACTTCTCATTTCTGAGATTAATGAAGCGGATCTCACCTGGGAGCAATTCTGGGAACGCTTCGATTTAAAATTCATGCCAGAAGCAGAGAAGGTGCCATTGGCTCTACGTTTTATAGACCTTGTTTAGGGTGAAGCCTCCGTGACTGATTATGTTGCATCCTTCGAGTCACTTTCCAAATATGGGGTTGAATACATCAACACCCCATTGAAGAAGAACTAAAGATTTGTCTATGGCTTAAACAAAAATCTCAAGAAGCCATTACTTCTAAAATTAGAAGTTCCCTTCGACCAACTCATTGATATCGCTCTTTGTCTTGAAGAGGCGGATAGGGAAAGTGATGTTGAAGTGGTGGGTACCAAACCAAACTTCAACAACAAGAAGAGGCCAAACAAATTCAAAGATTTGTATCCCAACAAAAAGGGTAAGCAAGCAACTCCCGCTGCAAAGGTTCCTTCTACTAGTAGTGGGAAATGCTTCAATTGTGGGTCTAGGGACCATTTTGCGAACAAGTGTTCAAAGCCTCGTACTTGTCGCTATTGTAAAAGCCCGGATCATTATTTATCTTCTTGTCCCAAACTTCAAAATAGGAAGGAGGGAAAGCTTAATGTTGCTCAAGCCCCTGGCAACACATCTCGTGGTCAAGGTATTTCTCATTTTATCCTTGATGGTATTATTATATTTCGTGATCAACCTATTCGAGTTCTTTTTGATATGGGAGCATCCCATTCTTTTATATCAAAAGAGCTTGTTGATACTTTTTCTTTAAGTGTTGTTGCTTTAATGACTTCTTTGAGAATTGCAAATCTGGTTGGTGGATCCGCAACGCTTAGTTTGCTTTGTAAAGATGTGGAGATTATTTTATGTGATTTCTCTTTCCTAGCCGATTTGCATGTCATGCGTTATTTAGGCTTTGGGATGATTTTGGGAATGGATTGGCTTAACCGTTATGAAGCTCATATCCTATGTCCTGAGCGGACTATTCATCTTCGACATCCTCAATCTGTTAAGCAAATTTATATTATTCTCAAAGATTCGGATTCCACTTTATCTGCATCTTTATATTCTTTAAATCCTCGTGTTTAAGATAATGATGATGAGGAAGATGTCATTGCTCTTATTCACGTTGTTCGTGAATTTTTCGACATATTTGAGCCCGTTTTAGGATTGCCACCTAAGCGAGCAATTGAGTTCAAAATTAATCTTATCCCTGGAGCTCACCTATTCCTTGTCCTCCTTATCGTTTGTACAATAAAGAAAATGAGGAGACGCGCATACAATTATCCGATTTGGAAACGAAACAATTTATTCGCTCTAGTTCCTCGCCTTGGAGAGCTTCGGCTATTTTCGTGAAGAAATCCGATGGTACACTTAGACTTTTCGTTGACTACCGCAAGCTTAACGATCTTACTATCAAAAATAGATATCCTTTACCTCGGATTGATGATCTATTTGACCAACTTAGTGGTGCTAGAGTCTTTTCACAATTGGACTTGGCTATCGGTTTTCATCAGCTTCATATTGCAGAGGATAGCATTCCTTGGACATCGTTCCGTACCCGTTATGGATCTTATGAATGGCTTGTTATGCCATTTGGTTTAACGAATGCTCCGGCTTATTTCGTTGACCTTATGAATCGAGTTTTCAAAGATTTCCTCGATCGGTTTGTTCTCATATTCATTGATGATATTCTTGTGTATTCAAAAACCGAGGAGGAACATGAAAAGCATCTTCGGATTGTGTTGGAAACTCTTAGGAGTAATCATTTAAAAGCAAAATTTTCTAAATGCCATTTTTGGTAATCTCGTGTGAAGTTGCTCGGTCATATTATTTCTGAATCCGGAATTTCCGTGGATACTTCAAAGATTGAAGCGATTCAAGATTGGAAAAGACCTGAGAGTGTGACTGAAATCCGTAGCTTTCTCGGATTGGGGGGCTATTACCGTCGTTTTAATAAAGACTTTTCTAAAATTGTCGTGCCTCTCACTAGCTTAACGAAGAAAGGTGTTAAATACATTTGATCGGACAAATGTGAAACTTCTTTTCAGAAATTAAAAGAACTCCTTTCTGATGCTCCTATTCTCGTTATTCCCGACGGGAATCAAGATTTTTTTGTTTATACCGATGCTAGTCGCGTTGGTTTGGGTGCCGTTCTTATGCAAAAAGAACGTGTTATTGCTTATGCTTCTAGGCAATTGAAGCCGGCCGAGACTAGATATGCCACACATGATTTAGAACTCGCGGCTATTGTTTTCGCCCTTCGAATTTGGCGTCATTATCTATTGGGAGAGAAATTTATTCTTTATACCGATCATAAGTCTTTGAAGTATTTATTCTCTCAAAAGGAACTTAATTTGTGTCAACAACGTTGGCTCGAGTTCCTTGCTCCTTATGATCTTGATATTCTTTGTACACCCGGTAAGGGTAATCGTGTCACCGATGCTCTTAGCCGTAAGCAACAAGCAGTTGTTTCTATGATGATATCTGAATGGAACGATCTCGAGATCTTATCCACTTGTGAGATTCGAGACCGCGTATCCGATTTATGCTCACCATTTGTTTTATGTAGCCTTGAGGCTCATCCTTCTCTTTTAGACCGCATTCTTGAAGCTCAAAGGCTAGATCCCTATTTGGCTCTTCTTAGCCAAAATAATAAGGATAGAATTGATATTGATGGTTTGAAAGACTTTGATATTGATTCTCGTAGTGGCATTCGAAAATTTGGTAGACTTATCGTGCCAAATATTAGTGATCTTCGTAAAGATATTTTAGAAGATTCACATCGTTCTAAATTTACCATTCATCCTGGTAGTAGTAAAATGTACGCAGATATGAAGCGACTTTATTATTAGGAGGGAATGAAATCTGATATTGCTAACTTTGTTAAGTGTTGCATGACTTGCCAACTCATTAAGGCCGAACATCAAAGGCCTGGTGGGTTATTGCAACCTTTAGAAATTCCAGTTTGAAAGTGGGATCAAATTTCCATGGATTTTATTGACGGCCTTCCCCGTTCTCGTTCGGGTCATGATAGCTTATGGGTGATAGTTGATAGACTTACTAAATCCGCCCATTTTATTCCCGTTCGGTCCAATCGGACCGTACCTCTTTTGGCCAAACTCTTTATTAAAGAAATTGTTAAATTGCATGGAGTTCCTACTTCTATTGTTAGCGATGGAGATCCATTATTTACTAGTGGATTTTGGAAGAGTCTTCAAAAAGCTTTAGGAACGAAGCTTAATTTTAGCACCGCTTATCACCCCCAGTCCGATGGACAAACCGAGCGTGTGAATCAAACTCTTGAAGATCTTCTTCGTGCATGTGTTCTTGATTTTGGTGGAAGTTGGGAAGATCATATTTCTCTCGTTGAGTTTTCCTATAATAATAGCTACCAATCTAGTATTGGTATGGCACCTTTCGAGGCACTCTATGGAAGGCCATGCCGATCTCCTTCTTGTTGGCTTGAGGCCGGTGAGAAGCTGGTTTTAGGTCCAGACTTTATTCGTGATTCCATAGAAAAGATTGAACTTATTCGACATAGGATGAAAGAAGCCCAGAGTAGACAAAAATCCTATGCCGATAATCGAAGAAGGAGATTGGAATTTTCTGTTGGAGATCTTGTTTTTATTCGTGTTTCACCTATGAAAGGTGTTGAACGTTTCAGTCGGTCGGGAAAGTTAGCACTTCGATTTATTGGGCCATTTCCTATCACTGAACGTATTGGTTCTATGGCTTATCGCCTTACATTACCGGCTCAGTTTTCTTCTATGCACGACGTGTTTCATGCTTCTCAATTACGGAAGTGCCTTCGAGATTCCGATTCTATTCTTGAGCCTGGTGTTGTGGAAGAGATTGAAGTTTCCCCTAATTTAACTTATGAGCAACATCCTATTCATGTTATTTCTTCGGAAGTCAAACGACTTCGAAATAAAGATGTTCCGCTTGTTAAAGTTCAATGGTCTTCAAATCCTAAGGATTGTTCTTGGGAATCTAGAGAGTTCATCGAGTGAACGCATCCTGACTTACTTTCTCATGCTCTTTAAGGTGAACTTCTTACTTAAAAATTCTTTTGTGTTAATATGCTTTTATGGTTGTTACTATATATCTTCTTCTTAAATATTGCGAGGACGCAATTTCTTTAAGGAGGGGAGTCTGTAGCAACCCGCATATTTATCGATTTTATATTTAAATATTTTATCAATACTCGAAATTTAGTCCGAAAAGCCACTTTTTGCAAACACTCGAATTAGGACTTGAGACCACTTCCATTGAGTTCAAAACGCCGTTTGCGATCTTTTTATGTGTAAACTTTGATATGTTTGGAGTTAGTGGAATTCTGCTACTTTTTCACTTAGGGCTTTGGTTTGGGCTGAGCCCATTAACCCCACTTAACTCAGTTCCAACCCTCTCCTCTTCATTTACTTCCTTTCTACTTTCCTTATACTCAAGCTTTTATAACAATGGTGAGTGGAATGGGAAATTAATTTTCTTTTGCAAATCAAACTCTAGCTCCAAACTAATAGAAGAACCCATTGGTAAGCCTTCTCTTCTTCTTCTCCAACTCATTCTCTTATCAATTTCAGAAATTCCTAAACCTAACTTTGGGAATTTTCTTATTTTAAAGCTTAGAATCAAGCTTCTTATGTTGGATTTGAAGAGTGGTTGATTCTCCTTTGCTTTCAAGCTTCTTCTTCATTTTTTTGGGTTCAAAGGTGAGATTTTTATCTCACATCTTAGTCTATAATTATCTTCGATTGTTAGGTATGAATTCCTAATACTTATTCTTGTGCAATTGATTTTGGTTTGGATTGATTTGGTGTATATTCCAATTTTTAGTGTTTTGAAATCAAAATCTATGAAAATCCTTTTATGGATATTTGGACATTGATATTTGAGGCGTATCGAAGAGCCGTTAAGGCTGGGTTGTCACTTGGCGTAACCCCTTGGTCGTCGTCGCTCGATCGATCGCTTCCGGTATCCGTTTGGCCATTTTTGGCCCAGGTTCAGGGAATGCTCTTAACCCTTGATTCAGACGTCTGAGAATTTTAGTGATTGATTGTTCGCACAATCTTTTTTGTGATTTGTCACTTTAAAAATACAAAGGTTTCAATACTAGTAGTAAATATCAAAACTCCTTCATCAAAACAATTTCAACACTATTTAATTACAAAGCTCGTTTCTTAAACCGTTTTCCAATCTACTAGTATATACAAACCTTTACCTCACTCGTATGAGAAATCTAATTAAACGACTTAGTAAAACGAGTGGTATGAAACGCTTGCGTTTACTTCGCCGGTTAATTCTTGGACTTATTCGATTGAATCTCTTGTGACAAATTTTCTAGTGGAGATCTACAATTTGTTCGTAAATATTTAAGTTAAGCTAGTGGTTATGGGACATGAAGCTATGCTCATATATTTACTAGCTTACTGTAACTGACACTTCTTGATGATCATGACGATCATTTTTGTCATTTAGACTAGCAATTGTGCGATGTCTCTTTGTCTGCGATTTAGACTAGACCCTGTTTCAGTGTGATTTCGACTCACACATGTAGGGTAGCACCCCATGGTCTTCGGGCCGTTGGTGTGTCAAAAATTAATGGCTAGATACCATGAGATAGCGTCTCGTTCGTGTGATACATATGTTGGTGAGTTTTTTATGCTCCCGTTCGTGTGATAGGCCTCCTCCCCCCTTTTTATGATTTCTGGATTTCGTGTGTTGAATTCTGGAATTTATGCTTCACCAATTTTAGTGATTTTCATTGATATGATTTATCAATTTTTGGTGCATTGGTGAATTTGTGTGTCATTGACTTGTTGTGAATACAAGTTTTGGGTATGAAACCCTTTTTGGATCTTTGTGAAGATTCTTGTGGTATTGAACGATCTTTTTTCTATCATCATTTGCATGCTTATAGTAGTATGCCATTATGGATATTTTATGTTTATGCCATATCTTTTACTTTATATCATGTCATCTGATATTTATAGCTAGACTGATCCGTTTATTATTTTCTTATAAATAATACTCGGGTCAGACCGAGATGTTACAGGTGCTTCTTTTTGACTCCTCTTCTGGGATTTGCTACTCTGACTTTTGGCTGACCACATAGATTAGCAGTTTTTGTTGTGTACACTTGAGATATAGACTCATAGTTGTATTCTTTTGTATAGCACGTGTTGCTATTCTTCTGTATTATTGTGGATCTTTTTGACCACTACTCTGATGTACACTTTCATGTGTTAGTTATATATTCATATCTTCTTCCACCTTTGTGATATGAATTATCTGTGACTGATTTATATTATGTCTATTTCTATATTTGTTTCCGTAGATTTATTATAGCCACCGTGTGATAGCTTTGAGTTTGTATCGGTATGTCGGACTTCCTCCTTAGCATGCTATACTATCTGACATATCGGTGCTCGCACAAAGATGTTACACGGATGGTCGCTCCTCAACAGCCTTATTCTCCGTGCTAGTTGACAGCATTACTACGTAGTGTTCTTGGCTAGCATGGGTATAGAGGTGGGGCGTCACAATATCACTTAAGTTTACTATTTATTAATTTCTGCTTATTCAAATCCTTCATCCTCCATACTCGACATTATTTATTAGTATTTTAATTTCATTTCCATTCTTTTTAAATTCATTCTTAATTTATTTAAATTCACTATAATTATTTTACTTAAAATTTACTCTTTTATTTTCTTTTCAAAAATCCAGTTCTATATATTTCGATAACTTAGTGCACCAAAATATATTCAAGCAAATCATAACAATCAATATTACCAATTAACAATAATATTCATCACAGAATATCAAATATCCATAACATCGAATATCAAACAATTCTAAATAATTTTGAGGAATCCTGTTGGATCCCTCCAACCTGTTTTCCCTGATCGACAGACGTTAGCACAATATATAATACCAATTTCAAAATATACTATACTATATAGCACATCAATCAATTCAACCATTCAAACAATTATTTAAATTTAATCATTTAAATTTAAATTTAACTGAGTGAGATTGACTCATCTTTGAGTTTAATTGCATTCCAATCCAAACCGAGCTGTTTTCTTCATGATTATTGACCTTGAATAAACATTGGATTCATTTTGTTAATATTCGAATAAATCGAACAATTAATTTCTCATTTAAATTTAAACTAACGATTTAAGAATAATTAAATTCCAAACTAATTTCCTTTTTATAACCTTTTAGTAAACAAAATAAATTTTAAATAAGTTTATCAAATAAAGTTATCTCCTTTAATAAATTAGTCTTGGCAAATGGAAAATTAAATAAGTTTTATTAGATGAGTTAACCACCCAAATACAAGCAGTAAATTAGAATGGGCAAATGAATATATTATTTTGAAATTACATATACTTATATAAAAAACAATAATAATAAATGAATTACATAGATTTAAAAATCTAATTTTTTATATATAAACTCTACAACTCTTTTTTAAAATTCCCATTTTCAATATCTGGCATATATATATATATATAGTAAATTCTAATGAGAATAAAGTTTCTTCCTAGCCTACATATTAAAACAGAATTATTTTTTACTTCTGAATTCAAAAATCTAATCTAACCCTTAAACCATAATTAGGCTATAAAAACATAGCTAATAAGCTTACCAAATCGGTC
Source organism: Allium cepa (assembly GCA_030765085.1). NCBI lineage: Eukaryota > Viridiplantae > Streptophyta > Magnoliopsida > Asparagales > Amaryllidaceae > Allium > Allium cepa. The sequence goes on from CM060934.1 coordinate 781,627,627, forward strand.
GACTCAAAACCACTAATTGTCGATCACCTCGGCCTAGCGTCACCTTCACGCACACGTAGCCATCGCCAAGAACCTCACCACCTTCGCCATCATGGTCGCAAGCAAAGCCTCAAGGCGCAGTAACCCCAAGACCCCCCAACTTCACTGTCGAGTTGCCCTCCTCCAACGCCACGGTGACCCAGATCCACGTGCGCACGACTACGCCCTTCAATCGAATCAACTACTATCCCCCCTTCTTGCCCCCTCTCGATCGGAAATCTCGACCCTCGACGTCGCGTTCATCATGTGTCTCGAAGGACTGCGGTGCTTGCCGCCGCGCTCGAGCTTGCCTGAAAGGAAGAGAGGAGAGACTTCGATTTTCGAACTGAACGAAAGAGGAGTTTTGATTTCGTGAATTCACCGAGAGGACGAGGGAGTGTAATCGGGTTTGAAAGGGAAATGAAAAGAGGAATGGAATTGGGTTTCAGGGCACTGCCATTTAAACGAGAAGGTAGCTCGGCCATGAAATTCGATTTTGAACGAAGTGATTTCTCTTTTTTTTAGACTTGAAAAGGAAGGGTTCGGCTGATAGACATTAAAGAGAAAGAGAGACACGATGATGATGGTATGTACGATAGGAGACAGCGATTTGAAGGAAAGGCAGCTAATGGTGATTAGCACGTGAATATATAAATATAAATTTAAATAGAATTTTCGATGTAAATTTTCAACGCGTTTATATATCGTACGCTCACATAACAACTCCAATCAAAACGAAATTTGAAATCCGATAATAATTCAATATTACGGACCCAATGGAACTGGTTTCGTCGAATTCCGAGACTGCGCCTCGGAAGGCTATTTTTAAATTCAATTTAAACAATAAAATTTTAAAACTGAACAAACCACTGTTAATTTCTATTTTAAAACTTCTATTATCTTCAGTATTATCAATATAAATTCTACAAGCCTTCAAATTATTTTTAGCCGGCTTAAAACTTTAGATTCAATATTTTACCCAATTTCAAATTATTTAATTCAAAAATTTAATTATCAAATAAATTGTGATATTTGAATTCAAGTTAAAATTAACTATTAAATATTTAAAATCAATTAAATATTCCGTTTTCAAATACTCAAAAATTTCGGGTCGTCACATTCCTCCCCCCTTAAAAGAATTTTGTCCCCGAAATTACTAGTTAGGAACAATGATCCAATACCCGTTTACTTTTCCCAAAAACCAACAATCCCACATCCTACCAGCTATCCTTTATAAAAGACCCATTACCATTCTTACTAACTTCCCAAACTTCTCACAATTTTCAATTTAAAACCAAATTTAAAATTTTCAAAATTTCTCAAAAATTTTCTAACTCTCTAAATTTCCGAAAAATTTCGCCAGCGTCTCCTTTGCACGGCTAGCTCGGTACAACTACAAATTGGCTCTACGGCCTCCCAAATCCAAAGAAGAAAACAAAAAGCCAAGTGGCTAGATAAAAAATCCAATCAAATTTCATATAGAAATTTAAACACATACCTTTTTGTCGAGCCATTCTAATTTATTATCTGAAATCAAAACCAATTTTCCTTTCTCTTTATAATACCTGCATATCCTGCTTAACAATAATATCCAATCACAACATTCAAAAACATTTTATTGACTTCTTTTGCACATTTCCAATATTTGTTTTATTTAAGCCCGTACGATGCAAATATATCTTTCGTACGCAATAGTGAATCCGATCGCTCACTCGATCACACAATTTCACTTCCGAACTAGTATCATCCACCCGACTTCCTAGTGCGGACTCAGATCTGGTCTCATGATCAGAAACCGTCATTCTCCTTACATAGCTATGAACTATGATAGAGAATTTCCAGAATCAACCAAAATTCCATATCCAGGGTTCGCCATCGAAAATCGAGTGAAAAATCCTAGCTCGGATCGATATAACTATCTCGAAATTCTATGCCCGAATCTGGATCAAATAGCTATGCGAATAAAATAATATATGTACATCCTACGTATTTGCCCCAATTGATTATCAACTATATCAATTTCCTTTTTATTCTCATTTATTTCGATTGTTATTCACTTATTCTCACTTTCCCTAGTCACATCTTCCAGTTTTTATTTAATCAATTTGGATTCCAATTCCAAATACATTCAATTTGCTTCAATTTGCAAATTAATTTCAAACCTTAATACTTTTATTCTCATCCTTTATCCAAATTTCATTTTCAATTTTACTTGAGTTTAATTCACCTTCCAATTCAAAATATTGATTCAATTCATCTCATTTCAAAATATATTCGATTAATCATTCCTTAAATTAATTTCACTTACTAATTTGTTTTTATATCTCAATTAAAAGTTGTTCGTAAACTTTTTCTATCTTCAATTTCTTTGAACAATATCTGCAGTTCATCTTACTTTACTTATACAATTTAAATTAGATTTCAATATTCAGTTAAAATTCTACTTGCTTAACAAATTTGAATCATTTGTCATTAGTGAAAATTTTCAAAAGATTCAAAAAATTTCTAACTCCCAAAATTTCCGAATTTTTTTGGCAGAGTCTCCTTTGTACGGAGGAGATTTTGCAATTTGACAAGAGATATAAATATATATACATCGACCCACACGGTCGAAAAACAGAAAAACAGTTCATATTTCCTATTTGTATTGCGTAGGCGTACCTTATTTAGCATTTTAAGCAAAAGGCTTATTTATTTTAGCAATTAGCGCAACCAAATCTAGCCACGCGGCTTCCCTATACCTATACTTACTCAATTTAAACATGTAAGTGACAAACATACAAAGTTTATTAACATTTCAATTAATTTCAATAGCTAAACACATACGTACATAAGCAATATCCACTAAACACTTACCATAAGCAAAATTTATTAGGCTCCAACACCAATTTAAATGCTTTCAATCCATATTCAAACCATCCTGTTCAATTCAAATGATTTCACAACTCTCTTACTTAACTTAAATTCATTTTAAGTCCAAGCAAACTGATTTAAATTGAATTAATTTCAAAAGCAATCTAACTCCCATTTTATTTGAAGTCAAATCCTCATTAATATAACTTAAGTTAATTAACTCAATTACTAATTTCATTTCATTTACCAAACAAGTTTTATTTAAAACCATTTCATAAAACTCGACACCACCATATCTCAAATTTACTTAAGTCAAGCTTTTATTCAAATATTACTTAAGTTATTTTATTTTTTTGTCAAGTTATTTCAACTTTAAAACTCAAGTTATATATATATTTTATAAGCACTTTCCAATTTAAATTCTTAATTTGATTTCAATTACCAACCAATTTCATCTACTAATTAATTTAAATTAGTTTATTCAGTCAACCATTTTGAATTTCATACTTCCAATTATATTCAATTCACCGACAATCCAAGCTGAATTCATTTACACTTCATTGCTTACATTTAATTTATTTTTATGAAAATTCAATGATATTTACTTAAAAAAATATCCATTCCTGTTTATAACTATTTTAAATTAATACCAATTCAATCTATACTTAATTTGATTTCATTTTAACTGATTTCGTTCAATTTATTTCGCATTCCATATCCACATTCAATTTATTTAAATCCATTTATTAATCTAGGAACATTTCATATTGGTTATATCAAATACTCATTTCAAAATTTATTTGCAAACTAAACTTTTGCCACATTAAATTGGTATTCGACTTCATTTAACCAATTCAAGTTCCATTTCCATATTTCATTACCAATTAATTATTAATTTGTTTATTCATGGTTTATTCACAATATTTTATTTTTATCTCAAAACCACTTTAACTATTTTACTGGAGGTCAATTTATTTTATAATTTAAGTTTTTAATTTTTCATTCACTTCCCCATATTCAAATCAATTTTATTATGGCTTATTTATTTCACTTCTAAATTTTATAAATCACAAACTTGTTTATTTTCATACTTTCATCAATGGGCAACCAATCCCATTCACGTTTTACTTTTAACTTGGAATTATACATTTATTTAGCCAATATATATTTTTATTATTCCATAAACATTTAAAATAAGATTCTAGGGTTTAAACAGTTTCCCAAAATTTCAAAATTATTTTCGAAATCAACTACGTCCAAAATCCTTTGACAAAATCAGTTATCCCTTTGAATTTCAAAACCAAACCCAGTTCACAAACAATTCCAATTTAAAATATTCAGGTAGCAATTCCTCTCTTGGAAACTCGAAAATGAACACCGATGATGTCGCGATCATCATCGGAATTATTTTCCAGGGACCGAAAGAGTTTAGTGCTTTTACCTTTTTAACAACATTTCAAATATTTTTAATTTCCAAATCTCTCAAGATTTCAAATTCAACACAAAAATATTTCCAAATTATTAATATTATTCCTCCAACCCTTTTGAAAACCCTTTTCAAACCCAAAGGAATTTAAATTTTTCCCAAAAATTCCAAATTGCCATTCCTTTAAATCTATATTCAAACATTCTCTGGAATTTTATCTCATTTTAATTTCAAATGTTTCTTTGGAATTGTATTTCAAAATTATAATCACCTTTACAGTTTACATTAACAAATCTCATTCGTATATGAAGTTTACTTCAATTTATAAATTACATTTATAATCTATATTTCAAATTTCATTTTGTAATATAAATTTATTCTTCAACTTTGGTTATAAGTTTTCAATTTCTTATTCAATTTCTACACAATGGTGTTAATAATTTAATATTATCATTCCTTAACAATCAAGCATCCAAATACTATAATACTTTACAAAAATTACATCTTTTATATTCAAAAATAATTTGGGTAAAATTATTTCATTTACCCCACTTTAAAACAATACTGTGTCGAATTATTCTATTCAAGTGTTTAGAGATCCCTATCAATAACGTTAATACTCGTATTGACCAGAATCCATAAACTACTCAATAAACCAATCAACACAATATAAAATCACTTTATATACACTAACAAATACGCGCTCATATCAATTAGTACGCTCAAACTCAGTCTAGAGTACCATCGACTCTATTTAATGAGTAATCCCCACCAGAGCCAAGGTTATCACCAACCTAAGCTCTGATACCAACTGTAACAGCCCGCAAATCCGTACCCCTTGAGTCAACAATATTTTACATAAATCAACTCAAGTTGCACAGAAATACGAACCATTTGGGTTAAATAAGAAGAGGTAGAAGAAGAAAATAGAAAACAACATTAGAATCTAACCATCGCAGCAGAATAAAATATATAGATAATAAATAATCTTTACTCAAAGATCAAATATATCAGTTTATATATTACATCATCAGAGTACATCAATCACAGTACAATTTCAGTAACATACCACTGGATACACATCAACTCAACACAGCGGAATATATATAAACAAGTACGAAAGTACGCATCGTCGTCCAGCTCGTCTCCTAAGCTCCACAACATCATACCCTGTATCCTATAATACTCGATCTGACCCAAGAATTACAATTAAATAACACCCGAGTCAGTCTGGAATACCAGCGTGAGAAATCACACTCAATTGATTATTAAAGTTTCAAAAGTCCTTTTGAAAACAAAAGCATCTCGTAAGACCACGCCACAAATAAACATGTCGGGTTTTTACCTTACGATAGCTAAAGCAATTTTTATAGAAATCCTCTGATATTATAATAGGGTCTATATAAAAATACTTATAAAATAGCCGAAATTTTTACATTATTAAATTCCAGCTACTAGCCACAGAATGGGTAATACAAACAAAACCCGTACAAGGCTCGTACGGAGAATGGATTTCCATCTAATGACTAGGCACTGTGGTACCACCTGTCACAGTACGTGGCCTAGATCACAGTACCGAGGAGTACGCTCGCTCCCCTGCAACACAAGACCGGGACTACCCCTTACTGGATAATCCCGAGTGAGATCACCCCACGGTTGGGATCAGCAATCGCCCACTAAGCCGAAATAAAAGGGACATCTAGACAGGGATGACCTCAACCTGCTTGGGTGCTACCCACCTAGCCTTGCTGCATAACCCTTGATTTTCAGTCATTCCCATTTGATGGGGCTTGAGGCTAAGCGTTACCTTTTTAGAACATATCCCTTAGAATGCCCATCGTCCACCCGACGATGTTTCGCAAGCATTCATCCATACAAGTCCGTCCCGGGTTCGAACGGAACCGAAGGCACTATTCCTACTACATCCATTTTGGAAATATCCTCAGGATTAGTAGCGACTAGCCCTTGCACTTCACTGCTCCATCTTCGAATCCAAACTCGTTTCCACGAAACGTACAAACAGGATCGAAGTGGTTTTCGAGAAATAAATCTCGATCCCGGTCTCTTCGAAATGATCAGCGCATTTGGCCAATATTGATAGTCGGTGATTTAACTATCAATTTACATTTACAAACAACCATCCAACAATAAATAATTTCCCAAATTATTTATTAACCTCAAAAATATCTTCACAAGATATATTTCTATTCTCAAAACCCTTTTAAAAACAGTTTTCAAAACTACCTTCCTTTCTCAGAATAAATTCCAAATATTTCTATCTCCACTAGAATCACCAAGCAAAAAACTTTAGATTTTTAAAATAATTTAAAACGCTTTACTTTGAAATATACTTTAAAACCTTTAAGTTAAAAACTATTTCAATAATTTGTTAAAAAAATAGATACTATATGAATATTTGAAAATAAGGTTACTTTATAAATATAAAACTAAGTTTTCACTTTTTAAAACAAAACACTAACTCATCTTTTAAATAATTATTACAATAATAGATTTGAAAAATATTTACTTTAGAATTTTAAACGTTCAGAAATAATAAATTTTCTAAAACATGCTTTTAAAAACAACATTAAACTTTTATCTTATATTTAAAAAATTTCTTTGAAAACGTACTTGGCTATCCAGGGAAATATACTTCTCTTCACAACCTTTAAAAATAAATTGCTGTTTATTTTTAAACAGTTTTTCTCATTCCTTTAATAAATTCCCACCTTGAATTTATTCTTCGAAATATCCAATTTCAAACACCTAAATCAATTTCCAACTTGGTTTCTAATTTACTTCATTTATTCAAAAATCCTTTAATTTCAGATTTTTTTCCCTTAATTATGATTTAAAATACTTTTAACTGAAAATTCCAATTTTAGATTTCTCAAATTACTTCTTAATCCTTTTAAATAAATTTAAAACTTTAAATTTAAAATAATTCTTTATTCTTTTAATTGATATCACTTAAGTTTACTATTTATTAATTTCTGCTTATTCAAATCCTTCATCCTCCATACTCGACATTATTTATTAGTATTTTAATTTCATTTCCATTCTTTTTAAATTCATTCTTAATTTATTTAAATTCACTATAATTATTTTACTTAAAATTTACTCTTTTATTTTCTTTTCAGAAATCCAATTCTATATATTTCGATAACTCAGTGCACCAACATATATTCAAGCAAATCATAACAATCAATATTACCAATTAACAATAATATTAATCACAGAATATCAAATATCCATAACACTGAATATCAAACAATTCTAAATAATTTTGAGGAATCCTGTTGGATCCCTCCAACCTGTTTTCCCTGCATCGACAGACGTTAGCACAATATATAATACCAATTTCAAAATATACTATACTATATAGCACATCAATCAATTCAACCATTCAAACAATTATTTAAATTTAATCATTTAAATTTAAATTTAACTGAGTGAGATTGACTCACCTTTGATTTTAATTGCATTCCAATCCAAACCGACTTGTTTTCTTCATGATTATTGACCTTGAATAACATTGGATTTATTTTGTTAATATTTGAATAAATCGAACAATTAATTTCTCATTTAAATTTAAACTAATGATTTAACTTTAAATGAATAATTAAATTCCAAAGTAATTTCCTTTTTATAACCTTTTAGTAACCAAAATAAATTTTAAATAAGTTCATCAAATAAAGTTATCTCCTTTAATAAATTAGTCTTGGCAAATGAAAAATTAAATAAGTTTTATTAGATGAGTTAACCACCCAAATACAAACAGTTAATTAGAATGGGCAAATAAATATATTATTTTGAAACTACATACACTTATATAAAAAAACAATAATAATAAATGAATTACATAGATTTACAAATCTAATTTTTTATATATAAACTCTACAACTCTTTTTTAAAATTCCCATTTTCAATATCTGGCATATATATATAGTAAATTCTAATGAGAATAAAGTTTCTTCCTAGCCTACGTATTAAAACAGAATTTTTTTTTACTTCTGAATTCAAAAATCTAATCTAACCCTTAAACCATAATTAGGCTATAAAAACATAGCTAATAAGCTTACCAAATCGGTCAACTCAAAACCCCTAACTTTCGATCACCTCGGCCTAGCCTCACCTTCACGCACACGTAACCATCGCCAAGAACCTCACCACCTTCGCCATCACGGTCGCCAGCAAAGCCTCAAGGCGCAGTAACCCCGAGACTCCCCAGCTTAACTGTCGACTTGCCCTCCTCCAACGCCACGGTGACCCAGATCCACGTGCGCACGACTACGCCCTTGAATCGAATCGACTACTATCCCCCCTCTCGCCCCCTCTCGATCGAAAATCGCGACCCTCGACGTCGCGTTCATCATGTGTCTCAAAGGACTGTGGTGCTTGCCGCCTCGCTCGAGCTTGCCTGAAAGGAAGAGAGGTGGGACTTCGATTTTCGAACTGAACGAAAGAGGAGTTTTGATTTCATGAATTCACTGAGAGGATGAGGGAGTGTAATCGGGTTTGAAAGGGAAATTAAAAGTGGAATGGAATTGGGTTTCAGGGCACTACCATTTAAACGAGAAGGTAGCTTGGCCATGAAATTCGATTTTGAACGAAGTGATTTCTCTTTTTTTTAGACTTGAAAAGGAAGGGTTCGGCTGATAAACATTAAAGAGAAAGAGAGACACGATGATGATGGTATGTACGAGAGGAGACAGCGATTTGAAGGAAAGGCAACTGATGGTGATTAGCACGTGAATATATAAATATAAATTTAAATAGAATTTTCGATGTAAATTTTCAACGCGTTTATATATCGTACGCTCACATAACAACTCCGATCAAAACGAAATTTGAAATCCGATAATAATTCAATATTACGGACCTAAAGGAACTGGTTTCGTTGAATTCCGAGACTGCGCCTCAGATGGCTATTTTTAAATTCAATTTAAACAATAAAATTTTAAAACTGAACAAACCACTGTTAATTTCAATTTTACAACTTCTATTATCTTTAGTATTATCAATATAAATTCTACAAGCCTTCAAATTATTTTTAACCGGCTTAAAACTTCAGATTCAATATTTTACCCAATTTCAAATTATTTAATTCAATAATTTAATTATCAAATAAATTGTGATATTTGAATTCAAGTTAAAATTAACTATTAAATATTTAAAATCAATTAAATATTCCATTTTCAAATACTCAAAAATTCCCGGTCGTCACAGAAAGTTTAAAATAATATATTTTAAAATAGTTTATAATAAAATATGAATTTGGAATAAAATCAATTTAAACTATTTATTTTATTTCAACACATCTGAACTATTTCAATCTTCAAATCAACAAACCTAATTTCAAATCTATAAATTCAAATTCTTAATAAACTATTAAATTCTATAATTCTTTCAACTCATGTTTGAAATATCAATTTAAGTTACTCCAAATTCAATATATATTTCAAGTTATATTTCAAACAATTTCAATAACTCAATTCCAAAAATTTCATTTATACTTCAAAATTCCACGTAAAATTTTCAGTCTAATTTCTTTAAAATAATTCCTTTAGCCAATTCAAATTTCAACATAACTTGATTCTTAACAATGATTCAACTTATATAAATCAAATTTTATTCCATAATATCATTTAACTAAATTCACGCAAATTAAGGATTTAAAATCATTTAATTTAACTAATCTGATGTCCTTATATAATTCTCTATCCTAGGGTTAAGTGATACGGATATTTATCATTTCAATCCACAATCTAAAGTTTTACGGTTATATATCATTTCAATCCACAATCTAAAGTTTTACGGTTATATATCATTTCAAACCACAATCCTGAATTAATATAAAAATCCATAAAATCACTCGAGTATATCATTTCAACCCATAACGATTTTTCCCCAATCTACAGATCATTCGGGTATATATCATTTCAACCCATAGTGATTTCCCTAATAATAACTAAGGAAACTTGCAGAGTGATAACAATATATAAATCAAACATAACATCCTATCATCCAATTTTAAGAATCAAATATCCATCAAAATCATCATTCAATTCAACCAATAAATATCAGTAATTAACTAATTATCAATAACAGTTATTTAACAGGCCATTTAAATTCAATAATAAATTAAATAACAATTTACTTCAAATAAATTCAAATTAACCGAAGTAGCAAATTTAAATATACCAAACAGCAATAAATAAATTCCTAATCACGTCATAGACTTAATTTAACTAACATAAGAAATTTTAGAAGTTGTGAGTGGATCAAATCACTCACCTTTGAATTTAAATCAATTTGAAATTCAAAATAAGGCCCAAAATTTAACAGACTTAGGATTCGTCCAAACCCGCATCAAAAAGTACGGAATTTCAATACGATCCAGTGGAACAAACCGTGCGTAAATCGGACCTCGTATGTGAAAATTATACGCGCTAGAACATAAACTTGATATTTATATATAAAAAAAAGAAACCAATGTCAATCGGCCACGTTACCTTCAGCAAAACAAAGCTTGACCCAGTTCCAAAACCTAACGCGCTACTGTACACGAACGCAAACGGCCACCACCATAATCGCATACGCTGCCGGCATCACCTACACGGTCATCCATCCTACGACACCCCCACCACCTCACGACCAACGAGGTCACGCCGATCGGATCCTCAATATGCTCAGACGTCGCCGCCCCTCATACCCTATTTTGAATTATCGACGACAATCCGACCATCACTTTGACAAATTAACTACACTAATGCACAACGCTCGGTCCTCTCCACAAAACCGTACCCTCAATTCAATGATTTGACAACGTTCATCGAAATTTGATGAACGACAGAGAATAACCCATCGAATTTTGGGTAGACAGAAACTCAGAACGGAAAACAGACTGCAGATTTGTCTTGTGCTCATCGAGAGCTTCAAATCGATATAAAAACGATATAGTTTGAGGAGTTTGAATTTTGGATTTGGTTTTGAAATTGAATTTAAGGGTTTAGGAATTGGAGTTTGTTCCTGCCATTCGGAAGAAGGAGCCACAGAGAATTGTACGTACAGACAAATGAAAATAACAAGCAGCTAGGGTTTATAACGAACTATTTATAGGCAGATTAGAAATAGAAAAGAATGGATCAGATTTGATTTGAAGTTGAACGATAAACTACCCGAAAAGCCTATTCTGTCTCCGGAGCGAAAATGGATCATCCCATATATTAAAATAGACGCTTTCAATATTTGTAAACTTAATGAAACAGGTTTCAGATCCTATTTCCATTGTATGAAGAAGTTATGTTAAAATCAACTTATTTCAAATTGATTCCAATTAAATTAATTTCTAGGCATTTAGACTCCGTACGATTAAACGACAAGTCCGATCGTTCCGAAACTTGAAATCCTACAATAATTCACTGCTACGGATCTTATGAAACTAGCCTCGTCAAAATCCAAAATAGTGGCCAAACTGGCTATTTTCACATTAACTAAATAAATTAATATTAAATTAATTAAATCACCTTTTCAATTCAAATATAATTATTTACCATTTCTATCATTTTAGATTACTAGTAATTTATAACCCTTTAGAACAAATTTCTGTAACAATTTATTATTGAATGTTTCGTAATTTACAGTATTTAATTCCAGTTTCAATAAATTCAGTGATTATAAATAAAATTCCAATTAAATCCATTTATTTGATTTTTAAATCTTGTTATTCAATCAACTATCATCTTATGGGTATAATTAACATTGGTTTATATCATAGTACATTATAATTTTCCAATTTCACCTTAATTTCAATGAACGTAATATTTAATTTCCTTTAATTCCAATAAATCCAATTATTATAATTTAAATTCCAAAAATTGGTTTATCTTAATTTCACTCTTTTATTAAATCAATATTACCTTATGAATATAATTACATTCCTATACATTTATTACATTCACAATTTTCAGTTATTTAAATTAAGTCACATTAATATATATTTATTTAAAATTGATTTTCAATTAAACTTAACAGACAAAATAAATAGATAATATGTAATAGTTGTTACCATTAACTTCTAATCACACTTATAAGTTTATTATTTACAAACAAATGTTACAATTGCTTTCATAACACTAAATTTATTCAATTACCATTGACTTTATATTATTTTATTATGTAAATTCAATATTTACATTTGTTTCCATATATTCAATTTATAACCAAGTAACATTTAAATTATTCCAATTAATTGGAATTCCTATTAAGATTGTTACTAATTACCTTTAATTAACATTGTTCCCTTTCATTTTTGTTATTATTTCATTAACAAATCCTAATTTTTTTTATTACTTTCAATATTAAGTTACCAAAATCTTATTAAATTAACAAATTTAAATTATCGAAAGGGTCGTTACACTCTCCCCTACTCAAAACTTTTCGTCCCTAAAAAGGAAAAAGGAGGGAAAAGAAGGGATTAAGGAATCAATATAAGTTATTCAAAATATTAAATTTACAAACAAGTAAATTTACAAAATTAAATAATTTGAATAAAATATATTACTTTATAACCATTAAATACTTTTATAATCAAGTTAATAGAAGTTTGGAAAACATTTCATAAAAAATTTCTAAGTCCAAAAATTACGGGAAATTTCGACAGAGCCTCCTTTGTACGGAGAGGCCTGTGAGAAATAATAATATCAATAATAACAATATATATCATATATTTCAAAATAATATATTCCAACAGCAGAAACAATAATATAATATCGCTATAAACCGTAATCTGAGAACGTACCTATTTGTCGGGCAAGCAACGCTTAAATTATGAAGCCAAAAGCAGTAGCATTTGCTTCCATAACCTGTATTTTACTTATATATTCCTAAAGAGTTAATAATTATATAAAAGTGAAATGTTTAAGTTGTTTCAATAAAAAATAAACCAAATCAATATGATAGAATAACAATCAATTGCGACTAAAGCATACAATCACATGAAGTCAATGAAATCAACCATTCATCCATAGCAAGTAAAACAAATGGTTCGTTCAGGTTTAGACACTTTCAAATCGCATAGAATGATAAATAACTACTAAGTATACCATATACTCAACAATCTTAGACAAAACTCAACAAATTATTCATACATCCAAACAATTAGAAGTATCCTATCTTAAACAATTTGTAAGCTAAAGCAAACAACAAATTCCATACATTTTAAGTTTATTCTTATAAATTTCCTTTCACAACATTTGTTATTAAAAAAATTTCATTCATACAATGATCATTTCTTTAATTTACATTTATTTCTTACAAATTCAATTCCCATTCATTCATTTAATGCTTAATTCCATTTATTTACATAAGCCAATTACTTTTTCTTGCATATGTTATTTATATTTTCTTACTTATGTTATTTATACACAAATTTTAAACATATATAAATCAAATCTTAAAGTGCTATATAGGTTTCTTTGTAAATAAATTCACATTTACTCATTAAGTACTTATTTCCATTTATTTTCATTTATTACTTACAAAATTCATTTCATTTATTTATATAATAAAAATTTCTTTTCATTATTTCATATTCATTTCTTACATAAATTATTTCCATTCATCTTAGTATTGAATTCATCGGTTACATACATTTTGTTGCGGCTTAGTTCACATTTATTAATTTATATACTTGATTTCATTAGATATTAATATACATTGGTGCATAAGTTCCTACTTAAGTTTCTTACCTTATTAAATTAACATTCATCCTTCCTTATATAATTTCATTGAATATTAAATACATTTTTTTTAATCATTTCAACTTTTCTGAAGTTATAACCATTTAATATAAAATTCATTTTATTCTTCACTTTAACTATTAAAGGGCTTCCATCATTAACTTGAGTTTATAATTAGTTATTTATAGTATTCATCTTTTCTACTTACTTTAATTATAAATAACTTCAACATTTACTTTAAGTTTACAATCATTTATTTATAGTACTCATTTTTATATTACATTTTATTTCATAGTATTTCAATTATAACTTAAGTTTATAGCAAATATAATATCAAAATTCTTATTTATAAAGAATTCTATTGAACACTTTCATTTACCGAGGTTTACTTGTATAATATTCCATTACATGTCCTTATTAAACATTTCAACTTTTAATATTTGGTAAGTTGTATATATGTTTCAGGATGCAATAAAAGGTCACACAAGTTTCAAATTTATTTTAAACCAAAATGTTCAATAGTTACATTTCTTATTTTCATTTCCTTTTTATTTACAGTTCCAAAATTTTAGTTTCTTATCTATTCATTAATCATTTTAACATCACATTTATTATTTCATTTTAGAAGTTTCAATTATTAATATATTCAAGGTTCCATTCATTACAATAATTTTAACTTCTAATTTGTAGAACTTAAGAACTAAACAACCGAGTTTGATTTCAACTATTTTAAAACAATATATACAATCATAACTTAGACACACACACACACATATATATATAAAGTCAAACTTCAGAATTTTAAAATTAAGATTGGTTTATCAAAACGGATGTGCAGTATAACTAATATAGTAGTCTTCTCACTTCGAAACTCGAAAATGAATGTTGATGATCCGTGCACTCATCGCCGAAATTATTTTCCAATGACAGAGAGGGGAGTACATAACTTATTTCATTCCAAAATTCCTTTAAAAACATTTCTTTCACATCGTCTTGAAATATTTGTATCAAACAATACTTCCAAATAATATTAATATTATATTCCAAAATCATTTGAAAGAAATTTTCGAAACTCTCGGAACTTCAATTCTCACATTTCAATTTATATTCAATTTACTTGCAACTCCTGTTTTACAATCAATATTTATAAAATTTCTCTACCTAACAAACAACATATTACATCCAACTATATCATTTATAAAATCTATTACTTTATATAAAAAATATATAATAGGCAAAATTATTTCATTTACCTATATTTCAAACAAATATTGTGTCGGTTTTTCCTATTAAGTGTTTAGAAATCCCTTCGATGTCATAGTATCCTATGCACCAACCAAAATTTATAAATACAAAATGGAACAAATTAACACAATATAAAAATATTTTATAACACTAACAAATATGCTCTCTCATATATATATATTGTCAATGACTCATTGTAGGATATTACTACCTTATTTATGAGTCAGACCCAACAAAGCTAAGGTTATCACTAAACCAAAGCTCTAATACCTATTGTAATAACCTGCCTTTTTGGATGTTTTAAGCAGACACACATGTCGGACTCAATCCATTCAAAAGGGTAGATTGTTATGGGGTAAATAAGAAAAAGAGAGAAGAAATAAAACAAATACAGAATCTCGCAGCGGAATGATAAAATATAATGATCAAATAGCAGTTCACGAAGCTGTTTATAAATAAATTTCATTATACTAATACAATACAAAATCAGAGTTACAGACAACAATAATAAATAAATAAATGCAGTGGAACAACATGATTCAGAGGAATAAAATAAATAAAAATAGTACAAGTCTTCGTCTTCGTCTTCTAGAAATAAGGTCTTCAGCCCTGAAATGCCCAGGCTGACCCGAGCGAATTGGAAAGATAAAATACTCGAGTCAGAACTAAAAGATCTTATGTAAGTTAAATCAACGATAAATAAAGATGAGTGAAATGGCCTTAGAGATGTTTACAGGGTTTGACATCTCCTATTCAGTGTCTAACGTGAGTGCAATGACTTAAAAGATGTTCGGGACTCACATCTCCTAAGGATCCATTAAACTATCTACTATGTAGTACAATACGCTATTATAATATGTCTATGGTAAAGTAAAAGTATTAAAATAGTGTTAAGGCGTTACCCATATCCCCCTTGACACATTTTATATATTCCCATAGTCTATACAGTACCGTAAGCTCCTCCGTAAATTTTAGGTTTACCCAAATGGAACCCTATAGGTATGGTACAAAACAAACTCATAGAAGGCACTCCAGGGCATGTGAACATGGCACTCGAGGCAATGCCAAGGTAGGTATACTAATTGCGGATCCGGACAGGTGGTAATGCATAGCAGCTACTACCGCCCACCTCGAACACACTCCCAAATCAAAATCATGGATGGCCACCAAATCGATCATAAAGTAACAGAATGGTATCGAAGAAATGTGCCCGATCGGAGATGCGACCTCACTTGGCCCGGCATGGCTCCTGTTTTATTACATCTAAGCTGACTCACGGGAGTCAGGGTCATGTCATACCCTATACAAAAATCGTTCTCCAAACAATACTACTTCTATTTCTGGAATCTCCACCACGTTCATAGTTGTTGAAGTGGTTTTCGGTATTAGCATAGAGTATGACAATATCCGAACCCAGTCTCTTTAACAACCAATCTTTTGTTACACACCGGATGGTTCTTTGATATTTTCAAAACTATTTCATAATTGATATCAAAATATCATATTCAACTTAAACCATATCGCTTTTGAAATCATGTTCACTTTCAAAAATCATATTTCAAAATAGTTTAAAATCCTCATTTTAAAACTTCATATTCAACTCAAATCCAAAATTTAATTCTCAAATTAGGTTATAATATAATTTAAAGAAATTCACCTTAAAATCGAGGATTTAGAATATAAACACATCTACTTTATTTAGTTTGAAAATTTGGAAGATGGTTTAGATAGTTATAAATAGTTTTAAATAGTTATAAATTGTTAAAATACTCTAAAATAGTTAAGTTAAAAATTAAAGATAACTTTAAACTGATTTAGGATAGTTAAATAGATTTAAAATAGATTAAATATAATTAAAATAGATTAAATAGCTTTAAAATAGATTTATTAGATTTAACTTAAGTTAAAATGGGTTAATTAGTTTTAAAATAAATTAAATGGTTTAAAATAGTTTAAAATGATTTAATATAGTTAATATAGGTTAAAATAGTTTAATAGTTTAAAAATCTTAATAATTAGAAATTTTAAAATAATGTATTTTTAAACAGTTTATAATAACATATGATTTTGGAATAAAATCAATTTAAATTATTTATTTTATTTCAAAACATCTGAACCATTTCAATCTCCAAATCAACAAACCCAATTTTAAATCTTTAAATTCAAATTCTCATTAAACTATTAAATTATATATTGCTTTCAACTCATGTTTGAAATATCAATTTAAGTTATTGTAACGGATGCGATTTTTACGGGATCCGAAGGTCGGCATTCTTACGTCCACTGTATCAAATGCCGCATAATCGAATGCCGGAAAACAGGACTGTTATGGTTAAAAAGAAGAGGTAGAAGAAAAAGATAGAAGAAGTAAGAAAAAAGAACAGAAACAATATCAGAATCTCACAGTCGCAGCGGAACAACGTATAATAGATAAATGAATAATCTTTAAATCAAAGAACAATATCAGTTATTACATTACCTTACTTCATCAGAGTGTACAACAGCAATATACTATACATCACAACAAAACAATGAACAGTTATACAAACATGTCCCTACAAGTGAATTTACAGCGGAAAGATAATATCATATACAAGTAATACGTCTCGCCATCCAGCTCGCCACTTGAGCTCCAAAGCACTTCTGAATCCAGAATGACCTGATAACCTGACTCTAGACTGCCCGTGTGGAAAATTTTGGGCATCCAGAGTTTAGGAAGAGAACAATAAACTCCAGGTCAGTCATGGGACTGGTGTGAGAACTCAAACCAGTTATTTATCTTTAAAACAACAACAACAACAACAAGGGAAGTGAAAAATATCTGCAATGCTTTTGGAAAATGAAACTACCATAAGGCCTCCCCGCACACACACAATGCAAACACAGAATTGGAGGAGATTTCTCCTTATGATAGTCAAAGATGCTTACTACGCAAAACAAATCATTTTTGATATTATTATTAGTGCATAGTGATGAAAGCATTTCGAAAATAGAATATAAATCCTAGCCAGCATAGACATTCCGAACTATGCCTACTATAGCTACCATCCAAACAGTGGGGCGCCACCATAAGTGAATGGCAGGTTCTACAACTAAAATCGTACAAGGCTCGTATTGTTTCTTTGGATTTTCCAACAAATGGTCAGGCTAAGGAACTTCCTACTGCCACATGGGATCACTTCTGACGAGACGTCCCGAGAACTTAACCAGCTCTCTGCCAACACAAGGTCGGGTTACCTTTGTCACTAGGTAACTACTACACGAATATGCCACCCCGCGGTCCTTTGGGACCTTTATCTGAGGTCTCTCGATCACAAAGCAATAACCACACAGAAAATGAGATTGGAGCAACCACATAGGTTAAGCATCAGGGCTCCATACCTGACACCACCCTTTTCCAGAAGGAAATGACATACCCTAAAGGGAGCGACCCTCATAACCTTGCCGCATATTCCTGTTTTGACCATTTCCGGGGTGTGAGGTCTGACGAAGCCACGTCCACAAAGCTACGTTTTTCACAAAGCCACGCTTTGATCAACAAATGATCAATAAATAATCATCACATAGCAACACCCAGCATGCCACATTACCAAATTGGGAATATATCGCTGATAACTACCAACTACAAAACCTCTGAGCTCGTACGTCTCAGAGAAGGGTGTTAAGCTAAGAGAATAAATTCTCTGCCACCAACAGAAATGTATTTGAAAGAAATCTGCTTTATATCTCAAAATGTAATGTCATACACGTAACCATACAAGTCTGTTCCGGGTTCGAAAAGAACCGAAGGCACTTCAAGAGAAGCCCTTGCAATCCGGGTATTCACAATCCCGATCGAATTTCCCATCACAAAGGAAATCTCCATACCATAGCTAAAGATGCAAAGATAATCGATTGGTCATCCTATCGTTTTCACAAATACCCGGTCTTCAACACCGGTCTTCAATGCTATCCATTACGTCGTATCACTATTCGGAATGGGTAGTCCTAATAACAAGCGCAATAATTTAAAAATAAGTGTAGCATTCAATTTCAACTAATTCACAACAAATAGCCACTTAAGGGTCAATATTGATAGTTGGTTATTTAACTATCAATCAATTTCACAACATCACCCGATTTCAAATAATTTCCCAAATTATTTATTTTCAAAAATATCTCTACAAGATATAATTTCCACACTACAACCATTTGAAAACAAATTTCAAATCACTTTTCACCTTTACAACTTTCATTTCAAAATGGTTCATTTAAACTAATCAAATAAATCCTTACCGATTTATTAAATTTACGTCCCAAATCCGTAAATTTATTTCCACGCTTTTAAAAATAAATCAACGTTTATTTTTAAAACAAATTTCCCTTATAAATTTCTTTTGTAAATTTACATTTCCAAATATTGTAACGAATGGGAATTTTGCCCGCTTGAAAATCGACAACCATACTTTAACATCGTACTCGAATGCCGTAGATTCGATCGTTCAAATCCGATTCGCCGGAGCTTATAACAACATTAAGTAAACAACACAGTGGAAAAGAAGAATAATACATTGATATACAGCTTTGATACAATATCTGATACAACAGATGATCCAATAGATATCAATATACATCAGAGATATGATACAATAAAATAGCAGCGGAAAACAAAAATAGATAACACTAGTAGCAGAACAATATAACTCTAAGATAGTCTTCAAAAGAGAAATCCGAGAACTTCAACTCCATCTCCAAGAACCAATCCAGCAATAGCTCGAACTCCCAATAACAATGCACCAAGACAAGCAAGACTGGTGTGATCCAAAGACTGAACTAACTCCAGATAATCTACTACATCTGACTATCTGAAAAACCCAACTCTAGACTGCTCGTGTAGAAAATAATGAGCACTCAGAGTTTAGGAAAGAGACAATAAACTCCGGATCAGTCATGGGACTGGTGTGAGCAACAAAAACAGTTTATCTTTAAAAACAAACATAGAAATATTTTAAAATAGATTCGCAATGCTTTTTAGAAATGAGACTACCATAAGACCTCCCACCACACACGCAATGCAAACGCAGACTTGGAGGAGATTTCTTCTTATGTTAGTCAAAGATGCTTGATATGCATTAAAAAGAACATTTGATATTATTACTAGTGCATAGTGTAGAAAATATTTCGAAAGTAGAATATAAATCTTAGCCAGCATAGGTACCATTATATTATGCCTGTTATAGCTACCTCCTGAGGAAGCAGGTTCTACAACTAAAACCGTACAAGATCGTATTGTTTCTTTGGATTTCCAACAAATGGTCAGGCCAAGGAACTTCCCATTGCCACATGAGAACGCCTCTGGAAGGACGTCCCCGAGAACCAAACCGGATCTCTGCCAACACAAGGCCGGGTTACCCCTAACTGGGTAACTACTGACACGAGTATGCCATCCCCCGGTCCTTTGGGATCTTTATCCGAGAGCTCTCTAACCAACATCACACAATGATAAATAAAGTGTTTCAACATGAGTAAGTATCTAGGCTCCATACCATGATACCACCCTTTTCCAGAAGAAAATGCACATGCCCTAAAGGGAGCTACCCCTCATAACCTTGCTGCATCTTTCCTGTTTTGACCATTCCGGGGAGTGAGGCTCGACGAAGTCACGTCCACAAAGCCATGCTTTATACAAAAGCCATGCTTTGGGTCAACAAATGATCATAGAAATGATCACAAAGATAAACGATCAAACAAATGATCCTATCACAAATGATCAGCACAATGATCATTTCACAGCAACACTCAACATGTCACATTACCAAATTGGGAATATATTGCTGATAACCATCAACTACATAACCTCTGAGCTCGTACGTCTCAGAGAAGGGTGTTAAGCTGAGAGAATAAATTCTCCGCCACCAACAGAAATATATTTGAAAGAAATCAGCTTTATATCTCAATTTGTAATGTCAGACATTACAATCCATACAAGTCTGTTCTGGGTTCGAACAGAACCGAAGGCACTTACAAAGAAGTCCTTGCAATCCGGATATTCACTAATCACATTCAGACTTCCCATCACATATGGAGTCCCTATACCGGGGACCATTCGATGCAAAGACATTCGACGAGTTGTCCTTAGGTTTTTGAAAATATCCAATCTTCAACACCGGTCTTCGAATGCTATCCATAACGACATATCACATATTCGAAATGGGATATATGACACAAAGGTCCTCTCCCGACTAAACCGAACAGTGAGCGCAGTATTTCAAAAACATATGGATATTGGGATTTCAATTAATTCACAACTTAAAACCCAAAACTTTTCTTCAAATGGTTTAAACCAATTACCATTTCAAATCTTTATATTACAAAAAAGATTTATTTCACAAAGATCAATTTATAGACTTTAAAACAATTTCCATTCCAATTGGGTTAACTCATTAAATCTTTAAATCAAATATTTAACTCATAGCTTTCAAAATTCGATTAACTTGTTGAATCTTTAAATCAAAGATTCAACTTATAGCTTTTAAATCGTTTTCATAACTTGGAAATTTTCTTCATTTTCAAACTTGAAATTCTTTTTAACACAAATTGAACGTTCATTTCTCATGTGAAAGCTTTTATTATTTGAAAACAAACAGTTTTCGTTTCAGAAAAATCCAATTATATTTACACGAGTTAAAGCCCTTGAATTCTATTCACATCCCAAATCAATACTTTTAAAATAGTTTAACCCATGTATAACCGATATAACATTTTTAATCCCTAGTTTTAAGTCATAGAATTCAATTTCAAATCTTGAATTTAAGTTCAAATCAAATTATTCAACTTCATATTTTATCGAGTTATTCAAAATAAATTTCATCTATAAAATTCCATTTCAAAAGCTTTTCACTTTAAACCCAATCCATTTCCAAAACATTTGAATTCAAATATTCAAATTTAAAACCATTTCAAAAATCTGTGACTTAATCGATTTCCTCGTGAAATCCATATTGGTGTGTGTATAAGTGTGGTCCAGGGGTTTAACACACTAGTGCAACATCATTTCAATCATCACAGATTAAAACACAGAAATATAGTTGATAAGCAATATAAACTATAACGCTTATCTTCATTCATAGATTCACAGATAATATACAGATGTATCATAAATAAATGAATAAATTATACATACCACAATTTACATAATAAAATATCACAGATCAGATAGGACCATCGATTCAAGGCATCTCATATAATACAATCATTCATAAGTAAGGTCAAGTATTCAATAGTCATTTATAAGTAGGATTAATTAAGCGTTTAATCCTAATCAATTCAATTTATTTCCAAGTAAATTTATTACTTATGAATTAATTATCTAATAATGATTTATTAATTACAAATCATTTGATATAAATTTATTTATCAAACACTTTAATAAATTAAATTACTCTTAATTAATCATATTAATTAAATCGACCTTTTAACCCAATTACGTAATTAATTAACTTTAATAAATCAAAATATCCAAAATTAATTACAACAAGTGATTAATCCTTAATTACTCTTATTAAGTAATTCATTTAAAATAATTTATAATTGATTATCTAAGTTAATTACTCTAATTAATTATTTAAAATTAATCACCTTAATTAATACTTAATAATCCTTAGTCAAGTATCTTTATTAACTAATAACTTTCTTAATTTCTTTTTAAATTAATCTCTAATTATAAATAAATCTAAATCATTAATTTAATAAATTTAATAAATTATCCTTAATTAATACTTAAGGTAATTCATTTCTTTGTTAATGACTTCGTTTATATTAAAGTGTAAAACATTTCACCTTTGAATTCAAATTTAAATTACATTTTGAATTTAAGATTCAAAATGATTATTCTTTTAAACCTTAATCCGATTTAAAGTTCAATTTATAATCCAAAAAAAATGTAAATAACATTTATTACCTACATAAGAGAAACTTTTAAACTAAACTACTTAGTCTTTTATTTAGAAATTAAGCTTCCAAAATACATTTAATATTTTTAACTTGAAAATTCAAGTTAAAAACACATCCTTTAACTTCCCATTTAGAATTAAGAAAACCTTTATAAAAGAATTTTATCCAAATCAAGTTAAATATTTGTTTTAAAACCTTGATTTGAAACTTTTAATTTAAAATCCAAATTCCATTTTAAAACTTTAAGATTCAAAGTTATTTTGAAATTATACTTAATACTAGATTTAAACTTTGTTTAAAATCTAACTCACAATTTAATCATAGTTTAAACTTGCTTTAAAAAAAATGAATTCAGGACTTAAACTTTTTGAAAACAAAACATGTTTCCAGGTAAAAACTGGAACAAGAATTCGACCCGAGTTTTCCCTGTAGTTTACTTCGAGTCCTATACGACACTTCCACGAGAAACTCCCCTACAACACACGACTTCTTCCCAAAACAACTTGCTTTCCCTGATATACAAGTGCACATGTGCACTTGCACCTCCACCCAAGCCACCTTCGGCCAACGTTGACCATCCTCCCACATCGGCTATCTTTCCTCAGACCCATTTCGATCATCAGATCGATGATCAAATCATCTAACCAAAATCGAGCATTCAAGCTCGATACAGGTACCAGGAACAAAACCTGGAAACGCACGTGCAAATACCCCTTCGAACTTGTCAACGCTTGGTTCTCCGACCCCCGACCACTGGCCATCCTACAACTCCGGCCATCGACGCGTCAACTCGACCCCCTACCATCCCCAGAACCCCGAGACACTCGGTGCTTTCACGAGACAGCGGTGCACAAGTTTCTTATGTGGTTAAAACTAGGTTTACAAAATAAAATCCCACGCCGTCGTCGTCGCCGTTATTTTCGCCACCTCCAACTATTTTTCCAGGCATTCCTGTAGCCTCCTCTATCTCCTCAAACAACGCCGATATCTCCGATCTACTTGATCACCAGAAACCCAAAATATTCCCATTTCCATTCAAACCCAAACCACACCTTCATTTTGATTCTAAAAATCCTGTTTTTGGCGTTAAAAATCATATTTTAGTTTACTGATTTGATCTATATCACTGAATAAATGAATTACTAAGTTTGAATTTTCACTTATATATGTACACTTGCACAGTTGTTTTGGTTTACAGAGATATGTGCAAGTTATTTTAATTTAAATTGATTTTTAAAATTAAGTTCATAATCAAACAATCAACTTTTGTTTATAACTCAAATCCTAACTGAGATCAAATCAAATGGTAAAGACTTCTTATCAAAATCTTAGTTTAAGACAAACACAGGCAAAGCAGATTCATAGCAGCCCTTATGTATTTACATATACACACAGAGGAATCATCACAAACTAAGCATTTAAAGCATACTTACTTCTAGTTATCCACATGCAACTGATAGTTAACATTTATGTTTTAAAATGTAAAGTTACTCACTTGGAATGTGAAGTGGAGAAGAACAGATAACACTTATTGTTTGAAAAATGCAGATGATTCCCTTTTAAATCCTATTTGTTGTTGATCTTGTTGTTTGAATTGATGTAGTTGCTTTTCTCTTTGTTTTCTGATCTTTGTTATGATTGTTGAACGTATAAACTAAGAAAATCTCATGTATATAGAGAGGACATGCAGGCTCGAGTAAAGTACAGAGTATCATTATATTGTATAATTATTTTTATACAGGCTTGTACAACCCATGCTTTCCTCCTTCCTTCAAGGGTGGCTGAAGAGTAAGCATTTAATGAAAGCATGGTGCTTTGTATTTATAGCATGTCGTGTTCATGCTTGTTTACAGCTTATGCTGTTCACTTTATTTTATATGTAAGTGTTGTTTTTTTTTTAAATAGTTGCTTTCTTGTTTAACTTTGCATATTTTGTTTTAAAGTTTTTATATATCAACATTTTGTAAGTCATTTATTTATTAAATACAAATACAATCTTCAAATTCAAATTTTTAAGGTAAATTTTAAATAACTTCAAAATTTATTCCAAAATTTACATTAATTATTAATTTAATTTGATTCAAAATTCGAGATCGTTACGGACTTCCCCCTTAAAAGAATTTCGTCCTCGAAATTCGCAGGTACGAAAACAACAAAGGTAGATGAAAGATAGAGAAATATCCTTTCAGATCAAACTGGATACCAATTCTGCATTTGGCTTACCAAATCAGAATATTAACAATAGATACAAGAAATTACGATAGAATTTCAATTTTTGTTTTAAACAAAATCATTTTATCGGTACAATTCTAATCATTCTTCATATTCTATTAATCAAGCTAACTCAACTTAAAATTTCCAATTTATTCAAAATTTCCAATTCATTTATTAGAGTTTAAATCGAAAAGCCGATAAGAAATTGATGAAGATACAGAGCAAAAATTTCCTTCAACGATTCGTAGAGCATCACCGCACCGAAACTTTTTCTTGTAGCTGTCACGAAGCAATCAAAAGAAAGTTGGAAACGAATCAAAAAGAGATTGAGAATAAAGTTGTTTCCACTGTTGTTACAGAGTATTGACCATTTATAGTCGTATTTCCCTTTCCCCTATCTCGTTCTCTTCTTAAACTCATACTCACTATCAGCGGATAGCAAGAGAATTTACCGAGGCATTCGAACAGATATCTTAGGGATTACTCATTCTAGGGTATACTTCACCCTATCTCTAATGAGCTACTTAACGTGTTATACTCCTGAGCTAAAGTTTTACCTTAGCTCTGTTACCAAATGTAACGAATGGGGATTTTTCCCGCTCGAAAATCGACATCCATACTTTAACATCGTACTCAAATGCCGTAGATTCGATCGTTCAAATCCGATTCGCCGGAGCTTATAACAACATTAAGTAAACAACACAGTGGAAAAGAAGAATAATACATTGATATACAGCTTTGATACAATATCTGATACAACAGATGATCCAATAGATATCAATATACATCAGAGATATGATACAATAGAATAGCAGTGGAAAACAAAAATAGATAACACTAGCAGCGGAACAATATAACTCTAAGATAGTCTTCAAAAGAGAACTCCGAGAACTTCAACTCCATCTCCAAGAACCAATCCAGCAATAGCTCGAACTCCCAATAACAATGCACCAAGGCAAGCAAGACTGGTGTGATCCAAAGACTGAAGTAACTCCAGATAATCTACTACATCTGACTATCTGAAAAACCCAACTCTAGACTACTCGCATAGAAAATAATGAGCACCTAGAGTTTAGGAAAGAGACAATAAACTCCGGATCAGTCATGGGACTGGTGTGAGCAACAAAAATAGTTTATCTTTAAAAACAAACATATAAATATTTTAAAATAGATTCGCAATGCTTTTTAGAAATGAGACTACCATAAGACCTCCCACCACACACACAATGCAAACGCAGACTTGGAGGAGATTTCTTCTTATGTTAGTCAAAGATGCTTGATACTCATTAAAAAGAACATTTGATATTATTACTAGTGCATAGTGTAGAAAATATTTAGAAAGTAGAATATAAATCTTAGCCAACATAGGTACCATTATATTATGCCTGCTATAGCTACCTCCTGAGGAAGCAGGTTCTACAACTAAAACCGTACAAGATCGTATTGTTTTTTTGGATTTCCAACAAATGGTCAGGCCAAGGAACTTCCCATTGCCACATGAGAACGCCTCTGGAAGGACGTCCTCGAGAACCAAACCGGATCTCTGCCAACACAAGGCCAGGTTACCCCTAACTGGGTAACTACTGACACGAGTATGCCATCCCCCTGTCCTTTGGGACCTTTATCCGAGAGCTCTCTAACCAACATCACACAATGATAAATAAAGTGTTTCAACATGAGTAAGTATCTGGGCTCCATACCATGATACCACCCTTTTCCAGAAGAAAATGCACATACCCTAAAGGGAGCTACCCCTCATAACCTTGCTGCATCTTTCCTGTTTTGACCATTCCGGGGTGTGAGGCACGACGAAGTCACGTCCACAAAGCCACGCTTTATACAAAAGCCATGCTTTGGGTCAACAAATGATCATAGAAATGATCACAAAGATAAACGATCAAACAAATGATCCTATCACAAATGATCAACACAATGATCATTTCACAGCAACACTCAGCATGTCACATTACCAAATTGGGAATATATTGCTGATAACCATCAACTACACAACCTCTGAGCTCATACGTCTCAGAGAAGGGTGTTAAGCTAAGAGAATAAATTCTCCGCCACCAACAGAAATATATTTGAAAGAAATCAGCTTTATATTTCAATTTGTAATGTCAGACATAACAAACCATACAAGTCTGTTCTGGGTTCGAACAGAACCGAAGGCACTTACAAAGAAGTCCTTGCAATCCGGATATTCACTAATCACATTCGGACTTCCCATCACATATGGAGTCTCCATACCGGGGACCATTCGATGCAAAGACATTCGACGAGTTGTCCTTACGTTTTCGAAAATATCCGGTCTTCAAATGATATCCATAACGACATATCACATATTTGGAATGGGATATATGACACAAAGGTCCTCTCCCGACTAAACCGAACAGTGAGCGCAGTATTTCAAAAACATATGGATATTGGGATTTCAATTAAGTCACAACTTAAAACCCAAAACTTTTCTTCAAATGGTTTAAACCAATTACCATTTCAAATCTTTATATTACAAAAAAGATTTATTTCACAAAGATCAATTTATAGACTTTAAAACAATTTCCATTCCAATAGGGTTAATTCATTAAATCTTTAAATCAAAGATTTAACTCATAGCTTTCAAAATTCGATTAACTTGTTGAATCTTTAAATCAAAGATTCAACTTATAGCTTTTATATCGTTTTCATAACTTGGAAATTTTCTTCATTTTCAAACTTGAAATTCTTTTTAACACAAATTGAACGTTCATTTCTCATGTGAAAGCTTTTATTATTTGAAAACAAACAGTTTTCGTTTCAGAAAAATCCAATTATATTTACACGAGTTAAAGCCCTTGAATTCTATTCACATCCCAAATCAATACTTTTAAAATAGTTTAACCCATATATAACAGGTATAACATTTTTAATCCCTAGTTTTAAATCATAGAATTCAATTTCAAATCTTGAATTTAAGTTCAAATCAAATTATTCAACTTCATATTTTATCGAGTTATTCAAAATAAATTTCATCTATGAAATTCCATTACAAAAGCTTTTCACTTTAAACCCAATCCATTTCCAAAACATTTGAATTCAAATATTCAAATTTAAAACCATTTCAAAAATTTGTGACTTAATCGATTTCCTCGTGAAATACATATTGGTGTGTGTATAAGTGTGGTCCAGGGTTTAACACACTAGTGCAACATCATTTCAATCATCACAGATTAAAACATAGAAATATATTTGATAAGCGATATAAACTATAACGCTTATCTTCATTCATAGATTCACAGATAATATACAGATGTATCATAAATAAATGAATAAATTATACATACCACAATTTACAGAATAAAATATCACTGATCAGATAAGACCATCCATTCAAGGCATCTCATACAATACAATCATTCCTAAGTAAGGTCAAGTATTCAATAGTCATTTATAAGTAGGAGTAATTAAGCATTTAATCCTAATCAATTCAATTTATTTCCAAGTAAATTTATTACTTATGAATTAATTATGTAATAATGATTTATTAATTACAAATCATTTGATATAAATTTATTTATCAAACACTTTAATAAATTAAATTACTCTTAATTAATCATATTAATTAAATCAACCTTTTAAACCAATTACGTAATTAATTAACTTTAATAAATCAAAATATCCAAAATTAATTACAATAAGTGATTAATCCTTAATTACTCTTATTAAGTAATTCATTTAAAACAATTTATAATTGATTATAAATTAATTACTCTAATTAATTATTTAAAATTAATCACCTTAATTCATACTAAATAATCCTTAGTTAAGTATCTTTATTAACTAATAACTTTCTTAATTTCTTTTTAAATTAATCTCTAATTATAAATAAATCTAAATCATAAATTTAATAAATTTAATAAATTATCCTTAATTAATACTTAAGGTAATTCATTTCTTTGTTAATGACTTCATTTATATTAAAGTGTAAAACATTTCACCTTTGAATTCAAATTTAAATTACATTTTGAATTTAAGATTCAAAATGATTATTCTTTTAAACCTTAATCCGATTTAAAGTTCAATTTATAATCCAAAAAAAATGTAAATAACATTTATTAGCTATATAAGAGAAACTTTTAAACTAAACTACTTAGTCTTTTATTTAGAAATTAAGCTTCCAAAATACATTTAATATTTTTAACTTGAAAATTCAAGTTAAAAACAAATCCTTTAACTTCCCATTTAGAATTAAGAAAACCTTTATACAAGAATTTTATCCAAATCAAGTTAAATATTTGTTTTAAAACCTTGATTTGAAACTTTTAATTTAAAATCCAAATTCCATTTTAAAACTTTAAGATTCAAAGTTATTTTGAAATTATACTTCATACTAGATTTAAACTTTGTTTAAAATCTAACTCATAATTTAATCTTAGTTTAAACTTGCTTTAAAAAAAATGAATTCAGGACTTAAACTTTTTGAAAACAAAACATGTTTCCAGGTAAAAACTGGAACAAGAATTCGACCCGAGTTTTCCCTGTAGTTTACTTCGAGTCCTATACGACACTTCCACGAGAATGTCCCCAAAACACACGACTTCTTCCCAAAACAACTTGTTTTCCCTGATATACAAGTGCACATGTGCACTTGCACCTCCACCCAAGCCACCTTCGGCCAACGTTGACCATCCTCCCACATCGGCTATCTTTCCTCAGACCCATTTCGATCATCAGATCGATGATCAAATCATCTAACCAAAATCGAGCATTCAAACTCGATACAGGTACCAGGAACAAAACCTGGAAATGCACGTGCAAATACCCCTTCGAACCTGTCAACGCTTGGTTCTCCGACCCCTGACCACTGTCCAGCCTACAACTCCGGCCATCGACGCGTCAACTCGACCCCCTACCATCCCCAGAACCCCGAGACACTCGGTGCTTTCACGAGACAGCGGTGCACAAGTTTCTTATGTGGTTAAAACTAGGTTTACAAAATAAAATCCCACGCCGTCGTCGTCGCCGTTATTTTCGCCACCTCCAACTATTTTTCCAGGCATTCCTGTACCCTCCTCTATCTCCTCAAACAACCCCGATATCTCCGATCTACTTGATCACCAGAAACCCAAAATATTCCCATTTCCATTCAAACCCAAACCACACCTTCATTTTGATTCTAAAAATCCTGTTTTTGGCGTTAAAAATCATATTTTAGTTTACTGATTTGATCTATATCATTGAATAAATGAATTACTAAGTTTGAATTTTCACTTATATATGTACGATTGCACAGTTGTTTCGGTTTACAGAGATTTGTGCAAGTTATTTTAATTTAAATTGATTTTTAAAATTAAGTTCATAATCAAACAATCAACTTTTGTTTATAACTCAAATCCTAACTGAGATCAAATCAAATGGTAAAGACTTCTTATCAAAATCTTTGTTTAAGACAAACACAGGTAAAGCAGATTCATAGCAGCCCTTATGTATTTAGATATACACACAGAGGAATCATCACAAACTAAGCATTTAAAGCATACTTACTTCTAGTTATCCACATGCAACTGATAGTTAACATTTATGTTTTAAAATGGAAAGTTACTCACTTGGAATGTGAAGGGAGAAGAACAGATAACACTTATTGTTTGAAAAATGCGGATGATTCCCGTTTAAATCCTATTTGTTGTTGATCTTGTTGTTTGAATTGATGTAGTTGCTTTTCTCTTTGTTTTCTGATCTTTGTTATGATTGTTGAACGTATAAACTAAGACAAATCTCATGTATATAGAGAGGACATGCAGGCTCAAGTAAAGTACAGAGTATCATTATATTGTATAATTATTTGTATACAGGCTTTTACAACCCATGCTTTCCTCCTTCCTTCAAGGGTGGCTGAAGAGTAAGCATTTAATGAAAGCATGTTGCTTTGTATTTATAGCATGTCGTGTTCATGCTTGTTTACAGCTTATGCTGTTCACTTTATTTTATATGTAAGTGTTGTTTTTTTTAAATAGTTACTTTCTTGTTTTACTTTGCATATTTTGTTTTAAAGTTTTTATATATCAACATTTTGTAAGTCATTTATTTATTAAATACAAATACAATCTTCAAATTCAAATTTTTAAGGTAAATTTTAAATAACTTCAAAATTTATTCCAAAATATACATTAATTATTAATTTAAATTTGATTCAAAATTCGAGATCGTTACAAATATTCACCTTTTATACGATTTTTCAAATCGATTTCAACCATTCACTTTCAATTTATCTTTAAAAGATATAATCTCAAAACATTCACTTCATACTGGAAAACATTTCCATACTTATTTAATAATAAGTACTTCACCAATCTATTTATTTCAATATTTGGAAAATATTCTATATACTTAAATCACAATTAACTATATATTTCATTCTTTAAGGAAAACATTCTCTTAAACACATTTATTTGGGTCAAAACGAATGTTACGTAAAACATCGTTACGACAACCCAAAATCACTAGTATAGGGATTCAAAAATTAAGATAGATATATAAACCCCAATACTATACAAAACTTTTCCTCTCGGAAATCATTTACTATAACAATAGTGTTATAGTCCACCATTTCCTTCTATTTCTAGAAAACGTCTATTTCAACAATGAATGTTGAAATCTATGGTTTCGATACTTAATACATTTTAAAACATTTTTGAATCGTTTTAATTCTATTTAAAATATCACTTTCCTAAAATATTTCTTTAATATATTATTCACCATCCAAAATCGTGAATATACTTCATTTACCACATTCAACATTTCTACATATTTTATTTAAAGGATTATCCACTGTCCCAAATCGTGGATATATCTCCTTTAACAAGCCATAATAATTAAACTTATCAAAATAAGTCGATTTCGGATTTATAAACAACGTTTATAAATTCCATTTATGTTTTATAACAACTTCAACTTGTAAAATCACTTTATTAACAAATTCTACCCACATCCCATTTACACGCCAAAATCCAATTTATAAGTTAATTACTTATAAATATTTTATTTTACAAAAATCTATTCATTTTATAAATTCACAATTTATAAATCTATAGATTTCATCCACTTATGATATCCATTTATACTTCATTTTAACACTTATAAAAACTCGTTTTATAATTCCAATATTTTAATTTATAAATATCAATTTTATAAATCTTTTGTATAACTTATTTATAATAATTCAAAAATCTCAATTTAAACCATTTTATAAATTAATCTACTAAAAATAACATTTCGGTTATATTTCACAAAATCATAATTTTTATAACATAAAAATTTCAACGTTTATTTATTTAAAATGAACCAATTCAAAATTAAATTTTATTATGAATTCTCAACTTAAATTTTCAAAAATCAAATTTCATTTAATTTCGGCATCTAACGATACCAAAAATATATTCGGCTAAAATTTAGCCTTTAAAGATTTCAGTCACAAAGATAATCACGCAGATTATAAATGGATCAACACACAACATTGAAACCAATTCAATCATTTGAGGAATCCAGTTGGATCCCTCCAACCTATTTTCCTGCATCCAAAGACGTTAGCACAATACCAATTCCGCTTCAAGACGGAATATTGCGGTATATGGGATTTATAAAATATTATCCGCTATTATGCGGCGCAACAGGGTCTCATCCGCTATATAATGTGGGAAATCAACTCTAAGTACATATATAATACCAATTCCATACAAGTTGGAATTATCGCGGTATATGTGTTTAATAAATGACATCCGCTTAATATACGGCGTATAGGGTCTATTTCAAAATAATAGATAGCAATTTACCATCCAAGCATGCAAATCAGCACAATCAAGCAATTTTAAATCTAACTATTTAAAATTTAAATCGAAACAATTCGATTGAGTGAGAAGTTCTCACCTTGGGTTTCCGATAACAGTCGTAGCGTTTTATTTCGAATAAAATTAAACGTGCGTTTAATTTTTCCCGAAATTTTCACTAGCTCCAAATGACTCCAAACCAGCTTCATTGCGTAGTGCTCAACAAAACGGTTGCAACGCAATTCGTTTCGTAATTTTCCAACCTCGTAGCAAAAAGATATCACATTTTAAAGTTTACACGAATTTAAAATATATAAATTTACAAATTTCTTTTATTATTTTAACCTAGAATTAAATCGGGCCATTCACTTTCACCTAGGAAATCGAAGCCGTGGTTTCATCTTCTTCCCCTACAGGTTTCGAACACGAGCAAAACACAATAGCTGCCCTCAAACCCAAATTCACGCGAGTTATATACACATCTCCACGTCGATCGGGAAGTGCCAAATGAAAGCTCATCACTTATGCTACCTTCGGCCGCAACCAGGTGGAGCTCGGCCTCCTCATCAGTGTGCAAAATGTCCTTGAACGCGCGCGTTTCAAACGGGAATTGTCGTCGATCTATAGCACTAGAAACGATCATAGCCATTGAAATCGAAGTGCTCGTAGGCCTCAACAAGTTTGTAGTTGAACATTTCTGGAATTGATTTGTGGATTTAAAGATAATAGAGGAGAAGGAATTAAATTTTTCGGCCATTGATGATGTTAGTGGAGGCCGACTCTTCAAACCCGAGGGTTTTGTTTATTTTTGCAAATTGTGAAAGTAGAGGTCCTTTTATAGAAAAATGGTGAAACACTATTCATCCAAAATTTTCCGAACTCCAAATCTCGCGCGGTGACTGGCGTTTCTAGGGTTTAGCCCGCATTCCGGACACAATGGAATATGTTTCGGAAGCCAATTCGATCATCTGTGCGAGTTACGGAAATAAACGGTCAAATTTAAATTAAATCGATTAAACCAATTTCTACGCGTTTTGGCATGCCCCGGACAAACCGTAAACCCGATTGACATGAAATTTGAAACTATACAATAATATAACATTATGGATCCGATGAAACTTGTTTTGTCCAAATTCGGGACTGTTTGAAAATGGCTATTTTCACTCGTTGATTAAATATTAAAATATTCAATTTTCACAAATTAACTTCTAATTCAATTTTAAAAGTTCACAAACATTGTTCTAACTCCAATATGATTTAATATAACTTTATAAATCATTTTTAATCACATTAAACCCAATATCCAATTTTTCACGCAATTTCAAATATTAAATTATCGATTAAATTATCCAATTAAATCCAGATATTCGAAAAATAAATTATTCGCCTCATAAATTTTACTTGTTGATATTTAAAATCAATTAAATATCTGAATTTCAAATGACAGAAATTCTGGGTCGTTACAAACTTCCCCCCTTAAAAGAATTTCATCCTCGAAATTGCCAAGTAAGAAAGAGTTTTGAAATCCATTAACTTTTCAAAACAATCCGTTCAAATTTGATTTACAAATCTCTTAAGTGTTTAACTTTTCCAAAAATTCAATAGTTAAACTTCTTGCAAAATATTCACTAATATTTTCAAATCCATATATAGTTATCTTTTCAAAATCAACTATATCGTTTAACCTTTAATCTTCAAATCAACACTTAGTTTTCACAAATTTTTTTTCCAAAATTTTTCGAAAACTTTGTAACGCCTTAAATTTTCAAAAAATTTCGCCATAAGCTCCTTTGTACGGAGGAGCTTTTACAATATCACAATAGATATAAATATATATACATCGACCCACATGGTCGGAAAATAGAAAAACAGTTCATATTTCCTATTTTTATTGCGTAGGCATACCTTTTTAGCGTTTTTAAGCAAATCAGTTATTTATTTAGCATTTTGCGCAACCAATTCCCGCTAACGGTAGCCCCGATACCTGTACTTACTCAATATAAACACGCAAGGGACATATATAAGAAGTTATTAACATTTTACTCTTTTAAACAACTACAACACATGCATATTAAAAGAAATGCATACTAAACAAGGTTTATAAACAACTTATATGATTTCGACATTACTTGTAATCGTTTACAACCAATTCATATACAACGACATTCATTTTTTCATTTTCAATTAGTTTACATTCACTAATTTACATTCACATTGGTTCACTTTCAATTCAATCAATTTCTATTCAATTTAAATTTACTTAACTTCCAATTTGAATTTAATTTCTTTAGCTTTCAATTTTATTCATTCAATTACATATGAATTACTATTCAGTCGATTAACAATAATTTAACAACCAATGTATATCCAATATAGCCAAATTTATTCTCTTTACATTCAACATTCATACTCACTTTGTTTACCTTCAATCAGGTTTAACATTCAATTAGCCTTAAATGAATTTACACTTATATCCATTATTCGATATCAATTCATTACATTCAATTGATTGATATTCAATTCATTAGTTCAATTACCAATTTATTTTACACATAAAGTTGAATCTCTTTTATATAACTCAAGTTCACATCCATTTAATTCACTTCATTATTTTACTTTGATACCAAAATCAACTTTATTCAACATCACTTAAGTTATATTTCTTTTTAAACATCATTTGTTTAACCTAACTTAGATTCCATTTAGCCAACATATCTAATCCAGTTAAAACTCAATTCAAATTCCAACTCCAAAGTAAGTTCTATTTAACTTTTACCAAAGTCGATTTTATCATTTATTCAGATTCATACCTCGTTTTTCTTAACAAAGTTATTTAACCATTTTAATAATCGATTTTACTTACATCTTCTCATTTAATAAGTTATACAACTTATTATTCAAATTCCAAATCTGATTTAATTTATTTAACTTCCTTTAGTTAAATTTCAAATCATATATTTTATCATACTAGTTCAAATTTATTTCAACTTTACTAAAGTTAAATTCTATCATCTCATATTATAAGTTCAAAACTTGACAACTTATATTCATCAATTTCAACTTGGATTTTAATTTCAAATTTGTTTATCACAACAAAATTCAATTTCAATTTACTATGGTAGCAAATCCATCGCACCGAAACTCGAAAATGATACTGATGATGCTGCAGTCATCACCCTTATTATTCCCCAGCAACAGTAGTGAATCCAATACTTTAAATTCTTTCAAAATTTTCCTTTTATCTATAAATCTCATTTATAAATCTTTTCTTATAGAATTTCACTATTTCCCTTTACTTATATAAGATCATTTCACAATTGTAAATCATTTCAATTAAAATTCTATACTTATACAATTGTTGCTTTTATATAATTTATTCTTTCACAATTGTTGTTTTTATTCATATTATCCAAACAACTTTGATTCACTTATATTTTTTCATATATTTTTTCAACAATCAAACAATTCAATTTTGCATACACTATGATAATTCTGAAAATTTATTCCTTTATATATAAAATATAATCGAGGTAAAATTATTTCATTTACCCAATTTAAAACCATACTATGTCGGTTTATCTCGTTTAAGAGTTTAGAAACCCCTATCGATGACAGTTAGCTAGACGGCACCGACCAGAATCTATAAACAATCAACTGATAAATCAACACAATACAAAACAATTTCATATTCACTAACAAATACTCTCTCATATCTATTATTACACTCAACTCATTCTAGAGTACTGCTGACTCTATCTCTAATGAGTAATTCCCAACAGAGCTGAGGTTGTCACTTAACCATATGCTGTGATACCACTTTGGAACGGTTGCGATTTTTACGGGATCCGAAGGTCGGCATTCTTATGTCCACTGTATCAAATGCCGCATAATCGAATGCCGAAAAACCGGACTGTTATGGTTAAAAAGAAGAGGTAGAAGAAAAAGATAGAAGAAGTAAGAAAACAAAACAGAAACAATATCAGAATCTCACAGTCGCAGCGGAACAACGTATAATAGATAAATGAATAATCATTAAATCAAAGAACTATATCAGTTATTACATTACCTTACTTCATCAGAGTGTACAACAACAACATACATCACAACAAAACAATGAACAGTTATACAAACATGTCCCTACAAGTGAATTTACAGCGGAAAGATAATATCATATACAAGTAATACGTCTCGCCATCCAGCTCGCCACTTGAGCTCCAAAGCACTTCTGAATCCAGAATGACCTGATAACCTGACTCTAGACTGCCCGTGTGGAAAATATTGGGAACCCGGAGTTTAGGAAGAGAATAATAAACTCCAGGTCAGTCATGGGACTGGTGTGAGAACTCAAAACAATTATTTATCTTTAAAACAACAACAACAACAAGTGAAGTGAAAAATATGCGCAATGCTTTTGGAAAATGAAACTACCATAAGGCCTCCACGCACGCACACAATGCAAACGCAGAATTGGAGGAGATTTCTCCTTACGATAGTCAAAAATGCTTACTATGCAAAACAAATCATTTTTGATATTATTATTAGTGCATAGTGATGAAAGCATTTAGAAAATAGAATATAAATCTTAGCTAGCATAGACATTCTGAACTATGCCTACTGCAGCTACCATCCAAACAGTGGGGCGCCACCATAAGTGAATGGCAGGTTCTACAACTAAAACCGTACAAGGCTCGTATTGTTTCTTTTGATTTTCCAACAAGTGATCAGGCTAAGAAACTTCCTACTGCCACATGGGATCGCCTCTGGCGGGATGTCCCGAGAACTTAACCAGCTCTCTGCTAACACAAGGTCGGGTTACCTTTGTCACTAGGTAACTACTACACGAATATTGCACCCCCCCCGGTCCTTTGGGACCTTTATTCGAGGGCCCTCAATCACAAAGCAACAACCACACAGAAAATGAGATTGGAGCAACCACATAGGTTAAGCTTCAGGGCTCCATACCTGACACCACCCTTTTCTAGAAGGAAATGACATACCTTAAAGGGAGCGACCCTCATAACCTTGCCGCATATTCCTGTTTTGACCATTTTCGGGGTGTGAGGTCTGACGAAGTCTCGTCCACAAAACTACGCTTTTTCACAAAGCCACGCTTTGACCAACAAATGATCAATAAATAATCATCACACAACAACACTCAGCATGCCACATTACCAAATTAGGAATGTATCGCTGATAACTTCCAACTACAAAACCTCTGAGCTCGTATGTCTCAAAGACGGGTGTTAAGCTAAGAGAATAAATTCTCCGCCACCAACAGAAATGTATTTGAAAGAAATCTGCTTTATATCTCAAAATGTAATGTCAGACACATAACCATACAAGTCTGTTCCGGGTTCGAACAGAACCGAAGGCACTTCAAAAGAAGCCCTTGCAATCCAGGTATTCACAATCCCGATCGAATTTCCCATCACAAAGGAAATCTCCATACCGTAGCTAACGGTGCAGAGACAATCGATATGTCATCCTATCGTTTCCACAAATACCCGGTCTTCAACGCCGGTCTTCAATGCTATCCATTACGTCGTATCACTATTCGGAATGGGTAGTCCGAATAACGAGCACAATAATTTAAAAATAAGTGTAGCATTCAATTTCAACCAATTCACAACAAATAGCCACTTAAGGGTCAATATTGATAGTCGGTTATTTAACTATCAATCAATATTCACAACATTACCCGATTTCAAATAATTTCCCAAATTATTTATTTTCAAAAATATCTCTACAAGATATAATTTCCACACTACAACCATTTGAAAACAAATTTCAAATCACTTTTCACCTTTACAACTTTCATTTCAAAATGGTTCATTTAAACTAATCAAATAAATCCTTACCGATTTATTAAATTTACGTCCCAGATCCGTAAATTTATTTCCACGCTTTTAAAAATAAATCAACATTTATTTTTAGAACAAATTTCCCTTATAAATTTCCATTGTGAATTTACAATTCCAAATATTCACCTTTTATACGATTTTTCAAATCAATTTCAATCATTCACTTTCAATTTATCTTTAAAAGATATAATCTCAAAACATTCACTTCATACTGGAAAACATTTCCATACTTATTTAATAATAGGTAATTCACCAATCTATTTATTTCAATATTTGGAAAATATTCAATATACTTAAATCACAATTAAGTATATATTTCATTCTTTAAGGAAAACATTCTCTTAAACACATTTATTTGGGTCAAAACGAATGTTACGTAAAACATCGTTACGACAACCCAAAATCACTAGTATAGGGATTCGAAAATTAAGATAGATATGTCAACCCCAATACTATACAAAACTTTTCCTCTTGGAAATCATTTACTATAACAACAATGTTATAGTTCACCATTTCCTTCTATCTCTCGAAAACGTCTATTTCAACAATGAATGTTGAAATCTATGGTTTCGATACTTAATACATTATAAAATATTTTTGAATTGTTTTAATTTCTATTTAAAATATCACTTTCCCAAAATATTTCTTTAGTATATTATTCACCGTCCAAAATCGTGAATATACTTCATTTACCAAATTCAACATTTCTACATATTTTATTTAAAGGATTATCCACTGTCCCAAATCGTGGATACATCTCCTTTAATAAGCCATAATAATTAAACTTATCAAAATAAGTCGACTTCGGATTTATAAACAACGATTATAAATTCCATTTATACTTTATAACAACTTCAACTTATAAAATCACTTTATTAACAAATTCTATCCACATACCATTTACACGCCAAAATCCAATTTATAAGTTAATTACTTATAAATATTTTA
Source organism: Allium cepa (assembly GCA_030765085.1). NCBI lineage: Eukaryota > Viridiplantae > Streptophyta > Magnoliopsida > Asparagales > Amaryllidaceae > Allium > Allium cepa. The sequence goes on from CM060934.1 coordinate 781,667,669, forward strand.
TTTTACAAAAATCTATTCATTTTATAAATTCACAATTTATAAATCTATAGATTTCATCCACTTATGAAATCCATTTATACTTCATTTTAACACTTATAAAAACTTGTTTTATAATTCCAATATTTTAATTTATAAATATCAATTTTATAAATCTTTTGTATAAATTATTTATAATAATTCAAAAATCTCAATTTAAACCATTTTATAAATTAATCAACTAAAAATCACATTTCGGTTATATTTCACAAAATCATTATTTTTATAATGTAAAAATTTCAACGTTTATTTATTTAAAATGAATCAATTCAAAATTAAATTTTATTATGAATTCTCAACTTAAATTTTCAAAAATCAAATTTCATTTAATTTCGGCATCTAACGATACCAAAAATATATTCGGCTAAAATTTAGCCTTTAACGATTTCGGTCACAAAGATAATCTCGCAGATTATAAATAGATCAACACACAACATTGAAACCAATTCAATCATTTGAGAAATCCAGCTGGATCCCTCCAATCTGTTTCCCTGCATCCAAAGATGTTAGCACAATACCAATTCCGCTTCAAGACGGAATATTGCGGTATATGGGATTTATAAAATATTATCAGCTATTATGGGCGCAATAGCGTCTCATCCGCTATATAATGCGGGAAATCAACTCTAAGTACATATATAATACCAATTCCATACAAGTTGGAATTATCGCGGTATATGTGTTTAATAAATAACATCCGCCTAATATACAGCGTATAGGGTCTATTTCAAAACAATAGACAGCAATTTACCATCCAAGCATGCAAATTAGCACAATCAAGCAATTTTAAATCTAACTATTTAAAATTTAAATCGAAAAAATTCGATTGAGTGAGAAGTTCTCACCTTGGGTTTCCGATAACAGTCGTAGCGTTTATTTCGAATAAAATTAAACGTGCGTTTAATTTTACCCGAAATTTTCACTAGCTCCAAACGATTCCAAACCAGCTCCATTGCGTAGTTCTCGACAAAGCGATTGCAACGCAATTCGTTTCGTAATTTTCCGACCTCATAGCAAAACGATATCACATTTTAAAGTTTACACGAATTTAAAATATATAAATTTACAAATTTCTTTTATTATTTTAACATAGAATAAAATCGGGCCGTTCACTTTCACCTAGGATATCAAGGCCGTGGTTTCATCTTCTTCTCCTACAGGTTTCGAACGCGAGCAAAGCCCAATAGCCGCCCTCAACCCCAAATTCACGCTAGTTATATACACATCTCCACGTCGATCGGGAAGTGCCAAACGAAAGCTCATCACTTGTGCTACCTTCGGCCGCAACCAGGACGAGCTCGGCCTCCTCGTCAGTGAGCAAAACGTCCTCGAACGCACGCATTTCAAATGGGAATTGCCATCGATCTATAACACTAGAAAAGATCATAGCCGTTGAAATCGTAGTGCTCCTAGGCCTCAACAAGTTTGTAGTTGAACATTTCTGGAATTGATTTGTGGATTTGAAGATAATAGAGGAGAAGGAATCAAAGTTTTCGGCCATTGATGGTGTTTGTGGCGGCCGGCTCTTCAAACCCTAGGGTTTTGTTTATTTTTGCAAATTGTGAAAGTAGAGGTCCTTTTATAGAAAAATGGCGAAACACTATTCATCCAAAATTTTCCGAACTCCAAATCTCGCACGGTGACTGGCATTTCTAGGGTTTACCCTGCGTTCCGGACACAATGGAATACGTTTCGGAAGCCAATTCGATCATTTATGCGATTTACGGAAATAAACGATCAAATTTAAATTAAATCGATTAAACCAATTTCTACGCGTTTTGGCTTAGCCCGGACAAACTGTAAACCCGATTGACACGAAATTTGAAACCATATAATAGTATAACATTACGGATCCGATGAAACTGGTTTTGTCGAAATCCGAGACTGTTTGAAAAATGGCTATTTTCACTCGTTGATTAAATATTAAAATATTCAATTTTCACAAATTAACTTTTGATTCAATTTTAAAAGTTCACAAACATTGTTCTAACTCCAATATGATTTAATATAACTTTATAAATCATTTTTAATCACATTAAACCCAATTTCCATTTTTTCACGCAATTTCAAATATTAAATTATCGATTAAATTATCCAATTAAATCCAGATATTCGAAAAATAAATTATTCGACTCATAAATTTTACTTGTTGATATTTAAAATCAATTAAATATCTGAATTTCAAATGACAGAAATTCTGGGTTGTTACAGTTACTCCTAATTCAATATATATTTCAAGTTATATTTCAAATAATTTCAATAACTCGATTCCAAAAATTTCATTTATGATTCAAAATTCCACTTAAAATTTTCAATCTTTAAAATAATTCCTTTAGCTAATTCAAATTTCAACATAACTTGATTCTCTATGATAATTCAATTTATACAAGTCAAATTTTATTTCACAATATCATTTAACTAAATTCATGCAAATTAAGGATTTAAAATCATTTAATTTAACCAATTCGGTATCCGTGTATAATTCTCTACTCTAGGGTCAAGTGACACAGATATTTATCATTTCAATCCGCAATTAAAGGTTTTACGGTTATATATCATTTTGAAACCGCAATCCCGAATTAATATAAAAATCCATAAAATCGCTCGAGTTTATCATTTCAACCTATAACGATTTTCCTCTAATCTACAGATCAATCGGGTATATATCGTTTCAACTCATAGTGATTTTCCTAATAATAACTAAGGGAACTTGTAGAGTTATAACAGTATATAAATCAAATATAACATCCAATCATCCAATATCAATAATCAAACATCCATCAAAATCACCATTTAATTCAACCAATAAATATCAGTAATTAACTAATTATCAATAATAGGTATTTAATCAGCCATTTAAATTCAATAATAAATTAAATTACCATTTAATTCAAATAAATTCAAATTAAATGGAATAGCAAATTTAAATATACCAAACAACAATAAATAAATTCCTAATCACATCACACACTTAATTTAACAAACATAAGAAATTTTAGAAGTTGTGAATGGGTCAAATCACTCATCTTTGAATTTAAATCAATTTGAAATTCAAAATAAATACCAAAATTTAACGGTCATAGAATTTATCCAAACCTGTGTCAAAAAGTCCAAAATTTTAATACGATCCCAGTGGATCAAACGGCGCATAAATCGGACCTCGTATGTGAAAATTACACGCGTTAGAACATAAACTTGATATTTTTATAAAATAAAATAAAAAAAGAAACCTATATTAATTGGCCATGCTACCTTCAGCAAAACGAAGCTTGACCTGGTTCCAAAACCTAACGCGCTACTATACACGAATGCAAACGGCCGCCGCCCATCATTGCGTACACCGCCGACATCACTTACACGGCCGCTCCATCCTGCGACACCCCCACCATCTCGTGACCAACGAGGTCACCCCGATCGAAGCCCAAACGTGCTCAGCCGCCGCCGCCCCTTATGCCCTATTTTGAATTATCAATGACAATCCGACCGTCACTTCGACAAATAAACTACACTAATGCACTACGCTCGGTCCTCCCTATAAAACTGTACCCTCAATTCGACGATCCGACAAAATTCATGGAAATGTGATGAACGGCCAAGAATAACCCATCGAATTCTGAGCACACAGAAACTCAGATCAAGAAACGGACTGTAGATTTGACTTGCGCTCGTCGAGAGCTTCAAATTGATATAGAAAATGAGGAGTTTGAATTTTGGATTTGGTTTTGAAATTGAATTTGAGGGTTTTGGGAATTGGAGTTTGTTTTGGCCATTAGAAAGGAGGAGCCATAGAGAATTGTACATACAGACAAATGAAAATAAGAAGTGGCTATGGTTTATAATGAACTATTTATAGGCGGATCAAAAATAGAAAAGAATAGATCAGATTTGATTTGATGTTGAACGATAGACGACCCGAAAAGTCTGTTCTGTCTCCGGAACGATAAAGGGTCATCCCATATATCAAAATAGATGTTTTCAATATTTTTAAACTCGGTGGAAAAGGTTTCAGATCCTAATTTCATCGTATGAAAAAGTTATGTTAAAATTAGCTTATTTCAAATTGATTTCAATTAAATTAATTTCTAGGTGTTTCGAGTTCGTACGATCAAACGACAAGTCCGAACATTTCGAAACTTGAAATCCTACAATAATTCACTGTTACGGATCCGATGAAACTGGTTTCGTCAAAATCCAAGACAGTGGCCAAACTAGCTATTTCCACGTTAATTAAATTAATTAATATTAAATTAATTAAATCACTTTTTCAATTCAAATATAATTGTTTACCATTTCTATCATTTTAGATTACTAGTAATTTATAACTCTTTACCAAAAATTCTGTAAAAATTTATTATTGAATATTTCATAATTTACAGTTTTTAATTCCAGTTTCAATAAATTCAGTAATTATAAATTAAAATTCCGATAAATCCATTTATTCGATTTTTAAATCTTGTTATTCAATTAATTATCGTCTTATGGGTATAATTAACATTGTCATATATCTTAGTACATTAAAAATTTCCAATTTCACCTTAATTTCAATTAACTTAATATTTAATTTCATTTAATTCTAATAAATCCAATTATTATAACTTAAATTCCAAAAATTGATTTATCTTAATTTCACTCTTTTATTAAATCAATTATTACCTTATTCCTATACATTTATTACATTCACAATTTTCAGTTATTCAAATTAACTCACATTAATGTAACATTTATTTACATTTATTTAAATTGATTTTAAATTAAACTTAATAGACAAAATAAATAGGTAATATATAATAATTGTTACCATTAACTTCTAATCACACTTACAAGTTTATTATTTACAAACAAATGTTAGACTTTCTTTGATAACACTAAATTTATTCAATTACCATTGACTATGTATTATTTCATTAAGTAAATTCAATATTTACATTTGTTTCCATATATTCAACGTATAACCAAGTAACATTTAAATTATTCCAGTTAATTAGAATTATCATTAAGCTTGTTACTAATTAACTTTAATTAACATTGTTCCCTTTCATTTTTGTTATTATTTCATTAATAAATCACAATTTTTTTATTACTTTCAATATTAAATTACCAAAATATTATTAAATTAACAAATTTAAATTATCGAAAATTACGGGTCGTCACAAATAACATGTCGCTGGTAGGAAAGATAGATTAAAAAAAATGTACAAAATTAGCATCATAAATCATAAAAACCATGTACATAGACCAATTACTTTCACTTTGAATGGTCACACAACCATAAGTTATAAACCAAGTAGTTTGAGTTTGTAAAAACATAAACTAATAAGTTTGCATCATGCACCAAACATTTCGATACTATCATAAGCGCATTTATGCAACGTACATATACATTTATGTTATAAAATTATTAACAATTGTGAACTTTGAAAAATAATATGATATAACACCATAATTAAGTTGCTCTACTAGAAACTGGTGTACATTTTTTGTTATTTTCTTTACACCAACATGTTCGATTCGAACTATTTTTCATTGACGTTTGTGAAAGTTCATGTAGATTCAGCATGTTCTCCAACTCTAGCTAACATAACATACAACTTCCCTATGTCACATGAAGTAAATATAAAGGTAAATTTAGGAGGAATGCCAGGTTAAGTATACATGTGACTGTCCTTGTAACAACCCGCATATTTTACGATTATATATTTAAATGTTTTATTTAAATATAGCATTGTTAGTTGAATTTAAAGTCCGAATTGTGACTTTCTGTAAACGGTCGAATCCGGACTCGGGACCACTTCCATTCAGTCCAAAACGGCGTTTGCGACCTTTTTTAGTATAAACATTGATATGTTTGGAGTTTAGAATTTTGATATTTTCATTTAGGGCTTTGCGTTTAAGTTTCAGCCCACTAACCTAACAAAGAACCCAGCTCCTCTATAATAACAGCTCCAACTTCACTCCTCTTCATTCATTCATAACATTTCCTAACACTCAAGCAAATAGAAAAATGGAGGAAAAGAGAGGAGATAAGAAATTCCTAAGCCCTAGTTCTCTTAGAAAATTCAAGTTCTTGCTCTAAAATCAAAGAGAAGCTTAGGTAAGCATCATCTTCTCCATCTCAATCTCTCTTCAATTATCAGAAATACTTATAACCTAACTTAGGAAAAACTTCACCTTTGATAATAGATTGAAGAATCTAGAGGTGTATTGAAAAGGAATTGACCTTGCTTTGCTTTAGAGCTTCTCATTCATTGTTTTTGAGTTTTAAAGGTGAGTTCTTGAACCTACAACTATGTCTATAGCTTTCATTGTTGTTAGGTATGAATTCCTAGCATCTATTTTATGTTCATTTGCTTTGATTTGATGAATTTTCCAATTTTGGTGTTTTGAAGTCAAAATCTTTAAAAATCCTATCTTGGATATTTGGACATGTTATTTAGGGTGTATCAAAGAGCCTATAAGGCTGGATTGTTGCTTGGCATAAATCCCTGGTCTTCATTGCTCGTCCGATCGCTTTCGAATCGATTTGGCCATCAATGACCTAGGCAAACTGGTGCCTAGTACAGGCAACAAGACGTCTGGTTGAAGAACTCAGACGTCTGGTTAGGGAACCAGAACAAAAAAGATATGGCAGAAGAAGAAAAACGACCGAGCTCTTGACCAGATGTCTGGTTACACCTATACCAGACATCTGATGGGTCTCTGGCATCAAAAAGAAAATAGGGGAGGGGAAAATAAGTTCCCCGAACCCTAGGTCAGACGTTTGGCCAATACAACCAGACATTCGGTCCTATGCAATTTTGACTATTTTGGCTGCTTTTGAGTGGATTTTCAATTTTTATCGATTTTTGTTGATCCAGGTAGTTGTTGTCAATTATCATCGACTTTGATGACTTCATTTATGGATTTTTGGGAATATCATTTAATGGATTTGACATCGATTTTTGTGGTTTTAATTCACGTCGTCGAATGCAGATTTTGGTGATAAGTTGTTTTTACAATCATTTCTGTGATTTGTCTCTTTAAAATATAAAGGTTTTATACTAGTAGTAAATACTCAAACTCTTTCACAAAAACGATTTCAACACCATTTTTAATACAAAGCTCGTTTTTAAAACCGTTTTCCAATCAATTAGTATATACAAACCTTTACCTCATTTGTATGAGAAATCTAATTAAACGGCTTAGCAAAACAAATAGTATGAAACGCTTGCGTTTACTTCATCGGTTAATTCTTGGACTTATTTGATTGAACTCTCGTGACAATTTTCGAGTGGAAATCTGCAATCTATTTGTAAATATTTAAGTTAAGCCAGTGGTCATGGGACATGAATCTAAACTTAGTTATTTACTAGCTTAGTGTAGTTTACACTTCTTTCGGATCATTGATGATCATTTTGTATTTTCGAATGGAAATCTACAATTTGTTCGTAAATATTTAAGTTAAGCCGGTGGTTATAGGACATAAAGCTAAACTCTTTTATTTACTAGCTTAATGTAATTTACACTTATTCTATGAAGCTTCCGCCCAATTTGGTGGAGTAGCGACCCATGGTCTTTTGACCGTTTGAGGAGCAATCAGCTTATTCGTCCGCGTGGGGGACTGTACCACGACAGAGTCTATGCAAGAGGCATATCTTTTAGGGTGCGTTGATGTTCAGCTCGTTCGTCCGCGTGGGGGACTGTACCACGAGAGAGTCTGTGCATGAGGCGTATCTTTTTGGTTGCATCGGTGTTCAGCTCATTCGTCCGCGTGGGGGACTATACCACGACAGAGTCTTTGCATGAGGCGTATCTTTTAGGGCACTTCGATGTTCATATCATCCATTTGTGTGGAGGACTGTACCATGACAGAGTCTGTGCATGAGGCGTATCTTTTAGGGTTCGTCGATGTTCAGCTCATTCGTCCGTGTGGGGAGGATACCACGACAGAGTCTGTGCATTAGGCGTATCTTTTTGGGCCGTCGATGTTCAGCTCATTCGTCCGTGTGAGGGACTATGCCATGACAGAGTCTATGCATGAGGCATATCATTTAGGGTGTGTCAATGTTCGGCTCATTCACCCATATGGGTGGACTATACCCTATATTTTCATGGGATAGCGATGTTTGTGATACATGTGTTGGTGAGTTTTCATGCCCCCGTTTGTGATAGGCCTCCCCTTTTCTGATTTCTTGGATTTCTAATTGATGATTTCTGGAATTTGCGTTTCGCTAATTTTTTCGCGATTTGCATTGATTTGTCTTGTCAATATTTTAGGTTTGGTGAATAGGTAAAGAATATGATATTCTTTTTAAATATTTGAGATTCCGCCTATAATCCCCGAGGCTATGGGTCCTTTATGATGATGAATAACCTACTTAACTCAGTGGTTAGAGTATTGCTTTCATAGGGTGGAAGTCATTGGTTCAAATCCAGTAGTAGGTAGAACTTATTAGATACCAGAGTTGATGGTATCTAATAATTTTTTCTAGCCATCTTCTTTTTTTGTTGTATCGTCTAGAATTGATTGTATTCAATTGGCAGAATCAAAATATGGTATATAATAAAGAACCTCTAAAGAACTTCTTTTTCTTATTTTTATATGTGTTTTTTTACTAGTAGGAAATGACCTTAACGGCCTCTACTTCTGTCCGACCTCATCTGAGAGCTAGATTTGCCTCAATTGCTTGCCTCTTTCCCTAAGCTCCACTCAAGTTAGCTTCAGCTATTTAAATATCTGTTGATTAGGGTATGAATATCAATTGGGTAGGTGTAAAGTAGGCTCAATAATCCAAACGCTGACTAAATTGATTAGGTTCTCTCAACTTTGACTTTTTATGTTAAGCATAACGAGTGAATTATATATATTTTATGTTATCTTCCCCGCCAGTATATTAATTTGGGAGGAGACCGATCCAAACGCCAGTATAAACATAGGCGACCAACGAGAGGGAGGGAGACTATTAATGGGGCCTAGTATATTAATTGGGCGGGAAGAGAAAGTGCAGATTTGAGATATCGTATGATTTTCATTGTTATCAGTATATACTTGTCACAATATAACATTATTGTTATCATTTATTTTTTGTCATGTCTCTTATTCTATCTCATCTTGTATGATATTTATAGCTAGACTGGTCCATTCATTATTTTCTTCTTAAATAATACTCGGGTCAGACCGAGGTGTTTCAGGTGATTCCACTTGACTTCTTAGCAGGTACTAGCTTTTAACTTTTGGCTAACTACTTTAGCTTAGTAGTTTTTGTTTTTATACATTCAAGATAGAGACTTCTTGATGCATACATATTCTTTTGTCTAGCATTTGTACTTATTCTTTTATGATGTAGTGGATCTTGTATGACCACTACTTTGATGTTCACTTCTATGTGATATATTCATATCTGTTTCCGCCTTATTGATATGGATATCTGTGACTGATTTTGTGTTATGCTTATTTTATGTTTGTTTTCGAAGACGACATAGTCACTATGTAGTAGCTTTGAGTTTGTATTTGATTTGTCAGATTTCCTCTTGAAATGAAATGCATGACCTTCTATCTGACATATCGGCACTCGTACAAATCAATTACACAGATGGTCGCTCCTCAACAGCCTTATTCTTCGTGCTAGTTGATGACATTATTAGTAGTGTCCTTGGCTAGTATGAGTACAGAGGTGGGGCGTCACAGCTTGGTATCAGAGCCAAACTTTGGAACAATGTAGAATAATCTAGCAAGGATCATTGTCCTAAGTCTCTCTTAGGAATCGTGCTTCGGGATTTAATTCGAGACTTAGGACCCATTCTATCCTATTTACTTTTGTGATGCCTTGTTTTATCAATCAAGTTTGTTCGACATTCATTTTGAGAATAACTAGCTTTCCTCTTCTTTCTTTCTTCCTTTCTTAAAGAAGAGAAATGGTTAGACCTGGCCGTCCTAGCGCTGGTCAATCAAGTGCTACTCCTCGGGATGGCGTATTCATGTCTGTCCAACAACTTTTGGATCTTGTGAAGAATGGCCAATCTGCGGGACACATTCCTAAGCTTACTCATCCTAAATCCGGTTTTGCACACTTGTGCAGTGATTATACAAATTTGGATAGAAGGCCATTCAAGGGTTCCAAAGGCATTATAGAAGTCCAAGCTTGGCTTAGAACATGCGATCGCATCTTTTCTCGCATGAACCTTGTTGATCTACATCGAGTCCAAGCGGCTTCTAGCATGCTTCAAGAGAGAGCATTAGATTGGTATGATCTTTTGGTTTCTGAAATTATCGAAGCGGATCTTACTTGGGAGCAATTTCCAGAAAGGTTCAAGTTAAAGTTTGTGCCGAAAGCTGAAAAGGTAACTTTAGCCCGATGCTTTATTGACCTTGTTCAAGGTGAATCTTCTGTGATAGAGTATGTCACATCATTTGAATCCCTCTCTAAATATGTGGTCGAGTATATTAATACCCCATTAAAAAAATCAGAGGTTTATCAATGGGTTAAATAAGAATTCAAAAAGGCTTTACTTCTGAAACTAGAAGTTTCTTTCGATCAGCTTGTAGATATCGCTCTTCGACATGAAGAGGTTGATAAGGAAACTGATGTTGTTATTAGGGGTGCCAAACAGAACTTCAACAACAACAAGAAGAGGCATCCCGATAATAAGTTCAAACCTAATCCTAACAAGAAAGGGAAGCAAGCAACTTCGAAAACAATGACTTCTACCTCTAATCGTGGAGAATGCTACAATTGTGGATCTAAGGACCACTATGCAAATAAGTGTCTGAAGTCCCTTACTTGTTGTTATTGCAAAAGTTCGGGTCATCCAATATCTTCATGTCCCATACTTCAAAGCAAGAAAGTGGGAAGGCTGAAATGTTATGTAAGCCCCTAGTAACACTTCTTTTGGTCAAGGTATTTCTCATTCTTTCCTTGATAGCATTATTTTGTTTTATGATTATCCTATTTGAATTCTTTTGATACGGGTGCATCTCCTTCTTTTATATCGAAAGAACTTGTTGATACTTTTTCTTTAAATATTATGGGCTTGATGATTTCACTGAGAATTGCATATCCAATTCGTAGGTCAGCAACACTCAGTTTACTTTGTAAAGATGTCGAGATTATTTTATGTGATTATGCTTTCCGTACTGACTTACATATTATGTGTTACTTAGATTTTGGAATGATTTTGGAAATGAATTGGCTTAATCGATATGAAGCCCATATCCTGTATCCTAAGAGAACTATCCATCTTTGACATCCTCAAACTGTTAATCAGATTTTTATTGTTCTTAATGATTTCGATTCAAATTAGATGGCATCATTTTATTCTTTAAACCCACATGATGAGGAAGATGTTATTTCTCTCATTCAAGTAGTTCGTGAATTTCCCAATATCTTTGAACCTGTCTTAGGATTACCACTTAAGCGATCTATTGAGTTGTGCAAAGGTCTTTTTCAGCTCGACCTTGCCACCGGTTTTCATCAGCTATGAGTTGTGGAAGATAGCATTCTACTTATCGCATCCTGCACTTGTTATGATTCTTATGAGTGGCTCGTTATGTCATTCGATTTGACGAACCTTTTAGCTTATTTCATCCATCTTATGAATCAAGTATTCTATGAATATTTCAATGAGTCTATCCTTGTATTCATTAATTATGGGTGAGAACAGCAATTTAAAATTGCAAATCTTTCTAATAAGATATATTTATAAGTATAACTGGATTCTGATATTCAGACAAGCGAAGAATATATGTAAATTTGATTTAGCATATATTATGCTTTTCAAAAGAAGTAAAAGAACTCCTTTTCAATGCTTCTATTCTTATGATTGTCGAAGGGAACCAAGACCTCACTATTTGTACCGATGCTAATCGTATTGGTTTAGGTGCCATTCTCATGCTAAAGGGAACGTGTTATCACTTATGCTTCTATAGAATTAAGCCTACCAAGACTAGATATGTCACTCATGATCTAGGGCTCGTGACCATTGTTTTCGCTCTCATAATTTGACGTCATTATCTATTGGGAGAGAAATTTGTTCTCAACACTGATCATAAATTTTTGAAGTATTTATTTTCTCCTAAAAGGAATTTAATTTGCATCAACAATATTGGCTCGAATTCCTTGCATCTTATGATCTTGATATTCTCTATACTCTCGGCAAGGGAAATCGTGTTGTCGATGCCCTTAGTCGTAAGCAACAAGCGGTTACTTCCATGATAATATCTGAATGGAATGATCTCTAGACTTTGCCCACTTATGATATTCGAGATTGTGAATCTGATCCGTGTTCATCTCATGATTTATGTAGCCTTGATGCTCATCCTTCTCTTTTAGCACCGCTTATCATCATAAGTCCAATGGACAAATAGAGCGTACGAATCAAACTCTTGAAGATCTTCTTCATGCATGTGTTCTTGATTTTTAATGGAAGTTAGGAAGATCATATTTCTCTTGTTGAGTTTTCTTATTATAATAGCTTCCAATCTAGTATTGGCATGGCACCTTTCGAGGCACCCTACGGAAGGCCATGCCGATCTCCTTTGTGTTGGGTTAAAGCCGGTGAGAAGCTGGTTTTAGGTCCAGATTTTATTCGTGATTCCACCGAAAAGATTGTCCTTATCCATCATAGGATGAGAGAAACATAAAGTAGATAAAAATCCTATGTTGATAACCGAAGGAGGAATTTAGAATTTTCTATGGGAGATTTAGCGTTCATTCGTGTTTCACCTATGAAGGGCGTTGTGCATTTCAGTTGATTGGAAAAATTATCACTTCGATATATTGGCCCATTTCCCATGACCGAACGTATAGGTTCCGTGGTTTATCGCCATTTATTACCGACTCAATTTTCTACTATTCTTGACGTATTCCACGTCTCTCAACTGCGAAAATGCCTTAGAGATTCCGATTCTATTCTTAAGTCCGGTGTTATTGTAGAAATTGAGGTTTCACCTAATTTGACTTATGATCAACATCCTATTTGCATCATTGCTACGGAGGGTAAACGTCTTCGTAATAAAGATGTCCCGCTTGTGAAAATTCAATGGTCCTCAAATCCTAAGGATTGTTCTTGGGAATCCAGAGAGTTCATCAAGAGAACACATCCGGACTTACTCTCTCGTGCTCCTTAAGGTGAACTTATCACTTAAAATTTTTCTTTTGTGTTGTATGCCTTTGTGTGGTTGTTACTCTTTATTCTTCTTAAGTATTGCGAGGACGCAATTTCTTTAAGGAGAAGAGTCTGTAATAACCCGCATATTTTACGATTACATATTTAAATGTTTTATTTAAATATAGCATCGTTAGTTGAATTTAAACACCGAAATGTGACTTTCTGTAAATAGTCGAATCCAGACTCGGGACCATTCCATTGAGTCCAAAATGGCATTTACGACCTTTTTGAGTATAAATATCGATATGTTTGGAGTTGATTAGAATTTTGATATTTTCATTTGGGACTTTGGGTTTGGGTTTCAGCCCACTAACCTAATAAAGAACCCAACTCCTCTACAATAACAACTCCAACTCCACCCCTCTTCATTCATTTATAACATTTCCTAACACTCAAGCAAAATGAAAAATGGAGGAAAAGAGAGGAGATTAGAATTTCCTAAGCCCTAGTTCTCTTAGAAAAATCAAGTTCTTGCTCTAAAATCAAAGAGAAGCTTAGGTAAGCATCCTCTTCATCTTCTCCATCTCAATCTCTCTTTAATTTTCAAAAATTCCTGTAACCTAACTTAGGAAAAACTTCACTTTTGATAATAGATTGAAGATTCTACATGTGTATTGAAGAGGAATTGATCTTGCCTTATTTTAGAGCTTCTCATTCGTTGTTTTTGAGTTTTAAAGGTGAGTTATTGAACTTACATCTATGTCTATAGCTTTCGTTGTTGTTAGGTACGAATTCCTAACATCATTTCATGTTCATTTGCTTTAATTTGAATTGATTTGGTGAATTTTCCAATTTTGATGTTTAGAAGTTAGAATCTTTAAAAATCCTATCTTGGATGTTTGGACATGTTATTTGGGGTGTATCGAAGAGCCTATAAGGCTGGGTTGCTGCTTGGCATAAATCCCTAGTCTCCCTTACTCGTCCGATCGCTTCTGAATTGATTTGGCCATCAATGGTCTAGGCAAACTGTTGCCTAGTACGGGCAACCAGATGTCTGGTTGAAGAACTCAGACGTCTGGTTAGGGGGCCACAAAAAAGGATATGGCAGAAGAAGAAAAACGATCGAACCCTTGACCAGACTATACCGGACGTTTGGAGGGTCTCTGGCATCAAAACGAAAATAAGGGAGGGGAAAATAAGTTCTCCCAACCCCTGGTCAGATGTCTGGCCAATCCAATTAGACATCTGGTCCTGTGCAATTTTGCCTATTTTGGCTGTTTTTGAGTGGATTTCCAATTTTTATCGATTTTTGTTGATCTGGTTAGTTGTTGTTAATTATTATTGACTTTGATGACTTCATTTATGGATTTTTGGGAATATCCATTTGATGGATTTGATATCGATTTTTATGGTTTTAATTCACGTCGTGGAATGCGATTTTGGTGATAGATTGTTTTTACAATCAATTCTGTGATTTGTTACTTTAAAATACAAAGGGTTTTATACTAGTAGTAAATACTCAAACTCTTTCACAATAACGATTTCAACACCATTTTTAATACAAAGCTCGTTTCTAAAACCGTTTTCCAATCAATTAGTATATACAAACCTTTACCTCATCCGTATGAGAAATCTAATTAAATGGCTTAGCAAAATAAGTGGTATGAAACACTTGCGTTTTCTTCGTCGATTAATTCTTGGACTTGTTCGATTGAACTCTCGTGATAATTTTCGAGTGAAAATCTACAACCTGTTCGTAAATATTTAAGTTAAGCCAGTGGTTATGGGACACGAAGCTAAACTCATTTATTTTCTAGCTTAGTGTAATTTACACTTCTTTTAGATCATTGATGATCATTTTGTATTTTCGAGTGGAAATCTACAATTTGTTCGTAAATATTTAAGTTAAGCCAGTGGTTATGGGACATGATGCTAAACTCATTTAGTTACTAACTAGTGTAATTTACACTTATTCTATGGAGCTTCGGCTCAATTTAGTGGGGTAGCGACCCATGGTCTTTTGACCGTTTGAGAAGCAATCAGCTCGTTTGTCCGCGTGGGGGACTGTACCACGACAGAGTCTATGCATGTGGCATATCTTTTAGGGTGCGTCGATGTTCAGCTCATTCGCCCACGTGGGGGACTATACCACAACAGAGTCTGTGCATGAGGCGTAATTTTAAGGTGCATCGATGTTCAGCTCATTTGTCTGCATGGAGTACTGTACCATGACAGATCTGTGCATGAGGCGTATATTTTAGGGTACGTCGTTGTTCAGCTCGTTCGTCCGCGTGAGGTACTTACCACGATAGAGTCTGTGAATGAGGCATATCTTTTAGGGTGCGTCGATGTTCAGCTCATTCGTCCACGTGGGGGGACTGTACCCCGTGTTTTCATGGGATAGTGATCCGTTTGTGATAGACGTGTTGGTGAGTTTCATTCTCCCATTTGTGATAGGCCTCCCCCTTATGTGATTTCTGGACTTCTAGTTGATGATTTCTGGAATTTGTGTTTCACTATTTTTTTTGCGATTTTGCATTGATATATTTTGTCATTATTTAAGGGTTGGTGAATAAGTAAAAAACATGATATTCTTTTTGGATACGTGAGGAGATTTGAGATAATGTATGACTTTCATTGTTATCAGATATATACTTGTCACAGTATGACATTATTGTTATCATATTGTTTTCATATCTCTTATCCTATCTCATCTTGTATGATATTTATAGCTAGAATGATCCGTTTATTATTATTTCTTAAACAATACTCGAGTCAGACCGAGATGTTTCATGTGCTTCCACTTGACTTCTTAGCAGAGACTAGCTTCTGACTTTTGGCTAACTACTTTAGCTTAGTTGTGATGCCCCACCTCTATACCCACATAAGCTAAGGACACTACGGTGTAATGCCGTCAGCTAGCACGGAGAATAAGGCTGTTGAGGAGCGACCATCCGTGTAATGGCTTTGTGCGAGCACCGATATGCCAGATAAAATATAACTTGCATTCTTTTCAAGAGGAAATCCGGCATACCGACACAAACTCAAATCTACTACACAATGGCTATAATATCTTAGGAAACAAATATAGAAATAAACATAACACAAATCAGTCACAGATAATTCATATCACAAAGGTGGAAATAGATATGAATATATATAACACATAAAAGTGTTCATCAGAGTAGTGGTCTAACAAGATCCACAATATCACAAAAGAATAGTCACAAATGCGACACAAAAGAATAAGTACACAACTATGAGTCTATATCTTTAATGTATGCAACGAAAACTACAAATCTAGAGTAGTTAGCCAAACGTCAGAATAGTAATCCCCCGAAGTGGAATCAAGTGGAAGCACCTGTAACATCTCGGTCTAACCCGAGTATTATTTAATAAGAAAATAATAAACGGATCAGTCTTACTACAAATATCAGATGAAATGATATAGAATAAGAGCTATGACAAAACGTATAATAATCACAATGCCATGCTGTGATAAATATGTAATTGAAAATCGACAAGAGATTAATCAATATCACAAGAATCTTTTCAAAGATAAAAAGGAATGTCATACTCTATATTTATATTCACAAAAAGTTAATGACACACAAATTCACCAATGCACAATAGTTAATACAACTTATCAATGAAAATCACGAAAATTGGTGAAGCACAAATTCTAGAAATCATCAATAGAAATCCAGAAATCACAAAAAAGGGGAGGCCTGTCACAAAACAGGAACATGAAAACACACCAACACATGTATCACAAAATGGAACGCTTTTCCATGGTTGCTAACCATTAATTTTGAGCCGAAGCACCACAAAACGGTCCAAAGACCATGAGTCGCTACCCCACCAATTTGAGCCGAAGCTTCACAGAAACGGGGTTTAGTCTCCCTCGCAGACAAAGAGACATCGCACATTGCTAGTCTAAATCACAAAATGATCATCATCGATCATCAAGAAGTGTCAATTACACTAAGCTGGTAAATATATGAGCTTAGCTTCATGTCCCATAAACTAGCTTAACTTAATTATTTACGAACAAATTGTAGATCTCCACTAGAAAATTGTCACAAGAGATTCAATCGAACAAGTCTAAGAATTAACCGACGAAGTGAACGCAAGTGTTTCATACCACTTGTTTTACTAAGCCGTTTAATTAGATTTCTCATATGAGTGAGGTAAAGGTTTGTATATACTAATAGATTGAAAAACGGTTTAAGAAACGAGCTTTGTAAAAAAATAGTATTGAAATCATTTTGATGAAAGAGTTTTGATATTTACTACTAGTATAGAAAACCTTTATATTTTTAAAGTGACAAATGACAAAAATGATTGTAGAAACAATCAATCACTAAAATTCACATACGAAGACGTGAATTAATTCCAAAGAAATCGATATCAAATCCATCAAAGTGGAAATACCCAAAAATTCCAAAAAATAGAAGTTATCAAAGTTGACAAAGGTGATAACAATTAATCGGAGAAGAAGAATCGATTAACAATTGGAAAAACAAAGCAAAACGAGCATAAATAGGCAAACAGGGAAATAGGAGCAGGTCGGTTGACTAAACTCTGAATTCGGTCGACCGGACCAGAAACAGAGATGTGCTATGGTAGCAGGTCGGTCGACCGGCCTACTGAGTTCGGTCGACCGATACGGGGACAGAAAGTTTTCTGCCCTTGGTTTGGTCGACCGGACTACTGTGTCGGTCGACCGAACCTGCTTCCAGAGCAGAATCAGCCTGGCACCCTTATGGGGCAAAACCCAAAACACGCGATGGAGGTGAACGAGCGAGCAACGACGACTAGGGAATTACGCCAAGCGACAACCCAGCCTTGTATGGCCCTCCGAAACACCCCGCAATCACATTCAAACATCCATAAGAGGATTTTCACAAAAATTGGACTTATAAACCAAAAATCGGAATATTCACCAATTCAATCCAAATCAAGAGAAAATGCACATGAAAAAGTTTTAGGAATTCATACCTAACAATCAAAGACAGATATAAGCATAGATGTGAGATAAAAATCTCATCTTTTCACAAAAATAAGGAAGGAGAAGCTTGAAAGCAAAGGAAGAATAAACCACACTTTAACACAACCCAAATGAGCTTGAATCTAAGCTCAAAAGAAGAACATTCCCAAAGTTAGGTTTAGGAATTTCTGAAAATTGAAAGGAGAATGAGTTGGAGAAGAAGAAGATGATGCTTACCAATAGCTTCTCTTTGGATTTGGAGTTAGATGTTGGATTTGCTAATGGAACTAGGGTTTTGAAATTATAATTTCCCATTCCATTCTCCATTTTCATTGAAGCTTGAATGTTAGGTATTAGAAATGAAGTAATGAAGAGGTGAGTGTTGGGACTGAGCTAATAAGTGGGGTAAATGGGCTCAACCCAAACTAAAGCCCTAGGTGAAAAAGTGGCAAAATTCCACTAACTCCAAACACATCAAAGTTTATACTCAAAAAGATCGCAAACGGCGTTTTGAACTCAATGGAAATGGTCTCGAGTCCCAATTCGACCGTATGCAAAAAGTAACTTTTCAGACACTAATCCGACTAGCGATAAAATATTTAAATAAAATATTTAAATACTCAATCGTAAAATATGCGGGTTGTTACAGACTCCCCTCCTTAAAAAAATTGTGTCCTCGCAATATTTAAGAAGAAAATATATAGTAACAACCATGAAAGCATATTCAACATAAAAGAAATTTGAAATAAGATGTTCACCTCAAAGAGCACGGGAAAGTAAGTCCGGATGTGTTCGCTCGATGAATTCTATAGATTCCCAAGAGCAATCCATAGGATTTGAGGACCATTGAACTTTAACAAGCGAAACATCTTTATTTCGAAGGCGTTTGACCTCCGAAGCAATAATATGAATAGGATGTTGCTCATAAGTTAAATTAGGCGAAACTTCAATTTCTTCCACAACACCGGGCTCAAGAATAGAATCGGAATCTCGAAGGCATTTCCCTAATTGAGAAACGTGAAACACGTCATGAATAGCAGAAAACTGAGCCGGTAATGAAAGGCGATAAGCCACGGAACCAATACGTTCGGTGATGGGAAATGGACCAATATATCGAGGTGCTAACTTTCCCGACGGACTAAAACGTACAACACCCTTCATAGGTGAAACACGAATAAACACAAGATCTCCCACAGAAAATTCTAATTTCCTTCTCCAGTTATCGGCATAGGATTTTTGTCTACTCTGGGCTTCTTTCATCCTATGACGAATAAGGTCAATGTTTTCTATGGAATCACGAATAAAATCGGGACCTAGAACCAGCTTCTCACCGGCCTCAAGCCAACAAGAAGGAGATCGGCATGGTCTTCCATAGAGTGCCTCAAATGGGGCCATACCAATACTAGATTGGAGCTATTATTATAGGAAAACTCAACAAGAGAAATATGATCTTCCCTACTTCCACCAAAATCAAGAACACATGCACGAAGAAGATCTTCAAGAGTTTGATTCACAAGCTCGGTTTTTCCATCGGACTGGGGATGATAAGCGGTGCTAAAATTAAGCTTCGTTCCCAAAGCTTTTTGAGGACTCTTCCAAAATCCACTAGTAAACAATGGACCACGATCACTAACAATAGAAGTAGGAACTCCTTGCAATTTAACAATTTCTTTGATAAAGAGTTTGGCCAAAAGAGGAACAGTTCGATTAGACCGAACGAGAATAAAATGGGCGGATTTAGTAAGTCTATCAACTATCACCCATAAGCTATCATGACCCGAACGAGAAAGGGGAAGGCCATCTATAAAATCCATGGAAATTTGGTCCCACTTCCAAATTGGAATTTCTAAAGGTTGCAATAACCCACCGGGTCTTCGGTTCTCGGCCTTAATGAGTTGGCAAGTCATGCAACACTTAACAAAGTTAGCAATATCAGATTTCATTCCCTCCCAATAATAAAATCGCTTCATATCCGCATACATTTTACTACTACCGAGATGAATGGTAAATTTAGAACGATGAGAATCTTCTAAAATGTCTTTACGAAGATTACTAATATTTGGCACGATAAGTCTACCAAATTTTCGAATACCGCCACAAGAATCAATATCAAAGTCTTTTAAACTTTCAATATCAATTTTATCCCTAAAATTTTGGCCAAGAAGAGCCAATTCGGGATCTAGCTTTTGAGCTTCAAGAATGCGGTCTAAAAGAGAAGAATGAGCCTCAAGACTACATAAAACAAGAGATGAACACAAATTGGATACATGATCTTGAACCTCATAAGTGGATAATATCTCAAGATCGCTCCATTCGGATATCATCATAGAAACAACCGCTTGTTGCTTACGACTAAGTGCATCGGCAACACAATTTCCCTTTCCGGGAGTATAAAGAATATCAAGATCATAAGATGCAAGGAATTCGAGCCAACGTTGTTGATGCAAATTAAGTTCCTTTTGGGAAAATAAATACTTCAAAGATTTATTATCGCTATAGAGAATAAACTTCTCTCCCAAAAGATAATGATGCCAAATTCGAAAGGCGAAAACAATAGCTGCGAGTTCTAAATCATGAGTGGCATATCTAGACTCGGCGGGCTTCAATTGCCTAGAAGCATAAGCAACAACACGTTCTCTTTGCATAAGAACGGCACCCAAACCAACGCGACTAGCATCGGTATAAAAAATAAAATCTTGGTTCCCATCGGGAATAACAAGAATAGGAGCATCGGAAAGGAGTTCTTTTAATTTCTGAAAAGAAGCTTCACATTTGTCCGACCAAATGTATTTAACTCCCTTCTTTGTTAAGTTAGTAAGAGGCACGGAAATTTTAGAAAAGTCTTTGATAAAACGATGGTAATAACCCTCCAATCCGAGAAAACTACGGATCTCTGTCACACTCTCCGGTCTCTTGCAACTTTGAATCGCTTCAATCTTTGAAGAATCCACTGATATCCAGATTCGGAAATAATATGATCGAGAAACTTCACATGAGATTGCCAAAATTGGCATTTAGAAAATTTTGCTTTCAATTGATTATTCCTAAGAGTTTCCAACACGATCTGAAGATGCTTTTCATGCTCCTCCTCGGTTTTGGAATACATAAGAATATCATCAATAAAGATGAGAACAAATCGATCGAGGAAGTCTTTGAAGACTCTATTCATAAGGTCAATGAAATAAGCCGGAGCATTCGTTAAACCAGATGGCATAACAACCCATTCATAAGATCCATAACGAGTACGGAATGATGTCAAAGAAATGCTATCCTCTGCAATACGAAGCTGATGAAAACCGGTAGCCAAGTCCAATTGTGAAAAGACTCTAGCACCACTAAGTTGATCGAATAGACCATCAATCCGAGGTAAAGGATATTTATTTTTGATAGTAAGATCATTAAGCTTGCGGTAGTCAACGCAAAGTTTAAGTGTACCATCGGATTTCTTCACGAAAATAGCCGAAGCTCCCCAAGGCGAGGAACTAGAGCGAATAAATTGCTTTGTCACCAATTCGGATAATTGTTTGCGCATCTCCTCATTTTCCTTATTGGACATGCGATAAGGAGGACGAGTAATAGGTTGAGCTCCAGGGATGAGATTAATTTTGAACTCAATTGCTCATTTAGGTGGTAGTCCTAAAACGGGCTCAAATATGTCGGAGAATTCACGAACAACGTGAATAAGAGAAATGACATCTTCCTCATCATCATTGTCATCATCATGAGGATTTAAAGAATATAAAGATGCTGCCAAGCTAGAATCTGAATCTTTAAGATCAATAAAAATCTGCTTAACAGATTGAGGATGTCGAAGATGAATAGTCCGCTCAGGACATAGGATATGAGCTTCATAACGGTTAAGCCAATCCATTCCCAAAATCATTCCAAAGCCTAAGTAACGCATAACATGCAAATCGGCTCGGAAAGAAAAATCACACAAAATAATCTAGACATCTTTATAAAGCAAACTAATTGTTGCGGATCCACTGACCGGATTTGCAATTCTCTAATAAGTCATTAAAGCAATAACACTTAAAGAAAAAGTATCAACAAGTTCTTTTGATATAAAGGAATGAGACACACCCATATCAAAAAGAACTCGAATGGGTTGATCACGAAAAAAATAATGCCATCAAGGATAGAATGAGAAATACCTTGACCACGAGATGTGTTGCCAGGGGCTTAAGCAACATTATGCTTTCCCTCCTTCTTTCCTTGAAGTTTGGGACAAGAGGATAAATAATGATCCGGGCTTTTGCAATAGCGACAAGCGCGGGGTTTCGAACACTTGTTCGCATAATGGTCCTTAGAACCACAGTTGTAGCATTGCCCACTACTAGAGGAAGAAGTCTTTGCTGCCGGAGATGCTTGTTTCCCCTTTTTATTGGGATAAGGACCTTTGGACTTATTAGGCCTTTTCATGTTGTTGAAGTTTGGTTTGGCACCCACCACTTCAACATCACTCTCCCTATCCGCCTCTTCAAGACGAAGAGCGATATCAATGAGTTGATCAAAAGAAACTTCTAATTTTAGAAGTAATTGCTTCTTGAGATTTTTGTTCAAGCCATAGACAAATCTTTGGTTCTTCTTCAATGGGGTGTTTATGTACTCAACCCCGTATTTAGAAAGCGACTCGAAGGATGCGACATAATCTGCCACGGAGGATTCACCTTGAACAAGGTCTATAAAACGGCGAGCCAAAGTCACCTTCTTAGCTTCTGGCACAAATTCTAATTCGAAGCGTTCCCGAAATTTCTCCCAAGTGAGATCTGCTTCAGTTATTTCAGAAATCAGAAGCTCGTACCAGTCTAATGCTCTTTCTTGGAGCATACTAGAGGCCACCTGAACTCGGTGAAGATCAATAAGGTTCATGCGAGAAAAGATTCGATCGCATGATCTTAGCCAAGCCTGGACTTCAATAATGGTTTCAGAACCTTTGAATGGTTTCCCACACAAATTGGTATAATCGTTGCACAAGGTGCAAATCCAGACTTAGGGTGAGTAGGTTCCGGATTAGAACCGACGGCTTGAGCATTCTTCACTAGATCAAGAAGTTGATGGGCAGACATAAATACTCCATCTTGGGGAGTAGCACTAGATTGACCGGCGCTGGGACGGCCAGGTCTAACCATTTATCTTCATTAAGAAAGAAAGAAGAAGAATAAAAAAGGTTATTCACAAAATTAATATCAAACAATAATGATTGATAAAACAAGAAATCACAAAAGAAAACATGATAGGACGGTACGAAGACCCGAATAAAATCCTAAAGCACGACTCCTAAGATGGACTTAGGACGATGATCCTTGTTAAATTATTCTACATTGTTTCGAAGTTTGGCTACGATACCAAGATGTGACGCCCCACCTCTATACCCACACTAGCCAAGGACACTGCGGTGTAATGCCGTCAGCTAGCACGGAGAATAATGCTGTTGAGGAGCGACCATCCGTGTAATGGCTTTGTGCGGGCATCGATATGCCAGATAAAATATAACTTGCATTCTTTTCAAAAGGAAATCCGACATACCTACACAAACTCAAAGCTACTACACAGTGGCTATAATATCTTCGGAAACAAATATAGAAATAAACATAACACAAATCAGTCACAGATAATTCATATCACAAAGGTGGAAATATATATGAATATATATAACACAAAAAAGTGTTCATCAGAGTAGTGGTCTAACAAGATCCACAATATCACAAAAGAATAGTCACAAGTGCGACAAAAAAGAATAAGTACACAACTATGAGTCTATATCTCAAATGTATGCAACGAAAACTACAAATCTAGAGTAGTTAGCCAAAAGTCAGAATAGTAATCCCCCGAAGTGGAGTCAAGTGGAAGCACCTGTAACATCTCGGTCTGACCCGAGTATTATTTAATAAGAAAATAATAAACGGATCAGTCTAACTATAAATAACAGATGAAATGATATAGAACAAGTGATATGACAAAACATATAATAATCATAATGCCATGCTGTGATAAATATGTAATTGAAAATCGACAAGAGATTAATCAATATCACAAGAATCTTCTCAAAGATAAAAAGGAATGTCATACTCTATATTTATATTCACAAAAATTTAATGACACACAAATTCACTAATGCACAATAGTTGATAAAACTTATCAATGAAAATCACGAAAATTGGTGAAGCACAAATTCTAGAAATCATCAATAGAAATCCAGAAATCACAAAAAGGGGGAGGCTTATCACAAAACGGGAGCATGAAAACTCACCAGCACGTGTATCACAAAACGGAACGCTATTCCATGGTTGCTAACTATTAATTTTGAGCCGAAGCTCCACAAAACGGTCCGAAGACCGTGGATCGGTACCCCACACATTTGAGTCGAAGCTCCACAGAAACGGGGTTTAGTCTCCCTCGCAGACAAAGAGACATCGCACATTGCTAGTCTAAATCACAAAATGATCATCATCGATCATCAAGAAGTGTCAATTACACTAAGCTAGTAAATATATGAGCTTAGCTTCATGTCCCATAACCACTAGCTTAACTTAAATATTTACGAACAAATTGTAGATCTCCACTAGAAAATTGTCACAAGAAATTCAATCGAACAAGTCTAACAATTAACCGACGAAGTGAACGCAAGCGTTTCATACCACTTGTTTTACTAAGCCGTTTAATTAGATTTCTCATACGAGTGAGGTAAAGGTTTGTATATACTAATAGATTGGAAAACGGTTTAAGAAACGAGCTTTGTAAAAAAAATAGTATTGAAATTGTTTTGATGAAAGAGTTTTGATATTTACTACTAGTATAGAAAACCTTTATATTTTTAAAGTGACAAATCACAAAAATGATTATAGAAACAACCAATCACTAAAATTCACATACGAAGACGTGAATTAATTCCAAAGAAATCGATATCAAATCCATCAAAGTGGAAATACCCAAAAATTCCAAAAAAATAGAAGTTATCAAAGTTGGCAAAGGTGATAAAAACTAATCGGAGAAGAACAATCGATTAACAATTGGAAAAACAAAGCAAAACGAGCATAAATAGGCAAACAGGGAAATAGGAGCAAGTCGGTCGACTGAACTCTGAGTTCGGTCGACCGGACCAGAAACAGAGAAGTGCTCTGGTAGTAGGTCGGTCGACCGGCCTGCTGAGTTTGGTCGACCGATACGGGGACAGAAAGTTTTCTGCCCCCTGGTTCGGTCGACCGGACTACTGTGTCGGTCGACCGAACCTGCTTCCAGAGCAGAATCAGCCTAGCCCCCTTATGAGGAAAAACCCAAAACACGCGACGGAGTTGAACGAGCGAGCAACGACGACTAGGTAATTTCGCCAAGCGACAACCCAGCCTTGTATGGCCCTCCGAAACACCCCGCAATCACATTCAAACATCCATAAGAGGATTTTCACAAAAATTGGACTTATAAACCAAAAATCGGAATATTCACCAATTCAGTCCAAATCAAGAGCAAATGCACATGAAAAAGTGTTAGGAATTCATATCTAACAATCAAAGATAGATATAAGCTTAGATGTGAGATAAAAATCTCACCTTTTCATAAAAATAAGGAAGGAGAAGCTTGAAAGCAAAGGAAGAATCGACCACACTTCAACACAACCCAAATGAGCTTGAATCTGAGCTCAAAAGAAGAACATTCTCAAAGTTAGGTTTAGGAATTTCTGAAAATTGAAAGGAGAATGAGTTGGAGAAGAAGAAGATGATGCTTACCAATAGCTTCTCTTTGGATTTGGAGTTAGATGTTAGATTTGCTAATGGAACTAGGGTTTTGAAATTTTAATTTCTCATTCCACTCTCCATTTTCATTGAAGCTTGAATGTTAGGAATTAGAAATGAAGTAATGAAGAGGAGAGGGTTGGGACAGAGCTAATAAGTGGGGTAAATGGGCTCAACCCAAACTAAAGCCCTAGGT